>OX421961.1:51941170-53218935 GCA_949128115.1 Anaspis maculata | reverse complement strand
CTTAATTATCCCGGATTGAAATGGGCTTCGTTGCAGGAAGGCAAGCAGTAACTTTCAATTTAGTATTGGTAGTAACTAGTATTTTCTGCAGAATTTTGCTATGTTATTGCACTTCAACTTTAGATTATTTGCAAATCAAATTTTGTTCCCAGGTATAAGTACCTAATAAAAATAGCAGTAACGACCTATCCTAACATAACATTGAAAAATGAGATCGTATAAGTACACAAAGGAGTGTAGTGGAAATGATAGTAAGTCAGTGTGTAGTGTGAGTCCTTTATACCGGGTGATCATTTGAAAACTATCCACCTGCAATAACTCCCGATTTCTAATCAATATTTCTTCGAGCAAAAACAGGTCGATTTTTATATCGAGGGGGACATCTTAAATATACATTGGCAAATTTCTATCTTCAGCCCCCTCGCCCCCACCCATCCCAAAAATAAAATTTCAAATGACACTACCTACCTTGCGATACATCAAATTGAAGAAAAATGAATTCTCTTTTTGAAAAAAATATTTTGAAAATTTTTAACTTTACCCCCCTTTTCCCTAAAAATTCTCCGAGTGTCCCTTTCAATATTTTGGACCCCTCAATTCTCTTCAGTTTAGTCAGCATCATCCTGAATAGCTTTAAGGAAAAAAATTTTCGGCGGAAAAAGTGCCACTCAAATTGACCCCATCGCTCTCCCCCACCTCAACTTCAATATTTAACAAAATACTACCCACTTTGTGGTATATCAAATCAAAGGAAATTAAATTCTCTTTCTAAAAACCATTTTTTTTTTGGAATTTTCAACCCCTCCCCCATTCAACTGGACATTTTTGAAGTATTTTAGTAGAAAAACGGGGGTTTTAAAAATTTCGAAAAAATTGTGTTCAAGGAGAGAATTAAATTCCCTTTAATTTGATGTATCATAAAGTAGGTATTGTCATTTTAGATTTTTGAGGTGGGGAGGGGGGAGCGAAGGGGTGAATTTGGGTGGCACTTTTTCCATAGAAAATTTTCTCTTCCGATGCTGTGCAGGATGACGTTGCCTGCATTGAAGAGAATTGAGAGGTCAAGAATATTCAATTGGACACTCAGAGAATTTAGGGGGGAAGAGGGGTGGGGTTGAAAAATTTTAGAAATATTTTTTCAGAAAGAGAATTTAATTCTGGTGAATTTGATGTATCGCAAAATAGGTAGTGTCATTTGAAATTTCAAAGTTGGGGTAGGATGGGGCGAGGGGGCTAAAGATAGAAAATCGCTAATGTATGTTTTAGATGACCCCCTCGATATAAAAATCGAGCTGTTTTTGCTCGAAGACATTTTCACTAGGAATCGGAAGTTATTGCAAGTGGATAGTTTTCAAATGATCACCCGGTATGTAGTTGTAGAGTAACAGAAACAGTCAGAACAGCAACACGTTTTGCAAGTTAGGTAGCAGGTAGCTTCCTATTGATATTTTGCGGTTGAAGTTCTCGTGTTTGGCTGGTTCTGGAGCTACATTGCAGGTGGTTAGGTTTCTGTGGGTTAGGTAAACAATACCTGCAAGCATGAATCATCTTTATTTATGAAACACGTCGGTAATATCGTGATAAGGATACCAGTGATAAACTTGAAAAATGATGGCACCACTAGTAGGATTTTATTTTTTTGCATGTTTATCTCTTTCATTCAGTATTTTTTGTCTTGATGTATTTATGAAAATTTAAAATTCAAGTGAGCCAGTGTTTAGTCATACGTCACCGGTTTCTCTGACATCTGTGCTGTCAGTGTCAGATTCTAAATTTTACTAGGATTTTTAGGGGAAATACCAAGAGATTAAGATAGTGCATGCATTGAAGAGAAAAAGGACACCAGGCTGCTTAGGACTCCGAGCTTAGATAGCTCATTTCAAAGAAAAATCCTAGAAAATCTCGCGACATCCAACACTGAAAATGCGGATGTCAGAAAAACTGAATTTGGGTACCTGAATATTAAAATATCTATTCATCTACTTTGGTTTAACAATGAACACTTTTTTATACCAAAAGCGGTGTCGTAAAGAAGCATTTTGTTGAACCGATTTTCAACCAGTAGGCGAACGTCAGTCGGGAAGTGTCACAAACATTTCTATTTTTAGCCGCTAGAATTTCCAATTTCTCCTCAATTATTACATTAGGTTAAGTATAGATAAAATAGTATAAAAGTAATAATACCTACATATCGTCACACTTCTCCCTTTGGAGCACTTCTCGTAAGCTCGTCGTGCCCCAAAACGAGTCGTGTGACAATACTACGTTTTATGAAACTCCTAAATATAATAAGCAGTATTTTCCAGTCATGGGATAATACTACATCTTATGAAACTAGTATAATAATGTACTATGTATATATTATATTATCCAATTATGTGGCTTTTTGGACTGATCTGCGCTCTTATTACGTGAAGGGATGTGATGAACACAACCTGTTTTTTCTTGAAGTAAAAGATGTATTGGAGGAAAACTCACTCAATCAAATACTTCATCTCACAAAATCACATGATCAGAGTTCAAAAAGTGATATAAACATTGCGAACAATATACAGGGTTTCAATAGAAACGGGCCACTCTGAATAAATTTTTGCCAGGTGAGCTTAAGAAAATTTCCCGAGACCCGTCGATTTTTGTTTCGAGGGGGACATCTAAAGCATACATTGCAAATTTCTATCTTCAACCCTCTCACCCCCCACCCACTTCAACTTGAAAATTTCAAATGACAATACCTATTTGCTTTACATCAACTTGAAGAAAATTTTGATCTCTCTGGAAAAATATTTCTGATTTTTTCACCCCCCCCCTTTTTTCTAAAATTCTCTGAATGTCCAACTTGATATTCTTGACGTCTCAATTCTCTTAAATGCAGTCAACGTTATCCTGCACAGCATAGAAACATAAAACTTTCTCTGGAAAAAGTGCCACCCAAATTCACCCTTTAGCTCCCCACACCGCCCCACCCCAACTCCAAAATCTAAAATGACACTACCTACTTATGATATATCTAAGTGAAAAGAATTTAATTATCTTTCCAAAATTGGAGAAACTTGTTTTCAGAGAGAGAATTGAATTCCCTTGAATTCGATGTTTTTCGATTTTCATTTCGATTCGAAATTTTGAAGTTTGGGTGGGGGACAGCGAAGGATGAAACTGACTAAGTTGAAGAGAATTCAGGGGTCGAGAATATTAAATTAGACCCTCAAGAGATTTTTAGGAAAAAGAGGAGTAGGTTAAAAAAAAATTTAATATTCTTTTCCGCAAGGTAGGAAGTGTCATTCGAAATTTCGAAGTTGGGGTGAGTGGAGGTGAGAGGGTTGAAGATAGAAATTTGCCAATGTATGCTTTAGATGTCCCCCTCGAAACAAAAATCGACGTATCTCAGAAAATTTTATAAATTTCACCAGGTAGAAATTTTATTTTCACCAGGAAAAAATGTATTCAGGGTGACTCGTTTCCATTGAAACACCCTGTATGTACAGTTGCCCCAGAAATAATAGGAAAAAACCCTAGATACCGTATTTCATATCATGATACTGCATAGGAAGTTGGTTCCAAAAATACGGCTCTGTAAAAGAGATACACCACTCTTCAAAGTTTTATTGTTTCATGAAGAATTGGCCAGATATTTGTTTTGAATATTGTAATAATGTCCTTGAACCGCATAATGTCCAACTCTACCTACTCAGTAGTTTTTTGGCGGGACTGAGAAGTGACAAAAAAGTCAAATTTGGATATAATATGTGAGCTAAGAGGGTCAGGACTTAAGATGAGATAATCGATGATGAGATTCGATTATTTCTAGGATACCCTATACACCATAATGATGGCGTTTATATCAAGTTATTGCTCACGTGTTGCAATCACGCTATTGGCCAAAATTCACATTTGTCGAATTCGATTGATTGCTCGACTGGAAATTGATTTTGACCAATCCCGTGATTGTGATACATGATCATTAACTCAGCATGAACGCGACCACATGATAAAAATTCGTATGCATATTACTTTTGTTTGTAATTCAGTTCACTAATCAATCATTCGTATACTGAGATCGAGGTTGTTGTGTTTCGTTCCTTTGTGAACTTTATTTAACCTTTTATGATATGATTATACCTTCAAAGAAAGTAGGTAATTTACTTTTAACATGCTATAGAACATTATATAACTCAAATACAAGAGACGAGGGAAGAGAAGTCCCTGTAAGAGAAATAATAGTATCATTTTAAGTAAGTAGGTATATGCTACAATTATTATGGTTATATCCGGTGTCTGTGAGACGATTCTTGGAGGCACACTGACTATACCGAATGCCTCTGAGATCATGCAATTGCGGAACAATACGTAACTTTATAGTGTATAGGTACGACATAGTATAATTTCCCACAATTCGGTGAATGTTTCATCTCGCAAGACTTTCATAATAATACACTTTCAGCGAGATTCCATCTCCGAATCGATTGCTTGGATTTGGTTGTATTTCGACGGTCTCATGAAAACCATACGTACGTGCCATTACCATAGAAAGTGAAATTCTATAGGTAGGTGAAGAAGGTACGCTTCAACGGTTACAATAATTTCCTGAATTCACTCTACAACTTTATTTTATTCTACGCTGGGATCAGCTGGGACGTATTATTGTTGTGTAACTGGGAACTGAAAATACGTATCAATGATAACATTTTTTTGGTTTTTAGTTTTTAACTTTGTATAAAATAATGTAATATTGTAATCTACAATAATTATTCTGTTGAGCACAAAATAATAATGAGTGATTTCAACATTAAACATATTATATTTAGGTGGGTATGTGAAGGATGTCCCAAAAGTAATGCCACTTTTATCTTTTTGAATAACTTTTGAAATAAAACAAATATTTTCGATTTGGTGACACAAAATTGCGTTGAACTTTTTATAATTTTGTTGAAACAAAATATCGTCCAAGTAGCCATCACGCACGCAGCCTTCGGCAGATCTCCTCGAGTCGAACTGCATTTTGAATTGACGCTTTAACACAAATCCAGCTCTGTATCATCGATAGCAGTGCGTATATGTTGTCTCAAAGGTGCTCAATTGTTAAAGGGTCATTGGCGTGAACCTTGAGCTTGAGGTAGCCCCAAAAGAAAGCCCAAAGAAATCACAATACTTTTGGAGCCAGTCTACCTCGCTATTTCTTGAAATTAAACGGTTCGGAAACATTGTTCTCATTCTCAATAAATTCCTTGTTTCATGAGAGGTGTCAGGTGTTAGGGGAGTAGCCCCGTCCTGCTGAAACCACATCGTCCCTTGCCAGGCAAAGCAACTTAAGCGACATTCTGTTAACTTTACAGGAGAGGCAAAAATTGTGTTGATTGCAAATTGCTCACGGAACAGTTTTAATTTTGGTATGTTTCATGTTATGCAAGGTATAATTACTTGATCTCACCAATATTCACAGAATATTTCTTCTATTAGTCAAAATAAAAGGCGCTTACGATATGCTTATCATTTGTTCTTACGTTTACTGGTTGTCGCTTAAGATATTCTTTCCCTCATAACCTGATAGTACTTTTCTTTCAAGAATCGTAAGCGCTAATGAACAAGCGTTGATTTGCTACTTATTTCAGAATCCTAACCGTGTCCTAAAACATTACCTTGTATTAATACTCAAGCAAAACTCAACTAAACCCAAGTACAACATTATACTAAGGAAGAACCGGTGCTTACGATATGTTTTCGTCGCTTGGGATATTTTATTCAAAACTACGGCGCTCACGATGGAATTCTTCAATTATTTTTTTCAATAAATAGGAATATTTTAGTGCTTGCGATGGTTTATTCATTCGACGCGGCTTAGTGAGACCTTTCCAACAAGACCAAAAACTCATATTTTCGCCAAAATGGCGCTTACGTTGCTTTGCCTGGCAAGGGACGACATAATCCTTCAATCAACCTTCTTCAATTTTTGGCGCGTTTTCTACCAAGCTTTGCGTTTGAAAAAACTTCGCACGCAGTCACCACTGATTTTTGGTTCTGAAAATAGATTTTCAATTAGAGCTACCAACGTTGTGGCCCTGTGTAACTCTGCATGATAACAATGTCTAAGTTTCGACTTGATATTAGGAGATTTTGTGAACCGAAAATTGGAAAAATGGTGGGCAATTAAATAGGGACCATTGCTTCTGAGACACCCTATATATGATTTTCTCGTCAGTGCTAGTTTAGATGACCATATCTTGACTAAACCTGATCATCTCGAACATCTTGATATGTATTATCTTTACTAGTAGGACCGGGCATGGCATAAGATTGATAAATTGAAATTACCATATATTGGAAGGTCATCGTAGGGGTTGATTGCGACCAAGACGATCCCACAATAGGTGTAGATGTCCCTGTGTTGGCAAAATCGCACTTGTAAATTGTACAGAACTGCCGGTTCATGGAGGTAGGATAACGACGTAAGGTCATTTTCGCCGATTAGTATGGCGGGGTTGCGTAAAAATGGAAGATCGGATTCAGCTTTGATGTTCACCGTTTTCTTCTCACTGCTTTCTGTTATCACTTCTAAGGTGTTCTTGTTGGTTTTGTAGTCTTCAGTGAGCTCCGCTCCTTCCCACACTTTTTCTGGATGGGGAATCCATACTTTAGCCCCCTGAAAAGAGATTCCAGGATTAGAGGAATTGATTTAAAGTTGATTTTCTAGAATGGGTAAATGGGGAATCTTTCGTTACAAAGTTTACGCGACTCACAGTATAGTAGGTGTGATTCAAACAGGGTTTTTGTCTAGGTTTTTGTAAAGTAGAATGTACAATGAATGGGGGAAAGCGGAATTTTTTTTTTCTTGTATTTGGGTGATTTTTGCTAAGTAGGTCTTTGACAAAATCGCCGCTTTTGAGTAATGAGATCATTTTCTTGTAAAATAATGAAAATATGGTACCTACTGAAGTTTCATACGTCAACTGTCACCTCTCTGGTGTCAACTTCCGCCTGTCAAAAACGCCAGTAGGTAGGTGATGTTTTCAGAGGAGTTTTGATGTTCACTGAATCTCACTTCTTCGGGATTGTTTACTGGATGATTTAGCCGTGACTAGAGTTTAAATTGAACCGAATAAGAATTTGAACACTGGTCGTGAAAGACTCAAATAAGCGGTTATGTGACAAACCGCCGTACCGCCGTTCAATTAATTTTTTTCTTTTTCAAGTGTTCTCACGGCTTGTCACAAACTCAATTATTCGTAGCGAAGAATTGAGGAAGTGCGAAGAATTGAGGAAGTAATTTAACAATTCAGTGGCAACTATAAAAAATGATTAGTTTGAAGAAACAAGAATAAAGGCACCATCAGAGGTGTTTGATAGCAGAAAGCCTCTTGCTCGTGCAATTAAAAGCACCAAAACAATCACATTCACTACTATTGAACTGCCTAAGTACAAGTGTGTACCAAACACCTACTTACTAGTTTTTGTTCCTATACTCGTACTATCAGACTCGTACTCGTGATTATTTGAACTGCCTAATGCATTGTTACTACCTGTGTGTGTTATAGGTAGTATACAGGGTTATTCAAAAGTCCGGAATAAAATTCATAATTTTTTTCCATATCTATTTCGGAAAAAACGCTCGAACAGGTCGATTTCTAAAAACAGTAAGCCGTTTTTTCATGACACGTGTCATGTTCTACCGTCAACCCCCTAACCCCAAGCCACCCTTAGTATTTTTTTTTAAATAGCACCCTATGGTTTGTGGGGGCTCGTTGGAAAGCTTGTCAAAAACTCTATTCAGATCTATTATTGAAAATTAGATCGGACGCTTCACCATGAAGTTTTGAGGAACCCCAGTTTTACTTAAGAGTCCGGAATAAAATTCATAATTTTTTTCCATATTTGATTCGGAAAAAACGCTTGAACAGGTCGATTTCTAAAAACGGTAAGCCGCTTTTTCATGACATGTGTCATGTTCTACCGTCAACCCTCTAACCCCAAGCCACCCATTTGCCGGGTGCCATTTGAAGAAAAATACTGAGGGTGGCTTGGGGTTAGGGGGTTGACGGTAGAATATGACAGGTGTCATGAAAAAATGGCTTACCGTTTATAGAAATCGACCTGTTCGAGCGTTTTCTCCGAAATGGATATGGAAAAAAATTATGAATTTTATTCCGGACTGTTAAGTAAAACTGGGGTACCTCAAAACTTCATGGTGAAGCGTCCGATCCGATTTTCAATGGTAGATCTGAATAGAGTTTCTGACAAGCTTTCCAACGAGCCCCCACAAGCCATAGGGTGCTATTTGAAAAAAAAAACTAAGGGTGGCTTGGGGTTAGGGGGTTGACGGTAGAACATGACACGTGTCATGAAAAAACGGCTAACCGTTTTTAGAAATTGACCTGTTCGAGCGTTTTTGCCGAAATAAATATGGAAAAAAATTATGAATTTTATTCCGGACTTTTGAATAACCCTGTATTTATCACTCGTTCATTTGAGTGGATAAAATCTATTGCAAACATTTACGTAACGGTACTCAAAGCATGGATTTGAGAACCAAATTGACAATATCCGTTCTTTTTAGCACTAACTACCAATGCTTCTCTGCATTTGCTTCGTAATAATTTCAAAGATAATTTCAGAGGTGAAACAGTCAACAACAACAAAGCGCATGATTAACAATGATCTTTGAGTCTGGACAATAATGAGAGACTTCACCGTTAGTTTGTTTTGAATTTTAAACATTTTCCGCGTCCAGCAAGGTTCATGATATTGCCCTAAATTATTTTGCGTCAGTTCGTCAGTTCTTGGGCGTTTTGCGTGCTTGTTTTCCTAATTTGGAATTTAACAATGCTATCACATACACGTTTGGCATGCACGGAACGATTTACGTGTACCTACCTACCTATTTTAGCCTATTTCGAGGATTATTATTTAAGCTTACTGCAGTACACTAGGTAGGTACTTAAACAACCAATTTGGAAAACTAAATTGTACGTCACTATGAAGACTAGAAGATCTGAAAAACTCCTCAATTATTATTATACGCTTGGTGACATTTTGATTGCATCAGTATTATAAGTACTAAGGCACTTTAAACGTCCATCGTCCACAAGTTTCAAAATCATACGAAGGTGAATAAATACGAATGAAAGCATTTGCTACCAAGGAGAAAAAAGTTATGTAGATATCTAATGCAAGAAAAAAGAACAATGAAACCAGTTATTTGGCTACGATACAATAAACTAATGAACTTTCACTCTTGGCATGGTCTCAGTTTCCAGTTATCTAATAGCAAGCAGTATTTAAATATTTTTTGCTCACTATCTATAAACGTCAGGAAGGATGTGAACCTAAAATGCAGTTATAATTGCTTCAGTTCTTTTTTAGAATACTACCTACTTGAATGACGATTTCATTAGTACCCAAAGTATATAAGAAACGGCGAATGGAATATCGCTGTGGCCTATTGCGGATTACCAATGGGTTATTAATTGCACTTTTGTATGTCATTTTAAAAGTAGAACGTAATTTATAATGCCTTTGATTTATTTTAATGTTTTTACGAAAAAAAAACTGGTCTGGTAACTCCTGAGATTTGACCGGTTATCATTCTAAGGTCAGTGCCGCAGTTTAACCCGTCGTGAAAATCTGCGACTCTGCTCGAATGCAAAAATTAGGAAAAACCTTCTTGAAAATTTCGGTTCCAAAACTGTTTCACCGACACAACGTCGCAGAGGTAAAACGTAACAGAGTATCCACGTGAAAAGGCTGCCTCGCCCCAAGAGTTCCCCTTTTGACATCATTCGAAATCAAAAAGCAGCTACCTATTTTTCCTAACGATTTCTTTTGTTACTTTGAATGTAATAATATCTATATTATTATACTAATTTCATAAGATGTAATATTGACAGTATTAATTATGCGATTCTTTAAAAAATTACATTCCATAAAGGCTCTGTTATGCTGTTATTACCTAGGCAACAGCCAATGGCTGACACAAATTTTTACATAATAGAGCGTTTATGGAATGTCATTTTTTCAGAATAGCACTATAAATTAGAATAAACTCTGCCTGTGACTAGGCCCCTTATTAAATTTCACCTCAAGACCAATGACATGCAACTCATTGCAATCAATTATGAATTTGTGTTACGAGAGAAGATTTATGCATTTACCTACTTATTTTGTCGAAATGTAGTACAGTAATGTCTGGATAATCCGAACAGAAAGATTGCAGACCCCGTTCGGATTACCAAAACGTTCGGATTATAGAATTCATACCAAATGATGTCTATTATCCGAACGTATTCGGATTATAGATACCTTACTAGATCATAAAAATGCCGCCAATATAAATAAAAAAATATGCAACTTGGCCACGAAACCTTTATTTCGGATATTATTTTGTATTTTTTCGTTATTATACTATGAGTTCCATAAGGCATGACTCATAGTATCGTCACACGACTAGTTTTGGGGCACGACGAGCTCACAGTTGGAAATTCTGACTGCTAAAAATAGAAACGTTTGACAGGTGACACTTCAGAACTGACGTTCGCCCACCTTCTGTTGTCAATAAATAATGTTCCTATGGTTGAAAAACAGTATGATAATATGCTCCATTGGAGCAGCAATGTTCTCGATAAATAATAAATCCATTAGTAACGCAAAGTAGATAAAATAAAATATAAGTAACATCAGCTATAAATAAGTGACAGTTCGGATTACAGGATACAGGGGTTCGGATTATAGATATCATTTTACACAATCGAGGTGTTCGGATTATAGAGTAGTTCGGATTATAGAGGGTTCGGATTATCCATACATTACTGTATTATAGATAAGTTTAGATATGCACTATATTTTAAATCTTTTTTGACCTATTTCTGACCGACCTGGTTCTATGATGGTGAAGTAAAAGTACTGCACGTTCGCAATTATTTTATTTATTGACTTGATGGGATTAAGTTTGATCCCGTTTAAACTAGAGATATTTTTTTGGCTGTCAATTAAATACTACATAGTGACTCACAATTGATTCACAATTCGCGGACACGGCTCTGATCAAATGAGGGAAATTGGACCCTCTCTATTTTCGTTGTTAGACTGAGAAAGATTTTTTTAAATGTGTTGTCGAACTTCTCTTTTTTTGTCCTGCATCAGCTACTGGGTTGTTAGCAGGTTTTTCAGTAATGATAACAGTGATGACGATAACAACCAAAGACATGTTTGGATGAGTCGAGTGGGGGGAATTAATCAGTGAAGTTTTGTTTTAATGACTTTCTCGTTTCATCTCTTTTCCCGGGGCATCACCAAACGATAATAGATGCCCCAGTACTAAAGAACGCGTGAAAAAGTTCATCTGGCCCAGTGCGGATTTGAATCCGGGACGTTCGCTTACTTTCATCTTTCATCAACCTTGAAAATTCAGTTTTCTTTTGAAATAGTAAATACCCTACATTGAACCATTTCCCTGCGAAAGAATCGTGTTATTTTTTGCTTTGCATCGATTCAACAGCCTGTGGGACCATTAGAAATCGTTTTTGAAAAAACACAAAAAAGTTAGGTAAGTTAGGTAAAAGGTCAGGACACTAACCGAGTCAACTCACCCTGTATATAAATCAAATTGAAAAAGACATAACAAAGGTTGAGAAAAAGCTCTTCAGTCTGACTCAAACAGTTCAGAAAGATCGTTTCAGATGACGTAGATATAGAGGGGGCTCGAGGCGCTCCACTTGACCCCCCATATCTCCCTAAATAGAAGGCCAGTTTTTCTCAAAATTTCTCTGTCCCTTTTGAAGCATTTCCGTAAGCTGCCCTGGACTTCGCAAATTATTATGAATCACCCTGCATATCAGCAGACTTTCAGGAGGAAAGCTTTTGAATGGGTATTTGGTATCCAACAGTTTTCAATTAGATATTCTCCAGGACTTTTTATTGTTTTAATAAACAGAGCAGACACTCAGTAATCTAAATCACTCTCATGATGATAATTGAGGATGCAGTCAAAATGATTGAATTTATTGATTTTTTTCATGGAAATAAAATGAGTATTTTGTCAGTTTAATCCCGATTATCCTCTAGCTGATGGGATTACTATTCATGACATTTTATCACATTTCACGGCACTAAATTAATAATTGAGCTTTTTTATGGTTCACTTTACGATGCCTTTCTAATACATTTTAATATAATGAAACTATATTGGGATCTTGGTATTTCAGTCACTTTATAACGAAATCGATCGACAAAAATGCATCAGCAATAACATTGATGAAAGATGAAAGATTCATTGAAAGGATCAGTGTGGCTTGAAAGGCGTAGGTACGTGATTGAACATTACGTTAGCTACATTAAAAAAATCACTGATTTGCATAATCTCCTGTTACAATTATTATGACATGTACCCACATTAGATTGTTTATCAGCCTTGACTTTACACAAACAGATGTCAATAATACTTTGCAATAATTTAAAGGTCGATATATAGACCATATAAATTTAAAATAAAAACGAAACGTTTTGTATGGGCTATAAGCAATAAGCTACCGCTACCAGGTAACTACCTACATAATTATTGCACGACCAACTTTTTGCTAGTGGAGTGGTATATCAAATCAATTTTCATTTTTATTGGGTTTAGTTGCAGCGGTACGCTTTTTGATTCTGCATTTTGTGATACTGCAATGAAATTTGGCATATGGAAACTACATAAAATTTCAAGTGATTTGACCCGCAGCACTCAAAAATTTGTCCATTAGGGGGCGACTGGGGGCCCCTCAAAATTTCAAGATGTCTGAATTTTTCCCATGCGCCATTCAGTACCGCCCTATCTACCGTACAGAACCTAAACAACTTTGTTCTTGACTATCATAACATTTTTCGTCATGTCAATTCCATTCTTCTTATAGAAAAAAAATAATTTCTTTGCCTGGTCAACAAATTGAAAAATAATATTTTTTTTGACCACCAATAGATTGTTGAGTAGTTTTTGTGCGATCATCGATGAATCCGCATCCCCTTGATTCATTTATGAAAAGAAAACTTTTGCAGTGCTATTTTTCAACAAAGGAGTGACTTCAACTTACCATTATTTTCAACATTACCTTTTTCAATGTTTTACCTCGGTAAGTATGATTATTGTTATACTAATATACAGCTTGAAGTTCTCTTCAACGATGTGGATGATGAAACTGCCTCAGATTCAACCTGGAAGCCGTACATGATAATTTTTCTGCAAGGCCGTCAAATTTGGCATTTTTGATTTTCTAGCGGGAGCGGCCAAAATGTCAATACACACCACTCCGCCCAAGAGCACCGGTTTGCTCTAGCGGAAAACGATATTCACGCCTAACAATTTTGCATTTTGTGATACTGAAATGAAAGTTGGTGCGAAAGTACCGCAACCGGTGCTCTTGGGCGGAGTGGTGTGTATTGACATTTTGGCCGCTCCCGGTAGAAAATTAAAAATGCCAAATTTGACGGCCTTGCAGAAAAATTAATATGCACGGCTTCCAGGTGGAATCTGAGGTCGTTTCATCATCCAAACCGTTGAAGAAAACTTCAAGCTATATATTAGTACAATAATAATCTTATTTTTTGGGATAAAACATTGAAATAGGTAATGTTGAAAATAATGATAAGTTGAGGTCACCCCTTCGTTAAAGAATAGAGCAGCAAAACTTTTGTTTTCATAAATGAATCAAGGGGATGCGGATTTATCGATGATCACACAAAAACGACTCAACAATCTATTTGTGGTCCAAAAAAATATATATTCCTCGACTTGTTGACCAGACAAAGAAATAATTTTTTTCTGTAAAAAGAATGGAATTGACATGACGAAAAATGTTATGATGGTCAAGAGCAAAGTTGTTTAGGTCCTGTACGGTAGATAGGGCGGTACTGAATGGTGCATGGTGAAAACACTGACATCTTGAAATTTGGAGGGGCCCCCAGTCGCCCCCTAATGGACAAATTTTTGAGTGCTGCGGGTCAAATCACTTGAAATTCTACGTAGTTGGCATATGCCAAATTTCATTGCAGTATCACAAAATGCAGAATCAGGGTCATTTTGCTAGCGTACCGCTGCAACTAGTTATGAAACGTTTCCAAATAAGTACATTGTCAACTCAAATACCTACAGATCGTAATAAGTGCTTATTGTATGTTACAGATTTTTTATTTGTTATCTCAAAGATACTGAGATTGTTTTGTTAGCTACAGTCTCGTCTCGAGCTATAAACTATATACATAATATGGCGCCTGATGTGTCTTTTGCCGGTCGGTCAATTTAATCAAAAGATTGATATAATAAAGTGGGTGACCCTTGGCGGAAATTGCCTTTATTAGATTGTACCGAAATCTGGAAGAATCTGCTGAAGAAGGCTCGTGGATGGAATTGGTAATATGTTATTGGAATAAATTTGCACTCAGATTTGCATGAGTCAAAAGAAAAAAAAAATATTGTGTAGTAAATCCAAAGATTAATAATGAAACGCCCAAATATCGTTATTGCTGTGAAGTGGGAGTGAATAAATTAAGTGCTGATTTGATTATTATATGAAAGGTATATTTCTAATTAAAACAACAGTATATTGCTCGGTATATTGTGAAACTAGTGTGATAATGACGACTATTGTAATACGAGTATGTTCTCAAGAGCAAACACCAGAGAGTAGGCTCCACAGTTTTTTCCGGTTATCTGGAAAATACAGATACGAACTTAATTTTCAACTGCACAACGACATTGCTATTCAAGTTCTTCAGATTTTGGCATCACTTTTGTGAAATTTGTTATTATATTTTCGCAAAGAATGCAGACTGAAGAACTAAAATGTGTTCAAATGTGTTCCACAAAACAGATAATACAAGATTAGTTGATTCACGATTTTTGTTTGTCAATTTGTAGCCAACTGATGAATGGAAATGCTGGTTTATCCCTCAATAATGGAAAGATGATGGGTCTAGTACAGATTTCAGGCAGTTTTTGTTGATTATCGCCTAGCATTCAGCAGAAAAAAGTTCAGTTAATCTGCAATTAGCCTTGATCGTTGATCATCTTTTTTTGTGGAACTGACGGTGAGTATCATATACAAGTAACACGAAATAGTATTTTTCGATACAAGAGCGCGTTTTCAGGCCCGAAGCCTTGTTTGCCATCATGAGGCGTAGCCGAATGCTGCAAAAGAGGCTGAGGGCCTGAAAAAGCTCAGCGCTCGTGTGTCGAACAACATTTTTCGTAATCGTTGCTTAAATTGAGAGAAAACTCGAATTTCTTGTAAATTTTGACACTACTCTGACAAATGTCAAGCTGCAAAACTTATATTTTTGGTTATGTATTACTTTGCGCGTTATGTATCTATGAAACGATTACGAAAAGAAATTTTACGTGTTTGTTGTGTTGATACATAAGCTATAAAGACTTTTATATAAGCTGTATATGGATTTTACAGTTTATGTACTTAATTTGACACTTGTCAAAATAACCTCAAAAACTACAACATTTTCACAATTTGCACTGGAACAAACACGTAAAATGTTGTACAACACTCGTGGCTTGTTACACAAGATATTTTCCGACACTCAGCCTCTTACAGAACTCGGGCTGCGCCCTCGTTCTACAAATTTCGGCTTCGTGTCTGAAAACCACTTATGTAACAGCCAACTCGTATCGTAAACTACTAGTAATAGGTGTTTTACACACTTCTTGGTTTATTTCGCAAATTCACTCAAAAAAAAATGGGGAAATGCACACGACGCGGATATTGGACAATATGACATCTTTTGTCATTTTGAAAAACTCAGCTGAGCTCAGTCATAGTCAAGCTTCAAATGGGAGCCAAAGTTATTTACTGTCAGTCCTAGATACAAGCAAAAAACAGTTGCACAATGTAGCACTTTGTGACACTGTTTTTCGCGGAACAGTTCTATCTAG
Organism: Anaspis maculata; assembly: GCA_949128115.1. Taxonomy (NCBI): domain Eukaryota; kingdom Metazoa; phylum Arthropoda; class Insecta; order Coleoptera; family Scraptiidae; genus Anaspis; species Anaspis maculata. Next base: position 53,203,034 of record OX421961.1, on the reverse strand, counting down.
TCATATAACCGAAATAGACAAAACTAATAATGCCTAGATAATGATCCTATTCGAAGTAGGTACCTGTTATAAATCTATTTCTGTAAAAATTGACCATCAATCGATCAATAACTTTGCTTAGTTTCCGCTATTCCGCACCTCAGAAATGGCATACAGTGATTGAGTGTGAGCAGTTTCCAATTAAATAAAAGTAGGTACTAGTTATTGGTAAGACTCTTCACCGCTCCTCATTTTTTGCTCAAATATTTCGACAATCGACAATAATATTTTTAAACAAAATGAGAAACTTAAATTCAAATAAGTAGGTAGTTGTTTACCTTTTGACATAAACTTGAAGAAATGAGTTAGATAACAAAGTTATCTAGTATGAGACATACTGTCTAAATAAATCTGCTGAAGATAATCCAAAAGATAACAAAGGGTGCGTCAAAAAAGGATGCACACATTTGGATGTGAAATTACCCTTGTAGTGGGAGCGGTACGCAAAAGCATACCGCATTTTGGAGTGCAGTAACGAGATTTTGCATGGGCGTACTTTATACCAAGACGAGCGATTTGACCCGCAGCACTCAATATTTCGTCCCTTAGGGGGCCAATGGGGGCCCTCCAAATTTTCAAGATGCAAGAACTTTCACAAAATGATCATTGAGTATCGTCATGTATGTCATAAGTGAAGCTTACGGGTCTATTGAAAATGTTTTCATCAAATGTCGTCGAGTCCGATTCATTCTTCATATTTGAAAAAAGAATTCTTTCGCAGAGGTCAAAAAAACTGTTTTTATTTTTTCTGCTGTGCAAGGAAACGATAAATTCATATGTTTTGTTGCGTTCCCAACCAAATCGCGTTCTGTAAGCCCAAATATGAAGACAATTTTTTCGCAATATCATTTTCCCAAGAAGAGGTGACCTCTTCAGTACACTTTTTTCAACAGCATTTTTTTCAATGTTCCTAGTGGATAAGACTGTCAATTTTCGCTGATATGAGAAGCTTGAACTCTTTTCTTAGTAATTTTCATGCAACATGGCTTCAAAACATACAAGAGAGCCCTAAAACTTTTTTTTTTTGCTGGGCCGTCAAATTTTTGGAATGTTGATTTTGTAGTAGGGGAGACGCGCAAATAAATAAGATCTAGTCTAGGCGAATAAGTTCTACCGAAAAATATACCTACTTACACCTAACGACTCTGCGTTTTGTTGTACTGCAATAAAACACGTCATGGAAGAATATTTTCTGTTGAAACCAAATCGCCTGTGCCTGCAGCCTGGATTGAATACTGGTCCGCGTCTCTCCTACTATAAAATCAAAATATCGTAAGTTGGACGGCCCAGCAGAAAAAATTTTTTTTTGGGCTTCCTTGGGCGTTTTAGAGTCATATTGCTTCGCAACCACCAGGAAAAGAGTTCGAGGTCTCCATTCCTGCAAAAATTACGAGTGATATCCAGTGGGGACATAGGAAGAAATGCTCTTGGAAAAGAGGTACTGAAGAGGTCACCACTTCTTAGAAAAATACCATTACAAGAAAAATTTCTTTATAATTAGGTTCAGGGAATGCGATTCAGTTGGGAACGCAACAGAACATATGAATTCATCGTCTCCTTGCATAGAAGAAAAAATAAAAACAGTTTTTTTGACCTTTGCGAAAGAATTTTTTTTTCAAGTGTGAAGAATGAATCGGACACAACGACAATTGATGAAAATATTTTCAATAGACCCGTAAGCTTCACTTATGACATACATGACGATACTCAATGATCGTCATGTGGAAGTTCTTGCATCTTGAAAATTTGGAGGGCCCCCATTGGCCCCCTAAGGGACAAAATATCGAGTGCTGCGGGTCAAATCGCTTGTCTTGGTATAAAGTATGCCCATACCAAATCTCGTTACTGCACTCCAAAATGCAGTATCGATGTGTTTTTAGGTGTGTACCGCTTGCACTATTGGCTTTTAGGAAGAGAAACTCAATTCAAGAGTTGAATGCCTTTTTTCTATTAATTTGGTTGACTATATAATACATTGAACAAGAACCAATCAAAACTCTTGAAATGCGCATAGGCAGCCAATCAGCACGTCTCTACGCTTACCACCCCGGCAATACAGGCGTCCTCCTTGACGTAAATATTATCGCTGTGGTACCGTGGTCCTTCCCCCTCTCCCAGACCAGGGCAGTGGCTGTCATTCAGAGCGCATTTACGCAATGTCAGTGCTGTCAGTTGTCACAATCAAAATATTATATGAAACTGAACATTGCAAGAACGTTTTCCATGCATTATAGAGCATTTTCTACCATTCAAAGGTATAAGTATTCCCACTTTCCTAGTAAATTTTCATTCCACACCGTTAGTTGTTGAATTTTGTGCTTTTTGATTTATAGGAGAAGAAAAAAAGAAGCCCAAGTTTTGTTGAACTGGGAACAGGACACACGCTGTTTAATTTTCCAAGAGGAATCTCAATTTTATCTACTCACGGCCTTCACCAAAAATGGCTTATACAACGGCTTTCAAATTACAAGCAGACGCTTCTGCTACATCAAAGAAAAATGTCCTTCGGTTTCATTAAAAACATTGAATCAAGATACAACTTTGCATGTGAAGACTCTCCCCAGCCTGTTACAATATTTGAGTGAATTGTGATAACATAAAGTGTAGGCAATAGTTTTTTTTATCTATCCATGCATGCTTTACTGGAGTATGTGTCTTGAATCTCAACTTCGTGTCACTAACTTACCGTTCATGCAATAATCATGTTTTTTTAAGTATGTTCCTCGACTCTCAACTTTGTCTTACTTCCGTATTGTTTCATTAAATTATTTAAACAAATTCAGTACAAATATAACGCATTTTACTCAATTGCCTTTTACAAATAATTTGTATTGAGAAAAATTCTATGCTACAAAGTGTCAATCGATCGAAACGTTCCATCTCCATTGCTTCATTTAGAGAATTTCTTGAAGCTTCTGCACTTTCCAAGATCAGTCTAAGGTTCCCTTTATGCTGAAGAAGAAAAAACCTTCAAGTATTTCAATAAAATCAATCATAACATTGTATAACCTGTCGCCCTCTTGTCCATTCTCTGGTATAATATCCTCTGATTTGTCCATTTCGCAGTAGCACCCTGAATTTGGTGAGAAATTCCAGTGTAGCTGGATATATGGCATGAAAGCCACTTCTGATTCTGAATAGGTCTACTGCACTTTTTCATAGCACTTTTTGTTTGAAAGCGTTTTTCATCTTCCGATTTCCAACTGCAACTAACCTACAAACTCGAACGTCAAACAATGACGTTTCCAACTTTTGACTTTTACCGACGCAGCATCTCGAGATCTTCCGTTGCCAACGTTAAGAAAAAAGCGCTATTGCGCTAATAAGAACGCAGTTTATTATGATGATGAAGTGAATATTAAAAACCATTTTGAGTAAAGAATAAGATTACCCTGATTAATCAGTGTATACCACAAAGTTCTTTGTAAAATTTCAACCATTTGAACAACACTGGTAGAACCCAGAATCTTGGGTAGCGCTCTGTCAATTCATTATATAGTCTTATCAAATACAATGCGTTGTACGCTTAATCGTCAGATAATTTTTTAATAATATCATTTCGTTATAATCCCAATGCAAGAAAATACAACTCGCCCTATGGGCTCGTTGTATTTTCAGCTTTGGGATTATAACTCATAATATTACTAAAAAATTATCGACAATAATCGTACCACTCATTGTATTACTACTGAATATACAATAGCTAGTTGAAAATTAGCAATAATTCCAATTTTTACTCCCACTAGGTACTTTTTACCAATACATAATGTGTGTCTGACTGCCATTTTCATAATTGAACTTCAAGTCAACTTTGCTTGAAGTACGTTTAGACTGTCACTGCCACAATGAACGCGGAATGTCAAAGTCACAGTCTAAACTCACTTACAGCAAAGTTGACTTCAAGTTCGATTATGAAAATGGCAATGAGCTAATGAGGGCGGGTGCGGGTGTTGTATTATTTTATTATCTACAATTGTGTGATCAACAATCAACGGTTGGAATTAAACCTCCGGTTGAACAGGAATTTCAGCATGCTCATAATCGGATGTTGAAATCCATCCGAATTCAACCGATGGTCAACTAGACATTAGAATCTATTCTTTAACGAAGCCGTTGAAATTAATCGGACCAGTAAACGGAGTATTTATAATTGCGTGAGACTCTTATCCTGTATCTCCAATATTGTCGCACAGTCAGCATTGCTGCAAATTTCGGCTTTTGACACACTTCGTTTCCATCACGGCGAGCGCCCGATACCAGCGGGACCTGAGGGGAGACAGGACTCTTGAAGCTGGACATAATTGGAATTCTGCATAGCATGATGACGTAACAAATCCAAGGGAATATTTTGATATTTCAGAGGCTTTGCTTTGGGTCTATTTCGGACTACTTTCAATCGAATTTGAAGATATAGGTACTTTCCACGAGATATTCTGGGAGCTGAAAATTGGAATCATTGAAGAAATTACTATTACCAATATTCTCAACTCAGCTTGAAACCCCTGGTGGGATTTTTCTGAAATTGAACTTGAAGGTATGAAGGTAGACATCAAGTCCAAACATTGGAACATTGCCCTATCAAATTGGAGCCTGAGCCTAGTCCGTGAAGCCGTTAATGAATCGCAAATAACCAAAACAGTCGAACTTTGAGGTGTTTTATATTTCTTGTCATAGCCGTCTGGAGCCGAATTTTGTAGAAAAATTGCACAGAAATTCAAGACATCAGCTGATGAGTCTGAGGTTGAACGAGTTTTCAGCGTCAATAAATTTTTAACTTGGCAATTACAACTGTGAACTTGCCATTTCTGAAGTAGACTCAATCATAAATGGGCCTAAATCAGCAAGCTTTCAGTCCATGAGAAACATTCAACATAGGAATACATTTTTGTCCAAAAAAATTGTGGAAAAAAAAAACAACCATAGCAACCTACGAAAAATATGGATGGGCAAGCATTTTCCTTGCCATTTAGGAATTTGTTACGATCAATTTATATTACATCCATCCATGTCTCTTGTGGCTTGGACAAGGTTTGGAGTTTGGATCCTCACATGGAACAGGGTTCCCAATTTTTCGTTGTCTTTTTCTGCCGTGACGTCATGCGTAAAAGAGGATCGTCAAGGTCATTCAAAAGTGTCAGACCATCTTGAAGGTGGGTAATATGGAGGTGTAGTGGAGGGCTGGAAAGTTATTGAAATATTTTGAAAAAAAATTGTCCTTCGATAGCTTCTATTTTCGTTGTTACAAAAGATTTTAGTCAACTGTTTATGAAAAAAGATTGGGTACAATAAACCAACCTCTGAATCTGTATTGTATTTCTGTTTTCTATACAGGGTAAGTCATGAACTACAAAATTTGAGTTCTTCTAAAAAAACAGAAGCAAAAGAATTCTATTAAAATAAATTGTGTTCCATTGTGCTCTACATAAGTTATGGGACCACTGTGAATATTTGCAGGCACTTGAAACCATTTCCAAGATTCATGACTCACTCTGTATACAAAACAGAACTTCATTGCAGATTTAGAGGTTGATTTTTTGTACTCATTGTTTTTCCATTAACAGCTCACTAAAATCTTTTGCTACAACAAAAATATAAGCGATCGAAAGACCAACTTTTGCCCCTCCATAACTTTAAAACTAAAACACATAGATTTTTTTCAACAACTTTCTGGCACTCTACTACATCTCCATATAACGCACCTTCAAGGTGGTCAGACACTTCTGAATTACCCTAGGCAATTTTTCACTGAAACCTGGAAATTAATAATAACTGGACGATTTTTGCCACACATATTCAACAGTAATATCACAAGTGCCTAGATTTTCACGATAATTTTGGTCAGGCGATCGCGAGTGCTGATTGTAGCGATAAATGCCCGACTCCGTAGGAGGAGGGCATTTATCCAGGGACAATCAGCCCGAGGGAAACGCCTGGCCAAAATTATCTGGGAAAATCTTGAGCACGAGTGATATTTTGAAGATTATTACATAAAAGAAGTCCGAAGCGACAGCTGTCAGATTTTGTTGTGTACATGCATTTTATTCCGTTGCTATTGACAGTGGGATTTAGATAAGTGAATATTATCCTTGTAGGTCTAATAATCAAGGGCGTTGTATGTAATAATCAACAGTAATATCACAAGTGCTTAGATTTTCACGATAATTTTGGTCAGGCGATCGCGAGGGCTGATTGTAGCGATAAATGCCCGACTCCGTAGGAGAAGGGCATTTATCCAGAGACAATCAGCCCGAGAGAAACGCCTGGCCAAAATTATCTGGGAAAATCTCGAGCACGAGTGATATTTTAAAGATTATTACATAAAAGAAGTCCGAAGTGACAGCTGTCAGATTTTGTTGTTTAGATGAATTTTATTCCGTTGCTATTGACAGTGGGATTTAGATAAGTGAATATTATCCTTGTAGGTCTAATAATCAAGGGCGTTGTATGTAATAATCAAAGATATGCCGTAAATAACATACTAAAAGTCACAAGTCGTCACAGGTGGGATTCACCTGGGAGACTGGAAAAACTCCAGTATACCTACCTGGAATTTTGCTGAAATGCATACATAAATAAAGAACGGAAAGTCGTACAGACGTGTTCAATCTTTTCTCTAACTTTTCTTCCCAGCATGTCTGCGACTAAAATGAATATTTTGTAGGACTCCCCGAATGTCGAAGTTTGCATTGCAGTTGTTTCAAAATCACGGAATGCGCAAATTCCATTTTGAAAAAATTACCGTCGTCGGTTAGTTTTCCGAGCCGTGTCGATTTTGAAAATGGATCTACAAAACGTCCAATCCAATCTACTTTCTATATCAGTTGAAATTATTCAATAAAGTCGATCCTCGAGCATCAGGAATCAGTTTTTTTTAGTGAAGTCCTGCATCAAAAGCGAGTCGTCCTGGTCAAATTCCGGGTGAGAGGCCCTCTCGGGTGACAGCGGCTAGGACAAACTTTGAAAATTCATAACGCCCGACTGGAAAATGGTGGAAAACTACAACTGCAGACCTAATTTGACTCTTTTATTGTGTTGCTTCCTGCCAAATTTGGTTCCAATCCATGGGATAGATTTTGAATAATTGAATTGTAAAGTTTTGAACTTTGACATTTTTTAATATTTGAAAGATGACAGATAGAGAAATGCTTCCAAGTGCTCTGAATACAGTTTTCCAGGAGCTTTCAAATGACATTTTGCAAGTCAAGTTCCATGAGATATAGCTTCTGTCATTTGTTGATAGTGACACTTCTGTTTGACAGATGACAGTCAAAAACTTATGGGCCCATGCTACAGAAAAACCATGTCTGTATATCAGATCAATGGTTCGGCAGTTTCCGCGGAAAACTTCAGACACTCCCAGGACGTTTTGTTTGGTTCCAGGGAGCGTTTAAAGAAATTTATGTTAATCGCAGTATTCTACAGCAAATACATAATTTATAGAATCGTACCGCATTCTATAATGACAGATGACTTTATAACGAACAATCCACGGAAAAAATGAAGCCTCTACGACTTTCCGTTCTCTATCTATGTGCGTTCCAGCGAAATTCCAGGTATACTGGAGTTTTTCCAATCTCCCAGGTGGATCCCACCTGTGACGGCTTGTGACTTTCAGGATGTTATTATTATTATTATTGTACTGCACCCAACAGGCAGAAAAGCCCAGTTAAAGGGTGAGGGATACCAGAGATAAATCCAAGGGGGGGGGTACATAAAAACATTCGCCTTTATGTCGGACAGAGAACAGTTGAAGAGATCAACCTCGCTCTCATAAGCAGAGTAATTGACAATCATCTGATAAAGAGGAGATGCCAATAGGATGATGGTTCTAGCTGTGGGAAGGTGGAATAAACTGTGTGATCTAGAGGAAAGCCAAGGAACACTGAGACCCGCAGCACCAAGAACATCAGGGCAATCCAACGCGTTGCTAAATAGACCTAAAGGCAAATGGATTGACTGGAACACTCTTCGAGACTTAAAAGATGACAGGTTGAACCGCTCCAACATGATCTTCTGAGGAAAACCACGTGGAGGGTATTGGTTGTCCAGTATAAAATAAGCCACCTTCAAAAACCTCCTTTGAACCCTCTCCAAATCATTGACGAAGGAGTATGTTGTTCACATCTATGAAAATATATGCCAAAAATCTTCCAGTAATTATCAATTTCTAGGTCAAAACCAACGAGTATCTGCTCTGTACTAAATAATCATTTTAAAAAATCTGGCAACAAAAATAATATCCACATTTAAAAAACGTAAGTATCTAAACTGCTCAATAACTGGAATGACGGTATCGAAAATTTTGCCCTTTTTCAAAATAACGTAACTTTGGATTGACACAACCGATTTTGAATGTGTTTCCACAGTTTTTTAGATCCACCTTTTGGCAATCCATCCCATCGACGATATTAGGTTTTCAATTCCAATTACTTTTTTACAGGGTGGAATGTAAAACATTGCAAAATTGTGCTAAATTCGACCGATCCCCGTTTCTCTGAATTTTTTTTTTCGATTTCTAATGAATTATTCATGAAGCCTGATGTCTAATCTCGAAACGGATTTTGAATTTTCCAGATCAGAAGTCCAACAATGACGATATGATTTTTTTACTTTCCCGACCCACCACCCAACGAGGAGGGGAAGTATTGTGAACGCGCTAAAAATTGTCCTCAAGATTTTGACGGATATATCCGTTTTGAGGTCCTCTATGACGATTAAGACCATTTCCAACGTGTAATTCCATCTTCAAAATCGACACGGTTAAGGTTTCCCGACGGTAGTTTTTCAAAATGGAATTTGCACATTCCGTGAATTTGAATCAACTGCAGTGCAAACTTCGACATGCAATGAGCCCCACGAAATATCCATTTTAGGTGCGGACTTGCTGGGAATAAAAGTTTGAGAAAAGACTGAATCAATTTTTGGAGGGAGAATTTTCGAAATCGGACTCACGGTTTTCGAGTTTTCCTCTCTGGAAAAACTACAAATTTTCCAACTTTTTATCCCGTGAACAGATTTTGGTGGGTCGGGATAGTAAAAAAATCATATCGTCATTGTTGGACATCTGATCTGGAAAATTCGAAAACCGTTTCGAGATTAGACATGAGGCTTCATGAATAATTCATTAGAATTCGAAAAAAAAAAATTTTTACAGAAACGGGGATCGGTGGAACTTGGCACAATTTTGCGATGTTTCATATTCCATCCTGTAAAAAAGTAATTGAAATTGAAAAAAAAAATCTCGTCAATGGGATGGATTGCTGAAAAATGGATCTGAAAAACTGTGAAAATAAATTCAAAATCGGTTGTGTCAAACCAAAGTTACATCATTTTGAAAAAGGGCAAAATTTTCGATACCGTCATTTCAGTTGTTGAGCAGTTTAGTTTTGACTTCTGGCTCATCCACTGTAAGTTACAGAACATGTTTAATTTTGTGATGTTCTTCTTTAGTCAGTACTCTTCAGTTGTCATTTTTTGAATCAGCAATAACTTTCACGGGCATTCAATGTTAATTTAATCAAAAACCGCTGATCATTTTCTATAATCAGTTCCATTCAATAGCAATATTCCCATACCCACCTTTGAGCGACATGTATAATATTATCATGTTACTGCAAATTTATATTTCTGACAGACTGCCAAAGGTGTTTAGTCCTACCGTTTTGTATTCTCAAGAAACCAATTTCATTTGCTCAAATAGCTAAAATCCGAATCTGCGAATCCTGCGATGTCAACACAAGAATAATACCTGCTGGCGCAAAGGACCAACACGCGTGTAACTGCACTAAGACAACAATATCAGCAGTGCGAATCCAGCAACACTTGGCATTGCACCAATAGGTTTAATCAGAAGCGAAAAGTCAAGTCTTCTTCATTTCATAGCAAAACCCGCAGGAGACACCAGTCGAAGACCGGTTTTCTTCACGAGATTTGAACTAGGCAGTAAAGTATCAAACGAAAATCCTGCTGATCGTGCTGGTGCGACCACCTATGCACGGTTGGGGTAAACCAAAAAAAAGACTTTTTGATAGATACCTTGGTGTATAGCTCTGATGTAGTCATGGTGCACTGGTGTCACTAATTTTTAATTGATAACAATCACTAGTTTTGTGTAGGAATGATTTTTTTGGGGAAATTTTGCGTGTTCTTGGGGTTTAGTGTTTGTTTTCAAGGACAGTAAATGGGTTCAGGAACAACATTTTGATTGCCAGATTTTCGGCTGTTATCTTATCAGCTTCCAACGGCGCGTACCTACAATTTTATGTTCATGGAAAAACTCAAAACGTCGAAGGCAACAAAGATACAACACAACCTGCACCCACACAGCGCACCATGCGCACTATCACTGCGTGCCGCTGAGGATCACTAGGTGCCATGTGTAGGATTATGGATTTCGCGGGTTTTGTTTCTGGGTGCGACATCTAGCAGGCCATGTCAGCAGTTCTGCACAGGTGAGAAAGGAAAGAGTGGAGTCTACCTGAGCGAGCTTCCCGTTCACGAATCTGATCGAAAGATGAAGCCACACTCGCGAAGTTTGTGCCGTCGGTAGAAATCAGAGACGGTAGAGAATTGCAGTTTGATCTTTGAAGAATAAATCACAGATGGCCGTGGAGTTTCAATTCCGGAGTCCAGACGGAGTTCAGATCCCGGAGCTTGATTCTTTATAATCTTGGTGCCTTTATACATGATGGCTAGCGAATAGCGATAGCATCAGCAGGGACTCAAAATGTATAAGTACCCTATAGGAATTTTTATACAGGGTGTCGTTGAATGTGTGTTACAATAAATTTTGGGGTTGTCGTTCGTCCATGGAAACAAAAGTCGAAAAACTTATGAAACCAATATGTCCAGGCCCGTATTCATAGTCAGATTCGAGGTAAAATCTTACATTTAAGGTGGTTTTAGGACCATGTTTATTTAGACACAGACTTGAACTAAGATGGTTTAATGCATCAGGGTATTTCAGAATAAATAAGTAAGTACCTCAGATTCAGTATTTAAAAATGTAAAGTTCGCGATAACAATTGATTGCAAGAGGTGTTACAACCCCTCAAGATTCAATTTTTCAAATCTTTTTTTCACTAACTTTTTTACTGCTCAACCATCATCTTCGAATTTGGTATACAATATCACATAATTCATAGCTATAAAGTGACAGCCGCGATTTTCCTGAACGGTAAAAAAGTTAACTTGAAAAAAAGATTTGGAAAGCTGAACTCCGAGGGGTCATAACTTTCTGAAAGGGCAATTCAATTCTTATCGCAAACTTTATTTATATTTTTGAATGCCGAATTCGATGATATTGTTACGTTTTTCGCGTTAAGATTCTTTTATAATTGAGATGATCGTTTTAAAACACAGTCTGTTTATTACTGCGTACTATAATAAATACACACCAACAGTTATTAGTGTTATTACTGCTTTAGAATATCGCTGATTACGACTTGTTTTCTATTCGCTTACTATCGCTTCGAATTTAATACTACTACGTGGGTGATCCATGGTGCTTATACAGGGTGTCCCGAAAATACACCGACAACGTTCTAGGGCAGCTTCCTCTCATCAAAACAAGAAAAAAAGTTCCTATGAACATGGGTCTGGAAACGCTTCCTAAGGGAGCTACATGCTTCTAAAGATGGGACCCTGAAGATGGTTTTTATTCAATATCTCCGAAACCGATAGAGGAAAATCAATCAAACTTGACACATACACTAACCTTTTCATGCCCAACAAAATGAGGCAAGATTAATTCCAAAATAATTCACCAAGGGTGGGTCAGGCCAAGGTGTGGGGGTAAAAAAACCCTAACTTTTTTTGATGTGAATTGTTTTTAAATTTGACAATGAATTATGGAATATTGAAGTTTTTTACTAAAAAAAGGTCTTCATGTTCAACCTCGATAGATGCACCGGTTACGAGATATTTGAGTTTGAGTGTATGAAAACGTGGTCAGAAATGCTGATTTTTTTATTACGATATTCAAGGCGAAAAAAAAAACTATTCCAAAGCAACTTCATTTTTGTTAGGCATTCAAATTTTGTTAAGCATAAGAAGGTTAATAAATGTGTCAAGTTTGATTGATTTTCCTTGAAGGGTTTCGGAAATATTAGATAAACAACCATCTTCAGGGTCCCACCTTTAGGGGCCTGTAGCTCCCTTACGAAGCATTTTTGGACCCATGTTCATGGGAACTTTTCTTCTTATTTTGATGAGAGGAAGCTTCCCTAGAACGTTGTCGGTGTATTTTCGGGACACCCTGTATACCGTCCGTTTTTTTTTCTAGGCCCCAGCTTGTAGCGCCTTCATTATGGGTTTTACACCCAACATATTATATATATTTGAAATCAGGAGAACAAAATCTTTCGATTGATGGTATGTCAAATTATTTTTGACAGATGTCATTTTTTGACAATTGACAGAATAGTACTTGTGACACACCATTTCAAAGCCCATAAAATTCTTAGGAGAACTGTGTTTTCATTTCTAGAATAGGATGTCTTTTACAACTTCTGGAGGTCTTTGAACAGGAAAAATTGTTAAAATTCAGACATACCTACTCAATGATTAATAGGTATTTTTAATATCAACTGATGATAATATTTTGAATTTAAATCGTCCAAATTAGCGGGAAATTCTATAAAACACTCTATCTTTCAGATAGGCTTTTAAAAAAATCGAGGGGGTCATACCTGGCCACCTCGGATACTATCGCGTTGGGCTGGCAGTTCCAATTCACCGGTCGTCGAATCTTTCATTCAAGGAACAAGGAGATGGCCATTTCGAGTAACTTCTTTAGGACATTTTTCGTTTCATTGTGATTATTTATTGATTATTATCATTAGTTAATGTTAAAAATACCTGTTTTATCTACTTACGTACTTATTGAGTATTTCTGAATTTCATCAATTTTTCCTATTTGAAGACCTCTAGAAGCTGTGAAAGACATCCTATTCTAAAAATGAAAACACAGTTTTCCTCAGAATTTTATGGGCTTTAAAATGATATATCACAAGTACTATTCTGTCAATTGTCAAAAAATGACATCTGTCAAAAATAATTTGACATACCATCAATTGAAAGATTTTGCTCTTCTGATTTCAAAAATATATAATATGTTGGGTGTGAAACCCATAATAAAGGCGCTACGCGCTGGGGCCTAGAAAAAAAAACGGACGGTATACCTCCAACTTGTGTTCTCGAATCTTCCATCGGTCTTCCAGCAAATTCCACAATGACCCCGGAATACGGTTTCTAGGCAACTCCCGAAAAATCATAATACATCTTTCGCGTGCGATTTCAACGTGCTGTGAAGCGGGCATCTCCGCCAAATGCACAGATGTGTCCTACTCTCATGTTGAAGTCTCTAGGTTAGTTCCACGGGCCAGAGCCTACACGTATGTTCTCAAATATTTCTAGATGCTTCGCACTTGTACACTGCGATCTAATGCGAACACTCAAACAGTCTAGAAAGACTGCGTGGTGATCTCCAGAATGCACGAGAATCACCACTCGTAACACTTATATATCTATTCCTGTATAATAGTAATCATCTTGTGAATATTTTATATTATAATCAAATACAACTTCATCTTAAGGTTGTGTTTGGTAAAAATTAGCGTATCAAAATTGAATAAGGTTGTCTTAAGACATAAGATCTGACCATGAACACGGGCTCTAAAATAAAATAGTTCCTCAAAAAGATACAGGATAAGATACAGATCATCATGTGAGCGGGAAAGATTGCCGGACGAGGGTTAATGCAGCCCCGTGAACAAAATGAAATTTTTTTGACGTGTAAGTGTAATATCATATAATTTTATTTACGACCGCTTTTGAAGCGTTGAAAACTGATGGAAAATGTCAAAAGACAAACACGCAATGAACTAATTTTTTGATTTTTCTAACACGTTGGTTGTCATGGACAATGTGTTAATATTTATTTGTGTGGTAATAATCTTCGTGAAAATCTTCACAGACGTGTTAGAACTTGTGGGGCGAGCGACGTAGGAGCGAAGCGTGCCGCGTTCAAACTTTTATTTTCACTCTCATCAAAGCCTCTTTTTAATAACTTTACCTCAAATTTTTAGAAATGCTAAGTTGACAGTTTCAATTGACAAGTTGAAAATTTGATACAATCGAAGCGATAAAACGAAACGACTTAAAATAAACATTGCCGCTGACGCTTAGGCCTGCAAAATTCTTGAGGTCTGTGCTATGAGCCTGTAAGATATTACAAGAGGTCCTATTCTCGGAACCGAGGAACAGCTCATTATGTGATGATGCCTAGGTAATAGCCAATCACAGCCCTGGTTGCCTAGCAATTTCACATGCGAACGGATCACACGTCTCCCGAAAATAGGGCCCCAGGTCTATTTTCGCAGTCATTTCTACCTAGTTACCATAATAGTATTTTTCGATACAAGAGCGCGTTTTCAGGCCCGAAGCCTTGTTTGCCATCATGAGGCGTAGCCGAATGCTGCAAAAGAGGCCGAGGGCCTGAGAAAGCCCAGTGCTCGTGACACAATTTTGACACTGCTTTGACAAACGTCAAACTAGATACATAAACTGCAAAACTTATATTTTTGATCATGTATTACTTTGCGCGTTATGTATCTATGGAACGATCACGAAAGATACTTCTAACACGCTTCTACATATTGTTACAAAGCTCGCTGGAGATCTCGACGCGCGAACAAGACACATCTGCCCAATTGGCGGAGTGCCGTGCTTTGAGAACTTGCCAGAACATGCGCGAACTCGATGGATGGACTTTTTCTCGGGCTGCGACGATCGACGAATGTCTTTGCTGGAATATAAGGGAAGACGCCTCAAATGTCGTCGAATACAACATGCGAGTGTATAAGGTGTGGCAGGGCGAGCAGATTTGGATTTGGATTCGCAGCGAAAGTGAACACATCGGCGAAATTGAACAAAGAGCTGTGCGATAATTCAACTGACATGTATTAATCGGCAATCAGGCTGATTGCAGATTAACTGAACTTTTTTCTGCTGAATGCTAGTCGGTTAACCATTAAAAATGCCTTAAATATGTACACTATAAACCCATAATCTTTCCACTGTTGACATATAAACCAGCATTTCTATTGACCAGTCAGCTATACAAATTGACAATTTTTTGTGGAACTTCACGGAAAGTGTCTAAACGTTCGTGTCTCAGTTATTAAAGTACCCAACGCAAAACCTTAACAGAAACTCTAGAATTGATTTTTAAATACCGGGGACAAGAAGCATGTCGAAAACACTTTGGCGGGCACCATGCATGGTGATGATCCAGGAACAGGAAAAAAAATGAATTTGGAAATCTTTCACAAGAGCAGCACCTAGGAGAAAAAGTAGAACTGAGGAATCTTTTGGAAGATCAGGAGACTCAACAAGAAAGTAAACGTCTCGAAAAAAAAGAAGAACTAAAAAATGTTTCACTGGAGTAGCGTTTGGAAGACGAAGAAGAATCAAATAATGCGTGTAGAATTCGATACGATTTCGGTATTCTAGCGGTGATTTTTTTCAAAATGAAACTTGCACATTTCGTTCATTCAAGAGAACTGCAATGAAGAAAACTGGAAGTGAAAAAAGCCCCACGATTCATTTTAGGTGCAGACTTGCCGCGAGTCGTATGGCAATTTTTCGCCAGAGAAAATCTCATACACATGCGATGAGTAAAATGACGTAGGTGTGACGTCATCAATCTGTCAAACGACATAACCAACATACCCTGGTCGGGATCAGCGTATGTGGTGTATGACGTGGACGCGGACGTGGATTTGGCGCAGGCCATGATTTGTGGTGACACGAATGGAATTTGTAGATCAGCTTGAATGAAACCTTGAAAAGGTTCGATTCCAACACAAACCCAAATGTAAACCAATTTTCTTTTTACCGCTAGCGGGCTATGAGGCCGTACAGCCCTATTCGTGGTAAATATTAGGCACTGAGGATTCAGTATGAACTAACAGGACACAGGTACACAGCTCTGAAAGACGTTGCAGAGCCTTTTCCAGATGCTCCCACACTGGCTGTCACGTCTGACAATTTTATTTTGACCTGCCAACTCTGAATCGGATATGTGGCGCCTCCACTGAGGGACCCTAACAGGTAAAATTGGAAAGGTCTATGAATCTTCCGCACTGACTGCTGCTACTATCATTGCTGCTGTTCTCCGGTTGCTGCTGTGGTTACTGCATAGTGCGGTGACTTACCGAGTGGTGTGGGATGTTGCAAACAACCGAAATCCAGATAAAGATGACACATTCCATGTTTTCACGATAGCCACGAGATGGCCAACATCAACACGTTTGGTGGGGTGGTGGGGACATACACTAGAATAACATACACGTGTATGTGACTTGTAGTCGTGAAAAATCTTTCATAGTTAGTTGGAGAAAAGTTTGAAATAATTTTTAGAGGCGAAATTTTCTGAAATCAGAAATGGAGCCTTGATGAAGTCTTAATTGACGATTTTTACAATGAGATGACTTGGAAATGGCTTTCAGGTTCTTCTAGAAAGTTCAAATTTCCCTGAAACATTTTTCAATTTTTTGTTCAATTATTATGAAGATGCTGAAAATTGGTTTCAATATTTTTCTCAAATTCCAACTCCCCACCCAAAAGATAGGAACGCCTCGAACAAAAATTTCTATGCAGAAAATTTCTTCGTCCAAATTTGATGGGAGAAAAAAGTGGCTCCTTGGGTCAAATGACTTGGATTGGCATACACTATCAACTATTACGCTGATTAACCAAGAAGACATTTATTGAACAGTACAGAAATGTAATGCCTCGTCTACAGACTCCCGATGAAAATTGAATTTTTGATTGCAGGAGAAACAAGGGAATAAAAATCTACTTTTAACCCCGCAAAAGGGGGAGGAAAAGTGTACTTTTTGCCCCGGTTTTGCGAAAACAGATGAGTGCCCACCGTAAAAAATCGTATGGGTACCTATGTTTGATTGCAGAAAGCAACGGTTGTCAAGTGAAGGTTCAAGGTCAATGCGTCATGACAGCAGTACGGCCAGTATAAGGTCAGTACGAAAGCAGCATAGTCCAGGAATTTTAGCTGTTGAAATCGCAAATAGCGAACAAAAATGAAAACTAGCCGGATTATTTTTGTATATAAGCTCAGTTAAGCATGTCGTTCAACATACTAAAAGTCCTCATGAATCCGGTGTGAGCTTTGGCCGTTGTGGCCTCGAGAAGAACTTGAGGGTCAGTTTTTCGCTTATATCTCGTGAACAATAGCACTTGGGAAAAAAGTTCCCGGGAAAAAATTGTTGGAAATTTTATTGTCTACAAGAAAAATCCTCACACATTTCATCGTCAGTCATCTCCTTCTTTGTCACAACACAAGAAAATAAAAATAGTCCAGATGCTCGATGCTAAAGACTGGTATGGACCTTGAGTTTTATGATGGCAGAGTGCCACTTCGTAGAGGTGTTGTTTGATCCACTCTCTTTTGGTTGAAACTTGAAGCCATCAAGACGAAGTATGCCGGCGGCATATACAGGGTGAAATAAAAATAAAAAGTTGAACATTTGTACCTCGAGAACCAAAATAGGTGAAGACATGTAAATCGCCATAAATAATTCTGATTTTATGGTCATGAAGTCGTCGTAAACTTGAATTGAATATCTTGAGCCGTTCTTGAAATATCGTCAGAAGACTGAAGTTGTTACCAAAAAAAAATTATTTTCGTCTACTTATCAGAAAAAAAGTTGACTGTGTTTTTTCTGAAATTAGTTGGCCTAGAGAGGGATATTCACTGTAATTCCATTTTAAATGTAATTTATTATTGTTTCGATTCAAAACACCAAGTTTCGATTCAATATCTGAAGAATTACTGGATATACGGAAAACTATTTTTAGTATTTTTTTTCGTAACGACTTCAGTCTTCTGGAGATATTTCAGAAACGGCTCAACATATTTGATTCAAGTTTACGACGACTTCATGGTCATGAAATTAGAAATATTTTTGGCGATTTACATGTGTTCACCTATTTTGGTTCTTGAGGTACATTTGTTCAACTTTTTATTTTTATGTCACCCTGTATATGCCGCCAGCATAGTTGGTATTGATGGCATTAATTTTCAATCAAAAGAGAATGGATCGAACAACTCCTCTACCAAGTGGCACCCTGCCATCATAAAACTCATAGTCCGTGCAGTCTACGGCATCGAGCATCTGGACTATTTAGCTTTTCTTGTGTTTTGACGAAGAAGGAGTGGACTGATGATGGAACATGTGAGGACCTTTCTTGTAGACAACACCATTTCCAACAATTTTGCTCCAAGAGCTTTTCCTCCAAGTGCCATCGTTTACAAGATAAACACGAAAAACTGATCCTCAAGTTCTTCTCGAGGCCACAACGGCCGAAGCTCACTCCGGATTCTTTAGGACTTTTACTATGTTGAACTACATGCTTAACTGAGCTTATATACAAAAATCCGGCTAGTTTTCATTTTTGTTCGCTATTTTTTCTATAATTCCTGGACTAGCAGTGTTTTTGTCGCGAAAAATGTATTTCAAACGTTGATCTTCATTTAAAGAATGTACAATCACCTTGTTGGTAAACATGCCGCATAAGCTTCACCTATGCGTATTTTCGAAGATTCCCCTTACCGTTAAGGCAATTATTATTATTGCAGAAATGAAATTATTTACATAAATAAACAGTACTTATCTTCCACGCTTATGTTTAAACATAAGGTATTAGCTGCATGAAGAAATAAATTAAGTACCGTTTCACACACCTCATACACGATTGCCATTGCACCTTGTCATATCTGCACAGTCTGCATCTTTGCGTAAAAATAAAAATTAACTTCCAATAAATTTTCATTTTACAGATAGCAGTTATCATCGCATCGCATTATAGAAACCTTCACCTGATGATTAGTGGTATATTTTATTGTCAATATTATATTAGGGTATTACAGCTGATCAAAATTACTGTTATATAGCGAGCACCAGAGCAGTGTGTTCATACTTACTACTTACAGGGGTCACTTCTCCAAGCGTACCTTACTTTTGAAGACTTCAATACATAAACCTAAGTATAAAATTAGGCATGTCATGTAGTTATGATAATGAAACCGAAAATATGATGGATAAGAAGAGACCTACTCACGTGACGTAGGTAATAATTATACTCGAAAATCATCGTCATCATTATTATTAATCATACTCTACTCATACCCTACGCATGAAGTGTTAGCGCGGTACACATAAAGACGGCAGCCTTCCGATGAAGGCTGCATTAAAACAATAACTCTTGGATTAGGAAAGCAGCAAGCGACAGTCAGAAATAAAATTCACAACAACAATCAAAAACTTTAATGCAAAACAAAAGAAAAAAAACACAAACAGACAGAATTACAAAACAATAAAAAAAAAAAACAATGTGAATTAAATGAAATGAAAAATCCGAGTGGTTCTGATCGGGGGCAGATTCGCTGGCGCCGAGTGGCGTCCTGAAAACGAGACGAACTGCACTGAAGGTATACACCCCGGCAAACGGGAATAAACGGTAAATGGTAAAAACAATGGAAAATATGGAACTTACGGGATCTTATTCGGTGGCGGCGTCGTCCTGGCGGAGTCCGAAGGCGGCGTCGTGGTGGATGGCCGTTCTGGGGGTGGATTTCCTTTTGAAATGCACGAGTGCCCGTGTTCGTCACCAAAATGGCGGACGAACGACTCGATCCCGTCCGAAACTGGAGCTTTGTGTGCGGCTGGCTGGTCCAAGCCGCTCCCCGGTGAAAGCGGTGAAAACTGCCGCTTTCTGGACTTGGAGATGCTGCAGAGATCCTCCAGGAGTCACTATCGGACGCGATGGGCCTTGGATGGGCTTCTGGTCGAGTACGAATGTACGCCGATGGCACGACAAGATGGCCGCGAGAACGATGACCAAAAAAAAGACGGCGTGGCTTCCCGCTCGACGTACGGAGATCGACACCGCTTCGAACGAAGCGGCAAAGGCACGAGCGGAAAGAAAGCCGAAGAATGCCGAAGACGGCCGAAGAAAGTGCTGGAGCTCGTTTACGCTTGCGCCTGACAGCCAAGTGCCAGGCACACCGAACAGGGGGTGAGGGGTGAGGACTTGGACAACACAGGGATATTTTGGGTTGCATACCCTCAGTGCACACGAATGCAGTTTTCAATGAACGGGGCCGAGACATACTCCCCACCAAAATACCACTCGGGGTATTTTCAAAGTTCAAAAATTAATGAAATCAAACATGATACAAAAAGAAAGAGCATAGTGAGAACAATGACGGAAGTGAAAACACAGAATGCTCACTGTCCTGAAGGGAGGGGACAAAGTTTGACCATTGGGCGTCGCAGAACGTCGCGTTGAGTACGGACATCTGCGACACGACAAATGCCATCTTTGCCGGGGAAGAGTTTTGAAATTCTGCCTAACCTCCACTTCAGAGGGGGAGCGTTTTCGTCCTTGATGAGGACTAAAGACCCCACATCTGCGGATTCAAGGTGACGTGACTTGTGCCACTTGCCGCGTTGGTACAGCGTGTGTAGATATTCGTCGCGCCAACGCGCCCAGAAACGCTGTTGCATGGATTGGACCAACTGCCATCGCGACAACCTGCTGATCTTGAGGTGGGACAAATCTGGGTCAGGTGGGGCCGTTAACGGCTCGAGCGTCAAAAAATGACCAGGCGTCAATGGGCACAGATCATTTGGATCCGAGCTCAGCTCCGAAAGTGGCCGTGAGTTGAGCAACGCTTCAACTTGGGTGACCAACGTGGTCAGCTCTTCAAAGGTGAGTATTTGATCACCTATCACGCGAGATAGATGAGTTTTGACAGCTTTTATGCCGCTTTCCCACAGCCCGCCAAAGTGGGGACTGGAGGGAGGAATGAAGCGCCAAGTGATGGCTTCGGATTCCGCGGCGAGTTGCATTGACGTCGTCAATTGCCTATGAGCTCCGACAAAGTTTGTGCCATTGTCGCTATAGATGGTAGAGCAACGACCGCGCCGGGCAATGAATCTGCGCAAGGCGGCGAGGAAAGCATCTGTTGAGAGATCGGAGGCAACCTCGACGTGCAATGCCTTGGTGGCGAAGCACACGAAAAGACAGATGTACGCCTTCGTAGTTCTGACACCGCGAGCGCGTGACATGAGGATTGGAAAAGGGCCACCATAGTCGAGCCCGACGCAGCTAAAAGGTTTTAGCTGAGAAATTCGCGCCGAGGGGAGGTCGCCCATGGTGGGAGAAAAAGTTTGCGGCTTAGTCCGGAAGCACCGGTAACACGATGCAAGATAGTGCCGTACCGCGCGTCGCGTGGACAATATCCAAAAATTTTGCTGCAGGAGATAGCAGGTATTGTTGAGTCCCGGGTGGCAATGTCGGGAATGAACTTGTCGAATGACGAGTCCTGTCAAGACGTGACGAGATGGAAGAAGAGCAGGGTGTCTGGTTGCAAATGGCAACTCATGACAATGCTTCAAACGTCCGCCGACGCGGAGAACATCGTCACGATCGAGAAAGGGTGAAAGTTTTCGAAAGGGTCTTGAACAGGGTTTGCCGTTGCGTAACGACGCGATTTCGACGGCAAATACCTTCTGCTGTACATGTTTGACAATGTACAACAAGGCAAAATGGAGCTCTGTATCCGAGAGAGGTCCTGTGAACTTCTCATCGGACTTGCATTTGCAGAACCGATAGAAATGGGCGACAGCGCCCTGAATCTTCCGTAAGGAGGATATGCGCAAAAAGAGGTCGTCGATGTCAATCGGCGGCGGCTGCGGCACACGCACGACCAAAGCGAGCTTTCGCTCTTCAGACGCAATGTCTGGGGAGGACACGGAGAATTTGTCATCCGGCCATGTGTCATCCGCTGATGACAGAAAAGGTGGGCCAGACCACCAGAGGGAGCACGAAAGCATGTCTTCGGGAAACAATCCGCGCGAAGCTGGGTCGGCGGGATTGTCCGATGTTGAGACATGTCTCCAACACTGAGGCGGGACACGCTGTTGAATATGCTCAACACGGTGAGCAACAAATGTTTTCCAGCGGTGCGAAGAGGAACGCAGCCAGCTGAGAACAACCGTAGAATCGGTCCACGCAAATATGGCATCGAACTGTACGGTTCCTGCGAGCGCTGCAACGGTGAAGGCAACGAGATTGGAAAGTAGGACCGCTGCACACAATTCGAGACGGGGTACGGTCAGCAATTTGACTGGAGCCACCTTTGATTTGGCGGTTAGGAGACGAATGGTGGGAACACCATTTCGAAGGTAACGAACGTACAACACGCTCGCGTACCCAGATTCAGATGCGTCGCAAAAGGCGTGCAACTGGCACCTGTCTGCAGGCGACGGAAAAGTATGCCGTGGAATTTGCAACCGCGAAAGTTGCGATAGCTCGGATTGAAAACGCAACCACTGCTGACATACGATGTCTGGAGGGGTGTCGTCCCAATCAAGGCCAAGTTTCCATAACCGTTGGATTAAATGTTTGGCGAAAAATGCCACAGGGCACAGAAAGCCGAGCGGATCGTAAATCCGAGCCACCTCCGACAAGATGGACCGTTTTGTGCACGGTAGTTCATTTGGATGAACCGTGAATGAAAAGGTGTCTGTTGCCGCTTGCCACTGGAGGCCAAGAATTTTTACAGTATTGTCAGCAACGTCACTGAAAGTGGACGGCTGAGTTCGAACGTGATCAAGTGGTATGTCTTGCAGCACATCAGGGTGATTGCTTGCCCACTTGCGCAATTCAAAGCAACCCGATTGGAGCAGGTTGATTAGCTGCGTTTGTAATTCCCGTGCTGATTCCACGGAGTTCGCACCGCAAAGTAGATCGTCTACATACAAATTACGGCGAATTGCCTGCGAAGCCAATGGAAACTTCGAGGCGCTTTGTTCTGCCAAGTGAAGCAACGTGCGAACCGCTAGAAACGGTGCCGAAGAAACACCATATGTAATAGTGTTCAATTGGTACGTTTCAATGGGTCGATCAGGGGAGAAACGAAAGCGAATGAGTTGATACTTGCGATGTTCGGGCGAGATAAGTATCTGCCGATACATCTGACGGATGTCACAAGTAAAAACGATCGGCTCACACCGAAACTGCAGTAGCAAAGCTGCTATGTCCTGTTGTAACTTAGGACCGACGAGAAGCGTCTCGTTGAGAGATAAATGATTCGGCGCTTGCGCCGAAGCATCAAAAACGACGCGAATTTTCGGCTTGTCGTCTTCGATCTTGACGATCGGATGATGAGGGATGTAATACGCCTCAGAATCTGGAGGTTCTGCGTCCAGCAAGGTCATGTGACCTAGGTCGAGGTAGTCGCGCATGAATGCTATGTACAGATCACGGAGTGTGTCCTGACGGACCAGGCGACGTTCGATAGCTAACCAACGGCGGTCAGCCATAGACCTGCAATGTTCAAAGGTGGGGGACTCCCTTTTGAAGGGAAGCGAAACCCCAAAACGACCTGACGGACAACGGTAGACAGAGTCCCGGAAACAAATTTCTGCACGTTCATCAGCTGGGGACAAACGTGTTTTGGACGATGGTGACGAGATTTCCTCTACTTCCCAAAATTTGTGCAGAGACTCGTCGATTCCAGTTGGAGTGCAAACCAAAAAGGAATGCAGAGGTTTTGACGGGGTTTGAAAGGGACCGAGAAGAGCCCAGCCAAAAATGGTGTTTATGGCAACAGGCTGTGACGGACCTGACGAGACGATTCCCTCTTTCACGACTGACGGATAAACGTCGGCGCCCAACAACACTTGAATGGGGCCTGGCTTGAACCATGTGGGATCCGCCAGATTCGATAAGTTCAAGTGGAATTGATCCGGGTTCAAAGCGGTGTCTGGCAGGTTACCACAAATCCTGC
Organism: Anaspis maculata; assembly: GCA_949128115.1. Classification (NCBI taxonomy): domain Eukaryota; kingdom Metazoa; phylum Arthropoda; class Insecta; order Coleoptera; family Scraptiidae; genus Anaspis; species Anaspis maculata. The sequence continues at coordinate 53,179,114 of OX421961.1, read as the reverse complement.
GCAGGACAATTAACTCCAATTCAGGGATTGGGAGAGACTCATCATCAGCCTTGACCTGGCAAGTGACTGTGCCACACGTCGAATTGGCGGGGGTGAGACCCAAGCCAAAAACGGGCACATTGTGATTTGATGGGGATAGACCCAATTTGCGCACGCAGGAGTCCAAAATAAACGATGCCTGACTGGCAGGGTCTATGAGCGCACGGAGGCTTTGGTAGCCTCCCCACCGGTCACGAACGTGAACGATTGCCGTGGCCAACAAAACATGAGCTGCCTTGAGGCTTGAGGCGAGATTCGTCACCGAATTCGCGACATTTTCTGGAAGACCAGGGGAAACGATTTGCGGTAATTCAACTGGATTCGATAAAGAACTGGGTGACTCATGACCTGCAGTTCTATGTGGCTTGGGGAAGTGCAGCAAGGTGTGATGCCTTGCGTGGCACTGCCGACACGAATACGACGATGGACATTTTGGAGCGCCGTGATTGGTGCTCAAGCAGTTGAGACAGAGCCTTTTCTGTTTGACCGCCAAATATCTGTCATTTGGGGACATTGACAGAAAAGTCTTGCACGCGGTGACTCTATGACTTCTCGCCCCACAATGAGAACATGCTGACTCATGCGACGTCGCTGGGGCAGATGAAGTCTGAGACACCAACGTATGTGAGGCCCACGACTTGCGGCTGACCTCGGGCTTCACGGTAACGGTGTTTGCCCGTGTGGAGCGGGAGTTCGATTGCGTTTTAGAATTTAAGGCAGTTGCCTCGAAAGCCTTGCATTGGTCGAGCACGAAAGACTTGACGTCTTCGTATTTGGGGAAGGGGGTGCCAGCTGACTGCACCTCGAAACGTTTTCGCGTCGACTCATCGAGTTTCTGGAGCAGCATGCTCGACAGGGTGAAATCCCACAGGTCGATATGCGGATACTGCTCGAGCGCCACTAAATTTTCGTTGAACGTGTTCACAAGATGGCGAAGCGCTTGCGCGGAGTCAGATGTGACGGAGGAGGCGTTCATCATCGACTGCCAGTAAAAAGTGACTAGCACGCGGTCGTTCTGGTATCTCTCAACCAACGAGTCGAACGCAATTATGTAATTATCTCCCGTCAATGGCAGGTGTTTAACCATTGAGAGAGGTTCACCAGATAAAGACGAGATCAGATACTGAAACCGTTCAATATCTGAGAGAGACTGGTTTCTGTGTATTAACGCCGTGAACAGATCATAGTATGGTGGCCATGATTTTAACTTTCCGTCGAACAACGGCAACGCGATTTTTGGCAATCGGACATTGCTCCGGCCTGTCTCGAACCAAGTTTGCGAGGCTTGGCGAGAGAGCGAGGAAGTCGGCTCTGAATTCGAAAACGAGGCTTTTACCGCAGCAAGTTTGCCATACAAGCTGTCTGCCCGGAGTGTACGTTCAAGAAATGTAGCCTTCTGCTCCTCGGAGGCACTGGGGAGAGGGGCAGTGTTGACCGTGCTCTTGAAACCGTTGTAAATTTCCGCCGCAATGTCAAACGTGGCTAAAAATGCCGGTTGGAGGCTTGGCTCGGTGGTAGCTGTGACGCCTTGTTCCAGAAGGGGCTCAAGGCGCGCAATAGCTATCGCGATGGACGATAAAGTTGCGTCCATTGTGTACGACACAAAGAAAAATGAAAACAAAGCAACTGACCCTTAGGTTGGCGTACCTGAATGGCGAACCCAACCCAGGTGAAAAAGTGCGAATGAGACGGGCGAAAAACGAATTGATCAACACGCTGGACCAACGCACAAGTGTCACGTGGGTTTGACCCGTGACTTTAAAGTTTCAATAGTGAGGTGAATTAAATTCCTGACTGTACCATGCTTAGCCTGTATCCGGCTACGAAGGACCAATTTATATGTTAGCGCGGTACACATAAAGACGGCAGCCTTCCGATGAAGGCTGCATTAAAACAATAACTCTTGGATTAGGAAAGCAGCAAGCGACAGTCAGAAATAAAATTCACAACAACAATCAAAAACTTTAATGCAAAACAAAAGAAAAAAAACACAAACAGACAGAATTACAAAACAATAAAAAAAAAAAACAATGTGAATTAAATGAAATGAAAAATCCGAGTGGTTCTGATCGGGGGCAGATTCGCTGGCGCCGAGTGGCGTCCTGAAAACGAGACGAACTGCACTGAAGGTATACACCCCGGCAAACGGGAATAAACGGTAAATGGTAAAAACAATGGAAAATATGGAACTTACGGGATCTTATTCGGTGGCGGCGTCGTCCTGGCGGAGTCCGAAGGCGGCGTCGTGGTGGATGGCCGTTCTGGGGGTGGATTTCCTTTTGAAATGCACGAGTGCCCGTGTTCGTCACCAAAATGGCGGACGAACGACTCGATCCCGTCCGAAACTGGAGCTTTGTGTGCGGCTGGCTGGTCCAAGCCGCTCCCCGGTGAAAGCGGTGAAAACTGCCGCTTTCTGGACTTGGAGATGCTGCAGAGATCCTCCAGGAGTCACTATCGGACGCGATGGGCCTTGGATGGGCTTCTGGTCGAGTACGAATGTACGCCGATGGCACGACAAGATGGCCGCGAGAACGATGACCAAAAAAAAGACGGCGTGGCTTCCCGCTCGACGTACGGAGATCGACACCGCTTCGAACGAAGCGGCAAAGGCACGAGCGGAAAGAAAGCCGAAGAATGCCGAAGACGGCCGAAGAAAGTGCTGGAGCTCGTTTACGCTTGCGCCTGACAGCCAAGTGCCAGGCACACCGAACAGGGGGTGAGGGGTGAGGACTTGGACAACACAGGGATATTTTGGGTTGCATACCCTCAGTGCACACGAATGCAGTTTTCAATGAACGGGGCCGAGACATGAAGTATATCAACTTATTCACAACAAAAATGTGAAGTCACTCTCAAAGTTGATAAACAAAAAGGAAAAGAGGGTAAAACTACATACCTACAATCTATATACGATGTAACATACTGTACCGCAACCCTCAGTTCAAGACTTCGACACTTCAATTGAAAAATTCTCAGTTACAATCCTCTTCTTGCTCAATATCGTTACGAGCAGCGATTCTGGATGACACGCGATCTTTCTAGACTCTTATTAGGTCGCAGTGTATATAAGTGCGGAGCTCTGGTGCATTCCAGAACGTGCGTGTAGGCTTTGACCCGTGGAACTGAATGGAAACTTCAATGGTGGGTGAAGATACATCTGTCCATTATGGTGAAGGTGCGGAGGTGCCGACATTCCAGAACACACAGGAGCACTCGAAATGTGTGTGCTTATTCGGGAGTCGCCTAGAAATCGTATGCCGGGTCACTGTAGAATTTGCTGGAAGACCCATGTAACATCCAAGAACACTAGTCGGAGGCATATATAAAGCATCGTCCTCGGCCGAGACAGCAGTATTCAATGCGAAGTGGTGGTGGTGGATAGAAGCGAAGTACCTGCGATATTCCCAAGCGTAAATAATTGTTGGCGTGTATTTAATGTAGTACGCAGTAATAAACAGTGTGTGTTTCAAAACGATCGTCTCAATTATCCCGAATTCAAGGCCAAGAGCACAGAAAAAAAAGTCTCAATTATTTACAAAGCCGTACACAAAACAAGTAACAATATCTATGTTTATTTTGGAATCAAAATTTTCTCCTACTTTGCATTAGTAATTCACTCATTACTAACAGTAGAAAGTATGTTAAAAAAAATCAGTCAAACTTGTCACTTTGTGATATCAACATGAAACTCTGCACACACATTCCCTAGGCCTATAGGTTGGCAATTCAAGCGTTGGCAACATCTGATCTGCTTCTAACGGGATGTGTAGGGTCCCCTCAAACATTCAAGAAGTAAGAACTCCTACCAAACCATTGTTCAATAGCGCTTAGTTACCATAAGGGATTCGTATGACTCCACTGTGACTTCTGCTACCATTCAATTCCAGGTCCAGGTCATTCTTCACACTCGAAAAAATTGAAATCTTCGATATGACGGATAGTCAAAACTTACTTTAAACGTTATAATTATTCATACCTAGTACCTATATGTGGTACCTACATAATATTGTATTTTCAATAATATAAGCTGCAGGTTCAGAAGTATTGATTTTGAATCAGGTGTACCCAATATCCATATTATACTTATTGGGTGGACCTAATACCTGGTGAAACCAACAACATAATTTTGTTTTTTTACAGCTTCACATTCAGCATTCAGGGTAGAGTAGATAAGCCAAAGCTATTATCATGATTCAATGGCCCATCAATGGATCATCAGTGGCCCGCGAGCATTCTATTTCCTTCTCACCATCAAACAGCGAACACATCCGAATGATAAGTTCAAGAAATTGTCAAGTCATAATTTCTCGAACCTTTCACGATTTTCCACAGCCAAATTTACAGTTAATTTACACCACACAGAACCTGAAACCGCCTGATGCGTCCTCTCTGTGCTCAACCAAAACTGATGGATTCTTTAATGCTATGCTAATTGTTTTTTCGGTTAGGGGCCGCAGGCTTGCGCTGGACTCTCTCAAAACAAAAAATAAACAATCTTTATTGTCGGGACCGATAAGCCGATGTAACGGTTTCATATCCAGTTTTTAATTTGGTGCCCAGTAATACCTACGGTGTGGTTGCCTTAAGGAGTTCTTGGGATATGTGAGATACCTATACATAGGTACCTATGATACAATCATATTATAGCTATTCGTAAAGCCTGAGTGTCACGGTGCTATTTCCGTCAAATTGTCATTCTTGAAATATAGCACGAGAAACCAGGTAATTAGGGAGCTCCTGAATTTGTTGTTTCTAGTCATATATTCCTAGCATGAAAATATGACGGAAAGAGCATCGTGACGCTCCAGTTTGTAAGTACAGGGTGTCCAAAAAGTCGCGCTGCTTTCAAAACAGTCAAGTTCAAGTCAAAGGATATTTCCCGAAAAAATTAATTTCTGAACGGGGGTACATCTGTTTCGTCCTTCAAGAAGACCCGATCTAACCCTGTTGGACTTCTTCGTGTGGGATTACCTCAAGGGAAAAGTATTCATCGTTGCACTTGCTACAGCACCTGCTAAAGTGCATGATTTGAAAAACAATATTTTGTAAGAAATGCTGCCTATTCCAGCTGTCACTTGTGAGCCAACTTTGTAGCGAATTTTTGGCTCCGATTTGAAGAGGTCCAGCGGCGATAGGGAAGACATATTGACAATACAGTTTTCCGTATCTTAATTTCCCAACTTTTTGAATTAGGATTGTTTTTTAGAAAAAAATTAAATAATCAAATTCACGTACACCACTTTATGTTGTGCGCATAAAATAAGACCCGGTCAAGCAATTTCTCGACCTTTTCATGTAAGTGAGCTGCCGTTTTCAATAATTTGGTGAGATTCAATATTCAAACGCAAACGCCAAGTCGCCAAACGTCAATCAGACGACTAAGTATCGAAGCCACTTATGCACCAAGCATTTATACAAGGTGATTCAAAAGTGCCGAACTTAAACTATATTAGGATCCCCGCCCTGTATTTAAATATTGTAGTTGAGTGTTGAATTGATGCCATTTCATCGCTTCGAGCGCCCGAGTACCTACTGTCGACATCAAGTGGCCTGTGATTGATGTTTGTAACTGAACAGGAACCAATCTAAATCATTTCTGCTTGGTTACCGTCATCTGTCATTGGTCACTTGACGTCGAAAGTAGGTACATCAACGCTCGATATGATATGACTGTTATGGTATATCCCAACAATAACCCTTAGGGGGGACCGGGGCATAGCGGTCACCCTAAGGCCTTAACCACCATAGCTCTGTAATTTTTCCAGTTAGGTCTCTAATTTGGTTTCCTACCAACTAAGTAAGTTCTCTGGGCATGATATAGAATTTTTTCAAACTTCTTATCTCTTAGTTGCAGAAAAAAATAGAATGTGAAGTGTTTGGTGCAGAGAGACCACTTTGCCCCACCCGCACCCCCTGGGTTCTCGATATAGCAAAGTGATCCATCTCTTGGAATACTATGTGCAACGTTCCGTGTGTATCAATAGGGCCTTATTACAAATTCTGTGTGAACTTCAAAAAAAAACTTTGTTGAAAACCGAGTTGAAAACATAAACTTGAACAACAAAAAAAACTGAGAAAAAATAAGCAAAACTAAACAACAATGCAATACAAAAAAATCAGTCATCTAACCACACTATCTACAGTCATCGTAGAAGGCTTCTCGCCGTCGTTGTGGCGAGGGCACTATAGCTCTAGGTCTAACAACAAAACTGCTACTCATCAGTAGGTTACAGTAGTAGGGCATAATGGTCACTACTATACATATATGGCCAGTATGCCCCAGACGACAACGAGGTCCAAGTGGGCAAATCCAACCTACATCTCATTAATTTACAAAAGAACTGTCATTGTATTGCCACTCTCTGAAGCATGCTTTTTCACCCAGTTGAACAATATTTAAGGAATCGCAGAAAGTTATGAAAATAACACGATTTTGTCACTGCTTATAATAACATCAGGGTACCTCTAAACTAATTTTTGCTAATCTAACCCGCAGAGGCTGCCCGGCAACAAACCGCCATCAATGCCAAAGCTGTACTGTAGTCACATGACAAACGAAGCTCATATGTTGCGGTGTCACTCCACTACTTACCGAATAAACAGCGATGACCACTTTGCCCCGGGTGACCGCTATGCCCCGGTCTCCCCTACTGGTTTCGTATTTTCCTCCAAAATATTCTCGTTCAGTGACTACTTATACAGGGTAATTCAAAAGTGTCAGACCACCGTAAAGATGCGTAATATGGTGTAGTAGAGTGCTGGAAAGTTGTCGAAAAATTCTATGTCTTCTAATTTTAATGTTATGGAGGGACAAAAGTTGGTCCTTCCGCAGCTTCTATATTTTCGTTGTTTTAAAAGATTTTAGTAAACTGTTTATGAAAAAACAATGAGTACAATAAGTCAACCTATGAATCTGTGATGAGTTTCTGCTTTGTATACAGGATGAGTCATGAATCCTGAAAATCATTATTTTCTAAAAATGTCTGCAAACAGTCACAGTGGTCCTCTTAACCTATGTAGAGCACAATAAAACTATAAGACACAATTTATTTCAACAGAATTCTTTTGCTTCTGGTTTTTTGGGAAAACTAAATTTTTGTAGTTCATGATTCACCCTGTATAGAAAACCGAAATTTGATACAGATTCAGAGGTTGATTCTTTGTACTTATGATTCTTCTATAAACAGTTCACTAAAATCTTTGAAACAACGAAAATACTAGCAATTGAAGGACTACCATTTGTCTCTCCATAATTTCAAAATTAAGCAACATTGAATTTTTTTAATAACTTTCCAGCACTATAGTACACCTCCATATTACGCACGTTCAAGGTGGTCCGACACTTTTGAACCACCCTGTATCTCGAATCACATCACTAAAAAAATGTTTCTGAAAAAAGTTTGGAATTCAGCAGAACTTGGATCACAATAGAACAAAGATCAATAATTTTTCTTTGAAAGCGTGAAAAGCACATAACCTTCATTCGCCTACAACTAATGGCGCTACAGCCATTTGAACACAGCCAGTGCTGCGATTTGTTTTCTAAAATCAGCCGAAAGCTCCGAGAGATCTTTGGGGAGTTTTCGGAGAGCTGTATCCAGGGCCCCTATCACGGTAAGCAGAATTCTATGCTTGTGACGTCACGTTACCTAGCAGCAGCCCATCACAGAGGTGGTTGCTACGCAACATGACGTCACAATCGTAGTATTTTACTCATCGTGATAGGGCCCCAGAGCTGTTCCAAGTACAATGAAGAAGTATACAAGTATAGAGCCGCTGTACTCAAGTACTCATTATGAGTACAAAGTACCAAGTACCACGAGTACCTACATGTTAGTTACGAAATGTTGGGAGTAACGGTGGAAAAATGGGGCTCAAGGACGGACTTGAATTGGTAAAATAAGCGTTGCGAAATCAATCCGTCTGGGTTTATTCCTTGGCGTATTTTCACCATTTTGGTCTCTTTCGAAAGCTACAAGGATATACTTTGGTTTGAGCCCATTGGTATTTCCAAAATCCAAAAATCAAAAAAAATTCATAATAAGAATTTCCAAGTTTGATATATCGTTCTACATGATACAACACAGAACCTATTAGCAAAAATTCAGCGTGTAACAAATTACTTCATGGATTGAGTCTACTCGTATTTTCGAACTACAATGACAGGGCTATAGGTAAATATTCATTCCATCATCTTGCATCCAGACGAAGCAAAGGACTATATAACACTATGCAGTGATACTCAAGGAGCAACAATAATAATTATACTGCATCATGCCGTATTCATCACCATTACAAATCAATTCATGAATATAATAGGAGTGTAATAATAAATAAAGGTCCACACTCCACACACAATTTCTTCTCAAAGCTCGGAGAGTTCAACGACTTTCTTCGGACCTTTATATGTATACTTATACCTACAAATAATAACATTGCGGCTGAATTTCCGTTGTTGCCTACTAAATTATAATTGTGTGCTCACTGCGAACTAATAGATTCTCTTCGCCACTAATTAACGACGGTACAGCTCCTCAGTATATACCGTATATTTGTGAGATTTTCACAGGTCTTGGCGGAGTTTCGCCGCTTCTAGGGGTTGATAATAATTGTCCCCTGGCATCAGGCACAGGGGCGTAACTAGGTACCTGCAGCCCCCGCGATTGCGGGGGGCCCAATCCTCAGAAATTTATGGGCTTTAAAATGATATATCACAAGTACTATTCTGTTATTTGTCAAAAAATGACATCTGTCAAAAGTAATTTGACATATCATCAGTCGAAAGATCTTGTTTTTGTGATTTCAAAAATATATAACTATTGGGTGTGAAACCCATAATAAAGATGCTACGGGCTGGGGCCTGAAATAAAAAACGGACGATATACTTACTTAATAGTCTCTTTATTTTAAGTCGTCGGCTTGAAAGAACATTTTTCATTCCCCGTCCCTACGACTGAGTAGTTTAATCAACACCAATATAATATTTACATATATACAGAGTGATCGTTTGAAAACTATCCACCCGGCATAATAACTCCGATTCCTAGTCAATATTTTAGTAAGCAAAAACAGGTTCTGATTTGCATATGTACGTATATCGAAGGGGACATCTGAATATTCTAAATATATATTGTCGAATTTCTCTTTTTGACCTCTTTCTAATTTTCAAATGTCAAACTGCACTACATACCTATATCCCATACACTTTCTATTTTCAGTAGAATGACTCTTTGGAGCAAAAATAAAGTGACAAGCTGGAGCGCTGGGAGGATACGGCTGATGGCCGCTGATAGTTTCATTAGTTTCGCTCCAAAACTTTGCAGGTGCCATCAGCCGTATCCGTATCCCCCTAGCTTGTCACTCTATTTTTGCTCCAAAAAGTCATCCTACTGAAAATAGCAAGTGTATGGGATATACTTACTTTGTGATACCTCAAATTAAGAAAAATTGAATTCGCTTCTGAAAATTTTTAACACTCTTTTCCTTAAGACTCTTGCATAGCATCGAGGGGATTTTTCCAGTGGAAAAAGTGCTGCCTAAATTTCCCCCTTCGCCCCCCCCCCCCCCCCCTCCCCACTTCTCAACAACAAAATTTGAAATTGCACCACCCACTTTGTGATAAGTACATCAAATCAAAATTAGCTCTTTTTGAAAAAAATATTTTCGAAATCTCAAACTTCTCTCCTCAAATAAATTGGACATTTGGAGGATTCTGGAAAGGAAAAGGGGGTTTGGAAATTTTGAAAAATTTTCCAAAAAGAGATAATTTCTGTCAATTTGATGTATCACAAAGGTTGTAGTGCAATTTGAAATTTCAAAGTTGAGGTGGGAGCACCGAAGGGGTGAATTTAGATAGCACTTTTCTAACAGAAAATTTTCTCTTCTCGATGCTATGCAGGATCACGTTGACTGCATTGGAGAGTATTAAGTGGTGGTTGGAAATATAAAATTGGACACTCAGGAAAAGAAGGGGAGGGTGAGGTTTAAAATTTCAAGAATATTTTCCTCAGGGAGAGAATTTAATTTCCTTTAATTTGATATATCACATAGTAGGTGGTTCTATCTGAAATATTAGAGTTGGGGTGGGTGGGGGCGAAGGGGTTGAAGGTAGAAATTCGCCAATGTGTGTTTTCATATCCCCCTCGATATTAAAACCGACCTGTTTTTGCTTGACAAAATATTCAGTAGGATTCGGGACTTCTTACGGGTGGATAGTTTTCAAATTATCATCACTTAAAACATCATGTTGGTCTTGATTAAATTGCGCATAATCACGGGAACAAGAAACAAAATGTAATTTTGATCCGACGTTTTGTCTTGTGTATTCATTTTTTTTCTATTTCTCTCCTTGTGATTGGGTATAATAAATCTAAAAAATACCAATACAATAGATATTACTCAGATATTTGAAATATACCTACAGAAGGAATAGAATATTATATACCAAGGTTGAGAAAGTATTATTATAGCTGAAGCGCCAGTTTAGATCCCGAAGCGCAGCTGAGGGATATAAGGCGCTGAAGCTATAATAATTTTCTCGACCGTGGTTTATATAGAATTTTTTTTACTACTTCAAAATAGCCATCCTAGTTAAGGAACAGGTTAATAATGATGTACTTCACGGCTAGTAGTGAAAAAATTATTTTAGTGACCTGCACAAGTTTTTCCAAGTTGGTTCGAATAAAGATTACATACATTCTTCTTTACAGATTCTGAAACCAACCTATCCAGTCGGATGTAGGAATATAAAACGACCCTTGCAACCGGTTTCGGTGTTAACCAGCAATAGGTACTCTACACCGAAAACGTCCTGCATAGTCGACTGCTGCCTGATCGGGCATCGAGATTTTCGGAGGTGCATGTCCTGCCCACCAGAGTTCAACGGAGAGCGTCCCTGCCTGGGTCATGGCAGTTCATTCTGCGAGGAAAATTCTTCGGAGTTCGTCGTCGCAGGAGCGCTTGCACGAATTCCTCATGAGGACGAGGAGGCTGAAGATCGAAGAACCGTGGCCTTTAAAATCCTCAAGATTTTTGTATGCGCGCATCACTCGGTAACATTGTTGCATTCTCCCAAAATAATACCTATGATGATGCCTGTAGTTGCTACCAGGTATAGTGGAAAATTTCCATGTGAAATGTCTGGACTGAAGCATGAACACAGTTTTGTCGTATAGAGGTGGGACCGCATGCTTGGAAGTCCGTTACGCTGCCCCTCCTCCCAGTTTTTTGCGAAAGGTAAAGCCAGATGATCAGAGTAGTGAGGTTTCATTCAGTAGGATTTACTGTTGACTAAAGAGTAATTATGGGTTTGAATTTTTGCTTTCCATGATTATTAACATCGAGCACGTTCGTAGGTATCTGTACTATCTGTACACCTGTTGAGCTTGCAAACATGCTTGACCTTTTTAAATTTAATGAAGTTATTGAAGTTAATGAAATATGAAATGTTGCACTTTAGGGTTTTTAAACATTTGTGCAGCTCGTAAAAATCGTCTAAGTATATCGCTATGCCACATGAGGTGCTTGTTCTTAAATGTTCTCTCTTGGAACTACCCGAACAAGGTAAGCTCTTTTCCCAGAAGTCTCCCTCCATGTTTCTCTCGATTGCTTTTTAAAACAAAAATAATTACTAGTTATTGGAAATTTGTGTAGAGGTAACGTATGACTTTGATTTACTGTATAGTTTCCATTTCTAATTATTACACTTGTCAGTTATTACTAGCCGTGGGTTTCATCAAAAAGTTACCACAGTGTTAACGCTAACGCACGCAGTAATAGTATATTACATACCGAGGCGGGAAACGAGTTATTACTGCGGAGGGCAAAGATTGCTGCCGGGGCGCGCCCTCCGCAGTTTTCGCCGAGGTATGTATGCTATTTTACTGGCAATTATTCAATACATAATATTATTAGCAGTGCATATAAGCTACAAACATTATTATTGTGTTGAAAATCGTCTTCATCAAGTGAGCGCTTCACGACAAATTTCGTGGCTCTCACTTTGACGTATTGACAATCTGACATAAAAACAAGCCATAGCAAATTTTTCTTTTGAAAACAACCGACCATGTATGAACCAGACTTGGAAATGTTTGATCTCACGCCTCCTGAATCTCGGCAAGCGGCCGAAAAAGCTACGGCAAATATAATAGCTACCAAGAAACAGTCGCGATCGGTACGAGAATGGATTTCTCTTCAAGGACAGAAGCCCAGCACATGTTGGGGCCACGGGCTACCTATTCCATGTTAATATGCTTGGTGAAAATGAGTGTCAAAACTGACATCTCGCAATCCCAGACTCCAAGCATTTCTCAAAATGTGCGTCATCCACTCCACTTCCCTCTCAATAATCACATGCCGATGTACCTAAGAAGGCTGATAAAATATTTTTTGAATTAAATCACGCCAAAACATAACCTGGAATGAAACAAACAGCGATCTGTCAAATGTCATGTGGATGCAATTTTTACACGCAATCACGTGAGACCAGCGATCTTAGAAGGCTAGGTTTTTCTGCCCAAGGGATGGAACACATACGTTGCCTACTTCTTAGAAGTCTGAAATAAATCAGTTACTATGTTGATTGTCAGTGATTAGTATATTACATACCGAGGCGGGAAGTGCTAGCTCGCAGCTATCTTGCTCTCAGCAGCTATTCTCGAAGCAGGAATGAAGCAATTACCGCCGAGTGTATGTGTACTATTTTATTCACAACCATTTTCATCACTTTAACTAGCAAATAAATAGAAATTTTTTTGGCTTCATTGTATTTATTTTTCATTAATTTATTATTTTTTTTCCATGTTCATCCTAATTTTCCTGGGGCCCTGGAGCCCAGGACCAGTCTCAGCCAAATTTAAACACAGCGGCCGGTCCGGTATACTTATTTATGTCACTTTTACACCACTTCAGCTGGTTAGAATGAAGATTTGGAGTTTAAATAGTGAATGAGGCTATTAGAGTCATCAATTATATCATAAACACCATACCATAATAATAACTGGAACCCTTAACATCACAAAACTGAGTTTGACTCTTCGATTTGAGCCCCTCTACACCTGTCATCCATCTGTCAATTGTCAATCAATCAAGGAGGCCATGCACTTTCCGCCCTCTAACCGGGGCGGAATGTGATTTCGGAGGCGGAAAAAAAATCATCAACAAAGCGTCTTTTTCCAACTTTTTAAAAGTCAGTAATGAGTCTATTACTATAGTGGTTGTGAATAAAATGGATTTATCCTGGCCCATGCTAATTAGTTTTTCTACCACGGAATACTAGGACAATAAATCATTTGTAAGTTCTCTTTTGTGAAACTGGAGCTTCTGTCGCCAACTAACTGGGATAGGCCAAACTAAGGCTAATTAGGTAAATTTTGGCAAATTTCACTAACATCAGTGTGTCCAACTAACAAACTAAAACAGCTTTGATAGAACTTAAGGTTGGTTTCTTGAGTACAGTTATATTGAACAAAGATTTTTGCGTTCCTGATTATTGATGTTTCATTTCATTTCAGTTCTAATTCGCATAGTTTGATTATACGAACCGACATGTAAGTAAACATACTGTCGTTAATCTACACACCTACAGCTTGGAAGCAATTCCGCAATCTTTTGAGTATTCGTGAAACAAGCACAGAGTGTCCAAGAATTTTTACTGAGAAGTAAGTGGGCCATGAAAACGTAGGGCTTGGATTATAATATTATATACAGTGGCGTAACTAGAAGTGTCCAACGGGGGGTCACGACTGAAAAATGTGTGAGAATGCGAGCAAAGCGAACAGAAAAGCGCCGCAGTTGAAATTTTTGTCTACTTCGCCCTAATACATAATTGCGCAAAAATTCGAAATTCTATCTGCTAAAAATAAAAATGTTTGACAAGTGACACTTCGACATTTTAAGAAATTTTAACCCCTTCTCCATTGAATTGGACATTTGGAAAATTTTAGAAGGTAAAGAGGGTAAAATTTTGAAAATATTTGTGTATCACAAAGTAGGTAGTATCATTTAAAATTGTGAAGTTATGGTGGGGAGAAGCGAAGGGGTGAATTTAGGTGACACTTTTTTTACACAGAAAATGTTCTCATTCTCAATTGACTGCAAGAGAATTGAGGGGTCGATAATATCAAATTAAACATTCAGAGACTTTCAGAAAAAATGGGGCTGAAAATTTGAAAAAAAAATCAGAAAGAAAATCTAATTCTCTTCAGTTTGATGCAACGCAAAATAGCTAGTGTCATTGGAAACTTTCACCCCGGAAAGTTGGGGTTGGTGGAGGCCAAAGAGCTAAAGATAGAAATTCGCCAATGCATGTTTCAGATCTTACCCTCAATATAAAAATCGTTGTCTTACATTGAAAAATGTTCACTAGGAATCGGAAGTTATTACGGGTGGATACTTTTCAAATGATCACCTGGTATGTATGTATCTATGCATTAAAAATAATAATAATTGATTAAAGGGCTTATTGTAAGAACGCGAGAAGCCATATTTTTTGCAATATTTTTTCTTTTATGCACTCCTTTATGTTTTTACCAAACGCACCAAATTGAGATGGTTGATGTCTGAGATACTACACGTAATAAAAAACCTGTTAGTTATAATACAAAAATATAATTTTCATAGATTTTATGATACAATGATTTGAAGAGGTGTCTTTGCACGTTTTCACAATTAAGCTTTTTAATTATTATCTATTTTATTGCGATTTTAATGTGACGTTGTTTTTAATAGATGTTCGGTATTAATTGATAATTATACTTCGGGTTGGCATTTGTTATGCCCGCACGAAAGAATTTCACACATCATGTGTCATGGAATGGATCGCATTAAACCATCCTAAAACAGCATAAGCTCTTTATATTCATTACATTGGCAAAAACCTAGAACATCTTAATAACTGATTTTAACATTAGCTATCTGCATGATGACTTTGATGGTTTATTGGGTTATGAACTCAAGAAAATGGCAACAACTGGTAGAACTCAAAATCCTACATTTCTTTTCAAGTCATTGGATAAGTCACCGACTTGTGACTTATCCACTTGTCTATAAGAAACTAATTACGTAATTAATTGTTTATTGACTTTCAACTCTGGAAACCAGTGAGCAAACGATTCTGGATATTCAAAGTTAGGCAGGTTGACACGTCTTGGATAACTTTCAAGATAAGAAGTAATGATTCGTCGTTTTTAAGTCACAGGATAATCCCACCAAGGGCACTAGTAGTTGGATAATGTACTGCTCAGGAGTCACGCCGCACTAAGTCCCACCGAAGGTTTTGACTGTAGCCCAGGATCTTGAAATGAAATTGAGTGGAATTGAGTGGACGAGTGCTGCAAAGGATTTTGGTTTGGTGTAAGACAGAAGGACTGCTGTTCTTTCGCATCACCGCTACCGGTCCACGTGCGAACCGGCACCGTTGGAATGATTGCGTCGTCGGCGAGTTACAGTTGCAGCAGCAGCAACAGCAAACCAGAAGGTCGGTCTTCGGCATCGCCATCATCATCCAACATCACCATCCGTGATGAGGATCGCCGTTGCCTGCAATGTTGTTGGCTGTTGGTTGGGTCGCGGGGGATAGACGATGGGCTCTGTGACGTTGCCGGCCATACACACAGTCCTGCTAAGCTAACTGCTCTTGTACCGCTAACCGGCGTTCCGTTAGTTGGCGGTGTGTCAGTGACCTCTGTTGCCTCCTCACCTGGCCCGTAGCCGTTCAGTTACTGGCGCACCGCGCAACAACAGGTGCGTTTGGCCCGTTGTCCTCCGTCCTTTCGTGTTTTCCTGCCGCCCCCAAAGCCGAAAAGAACCCTCCAACCTTCGGGACAGCGAGGCAAAGTGGTGCGTGCTCAAAGAGCTTTCCGTTCCGGGTGCCCGGAAGAATCGCCCACGTGGGCCCTCTTCGTGCACAGTGTCAGGCTTGAGTATAGTGCGTTGTCCTGGACTACCCTCCTGCTGCAGGAAGAACTTTTAGTGTGTGACAGTGACAACCAAAATATAAGGTATAGCACTGCTGACAGTTCTTGTGTTTGTCTTTTGTTGCACCACCAGCAGCATCAAGGATATACCGGCGTTGCATCGAGTGAACCCACAATAACCAGTTTGGGTGGTATGAAAGAATTCGCCGAGTTCTTCGTGAACCGCAAGACTTTACGGCGTAAAAACTTCTCTTATTCTTTTATTTTCAATCATGAATTTGTTAATTGGTTTCTAAAGTCCATCTCGACAGTCCTAATCCAGGTTCACTTCTTAAAAATACAAAGACAATCAATATAAAACAGTATTTGATAGATTATGCCGAGGGTGATGAGTTCCAACCTGAAGAAAACACCCGAAAAGTTGATAGGAGAACAAAATTGTTGGAAGATGATGAACTGTGAACAGTAATAACTGAGATGGTGTTGATTTAAGAATAGGCGTTCAAGGCAACTTGATCTAAGTCTGCATAGAAAAGGTCAGTAGAGTTCACATAACAATCAGAAATGCAAGGTCAAGGAGCAGTATATTGGTTTCTCATTTTTAATACTTTCTTTTTATACAGGGTGTTTGCAAACTTGGGGTAGAAAATTGAATCGCAGTTGAGGAAATGCTTCAACAGTATCCGAAAAACGTTGGTCAAGGTTTTTGAACCTTTGAATGTGGTTTGTAATTTTATTTACTATACAGGGTGCATCGTAAATCCTGAAAATCCAGTTGTCTTCAAAAACGCATGCGGAGAATTTCATATAGGAACTATTTGTGTTATTTGTTGCTCTACATCAGTTTTATAACCCCTAGAACTTTTCACGAGCGTTTTCGAGGAAAAATAGATTCTTAGGATTCATGACTCACCCTGTACACTGAACCAAATTACAAATCACATTCGAAGGTTGTAGAAATTTGCTTTTTGGTCTGATGGAAAGAGTTAACTTAATTCTTTCAAAATAACGAAAATAAAAGGGGTCGAAGGACCACCTTTTGACCCTCCATATTTCCAAAATTGGAATCAAACATTTTTTCCAACTTTTTTTTGGGCACTTTTGGAGCGTTTCTCCGCCTGCTCTTTAATTTTCTACCCCAAGTTTGCAAACACCCTGTATAATTTGGATCTCTCATAGCTCCATGAAATTTTATTTTGGATGGCTGTTACGTCATCGGTGTGTAAAATTGTCACTTCTGTTATTACATAGTTAAAATATAGGGCGTCTCAAGAGTATCGCATACCGACAGTGCTACAATATTATGGAGTTCTCCATGAAACCAAAAAAAAAAAGTAAACAATCTCTTTGACTTTTAATTTCGAAGGGTGCATGGTCCTTGGAACCCGAGTTGGAACCCTTCTTATATCGTTATTCCGAGGTTTTAGTGAACTACTTAAGGCAAAATCATATGCAAAAATATAAATAAATATAGGTGTCCCAAAAGTATCGCATTCCGGGCTCAGAGCGGTATATGGGTTAAAGGTATGGTTATGGCCGTATTCATATAATACTTTTAAGCTAAAAGCGCATTTAGACCTATTACAGGTGCGCTTTCAGGGGTTGTCCGTTTATATGATCACTGTTTCCGTTATTTTGAGATTTTTGGGAACACTTTCTGATAGAATCAAAATCAGTAAAAACTATCAACTAGTAAGTGTGCACTGAATTTCTGCTAAGGATACAGGGTGGGTGATAGGTCACAACAATACAGTTTCCTTTATTAGTGCCTGTGAAATATCACATTGGTCCTTAGAATGATTTGAAACTTGGACTCTTCTATGGACTTTAGAAAAATTATTATTGACGTTTTTGAAGGAAAATGAGTTTTCGAGATTTATGAATCACCCTGTGTATCAAATGGAAATCAAGTGCACACCCAGTGGTTGATAACTGTCACTGATAAGTCTATCAGAAGCAGTTCCCAAAAAAACCTCTTTTTTCAAATTTCTCCTGTCCCTAAGATTCCGCTCTGGACTCGGAATGCGATGCTTACATACATTCTATATAATCAGTTTACTAAAATCTTTCGAAATAACGAAAATCGAACGAAGGTGTCACCTTTTGACATCGAAATTTTTTTTTTTTTTGGCTTCGTAGTTAGATTTCATATAACGTAATACTGTCGGGATGTGATGATATACTCTTCTTGATAGTCCAAGCCAGAGCACTGTTAGTTATTTTTTTGTACCTATTATTTCGGACTCGGACAGTGATAGTGATTGATATTGAACTGTACACAGCGGCAGCTACTACAATAAGCTCTGCATACATTCTGAGGATTGTTGTAGCTTGTAGAAGGCTTGTAGGACACACGTGCACGAAAATGAGTTATATCACAACCACATAACCTCCAAAACAAAAAAATCGGCACGGGAAACAGCTGATGCACAAAGCCAATAGCACGGCGCGATCACGGAAAACCGATCGATAACTGGGCGAGGCATGTCTTCTGCGCACATTTTAGGTCATATTTTCATCAAAATCCACAACTGGCCCTAAATAATTTACAGATAAATTTTGTACAAAATTTTCGTACCAATTTTCATGTTTTATATGGTGCTAAATTTTTAAAAACACTGGGCACAAAATGTTTATGAAAATTTCATGCAAAATTTGGCATCGTGTCAGACGGGCTCAATAGCGCTCTCCATTGGGACACCCCAGTCACTTAGCGAAATTGATCTTACGAAGTTCAGTGTTCAACATTCATTCTAACCGCTGACCTTGAAATAGTCAATGAACCACAATCAACTTTTTTGCTTTGACACACACTTTTTTTTTAATTCTAAGCTGAATTAGTATGAGTAAGGTTACTTTAAACGCTATAAAACTCATCGATTGGAATTTGTAATTCTCGATTTAAAGATTTACAGTTATCAAGCATTCTTGGCTCCATCAGAAGACTCCTGCTTTACGTAGTAAATAACTGTTGCTTGACATAACACAACTTCGTAGCGTCGAATTAAAATGTTTCTTGTAGAAAGTCCACTTCGATAAAAAAATTTGACTTGTTCGGGTACATCGCCCAAAAATGCTGAACAGTAAGTAGGTACCTACTTGTAGGAAAAGTGTCGTGCCGGAAAAATTAATTCTATACAGTTGAATACTGGGTACTGATAATTTTTCAAATGATGCATTTTTTGTCTTCGCAGCACATTCAACATCATAGAGACAGTTTGCAAAACTTAGCTTTGGATAAAACAATAAAATCATGGTCCAATTATCATAAACAAACTATAACTTTTAGAAGCTTCAACAAACTTTTATGCAAACGATCATGCATGCAGGCATTTGCTGAGCATTCGTTTTGATTGGCGGGTACAAGAATGTTCTACCAATTTATTCTTCCACTCAGGTATCATATAGTTTGTAAATCGTCAGGAAATATAACAATTTGTATGATTATATCATAGTCAAAGATGTTAATTTCGAATGAAACTGAGCCTGTGGATTCAGCGACGCAAAGCCCTAGCATAATATCATCTTCACATCAGTTAGTCAATGGGTGGAAAAATTATTTAGTTTCTTATTATTTGTTTGGTACCTACTGGAGACTATTGAAGTTTTTAATATTGATTAAGAAATGATAGTTTCCTACTTCCTAGAATCGAAATTACATCATCTCGTATCAACGAAACACGATCCCATTGCACTTCGACGTAATAATATCAATTCCACCCCTGTTTTGTTATGTAAATATGCGGTCCTATCCATACATACATAACTCTCCTGCTCATCACATACTATCCACGAGTATACAGTGGGTTCATTTTAGAAGTTTTATCTCTACGCTTATCCTTTTCTACCCACCTTTAAAATTTCAAATGACACTTAAAAGGCACAG
This sequence comes from Anaspis maculata, assembly GCA_949128115.1. NCBI lineage: Eukaryota > Metazoa > Arthropoda > Insecta > Coleoptera > Scraptiidae > Anaspis > Anaspis maculata. The sequence goes on along the minus strand of OX421961.1, from coordinate 53,159,272 downwards.
ATAGATAATTTTAAAGGCATAAAAATCTTTGCTGCGTCCGTATGCTGAAAAACTTGGAATTGTTTGATAGGTTCTCGAACCAGAGCACCAAATACGACGAATAGATATCGGATGGAGAACACTAGTGGATTTCTTGGAGTTATCAGGACGCAAGTTAACAACGTTGACGAACTTAAAAATATAATCACAAAGAATGTAGAACAACTATCACTCTATATCAGTGAAACGCAAAGTTCGCTTTCGACATTTTATTTAGTAAAATAACCGAGGGGCCAGTATGAGCTGCTTTAGTCGTGCATATGTGATACTCACCTGTTATAATTCAAGAATAAATAAAACCGTTTCAAGCTTCTTAGCACGGATGGATAGAGATCTATATGGCTACTTTATTGAAAATGTGTACCTATCAGAAGGTGGGGGTGGCAATTTGAAATTCTAAAGTATAGAGATCTAAGGGGGCAAGGGATACTTGAGACTTGAAATTCAATAGGAACCTTCAATTTTATGAACTTCTCCGTCGTTGAAAATTATAGATACTTTTAAAATTAACACACTGTATATGTCTGCAGATAAAACAAACATGGAATCTGTTCATTCCATCATAGGAGACCAAGGTTTTTGTTGTCTAACTCATCCGATGTCAATGACATTGAAAATGAGCTTATCATTGCTGAAATCCCATTTTCGTTTATGCCGCATTTATATTTTATTATTAATTAATGGCTTTTATGTTAGCATTATTTGCTAACCAGACGAAGTGCATATTTATTTCGTTTTGGCCGCACAGGTTCACGTCGTGCTAGAATTGCAAACATTCGCAAAAAGACGCGCTTCGTGCAATATTGCAAAAACGACAGTACCTAGAACCAAAACAATGAAATGCATGATGGAAAGCGCTTCAAGTGTAGAAAAAATGAAATATTGTGATACTTGATAGAATATTGGATGGTACCTTCCTCCCTATATTATGTATGTACTATGAGGTGCATATACAAATTTAGTAAAAAATGACATCAGTTGGATGGTCAGTTACAATTTAGTAAAAATGACAGTAGTTCGATGGTCAATTTCAATAAATGCGACGTGCAGTGTGTTTTCAGATAAAATTTAAATCGGGTAAAATAAAACTGACATGTTTCAAGCTTAAAAAGCGGGAGCTTCAATAACCCAAATCTATAGGTATGTAGATACCTACATGTGATTTGATTGAATTATTTATTGTTATACGTGCACTGATTTTATGGATAAGGGCTCCACTGAATCCTGAATCTGTACTACTGCTCTAAAATCATTAAATGGTCGTGCTTCATGCGCTATAGGTATAACTATGTAACATCATAACTAAAATAATGTTCTCATTCTAGTACCTTTGGATGTATTGGAACGTTACTTTTTATGATTCAGTGAAATGAGTGAAAACGTTATACCTCCGAGTAGGTACAACAAAATTTTCAACATTGATGGGCTTGAATAATAATTGGTGTGATACCGGGTGTTTATAAATGTCTGTGATCGCATCGCCTTTGGAATCCGCTTTCGATCACTACAATTCCGCCTGTTACTGCGTTTTTCGGCCTGACCTATGCCTGTCGCGATCACAGACTTTTATAAACACCCCGTAGGTTTTTTTTGTTGATTTAGATATACAGCGTGTCTCAATGGAAACAAGAATAAATTTTTGCTAGGTGAAATTTGGGAAATTTCCCAAGACTCGTCGATTTTTGTTTCTTTCTGTATTGAATACTTTTTCTCGATAGATCAAGTTGTATTTCGCTTGTTTTGAAAGCTAGAGTGAAGATTTTGGCAGGTTTGAATTTTCCTTGGGAGAGTGCCCTGACAATGTCTTGATTAAAAAAGGCCACCTTCAACCGGTTTTTAAATGAAAAATGAAGACAAAAAATCCAACTGATAGGTCAAATACCTTTTTGGACCATTGATGAAAATGCTCAGCTTTTTCCTAATTTAACCGACTTTGTATCTCTGAAAATAAGCGAGATACCCATGCTTAGCCTCAAAAAACAGACACCTGTATAGTGAAATTTTGAAGAACTAAAAATTGATGATGAATCTGCCAGTGATGTAGCAAATTCTTCAGCCGTTGAACTTTGAGCTCGTGAAGGTACAAAAGTTGCTGAAATCGTCATAAAAATCCCACATCACATTGTTACACATTAATTGCCACAGCGAATACTTTTCCACCAGTTTCTTCTTAAATGCCGGAAGTTTGTATATTCGGGAGATTTTCCATCCACTGACCGAAATTAATTAAGCTGGAGAGCATACCTGTGTTGCCCCGCACAATCATGCAAATAATAATACAAACCTCGTCCTTTTATGCCGCCTGCAAGTTCAGTGAAACTTGCCGTCCAACTCGTCCGTTGAATTTTGGTGAAGGCCGCGTCTGAAAATTTTTCCAGTTTTCTCCATCCTTCCTTTCTTTTCCTCTCTGCCGATGTAATCTCACTTCGCTTCTATTGCATAAACAAAACAAAAGTTATGATTAATTCGATCCGTGCAAATGCAGATCTCATCATCCATCGTCCAGTTGTTGGAAGTCAACGCACTTAACACTCGATGCAACGACGACGTCATAATACGCTATATGAAATAAATTAATTGTGTTCTTTTTTCTTCTTGGTTGCAGAGAATCTCCTCCGGCACCATGGGCATCTGCGGGGCCTCGTGATCCAGTACCCAAAATGTTTCGCGGAATCTTTGGAACTTTCAAAAAGAAAAAATCTATGGTGGGATAGTGTCAGTGGCTCATCAACATTTTTGAACTTTTTTTATCGAAAAGCTTTTTGTACCTACATCACCTGTTGGAATACACATATGCGTGGTTTCGGTGGATTTTCGTGGACTCTAATTAGTCACGGCACTTAATCGAAGGTTTCGTGTGAATATCGACAATATTGACTTTGCCAAGGATATGCTACGATGCCCAGCACTATTAGAGGTGAGTAGTAGTTCAAGTTTGTCCGTATAAGTCAGCCGTGATCCTGAAATATAGGAATTTAATTTTATGGTGAAGGTTGAAAACTGCTGATTTTGTTCTGGTAATTCAACCATAAATAATTTGTGGAGCACGATTCCTGTTGTAAGTTACTTGTGGAAGCTCATATTTTCCCTGAAACCTGAAACGAAACTGAACTCAAGATGCTCACTTTTACGACCAATTACCTGTTGAATAAATAAACGCTGAAATGAACGGTATAGGTATTGCTAAATGAGACGTACTTAGATACAACAGCATAATAAATGAGTTTTTAGGCAAAAAAAATATGTGGGACGAGAAAGGAGGAACTGATTCTGTGCCCTGTTAAAATCTGCGCCTTCATTCAAGCAAATTTCCACTGATTCTAATGCCTGATTATTTTGGATAAGATTATTTTTCAAATGGTTCTCCAGATGTCCCCAGAATACGAATTCCCGTCTGATGGCAATGAAGCTATAATCTACGAAGCAAAAATTGAGGATACCAAAAGGGAGAAGCAGACAAAGAAAGGACTGCTCACCTAATTGAAAAGGATGAATGAAATTTTAGAAGATAAGAATGTCAGATGAATGTCAGTAGCGTAGGTATGACAGACACAACGAACGAGATTTCTGAACTTACGAAGAAGAGACCCCAAAAAAATGGAGAACAATAAAGCCGGAACGCGAAACAAAATCGGACGGAAAATGATCCCTTGCTGGACCCCAGGTCACTGTCCATTACTCCTACAATTATCTCATTGGAATTTTATCTCACCCAGAGCCAGAGCGTAATCATCAGGTTTCACATTGCAACTGACGAGATTCAAATGATGCCGGGATGCCGGCGCTTGGTGTTAATTAAATTGTTAAAGGTGCGGTCGGCGCTTCGGGTATAGGTATGACAGGACAATGGAACCAAATCTTTTAAAACCTCCAACTCCAGCTTTATTGCCCTCTCTGATTGCGTCCAATTACCGAACTAATTCTTCATCTGGTGGGTGCATTATCTGCGGGTAATAACACTCTCGCAGGAATGAGCAATGAAGAACGCGCCACGCTACTTAAGCCTCATAATTTCGGATTGTCTGTTATTGAATCAAAGCCACGGCGCAGTGTGGCGTAGGCTCGACTCTTCTTGGTGTCCCACCAAGAACCACGCTTCGGTGCTCGCGTCGTTCCGTTATAAGATAAATCAAGAAGTTTTTCCATTGCTTCGATAATTAGTTTTCCGGACAAAATCTGGGAATTGAGCATTATTGTCCAGGTTTAATTCTGACGTTGGCCAGGTAATTGGGCGCGCTCGAGTATTATGCCTGCATACTGCCAAAAATGAAGCCATAAGGATAACGGGACATAATCACTGGGCTCTCGCGGATAAGTAGGTACCATAAGCATACAAAACTAGTCGCTTGTTGCTGTTGCTTCTTTCTTCTTCTTCTTCTTCTCCTCGTCGTCGGATGGATGTGATGGAACCACGACGAGTTCATTTCAGGAGTACCGTTTTGGAACTCGGATAGCTGTAACTGTGTGGGCACCACACCTTTCCTTCTACACTTCTCAAAACAATTAAAGGGTCACAGGGGAAAACATATTTTTCCGCTAAAGTAATGCCAAAATCAGAAAATATGGTCTTCCACGGGTGTTTGGAAAAACTAGAATTCAAATACTAGAACCTTCAGCTGTCGTAGAGCTACATATATCATGTTTTCATTTGATTTGTGCGTTTAATCAGGCCCCCACAAAAATTAGGAAAATTTAAAAATGTAGAATTTTATCGTTGAACTTTTTTGGCTGAATCTTTTGAAGTTGTGTAGATTCTGTCACCAACCACGTTTTATAAAATGATGTAACGAGAGTGATCGAATAAATTTCTCCCCAAGTCGCCCATGATTCCTGAAAATCTGTCCGAAAAACATGGCTACCAAGGAGACCGAGGCCTACTTTGAGAAGAAATTTATTCGATCACTCTTTATAATTGATATAAATTGGTGACATGAAACATAAAAAAAATTTCCACCCCTAATGTGGGAGTGGCGATTTTCCAATTTTTCTTGGTTAATTTTGCTGAATTTTTGGTATTGTGTACTACTGGTTGTGCTGAACAAAAAGTTCTCATATAGTACGAGCGGTACGTGAGAAAAAGTGGCAATCAAGTATGAAAGCAAGCCACTTCGTACAGTTGTTGTCTAAGACCATTTGAACGATTTGGTTCGCAGCATCTGGAATTCCATCCCTTAGGGTGTGACTTTTGGCTTCTTTTCCAAGATGGCGGCTGAAACATGTTCAAACACTGATAAAAGTCGCCTCTTCACAGACAAAAAGAAATTTCTGCACAATTCGGGCATGAAAATACCAAAAAAAGACTTATGAATGTTGCGGACCCCATATTTTGTGTCCTAGCGCCAAAATCTCCAAATTTATTGTCCTTCGAACGAAAAATTTCTATGTAGTACGGACGTTAAGGGAACCAACCTTGCATTTCATCCCGATGCAAAACGCTTTTGCACGTGAGTAGTAGGTACCTAGAGGTAATTTTTAAGAAATGGTGTCCCAATGGGACCCGCGACTGGCGTGCTTCCTAAGAGGTCGAAGGTCCAAAAAATTATCATTTTTGAAATCGTTGCTTTTTTCATACTTTTTCCGCTGCACTACATATTTTCAAGGTCGAGGAACACAATGCAATAAGTTTCCAGGAAGTGTCATGTACCAGTGGCGTACCAGACGGCTGTGAAGAGGCCGAGGTGTGATTTTTCACAAGACTTATGGTAATCCGTAGCTAACACTTTTTTTTGACATGTTTGGTATCATTTCTGACCAAATCGAACATTCTGTCTCCAAAAATAAGTATGAAATTTTGATAGAGACGTGTTTAAACCGGTTTCATCAGAAAAAACATGATTTTTTCACCCTCAAAATTGATGTTTTGTAATACTGCTTCCATCACTGTCCAATGTTATTATAACTATAATTTTGACTTGGACAGTTAGTTTGGGCTATCACAAAAGTATCATTTGCTGAACTTTTTTCCCGTTTACAAAAAGTCACAGAATGAATTTGTTTCTTGAGATGTATCATGTCAAAGCTTGATGTGACGAAACGTGCTATTTCACGGAAAAAATTAGGCTAGGATCAAAATGTAGCGTTGATTTGTTATTTTATTCATTTCAAGGCATGGAAATAGTTCTCTCTATCAAACAAAATAGTAAAAACTAAAATCGGAGTCGTATTTTAGTCATGACATCCTTTTTCTTCCGACATTGCGAGCTTTTGGAATTAAATTTCTACATGATGCACGTTTTGGAACAAAACTACCGTGTGACTTTGTAACATCGATAGAAACTTCTGGTGTATGAAATTCATCCATAAAATAGTTCAATTGAACAATCTATGTCAAAATTGTGATCATCGGTGTTTTGAACCACAATGGGAATGGAGCTCAAAAACGACAAATTTATAGGTCGAAACTTCGCGTTTTTTCAGAAATTTATTCCGCAATGTCGGAAGAAAAATGATATCATGACTGAAATACGGCTCCGATTTTGGTGTTCGTGATTTTGTTCGATAGATAAAACTATTTTCATGCCTTGAAATGAATAAAGTACCAAATTAGAGCTACATTTTGACCCTAGCCTATTTTTATCTGTGAAATAGCACGTTTCGTCACATCAAGCTTTGACATGATTCTTCTCAATAAACATAATTACTCCGTGACTTTGTGGAAATGGGAAAAAAGTTTAGCAAATGATATTTTTGTGTGAAATAGCCTAAACCAACTGACTAAGTCAAATTCATAGTTATAATAACATTGAACAATGGTAGAAGTATAATTTACAAAACATCAATTTTGAGGGTGAAAAAAATCATGTTTTTTCTGATAAAACCGGTTCAAACAAGTCTCTATCAAAATTTTATACTTATTTTTTGAATCAGAATATGTGATTTGGTCAGAAATGATACTAAACATATCAAAAAACAGTGTTAGTTACGGTTTACCATAAGACTTGTGAAGAATCGCACCTCGGCCCCTTCGCAGCCGTCTGGTACGCCACTGATGCATGACACATTCTGGAAACCTATCGCATTGTGCTCTTCGACCTTGAAAATATATAGTCTAGCGAAAAAAGTATGAAAAAGCAACGATTTCAAAAATGGTAATTTTTTGGATCTTCGACCTCTTAGGATGCACGCCAGTCGCGAGTCCCATCGGGGCACCACTTCTTAAAAATTACCTGTAGGTACCTACTACTCACATGCAAAAGCGTTTTGCATCGGAATGAAATGCAAGGTTGGTGGCGTATGCCATTTCCTCTGCTCTCACGTTCCGCAGATTTAAGACTGTCAGTGCGATTGAGATCCCACACAATGTCAGTTCTTTTTGCTTCTGTTCTTGACACTTGATCAGAAAAAAACGGCTTGAGATCCACAAGAAAATATCCCTGGAAAGTTTTCACATTGTGCGGCCAATGAGATTGAACAACAGCTGCCCCTGCCCCATCATAGAAAATACCATTAAAACTTGTAGGAATAAGAACACCATCAACCAGAGACTCCAGTTTCTCTGCCAAATCAGACTTTTAACCCGAGCGAAGCTGGCCATTCATAGGAGAGACGGCGGTTACTTCTGGTTTTCAAAGTTGAAAAACGTTTTCAGATCCAACGTTTGCTCACGGGCGACCATGAAAAGCCTTGAGAACAGCTGAATATCCAAAGTGAGATTCTCAACAGACGAAGCCTGAACTTTCTTCTTCACCTTAGAAGAGAAGATTTTGGTGTTCATCTTCTTCACAGGATCGTACAACGACGTTGACCGAGATACAAGCCTCTTCACAAATCTATTTTGTATGCCGCAATGTCAGTTTTTTCAGCTCCGTATAGAGTCTTGAATTAATCGCCAGAGACGACAGTGTGACTGTCTCATGCTGATGGGGCAGGAGCTGGTCGCTTTGCTCTTGGAATAGACTCCCAACTCCCAGAAAGCTATCTTTCAATGCCACGCAACGTTCAGCTAACTTTTTTTTAAACGAATCCTTCTGTTCATGATGCTTATCAGAAGTGACGTCGGTTTACTGAGATTCAGTGAGAAGTCAGCCTTTTTCTTCGAATTTCTAAGGAAGTCGGCCCAGTTATGCGATTTGTTCGGGAACTAAACAAAACATATGAATTTATTGTTTCCTTGCGTAGATTAAACAATGAAAACAATTTTTCGACCTCTGCTGAAGATTTTTTTTTCAAGTGTGAAGAATGGAAAGGAGACAACGATAATTGCTGAAAACATTTTCAATAGACCTATAAGCTCATTTTATGACACACATGACGATACTCAATAATCGTTTTGTGAAAGTTCTTGCATCTTGAAAATTTGGAGGGCCCCCATGGGCCCCCTAAGGGACGAATGATCGGGTGCTGCGGGTCAAATCGCTCAGAATGGTTTTCAGAGTCACTGTGCAAAAATGTTTGTTTTCTTTAATCAATGCAGGATGGTTTTGCCCACCGCTTGTACTAATATGAACTTTACCGTTCGCAAGGCAATAAATTTGGAAATTTTGGCCCTTGGACTGAATAAAAAAGCCCGACAACAGTCATACGGCCTTTTTCGGTATTTTCATCTCCCAATTGTGCGGAAATGACCCCTTGTTTGCGAAAAAGCGACCGTTATCAGTGTTTGAACATTTTTTCGCCGCCATCTTGGAAAAGAGGTCAAACGTCAAGCCCTAAGGGATGGAATTTTAGATGCTGCGAACCAAATCACTCAAATGGTCCTAGACGACACCTGTGCAAAGTGGTTTGCTTTCATACTTGAATGCCACTTTTTTATCGATTCTGCAGTGTACCGCTGCGACTAATACCAAAACCTATTCCTATCAACAGTTTTCGTCCTGAAGCTGGATATTTGAGAGCACTTCACTCCCCTGTAGAACAAAAACTGTTCAAGTGTTCATAGGAATAAGTTTTGGCATAAGAACTTTTTATTCAGCAGAACTAGAAGTACACAATTCTGAAAATGCAGACAAATTAATTAAGTAAAATTGGAAAATCGTCATCCCAAGATTAGGGGTGGGAAATACTTTTTATGTTGAAATTCATAATTCAAATCACAGAAGCCATATGCATGGCTTTTTAAACTAATCTCGAATTTTATGATGGTTGATAGGGGTTGGAGGAGAAGGAGGGGGTTGATATTTTTCTTTCGAATGAATACAATTGGCATGAAACACAACTTAAAGAGAAACCAAATGAAAAACTTTTATTTTCGTCATAACATCATTTTTAGGCCCTCAGAACCTCCAACTTCAACCCCCTGTAAAAAAACTGTCCATTTTTTCAATTTGAGATTCACCAGTATTTGATAAGTATCTCATAAGCTACAACATATGAAAGATTCAGATAATTTAACCAGGAGCCATTTTCCATAAGAATCATATAAGGTCCTTTGTTAAAAAAAAGGTCAGTAGAAAAGACCATAACATCTCTGTCGAAATGGGTTTTGAACCATCAATATATCTGAAATTTTATTTGTATCACTCATGTTTGTCCAACTATGTTTCTATTACTTTCCCCATTGAATCCAGAAGCCAGACAAAGCCTGCTAACAAGCAAAAAGGGGTAGAATTGATCCACAAGAAAAGTCGATGGAACCTGATTTTATATCACTTTTGGGCAGGGAGCTGGTGCCTCAAAACTTACGTCATAAAGTACCTACATGATTTTAACCTTAAAGGTCTCATGTGCGTTGATAAGGTTGTGTAAGGACGGTGTTAGATTGGTAAAATAAGCGTTGCGAAATCAATCCGTCTGGATTTATTCCTTGACGGATTTTTACCATTTTGGTCTCTTTCGAAAGCTACAAGGATGTACTTTGGTTTGAGCTCATTGGCATTTCCAAAATCCAAAAATAATTTTTTCAAATGTCAAAATTCAAACTTTTTCTTGGATTTCGGAGATGCCAATGGGCTCAAACCAAAGTACATCCTTGTAGCTTTCAAAAGAGACCAAAATGGTAAGAATCCGTCAATGAATAAAGTCAATAAACTCAGATGGATTGATTTCGCGACGCTTATTTCACCCATATGACTCCATCCTTAATAAAAATCTCTTTGTCTTACATGTCAGACCGGCTTTAGGCTGGTAAGCTTGCCAATGTTCGAAAAAGGGCCAAAATTTACGTCATAAGGTACATATGAATGAAACCAACTGGATGATTTTGTGTGGGAACACTTCCTTTATCGAAATTCGGGTCGTAAGAAAAAATTTTTGGGGACTTTCATGAGACAATTTTGAAATTTTCAAAAAGGACCAAAATTTACACCCATATTCATCAGTTTTCTCACAGTTGTTTTGTTGACTAACCCATCAAATATATTTTTGTAATCAGGATGAAAAGCGGATTCGATTTCCATGTTGAAGTACACGGTGTCCGATTTAATAAAAATACGATGTTGCACCCTGCAAGCGATATACCATTGAAAATTTTCGGGGACAGATCCGAAACCTACGTAAATACCTGATCATGTAAGAATCGGTTTTTATTCTAAAAATTATATTATGTCTGGGAAGTCTCCAGCAAGGTATAAGTTTTTGACCTTTAATGAAAATTTCAAACTCGTCTTATGGACCGAAAGCCCCCAAAAAATTTGTCTTACTACTCGATTTTCGATTAAGAGAATGTTCCCACACAAAAGCCCGTTGATTTCATTCATGTGCCTTATGACTTAAATTTTGGCCCTTTTTCCAAAATTGACAAGCTTATACAAGCCTAAAGCCCCTGGTCTGACATGTAAGACAAAGCAATTTTAAACACCTTTATCAACGTACATTAGCAGACCTTTGAACCTTTGAAGTTAAAATCATGTACCTTATATGACGTAAGTTTTGAGGCACCAGCTCCCTGTCCTTTTTATCAATAAGATCCAAAATCTAAAAAGGACGATTGAATGTCGTATATACCTACTGTATGGTATAGGAGGTATATCATACAAAATATAATACAAAATACGTACGTATTCGAATAATCTGCTCGCGGTTACCAAACTACCAAACATCATATACATGTACCTTTATACCTATTTGAAGAACAAAGAAATTTACGGCCCGGAAGTTGGAATTACGTCGCATAAAACACGATACACAGTGTTTTGTTTCAGTACAGGAAATTTAAAATTTTCCGCAACACAATCGACTGAATACCACCTTATTTTCATTTCGGTCCGTTCATCTCTGTCAGATTAATTATGCAAAACGATTTTTTAGGTTTGGTTTGAAATCTATGTATAAACGAAGGACTTACCTAACTTCCACTACCTACCTACATTATCGTCACCCGACATATCGATCCCTCCCAGGCTTTTCATTCTTCGTCTCCAATTATAAAGGGTGTCATGAACCTTCCCGCTGTTGGGCCGGTGGTATTGACCCCTTATCTGAACTTTTACTTCTTCCGGGGGCGTCAAAAATGAAACCATCGATCTTGCGATATGAATGCAAATACTCAAATAGCCATTCGAACGACTTCCTAGTTTCGTTTGGGTATATGATGGCAATAGCATTAAATGAAAAATTTAAGGTAATAAGAGGGCTCTTCAACAAAGTCCGGCGTCCGGATTTTAATTGGCGTCGGATATACACACCGAAAACAACTCCGGGAGGATTGATAAATGTTTAAAAAGGTTGTATGGTGCTGGAAGTTTCAAAGAGATGAATGGGGGTGGTGTGTGTACTTATAGAGGCTCCCATCGTCTTTCGGTGAAAAGACCTTATTACGCGCGTAAAAAAGATTTCGTTAATTAGAATTTATTTTTGCTTGCTTTTTGCGCGAAGCTGAAAGTCCTATTGAAAGAACAGGAAAAAGCCGGAAGTAAGTAGGTATCACAGTTAGCGTACCTACAGGTACAGGTACGCAAACTTTGATTTAGTTGAATCACCGCGGGCCATATGAGGAATTAACAGGATATTCTCGTGATGCCTGACAGGCGGCGCTCGCGGGGATTTGGGATTTCAATGAAAAATTTCTTGTAAAATTCATTTTTGAATAGTGGGTACCTATACGACTTGTGCAAATAGGTAAATACAATTAGAACAGTTAACTTCCGGCGACAGAGAACATACCGATGTGTGTTTGAGTGTAAAGGAATGCCTACATGTATTTTGAAGTTTCTTTTTGTTTGATGTTACGGTGAATTTGTTGAATGGTTCTGGTTTTTCAAGTTTCTCGACGTTCAATGAGCATAATACATAAACCATGTTCGAATAGGTAGCTTTATTGAATTCAAAAAATCCAGCTCAAAAGATGAGGCAGTCAGTGATCAAGCCGAGGATCAAGCTCACAAAACTTCGGTTCATGAACTTCTACTTCAACCAAGGTTTTGAAACGGACAAATAATAAAGCACGTAGCGTGCTTTAGTATTTTTAACATTTCGCGACCTCGGTACATCAATCAGAGGATTAGGATTTAGGAGCAAAGCAAAAACGTCAACTGTATTATTGCAGTCTGGCCAAAACGTAGACGCGAAAAAAGTTTGTTATCGCTCGCAGACGAACCTGTACTTGAACAATTTTTGAACCCGCAAGGGTTGAGGGTCTTGTTTTGAGGAAACAAGCTTGGAGCACGCCACCTTTTCCGGTCGTGGCCCAAGCGATCGTCTGGATAAACGAGCTCTGATGGGTTGGCTTTCCGTCGAGCGCCGTGCCGTGCTCTGGTCGATGGGACGGACGCCCTCCCATCGTGGAAAATGGACCCGGAAATGCGTGAACCGTACCTACGTGAATTGTACGAAAAAAGATTGGAGTGTGAAAGGTCGGCGACCGGCCACTAAACTGCCGAAATAACAACCCGTCACGCACCTGTATGGAGCCAAGGTACCACAAACCTCCCGCTTTGTTCTTATGGGCGCATCCATAATGATGTGACTTCAAGAGCGCTAGATTTGACCATTGCTTTTCTCAAAGCACCGCTGTTTATTTTATGAACGTGTTGTCTAAGAGGTGTGTTAGTACGAGCATAGCATCCCTTTGACTCGTCTTTTCCTGCCACGGAATTCCACGGAGCACCTCACCCGTGCCCTATTACACGCCGTTTAACTTTATCACCCGTCGTTCAAATAGCATGATGAAATAATTAGAGCAGTCCGTGGGAGTCTCCCTTTCCATTCGCACGAGGAATTCCCAATTATTTTTTGGTCAATCGCGGAGTTGTAGGTTGTAGTCGCAGATTTTAAGCGATGCTGTTCTGTATATCAACTAATCCATCCCCTCAGGGAGTCCGGACCCTGCTGTTTGCGCCTCATCATTCAGTTGGCGCCTATCCGGATTTTTGCTATACCCGCATCATTAACATAAACGTCTGCACGGAAACGCCACACATACACAGCCGGAATCGATCCGGCGTCTGGTCATTTGCCCTCAATTGACCGACCTCTTCGTGAAATAGTCATAATATGGGTTAACATCCGAAAGCAAAAGTGAGGTCGGTCGAGATTGCAGAAAAGGAGATCGCAACAATAACGAAAACAAGGGCGGCCGCGTTTTCACTCTTCTTCTCTATTTGAAATGACCGGTTGACGTAGCAAAAATTTAATGAAATGCTACTGCCACCGGTGTGCTATATTGATATTGTATAAACCGAATAATGCTGAAATATTTTTAATCAAATCCAACGTTGACTTTTTAGTGCACTTCTCCAAACGGGAAGGCGCTTCTATCCACGCTTTGTCCGTCCGTGGATCACAGCATCTGGTCCTAGACGAATAAATGTTTGCGAAAAATTTAAACTCCAGTGGGTAGCTCAGAATGTTGGGACCAGAAGGAAGAAAAATCTTGACGAAATAATGATTGAAACAATTAAAATAATAACAATTTAGGGTGGCGCGGCATCGCCGATGCTGCACTTCAGAAGCCGACCCGGTTATAAAGTTATGGCATGCGGCCAAGTACCAGTTCTTATCAAATTACAATGAAACATATACAGCGTTGAATTTAGAGGTGAATTTCAACACTATTTCAACAAAAACTTCACATCGGTACTACGCACAGGTCAATAGTGTCAACGAATTTTCGAAGATGACCCCGAAGCTACGGCTCGGCTGCAAATGGTTATTCGTTGCTTGCTATGGCGCTTGATATCTTCTCCTCCTAAGGAGACGAATTCCTACACAGGAAAGACTCCAACTGAAATGGGTAGCCCATGGCCTTGGTACGGGAACCAAAAATCTTGCCAAAATATCTACAATTACAATAATATTTTAGTGCGGGTCGGCGTCGTCGGTCAATTGTTGAAGTTCACAATTGGATTTCAGACGTTACGATATGCGGGCAAGTACATGTTCTTATAAAATACATACACACATGTAGGAGGTTATATTTAGAGATAACTTTGAACTTTCTTTTGACAAAAACTCCACTTTAATACGACCCCCAGATCACTTGTTACGAATTTTTTAAAACCACCGCGCCAAGTATCGGCGGGATACAAAATTTCAAAGTGGCGTGCATGATTGTGTTGCCGACCGACATCGACAATGCCATTCGACTATTCAACATTTTGAAAGAGCCAGGGTATCTGGAGGATATTGGCATCGACACTAAGGAACATTTTCGCTTAATAACAATAAAAAATTAAACAGTAGGTATACGTCTGGGAATCGTAGAAATTTTCAAAGCGACAATTTTTATCCGATTGCATTCAGATTCATAACGCGGGGACGTAAAAATGTACCCACCTATTCAATAAAGAATCGACATGTCAGAAGGCGCTCACGTCCTCGCTTTGTCCGTCTGCTTGTCCATCTGTTCGTCACTGCATCCAGTCCTAGAGGGAACGATTTTTGCGAACCTTTTTTTTTTGTTTCCAGCAGGTAATCAGAATCACTTTCCGGTTGTTAACTGGATCACGGCATAACTAGACACAAGAAGGAAATTGGAAGCATCTATTACGATTTATGAGTATGTGTTTCATCTCCTGCATTCCAGCATGCTCTTGATGGATAGGTCGTAGTCTTGAGAACCGGACTAAGCAAAATCGTGTCTAAATAACGGTAGGATTTTAGAATTAGAATACAATTATTCTAATTCTGAATAAAGGAAGTGCGCTACTGAGCTTCACGTCAGTGAAGGCATATTCACTTGTTCATTCTACTTTCGATTTTACCTTTCACAGTAGGTATTTCGATTTTAACCCTATAATTTTAAGGATGAAAACCATCAAAAATGAAGCTGACTTGGATAACATGTCTCGCAAAAGATTAATAACGACGATATAGTCCTTCAAAGTTTGATTTATTTATTTCTTCTTCATATAATTCATAAACTGGTTGAGAGGTTCATCTTTAACTTGCCAAAGATTTATTTTGAATGATTTATACAGGTACAGGATGTCTCGAAAATACACCGGCAACGTTCTAGGGCAGCTTTTTCTCATCAAAACAAGAAAAAAGTTTTATGAACATGAGGCCGGAAACGCTTCCTAAAGCAGCTACAGGCCCCTAAAGGTGACACCCTTAAGATGGTTTTTATCCAATGCCTCCGAAACCGTTCAAGAAAAATCGATCAAACTTGACACATCTACTAGCTTTCTTATGACTCATGAGTCCTTTTAAGTAGAATTTCACTTGAATCTAACCAGTGGTTTCAGGGTTTGGAGGGGCTGAGGGGTCATGAAATTTTTTTTCACAACTCCACAGCATCTATCAAATTTGGAACCACTGGTTATGGATTTCAATGAAATTCTATACTAACTTATATTATTATTCAAAGCAAATCTCTAGCAAGCTATAGCGAAAAACTCCAGTCCGTTTATGAATTATTTATAAAAAAGCAATAACTATGTAACTACATAAATAAATCTTTGAAGAGTTATTAAGCGTTCGCTTGGCTTGTTTTTATGGTCAAGTCAGCTTCATTTTGAATGGTGTCTTCGCCCTTAAAATTAATAGGGTTATTAGTTGGGACACCCTGTATTGAGTTAAGGTATAGAGTTGTGAACGTGATAATTTTGAAACGTTATTCAAGCCTCAACATTAACTTCATTTTGTGTTGCCTAAGTAGGCATCGAGATACCTAATTATTTATCTCTCCACCTTTGAAGATCAAAAGGATTGAAGTAAGGGTTTAACCTGTATTGCAGAAATCATTAATGTACTTTATTGAAATTAAAAGTAGGTACCTACTCTGTACTTTAACAGGAGTACAAGTAGTGGACGGGCAGCAGCTCATATACATTAGTTTGATATATATAATATGCATTTTCGTCTAGATTTTTTCCTGCTGCGATGTAACTTTTATAACAAAAAAAGTTCTCCCCAGCGTCTAACCATATATACGTTTGAAATTCTGCAAAGTGAAGGCATAATGCAAATATTCGTATAAAATGCATGAATAAATGCACGAGAAGTGTTAATGAACCGCTTAATTTATACAAAATGCAACACAGTACCTAATAATAATTGTTATGCGGTATAGCCCCAAGAAACTGACACATTATACCTACTGTTATCGATTTGTGCGAGCTCCGCGTCATGCCTGATTTTATTCCTGTTCGTTTGGGACGAAATTGCTGAAAGTCGTAAAATTGTAAAAGTCTTGATAAAATTGCCATAAATCTCCAGATTAGAACGTCCCGCAGTATATAAATATGAAATTCAAATTCTTGACGCAACGATTTCGTGCCAAACCCATTCACCCCAACCCCAACGTCAAGAATTTTCCAAATTGAATACCACAAAAATAACCGTAGGTAATAAGCAAAGATCGCGGTAAACAAATCGTTGAAACCGCCCTTCTCTTGCGAAGCTCTTATTAATGTTATTTTCCTGAAGAACACAGGATGGTCCAAGTTTTAGCATAGCCGACAAAGTTCACAGGTAACAGGGGATCAAAAAATCAGTGGACTTGTTTCAAAAAGTATCTATCTGAAATGCATAATAACAAAGCTGTGAGTCCTCAAAGTTGGTGGAAAATATACAGGTGTTTGTCGAAAACTTTTGGACCGCTTTTCCGATTTTACTCAAATTTTGTTCATATGGCTGCGGAATAAGCCTCTACTGATTGCTCAGAAAGATTTCTGGCGAAACGATTCAGTAGCATCGATATTGAAGGAGCTCGTCTTTTCACCCCCAAATTTTCTACGACACTGGAAATTTAGAAAAAATGAATGCGATTTCTAGATTCTACGTTCAGTTTCAAGGAATACCGAAACGGGAAATGCATCATCCCATCCCTTTGGAAGGCAGAGAGTGAGATTCTGGCCCGAAGCAAGAATTATGCATTTACCGTCGAGAGTATGTATACTTTTTGGCGCATTTTCGTGAAAATGACGCTTATGTGGCCGGTTTGTCTGTCTGTCCGTCCGTCTGTACGTGTAGAAAGTAAGAAGTTGTACTTCTCCTCGGGGAATAAAGTTAGAGTCTTGGAACTTTTTCCAATGGATAACTGATGTCCCCATCAAGGGTGGCCAATGGACATTATTTTTTTCATCCATACACAGTTACCATTATTATTATCAAAAAACAAATATTTCTTGTGTGTTCTTCAAAGAAGTTGAACTCCTCCTAGGGGAATGAAGCTAGAGCCCTGGAACTTTTCTCGAAGGATAGCTTATAAGTCCTCAAGGGTAGCCAGTGGGCAGACTGGATTCCATGCTTGCGGCGTCATCTTGGTCGCCATATTGAGGAACGATTTCCATGAAACTTGGAACTGAGCCTTGTCTCATATAATGATTCTTATTTTCAAGCTGAATTCAATGATTCCGCCGCCATCTTGGCCGCCATTTTGAAATCTCTTATTAGTGGAACCATTGTTATGAAACTTGGAACTTGCTCTTCTCTCGTATAATCATCCGTGGCCGCCATATTGAAATTTCTTATTAGCAGTGGAACGATTCCCATGAAACTTGGAGCTTAGCCTTGGCTTGTATGATTATTCTTATTTTCAAGCTAAATTTCATGATTCCGGCGCCATCTTGGCCGCCATATTGAGATCTCTTATCAATGGAACGATTGTCATGAAACTTGCAACTTACTCTTGTCTGTCTTGTCTCGTATGAACATTCTTATTTTCAAGCTCGACTCCATTCCCATGCATCAAAGACAGATCTGCACTGAGAAAATGCGCTTTCGCGACTCACGCACGTGAAGGGATATTCACTTGTTTACTGACACTCACAACCATGCACCTACCTAACTTACAGGATTACAGGCGTTCAAAAGTTGAAATTTGAAAATCAACTTTTCATCATAATTTCCAGATCGGCCAATCAATTTTGCTGAAACTTGGTTCAGGTAATACTGATTTACCCACTTATTGTTTGGTTAGATGCAATATTCTGGAATTTTTCTTCTAAAGCTACAATTTCTTCATTTACCCGCGAAGTAGCTAATGAGACACTTGATCGCACTTTGACATGGTATATAATGAATCAATTACCATGGTTCTGGAGCAAACACCTCAACAATATCGGTTTCAAGAGACTGAAAATTCAAATTTGAGACAACGTGTAATCTTTTTACAAAAGCATATCAAAGTATTTTCATAATTTAGAAGAACCGAAAAACGCATTTCAGGGAACAACAATTTCTGAAATCAAAAGAAAAATAGCTCTGCGACAAGATAGCGCTGTGGCAAATTAGTGTTAAATAAGATGGCGCTGTACACAATGGCGTAACAAAAATATCGCTGAGATTAGCGCTGGACAAAATAGTGCTCAAGTAGACGAAGGTACTGAACAGTGTGAGCGAAAATAGCGAGCGACAAAATTGCGCGGAACTAATCGCGCCGGACAAAGCAGCGCTAGGATAAATTAGCGCCTGACAAAATAGTGCTACGATCAAACAGCGCCTGACATCACAGCCTAAAGCCGCATCCACATAGGATTAGTGCAGGTGGACTGCAGGGGAACTGCGTAGGTAATAAACCAATCTTACCACGAGCGTTCGCATAGAATTAGTGCGGAACTAGCAACTTGACACGTCAGCTGCCGACCTGACGCAACAACCGCCAAACGGCTCTTTCTTGTAACGTCTAAAATTTGGCATTCGCATCTCACAGTAGCAGATTCGCATTATCAGTCAAGTCATAACGCCGCAATAATAGCTTAGCAACGGAATCGTGAATTGTGATTGGCGATGGCAAGAAAATTGGCACGGGCAGTGCAGAATGCCAGAAAACTTTAAACTTCTGCCATCCCAACTGCACTCCCACTACCACTCGTTTCTTACCGTAAGTCTATATGTGAATGCTCAATGCAAAAACCTATAGTTTAGCTTTTCTACCATACCGTTGCCACTGCATTAATCCTATGTGGATGCGCCTTTATGGTAGCGCTGCTACAAAATTGCGCGGAATTAATGGCGCAGGACAAAATGGGCGAATGATGACTTTTTACTCTGCTTTAGAACGACCCATAGGTAAGTTATGCATTCTTCTGATGGAAAAGAGCCATATATAAATGGAAAAATGATATGTCCATCGCCTACCCAACTTGATTCTAGACCGGTACTTTACAAGTTATAGGTGAATCGGCGGCATTTGGATATCAATCAAAAGAGAACGGTGATCTGCGATACCTGTTCCATTCAAATTAGAATGTTCTCCCATACTCCGAGATTGACTTAATTAATTGCCCAACATTTCTCGCTATCGCTTGTAATGGCTACCACTTTATTTAGTTAGTGTGTCCGGTGGCCGGCCGTCATTTTGAACATAAACATACGGTATAGTTCACTGACATTTCAACTGAGCCCACCTACGGTGTAATAGACGCCTTGGCGCGAAATCCCGAGGCGCTCTCCTTATCCAGAATTTTTCCATTAGGAAGCAGGAAGGAACGTTCGAAAAGAAAAGCTCGCAGGATCCAATGACGACAGATGGGGTGCGCTCCGCATCCTTTTCCGTAGTTGCGCGAGCATCCCTTGTGTCTACATAAACATCCCTGTTTATTTTGGGCTGTACAACGGCTTTTTTAGCGAAGAGTGCAAAATGCTACACTCGTTGTCTTATGAAAACATTTCGCCTTTGTGCCACCACTCCACCACCATGCGCATATTGACACGAATTATAATCCGACAACATTGTAAACAAACAATGGCAAATGGGCTTGTTGATGGACGGGACTCTGGCTGCATCACAATGAATTTGTGCGTGTGCATTTTATAAGGATGCTTGTGGTAACCTACAATACTCGGTCAGCATACTCGATTAGTCCGCATAAGTACTTTTAGAAACTTTGTGATGCGCGTATATCGTTGTTTTATCATATCGTATCGGATGAACGAAAACAGCAAAAATTTAATTGAATATTATGATTTCGAATTAAGTGCCTATTTTACTCGCTACAGAAGCTGTGAACAAAAATTAATAAATACTTCGGGTATTGTTACGAAACCCGCTAGAGATCTCGATGGGAGAATAAGACACATCTGCATAATTGGCGAAGCTGCCGTGCTTCCAGAGCTTGCCAGTGAGAAAGCAAACCGCGGCCAATGCTGCAGATCAGCGAAGTTGATTAAAGCGATATCTAAGTGCGATGATTTATTTTATGTGTGAATTAGCAGTACGCAGCAATGAAAAGTGAGCGTTTAAACGTTTGTACCTTAATTATCAAAGTACCCAACGCAAATCCGAAACACTATGAAAGTAAAATAAAATAAAAGCACTTGAATCCAAAAAACGACATGTCTTTCATCCGTATTAATTCAATATACCGTTAATCTACGTGTTTATATGGTTGCACAATGAGAATGAGCCAATCAAGATGACCTCCAGGTCGGCGGCTAACTGTCGATTCCTTCAGCAGCAGCTCGATTCCCGGCGCGATACCAATCTCTATGGGCTTTTCGGATTCAACTCTTCAGAATATACAAATTTCACGTGTATCTCTTGAACAACTACACGTGCAAGATACCTAACGAACTTCTGTCATTCCATGTTCAATTTCATACGAAAAATTATTGATGATGTACACTCATATCCAGACAATGATCTACCTGAAGCTGGGGGTCGCGACCTAACTGTAAGTAATGGACACATGATCCTCGGCATCTGCCTATAAACTACCTGAAGCAGCGTGGGAGAGAAATCGAATCTCTAATATAGAGGCACCACCACCACCATCAGCTTCTTCTCTGATGCTATAGCAGATATAACAGCATTTTGTTTAATTTATGGGTCTTTGAACCTCTCTTTCACGAAATTGTGCAATTCGATATGTTGAAGAGGAGGAATTACACGGTGAGTCCGTGAATGGAAATGCTTGCCTTAAAAAATGCAAGGCGCATTTCGAGAGGTTCTCCAAAGGAGGCCCACTCGACTGCGACGTGTGGTGTACAGTTATGTTGTACAAGAAATGAATATTTTCGGGCGGGTGAATCACTTTTGTTGGTTGAAATAAAAGCGTATTGTTATGGATGGTGCCGTCACAGTGCATCGCACAATAGCCGAAAAACAGATCAAGGATTCGCTTGAGCATGCAAAATTCAAGACCGGCGACAAGCACCAATAGTGGTTGAGTATCTAATCACCAAGAACTTCCAAGTTCCAAATTAACTTACGACACAAAAAGATATAATAAGAACCGAAATGACTATTTTATTACCTGAATAGGCACAAGCCACCATAAGCTTGATGATAATATAAATGCTAAATAGTATGGAAGCTGTTATTCCCGCTGCATGAAGAACGGCGGAGAGCGGAGAACTCCGTTTGATTACTAACTTATCGTAAGAAACACCACTGTGTGCGGAATCCTTTTTAGTTTGTTATCATCATTTCAGGCAAGCATTGAACTTGAAACATAAAAGTTTTCATTTCTATCACGGCCAGCTTGTGATCCAATTCTCTAACTCATTCTTAAGTGCGATTTATAATTTGATTTTGATTTTAGTCGCAATTTTAGTCGGATCGATCATAAGCATATTCCTCTTGTCAATAGGGTGATTGCATGAAATTTGTTCACTTGATCACCTGTTAGAATCATTAGAAATCAAATTTCGATCTCGTAAACGCCGAACAAGACTGTGTGTGAACAAAACACGTAAAAATGACCGTATTTAGTTAGTGAGGTTAATCCGGTTGGCGTTGACTCCGGCATGGATGAAACTTGACAGATGACAGTAACACTCTTGATAGTTTGCCATCAACTCCCTCTACATGCAATCACCCTATTTATAACTCGATCGCAACGATCGCATCTGTCGGAAGAAAGGATCATGGAGGGAGAAAACCTAGGGACTTTGGGCAAATCTTGCCTGTCACCTAGTTTCACTGTCTCACTCACTGCAGCAGTAGTGTATAGTCAGTAATAATAGAACAATTGGTTTGATTATCATCGATGATAATTTCGAATGGAATCGTGCCTGCACATTCAACGACTGCGAAGCACTGCGGTAGCAGTGCGTAGCACGAGTTGAATGTGCAGCATCGATTCCATGAGAAAATATCATCGATTAATAATCATACCACGAGTTAAATTTAACAAGACTATATAACAAATTGAAAAAATTGAATTGTATACTTACATCAGACATTTCAAGGCAAATCTAAGGTTCACCTATTTAGTGTCTATATGCATTACAAAATAGCAATTCAAAGATTCGTCCATCGTTAGTAAAGCGTATTGCATGGACATGATTTTCCATGTTACGAGCAGATCCCATGTAAATCCACCCAATGTAACATTTCTCTGATCTGAATGCCTGTGTCCACTTCAACACCACAGACGAATGCTGTATCTGTATATATTTTGTACAAGAACCCCCTTTTGGGGTAAGTAATCACGTTTTAAACTCTTTCATTAGTATCCCATTAGTATTTTTTATGTATTTTCAACAGTTCACATTCAAAATAAAAGTTAACCTCAAATTTAAATCAATCTGACAGGAGGTGAACAAGCCAAAATCGGTGATAAATTCAATTGTTTTTTATCATCGCTGTGATATCCTTTTGGTACCTCGAATCCGTGCATCTCATTGGCTGAAACACAGTCTAGTTACCTATGCGTTATATAGTCAGAAAGATGATCTACTTCCCTTCAATTTGATGTATCACAAAGTCGTAAATGGTAGTGCCATTTGAAAGTTGGGGTGTGTGGGGGCGAAAGGGTTAAAGATAGAAATTTGCCAATGTATGTTTTTAAGATGTCCTCCTCGATATAAAAATCGACCTGTTTTTGCTCGATGAAACTCCCAATTCCCAATTTATTAGGATTTGGGAGTTATTACGGATGGATAGTTTTCAAATGGTCACCCGGTATATGACTATACCATAGCATTCTTTGAAACAATAAAAAAAATTCGGTGCAAGGACTTTATTTGTCATAACCATGCGCGGCGTTGCCATGTCATTGGCGTTGACATGGCCAGATGAATAACAAGCGAATATGCCTCATGGGCATGAGGCTCAGTAGCACACTTCCTTTTTGAAGGATTAGTGGACGCAAGATGTTAATTAGGGTTCTACCGTTATTTGGGCACAAATTCCAATCTAGCGGCCAAAATAGCGTCAGAATCATGAAATTTGGCTTAAAAATCAAAATGATCGTACTAATGATGGGTAATAAGAGATTTCAATATGGCGGCCAAGATGGTGACAGAGCATCATTTGTCCAAAATCGGATTATTTTGATGAAGTTCACATCGCCTGTGAATTTCGCTCAAATCGGACCACTTTCAGAGAAATCCAAAATGGCGGATCAAAGATGGCGGCCAAGTGAGAAAAATTATTGGTCAACTTTATATAGTGGTCACGTACGCATTCGATTGGCGTTGGCACTACATTAATATCTCTTTTCGTTGAGGCATAATTCTCCTAGTTCTATCACTTCGAAACATGTTCAATAGTGAGACTACAAGATGGCGGCGGGGCATCAACTGTCGCAAATTGGATAGATCTTGATGTGGTTCACATTGCCTGCAAATTTCATTTCAATCGGATCACTTTTAGAGAAATTCAAAATGGCGGATCAAAGATGGCGGCAGAATAACAAAAAACTAAAAGTCAACTTGACATCCTGGACATATGTACTATTGATCAGCGTTTACACCACATCGATATCTTTCTTTCCTGAGGAGTTATCCCGGGTACAGACGGACAGACGAACGGACGGACGGACGGACGGACGGACAAAGTGAAGCTAAAAGCCCCTTTTTCCCATTTTTTGGGAAGGTGCGCTAAAAATGCAGGTGACAAGGTACGCAATATACCTTCAGTTTTACCAACAACACATCACTGGCGTTTCTTTATATTTGATAGAACCATAACTTGCGAACTACTTTTTCTAGGAGAAGAAAAAAATTCAGTTTCGCATATACATACGCAAACTTTCTTGACAAGAAGCTGAAATCTTTCGGTGTAATTATAAATTACCCTGTATAGAATAAGCTACAAGACTGGGTCAGTTTTTGAAAAAACACACGCTACTTTTTATTCTGCTGTGTACTTAATATAAGATCGAAGGACTTATGTACTTATACCTAGGTATAAGTAAATAATGAGCAAAAATTAAAGGACTATTATTATATCAGAATAAAGGCGATTCATTATTGTTATTATTATGAATTTTCTATCAAATTCTTGTCACGAATTATCCTGATATTAATAGCGCACCTCCACTTGCTCCCTTTCAATCAAAATTTAAAGCTCTTCCGCTACCCACCCTCGCGTATACATTTAGCATTTAGCCTGTCTAATGGATTTTGTTGGTCCGCGTGCCGCGCTTTTCTCAAAGAGGTGGTATGGTTGCATCCCATCGCCAATCTGCCGTTGTCCCAGTAAGCAAACCCGTAAAATGTTACAACATTGGATTTGACGGAAGCAGCGAGGAGCGCGCCACCAGAACCGATCGAAATAAGGATTCACTCTGCGTCCTGGCGGCGCAAGCGTGCACCCAAAGGATAATTCACAAAGAGGAAAACTTCCGCATACATTTCTAATTTTTTCAAGCCAAAGACTTCCAACGGTGAAATATCCCGAGAAGTATAAGCGCCCTCGAGTTCCAAGGCGATTTCTTGGAGTTGCGGGGTGAATTTTTTTCATGAAATTGGACCGGAAAACGAAGGGATATGCCTGAAAAATTGAATGCCAGCTCTTATCGGCGTGTAGCAGTGGTCATTTGTGGTTTCAACGTGTGAGAATTGTGTTGCCGGAAGTTTGGCGTCCAGACGCAGGATGTGCGTCGGAATTGCTGCATTGTGAATCGGGCGTTCACCGTCCCCCTGGCGGCGTAGTATCGAACTATACTACAGCGCTTTACAAATAGACTCTTGAACATAAAAACAATTTAGGCCCGTAATAATCGCAATCAGGTTAATATAATCGTAAACAAATCGCCGTGTGTAGAGCCGTCTGTTAAGCCCGCTGAAAATTCCGCCAAATTCGCTCGTTGAAACCCGTCGCCGTGCCGTCTCTAAATTCTTAACCTGCATTCTCCTGCTGCAATCGATTTCAAAAATTATTGATCACGTCACACCATACGTAGAGAAAGAATCGCGCCAGAGTGCTAATGGACAACAATAACAATAGAAGAAAATCCCCCGAAATTGTCCGAAACTTAACCCTAATGTGTTCCGCATTTTGTGATGTACAAAGTCAGTGTTTTCGTGTTCAATTCGTTTAAACGGAGTACCTTGCACTTGTTAATACCTTTTCGAAAATAGTTTATGGAGAACGTTATTGTGTTTGTTGTCAAATCTATACGAGAGTTGGTTACTGAAACAAAGTTTTTATCTTCGATCATTCGTACCTAAAACTCATTTATACCTGAATATCCCGCGCTTATTTCGCAACTAAATACATTATCATAGAAACATAGAAGAGAGGCCTTCGTATATTTCATGGAAAATAACAGCATCAACCGTTCGATATTATTGCCGTCAGTAATATCAACATCACCACCAAACAATAATTCCGAAGCAATACGCAACAATTTTGAAAAAAGACGTAATAACTCATCATCAACAAGACTGGCTTAGACTGAATTCGACTGAAAACCCATCTCTGCTTGACTGATCTTCGTAACACCAAAATTTGTACCATCAGCTCGTCGGGTTTTTTGGTGTCTCATTGGATTCGACTTTGAATAAAGTATTTCGGTGTCATAGTCTACTCGGTGTAATAGGTGTCTTTTATAAATTCACTTTATCATTCGACGTTTTTGTAAATTTTTACCAGTTTGCTGTATAACTACTGTATCGGTCCTTCATTAAGAAAAAAAGAATTAACGATAAGTATACTACACCGTGTAGTATAGCGGTTCTTCGATATTAATAATAATTAATAGTTGTATAATCGAATTAGAGCCGGGTCTCCGGTAAAGCCGTCGCGATTGAGAATTCCGGAATTTTAGCAGTGTGCGTCAAAGTCTCTAAGCTGGAAGGGCAAGAGATCATTACAATCGACCTCCAAGAGGTGGAGGATGTGTCCTCTCCTCCCCCGCCTGCCACAGAACCGCGTAGGGAGACTACACCGACTTCCACTGCACAACAGCCCCCACCTCCGCCGTCATCACCCTCAAACACAGTAATGACAGGTAAAGATTGCATGTGAAATCAAAATTTAAATTAAGCATGCAGATAGGTAGGGCCCTAAAAACTGCACGTTCAAGAATATGAAGAAATTGGAATAAGGTAAACCAGGCAACTGCAGCCTAATTATTTTTGTCGTAATCAATGAAATTGTCAAGTCAGCTCAGGCCAGAAACATCTAACGAAGAAAGATGATCTTTTTATAGGCCAGGCGGTATGTCGGTAAAATCACTACAATCTGGAAAAAACTCCGACCAAAGCTTTTATGGTGTCAAACTCTTCGTAAGGTCAGCAGGTACCTACCACTGAGTTTCCGCCCAAAAACGAGTTGTGCTGATTCCTCCACATCTGCCCAAAGGTAAAGGATGTCTTCAAGGTGCAAAAAGATCTGTTAAACTCCCGTACTTTTTCATTTTATTTGCCTCAATGCAAACTTACAGCTCTAACGCAAACATTGGAAGCATTTGTCATCATTTTTGTGCCAGTCTTACTGTTGAAAAAAAAGATTTCTTTGTGCGGGTCAGATGAATCACATTTTATGGTTTTTCCACACAAGAAAACGATGAAGCAACATGTATTTTGGATGTTTTCTAATAACTTGTACTCATTGAGCCCATTGATGGCGTTAAAATTTCAATAACAGCATTTTTGAAGATGTTGTCAGCAAAAAAGATAAAAATTTTCACCCGTCTGTTCAGCAGCAATTTTTTCAATTTTATCAAACACCGTTTGCGAAAATTTTATAAGAAATGTAAAGCTCAAACTCTTCTCTAACGATATCGTGCCTGGCTTAACCGCGGCACGCACCTTAAAGTCTAAAAAACTGTTTTCTTTCCGAGAGGTCCTGTTTCACCCGTGTGCGGCCGTGCCTACTTGACATAGACCGGACTGATCACACGAGCTTGGAAATGTACTCTTTTCCAGCTTTGAAACGCGACAATTATTATTGAGACTTTGTACATTGATTTATGAAGAAATCATACATAATTTTATCATTAATGATCGTGTTTCAAAGCTGGAAGAGAGTACATTTCCAAGCTTGTGTAATCAGTCCGGTCTATGTCAAGTAGGCATGACTGCACGCGGGTAAAATAGATCCGCTCGAAAGAAATCAGTTTCCTACACTTTCAAAAAGCGTGTCGCGGTTGGGCCAGATATAATATCATTAGAAAACAGTTTCAGCTTGTCATTTCCTATAAAATTTTTGAGAACGGTGTTTGGTAAAATTGAAAAAACTCCTGCTGAACAGGCGGGTGAAAATTATTCACTTCTTTACGGGCAACATCTTCAAAAATGCTGTTATTGAAATTTTAACGCCATCAATGGGCTCAGTGAGTACAAGTTATTGGAAAACATCCAAAATACATGTTGCTTCATCGTTTTCTTGTGTGGAAAAACAATTAAATGTGATTTATCTGACCCGCACAAAGAAATCTTTTTTTTCAACATTAAGACTGGCACAGAGATGATGACAAATGCTTCCAATGTTTGCGTTAGAGTTGTAAGTTTGCATTGAGGCAAATAAAATAAAAAAGTACGGGAGTTTAACAGGTCTTTTTGCACCTTGAAGACATCCTTTACCTTTGGGCAGATGTGGAGGAATCAGCACAACTCGTTTTTGGGCGGAAACTCAGTGGTAGGTACCTACTGACCTTACGAAGAGTTTGACGCCATAAAAGATTTGGTCGGAATTTTTTCTATCCAGAATGACCTACCGCCTGGCCTATTAATAAAATTGATCAATTTTTGATGTGCTACATCAACGATCATACGTACGTACGAGTACAGTTGGGAGCGAAATGATTCATACGGCACCGCTAGGGAGTCGGCTGGATTTTAGAAATGTTAGCTGCTTGGATCGTTCTTGAATGCCAGTTTTGATCACGATCAATCTCTAATCAAAACTGGCATCCAAGAACAATCCAAGCAGCTAACATTTCTGAAATCCAGCCGATTTCCTAGCGGTGCCGTATGAATCATTTCGCTCCCAACTGTACCTACACTACTATACAGTCGATTTCAATAAAAACTGGAACAGTATTTTACACGTAGTGTACTACTAAGTATTTCATGATTTTTTTTGTGACTATGACAGCAAGCCAAATCAGTACACTTCGTGTGAAATACTGTCTCAGTTTTTTCATACTTTCGAACATCCAGACATCTGCTAAAACTCGTGATTGATGGAAAACTGAATGCATGCATTAAACGAGGATATGTGATATACCTACCATTGCGAGCATAACTTTCCGGATGTCATTATTATAATCAATCAATAGTAATATAACAAGTGATTTTTTGAATTTTTCTACAATTTTCCGCCGGAAATAAGTCAACACTGTGGTATAATATATACCTATTTGTATATTTAGAATAAAGAATTCATCGATTGCAATTCGAATATACAGGAATGGCATCAACAAAAAACGTCTTTGCGACACCCTGTATATTATATGATTATTATGAAATGCAATTAATTGAATAATTTAAAAATTGTAAAATACAACCTTCAAAATTCTTGTTAACGATGTCAGTCACATTGTTGATGGCAGACAACAAGCACCCCCTTCACGCACCCCTGCCAGAAACTCATCTAGTTTTGCGTACACGTAACGATAGTTGCTTAGCAGCACCATGTAAGTTCTGACAGGGGCGCGTGAAGGGGGGGCTTGTTGTGTGCCATCAACAATGTGACTGACATTTGTTGACAAAATTTTTGAAGGTTGTATTTTACATTTTTTAAATAACCTTATTAATTGCATTTCCGGCAGGATTTACTTAGGCAGGATTGCCATTCCATGGTTGCACATATTTTCTCGATACATAGATGATAGTCTCAAAACATAACTCGATCGGGGTACTAAACATGCGTCAGTCTCCCGGACTATTAGGCCAGAAACTAAAACTGGCTACACTTGTAAGTGTCATGAAAAAAACTAAACATGTTCATGTTTAATAATATTACGGACCGGAGCTACACCTTCGTCCAGTCAACCCTTGATGGGGTGATGAATAAGTTGAATACAACACTGTGTCACAAATTAATTCGAGCAGAGAATTGAGAATTGTTACACCAATAATTCGCGGGTGGCTCTTATCATAATGGATAAATTATTGATATTGTTTACTGCTTCCAATTATCAACATGCAATTGCCCATATTCATACCTATTAAGTGAAATGTGTTAATTGTTCGTACCATTTGGGAGGTGTAACAGAAAATTTCCTGTTGACGAAGATTATCACCTCCTCTAAAACAAAATTAACCCAATAACCATAGCAACTGCAACTCGGCAACGATCAGCGAAGTTGTCGTTGCTATGATATCCCTGCTGCTGCGATTCAGTTATGTCCGTTATGTCAGGACTCGAGAGTGTCAGGGGTGATGTTTCTCGCTAAGATCTCAGTGGATGAGAGGAGCAGTACAACAACAGTTGCTGAAATAATAATAATTATTGAACGTTCTAAAAATACCATGTGCCCACGCATATTGAGTGAATAATTTGTAGCTTCGTTATAGCTAAATTTAAATAGAACATTCCCAGCTCCATCTATGAGAATAGTTAATCACTTTTTCCACAAGCGTTCAAATCGAACTTCATTCAATATTCAGTGTTGGCAGCCATATCATCGCGTTGTCACCTCTCCCATCTTCCACGCCAAAAATAGTATAGGTACGTCCAGCTAAACTGGTTCGAGTGATCTGGGCAAATTTTCTAGTGTAGCAATTTAAGCATTGTAGACTTTCCGCCTCTTTACCTGGTGTGAAACTGATGGCTTGTCCAAAAGTTATACCAGAATTGCATCAAAATATTGAAATATTGAAATAATTGACCTTGCCATGCGTAGAAATAAGACTCGGGGCCGCACAGACGTGTTACCGTCGTTTAGAAACCAAAACCGCACGGGCCCCCTTCGAATGTCACGGCATTCGGGATTTGCTTAACGGCCAGGCGGCGCCGACACAAACTCGTCTCTCATGGATCTCAAAACGAAGACAAATAATGGCAAATTAAAACGTAGCGCCGCTGTCACTGTCAACCAAACCGTCAACGTCAACTATTTATTCGCCATTTTGAAGTCCGCTGCGAATGTCATACGTTTACAGATAAGTATTTCTGTGTTCCTAAGCGAAAAGTTTAGTGACGCCCGTTGCCTGTCAAATTGAAAATGAGGGTTGCATTATGGGTTACATACGCACGTCCGATCAATGCAAAATGCAGTTATTTATAATTAAATGAACAACGCGGACTTACCGTCAGTTCCACAAAAAAGATGATCAGCGATCAAGGTTGATTGCAGATTAACTGAACTTTTTTCTGCTGAATGCTAGGTGGTTACTCACAAAAAATGCCTGAAATCTATACTAGACCCATCATCTTTCCATTATTGAGGGATAAACCAGCATTTCCATTGATCAGTCAGATACAAATTGACAAACAAAAATCGTAAATCAACTAATCTCGTATTATCCGTTTTGTGGAACCGACGGTTATTGATGAAAAATAAGTAATCACTAATGTGCAATTACCTCTAGCCTATTACCCTGTTCGCCGCGGTGCCTATTTTTCAACTTTGTGGCAGTTTTTCACGCCGAGCATGCGCGCATCTTGAAATTTAGCGCATGCGCTGGGTATACCACTATGATGAAAATTACTATTGTAGCGCAACTTTGAACGCTATTAACAGCTAGAGTGAAAAGTTGGACTTAGACATATGCCCTCGCCCTCGCGGACTTTTTTGCAGATCACAGAACTGCAGAATTCCCTACAACTTTATTCATGATAATTTTCATAAATCTCTTACCGCCCTCTTATCTTTCCAGGAGAAAAACCGCGGCGCAAGTTTTTCCATCTTCTTCATTTTTTCTTACCATGGTTGCCGGTATGATGGGAAATTGAACTTCGGTATTTCTTATTCCGTTTTTCTTTCTCTACATTTCCATATTTTTTCCATCGAGTTCCAAATTGAATCGCTTATTTTTGGAGATTTTAGTAAACCTAAAAGTGATTTAGTGTCTTTCATCAATAAGCGATTTAAATCCAAGAGAAACCCTCATTTTACTGGACTATATAACAGTTCACAGTTCACAGTTCTGGTTCACTAAGGCGGAAAAGAGAAGTTATTGGAAACTATAATCTTTGCTTTTTGGTATTCGCCGATGAGTTGCTGAATGTCCGCTGAAGGTACCTACTTAGAAGTTTGTTGTTCGGTGGAGGATGTGAAACTTTCTTTTGAGCTGAGTCGAAGGAGTTCGTTATAAATAATTTTGAAAGATGCAGATTGCACAGTGCTATTTTTGATGAATGAAATGTTATCGTGAGACTTTTGGTATATTTCACAATCGATTATATTGGTAGGTACCTAGCTAGGTATCTACCTATACAAAAGCAAAAATAGTTATACATAATCAAGTTTTGTTTTTGTTGACAATCATTCAACAAGGAGACACGCATTGTATGCGAAGAAGTCAACATTAGATGCGCCACTGCCTGGTACCCATGCCCATTTAAATTATTCACCTTTATTTAATAATACCTGAGGTAATAGGTATGCACGCGAGGATAATAGCTTGACCTATGACCGCACAACGGACGGTTCTGTTTGAACTTGTGCGAATAATGATGATGATCATCACCATCATGGGATATGGGTTCTCCGTAAATTCGTTTGTTTATATTCCGAAGCGTCACTAGGTGAGATAACAGTAAAATGCTGCTGGAACGGAACCATAAAAAAGAACGGGAAAATGTACAGAAACGCGCGCGTACGGTTTAAGTTTACTGTGCACGAAGAAGAGAGAGGCATGAAAAGGGAAATGACAATTTGCAAATTGAAAACTAGATCTGCCAGCAGTGACATGCAAAATATACCTATAGGTGCTCATACGCATTATACACCTTTCTTTGATTTACTTTATGTATATATACTATATTGTTACGATATCTCGCGTATGGGTTCGAATATAATTGAGATGATCGATTTAAAACACACACTGTTTATTTCTGCGTACTCATTCCAATTCAATACTGCCCTGAGCTGCCGGCTGATGCCTTACATAAGGCCTCCAAATAGTGTTCCCGAACTTTCTGTTCACTTCCAGCAAATTCCATAGTGGTCCGGCATATGCGGTTTCTAGACCATTCCTGAATAATCACACATATTACCCGTATAATTCTGCCGGGTTCTGGAACGGCGCCTCCGCCAAAATGGACAGATGTGCCCTGATCAGGCATTCGAGTTTCCATTCAGTTTCACGTACACGAACGCTCTGGAATGCACCAGATCGCTCCATACTTCTACACTGCGATCTAATGGATGGAAGAATCCAGAAAGATCGAGTGTTTACCAATATGTACGGGATCGCCGCTCGTAACAATATATAGTATAATGTAGTATAAGTAAGATTGTAGATTAGAGGTGGTCGTTTGGTCTTGGAGGATCTTTTCTGCACTGCGACCTATGCTATAAGATCTTTTGTGCATCTATGCGTCGATAGAATAAGAAAGATTAGTATAAGATGTGTTGGTGGAAACCTGACCCAATCAAATATTAAACTTAATCTCTCAAGATCTCACGATCAATTCAAAAGTGACATTGCTGCATTTATAACGTGAATGAGATGTATACAAATCGGAATGGGTATATTTCATCTTTGATATTTTTTTCGACGATCGATTAAAATTTTAATGAGAATAAAGCACAAGTTATGCAAAATAATGTTAACTTTACTCAGGCTAAATTGTTCAATATCATTCGTAATAACAGTGCTTTTTGGTCTGAAGCTTTGTTTTGAAACAACGTCCAAATGGAATATAATAACGAAAGCATGCCGTCCACGTAATGAACAAAGTATAAAATTTAACTCTTCGAAAGCTGCGGCGGGAACAACAGAACGAAATCGCGATGGAAAGTTGGGTTGTATGCTGAAACGAAAATTCTGCGAAACAAATTTTACTGCTCGCTATAAAATTCGCACATCCGCTGATTACCAGCAACTTTCCATGTTCCATGGTGGTGATGAACGCGACAAAATTATGTTGAAGTCCGCTCATATCTCTGGGATAACGGCATTACGAAGGATCTGTTTGAAAGTGCTTGACCGTTTGAAAATACTCACAAGTTTTAAATTAAAAGCCAAAAAGAATTCAAACAATCATTTTCCAGGCTGTTATATAATTTATAAAGTTGAAAATAGGTGTAGACAAATATCAAAGTTATAATTAGTAATCACCTTGATAGTTCTGTCATAAACTGGTTAATCTGGACTGAAAATTTGCATAATCACAAAAATCTATTGACAACTCCATTACTTCATCTCAGCCAAAATAGCTGTGGTTGGATGCAAAATGATAAATTCTTGGTTGTCAGATGAGTTGAAAACACTGATTCGTTATAATTTAGGTATAAGTGACAACTAATAATCCGTTTCTGTTCTGGCAAAATGGTTCAGTTCAGGGAGACGGAAGAAAAGTGTTTTGAATTTAGGACGTCGCAGGTTCCATCTCAATACTGCAATCTGTTCCAGATATTTTGTCATATCATTGAGCTCCTCCCAATGCCTATGTGTAGCGAAAACATGAACATCATGAATGACGTCGTGTTGACGAAATCTATATCAGATCAAAATCATGACTAAGTTGTTCGAAGCATCAAACTATACATCATGAAGCCATTATTAGTGTTGAATGAATATGAATTCTTTGAGCGCATCGGCAAGAATTCTCTACGCCACTGAATAGATTAGTACCCACTGAGGTAATTGGCATACCAAGCGTCTCCGACGAGTCGAGTAGTATGTGAAGCACGCTTGGAGCAGATCCGAGTAGCGGTATATCCAGCACTGGGTTACCAGCACTCGGGTACAGTTATGTTGTGTATACCCGGCCCGTTACTTCCACCACACGGTGTCTTTGAGCCGAGCCTTCTTCATCACCATCATCATCACAATCATCTTCAGATCCGGTTCCCCCTTCTTCTTCATTTTCTGCTTCTTGTTCATCTTGTTCTTCTCTCCCGCGCGCGAGGAGTTGTTTACGTTTACAGTTTACAGATCAGCCGTCCACGCATGGCCACTGTTGACTGTTGGCCATGTTGCCAGATTGCAATTGTTAGAATTCGTCTACATTTTAAAGGCATTCCAAATACAGAATTAAAAAGTTTGTACTCATCCAGGCTTTCTAGAGAAATGTCAGCTATTTAGTATCCTTAATTTATTGTGAACATCTTGTATGACAAGTTTCTTCCCCTGATCTGTTGATGCAGAGTCTGCAGAGTCTGTTTGACGTTAGATTTGTTAGAATATAATTAAACGATAGAGATAGGTAGGCAGGTATACCTACTGGAATTATTTCAAGTTCCATTCTTTGATCTCTTCAGAAGCAATGCTGATTGATACGTTATATGCTAATTTAATGTTGGTACACTCGTAGATAGTGTAGTGTCAATTAACTTACATACTAAATGATATTTATTTTTGTTTCAGGTAAGGGACAGCCTTTTAAACAGCGTCTATGGAAGTCAGCAGCAGTAGTACTCCTCAAAACATACGTGAGAAATTCATGAAAAAATAAATGTTCAGTGGTATAAATAAAACGAAGTATTTGCTACTAGAAGTAAATACTTAGTTTTGAAGCAAATGCTTGAATAATGAAGTAAATACTCCATATACTAGTCTTGTTACGAAGAAATACTACACAAATCAAAAGTATTTTCTTCAATCAACCGGAGTATACTACGGCTTGAAGCAAATGCAACTAATCGAAGTAAATACTTCACATTTTTCCAAACTAGTGAGTCCAAGCTATCACTGAAACAACTGAATAGAAAAGCTAAACCCCTCAATTGAACAGAACGTGAGAGTGTGAACAAAAATAAAAGCAAATTAATATCAACATCATAGCAGAAATGGCACACAATGTGTACCTTGAAACTTAGTCTAACCGTTCAGAAAGGCTGTTCAGTTTTGATGGATTTCAAAATTTGGAGTTTTCCATGGGGATCTATTACATAAGGTCGAACGAGAAATGGACCACTGACTTGAAATTGTCAGAGAATGGTTACACTTCAATATTATGTGTTCTGATGCAAATGCCGATTTGACACCGGTATCATCGAATAATTTATTGTCATACTTAAGCAAACCTGAATGTTCTTTTATTCTTATTGAAAACTTACTCATCGTCTTTCTAATATGAAGAGAGCCACAACTACAAAACAGTTTGTAAACTCTGCTACGGTCAGAGATTGGGTTCGGATCTTTAGTGTTGACGAAATGACTTCTCGGGTTATCGTTAACCTTGAAAGAAAGGCTTGAGTTGAATTTCCTCAACAAATAGGATAATTGGTTTCTGGAATGACCGTAGGAAGAAGAAGTGGCCTTGGAAGAAGGTTGGTCTTCAAATTCCGTCGGTGTCAAGCTATACTTGAAAGGTGTTATCAAATTCAATTCATTTTTGATCAAAAATTTTGTGACAAATATCGGAAAACTGATAATTAACTGGTGATGACTGACATCGTCCTGAGTGGCTATGCTTCTGTTGCCACTCAGTTCTAGCCACTCTAGTACGTTAGCTTCGTACTAACATAACAGAAATTATCCATAGCGCACTCCTATTAAAAAAAAACGTGAAACTGATGATCATTTTGACTTCATTTTTTTACGAAGATCAGGGTAGTCAAGGCTTCGTCCAATCAATCTAGTATTAATCTGAGTTTCAACTTCCGACTCGATTTGATTGTTAGAATACAGGAATATGATCTATTTAGTAGAGTGCTGAATCAAGCCACTGACTGCCATTCTCAGTTTCGCCACCCACCGTTAATTATCTTTTCCTCATTTTTTTAATCCTCGGTTCCTTCTGCTTGGGTTGTTGACCGTGGTACACCTTCATTGAATATTTAAAGGATGTCCTCGAAGATGCCCTTTAACCCAAGTTTCACAAAGTCATTTTAGGAAATTTGTTCAGATTATCTTCCTGCGAATCATTCAAACTATGCAGTTTCAAAAATTTCGAGTTTCAAGCAAAATTTCTTGTATTTTTTTCAGAAGCTTGGCGCAATAGGTAGTCTGAAAAACTTCAAGTATCTATGCTGTTGTCTTCCTGTTCTGTAGATAGGAAGAAAACGATCAAGGCAACACAAAGAATGTAAAAAATCCAGCACCCTGGTGGAGAAAAACATACTGTACTTGAAGTTACCTATACTTACTTCACGAGTAGTTCTTACATTATTGACTTGGAAAAAAGGGAAATTAATGCCATCTGACAACGCCGGCCAGGCTGCAGGCTGAGCCTGCTATAATGTTCTGCGGTTGTCTTGTCTTCGTCTTCCATCCAGTACCGTTAGACTTCCAGCTGTCCATCAAGGCCCCCTTTATATGGCGTTGAGCGTATACGATCGCATGTTGATATCGGCGGGACTTTGGAGATGAAACTGATAAATAAACATGAATCGTGCTGCGCTTCGTGCAATTATTTTTTTATTATCGCCGACATTTGCATACCAGCGCAAGCGGCACTTGGTTCTTCTTATTGCCCGGTTTTTGCGCTACCGAGCGTCGAGTGGAAGATTGCAAGAAACCGATAATTGACAGTAAAAAGAGAATAAGCCGAGAGAAGATAAAACTAAAATTGGACGTTAATTAAACGCGGAGTTATTACGATATCCTCGCATTGTTTTTTAGAAAGCACATTATTGAACGAGAGCACACACGGTGAATTGACATGTACATCGTTATCGTGATGCTGTTTTTTGTAGGTAGGTACCTGCCTATACACGTATAGCTGGATATCTTCAGTTGTCATAAAATTTTGTCTTTCTAAATTCAACATCTACCGTTATGTATTGTTTGTAGCAAAAAATAATGATCCCAAAACAAGATTAAACATCGGAGATTAACTTCGGATGGATACCCTGGCTAATGGCTTGGAAATAAGAATTGCTGTAATTGGAATGGGAATATATAATTTGCATTCAGTATTCACCCTCCGGGGATTTGAATATTTCGGAATCGGATTACAAATTCGCGATGTGTTCGCTAACATTGAGTATATGAGAGGTACCTGTGCCCACCCCTTGAGATGGCATCTTCGCGGCGACCCTCAGAACCTCATGCTGATCAATAAAAACAAATAGAATTTCTTATAAAAACACGGAACGCACAAGCCGATCAATGATTTTCGCTGTAAGTGTAAACGGCGTGAACGTGGGATATTTTTCCAAGGAATAACTTTATTTCCAAAACGAATTTGCTGCATTTTATACTTACTCTTTGTTACTAAAAAAAGATAGATACCAGCTATCTTCATTTACTCATCATTTCCATTTGAAGTACATTTACGTGAGCAAACAATGGCGTGTAGTTCTAAGCCTACATATACCTACCCAAGTTATCAGAAATCCAAGATGATTTTACTTGTACTATGAAGCCAGGAGTCTTTGTGTAATCGGCCCTTTCTGTATTGATCCTCTTGTTTAAAAGTAGAGGAGCCACTTGATCTGAAGCAAGAACATTACAGATGCTTTAATTATAGTGACATTGTTGAAGCAACAATATAAAAAATACGATAATTGTGGTGCCAGCATCTAGAATCCTCTTTCTCAAAATTTGCGCAGATCTGCAATAACATAACTTGGGTGTCCCGCAGTGGAGTTGTTTGTTGAAATCACAAGGCAATGGTTCTATGTTTTGTATGTATATCCTGGAGACTGCAACAGCTGATGAACGACGAACCTACTATAACAATAAAATAGTGGATGCGCCATAATCTATAATGATGTGCTTGAACCTCTTTCAAAGTCATTTCAATTTTCGGTATCCAACACGGCTGGAATTTTAAACTTTATACTTTCCTCAAATTTCCCATCACAAAGGTGTATATTTAGGTGTATTAGGTATTAGATAATTAGATATGCTCTAAAATTGTTTAGATGATCAGGAAGAAAGAACCATATTGTTGCGAAATTGCGCTGGGTACCTAAATAATTGCGAGACGAACGTTCAAACACACTATTTATTACTGTGTACTTCTAAATATACTTCGGAGTCATAGCACTTATTGCTTTGCTTAACTTCGCTTTCGCTGCAAATTCAAATCTGCTCTGCCTGGCGTTGCCGTACCTTATTCATACTCACGTATTGTAATCGAGAATATTCCACGCGTTTTTCGGCAAATAACAGCATTGGCTGCCAATTCATTCCTGGGGCTCTATAGAAAAGTCCATTGGTTCACGTATTTTCTGGCACGTTGTCGAAGCAGGCACCTCCACCAATTGCGTAGATGTGTTCTATTCGCACGTCGGAGTCTCCAGCAGGTTTTGTGACAGTATAAGGTCGAGACTACACTTCAATGAGTAACACCTATACTGACCGGTTTTTTTAAGCTCCACCTCGTAGGAACCTTCTTATGGATTTTACATCCAACATATTATTGTAAATTTTTGAAATCGGAAAACGATCTATTGATCAATAGTGATACGTAATTTTTTTTGGCAGATAACTGACAAAGTGGTACTTCTGACCTCATTTTAATTTTGGATTTATTTGGATTTTGGCCCGATTTTGGAAATTTTTATGATGCCACAATAGAGTACCTAATCTTTTGACTACAAGGTACCATCTCCGATCACCCGATTGTTGACCTTGTGTATACAGGGTTATTCAAAAGTCCGGAATAAAATTCATAATATTTTTCCATATTTATTGCGGAAAAAACGCTTGAACAGGTCGATTTCTGAAAACGGTAAGCCGTTTTTTCATGACACGTGTCATGTTCTACTGTCATCCCCCTAACCCCAAGCCACCCTTAGTATTTTTTTTCAAATGGCACCCTATAGCTTGTGGGGGCTCGTTGGAAAGCTAATCAAAAACTCTATTCAGATCAACCATTGAAAATTAGATCGGACGCTTCACCATGAAGTTTTGAGGAACCCCAGTTCTACTTAACAGTCCGGAACAAAATTTATAATTTCTTACCATATTCTTCCAGAAAAAAACGCTCAAACAGGTCGATTTCTAAAAACGGTAAGCTGTTTTTTCATGACACGTGTCATGTTCTACCGTCAACCCCCTAACCCCAAGCTACCCTTAGTATTTTTTTTCAAATAGCACCCTATGGCTTGTGGGGGCTCGTTGGAAAGCTTGTCAAAAACTCTATTCAGATCTATCATTGAAAATTGGATCGGACGCTTCACCATGAAGTTTTGAGGAACTTCATGGTGGCTTGGGGTTGGGGGGTTGACGGTAGAACATGACACGTGTCATGAAAAAACGGCTTATCGTTTTTAGAAATCGACCGGTTCGAGCGTTTTTTCCGAAATAAATATGGAAAAAAATTATGAATTTTATTCCGGACTGTCAAGTAAAACTGGGGTTCCTCAAAACTTCATGGTGAAGCGTCGGATCTAATTTTCAATGGTAGATCTGAATAGAGTTTTTGACAAGCTTTCCAACGAGCCCCCACAAGCCATAGGGTGTCATTTGAAAAAAAATACTAGGGGTGGCTTGGGGTTAGGGGGTTGACGGTAGAACATGACACGTGTCATGAAAAAATGGCTCACCGTTTTTAGAAATCGACCGGTTTGAGCGTTTTTTCCGAAATGAATATGGAAAAAAAATATGAATTTTATTCCGGACTTTTGAATAACCCTGTATGATGTACAGTATACAGGTGTCCAACGAAGTAACCGACATAGCTTAAAAGCGGAATGTACCTTGTCGAGGTAAATCAGAACCTGCATGCGAAATTTCCCTGATGTCCTCCGTTTCCGATAATACAAGATGATTATAATTTATGTGTTTAACCGAAAATTTTGAGTGGCCGTATCTCCCGAATAGATCAATAGAATCTATTGGAATTTCACAGGTGTATTCTAACACCAAGGGCCTTTGTAGTATGTATCCTATTCATTTATGAAAAAAATACAAGACCGTACTCAAAACCTTGTTCTTCGTTTCTGTTGGAAAAGTCATCTTGTATAGACTTTCTTACAAAATCTGGTGTCATATTTGGAGGCTACATGAGAAATGCTACAAAATACGATTCCTAAATTGTTTGGCACCCTTCAGCTGATCCGAAGAAAAAAATAATAAATAACTGAAATATTCCCATCAGGGATATTTTCAAAATATTCAACTCGAATCAGTTGAACCCTATTCCAGATGGTCAAACAAAGTCACCATTTAAATTTTGTTGCTCCAACTAACCAAGGATAACTTCAGGAGTATTTTCTGGAAGCATGAGTTTGGAAGGTACGTCGAGCCCTACCCAAATTCGTGCTTCCAGAAAATTCCCCTGAAATTATTCTCGAGTAGTCAAAACACCAAAGTTGGAATGGTGACTTTGTTTGACTATCTGGAATATCATTTGACTGATATAAATTGAAATTTTAGAAAACATTCACGAAAAATTTCAGTCAATAATTTTTCTTGGAATTAGATAAAGACTGCCAGAATGCCCGAAAATTTGTAGGATCGCATTTTGTAGCATTTTTCATGTAGTCTTCGAATGTGACGTCAGATTTTGAAATCATGTAGTCTTCGAATGTGACGTCAGATTTTGAAAAAGGTCCATACATGATGACTGAATTGGGTGTTACAAAGGCCCTTGTTGTTGAAATACACCTGCAAAATTTCAGTCGATTCTATTGATCTATTCGTGAGATGTGGCCAATCGAAGTTTTTGGTTGAACATATAAATCATCCTGTAAAAGTATCGAAAATCGAGGACATCAGAAAAATTTCGAATACAGATTCTGATCAGCCTCGGAAGAGTTCATCTGGCCTCAAGCCATGTCGCGGGTCGATTGCTTCGTGAGATACCTTGTAAAAAGGTGACAATGGAAGAAGTGCAAAAATGACCTGACTGACTTCAGCAAAATTCCGTTCGAGACACTATTTTATGGGTCACATTTTTGGGAATAGACGAAAGCGTACATCAATATTTCGTAAACGGTATTTCAATTTTGTTTTTCAATGAGTTTGTAATTTTTTTGTGATTTATTTGATTACCGTTAAGACAGACAAGCACCCATGATGAGACAAATTTTAACTAAATATGACAATGTCATTACAACGAATACCTTGCCATTGCATTTTGAACCACTCTGAGCTATTCAACATGTTGTAATGTCGTCAGCATGCTTGATTTACTCTAAGTTCTAAAAGTCCAGGTCCTTACGACTTCCGAGGGCCAATCAAATTGTTCCATGTTGAGTACATTTAATACAGCTAGTGTCTACGTTCCTGTCGAATTTCGAGGGTCAGTAAGACTGCTGGCAAAACCTACATCAAGAAATCAAAAAATCACTTGAAACTCTTTGAAAAAACCAAATACGATCAAAAGTCAGAAACCGTTTGAAAAAAAAAGTCGTAAAAAAAATTCTGCGACTTAATCTTCTCAAAACGGGACCATGCTGGAGTCAGGTCATTTTTGTACTCCTTTAATGGGCCTATCCACAAAAAAATTTTTATTGCTTTTCTATAAACTTTATGAAAAATAAAAACACCCGTATTTTTTTGTTTCATGATTTGAGCTCATTTTGGTCACAAAAAAAAATAACAAAACTTCAAAAAATAAAGTGGAATTTTAAACGCCACATTCGCGCGTCCAGCGTGACGTTTGCGGGCCGCCACCAATCACAACGCCGTCAAGCGCAAGGAACCCCAACAGACGTACGGTGATAGGCTGTCTCTTTTGCACTCGCACAAATGTGAACACCAACTCTCCGACGTTATGTCGTGACCCACACCACCATCCTGTTTTGTTTTCGCAACATCGCAGCGTGCTTCCTAACCTCTCGGTGGGTTTACATTTCAAGTTTTTTAAAGTTTTCCACTTTCCACGGTTTGATTTGGTATCGGAAGCATTCAGGTAGGAGGTAGGTAATAAAAAGTAGCCACTTACTTACATCCAAGACGTAAAGTATGTTTTTTTAGGTTTTATTTCGCAGTGGTGGATCAGGGTTTCCCCAAAGGCTCTTCGGACAACTTGCTTATCTAGACGTCGACATGATTGACGATTTTTATGAAAGGAAGGTCCCTTCCAGTGTTGAAATGAAACACGGGAAGGCTTTGAGGTTTGTTCTTAAAATAATGAAAATAGTAAAACAAATCTTTACACATTATTTCAGGTCCATACGATCCTCTTATGGAGATCGTGCCATTGGATATGTGCAGTGTGCAGGTAAAACGCTCTGGGGGTATATGCATTGTTAAAGGAAGAATCACCCCAGAACATAAAGTACATGCAACATGCTATCATGCGTGATAACCAAGATTGACGAGATCAACCACAAAGTTCTGAACTGTGACTGCATCTCTTGCGCTGCATCTTTGCAATTATTCTCCTATTCTGTGGTACTTCCATCTGACATAGATTTTAACATAGAAAGCAAAAATAAACAGATGTGTAGATATTTTATTAGTTTTATTAAAATTGGTTTGTTTTTAAAGAAATTCTGTGTGACAAAATTATACTCAAATAATGAAGTAAGTAAATTCTTTTTGATCAGCTTTTCAAACTTTTGAAGTCCTCAAGTCTCGGTCAGGTGTGGGAACAACGCTTGAAAATCAGAAATCCAGGATGTCGCCGTAGTTTTCTTGGGAAACAATGCGAGGTCATCGGAACATTCAGAAATTCAAAATCCATAACTGTGTAGATAGCAACCTCGCCAAACACGCGGATTTTTGCAAGATAGCCTGCCTCGGGCCCCCTTTCAAGCCTCAAATCTATGAAAATATTCGCCTATCATTTTCGCAAAAAACCGCCACAAAGGCTATCATCGACAACGACGAATCCTTGAATCACACTGTAGGTACACACCTGGCTCTACAAAGCACACAAGGAAAAAGGTCCATAACGCTTCGAAGGAGGCACAATTTGGCACATCTACTTTTTAGGTTAAGAACAACGAAATTTCAGCATGACAGTTGACACTTCCTCCACTTCGGCTTCGCAAGTAAACACGACGCATGACTGCATGTGATTGGTTTAGCCCTCGATACGTCATCATGCACCATAAATGGCTCGTTTGAATCTTGGTGCGTTTTTCTGGTTTCTGTTTTTCAGTTTTTAAATTACTACAAAAGTTGAGAATTTGCATTCCTGTTACCAGACGATAGCATGAATACTAAATTTCAAGAAAAATAACTCAGATGCCCATTTTAGAGTGAGGTGGATAGGCCCATTGTCATACTTTGTATACGTACATAACGTCAACAATCAAGTGATCTGAAATGGTAATTTGTAGTCAAAAGATAACTTTATCGAGCACCACAAAAATCTCCAAACTGGACCAATTTTCCTAGATATATTCTTATCTTATCTCACCGAAGGTAAAATTTCTGGGTGGCCTTTATTTTTGGACCAGTTTGGGTCTACGTGCTTGGATAGGTGTCCTTCAGAAATTTCAGGAAATATTTCAATACCTACCTAGTACCAATACCTATAATGTTCAAAAAACTATTAAATAAAGAAAGATGAAGTTTTGAAACTTATTTCCGCAA
The DNA here is from genome assembly GCA_949128115.1 of Anaspis maculata. Taxonomy (NCBI): domain Eukaryota; kingdom Metazoa; phylum Arthropoda; class Insecta; order Coleoptera; family Scraptiidae; genus Anaspis; species Anaspis maculata. Next base: position 53,115,289 of record OX421961.1, on the reverse strand, counting down.
ATTTAGAAATCCTTAAAAATTATTAAATAAGTGGTGAAAGTGCAGGAATCCTGCAAAAATCCCCAAGAATCCCCGAAATTGCCTAAATTTCTTTGAAGACAAAAACAACGGTTGCAATCCCAGACGATTTCGTATGTTGGCATCACACCTGAGGCGTCCAGAGCCAGGCATGCATCGTGTCCATCACAGCCGCCCGGTGATCGTTAAAGGACGACATCGCAGCATATTTACATTTCGCCGCGGCGCAACGCAACGCAATCATTCACCCACCGCCGCCTGCGACGGACGCGCTCCTGCGGGTGCGACGGAGACGAGCGCCGCGACGCCACCGACGCCGTCTGCATCGCTCTCCGTCGCTCCATCTCCGCACATCTGACGCCGGGTCGCCCGGTTGGCAGGAGAGCTCGTGCGTTGCCAACATCCGCAGTCGATGTGCCTGTGACGTCATCGCGTTACTTCCGCATACGTCACGCGGGTCAATAAACTGCCTTGAAAGGTCGCGAGGTTGCGTCTGATGGTTCGTCTACTGAGCACGGCGTGGCGCTGCTGGTCTGGCTGACGGTTCTTGTTGTGACGCCGCTCGAACAGGCTGTAACGATGAGCGGACGGTAGATGACGCTAGTGCCGTTGAAAAACTCCGGGCGTCTCGTTCCTCGGATTCCGGGGGATATGTGCGATCCGCTCGGTGTTTGCTGCTAGACTAGGAATACGTATAACACGAGAGGACTACGCAGTAAACGCTCTGCGTCGTGTCGTAGGGGTACCCTGAAAAGCGTTAGTCATCATAAGGAAAGTTATGAAAATGAATACTTACTTCACTGCCCCTTACACATTGGTCAGTAATGTGAAGAATATTCTAGAATTATTATAGGAAATAATTAATAAATGGTCAAATTGGAAGAAAAAATAACTGATTATTCCTAAATCCAGGCACCTTCTTAATTATGGATTTCATTTTATACCGAACCGGATTAAAATTTTATGGCTTCAATAATAATACTGTCACAACGAACTGATCTTGAGTAAATGTTTTAGACACTTGATCCAAAATCCGAGTAACAGCAGCAAATAAGTTGTAGTAGTAGTTAGTGTAATCAACGCGGAACTCAAGAGATTCCTCAAAATGCTCTTCTCCATTTTAATTTTTTTGAATTCATATTGGTGAAGGGTCCAAGGAAATGGACGCTGTCCCTATACATCTGATCAATTTATTAGTATACAGGGTGTTTATTTGAAAACTTAGCGGTCCCAATTTCTCGCTTCACAATTTTTTCTAAAAATAAGCCGAATACTTAGTTTGATTTTTTATCCATGGAGGGTAATTTCAATCTTTCTGTTCGACACCTTCTATACAGGGTGACTACTCTTTCAAGAATTTGGGGGTCGAGTTGTACACCATTTCAAAGATCTTTCAATACTCTTCACACAGCAGTTTCGAGAAAATGAAAATCTCAGGATTCGTTGCGAAGCTATGACTTTTTTAAATTTGAAAGCTTTTTTCTTTTCAACTATAGTTGATCCCTTTAGTAGACATCTCAGATTGGAAGAAAACATATCTCAAATGCAAACAAGAACACTAAATTCAAATTATCATTTTTCACCCCGTGGCACAGTGGGACAAAATCAGTTGTCGGCGGCCAAAAGTCTGAAATTCACCAGATCGTCTTAGAATATTGAGGTCATTATAGAAAAAATATTGAAAAAATTTCAATTGTGCTCGGGAGTGAAATTGGGGTTTGGGGTTGAAAAAAAAACAAAAGAATAACAGAAAAATTTCCAGTTCAGCGAATTGCCTCAGAATATCAAGTCGATTAAGGGAAAAATATTGAATAAAATTCATTGACCCTTGGGGGTGAGATCTAAGGGTTGAAAAAAAAATTTGCGAGAAAAAAAAATAAAATTCATCAAATCGTCCCAGCATATTAAGGTGATTATGGAAAAAATATTGAAAAAAAAATTCCGACTTAGTTCTTAGTGATAATAGAATTCAAACTAGAAAACATGCTCGTAACGAAAAAAACAGAACTTTTCACTTTTTATGCAAAACACCCCTAGAAACAACCCTGCTCTCCCAATATCATCGAAATAATGTCTTCTTGAAAATCTTGACACGATTTCGCAGCAGTCCAGTGAAAATCAGCGTTCTCCAGAAATTTAAATTTTTGTCTCTTTATCTATATTTTTGAAAAAAAATTGTTAATCACGGGGACGCACGTGGACGCATACAATTTCTTTTGAAATCAACTTGAAAAAGGTGTAGCTTTTTGTGGAAGAAGTTGTAGGCTGGAGCAAGGTGGAACATTTTTTGTAAGCCACTGCAAAAATGGAACTCTTGAAAAACAAATTAACCGAACATCGCCATTTGAAAAAAATTATAATTCTGAAACAAGTGAACATATGTCCTATGCGAAGTATGATTTACTTTCAAAAAACGTCAAGTGAGGTATGGTAAAATTTATAGAATGATATCTGGCATCTGAAAAGCACAGTCGGCAATAGCACTTCAGTCACAAAATGTTATAAAAGTGTTATCAGTAGAGCTATTTTAAAGTCCTATGTTTGAGGCATCACACAGAAGTTATAAATTGCCTTGGAATCTCAAGACCTTGGTAACTCATGAATCAACTATTTTTCTAAATAATAGCAAAAATTTGGACCAAAATATAAAAATGACCGTGCTCGACTTTTGGCCACTTTTTACGGCACTTGGCCCACTGTGCGTGGACTTGAACTAAACTTGGTAGGAAGTGTAAGTCAAATCAAATCAAATCAGATTCTTCATTTCCTTTTTGGCTATATATAAAATTTTTGGCTCAGTATAAAAAATATAAACTATGTACATTACATCACATAACGATTAGTACAAACAACATATAATGAAAACAGTCGGTCAGACCAGTCACCAATAAAAAGCCACCCATCTTGGTAGGTCAGCGACCCAATACAAGGGCTAGAGTTCATTCGATGCATAAATGCATCTGCCGACTGAGAAGTCCCTCAATCACTTTTTAAAGAGGTTTGGGCTTTCAATCTTTCGAATGGCATTCGAAAGCCCATTGTGGAATCTGACGCCAGCGTATGCTGCGGAGCGGACCTCTCAAATACCGATGTTCTGTGCAGCGTCGTGCTCAATTCGTCCATAGACCTGGCGGAGTATGAATGGAATTGACCGTTTCTGTCGAATTTCGACATGTTTGCCCTGACGAACAAAACAACTTTGAAAATGTAGATATAGCCGGTAAAGTTAAGGGTCCATTTTTCCGAAAAGTTTCTCTACAGAATGTCGAGGGAGTCGAGTTGAAAATAATGCGAATTATCCGCTTCTGAGTTATGAATACTCTATACTGGCGCCAACGGCACTACCCCAACATATGACATTGTAGGACATAGGACAAGATGGAATAAGTCAAAGCGTAGTAGATGCTGATGAGATCTTTCGTGTCCATCAAGTTTGCGCAGCCGAATTAAGAAATAGATGGTACTGTTCAGTTTTTTTTTAAACGTAGTCAATATGGGGCTGTCAAGATAGCTCCCTATCGATGTAGATGCCCAGAAACCTTGTACAGCTCTCAATCTTACACTTCCCGTTTCCGACGGATATGTGAGTCAGTGGATTTAGCTTCTTCTGACCAAATATGATGCATGCTGTTTTTTCTATATTCAGGCAGAGGTGGTTAAGATTGCACCACTCGATGAATTTACTTATGGCTGTCTGCAGTTTTTCCAGTAGCAACTCCTCGCTTGAAGCGGAAACCGCTATAGCGACGCGTACAAAATCGGGTAAATCGTTTGTTTGAATCAAAAATATTTCAGGTCCCAAAAATACAAATGTTGCTTTCGCCGTTGAAACTTTAGGTGTTTGGTCTTCAGAAGCTTTAAATTTTGCAAATTCTCTTGGGAAACTTTTAATTGACAAATCTGGCAATGTGAAAGCCAAGTCCTTTTTTATTCAAAAAATCAGTTTAGAAATTCAAAGGGGTAATGCGGCAAGTATTTTAGGAACGTTTGAAGATTCAGTTAAATTGGATGAAGTTTTTTACTTATAGATATTTACTATTTATTTATTTATTTGTATTATATAATTACTTAATGATTACTTATTGTAACTGTAACTCTACTATGTTGTGGTCCCAAATCAGTTCCCTGAGGTACGCCAACGTCTACCGAAGGTGGACGAAAAAGTGTTCCCAATCCTCACACAAGCTCTTCTAGATCGTAAGAAAGACTCGAAAAAAGAAAGCTCTGAGCCGCGCATACCGATTGCATGTAATTTGTTAATAGTAAGATCCAGGTCCAAGCTATCGAATGCTTTACTAAGATCAAAAAATACAGCCGCGGTGTAATTGCCCTGGTCTTGATTTTTTTACCTTGGTCTGGATTTTTTTTGAACAAAGGTAAAAACAAGTGAGTATGCCTTCACGTGCGTGAGTCTCAGTAGCGCATTTTCTTAAAGAGGCATATTCTGAATGTAAAGAAATTTGGTTGAAGGAGAAACATCATTCTTTGCCCTCTCTCTTCAGTCGAAACTCATTGTGTTTTTTGTTATCAGAATGGGGTACTTGTCAATGAAACAGATTTGAATGAAAATTCTTTCAATCATCAATATTTTTTTGTTTGGAGGCGGAAGCTGGGAGCAGCCATTAATCAACAGTAGCCTATTCTTTCCCATTTTTAGTCGGCTATCCATATAGCAAAAGAATTAGATCGTTATGTCTTCGGGTTTATGTTTTTCATTCATCTCTTACTTTGAGGGCAGCGTGTGGGGGCGGCAGCATTCGGAGCATTCGGGAAAGTAACTGTTGCACAGTTTGAGTTGGGGGTTTCCAAATGTGTAAGGAAATATGAAAAATCAGTGAAAATTATAAAAGTTGCATTTTTTTTGTTTGGGGGCGGGAGCTGGAGGCGGCGACTAATCAAAAGTGACCTATCTCTTCCCATTTTTGGTCATCTATATAGCGAAAGAATTAGATCGTTAATCTTCAGGTTTATATGTTTTACATTTATCTCTTACTTTGGGTGCGGCGTGTGGGAGCGGCAGAGTTTGGCAAAGAAATTCTTGCACAGTTTGAGCTGGGAGTTTATCTATGTTTGAGGTAACATCAACATCCAAATCAGTGAAAATTGTTGGGAGTTGCACTTTTTTCTTGTGAGGGCGGAAGCCGGAGGCGGCGCCATATCAAAAGTAGCCTTTCCATTTTTAGTCAGCTATCCATATAGCGGAAGAATTAGATCGTTATGTCTTTGGGTTTGTGTTTTTCATATATCTCTTACTTTAAGGGCAGCGTTCGGGGGCGGCAGCTTCCGGCAAAGTAACTGTTGCACAGTTTGAGTTGGGAGTTTCTAAATGTTTAAGGAAATATGACAATCAGTGGAAATTGTGGAAGTTGTTTTTTTTTGTTTGGGGGCGGGAGCTGGAGGCGGCGGTTAATCAAAAGTGGCCTATCTTTTCCCATTTTCAGTAAGCTATCTATATAGCGGAAGAATTAGATCGCTATGTCTTCAGGTTTATGTTTTACATTTATCTCTTACTTTGGGGGTGGCGTGTGGGAGCGGCAGAGTTCGGCAAAGAAATTCTTGCACAGTTTGAATTGACAGTTTCTGAATGTTTGAGGTAACATCAACATCTGAATCAGTCTAAATTGTTGAAAGTTGCACTTTTTTCTTTTGGGGGCGGAAGCTGAAGGTGGCGCCATATCACAAGTAGCCTATCCTTCCCCATTTTTAGTCAGCTATCTATATAGCGAAAGACTTAGATCGTTATGTCTTTGGGTTTATGTTTTCCATTTATCTCTTACTTTGGGGGCGGCGTGGGGAGCGGCAGCGTTCGGCTAAGCAAATGTTGCACAATTTGAGTTGGCAGTTTCTAAATGTTTGAGAGAACATCTCAATCAGTAAAATTGTGAAAGTTGCACTATTTGTCGTTTGGGGGCGGAATCTGTCTGGGGGCGGCGACTAACCAAAAGTAGCCTATCCTTTTTCATTTTTAGTCAGCTGTTCATATACTGAAAGAATTAGATCGCTATGTCATCGGGTTTATGTTTTTCATTTTAAAGTGATTGGGGGCGGTTTTTAGCATTTTTTTCATATCGGCGGCGCATATTGAAGGCGGAATGTTTCTGGGCTTACGTTTATGAGTGGCAACTATGTATTATTCATAAAATGAGAACACCAGAGCAGTAGGTCTGGGAGAAATTGCAATATTATGTTATTTAAAGTTTATCGGGGGCGGTTTTCTCTATGTTGGCGGCGCAATATAGACATTCAATATAGCCTAGCCCTCCTTTGGAAGTGGCAGCTATGTAACAGCGAAAAAATTAGAAAGCTAGGGCGTCTAGTTTGGGAGGAGTTCGAGGAACGGACGGACGGACGGACGGACAAAGCGGTTGCAATAGCGATTTTCATCAAGATGGAAAATGCGCTAAAAATCAAAAGAGGCGGTCTCGTTGATTTACCCAATTGGAAGCCGTGTTGATTTTTTGAAATTAGGTTGTATTTAGGAAAGTAAGAGCTCAGTCGCTTGTACATAAGTTTCTCTATGATTTTAGCCAGTGATTTTAGCTATATTGTTTATTAAAGAAATTGGCCTATAGTTCTCTACAGCTAACCTATTTCCCTTCTTGAAAATTGGTATCACAGATGCCACCTTTAGGTCACCCGGAAACTACCCTAATTCCATGGGCGCCCGCAGGATTTTTGTCAGGGGGGGGCAAATAGCTTTAGTTAGAGAACGTCACATACCTACCTGGCCTAATTTGCGAAGTCCTTTAGATTAGCGCCGCGGACGAAATTTTTTTCGAATAATAATAATAATAATGGTGATAATAATTATTGTGCGAAAAATAAGGAAATATATTTGAAAATTAAACTTAACTTTAGAGAAATTTATTAAAATTTGTAATTTTGTACAAAATGTATAAAAATTTACTTCAAAATAGCCAGGTCAATAGTTACACTCGTTCATTATCTTGAAAAAACCTCTAGTGTTTTAAACCAGAGGTTTAGAAAATTTCAATTATTGCCATGATTGATATAGAGGTCAATTGTTACACTCGTTCATTATGTTAAAAGAAACCCCTGGTGTTTTAAACCAGAGGCAGAGGTTCAGAAAATTTCAAGTATTGCTATGATTGATATAGGTAGGTCAATTGTTACACTCGTTCATTATGTTGATAAAACCCCTGGTGTTTTAAACCAGAGGTTCAGAAAAGGTAGAAGGTAGAAGAGGTAGAAGCCTAATGAAATTTCAAATTGCTCTAACAATTCAAGAAAATGTAAATTACCTTCTCAAAGTTTTTTCTTTCGAAAATGATTTTTTTTCCTTTCTCGAAAAAAAATTTTCGAGAAATTTCGCCCTCCGGGCGCCCATGCCTAATTCTACCGCCCTGTTTGTTAGGTATATGGTATATAAGATATTGGTTTGGCTATTATCACTAGAGCGACACCCTTTAGTATCCTGGTCCTGGTGGAGTTTGTGTTTTTCTTTTTCAATTCGCTAATTGTATCAACAACCTCCTGTTCCGTGACAGGTTCAAAAAAGAATAAGTTATTTACAGGTCTAAGTGAAGAGGCTGGGAAAGTGGTGTTTAAGTTTGACTTTTGGTTTATCAAACTTTTTTGCCGCCGTATCGAAGTAACATGGCGAATTTCCCACTAATAACCTCATTGTTATTTATGATTTCATCATTGATTTTATTTGATTTGATTGATTGATTTGAGCTAGATAGAAAGAAACTGGGCTCTAATTTTTAACCTCTTATTCTAAGACTCGCAGACTGTAAAGAGAGTCTGCGAGTCCTGACGAAAGGCAGGTGAAGCATTTGCGTATTTCGGGAGCCAGTCGTAAGAATTTGAAAACCTATATTATATACACATATCTAGTGGGTTTGAAACGAAGAAGGAAACCTGAGTCTGAAGTCACCTTATCTGGTGGGTCTGAAAAGAAAGAATAAAATTCAGTCAAAAAGCAATTCCTCAAACAATAGCCAGACCATTTCAGACCATTTGTGTGTGAAAAAACAATAATCTAAGAGCAGTTTGGTGTCTTCTGTTCTGTGTTTGATGAAGTCACCGACTCGAAAGATGCCTAGGGAAGTGTCGACTGTCGGGATTATGACCGGCACTCATTTGGGGTACATGTTCTAGATATTGCAATAGTTCTTATTTATTTTGTTGGCAAAATCAAGAAACAAGTCAACTTCTGTTTGTCTCTTCTGTATGATTCGTGATGATTACGAATATAGATTCATGAGCGTCATGCTATGTTTTAGAACCGATTTGCATGAAAATCGTTATGTTTGGTTGTTGTGGTTTTTTTTACAGTTACGATCGGAGAGGGCTGTGCCGGCCTCTGCCCCCTGTTGGGTGTTTCCTCTGTCGTCGCGTCGTGGCTTATAACTTTCGTTCTGTTCCTGTTGAACGATCAAGTTTTCTACCACCTCCGAGTAGTCAGAGTGCGTCGACTTCTGGACTTCCAACTTTGTGTCTATCAAATAGAAGTATCACTTACTGAAACCACCATCATAACAGCTGGAAAAAAATTAAATCGCAAAAAGAAACGTTCTTGTGACCTATACGCCTTCTCAACAGGTATTCTTGTTCATGCATCAGGGGTAGTTCATCAAGAATGAAGTTAACTTTTCGGTGAGATCTTTCATAAGTGCACTTATGCAATATGCATGGGAAGCATATTTCATCATCATTGGGCATACTTGAATCTGTATAGTGTATGTATAGTGTTTTTGTACAAAAGAACCTTAGATCCCAAGTTTTCCGGAATCGAGAACTGTCACCGTCGTCGGGTTATTTATACTTACACTTTTTCCTGCCGTTTTTTGTAAAAGTTTTTCTTAACATTATAAAATAAAATACATATGTTCTTGCCGACACTATAATACTGCAAAACACGTTATTATGCCAAAAAATCTTATTTCTTTCTCGCCGCTGTTAGACCTTGATGACCCGCCTCAAGTCACAAAATTTCGTACATGCACAAGCACGTTTCTATTCACGTCGGCGGCGGCGGTTTCAATAAAAATAAATTACTAAGATCTATTGCCTGCGTCATTCTCGTCTAATGTGTTGTATGGAGTTAGCTGTAGGTACCTTACCTGTGGTACCACAACGAAATGAAAGTTATTAATCACAACATCGATCTAAAAATTACCATAAGCACTTTCGAAATTTCGTAAGCCCTCCACACGTCTACCAATACCTTTCAAACCATCGCATCATACAGACTATCGCAAAAATCCCATCATCGGCACCATCCTCCAAGAAACAATCCTCACCACGGAGGTTTTTGGAAAGATTAATATGCGATAATTACAACCTCTTCATTCTCTATTGAATGGATGGATAGGTCTTTGCGAAAAAATTCCTCCTCGGCACACAATAGAACAAGTCTCACCCGTTGTTTCGCATGCGGGGCCCAGAGTCGCGTCGGATCGAGGCGTGAACCCCTTAGGGTGGATCTTTCGATCCCTCCGATGTTGCATTCGAATTCATTTCAAATGTCATTGATCCTGTAGTTTTCTGAATCGACAAGCAATGAAAACTAAAGGCGAGCTTTGAGCCTTGCTGAAGTCCTGATAGCATTGAGCATGGAAATTGCCTTTTGCTTGTACATGTACTACCCTGAGCCGGGGTTGAATTTCAAAAGAAACAATAAGTCCGGCGTTTATTCTGATATCTTCTTTCCTCGGCCACGTTATCCTCGTATATTAATGTGTTTTTTTTTTGTTGCAGGTAAGCAGATCCACCGTCCAAGTTTGGCATTGCGCGAAGTTGCTTATATAATGCACGTAACCACAAGAAGAGAGGTAAATGTGATGTTGCCAAATATGCTGATATCTCGTTTATAATATGAACGGGCGGTGATAAAACATACTTTTCATGTCTGGAGACATGACGCTAGCTGCTGCCCCGGCTGGAAAAATAAATGTAGCCTGATTGAAATCTCAGAGTTTTATGCAGCCAGTCATTTTTAAATCAGAAAAGAATGGGAGCTCCGGCTGTGTTTAATCACGAGCACAGGATCAGGGTGTGACATTTCAGTTAAGTGCGAGTGCATTCTTTTTCTGATGTCCGAAACTTTTCTTGTCTTCGTTAATTAGTTCATTTAGTGCAAGATGGCAGTGACATTTTTGGCACTTCTTTTCATCGCCATTTTCGTCGTTTTCTGCATCGGTTATCCGATTACCTTTATTAAAAATACCGCGTTCGTCTCGAACATCTCGACAGGTCTACTCAATTCTGTGTTAAAAGCTCATTAAAAGAAAAAAAAACTATTCACCTACAAGCTACAAGTAAAGTTATATTTATAACCAGAGGTTCCAAAAAACCGATATGCAGAGTGTCAAATTCAAAACTTGAATTGCCTGTCGGTCTGAAACAAAAGCAGATATCAAAAACCACCCAAAACCCTTTCGACAGAATGGAGGGGGAACCATAATAGTGAAATCAGTGACTCCCCTCTCCGTGTCTAAGCCCCACCCCTCTCCACTTTTTTTTTCAAAAGGCAACTCCCTACTTGTGATACATCATTAAAAAGCCCTTGAAAAATGCTTTCCAGTGGTACCAATTGTTCTATATTTTGTTCTCGTAGTTTTCAATAAATGTGGAAAAAACTGTCCAATGGCTTTACATTGATTTAAATGAATTCACTCTATGATAAATTAAATTTCAACTACTTCAAACCAAAATGAAAGACCGAATGTTTACAATAAGTGTTCAAAGTGATTGCCGTTGTTTTCAAGGCAATAATAAAGCCTGTTCTCGAACTCTTGTCGAACGTTTTCGAAGGTTTCTCTTGACTTGAAAGCCCGCGACATTCTTCGGTAATTCTAGGCCGCAGTTCTTCCAAGTCTGGTGCTTTGAGAAGCTCTTCAATGGGTCCTCTTCTGCCAATTCACCGATCTGTATAATGATCATTAACCACTGATTAACTAGACGTGGTGAGGTGCAGCTCAATCTTATTGGAAATGGAGTAAGTCCTTGTACAAATTGGGATTTCTATCTAGGTCCATCTGATTTACTAATTCCTGAACTATTGGGGCTTGATGGAGGTTTTCAAAATGGTTAGGTAACGCACACAATTCAAATTCCCGTCTGTTAATATTGGGTCGATTATGCGTTTCTTAATATTCCCGGTCAGACATCAAGTTTTTCGGGGTAACTACTATGGGTATGCCCTCCCCAGAAAACGTGAGGATTGTCGTCACTCCAGTAGCGACAGTTTTGTTCGTTCACATGACCATTCAAGTGAAAAGTACATTCGTCACTGAAACAAATCTTTCTCACGAGTTAAAGTTCTGCGGTGATTCCTTGTCGCGCGCTTTCAAGAAAAAACCTTCGAAAACGTTCGACAGGAGTTCGAGAACAGGCTTTATTATTGACTTGAAAACAACGGCAATCGTTTTGAACACTCATTGTGAACATTCCGTCTTTCTTTTTGGTTTGAAGTAGTTGAAATGTGATTTATCATGGAGTGAATTCATTTAAATCAATATAAACCTATTAGACAGTTTTTTTCCAAATTCATCGAAAACTACGCCTACAAAATATAAAATAATCATTACCACTGAAAAGCATTTTTCAAGGGCTTTTTAATGATGTATCACAAGTGGGGTGAAAAATTTGAAAAAAATTAGTGGAGGGGGCTGGGGCTCAGAAACGGAGTGGGGGTGAGTCACTGACTTCACTATTATGGTTCCCCCTCCATTCTGTCGAAACGGTTTTGTTTGGGCGATTTTCGATATCTGCTTTTGTTTCAGACCAACAGGCAATTTTAAGTTTTGAATTTGACACTCCGTATGTAGCTGGAAGTGGTGAATCTTTAGATTATTCCGCGCGCAGGATCTCCTTTGAAGACGACTTCAATATACTCACATCTGCAACTTTTAGCGAATGGGCTGCTAACCACCTACGGCGCCCCTTTCGGTGCACCATACCCCTTGCTTGCTGCACTACGTTGATGGAGGAGTCTAAAACACCAGAGCTTTTCGCGGCACGTACAAAAAGAAGTGGCCGGCAAAAAAACCGGGCAATAAATAAATAATGTGTCGTCTTTTGCTCGTCGTCGAGTCGTGAAAGTCCACCAGAAAACGTACAAAAGTGTGCGGATTTAATGCACGAGTCCGTTTAAAAATAACGCTGCTCAGCCGAGAGCTTCTTATTCTGTTTTGAAAATATAAACGTTTTGGTTATATAAAAAATAACAACACGGCGCACACACGGTGTGTTTAACCCGTTCCCGCCTGCAGCCGCTCTCCCGTTCATACATAAATACCCGGTAATGGATGGTCCCGGTGAAAAATGAGTCGGATTTTAGCATCATTCCTCGAAAGTTGCACCGGATTTTACACATAATTACAGATGATTCACCGCAGTTTACAAGACGTGCACACACGCATCGCCAAATTTATGGTGGTTCGGACAAATTGTGTGCGGAACGACAAATTAAGGGGAGATAGCAGTCAGGATCGGACCCGGTACCAGCCCAGGATACGGGCCCCTTATCTTAGGAATAGGAACCGAACCTATCTATCCGTGTTCTGACCATGATGTGCTGACCAACTTTTTTGGTGGTTCAGGAAAAACCGTATCTTCATCAGTCAACGCTGCCGTCAAAGGTATAAAAATCAAAGAATGTATTTGCAGAACGTCCATCTGATGAAAAATCAGCCGTAGAAAACTTCATTTTCATCATAAAAAGACACCATCAACCAACCATATCATCTTATGGCCACTACCAAGCCAGATCTTCGGTCGGTTCGTCCGATGAATGATGATTAATGAATGAGCATGAGCCCAGGCCGAAAGCTACTTGTAAAAAAACTGCTCCACAATGAAGTTGTCGCCAAATATGGCTTGATTTTGACGGCCAATAACTTTCGATTGCCAAAAATGATTTCCTTTCTGTTTGTTGCATTCTAGCCCAATCTATCCTCAACTGATCCTGTAATTGTGAAATCAAGAAACTGCATGTAACATTTATACAGGGTGATATGTAAAAAAGTGAAAAATTGCGACAACTTCATCGAATCCTCATTCGAAAATTATTTTTTTTCAAATTCCAATGTGAAAATCATGGAGTGTGATGCATTGTCTCAAAACGGTTATAGATTTTACCGAGATTGGAGGGCTTACACAGAAGATATCACTTTTTATATGGAATGTAACAGATTTGCCCTATTTTCTCGCAAGATTGAATCACTTCTAATGAATGGGTGGTTGACATTGAACACGATTGTTCCCACAACCCTTCAGGATAACTTAAATTTAAAAACAACCCAAAAATTTGGTGTGGGGCCAGGCAGGGGGCATTTTTTGAAACGCTAGTCACTGTCTGTTTTTGGCACGTTGAATTTCATCAATATTTCAGATGTCGATCGTGTTTTTTGCAAGTCTAAACCCCTGATCCCTGAATATGGTAGAACTTTATTTTCCATGGAAGGGGGAGCCCCCTGGAAGATTACTTGTTGTGCTTGTACTATGCCTGGGCTTTACCCCTGATTGCGTTTTTCCGGTGATACCGTGCTACAAAGATGATCAAAAATGTGTGTTGCTACAGTAACGCTGAAAACCTATATTTATGCCATTGTTCATACTGACACGTCAAGTCACTCCAACAATGCCGAGCCCTGTGTTTTCAGCGTTACTGTAGCAACACACATTTTTGATCATCTTTGTAGCACGGTATCACCAGAAAAACGCAATCAGGGGTAAAGCTCAGGCATAGCACAAGCACAACAAATAAACTTCCAGAAGGCTCCCTCTTCCACGGAAGAGGAAGTTCCACCATATTCAGGGGTTTAGACTTGCAAAAAGCATGTTCCACGTCTGAAATATTCATGAAATTCAACGTGCCGAAAACAGACAGTGATCAGCTTTTCAAAAAGTGTCCCCTGCCTGGCCCCACAACAAACTTTAGGGTTGTTTTCAAATTCAAGTTATCCGGAACAGTTGTAGGAACAATCGTGCTCAATGTCAACCACCCATTCATTGAGAGTGATTTAATCTTGCGAGAAAATAAGGCCAATCTGTTACATTCCATATAAAAACTCATATCTTCTGTGTAAGACCTCAAATCTCGGTAAATACACGTCAGTGGTAATTCCAAAACAGTTTCGAGATAAGGCATCACACTCCATGATTTTTACTTTGGAATTTGAAAAAAAAATTTTTTTGCAAATGGGGGTTCGATGAAGTGGTCGCAATTTTCCACCTTTTTACATATCACTCTGTATAAATGTTACATGCAGTTTTTTTATATTCACAATTACAGGATCTGTTGAAGATAGATTGGGCTAGTAAACGCAACAAGCCGAATCAAAATCACTTTTGGCAATCGAAAGTTATTGGCCGACAAAGTCAAGCCATTTTTTTGGTGGCTACAACTTCGTTGTGGATTGTGGAGCAGTTTATTTAACTTATTTTCAACCGTGAATTGCCCCTAGTCACTTGGAAGAGTACCGCGATCACGAGTGTATAACCAGAAATGTTGAAACCAATTTCCCTCTCCCATGAACTTTGGAGCCAATGATCTACGCGGAACAGTTACTCAAGTCAAGGTACAAGCTAAATGCAAACCAACCCATTGAGCCGACGCCGAAAAATTAGGCGAAGATAACAAACAATTCGTCATCATCACTAAAAATTAAAAAATACATATTAGACAGATAAGCTACTATACCTAACAGAGCCCAAGCAATCCATGTTTATAGTTTCTTTGAAAATCGCAGGAGAGTGGTTGGACCAGCCGGTCATCTAGGGCGATGATTCTAAGCATCTCGTCTTCCCTAGAAATAGGGCCTCAGATGGCAGATATCCGTGAGGTGAGAAAAACAAAAAGTGTAGTTCAGTTTTCAAGATTTTTTTATTTCACGCTGTGACATTGAGGCCAACTTTTCGACCAATATGCTTCACATGCAAAAGTTGCATCATGCGTTAGTGACAATGGCCTCACCAGTATCCTAAAAATTCCATTTTGAGCAGTTACCGATACCGCCAGGTACTAGGTAATACTAGGTATACCTAATAAATAACAACAAAATTGCAATAATATGCCAGATTATGTCATTACCGAAGTCACTTGTCACTATACTAGAAAAACACATGTTACCAATACTGGGGGAAGTATAAAATATGTATCTCTATAAGTATTGAGGAAAATAATTATCAAACTGGCAGTTGTTTTCCAAAATACGGAGGCAATGATCTCTCGCAAAAAAATTACAGATTCCTAAATTCATATGGGAGCTTGCAGCCTTTCCCGCTTTGTAGGATTTTCCAAGTCTCAACAGTCTCAGCCTACCCACCGATGGTGTTTTGGTTGTCTGCGTTAAATGCATTACGGCTCGCGAAAATAGGCCAAGCTGCCAGAATAGAAAAATAATATAATTTACTATAAGCGAATTACGTGTCGTGTGTGTGTATCCATGTACCTCATACGAGTAGGTACCTATGCGAATACACTCTTGCACCTTATTTATTATCTGGTTGTAAAACTTTACGGCTGAAACGCCGCGTAAATCAAACGCAACAGCACTCATAACGTACTAGTAACTGTAAGATACAACACACAGGACTCCACTCGCATTATAAATAATTACGGCAATTGCGGTTGGATATTCTACCAATTGTCAATCGATATGTGTGTAAAGAAATAGACAAGTCTGGTAACAGATTAGTTAAACTGGCGCTTTCCAGATCAATAGTTGATTAAAATTGCAGATAGGTTTAATTTTTCAACTTTGCAAAAAAACGGTTCGAACGAGCTACTGCTACACTGTGCTAACTGCTGTGTAGTGTTTTGGTAAAATATAGCTTGTGAGAAGCTGAATTTGCATTGCATATGGGCCCGGCGGTTGTGTTTGTCCGATTTTATGCAAAAAAAGCATGGTTGTAAAAGGAACGTTGACTTGTTTCTTGCTCGCAAGAATATCATTTTATTGTTTTATTTGCGAACAGAATAAAAAAGCAATGTTTGCAAAAAATGAAGCAATGCGAGTTTATGTCATGGTTTTCCAATGATTTGTGAAATTACCGGTTTTTCCCATAGGCAAGGCAGTTTCATTTATAGAGAGAGGCAATTAACGCTAACTTCAGTGCATATAATATATCACTCAACACTCAATATGCAGGTACCTACTTACCTGACATTTTATTGTCAAAAATTGAAGCTGAAAACTGTAAACATTTAGGTGTATCAAAATATATTGATCATATATGAAATATATATATATATATCAATATATAGATATAAATATAGCCTACCTTATATCTAACATACCTCATAATAATCGTTCACCATGTCTTCATGATTTTGAGCATATGGAAAAATGTTTTGAAAACTGCGATAGTCCCCACCCGTCCCTAAAGCCCCTTGAAATACACATCTAAATTATTTTGCCTAATGTTCTCTCGTAATTTGTCCTTACATTTTTTTCCAGTCATTGATCTCCCTTTCTCTTTATCCCTTTTCAATTAAAACAATTTGGTGATCACCTTGATATTATCCGTATATGGACTCAAATCTATGATGAGCCAGGTGCAATACCAAGATTAAAGCAGTGTCTTAATATGTCGTATTGGAAAAGCTTATAGGTATAGCTAGGTAGGTACACAAAGTCCTAAGTTTGTCACCTAGCTTGGTTCTTTGCTGATGCTAGATATTGTAAAAAAAATCCCAATGGTTATTAGCCGTTAAGTAACCACCTAAAAATTTTGCAACCATGCTAATTAATTGCGCGGTCATTTACGGGAATTAAAAAGATAGAGTTGTACGACGACTACTGGCTTTTTCAGGGATCATTGCTCAAGAATTTTATTGCTCTGTGTCGTTTATCAAAGCATTTAGCGAGCGTTAATTAAAATGAAACACATAATATGCACTAAAAGCTTTCAATTTGTGCGTCTGGGAAGCGCGCGACATGTGGCAATGCCGTGTGCATTAAAAGCATAAAAATATTGCATCGAAAATGAAATTGTTGTGCAGCAGAACCAGCCTCAAAAACAATGGAGAAAAGGCAGAGCAAAAAGAAGAATGACGGACAAAATAATGCAATTTTGGAGTGTTCTCATGCGATCATTTACAATTTGTCGTTTCGTGAAGTCATTGGTATTCGATTCAGATTCCCTTGCAGTATGCTGCTGAAGAATCAGTCTGGATGTTGCAGCTCAATTTCCATCGTAATCCTTGAACTATTTTCTGAATTATACAAGATGTAAAATTACAGGTGAAACAATATTTAAGATGCATAAACGTGAACGTAACCAAAGCCAGTGCAGTATGTGAAATACGTACATTTTTTAACATATGTTTCCAATGCTGATTCACATACTTTAAAGGTCATCAACATCGCAATAACAACAATCGTCATTTTATCTCGCTGAACGTTAACGTGTAAATCAACTTGAATTTTAAGACTGTTTTCTTTATAAATACTTTGTGTAATGTTTATTTGGTTTTATGCCATTTTCACAAGAACAACTGGAAACATACTACTCACTTCATTAAATATGGTTGATTGAATCCAGGGAAATTAATATGCACCTAGGTATGTCGCTATTAAAATTTAGCCATTTTCGAAAAATGTTTTTCAGAGAATTGTCTCTTTTCTATTTCTTCATTGAACCTTGAAATATCTGACTTAAGAATGAAAAAATATGAGTTTGCTTCCAATTTTCAATTCTCACCTGGGCGCTAGAAATGCTAGAAAATCTTTCCCCGATACTTTCAATAACGGCAGTAGAAATAGAGAATAACGTTGATATTTTTTGAGCTGAATTTTACAGATTTTTCTGTATAATGAATTTAAAGCCGTAGTGTAAATCATAATGAGTAGTAGTTTAGTCACAGCAAAGTATAAAAAATACGTAGGTATACTTTTTTTGAAGCACAGGAACTTAGTCGGGCAAAGTGAACATACGCATCAGTGAACTGACATGAATGGGTATAATTAGCTTTCAGTATGTAGGTGTACAACTACTGTTGACAATATATACATGTAATCGGTTTGTACGTTGCTCTTGTTGATCATTTTTTACCAGTCCAAAATTTACGACGTCGTCGCACGATAGATTGTCCACAGGACCCTATACGCGTTACATAGGTGAGCTTTCTCTTTCCGCGAGTTATTAATTGAAATATGCCATCAGAGACAGGCCAGACGATACACGCCTCAAGGAAAATTATATGACCAACATGTGCTCCTAGAAAATCCTTATCTGAAATTAAATCGCAGGCAAAATCAAACATAAAGCCCCTTGGGGAACTGCGAATTCGAAAGTGAAATCATGAATTCAACAAACACACCCCACATACGTCTTCTGGAACTCCTAACGGGACAAGAATACGCCGCATAATACAATTCAAAAACGAAATAAACGACGCTGTTCTGTCGTAAACTGACTTTGTCAAGTTTTCAGTTGCTGCGATACCAATTTGCTAGGTGACAAGGAATATAGAACACCTATATGAGACACCAGTCCGCCACTCACAGGAAGTGAGAAGACTTTTTTTTTAAATAACAGGACGTATATTTGTTCAAATAACCTTTTGTCAGATTTATACTTTCGCACAGCTAAGCTGCTAAGTGCTTGGTATATGGTCTTATATCGTGCGATCGCATCATATAGCAAATAATAATACAGGGTGTTTCAGCGATGGTGGCAACAAATTCAACTGTTAGTAGATCTTGTGAAAATATGACGAAAACCTTCACACCATTTTGCAAAATTCGGCCTAATGACGTAGATACAGCCCTTCAAAGTTCACTTTTTCGGATTTCAAAAACTTGTAACTCAGGAACGTTTAGACGAAATTGACTAAAATTCACAACAGACTGGTTTGTCGAAACTATCTACCGACCTGCCAAATTTTGAAAGAATCCAGTCAGTGGCGTAGGAATTACGAGGATCAATAATTTAAAAGCATCCAAAGAAAAGTTGACTTAAGGTGAGCCCCCATAATTTCTCCGCTACTGGTTGGATTCTTTCAAAACTTGGCATGTTGATGGATAATGTTGATAAACCAGCTTATGCTGAATTTAAGCTGATTTTGTTGAAACGTCCCTATGCATGTTACAAATTTTTTCAATCCGAAAAAAGTGAACTTTCAAAGGCTGTATCTTCGTCATTAGGTCGAACTTTGCAAAATGGTAGGAGATTTTCATCGTATTTTGACGAGATCTACTCACAGTTGAATTTTTTGCTATCATCCTGAAACACCGTGTATATTCTGTATACATGGTGATTTTTTTAAAAGAACCGACCCCAGATTTCTCCCAGCCAAATTTTTTTCAAGGAAAACATCGAAGCAGGTCGACTTTTATTTCGAATGGGACATCTAAGACACTATTGCCGAATTTTTATCTTCAACCCCTTCGCCCCTATAAACTCCCGATTCTTGAGAAACAGACTTTCCAGTAGAAACAGGTCGATTTTTATTTCAATGGGGTCATCTAAGACGCGTATGTCCAAATTTTCATTTCAACCCCTTCGTCTTCACCCTACCCTTCTTCAAAGG
Source organism: Anaspis maculata (assembly GCA_949128115.1). Lineage (NCBI taxonomy): Eukaryota > Metazoa > Arthropoda > Insecta > Coleoptera > Scraptiidae > Anaspis > Anaspis maculata. The sequence goes on along the minus strand of OX421961.1, from coordinate 53,095,761 downwards.
GGTGGTTTGAAAAAAATTTGAAATATTTTGGACGGAAAGAGAATTTTATTGCCTTCAATTTGATGTATCATCACAACATAGGTAATCTTATTTGAGATTTTAAAATAGGGTAGAGTGGGGGCGAAGAGGTTGAAGATGATCATTTGCCCACACGTGTCTTAGATGACCACCTTGAAATAAAAATCGACCTGTTTTTGCTGGAAAGTATATTTCTCAAGAATCTGGAGCTCACAGGGGAAAAAGTTTCCTTCTATCAACAAAGAGAGGATTTTCACAAGGGTCAAGGGGTGGTTTGAAATAATAAGAAATATGTTCGACGGGAAGAGAATTTTATTGGCTTCAATTTGATATATCACAAGATGGGTGCTATTTGAGATTTTAAAGTAGGGTGGGGTGGGGGCGAAGGGGTTGAAGATCAAAATTTGGCAGTATGCGTCCTAAATTTCTCCTCGAAACAAAAATCGACCTGTTTCGGCGTTTTCCTGTGAAAAATTTTGGCGGCGAGAAATCAGGGGTGACAACTTTTCAAATGTACACCCTGTACGAGTTTCATAAGACTTGGTATTGTCACAGGACTGGTTTTGGGGCACGACGAGCTTGCAAGGCTACTCACTCGGAAAATTGCGCAAAAATTGGAAATTATATAACTGCTAAAAATAAGAAATATTTGACGAGTATGATACTTCCTGCGACTCACTGATGTTCGCCTAGCTTCTAGTAGCAATGAATAGGCTAGTGGACATGGGTTTTTTTATTTCTTTTTATGAAAGATCCTCCTAAAATTGTTGCATTGGCAAGACAATTTTGTTTGAAAAAGTTTTCGCACATATAAAAAAAACATGAAAAAGATTTGTCTGTTTGAATGGCGCGGCAAGTGCGTGACGTCACATTTTGAAGAGCCAATAGAAACTCTAGTTGGCCATTCAATGACTGAAGAACACCTTCTCGTTTTGAACTGATTTATACCAAAAAAATATAATGAAATGCTGGAGTACTATGGTTTGACCTCACATTTTGGTCGATTCTTCCTTAAAATTCACTTATTTTTGCTCGTGCAGCACGGATTTCGTGCAGGCTTCGGATTGATGTCACTACAGTGTTATTAGTGCCATATGAGTGGCAGCACTGCAATTGTCGTATGCCATATGTCAAGCCCACGTCAAATAATCTAGTTTTTTAATACAATTTCGCTTCATAATACATAATAACTCCATGCAATGGTATCAAAAATAAGTTCCTTGTGATAAAGTTGTGCTCGCACGTGAAAATACACCACTACGTAATAGATCCAGAACGAATGCTTTGGTCGAATGTCAAATGCGTTCCCCTCTTCTTCCTCCCTCCCACCTCCTAGTCCACTTTCAAGCTGTGACGTAGCATATTATTCCTGATTTGAATAAGTCCACTTTCAAATTGATTTTTTACCGAAATGAAATCATATTTCGAAAAACTTTTCCAACTACAAATTCGTCATTCAGATATTTATCAGGTTTATGATACTTTTATACTGAAATGGGATTGATGTCCAGTAGCCTATTGTTTCTATTTGTTGAAAAGCGGTTTTTTTGGCGCCGCTTTTTGGAGTATCGAAAAGTGTCCACTGGTAAACCAATGTTGATAAGTGTATATTTTTCAAGTTTTGTATTGACAAAGAATTGACATTGTTGACAGCTGAAGTGACCACCTTGACACAGAAATTGCCATAGCTGTAGTGGACACATTGGTCGAGATCAAAACAATTTTTGGATAAATTGATAGTGAAAGCATTCTGCTTGTATTAACTTTATCTCTGAAAACTTTGCACGCGCTATCTGAAATGACAAGCGTTGAAATCATCTGACCCGTCAGCACTGACAATTTAATGAAAAATGCCGCATGATCGTAAAAGAGCATCAACGAGCCCCTTCATTTCTTCCCAAAAGCAGAAAGCTCAGTTAAGTTCCCATCATCATAAATTCGGGAGTTGGCAGAAATATCGCAACAAACAAAATAAGCAAATATTTGATGTACACAACCATCATCAACAGAGCAAACGAGCAGTGCCACGAAATTCGGTCGATGACCGGGTTCTGGCGCTTTTAATAATAATTAAGTAATAAACATCATAAATTAGGACAAAGTTTGTGAATTGATTGTTTTATGTGGTAGATTTATCGATTAATTTCTGAATTCGAAAGGGATAATATAAATATAAATAATTATAGACATTGTGATTATAAGAAATAGGCGTAATTATGTACCTATAGTCCCATAGATACCGGCATTTGTTAGTTGTAATAAATCAAATAAATAAATCAGTACGTACCTAAACATATAAAATATAAACTAATGAGTACCTATTTTTAGAAAATCCTTATGAGCATAGGTATTGCTGAAAACTTGAAAGAGTGTGAATAAACCAGTCAATCAGTATAGCATCATACAAAGTGAAAGTCGTCTAAGTAGATGGTCTATATCATTCTATAAAACTTTTCAAATATGTACTTTGTAGATGTAATTCCTGGGCCACCTTGTATACAATCTAGTCCAGCACTCCAGCAGCCTTCAAGGACGATGTAACCCGGTGAAACAGTTATACATACGCTTGTGTTGTTTTTGATGAATTCCAACACAATGTATAGACAATACAAATAGAAAAGACACATGTCGTCACGGATTTTTACGGTTGCGTAGGAACCAGGTGAGTCCATCATTCAAAAAAAGGTTGTCTGATTTTTGATGCCCCAATATCCGTGACGACGGTGGTGATAACATATGGTCTTCTCTATTTGTATTGTCTATACTTTTGAATGCAAAAATATTTTCAAAGTCGAAATTCCAAATTTTGAACATACCTATCTAATTTGATCTATTTCGTCTTCATAATTGAACATCAAAGACACCACTCTGTTTTCTTTTCAGTTTTTATTAGACCAAAACTGGTAGCTGCCTTATTTGTCTTCCCTATTCCATTTTTGAGCACACAAATGAGGTAGCATAGGTGAACTTGTGACATATTTATCAAAGAAAATTTCATAGCCCCCGTTTTGAGGCACTTAGCTTGCTGTAAATGAGCTAAAACAACATCTCCGCCAATGCCAAAAAAACCGCTACTCCAAACTGTCGTCACAGCTTGTTGTCCACAGATGATGACTGTTTTGGATCGCGCACTTTACGTGTAGTAAAACCTGCCACTTGATGGTGCTACTGAAGACTGGGATTTTGTCTCTAATATCATTCCTTTTCATTGTTGGCTATGTGAGAAGAGGCAAGGAATGTCCACTGTAGTTAGCAAAAAAACCGTTTTATCATTTCATTCCACTGTTATATTGTACTGGGAGGCAGAACGAAAACGTCAACCGTTTACTCAATCCAATCTGTTCACAATAGTTATTTTCAAGCCTTCTACATAAAAAAAAGATCAAGAAATACTCTCCGTATATGGCGTACAGTTAGTCCAGTGAATGAGAGCATTATTTAGGAGAATAGCGAAAATAAATAGTATAGTTCTGAAAATTGGTAGATATGTTCTCGAAAGCTTGCTGATTACTGTGTGAAAAGTCTCCATCGATAGGGTGTGTGGAATGGCAGCCATCTTGGATTATTGGTACATTTGAAGTATTTTTTGCAATTATCTCGAATCAAGGCAATCCCATCAAAAAATGGCTTGGTTCAAATGAGAGGCCATCAAATTGTCCACAGAAAAGTTGCCGATCACTTTCAAGTATCTGTCATAACTTTGGAGAAATTGGCCTGTGAGCGCCAGGTGTTAGTCATGGAGAAGATATTTCTTTTCTCACGGTGTTTTCGAAGAATCACAGAAAACTGCAATGCAGTGCTGTTCAGTGAATCTTCGTTAATGAATAATAAAATGAAAAAATATATTTTGGCCCTGACTTTAAAAATATGGGGGGTCAAAGGGAAAAAATTGAACCCCTCATATTTCGGTTATTTAAGGAAATTTTAAAAACATTTTTGAGAGTAATTATGAGTGATCATTTATGATACAAGGTGCAAAAGACAGACCAATCATTGTACAGGGTGAGTCTGTACCCCGGATTTTTTCAGACCACGCATAAATCTGCAAAGCCGCATCTAAATTGTAAACATCTGGAAGTAATCGTAACCAACACTACTAACATCAGAACAATGAGTGACAGACAAACCAGTTCAGGTTGCCCATTGTTCTGATGGGTATTTTTTCTCGTAGTGTTGGTTACGGACATTTTCAGGTGTTGAGATGCGCTTTGCAGGTTTACGCGCGGTCTGAAAAAATCCGGGGTACAGACTCACCCTGTACAATGATTGGTCTGTCTTTGGCACCTTGTAGCATAAAAGGATCACTTATCATTTCCCCCAAACCTTTTTTTTTAATTTTTCCCTCAATAACCGAAATATGAGAGGTGGAATTTTTTTTCTTTGACCCCCCATATTTTTTGAAATGAAGGCCAATTTTTTTTTTTCAATTTTATTTATTCATCAACGAAGATTAACTAAAAAGCATTATATTGTAGTTTTGCGTGATTGTTCGAAAACACCGTGACAAATGAAATATCTCCTCCACGACTCACACCCGACGCTCACAGGCCAATTTCTCGAAAGTTATGACAGAGACGTGGGAGTGATACGCAACTTTTTTGCAGACAATTTGATGGCCTTTCATTTGAACTGAGCGGTTTTTTGATGGGATCGCAATCTATCGAGATAACTGCAAAGAAACTTGAAATGTACCAATAATCTAAGATGGCGGCGATTCCACACCACCTATCGATGGGGACCTTTTACACAGTACTCAACAAGCTTTCGAGAACATTTCTACCAATTTTCAAAACTACGCTATTTATTTTCGCAATTTTTCTCCGTTGACTGGGCTCAGTAGGTTAAGATCTGGATCAATTTCGATGGCAAAAAGGATAATAACCCCTTTTAACGCAATTCCCCCAAAAAAATGGGAAAAGGGGTCTTTTAACTTCGCTTTATCCGTCCGTCCGTCCGTCTGTCCATCCGTATCCGGATGGACAGGGATGGACTCTTTAGAAAAAGGAAAAGGAGATATCGACGTGGTGTAAACGCTGATCAAGAGTGCATAATGTCCAGGATGTCAATATGACTTTTGGCTTGCCGCCATCTTTGAGCCGCCATTTTGAGTTCCTCTGAAAGTGAACCGTTTTGAATGAAATTTGCAGGCAATGTAAACCACATCAAGATACATCTAATTTTCGACAATTGATGCTTTGCCGCCATCCTGTATTCTCCATATTGAACATGTTTCAAAGTGATAGAATTGAAAGAATTATCTATGTCTCAACGAAAAGAGATATCGATGTATTGCAAACGCTAATCGATGGCATTTCTGTCCAGCATGTACAACTGACTAATGGTTCTTGTCACTTGACCGCCATCTTCGATCCACCAATTTTGATTTTTTTTTCAAAATGGTCCGATTTAAGTAGAATTTTCAGGTGATGTGGACTTCATCGTAGTCCGGACGTTAATGCACAAATATGGCACCAATCTTGCAAAGCTATAGTGACCAGACGTCTCGATTTTGGCGGGACAGTCCCGATTTTCAATAGTCGGGCTAGTCCCGACCTATTCTTTGTCCCGAAAAAAGTCCCGATTTAACATAATTGTGCCGGTTTGTCCCGATTTCAAATTGTTAGAATTGCTATTCAGAAATTCCAACTTGAAATTATTTTGCCGCCTGATGTGAGCGAGTGACCAACTGATTTGAGCAGGTTTCTGCAAACTATTCCAGTTTTGGTCTACAGCTCACAGATCGCGGGCACATTTTTTTAATGACAAGACTGACAAGAAGTACGATATCGTTCGATGATTTGTTTTGTGGTGGTAACGGTAACAGAGTGCTCTTGGAAAAATCAACTTATAGTGCTATTCTGTAAAAAATAACATTCCATAAACGCTCTGTTATGTAAAAATTTGTTTCAGCCATTGGCTGTTGCCTAGGTAATAACAACGTAACAGAGCCTTTATGGAATGTAATTTTTTAGAGAATCGCACCATTAAAGGCCGGTATCTCCGTTATTAGACGTTTGCGAAGGTATGTTTATAGAAAGTCCCCTTATTTTTCAATTTTCTATTTCCCTGTGAATTTTGTTGCAATAATTTCTGGACACCTGTACACGGTAAAAAATTTTGAGTGAAATTTAACTCAAACCGGACTCAAAAGTGATTCAATCCAGGTCCACGCAGATTTGAGTGAAAATTCAACTCAAATTTTTTGAGTACATTTCTGTATTTTTGAGTTACTTCCTGTTAATCAATATTGAGTACTTTCAAGCTTTTTTACACTCGAAATTGAGCGCAATTGACACAAAGGTGAGTATGCATCATAACTCAATATTGATGCAAAAATTAGTTCAAAGAGATCATTATTGATGATTATAATTAAATGAATCAAATTTGATTATTTTTTATTTGGACAAAAAAAAACAGGCTTTTATTTATTTAGGCATTTATTTTGGACATTTTTATTGTGACATGTTATTAAAACATAATTTGTGTAATATATTATTGTAAAAGTACCTAAATGTATAAATTATACACAACATTATCGAACAAAAATTTGAACATCCCAAAACCAAAAATATTTAAAAAAATGTGACAATAATTTAAAAATACATGTATTAAATTTAACAAAGGGAACCAATATTTCATACACTAAACGAGTAATACAGTACCTAGCAGTAGAAAACTAATAAAAGTGATTGATGTCAGTATAATAGGTAATACATAATTATTCCAAAAAAATTATGCTTATTTATATAAATCAAATGCCGCAAATAAAAGTGAATCAATTTACAATATGAATATGACAATATTTTGAACTTATCCGTGCATGGTCCGTGCGTGCTATGTGCATTCAGTCGAGTAGCGACATCTCGCAGCCGAAAATAACACAAATAGGCATCCTTCAGTTTCCTAAATCACCACTTTGAGATCTGAGTCGACTCCCGGCGAACGCACATAGCGGAATCACCATGTGCATTCAGTCAAGTAGCGACATCTAGCTACCGAAAACAGAATGAATAGGCATTATTCAGTTTCGTAAATCGTCACTTTGAGTGCTGATGTCGACTCCTCCCACTTTTTTGGCGAACGCACATAGCGGACCACTCCATTATGCGAAATGTATGGGTGTCGTGTTTTTGCGTTTCATGTTGAGAATTTGACAATAATTAGGGGAAGGTGTTGGACCTTTGACCATATTGTACTTTTGACGACCCTCTAAAGGCCATCTGGTGGACCAATGGAAAAACAGTTGTAACATGCAGTTCACCTGTCAAAAACAAAAAGTCAAAGTCAAAACCTGCTGTTTCCTGTTGCTAAGTAAACCGTACCGCTGCTGGTTGCTGACCAGCATAATGGCTGCCATGCCAGGCAGCTAGCAGCGAATGCAGGCACTTTCAATCAAAATTGAGCGTGGCTGACTCAAAATTTAGTAAAAAGTACTCAAATTTGTGGCAATTCAACTCAAAATTGAGTGAATTGACTCGAAAGTGAGTAGGTATCAACAACAAAAATTTACCACACTCCATTACCCACACCAGAAGGACATTGATGTTAATATAAGACGGCTTATCTATTTTGTACTAGTTAAATCTAAATTCATCTCTTATTTGATCATCGAATGAGCTTGGAGTGCTGATGGGACTCAGGCCGGAGGGATAGGTAGGTACGGCTGATAACCTTCGATGATTTTATACGTAAGGTTTTGCGCTAAAACTTTTTATCGGATACTATCAGTCGTACTAAGCGTGCCCCTCAGCTTAACACTTTATTTTTAGTGCAAAAAGTCCCAGTGCTGGGTTTAGAAGATGAATGGCATATATAGATCTATTAGTGCATCATATTGAGTGATAATAAATGAGATTTTTCACTTACCCGGACTGGTTTTCTTCGACGAGCGACGCTGCCGGCTCACAGTCAACGACTGATGCAGAGCCGAATTTCACGTCCCTCGAACCGAATTTGACGAGGAAATGCATCAAATTTGATTAAAACTGAATCAAATTTGAGTTAATGCAATCGAAATTGAGTGCAGTACTCAAAAATGATCATATAGTTGTCAAATTTGATAGATATCTTACATTCACTCAATTTTTCGTTGATTTTTACTCAAAAAATTAACTCACATCACTTCACTCAGACAAGTTGGAAATTCACTCAGTCGGATTTTTTACCGTGTAGTTTCTGTGTGAGATGCAGAAATAATTTTGATCAATATGATTTAAAAAACGGCTGCGGCGCACTCACGGAGGAGTGTGACCCTCCCTTCCTCCTCTACAATTCCTCATCTGTCCCGCTTTTTAGCTATTTGAATCTGGTCACCTTATGCAAAGCATGATCAAGAGATGAGACTTGTCAGTATATGCATGGTTGGGAGTTTTAGTACCTACCCGCAGAACTCAGTTTTCAACACTCAAAAAGTTCGAGCTAGCAAATGCTTTGCATTGCAATAAAGTAATTTGCAGTGCAGTGTAATTTGATACCTTTGAGCAAAAAGCTAATCGGTATTTTTTTATTTGGGATTTAGTCGTTTTAACAGCTATCATATCGATTCGCCAATCATTCACCTAAGAAATTTTCGTCTCACCATCAGTTTTTCCTGAAGAAGATGCTTCGAAAATATGGCAGTTGATTACCGCTCCTTTTTCTCATGAGGAAAGTCAGAAAACTCCCCGCGACACGGTTGGCAAAAGCACATTATCCCAAGTGAAGGTGGTAATTGATCTCGAGCATGTTCGCGCTTCTGGAATGTCGCGGATGTTCCAAAGCTCCGCATGTCACTACGCGTAATGTTTATAATTAGCCCGCGAGGTAGTTAACCCAGGTAAAAGTGATTTAATTTTAGGTGAGCTGACCCACATTTCGGCCGTGGCGTGTGTGGTGCGTTTTGGACGGCTCTTGAGACGCGCCGCGACGCTCTTGCACCACACATGTTTAGGAAGATATACGTCGACACCGTCGCTTTCGTCTGAAATATGGAGACGGCAAGTGCATTGCGATTTATTTACATGCGTCGCAAACTTCTCGATTTTATTCGGCGATTTCAGGCGAGCACGATTCTTTATAAATAATTTACATTAACGTTAGTTCCAACCAAAATATGAGTATTCGGTCGCTTAGCCATCAGCCAACGACTGCGTCGTTCATTAGCTATACCAGGAACCAGGGATACCACTAATTCGTATTATAGTCTGGGGGCATAGGGTCAAAAAAGGCTTGTCCGTGTGCAGCTTCGTGAAGATATATAGGCATATGTCCTAATCGATTCTTGGGCGATCAAGGACCATGAAAAATTATGGTGGAATATTGACGTCTGCTGCGGGCAAATATGGTGGAGGCGCCAAAATGGGCTTCATCTGATGATAAGAAACTGGCTGTAGCTCGTTTGTTTTTCAACGGATTTCAATATCTGGAACATCATGTTGTAGACAAAAAAATTCTCTTCTTATTTCATGCCTAAATTTACAAACGTCATTTCGGGAAACTGTCAAAATTGTCTTCATAAGATATGCTAAATTCCGGCCTTTTTTCAAGGTTATCTGATATTTTTGAAACTTGGCAGTATTATAGATCTTGAGGTGCCCTTTCCGAATTTCCACTTTTCCACTTCGTATATTTGCCGTTTTGGCCGCCATATTGGAAAGATGGCGCCCAAAAAACAGTTTTTTGTCAATATCTTCATTTCAGTCAATGTGAAGTGGAAGCGTTTGTATGCGAATGGAAGCTTATTCAATTCTCTACAATTTGACATCTTATTCGTGTACGTGCTATTTCCGGTTCTTGGGTTATGGCTTCTAGAGCTCCCTGAAGCATCAACTTTTGTCATCCAATCAGCATGTCAAGTTGAGCTTAGCTCCACGTGGCAGTCAAATTTACCATAAATAATGATAAATTGTCAACCACAGACCATTAATATCCAGAAAATTAACCATGGTAACGGTTGCTATGCAACTACAGGGTGAACTCTAAGGGAAAATTGACTTTGAGAAGGTATAGCTTGAGAACCGTAAGTCGCACATTAGTGATTCAGATGTCAAACTATAGAGAATTTAATGGATCTTCACTTTTTATATGAATTCTAAAATTTTATGATAAATTTTACAAAAAAAATTCGAAAACATGTTTTTTTAAGCGCCATTTTTTCAAAATTATGGCCAGAACAGCAAAGATACGAAGTGGAAAATTGGATATTTTGAATGATGACCCCAAATTTCATCATAATAATGAGTTTCGAATGTATCTGATATCCTTCAAATGCTATATTACCTATTATTTCTTTCTAAAGTCAGTTTGCTTTTACAGTTCACCCTGTAATTACACAAATAACATCACCATGATCGATTTTCTAAGTTTTTATTATCTGTGGTTGATGGCCAAGAGCTATTGATGGGTTATTTGCCTACTACATGACGGTGGTATCAATTTAACATGCTCTGATTGAATGCCGAAAGTTGATGCTTCCGGAAGTTCTGAAAGCTCTAACTCAAGAACCGTATATCGCACATGAATGGCTGATACGTCAAATTGTAGATATTAGAATGGGCTTTCCACCGCATACACAGATTTCAATCTTGAGTCAGTTGAATTCAAAATATTGACAAAAAACTGTTTTTTGGGCGCCATTCTTCCAATATGGCGGCCAAAACGGCAAAGATACGAAGTGGAAAAGTGAATATTCGGAAAGAGCACTCCAAGATCTATGATACTGCCAGGTTTCAATAATATCGGATAACCTTTAAAAAAGGGCGGAATTTAGCATGTCTTATAAATACAGTTTTGACAGTTTCACGGAATGACGTTTGTAAATTCAAGTATGAAAAAATAGAAGAATTTTTTTGTCTACAAAATGACGTTTCAGATGTTAAAATCCGTTGAAAAACAAACGAGCTACAGCCAGTTTCTTATTACCAGATAAAGCCCATTTTGGCGCCTCCACCATATTTGCCTGCAGTAGATACAAATATTCCACCATAATTTTTCATGGTCCTTGATCCCCCAGGAATCGACTAAGACATAACTCTATATATCTTCACGAAGCTGCACACGGCACGACCTATGCCCCCATACTATTAGTATTCAATACTAGACAATATAATTATCCTAATTCAGGTTCACCTTGTTGTCAAATGTGATGTACAGAAATCTATTTAATAGATGTCAAAGCTCTGCTCAAGTAGGTTTAATTCTCCAGAAAGATCAGAGGCCTTCTGGGAAATTATAGTTTTTCATCCCAGGTTCTGAATATTTTCGGTTGCACGGTGTTGAAAGCAACATTGAAAATTGAAAACTCGCGACATGTAACATAAAACTCTTACAGCTAAATTTAATGGAAATTCACATTTGAACTGCACCATACTGCAGCAACAGCATCAGCAGCAGTTGGCGACCAGTGATGTGTGTAATGGATAAGATTGCGGAATCTCTTATGAGAAATCTGAAAAGCGAAAGAGCAGCTAACAAGCAACGGATGTGATTGTAGCATAATGCATTTTCCTAGTCCATGTTTTTCGTTTTTCTTTGGAATGAAATGATGCAAGTAGTAAGTGGGTATGTTTTTTTTTTATAAAAGCTTGGTAATATCTCATCCTCCATGACTCGGCGTGTAGAGATCTACAATTCGATTAAAAAAACGCGGTAATGGAAACGATGGATGTTGGAGGAATACATTTCCGAATGACTTGTAGCTTGTATTCTCTGGACGAGTTTATTATGCATAGTAAAATAATAGTAAATGAAAACTATGCCGAATCGTGCATTGTACTTTGGAGATGCGAAAGTAATAGAAATAGGTATCCATTATGATTATTGAACATTTATACCTCCGCTGAGATGTTGAACACCCGCAGAAGTAATGCTCTTGTTCACTCTTGGCCTACCATCTCTCTCGACATTTTCCATTAATCGAAATTAACTTCGGCTTTCACATCCAAAAGAAGAGAGCGGAGTAGAATTACATAAAAAGAAAAATCGCGCGCTTCCAGAATTTATACGAAGCAGTCCGAGCTGGTTCTCCACTTATTCTTGAAATTTTGGCAGAAATGGAACGAAAATAAATAAAAAGAGACGCCGGAACACATGTTACAAATCCTCTCTCGGCTTTAAATATGTAGGTAGATGTGGCGGTGTAAAACCTTATTTATTATTGAATGCTTACGAATTTAACCTAAATAAAGGTGATTAAAATCTAAAAATTTCCTGCAAGAAATCCTTTTAAACCCAACGAGAGTAAATAATATGCTTAAAACAGTTAAAGTCACAGTGAAGTTCATATCTGCTCTTACTTTTTTCTTTGCGGCAACTTCAGTCGTTTCATTTCTTCTTAATTCCCAAAACTTTGGTTGGCACCCACTTCACTAAAATGATTACCTATATTTGAAGAAGATTTTACCTCTAAAAAAAAATGATAATGATGACAGTCATTACTTCATCATCTTTATTCTTTACAATGTGACGATGAAGTGGCAGTTGTAATCTTTTACCGATCATTCCCGACTTCAAACATTCCCTTCCCATGAAATTTGTACAGTGATTTAAGTACACGTTTGTAACATGCCGAAAAGACCAAGGTGAAAGTATCCCTCAACCAAAAATTATCAGTGAGAACATCGAATTTTTTTTGCAGTTAAGTAATTAATTGCCATATGAGAACACCGACATATTAGTGTAGTACTTGATATTCGTTACGTAAAATCAACATTTTAGATTACCCATAATAATCACGTAAGCTCCTGCAAAGTGCCCAAAGTGATTAGTGAAAAAAATGTCTTAGACAAAAATCCCGAACAGTATACTCGTAGGTCTCCAGTGAGACGCGTCTTGGTCCTTTTAAACCGTTGCGAGTTCTCAAACATACCTACGATTAAGTCGTTTTTTGTCGACGTTATGAAAGTAGCAGATACTCACCTTTCCACTTTAGTGAAGGCAAGATTTTTATATCCAGTTACGTGTGATGTAACGGAAAACAAGCAAAAAAAACATTAGCATGCATTCACGGAGTAGTGTGTATTTTTACAGACCCTTGAACCATCAACAAACTCTAAACCGTATCTTCAGTATACACACTCACATATGAGCCGGCTACGTTAACAGGTGGTATTTGTGAATACAAAGTGTATTATTACGTGTGGGTTATTATTAATTAATTTGCAAGGCATTGCGAAATTGTCACCGGTTCAATAATGTTTTCGACCGCGCTGTAGCCGTCGACGTCGTCGCGTTAAATATTAGATTATAAAATAAAACTATCTACGTATTGCTGTTAGCTATAGCTACACGCATGCATAATATTATGTACTTACCTATAATGATTGTTGTTGTGGTAAACGGTTATTGCGTCTCTCGTTTCAGATACACATAAACGCAATTAAGCACCAGTTAATTTAGCACAAACTGACGAGAACGGCTCGTGACATTGATGGGACTGAAATGTAACAGATCTTCAAGGTCGGTTTTACTATGCATGTGCATCATATTTACTACTAAAGCGATCCTATTCATTCATTCATTCATTCATGGTTCGATCGGCAATTTCCGCGATTTTTTTCGCCGATTAGACCTTCGACGCCTTTTGCACTTTTCTTTCTTTGTATTTACGTGTCTGTCTATCTATCCGAGGTTTAAAAATAGTGACAGCAATCTGTGATAGAGTTGAATAGCATACTTATAGGTTCTATGGCAGGTTGATGCATCCCGTAGACACAAGGCACATATCCAAAAAAGATTTGTGGATATCGAAAAGAAGTTGATATCATTCAACGCACACGTCAAACTAACCAACGTTTTGACGCATGGCACATTTTGTCGTGGGCTGTATTTGGTCACTTTTACACCCATGGGCTTATTCGTTCTCACTGCCAAGCTGCCAGCGAAATGGCAGTTTCGTCTCTACAAGAAAATGGAAATGAAATTGAAATTATTCGATTCGATTCGATTATACAATGAATACAAACAAGAATCTCATAAGACGACTCGGGGGTGTTCCTACAAATCATATAAAGTTATTTTTCCATCAAAGCTAGTTCCAAATAAAACTTTTGTTGATCGCACGGTAAGCACTTACTTATAACATAACCGTCCATAGTAAATAGTCAAGGGGTAAGGAGTCAAGATGCATAATAATCGGTGACTGGCCTGATGCCATTATTAAACGGTTTTCACCAAAGTTTCCCTTCAGTGTAAGTAGGTATAGTGGGGTGAGAGCAGATTCTGATGACGGCAAATATCTATCCTTTCCGCGACACAACGTACAGGCTGATGATGAGGTGGCGGTCGGTTTTAGTTTAATATAAAGGACGATAACTCCTCCGCACCATCGTCGGCGTCGTCGACGGCTCTATTCTCTATTCATTTTGCTGAGGCTTCAGAATTCAGGCTCTCGCCGTTCCCTGAATAGCCATCTCCTGATAAAGGCACATTATGTTGGTGCTGCATCGCAGACGGACGCCGCCGCCGCATTCACCACCACCATGCCACCACCGACGCCTCTAGTTCCGAAGCGTCCCGTCGTTGGCGCCAGTGCTGTTGCCATGGGTACGCCATGTTTTGACGTGTGACGCAATAACGTGCGTCGATAGCCGACGCGTTTCATCCCACTTCCGGAATTCGTGATATTATGCAAAATGCACCAACGCCACGCTGCCCCCTACGCCACCGCCGCCGCCGCCGCCGACACCACCGACGCAATTCTTCATTTCTAATTCAGGCGTCGCGGCGCTGCCGCCATACGACGCAGTCGATTGTGTACGATATTATTAAATTGGAGGCGAGGCGGCGGTGGACTGGTGGGCCATCCGCCACCAGTGCCGTCGCGTCACCACCATCATTTCATTTATTCAGATCATGTTGGTTGTGGCGTCATATTTAAAAGTAAATTATTGGGTCTGTCTTCTACGAGAATCGAATGTGCGGAACGGATTCGAGCACTAATTTGACCTTTTGCGGGGCTCCACATAAGAATGAGCCCATAGTTACAGAGTTTCTGATGCCGCTGAAAAAGTAGGTCGGATCAGAAGACAGATTTTTTTTCTGCGATGGGCGGGTATCCGTGTAGTCACTGGCAGTACTTCCGGCGCCGGTGATTTTCACACCATCCACCATTTTATGGGCGCATCAACAGCGAGGTTATTAGCACCCTTTTTTCGTTGTCCTTGTCGTTTCACCCTTTTTCCCTTAACGTGACTGCACGGTAGTACACGCTGAGGTACTAGAGAGCGCATGAAAATTTTTATTTGGCCCCAGCCGGATTCGAATCCACGATCCCTGGAATTGCTCCCAAAGACGAAGTCCTCGCGCTATCGCCCGGGTTAAAATTCAAATTTGGCATGCTTATGGGCAATGCTGATAAATTTCCAAATCTTTCAAAAAAATATATAAATTTTTGAACATCAATCAAAAATTTGGAAACATTGACAATCAAATAGCATTCCCATACCTACAAGAAAGTTGCATGTCAAATATAAACTTTCGACTCTCAAAATGAAAGTGCTAAAAGTGATTTCTATTAATTCATGATTTCAGTGGCATCCGAAACCCTTTACAGGGCTACTCTGTATCTCGTACCGACTCGTTAACGCCACATAAACAGAGAGGGAGGTATATGGGATTCATAGATACAGACAAAGATAGTATGCACATAACGAGGTCGTTACGAGATACAGAATAGTCATGTTAAGGTTGTCATTTTCATTTCCATTCACAAGGACAGACTGCGAACTACCGGCAGTGCGGAAGCGACACAGATAGACTTTTCTGTCGTGACCCTCGGCTAACAACAACAATAACAACACAACAACATTACAGGCACTTACTTGAAAACTGGCAGAAAAATAGGAGTGTTTATTCGAACAAACAAGAAAATTTTCGAAAAAATATTATCAAATTTTCCGAAAATTGGAATTTCAAAATATGCTTACATTATGTTGCCGAAGCCATTTTAGTTTGCCCATATTTTTTCCAGTTTTTTTTTTTGGCAGACAAGTTTAGTAGACGAGGGTCGCGACAGAAAAAAAAACACTAGCAAATGATTTCGTTAAATTGTATAGGTAGAACAAAGGGCTAGAGCATTTTGGTTCCAAATAGAATACATATTGAGTGATGGTTACCCGTGAATCTCAATACTCTTTTAATTTCGAAATTTTTTTAGATCGCCACATTATTTGGTAGATAATTTCTCCAACTCTAAACTCTCGTGCCTGACGTGGCGTCATTCCGCGCTGGGAGTGCTGGGACTATTTTGATTTCGTGCCCCAAAACAAAAATGAACGATTGAGAAATGGTTTTATCCCAGACGTCTGTCATCAAATGGTGACAGTTAATAAGTCAAAACAAAGATTGTTGGTGTGCTCTTTGCTTCTTGATGGCTAAAGGGTTTTTGCTGAAAAAAAAGTATCATCCCTCCGCTATACGACTTTGGATCTACTGGTTAGATTTAACTAGAGAGCCTCCAGAGTTGACGCTTTGATCACTGCGTACATTTTTCTGGTTTCTTGAATGAGATTGATTTTAATTTGTTGTATACTTTACTCTATGATACTACACTACTTGTTGAATATACTTAGGTATTGGGTCTTCTGCAGTTGTTGAATTTCAACTTTAATTTTATCCCTACCGTTATAATACTATACCTACTACAATACTTGACATGTTCCACGCCCATTATAGGGTTGAAATTTTTTTATATACAGTGGGAGAGGTGAGATACAGGCATTAGGCATCAGTCACACTAGAGCCACTACCACCCACCACCACCACCTACTACCACCACCCACTACCACCAAGCAGAATAATCGGCTATGGTCCCACTGAGCCACCGTTAACCACCGTTTCTCTTTCCTGAATTTGACATATCAATTGTCACTTCTCATGTTGCCAACCTTATAGCACTCTGCTTATGACACCAGTGCTGTGATTGCTCTGTTTGTTAATGCAAATATCTCACAGTACACACCTGGAGAGCCTTGGGCCTATGGAAGCAGTATGGAAAAGAGAGATGCACACATTGGTCACGGCCACGGCAACAAAAATCACTAATTATCATGTAGTCATTATACAGAACGAAATTCTGATCAAAGCTCTCAACTGCAAGACACCTGTAGTTGAAAATTTTTCTACCTGAAGCCTAGTCGAGATTATTTAAAGCAAAAAAGCAAATTTTCGAGAGAAAAATATATTTAAGTACCTATGTATAATAAAAAATAATAGCTCCAAGCGATTATTTTGGTACAAGAAAATGCCTTATTAGGGCCGGTTTGTATGTCTGTCCCACGGTCTTTTTGACCGTATTTTCACCAGAAATTTCACCTATATGATCAATTATATCTTCTAAATCTAAAATCGAATCTGTATTATCTCTCTGTGCGTGCGTGTACAAATTTTTGCGATTGAACTCCTTCTCGAAGAACAAAGTTGAGGCTCGCAAGTTTTTTTGATGGATAGCCTGTGCTCGGTAGTTTGCGACATGAACTCTCTGTTCCGGAAATATTTTACTGTATTTAATTTTTGATTGGTATAAATCAGCAACTAATTTGTGTTGTTATTTTCAGGTAAAATCTACACGCCTTTTACTTCAGTATAATTGGACCCGCAGGTACAGTATATCGACTGTCGATTACTATCCATCAGTATCCAGTCTGTCGCATCATTGTTATTCCATGGACGAGGTTTGTTGCATTAGAGAATAAAGTGAAAAATTGAATTTGCTACGACACACCTACTATAATGTTTCAGAAAAATTGTTGCGAATTGAAGAAGCTCTACGGTTATTGCCAATTCACACACTTCTGATAAAATCAGATTAAGAGAAGTTTATAGCAATCTTTGATGTTAACAATAATAGTATATTATCCAACAAGCAGGTAATAATTGCTTTTTACTCATAAGGACGCAGTTTGCCGACACGAGCCTTGGCGAGTGTCGTAAAGCATCTAAATGAGTAATAGCCATTACCCGCGAGTAGAATACTATGCTTTATCCAGTCTTATTGAAAAATGCAGGCATGTATGCGCGTGATAATGCGTGCATTATTCAATAGGATTGGATAAATATAGGTATTACCTACCTATACCTATACTCACGTCAATTCAAGAGGTATGATGCAAGCGGGCCTTAGCAACTTATTCTATTGAGCCAATTCATTTTCTTGCATATGCATATAAAAATAATTGAATAATTTTAACTGCAACTTTACTAACACGAGCAAAAGTAAAAATAAGAATATATTACAACTTTTAATAGATACAGTAAGAAGTCCCATCAGCTGAGGTAAGCTGTCAACGCACCTTTGTAACATAATCTCGTCCGTTATTTGCAAACTCATAAAAGGTATAAAATATTACAGCTAATCTACACTCCATCGTTTGCGTTTCGTGTTACTTCACAAAACGAAATGATTAATAATCGGAACGGACTATTTCCAGACGTTTTTCACGATTTTTATTTTTAGCCAAATCGAAGCGGCATGTTTTTCGTGCTTTTTAACTCATTTTATTGGATTTCAGTCTATTGAACTTTATAGCGCGCTCAATATTTTGAAAAGAGACTTGCCGGAAGTTCCGCCAGATACTGTACATGCGACTCACAACATTCTCCAGGATGATGTTTGAAGTTTCGGGAATAATATTTTTAATGAGACGAAGAAGAGTGCGATGTGCCCCGGAACATGCGGAAGTTTAGATTGTCGAGATATTATTCTGCGCTGACAAGCAATCAGTTATTTTTACGCGCATTATTGTGTTCGATTAAGGTGTAGGTATAAGAGTCGAATCGATTTTATTCAAAAATATCCCGAGGGGCTTAGCCTGCGACCATAACGTGAATCATCCGAATCACAGCATTAATGGACTAGGGTCGCTGACCTTACCGAATTTTTAAGGAACGCACACAAATTATGATCATCTCGTGTATGCGTATAGTGAGTAGCTCTGTAGCCAGGAGCAAGCTGGGATGCAAAAAATAAATTAAACAAATCTAACTGTCTTGGATACGCACAATGGCCCCGAGATACGTAATTTTTCAACGATTCGAAGTTCAACGACCTTTAAAAATAAGTATCATTATTGACGATTCGAGCAGTGTCAGAGTTGCGTAAGATGCCAGAAAAAAAGCCTGCAAGCATGGAGTATATACCATACACTCGTTTGTATTTGTACACAAAAAGAATTTCGCCTTCGAGTTATAATGCGCATTACGTTTTTTGTATTATGGCCAATGGAAATGGCCCTGGACCGAAAGAGAGAGATTGCTTTGCGCAAACATTGTTGTTATTTTTGAATATCGCCGTAATGAATCGATATTTTAGCAGTGCAGCAGTATCTATAGGTATATCAACATCATATTGCACACACAAACATATTTTGCCGTAATTTATTCTATTAAAGACCGTTCTAATTCCAAGAGATTTGTTTACAGTAATTAAATTGGAAATGTCCACTGTGTGGATTAAAATGATAGTAAACGCACAGTCGCACACTCACATTATATAGGTAGGTACCTATTATACCTATAGAATAAGCGCGCGGTATTACATTAATTAATTTTTGCCTTGGTAAAAAGCGTTAACATGTGTTATTATTCTCAAACTGCACTTATGTTAAGGTGCATGTAATGCTAACACTATGTATTATTGGCAGAATGCGTAATCTCCCGAAGCGTAGATAATATCGCGGCTCGCGGCTATCCGATGCGCAGGCAATAATTCATTGAGTCGTGATTATAACCACCTATACGCAAATTTCGTCGCCGTAAATAACGCACTCCGTTATTAGGTCAAGTTGCGGTAAACAAATGCAGAAATAAAGACGTTACTGAGAAAAAGCGCTTCGGCTCGGACCTCCGGCCTTATTTTCTTGTTTTTTGGATCAACAGATTTCGGAAGAGTATAACAACAAAAATACGCGACCATTATCACACTGGAGATGTTTTCAATGCGGCTTGGAAAAACTATGAGTCATCCTTTGAAAATTGGCCAGATAGTCACAGTATTGCTCAAGATTGAAATTGTCGGGGTCCGAAAAGTCGCTCAGCTTCGAAATACAATAACTTGTGATTGCCATAAACAATTTTGATTTTGACGTCAGAATTGGTTAGCTCCAATCATATTCCACATTGAACGTTTCATTTCATGTCAGTTAGCTTCGCGTTGAACTCGGCAAGCTCTCAAATAACAGCTCCTCCGTCAATTGTACGGGTTTGTCGCTCACTCCCGAATCGAAGTCTCCGCAGTGAATCTTGTGGCGTTAAACTGCGCAACGTTAAAATTGGTCGGGGTCGGGATCCAACCAGACGCGCGACTTTGAAACTTGTTATTGCTATAAACGATATGAATTCTATCTTCAGAATTTCCTAACTCAATCTCTCTGCAAATCTATTCTAAAGTAAACATACATACCCAAATGGTCTAGGGATCACCCCGAAATTTTGTCTTGGGTAAGATGACAATTTCTCGAGGAAACATCATCCGATTTCGGAAATTTTTGTGGTGCACGATACTACAAGTTACCACCTTGATTCATCCGATTGTCAACCCCATGTACGATATACAGGATGACAATGGATGGAAGGAGCGCAAGAATGACCTGACTTCAGCAAGGTCCCGTTTCAATGAAACAAGTCGCAGAACTTTTTAGGTGACATTTTTGGAAAGTGTACACCAGTATCCCAAAACGATTTTGGACTTTCGATCGTATTTTATTTTTTAAAAGAGTTATTGATTTTTTTGTGATTTTTAGATTTTTTGGTGCAGACTCTGTCAGCGGTCTTGCTTATACCCTTGGAATTAGACAGGAACGTACACAAAAACTCTATAAAATGTGTCATGAAACAATTTGATCCCATCGACCCTTAGAAGTGGTAAATGACCTGCACCTCTTTTGGGACTATATATGACAAATATCAAGCATTCTGCAGCATTGCATTACATGCTCACTAGCCGAGAGTGGTTTATTAAAATACACCAGTAGCAAGTATCCGATGCATTACGATTGCCATAGTAAACAATTGGTCTCGTCATGCATGCTCTTTTACACCTGAATTCTCAGTCCATAAATCACAAGAAAATCAATAACTCTTTGGAACAACTCTGTGTGCTCGAAGATATCGAAGGATATTTTTCTTTTGCGGAGTCTTGCCGGCAGAGTATCGGGGCGGACACTGAGGTCAGCGTATTTTGGGGTGGTCTGGCCGTCCCTTCCGTACACTCTTTTGGTGTAGGGTCATTCTGCTCACGCCTCCTCGGTGTTTGCCCTGCAGAGGAGAGCGATTCGTGTGATTGGCGGTTTGGGCTACCGTGATGATTGCAGATCAATTCTTAAGACGTTGAAAATACTCACTTTGCCATCAATGTACATACTTGAGTGCTTGCTGTGGACGAAGGATCACATCAGAATCAGCGTTAGTAGAGGGCAGATCCATTGCTATCCAGTTCGAAACTGTGACGATATTGACCAAGATTACTTGAGAATAAGCAGGACCCGTGACAGTGTTAGTTACTATGGAGTCAAATTTTATAATAAACTTCCTCCCACAGTCAGATCGCAGAGGACAGAAATGTTTTTAAGGCGACTATTAGAGAACATCTCCTGAAACATGCGTACTACTCAATCAGTGAATTTGTGTCGGCTTCACTGTTGAGTTTTTAATCTGTTATTTGTCCTGTGAATATAATTTGTCTTGTGACTGCTGATTGTAAATATTTACATGCGTACCTGACTTTTCTGTATGCACTTGTGGACTTGTGTAAACATTTTCTTCATGTGAAACAATAATAAACATTACATTACATTACATTACAAAAGTCATAAAGTCAGGTCAGGTCAGGTCAGGTCAGGGTGGCCCTCAACATCTGCATTTCTACTTCTCCAAAAAAGTACTATGCCTTCCCAAATTGCAACTTTTGAGAAATAAGGTGGCTGGAAAACGCTTACGGTCAACAGGTCTTCTCCCCGCATCGGGTTGACACAAGCGGAACCTGACAGAAGTCTGCGAACAATCGGCATTTCTCCGACAGAAATAATAATGAACCATGTCCGCACCACGACCTCTGGAACCTCTGGAGGATTTATCCTGATCAAACCCGACTACCCTCATGCAGCAGTCATCGTTCCGGACACCAAACAGCAAATATACACGATATTAGTGGTGGTGACGTCAGAGTCGCAATTTTTAAATGCCAAATTCAACAATGGTCCGAGAACAGAGGAAATTTTAGAAATTATTTTTTGGCTACTATATTGGGGTACGAAGTGAATAACTAGAGAACCTAGAGGTCAATATGGAGCATATTCCAATGTTATATCTTTTTTCTATAAGATTTTATCAGCAAAAGAAGTTTGATAGTGACAGCGATGACAGCGTATGTTGGCCTCTAGGTTCTGTAGTTTGTCACTTCGTACCCCAATATAGTTGAATATGCAAGGCAATGTTACCAAAAAATAATTTCTAAAATTCCCCATGTTCTCGGACCATTGTTGGATCCGGCATTTAAAAATGGCCATCCTGACGTCACACTAATATCGCGTATTGAGGTTGTTGTTTCCCGACGTTTATGTGGCAACCCGGTACTGTTTTTGGCGCGCTAAAAAGAATTTCTATTTCTTTTCTCGTCGGTGCCGAAGATTTTCAATTTTTTTCCCTATCTGGACAGTAGTTGATTTGATTCACTCGGACATCGACCTACGTCAATAAAATCGTACTGTTGAATCTTGATGAGCAAAATTTTGTCCGTCTGAAATACTAGAATCTGTGTCCGGCCAAGATTTTCTGGCGCTATACCTTTATATACTTTGTAGAATGCTTATAATTTCTAAGGCACCTTTTTTCTTCAATTAAGTACGTTTCAATCATATGCTGTGACTGTGCCTGCCGATTCTTGGAACTTTGTGAACCCGAACCCGTTTCGTGAATATGTAGGTACTACAATAATACACACGGTAGTTCACCGCTATTTATATTATTAATAAGAATTGGAACCTGCCAATTATGCTACTCGAAATTTCAGCGTATAAGAAAAAAACACCGTTAAGCGGAAGTGAAATCAAAACCGGTATCAAAGCATTTTTAAATATATATAGCTACATCGCTTCCACTCTCCCGGACACATCGATCTCAAATTCCCACGATCATCACCCAATAATAATTATTACAATCGAGATGATAGCGGAGGAGAGAAGAAAGTAAATGGGTATCTTCTGCAGTTAGGGAGCCACCAGTCGGTTCTTTGAGAAACATGAACATATGGCCCCGGCTAACTGTAAAATCTGATCAAATTTACACAGGCATGCATAAGCGCACAAGGAAGCAAGAAAGATGAGCCCTTTTGTTAACTCACCCGCTACCTGTCGACAGCCAGCATCCCTGCTGTTCTTGTGCCCAAGGGCCGCGGCTTGGTAAAAAGTACCGTTTCATTGTTGCAGCAGTGGCCCGCAGACATTACACGGCTGGAGAGGAGGGCGGGTGTCGTAAATATTTACCGCCGGGTGCTTTGTGTCCTGACTTTTTGTCAATATTTCTAATGGACATGTCAGGTTTACCAGTGTTTGTGGTAGCGGTCAATTGGTTTATTGGGGTGCCGTTCTAAATCGTAAGGTCTTTTCCGGATGCGGTTTTGCCGCAAACCATCAAAAAGCCAAACTTAGCCTTTCGCAGGGATCGTCCCATCGCAATGTGTATTTTCATGATCGAATAAAAAATTATGATATGAATATGTGTGGTGCCAGAGCCGCAAGGCTTGCACCAGATAAAAAATGCCAGTTACAATATTATTACAATCAAACTTGATAAAACAGTGGATAGTGGACCGTTGTCAGGATTACAAGTTGTCACAAAACATTTTACTGTGGCTTATAATCACTTTCACGACTTTTTCTTTGAAGGGTAAGCTATAGAAACAATGTGTTGGGTTGGTACGAATGATACCATGCTAACTTGATGCTAACGTCTTGATAGATGTGATATGATATGTATGATGTGACAGTTGTCACCGCGTGACATTGCGAATTGCGATCTAATATAAGGACAAGTGAAAATATTCTAGATTACATAGCGAAAATCATCTACTGGGTTGGCGCTTCTTCGCTAATGCTGTTTGGTATGGTATATGGTATGGTATGGTGGCCACCAAAGAAAATG
Organism: Anaspis maculata; assembly: GCA_949128115.1. Classification (NCBI taxonomy): domain Eukaryota; kingdom Metazoa; phylum Arthropoda; class Insecta; order Coleoptera; family Scraptiidae; genus Anaspis; species Anaspis maculata. Next base: position 53,071,632 of record OX421961.1, on the reverse strand, counting down.
ATGCCCAATGCCCACGGCCCAGAAGCCCGATCTCCTGATGCTCATCACTACCAACCATTCGTGATTTCAACTACCGATAGGGGCGCTGTAAACAAGATGGAGGATTGTAAGTTTTTCTGTCACCTGTCATCGTGCGTTGTATAACGGTTGTATTTGTGGTATTTGGGCTATTTAATTACTGATCGCTATTTAACAAAATTTCATTTTCTTGAATAACTCGATCATCTATATGAGTATTTTGACAATTCAAGTGATTTTCAATGGTTGTCTGACAGAAGCGACAGAACAGAAATGACGTAAAAACTTACAAACTAGCTTTGCCATTTCAGCCGCCAGAGGGCGTCTAGATTTTTGAAATCGCGACTGGCTTATATAAATTTTTACCCTTGTATGATGCAGAGTACACTTTTATAATGAACAAGCCGTTTTCCTAACATCATATCGTATAAGTTCCTTTCTCGCCTACCATTTTTCAAAGATTTGTCGCATTACACTGCAACAATGATAATGTTACAAGCGGCGATCCCGTACATATTGGTAAACATTCGATCTTTCTGGATTCTTCCATCCATTAGATCGCAGTGTAGAAGTGTGGAATGTTCTGATGCATTCCAGAGCGCGCGTTTACGTGGAATCGAATGGGGAAACTTCAATGCTCAATCGAGAAAGATCTGTCCATTTTGGCGGAGGCGCCGTTCCAGAACCCGGCAGAATTATACGGGTAACGTGTGTGATTATTCAGGAATGGTCTAGAAACCGCATATGCCGGGCCACTATGGAATTTGCTGGAAGTAGACAGAAAGTTCGGAAACACTATTCGGAGGCCTTATATAAAGCATCAGCCGGCAGCTCAGGGCAGTATTGAATTAGAAGAGACAGCGAGCGGATAAGCGAGTTGTAATCACAGCGATAATTCAAGTAGATAATTGTTGGCGTTTATTGATTGTAGTACGCAGAAATAAACAGTGTGTGTTTTACGTCGATCGTCTCAATTATATCTGAACCCGTAGGCGAAATATCGTAACAATAATGATAATTTTTTTATGAAGCGCGCATTCAGCATAATGCTGCTCTTCCATACAGACTTCAGAAATACTCAGTGGCGTAGCCAAGGGGGTGCGAGGGGGGGCGACCGCCCCCCCCGCCCCCACCTTCCAAGCGCCCAGGGCGCCCCATCCCGCTTTCTTAACTAATCGGACAATACAGAGGCGTATTTAAAGGGCGCAACACTTCTGTGTAAAAAAATTTTCAATGAAGTTTTATGTTAGTATATGTGATATGCGATACTTTTTATTTCTCGGAGGGCGAGGATGCTGTTGTCGCCCATAAAAATAATCTCACAAGTAACGGTTCTCTTCGTAAGTAAGAAACTTTCCGCCCATTCACAAACGCTTTTACACCCTCATAAAACATAGGTCTCGTACTATAATACGTAGATATGATACCTTTCTCTATAATGCTCCACAATACTCACCCACTGACCCTCTCAGTGGGTGGTGCAGAAGCAAAACGTGACTTAACAATGGGCAAATCTGCCTCATGTGCACTTGCGACTAGTTTGTTCCTTAATTTGGCGCCAGAATTTTATGGGCCACTTGCGTGGACCGAGCCTACATACCTATGATATGAATGGGATTTTAATGAATTTTACTTTAATGAAATTTCCACAAATACATTACATAGGTACCATTTTCATCTACCAACATGCACGATCAGTCGATCACCCCCAGCACTGCAAGTTGTTGATCAATTACACTTTTACACTGCTCCAACAAATAATAACTGCGTATGTTGTAAAGTTATTGTGCAATAATTGTGAATTGTGATTAGTGATGGCTTCAAAAAAAAAATCTGGAGCCGCTTTCCGCCAGGAAAGAAAGCAAAAGCTCTTGCAGGCTGCAGCGTCAGCCTCCAGAAACATAGGAGATTTCTTCAATAAGCCTGTCAAAAGTGGTACTCTTGCCTCTTCTGTTAAAGGCCAAAGCGCTGCTCCAAGTTTTACAGTCACTAGGTAAGTTTTGTGAATTTCAATTACATAGATAAACGCTGTATGTATGTACTTGTGCCTGTGCATAAGTTATACTAATTTTTTCACGAGCCTACTACGACTTTCAAGCATACAACTGCAACTAGGTATTTTCCTATATTTTGTTAATTGCTCATTGCTCTGTAATTTTAATCAGAGAATCGTCATCTTCGGAAGAGGAAAAGAACGAGGACAAGAGCAAAGCAGATGCGAGTGACGGCGACTGTGAGCCTGATATTTCTGATGCTGAAGATGCTGACCCCACAAACTCTGACATGGAAACAGATCAACATGATCAAGACACGGCTATGATTATTGGTTCTACGTCTTCGTCTCCCTCACCTGCGCCCTCCCAAACAGGTTAGTTGATGCTGATTGATCAATACTACAAGATACATATTAATATGATACATATTAAAAAAGAACAACTATAAAAACTCAAAAACTTGATTGTTGTGAAAATGGAAAAAGCCGAGGGAAAAGCTCTATCTCTTTGTTTATTCAACGTCGGCCTAGTTGCTAATTTTTTATTTTTCCAGATCTCGAAGGTGACCTAGAGACTTCAGAGGACCTCTATCCAACAGATCCGTATCTCTTCAAAGATCCGCCGTTGACAACAGACTTGATTCGAAAACTAATTGTAGATGGCCCATGTCAGCCTGGTCTTCACGATGATTTCAACAGCTTTCCTGTAGTCAACCAAAGAAGATTCATTCCTGATTGGTATTATTTGAAACCAGAAAATCACGTTCGCAAGTGGTTGATATATTCTCCTAGAATGAACAGACTTTTTTGCTTTTGTTGTTGGTTGATGTTGACCACAAACAAAGGTCATGTTTGGGCGGATCCTGAATTGGGCTTTTCGAATTTCAAGAAAGGGTTAGAGAAAATCAAAGCTCACGAAGAGAGCGTTTCTCACAGAACAGCGCAAAATAAATTCTGCATTACGAAAATACGACTTTCCAAAAACAAAACCATTATCGACGAGCAGCTCCAAGCTGAAAAAGAAGAAGCCGTGAAAAATCGAAAGTTCATAAAAGTAATTTTGGACATTCTTCTGTTTCTTGCGAAGCAGAACATACCCCTTCGGGGGCATGATGAACGTGTTGATTCTAAGAATCGAGGCAATTTTCTTGAAATGGTGAATTTTTATAAAAATCATGATCCTGTTTTCGCAGAGCATTCAGCTCGTTTGAAAAAGAACGCATTGTACACAAGTCCTCAAATTCAAAATGATTTGTTACATTTGTTAGCGCAGGAAGTTACTATCCAAATTGTGAAAGATGTAAAAAAAGCCAAATTTTTCACTCTTATAGTGGATTCGACAATTGACATTTCAAAAATTGATCAGATGAGCTTATCGCTACGTTATGTAAATAGCGAAGGCAACCCCGAAGAAAAATTTTTGAAGTTCTTTGCAATGCCTAGCGGCTCAGCTGGATCATTCTATGTAACCATCAAAACTGAATTAAAAAATCTTGACATCGATTTGGCTTTTTGCTGCGGACAAGCCTATGATGGTGCAAATACGATGTCAGGACATTTGAACGGGTTACAAGCAAAAATAAAAAAAGATGCTCCAGAAGCCCTTTACATTCACTGCTGCGCCCACAACCTGAATTTATCTTTGGTAGATTCTATAAATGCATGTACAGAAGTGAAATTATTTTTTGGTACTTTGGAGCAAACTTATGTATTTATTTCGGAAAGTTTCCCACGCATTAACCTCCTCAGAAAAGTTCAAGATCAAGAGAACAAGGGCAAATCTTTGACTCTGAAAAAATTATCTACAACCCGTTGGGCGAGTCATTCTAGGGCTGTCGATTCTTTTTTTACAAACATAAATGCTATTCTCGAGACCCTGATGAAAATAGTAGATGGTGAGTTGCCCATCAACTCGAAACAATTGGCTGAGGCAAATGGAATTCTTTCATATATAAAGACTTTCGAATTCATCTTTTTACTTTGCTTTTGGAGAAACGTTCTGAAGAAAATTTTTCCACTCTCAAACTACCTGCAAAAAGTCGACATGAATCTCAACTCCGCAGCTGCTTTAATTATTTCCACTATAAATGACCTCAAATCTTCACGAAATGAGACTGCTTTTAAGAATTTTGCAGCTGAGGCTAAAGAAATAGCTAGCGCTTGTGGGACTAGCGAAAGCTTTTCGGAGAAAAGAACTAAAAGAGTCAAAAGATTTTTTGATGAAAAAGCTGAACATGAAGGTCAGACTTGTCCTGAAGAGAGGTTCAGAATTAACGTTTTTTATGTGACATTGGATACATTCGTGGAGACTCTCACTGAAAGATTCACAGACTTTTTAGCCGTAGCAAAAAAATTCATTTGTCTTGATGCAAACGTGATCAAAAATAATGATGAAAATATGAAGTGCATTAAAGACCTAGTAATTTCTTATGGAAGTTTTATCGAGATCAACATAATTGATGAGTACCCGTCTTTTTGCGCTTTTTTCAATCAGTTAAAATTAGAAGATATTGTACTAACAACTGACGAAATATTGCCGTTCATACTTTCGAACAATTTGGAAACTAGTTTTCCAAATTTGACAAATCTGTACAGAATTTTTCTCACCTTGGCAACCAACAGTGCCAATGCTGAAAGAAGCTTCAGCAGATTGAAAAACATAAAAACATATACAAGGTCAACAATGACCGAAGAAAGGCTGAACGACATAGCTGTGCTTAATATAGAGAAAGAGAGTCTCAAAACTTTGAATTTCGACAAGGTTCTCGATAAATTCAAAATGAAAGGCAGAAGGATTATTTTGTAATATTTTCCTCTATTACATCGGTATTCAAATGTCAACCCATAAGTACCGGCAGTAGGAAAATAAAACAAAAAATGTTGCAATTTTTTTCTATAATAGCTATTTGCGATACAAGTGTTAAAAGTACGCGTGTATCGTACAAGATTTTATCTACAATGGTCTTTGAAATGTTTGGTGAATGTCAGAATTTATTGAAAATATGACAGGAACGCACAGAATCATCATTTCTCCACGTCGCCCATTACGACGTGTTAAAAGTGACGGGTATTATTTAACGCTTGTAGATGAAACCACTTTTTTGATTTATACGAACACTGATGTGATGTGAAGATTTTTTTATTGTTTATCGCTAAATACCTTATTTTTGTTGTCCTATATATGTGTATGACACTGGTACTATGTGTAAGCACAAGTGTGCTGTTTACACTAGCCATATAATTATGTCTATAATATAATGGGCTGTACCACTTTTTTTTCCAAAAATTTGAACTGCATAGGTGTTGTCTCACTTGATTGCCAGTCTTGGCCTGTACCTGGTGAGCTTCCTTTTGTGAAGTTCAATTTAATACCTACTTGAAGCCTCAGTATTATCTGACGTATTTTTGATTTTGTTAATATTGAATAAAAAATTAAACTATTGACTATTGAGTATTGTCTTCTCAAGCGTGAGTATCACTGTACTATTGTTGTACTATTTTGATGCTGGAAATATATGACTAGAAACGACAATTCAGAAATTCCCTCGCAACCTAGTCTCCCATGCTTGATTTCTAGTATGAAAATATGACAAAAATAGTACTGTGACACTCAGGCTTTATTGTGCGGGAGAAATTCATTTTATCAGGTTGGATTTTTGAGATCGAGAAATTTGCGCCAATAAAAGCCTGAAGATTTTTTTTCTGTAAACGTCTTTTTTCAGTATTTGACTTTCAATTTCTCTATAATGATTCTATTGGAGGTAGTGGATATTGATGAGTGAATATGCCTATTATTATCATTATTATCATTATTATTATTATTCTTGAAAAAATTTCGCCTGCGGCGCCGTCGCTCGCTTCGCTCGCGAAATCCCGCCTCGCGAAATCCCGCCCTCGTGATTACCTTTGCCCCCCCCGCCCTCAAATCCTCGCTACGCCACTGGAAATACTCGTATAGTACCTATAGGGTAGGGCAACCTATAATTGCCTATAAGCAACCTATAATTGTTGCTTGCATAGTACCATCAGATAACTTTCGCGTATCCCTAAACTATGGATGGCAAACACCATGGACAATAGTAGTTTTCATCAGGTCTAGAGCGCATGCTCCCGTTCCTTGCCGGTCGGCAAAAATTCGATCTTCGCGTGCTTGCCAGACTCGCACAGCTCTATAATCATTTTCCCCACTCTATACCTCTGGTGCTAGCCGACCCGAACTGTCAAATCTTGCGCATGCCCACTGAAACACAAAATTGTCATGAAAACTACTATTCTTGTAAGAATTTATTGTATGTATCTGTGGTATTTAACTTTCAGGCAAAGTTTATCTGGAGATGGAAATACCGGCTCCTAGGGCTACTTAATACACTTAACAATCGTTGCTGTCATTTACGCTTTAGTTGAACTTAACTAGAGATGGAAATACTGGGCCTTAATTATTGGTAGAGATGGGCGGTTCAGGAGTGATCCGGTTCGGTGAGCCGGCTCACTTCAAAAACCATGTGACCCGGTTCGCGGCGTTGGATTGAACCGGTTCACGGCTCACTAACATGCGCTATTTAAAGTTCAATAAATTGAGATTCGGAATCGGATTATGAGCCGATAGACGCAGAGTGAGCCCTGAAATTACAAAAAACTTCCAGTTCCGGAAATTTTTTCGAGCCGGGCACCGGGTGGCTGAGGGCTGACACAAGGATACGAAGAACGCTGAACGGCTGAACGAGTTGAGTTGGTGAGTTGTCGAGCCGGAGCCGGCATAGGCATGTGGAGTCGGCTCGACACGACACCACGATCATAAATGAACCGTGCTTGCGTTTCAAGGGAGCCGATTTGAACGAGTTCGAGAAATTACGAATCGTGGTGCAAGGTGCGATTACTGATCCAGACGGCTCAATTGAACCGGTTGGCTCAGTAAACCGGTTTCTCAAACCGATCGGGAGCCGGTGAGCCGGTCCAGTGAGTTGAGCCGCTTTGCTCATCTCTAATTATTGGGAACGTGTAGGTATAGACAATACAAATAGAATAGACCATATGTCGTCACGGATTTTTACGGTTGCGTAGGAACCAGGCGGGTATATCATTAAAAAAAAGGTTGGCTGATTTTTGATGCCCCAATATCCGTGACGACGGTGGTGATAACATATGGTCTTCTCTATTTGTATTGTCTATACCTATTTAAGTTGAACTTATGACGTCAACAAACCACTCGTATTTACCTATACGTCAGTTGGTCAGCGAAAAATACGCGTGGTCGATATCTTTTTAAATTGAGAGGAAAGTTTCCAATTTGATTCTAAACTTTCCTGAAAACACTGAGAAAAAAATTCTACTTTTCCTGGAATATTGAAATTGAAATATTGGAATATTAGATGGCTGACTAAGCTTGGAAATAATTAGGTACCCGCAGGACAATTTTCTAGATTGCTCGGCTTTTTTCTTCTGTACCATTATTAGAAGCATAACTTACAAACCAGTTACCTGAAATAGATAACGTTCAGTTAGTTTTGGTATATCAGGTGTACGGGTATGAATGCATTATTTGGGGCTTCGTAACAATTATTACAAGCGCTGTCCTATACACCTGTAAAAGGTTCAGGCAATAAATTGTTAATTGTTAATTGTTGTTAATAACGAGATACAGGCCTTCAAAGTTGGTTTTTTAAAACAGTTTTTTTGCATAACTTTTGAATTGTTGAGTCGATTTTATTCAAATTTGAACCAAAGCTTACTAAAATAGGTCTCTATTGAACAATGATAACGCATTCCATCAAATATTCTCAGGAGCAAAGATAATAGGGGGTACTTTCCCCCTTTCCTCCCTCTTTTTCACCCCCCTGAATATTTTTGGAAATGGTTGCAATTTTTTAATTCTACGTTCAATTTAAAGAAAACAGTAACTCTTTCAAAATTTTGATTGAAGGCTTCATTTTTGAGATATTTGGGTTTGAAACTTCGGAGAACATCTCGAAAACACCACTTTCAAGGCCTTAAAAATTAAAATTGAAGAAAACTTAAGATTCCTAAACTGAATTGAAATTTCTAGGTGTTTCAAGTTGATTATTACATACAACGCCCTTGATTATTGGACCTACAAGGATAATAGTCACTTATCTAAATTCCACTGTCAATAGCAACGGAATAAAATTCATGTAAACAACAAAATCTGACAGCTGTCACTTCGGACTTCTATTATGTAATAATCTTCAAAATATCACTCGTGCTCGAGATTTTCCCAGATAATTTTGGCCAGGCGTTTCCCTCGGGCTGATTGTCCCTGGATAAATGCCCTCCTCCTACGGAGTCGGGCATTTATCGCTACAATCAGCACTCGCGATCGTCTGACCAAAATTATCGTGAAAATCTAAGCACTTGTGATATTACTGTTGATTATTACATACAACGCCCTTGATTATTAGACCTACAAAGATAATATTCACTTATCTAAATCCCACTGTGGATGGCAACGGAATAATAAAATTGACGTGAACAACAAAATCTGACAGCTGTCACTTCGGACTTCTTTTTTGCAATAATCACCAAAATATCACTTGTGCTCGAGATTTTCCCAGATAATTTTGACCAGGCGTTTCCCTCGGGCTGATTGTCCCTGGATAAATCCTCTCCTCCTACGGAGTCGGGCATGTATCGCTACAATCAGCACTTGCGATCGCCTGACCAAAATTATCGCGAAAATCTAAGCACTTGTGATATTACTGTTGATAAACTACCATTTTTGCTAAAAAGCATAAAGCCTTTCAGAAAGAAAAATTGGGCCCTGAAAACTGGCGATTTTGAGATGTTTTCCAAAGTTTCAAACACAAATATCTTGAAAATGGAGCATCTAGTCAAAATTTTGCAAGAGTAACTTTTTTCTCTAAATTAAACGTAGAACCCAAAAACTGAAACTATTTCCAAAATTATTTAGAGGGGGGTGAAAAATAAGGGAAAAGGGAGGAAAGTACCCTCTATTATCTTCGCCCCTAAAAATGTTTGATGGAATGCGTTATTATTCTACAATAAAGACCTATTGTAGTAAACGTTGGTTCAAATTTGAATGAAATCGGTTGAATGGTTCAAAAGTTATGAAAAAAAATTGCTGAAAAACTTCAGAACAAAAAAATTTGGGCCCTGTAAAGTGGCGATATTGAGATGTTTTCCAATGTTTCAATCCCAAATATCTTTAAATCAAAGCCTCTAATCAAAATTTTGTTCGAGTAACTTTTTTCTTTAAATTGAACATGAACGTATGATTCAAAAATTAAAACCAATTTCAAAGCCCCTAAAAATGATTGATGAAATGCGTTGTCATTGTTCGATAGAGACTTATTTTTAGTAAGCTTTGGTTGAAATTCGAATAGAATCGGTTCGACAGTTCGAAAGTAATGCCAAAAAAAAACGGTTTTCAAAAAACAACTTTGAAGGCTTGTATCTCCGTTATTACGTTTGCGAGGGTATTTTTATCAAGGAAGTCCCCTTATTTTTCAATTTCCTACCTCCATGTGAGTTTTGTTGCATTGATTTCGGCACACCTGTATACAATAGGGGTGCCCAACTGTCCATATATTAGAATACCCACTTTATTTTTTAGCAATTATGCAAAAAAATCCGACCTAAGAGCATGTGAGTATACTTTAAAGCCGTACAATTTCTCCTTGAAAACTGCTCACGGAATCAGGGGCAAATCAGTAGGTAAACTAGGTATTACATTGGTCGAGTTTTGCTTTCCACGTAGAATCTAAATTCAAGAATTTCAAATAATTATTGGATTTGAGTTCTTCTCAGCCCGCGGGCATTCATGTTTTAACTTGAAAGCAAAAAGAAAAACTAACAGTTTTGGTGACACTGATGAATTTCGTAATGATTAGTTTCCTGCCTCTAGGCCTGATGGCCCCCCAATCATGATGTCCTGTAAGTACCTACACAAAAACGCGCTAATTTTTCAGCAAAATATTAAGACGTTATACTGCTGATGTTCAAACACGTATCCTGGGTGGATAATAATTACTTTTTACTTCGAAGATTCTGGAACCATTTAGCAACCATCATCATGAATAATTCACGTTACGCCCATACCGATATATCAACTTTTTGTACAAAAGCACCTCTTGGGTGGTATGCAAACTGTATATAACACCCAACCGAAATAACTTCATTATTCCAGAATGCATATAACGATATAGACGTGAAACTTGTTGGTGCTGAAATTCTTGCTTATAATTAATAAGATAATAAGTCTACTCTTCAAACTTAATGGTTAAATCGAATAATACGAGTTTTAAGACCTGGCTGTATATCGCGCATGAATGTTTCCGATTTGTTTTTCTTTTGACCGTGGCCAAGTTTCTATTCCGAGAAAGGCTGGACGATTTCTGTTTAAAAGTCAAAAACACAATGCTTATGGGACATATTCCTATTTCCTATACCCCCAATAAATGCCATTTATAGCCGTAGAAACAAGCCACACGACACAATTGATTCGTCCGACTTTGACAAGAACCCAAGCCCAGTTTTATGATTTGTGCGGGCAATATACGGTAGCCAGATATTTACGGAGCCGAACAAAAAAGAAAAGACGAAGGCAAGAAAAATAGAGTGTGCCGTCATAAAAGTCAGTGGTTTATTGTGGCCACATACCGCCAAACGCTGGTTCATGACAATTGGTGACCGACCAAGTGGCTAACATGTTGCTGTTAGGTATATCTTGACCAGATCTCGAAAGCATTCTTTCCAAAAAAGATTTCATAGATTTCATTTCAGAAATTCGCTACTGCTGGTATCAGGCTTTACGTAGACCTGCGGGTACGTGTACGTCGAAGATAGCAGTATTTTCGGTAACCGTAGTACAGGCGGTTGCTGGATGTTCCTGGCTAATAAAATCCACCTTGTCAGTTTAAGTTATTCTCTCAGTGAGTTCTTGAAATTAAACCGTCGTTTTATAGCTGCAGGTCATTAAACTGACGTGAAGATGGGCATGAATGGAGAAGATTTTATGGGTGTTCCTGCCTCGCCATGGTGTACCCAATCGTCAACGGCTTCTCTCAAATTGATTTTCGGTTTTGTATAATTAGACGGTCGTTAGCCGCCACCTCACGCATTTTACTTCTCACGCAAGCCTCAAAGGAGGTCCAAGACAACCTGCGTGGCTCGACTTTTTGTCGTTGGTATACCAAAAAAATAAAAATATGAAATATGAGAGCATTGAAAAAAAGCCCTCTGGATGGCTTTTTCGTCGTGCTCCCGAGACATTTTTCATTCGTTTGCCAGTATATAGGCGTAAATCAGGAGCTGCCCGACTTTTCCATCAGACTCCATTCAGCCAGGCGGGTTCAAGGAACTATCGGTGGTTCGATGTCTTTATCGATTATGTGATAAATCAGCACACGCGTTTACTGCGAACAAACGGACTCAACTAAATCCACAATCTATGAGCGTAATTATTTTCTTGTCCGATCGGCATCAACCAGCTAGTCAACAGCGACATAACTGATGATGTGTGGCATCTGAATCGCGCTCGTCCGTCAACAGGTAGTGTTAGAAATGCAGTCTTGGGATCCGCCCCGGATCATTAATGGTTTATGAAACAACTAAGTTCTGATGCACAATGTAATATAGCTTACAGTTAACCAACTTTTGATAAATAAAAAGACATCTATCAATTCAAGTGCATTCTAAATATATAAAAGAGAACTCTTAACAGTCTTAACACCACCGAACTTTTTGAAATATTCACGACTAGAGTTTCGTATTTAATATCACAAGAGATAAAATTTTGTCGGCAAAATTTTTCGATTGTTATGAAAATTTGTTGCTTGGCAATTTCGCGAATGACATTTGTAACAAAACCACGAGCCGTCAGGCGAGTGGTTTTGATTAAATGTCATGAGCGAAATTGCCAAAAAGCAACAAATTTGAATATTACAAGAGAAAAATTTTGCCTTCAAAATTTTATCTCGAGTGGTATTCGACATGACTATTTTACGAGAGAAAAGGAGGCTTTCTTTGAACAGCTTTTTCATCCAAAACCAAGATACTTATCTAGTTCTAAAATAACGTGAAGCCATAAAAAGGCCGAGAGAGTTTCGGAAGTCATGACTAACGGCGTATGGAGGTATAAGAGAGCCCGCTAGGATCTTGAGCATCCAAAGAAAGTATAGAAGAGCACAGAGTCTCGGGAGATAAAGAAAAGAGTTTCTACTAAAACCCTGACTGAAAAACCAAGAAAATACAAGACAACACACCAAAGTTTCGAAAGCCAGAAGAAGACTCAATGGGGCTTACAGTACGTCATAAGAAAGTGAGCTAGGTCTTTGAACGGCACATAGACATCCACATCAAAAGGGCCCGCAAGGGCTTCGAGCCACAGAAGAAGACACAAGGGGCAACTCATTAGGGATATAAACGATGCATGAAAACACAAGGGGGCCCGCTGGGACTTCGATTGATACAACAAGATGTAATGAAGCTTACTAGTTTGCTTAAATACTGTTTGTGACGACTGCCGATTCAAATTGATGCAAAAGTGTCAGTCTGACAAATATTATAGGTAACTCAATTTGAGCTTGCTTTGTTTTCCTGTGCTCATCTTTAGCTAAGTTCCGGTCATTTACAAAAGGAATTTTATAACAAGGCAGACGGCTGGACGGATTGGGACGGACAGGCGAATACAAAGTATAAAAATAGCGTATTCGATAGGAAAATGCGCTACATCTACTAAAGCAGTTTGAATGTAATGGAACGAGTGAAACGTCAAAAAATTGCCGCTGCAAAACCATCATGTTGGTTTTGCCCAGGTAGGTATAGGTACGTGTTTTGTCATCTGAATACTAGATTTTATTGTCGGTGTAATACACTCTAGTGAAATAGTCGTATTTAATATCACAAGAGATAAAATTTTGTCGGCAAAATTTTTCGATTGTTATGAAAATTTGTTGCTTGGCAATTTCGCGAATGGCATTTTTAACAAAACCACGAGCCGTCAGGCGAGTGGTTTTGATTAAATGTCATGAGCGATATTGCCAAAAAGCAACAAATTTGAATATTACAAGAGGAAAATTTTGCCTTCAAAATTTTATCTCGAGTGGTATTCGACATGACTATTTTACGAGAGAAAAAGAGGCTTTCTTTGAACAGCTTTTTCATCCAAAACCAAGATACCTATCTACTTCTAAAATAACGTGAAGCTATAAAAGGGGCCAAGAGAGTTTCGGAAGTCATGACTGACGGCGTATGGAGGTATAAGAGAGCCCGCTAGGATCTTGAGCATCCAAAGAAAGTATAGAGGAGCACAGAGTCTCGGGAGATAAAGAAAATAGTTTCTACTAAAACCTTGACTGAAAAACCAAGAAAATACAAGACAACACACCAAAGTTTCGTAAGCCAGAAGAAGACGCAAGGGGGCTCACAGTACGTCATAAGAAGGTGAGCTAGGTCTTTGAACGGCACATAGACATCCACATCAAAGGGGCCCGCAAGGGCTTCGAACCACAGAAGACACAAGGGGCAACAGACACAAGGGGCAACTTATTAGGGCTATAAACGATGCATGAAAACACAAGGGGGCCCGCTGGGGCTTCGATTGATACAACAAGATGCAATGAAGCTTACTAGTTTGCTTGAATACTGTTTGTGACGACCGCCGATTCAAATTGATGCAAAAGTGTCAGTCTGACAAATATCATTAAAGGTAACTCAATTTGAGCTTGCTTTGTTTTCCTGTGCTCATCTTTAGCTAAGTTCCGGTCATTTACAAAAGGAATTTTATAACAAGGCGGACGGCTGGACGGATTGGGACGGACAGGCGAATACAAAGTATAAAAATAGCGTATTCTATAGGAAAATGCGCTACATCTACTAAAGCAGTTTGAATGTAATGAAACGATTGAAACGTCAAAAAATTGCCGCTGCAAAACCATCATGTTGGTTTTGCCCAGGTAGGTATAGGTACTTGTTTTGTCATCTGAATACTAGATTTTATTGTCGGTGTAATACGCTCTAGTGAAATAGTCTTGACAATACTTTTTTATTACAGCGGCTCTTGATTGTCAAAAAAGTCCAGTCCATCAAAAGAACCCCTTTCAAGTTTGCTCAAAAACAGGTGACTATTCTCATATTCTGTGTCAGAATATGAGTTTGTACTTGGAAAATTGCAGTAGATAGGAGGTATGTTTTTGTTTCATGGTTTTTGGTAAAAACCACATGGAAAAACGCCAAGTAGGTAGGTATACCTAGTTATAATGTTAGAGCCGCCAAATTAGTGGTGAGGCGACGCGAGGTTGTAACGGTGCACATTACACACATACAGCGTTATTCAAATGTCTGGAATAAAATTCATAATTTTTTACCATTTTTTTTCCGGAAAAAATGCTCGAACAGGTTGATTTCTATTAAGAAGGGCAAGCCGTTTTCCCATGACCTGTGTTATGATCTGCCGCCAACCCCTTGACCCCTAGCCACACTGGCTGATGGTTCGATCATTCTCTGGACAACAGCAGGATTAATTTCTCAGAGCTCCTGCCTCCCAATGTACCGCAAGCTCGACCAATATAAGATTTTTGGTAAGTATTCAGCAAGATAGTATACGTCACATTTTTCAATAACATTAGAGTAACGTAAACGTACCAATGCCTGACACCTTAAGGGCTATCTTTGTATATTTTCTTATCTAGAAATGATTCAGAAGGACTTAAGGTGCATTTCGAATGTGGAATAATTAGAGCAGATAACATCCATGATATAACATTGATGATTACGGTGAAACGTGCCTCATGTTTTTGTTTAGAAGATTTTGAAAATTTGATTTTTTTTGTCCAGTACTTGACATGGCTTCTCTTGACTTGGCCCTAAGCCTGACTTCAAGAGAACCAATGCCTGACCCACATGTAAACAGCTCAGATATGATATTCAGAGAAACAGCAGTAGATGAACTGCAAAATAGAGACTTCTATTGAACTGATAACAAGTTAAATACCAGTTAGTTATATAGCTGGAAGCGAGGCTGGAAGTATTGAATCTGTGAATATCTATCATTGCTAGTAGCTGACACTAATGAAGCTAGTGGCTGACCTAGGGCCTCAGGTATTGGAACCACTGAAGATATCAATATGAAACTTTTATACCAGCATAAGCTCATTGAATCTTTGTTATAGGGTCTATTACTGCGTTCATTTTCCATTATCCAGGAGCTGACACACTTATTGTCAGGCATTGGACTTGTCTATATTTCTTAGTGCCAATAGCTGACACCCCCTATTATTACCATAAAACTCTTAAATCACCTGTAATTGATGTAACAGCATCTTTCTTCATCAATATGCAGCAATGCTATATGAATGTTTCACGAATATTAACCAAACTCACGTTTTCACAAACTATTTCAATTTGACAAAATCTTAGCAGAAATATTAGTGTTTCTGGTATCAACTGTTGCGCTACCCTTCAAACGGCCGTAGACATTTCAAAATTAGTATTGCTAACTCTACTGCATGAAAAATCTTGAGTAAAATGTTTGTATACCCTAACATTTGAACAGAATAGGTCTAAAGCCAATAATTCTGCCTATTTTCCATGAAATAAATAAAGGTGTCAGGTTAAGGCACAGTGTCAGGCATTGGTACGTTTACGTTATTTCCTATTTGAGAAATTGATACAGAAAAGTATAGACATGGCAGAAGAAAATTGAGATCCATCGAAGATAATGGTCCATTTTCAATATGTTGAATATGAATTTGTTATTGTTATATATGATGGTCATTTTTGCAATATCGAGTTCAAAAATGAAGACTATTCAGAAAGCTTTGAACAATTTCCCAAAACTTTCGACCCATACGTTATGCCCACTCGTCCTCTAAAGATTCACTCTCCTCCCTAATGACGTAATAGTAAGTAATTTGTATCATTAGGCCAGAAACTGCACATTTGCGAGTGCGAGTTGACTTTGTAGTCCGAGGCGGAGCATTTTACGAATATTTGATGTTTTGAAGACTGAAATCATCATCAAACCCAAACCTGCTCAGCCTGACGTCTGTCGCTTTTGACCAGGCGCTTGGGGTAGACAGTGAATGTTGCCAACGCGTGAACAAGAATAAAATGTAACCAAATTCTTTCATCTGATCATCGCAAAATCTTGAAAAACAAAAATAAGTGGACTTGTGTCGATTGTTTTAAATTGCCTAGACATATTTTTATTAGTTAAAGGATCTATGTTTCCCGTTCGTATGCTAAAATTCGTTGATGTTGTTACCGAAGATTTGTTACACCAACCGTTAACCTAAAATCCCTATAGTTTTTTTCCGGCCTAGTCCCGCAAACGCTTGGTTTTTGACGGATTTCGAAGTGTAGAGACTCGTCAATGACGGACGGAGGTATGTAAACTAATAACTAATATTATTGTTCCATCAAAAGGTAGGTACACAATGTATGACTGAATTATATTTGACGATGTTAGCCGAAATGCAGAAAAATTATCCTGTTTTGAGATATACGTACTTTGGAGTTTGAAGGCATTCTGATTGAAACTCACTCACATCATTATGCAACAGTTTACCATGCACATGAATGAAAACAGCAGAACAGCAAAAGTTTACAACTCTGAAACCAGACGAATGCGTCTCTATGATAGCTTAAAGCTTACACTCTGGAGTGTAATGAAACTGGGATAAGTATGGAAGTACTGTGGAAAAGCTGAGTGTATTAAACCAAATTTAAAGCAATCTTGATATCTCATGAAGAAATATTTGATTTAAGAAGAAATACAAAAAGTCATCGCAGTTCATTATTTCATAAAGCATCGTATAGTATAATACATTCAAAATATTCCACCCCCAAATCGCATTATCAGGAAAACTTCGACAGAGGCATCTATGTCCTGAAATTTTACAAAATTTACAGGAAAGGCCATGTGGCACTACTCGGACCTGTGGAAAAAGCACAATTTAGCACTACTTCAGGCATGCGCCGACCCAAAGTTTCTGCCTACTTTCTACTCTAGCACGATGGTGGTGGAGTTTAGTGCTTGCCAAGACATCGTCGTAGCGGTGTACAGGCCGAAATTCTCACGCGTGGGTCCCGTAACATTTGCAGAGAGTGTGTGTATGAGAGCCGTGCCGGAGTGCATCCTTGCATCTTTTACGCACTTCCAGCGGGAATTTCGATTGGCGCGCACCTTCCTTCGTGCATCCTGGGCACAGAATTCCTTCGCGATCGAAGGCGGCCGGCGCACAGGACCGACTTCGGGGGTGGCACCACCACGTGTGACATGGAGATCTTTCGCAAGTTCTCCCTCAGATGCGTCGTGGTCTGTGATGAAGTGTTGTGAAAAAGTGCCAAATTTTTGGATTACTTTGCCTTTTTCTTCATTATTTCCCTTATCTAAAAGAGGTGCGTGTAGTACATGATGAATACTTTTTTGAACGTGACCACCCCCGCATCCTTTGCGGTTACAAATTTGTTTATCGTTTGCCTTAGACAATCACCACGTTATCAAAACACAAATTTATTATATTTACGAAATTGTGCAGAGCGGCAGCCCAGAGTTTATTTACCTTGTAATATTACCTAACATCAGTTACATATCATTATCTAATTAACGAGCTAGCTGATACCTACATACAATGGATCCTAGATGATTGTATGAGACCTACCAATAAGCCACATACACATTCTTGCATCCACCCACGCAAATGCATACGATGGAATTGAATGAAGTATACAAGCAGTTTTTGTTCCAAATGTCCTCAGTAAATACTACAAATATTTTCATATCGAATTACAAATTATAAAATGCATATGAAATTATTCACAATACAAATATGAATACTAATTACTTGAAGGGTTCATACACACTACACACTTGTCGGGTGGGTGGGCAATTTCTGATTTATACAATGAGATAAAATGCAGTATACCTGCCTCGTGATTTAATATTAAACAATTGAAGGTTTACCAACAATGGCGATGCGATTAGAGCAATATTACATAAATATTTGAATAGCCGTAAATCTTTTCTATTTTTTAAATACCTTCCTGGAGAGGATAAACCAAAGAGTTTCGAAACAAAACCGGAGATGGGTTTGTGTGGAAATAATATAGCAAAGATCACTAAACATTCTAGGCGTATATTTATGTTTACTTTACTCTACCTATAAATTTGCTGCATCAACCTCGGTTGCCAAAACTGAAAAAGTTCCTTGACACCTGTTGAAAATGTTCTTGTCAATGTTTTTTTTTATGGGATTTTCTTAATTATCCATCATGTTCAATTTGTACATGCATAGATATACCGGTTTCCATCACAAATATAAATATGTTTCACTTACATAAGACATTCACCGGTGCTGACAAGTTACGTGTTACAGTGGCATACATTAACGATGATAATTGATAATATGTTCAATAACCAATAGGTAACTGGCACCGATAATTGGTGCCAAATTATTACTCGACCATAACGGAACAGAATCATGGTAAATCATGGCAAAATGCGTATAGCGGTGCTAAAATTGAAAGGGATCCCGATAGGTATTCAGTTGAAATAAAAATTCGTTTTGGTTCTTCTGCATAAAATGCATGATGCATGATATTCAATCAAAATGCATCTCGGTGCAGTCCTTTTTACACCCTTTTCTTGAAGTGAAATCCTGAAATCAATTTTTTTTCAAGTTCCTGAGTGTTAATAGATTCCTCCCACCCCACCTATAATAATTTTTGAAATGCCACACTTCACGTTGTTACTTTGTGGATGCCACTTATTAGTGAATAATATGGAAGGTGTGAAAAGTTCACATCCATCGACTCACAACTCATTTTCGATGAATATTGATGGAACTCAATTAAATTCTGGGCAGTGACTGACCTCCATGATAATTCTGTTGCGAATTTTATAATAATCATTATTAGATGTAATGTTCTATTCTACATAATTAAGTACATTGATATTACCAATATAAATTAATTTGATAAGAGAGTCTCTAGGTTTGCGCCACAAAAATATTCACACCGCAATGGGCATGTCTAGCGTTTTTCATTTTGATGGACTTGGAATCTAACAGAAATACGTGGTCCCTGTTTTTTGGTTTTTCTGATATACATACATATATTTCAAAAAAGAACGTCGAAAAAATCAGGAAATTCAACCGCATGCTTAGGTGACGTCCCAAATTTCCGACGCATGCATGTGATCCGTAGAGAAATCCTAGCGACCACACCGTTAGGTGCTGAGATCATAGAAATGCAGGCGAAGGTTTACATTGCTGAAAATATTGCACACATTCTCGATCCAGTTTACTAAAATCTCATTATATAATGACAATAAGAGGGCAGGGGTCAATGTTCCACCCTTTGATCTCCCATATCTTCAAAAATAAAATCCCGAG
This sequence comes from Anaspis maculata, assembly GCA_949128115.1. Taxonomy (NCBI): domain Eukaryota; kingdom Metazoa; phylum Arthropoda; class Insecta; order Coleoptera; family Scraptiidae; genus Anaspis; species Anaspis maculata. The sequence goes on along the minus strand of OX421961.1, from coordinate 53,052,252 downwards.
ATTTTTCCATAATTTTTATGACACATTTGAGGAATTTCCCAAAACTGCTTTGGACTCTTGGGCGCGAGTTCTGGGACAACGTGTATGCAACATAAATACGTCGCGTCGGTCCCAACTTCACTCTTGGTGTATATCTCGAACTTCTGAGCCCTCGGTTGAATTAAAAAAAAAAAGGTTGCGTAATTCTATGGAGAGTGTATACAGGTGTTTGCAAACTTGGGGTGGGAAATTGAACAGCAGGTAGAGTAATGCTCCAAAAGTACCAGAAAAACTGGAAAAGGTTGAAAAAAATTAATGATTTTCATATTTGGAAATATGCGGAGAGTCAAAAGATGGTCCTTCGATCCCTCCTATTTCTGTTATTTTGTAAGAATTTAGTAGAGTCTTTTCATCAGACCAAAAAGGAAATTTTTCAACCTTTGGATGTGTTTTGGAGGTTATAAAACTGATGTAGTGCAACAAATTATACAAATGGTTCCCATATGGAGTTTTCTGCGTGCATTTTGAAGAAAGCTGAATTTTTAGGATTTACGATTCACCCTGTACAGTAAATAAAATTATGAAATACATTCGAAGGTTCAAAACCATTGCTTTTTGGTCTGTTGAAAAGAGTTTACTAAAATCGTTCTAAATAACGGAAATGAAGGGGATTGAAGAACCACCTTTTGACCCTCCATATTTTTAAAAATAAATGCCCTAACTTCCTTTCAACATTTTTCTGATACTTCTGAAGCATTTCTCTAACTGCGGTTCAATTTTCTACCCCAAGTTTGCAAACACCCTGTATACATATATGCCTATACCTATACCATACCTACCTACATGCGACAGTAAAGACATGAATCTCATATTCCTATAAAATGATCATGCGAGAATTAGGTACTTCATCCCCTACTGAAGGTTCTCTTTATACACTTATATTTGAAGAAATTGAAAAAAAAATGCATAGATTTGAAAAGTACTTATGAGAAAGTATAATAGTTCACAGTGATCTAATATACCGGTGCCGCAAAAAGCTCGTTTATGCGATGATTATACCAAATATTGTTTTGAAGCAACTGATATAGTTTTCCATCCGGAAATACTCGTAGGTTTTCAAAGCGTCTTAAGTTGTAAAAACAAATCGAATCATTTTGATTTCTCAATTCTGCAGAAGTTGAATTTCATTATAGAAGCTTGCAATAGGTCATGTATAGGTCGTACTTATGTAGGTTCGAAACTCAGACTGGCCAGATGGTTTTTTTTATTATGCTTCATTACTATTTTGGCGCATATATTATTCACTATTAAGCGAGCATGTCGAAGAAAAAAAAGGAGTGTGATATGAAGATAGACTTGCGAGATGTGACCTTTGGCTCTAATTTCACAATCTCGGCAATTATTGATGCGCCTGAAGGGAGGGTGAACCATGCAGGATGTAGGGTATGTGTGTGTACGTACTGTGTAGGTATACTGTAGGTATTGTAATTGTTATTCATGGACAATTTGAAGTAATATCTTTTTGGAGATTTGTCTGAAATTCAGTAAAATTCTATACTAAAACATATTTAATAGACACGTAGGATAGACAGGTATCGATTTGTATGTTAGTCAGCACCCATATTTTCGTTCCACCTAAATATAAGTAATCTAACTATAAAATATTCAGTCCGCTACCAATTATAGAATTTAAAATAGATGAGATAATTGTCTAATGCCTGTAGAAATTGTACGCAGGAGTCTAATGTTTAATTGAAAAGTATATGCACAAGAAGTTCCGCAAAGTGAGAGTGCTATGACATCAGCAATCAGTTTGTCACTTCCTGAGTTCCTTTAAAAATTTGTAAGCTCAGCTCTCCAAAGTACTTTTAACGAACAGCTCTGATTAAACGGCCGTCGTGCTATAATCTTCCACTTGGAGCTACCGAAACTGGTGCGGAATTGGCTGTTGCATAATTTCGATAAACCGTAATTTATTACCCACACATTACACAAGTCCAATTCCATTGAACCCTCCGGCGGATCCGTGATGATTTTTCGACAGAAAAGAAAGCTAACGAGTTGCTAATGTGACGTATAAATTCATCATCATTATCAGAGAGAGAATCATAATGATTATTTTGGTTGTTGGATGGTGAGTTGTACTCCCAGCATCTGAACCTGCATTTTGCGTTCGCTCTGAGCACACCACCGTAGAGGACGAGGACGACGTAGTTTCGTTGAGTGGATGCACACGCTGATGTTGAGAGCACACCACGGAATCAATACTATGCAGTTTAAAGACGATATGACGGAATCTTCGACGTCATTGCGTAACACTACGAAACGGCACAGTGCTTTCCTTTGTACAGTGTTCTCTGTCTATAGACATTTCCGCTTGTATTTCTAGGCGCATCAGGCAATAGAGCTTTTTCAATCATTAGCAAAGAGGAAACCGAGGGCTATATGCGAGCTCTTTCCGTCATCACCAACTCTTTTTTTTCAATCTTTAAACGAGGAAGTTTCAGTCGAGTGGATGAAGCGTCATCACTTTATCACCTTCTCGCGGTGAAGCAGAGTATAGCAGCGCACTACAGCTCACTTCACGCCGCATTGAGATAGGTCGTATCAGCATTATGTGCGAACCCCGTAAAAATGTCTATCTTCAAACAAACAACAAGCGTTTTAGAGACACCATCCGCACAATATCTGAAAATGATAAAACCATACAATTTCATCAAGCGCGCGCTAGCTAGTTAGCAGCACAAAACAGGTGGTGGTCACGTTCAAAATGGTGACATGATTGTTGTCTGTAACATTCTACCAAAAACACAATTATTCAGGGCCGCCAAGGGCAGCAGCCGGACCGTCGATGGCGAAACTGAAGACCAGTGCACCACCCCAGTGTCGGCTTCAGCTAGCATGAAGAGATGGAAGATATATTGCACCAAACGTACGAAGAACAGGGTTAGAGATATGGATCGGAAGATTTACTCTCACATAGGATTTGGTTAATTAGTGTCTGAAGTTTTAACTTCTTCTTCTTCTTTGGAAAAAAAAAACCAAACAAACAAGAAAATTGCAACGACGAGACTGAAGACTTTCGCCTACAATAATTTTACAACAAACGTGTATACAACCAAGTGGGGTGTTTTGATGCACCTGACATAAATAAGCAGTGATAAAGTATAGTTACCATGAACAGCAGTCCGGTGTGGCAGCAACGTGTTCGTTTGTGAGATCGTGTGCTCGGACATAGATTCAGCCAATCAAAATGTATGAAATGCAGAACATGCAAAATATATGGAATAACGTCAATTCCAAACTGGAGCAAGTGCAGCAGGCACAGGCCCAGTCCCAGCAACCTCACACCTCCAGTGGATCTATCAAAGGTATTTCACATTTCTTATCTTAAAATCACAAAACTTATTAATTATTTGTAAAAGTACTAAGATAATAATGTTATATGTAGCTGCTACTTAACTGGTCGCACTGACTTACCTACTGTGAAGTTAAGTAGTTAGGTATGTTTATTGTATCCATGGGGTATTATTGTCTACTTACACTCCGTGAAGTGTATAGCTTTGCCGTGTTTAGCATAAAAGTCGTATGTGCTGCTACATTGGCTGATATTATTTTCAAGTATTGTCAAGAATTGTTCCTATACTGTATGAAATTCACATTGATCCTACAACAATTATTGCATTATTGCTAGATAATCTTATGATAAGACTTTGCTATTACTCTATTGCATTCACTTGTAGATATCCATCAACCATCAACTCCTAACTAGACAATACTATTTTATAAAGAAATATTTTGAATTCAGAAACAATTTGATAAGGGTCAGAGTACTTCGCTATAAAAGAAAGAAGACGATGAAAAAGTGGAAGCTCGAGTGAAATAACCATCTAGTATACTTATTCATTCATTCACTTGGAACTTTTTTTTTTCAATTTAATTTATTATTCAATGTACTGAATAAATGTCCGGGTCAGATAGATTGTGATATCATCTAGGTTTCAAATTGAAAAAAATACTTACAAGACAAGGTGCTAGACTACTAGTGTCCGCTTTTCGACCGCGGGAGCTGATCGATAGGTTAAAATCAATGATGCCGGGATGTTCATTTTTCAATTCAAACTAATTCAACATAAGGCATTTCAATGACATTGACGCACTTTCAACAAGGAACGCAAATGCTGCAGCACATCACACATTTGTAGTGTATCATTCTTTGATTATCTATATTCTATATATTGTAAATATTGTATGAGTATTATAATAACACTTGTACAGTATGAACAGGTTCAGGCGTTGAGGTGAGCAACGCCTGAACGTCTGGTCTGTTAGATTTTATCACCCAACGATCCATGGTGCTCAGGCGAAACTTCTTCACCCTAGGAACTAATTTCATTTTTTACCTTTTACCACCTTTTATACCTTTTTTTACTTTACCATTTTGATCTGTATTTTTGTTGTATTTCAAGCAACTCAGAATGTTGGGAAGATGAATTTTAAATATGGTTCTTCACATTAAAGATTATCCTTAAATTTAGGAGGTGACTTTGATGGTAGTTCAAAATCATCATCAATTTCGAGCTATCCAGTTGTTGCAACTTCCGATTTAATCTCCTTTAGTTTAATGTGGCGCCATTTTGAATTTTATATTTGGCGGAGAGGGGTGGGGTCAAGAGGGTTGAAGATGAAAATTTTATAACTAAAACATGTTTTACATATCCCTTTCCATATCTAAATTAAACGTTGTATCTTAAAAAATATTCACTTCATGTCCAAAAGTTATTTGGGGGGATCCTTTTGAAATTAACACCTTCGTATTATAAAAAAAAACTATGCCTGTAGGATTGTTTTGAGTAGTTCTCTGTATCCTGCTGTACAGTGTAACTATAATTTTCTCCATATTCCAAAACACCGTGTATTCACTCTGTATACGATGGATGCAGTTTTTTTTCTTATCACAAAAATGTAGGGCACTCCTACTCGTAAGTTGAAAGGTAAAAGAAAACAAAGTTGCAAGAAAACACTGAATCAACTTGAAGCAATTGATTTTTGAAGATGTTGGATCCATTTTGAGAATCTAAATTCGTTCAGAATACTTTGACAATCCACATCCGTCCAGGATACTTCGTCTTGTTTCTAAATGACATAGAAGTAGAACGACAAACGAAAATCTTTTGAATGTGTGAATTTTTCTTTTCCCTCACACCCTATATTTATTGAGTTGAAAAATATATTTATCGAGTTGAAAAAAGTTGCAACACCAAAATGTCAATTTTGAATTGTCAGAAATGAATTTTCGGAGACAATGTTCCAACAACTCAAACAACCAATGAACCCAGGAGGCAATGGTCGACAAAAAAATCTGGCCCTCCACCAGTTTTTGTTCCTCGTGAAAATGTTTGTCTTTGGCTGCTTCACTATAAAATGTTAAGAACAAATGGTAGGTATGATCGGAAATGAATGGACTGCAGCCCTGGAATGTCTGTTCTCGGCAAATACCATTTTCAGACGACGAGTTCGGGCTTTTGGGTCAAAGTCCTGTTGTTCTTTTTTGACACTACCAAACAGGGTGCTTCTCTGATGGTAGCAAAAAATTCAACTATGGGTAGATCTTGTCAAAAAAACCACTCTAATATTACTCCTACTCGCTATATTGCACTGGTCGACTAAGCATCAACAATCAACATAATAAGCAATCCCTGGTACTATTTATTTGTTAATTTAGCATCTCACCGTGGGTTCCACCAAAATATTTAACCAGCTGATAGCTAACTCGAGGTTTATTTTGATGGATTCTGGCCAAATGATCAATGTAAATTCAGGGTTCACGCTGAGTAGTTAACCAAAGGGTGGTATACTTGCGATTTAACGTATTTTCCAAAATGAATCTACCAACATTGACCAGAAAAAAAATCCGTTTAATCTCGTTTTAGCTTAAACCGCTCTTAAATTTTTTGGTGGAACCCGGGGTCAGCTATTCGAATTATATTGCCTATGCAAGTTGCTTCGGAAACACGATGTTTTGATATTCGCTGAAGACTCCAACTTGGGGTGAACCCACAACCTTGCATGTGGGTGAAGGAGCCGAGAGTTGACCGAATTCATCGTGAACCTGCTAGATTTCTTAGAGCTCTCTAGCTTAGACTGGCACCAGCTATTGGGGAACTGTCGGAGATCGAAATAGAGCATCAGTCGCGACGCGAACCTTCGAGGACTTCCATAAAAGATGTACCGTGAGCATTCTGGGATTCGCTTGCGAGCATAAAAGGAGCGTATCCGGTACATTTGATGTCTCAGTTATTCCCAATGCAAATTGTAATAATTGCATGTTTTTTGCAGTGATACTTAACACTAGATGTGAAAATGATAATGCCAACTGCAGTCGCGCCTCTTTGGCACTCATCCATGATCCTGCAGACTCTGATTTAGAGCAGTACGTGTATACACGAATTCCAAAATTGATAAACTCCGGTACTGAGAAATGTTATTTACAATAATACCTCACTCATGTAAGTGCATGTCTTTTCCAGTATCTCTGTTAAAAACTGGGTCAATACGATGACATTATTATTGTTATTAAAAACTTAAATGCAGTAACCGCGCACAGCTTTCGTTTCCATGTGGGAACAGCCCGGCTTCCACTAAAAGAAAACTAGAGATACGTAAAGTTTCACAATCGTGTGAAAACTTCTTGAATAATCGTATAATAATGATAATACCGCTGAAACTGTTTCTTTCTGGCTCTGGCGGGTACAGTGCAACAATGCGAAACATCTGTCATACACGGTCGTCTTGTTGCCCGTTAGTAATTGAATCAAATAATAACAATAATTTAACACCAGAATACAAGAAAAAAATGATGCAGTTATCTTGCATCTGGTCCCGGCGGTGCCGCGGTGATGATGTTTATAACTTTTGTGCAGCATGGGCCATGTGGTGCCTGGAATCTGATTGGACCGGAATTAATTAATCGGCCTTATTAGTGAAACGTTCAATAATAATTAGTGTATTTGTGATCCTAATCCGAAACCAATTATTATGTATGGAATCAAATCGGAATATATCTGGAGCGCACATCATTTGGTAAACAAAGCGTCATGATATACGAGTAGCAGGTACCTAATATACCCACCTACAGCGAGGTTACTGGGTCTGGAGGTCTCAAAATTTTCAAAATATGTATCTATAATACGTTTTTGAACTTGTCAAGTCCAAGCAATTCATTTCTAGGTGGTGTAACCTCCCTTACCACAAGTGTAACACAAGATCGCAATGATCAAATGCCAATCGCACGGTTGATGCGGTGATATCATACCTCCGCGTTTCGTGAAACTTTGGTCAATTGGTTGTGTCTCTCGTTGCTGAAACCCAGGTGTCATGACTCATGAGATACAACGTCTGATTCATTATCTCATATACTGGGTGAGATTCAACTGCATACAACTTATTCCTGATTGCAAAAAGTTACAAGAGTGTACGTTGCATACAGCTTTTAAAAATACTTTTTATGTATATATAACCTGCAATAGATATAGAATAGGTATAGAGATACCTATGACCATATCAGATGCAGAATTTAGACCTCAATTTGAATATGTTCTACGAAGTCCAACGAAAACCTTTAATTGGTTCTCAAACCTATCATTAAAGTTCTCTCCGCGGGCACCATGATCTGAATGGGCAATATGACGCGCGCGCGTTCAAACGATTATGAACTGGCGCAACAAAAAAACGGCATGATGTGTAGCAAATTAGCAATAATGATCACAATAATACAGGTGGCCCAACGAGAACCTAATAGACATCAGGTTTTAAGAACACTTGACCTCGTTTTTTCGAAAAAAAACCCGGAAAAATCGATCTCCTGCTTTCGAGACAACGTTGAAATCCCATTAATTCAACAGTGATGTTTCATTCCCATAGCCCACTACTTCAGAAATTTCAAATGACATTGGGGGTTGAGCTCAATGATTTTTACGACGGTGTTTATTTTATTCGAGGCAATTTTTTTCCAAAATGTTGTCAAGGGCGCAAGTCGGTTTTCTATAAAATGCGCTCACGCTTTCGTGTGAAAGAATGACTCTAAATAAATTCACTCATCTGTAATTTTTTCCCAAAAAACAGGTAATTTTTTGGATTTTTGTGCAAATTTTGGAAAACTTGCATTGAATGAATAGTCCATCCGCTAGGTACTATTCTGTATTTGTTTAGAGGTCGAAGAGGTTTTTTTTTGGGATTCCAATCAGTTAAGGTCCACAGAATCATATTTTTTTGGTGGCAACGCTCAAAAGTGGTGCGGTCACCCTGTGCACCCCCATGGGGGCCAGCTCCCAATTAATCGAATTTCAGTTCTGTAACTCGGAGGATCGACACAGAATTACAAAAAATTCAGGATGTCATGAAAAAACTCCCTCAAAAGTCATCCATAATGAAGATACAGCCCTTCAAGTTTCAAAAAAGGCGATTTCCGTGGAGGTACAATTTTCACAATTTTCAACCGATAATGCTGAAAATTTGGCTAAGCCCCTCTGTAACAAGCATCTAGAAGGGGGAATTTCATTTTCTGGATAAATTGTCCAGTGGCGGAACAACTGGAAATTTTGACATAATGCCGTCCCTCCTCATTTCTCAAGTCCCTGGTCAACTTTGGACTCTGAAACTTCCACTATGTATCGAATACATTATTCAGCTACGATGTTCCCAAAAAAAACAAAAAAATTTGAACACAATTTTTTCATATAAAAAGAATACTATGATATTCAGCTAAAAAAATTAAAGCAAATCCTCCTCTTCTATATTCAACATTAAACCCAGAAACCAGCTCTGATTTTAATTTTTTTGGGAACATCGTAGCTGAACAATATATTCGATACGTAGTGAAAGTTTCAGAGTTCAAAGTTGACCAGGGACTTAAGAAATGAGAAGGGACGGCATTATGTCAAAATTTCCAGTTGCTCCGCCACTGGACAATTTATCCAGAAAATGAAATTCCCCCTTTTAGATACTTGTTACAGAGGGGCCTAGCAGACATCCTGAATTTTTTGTAATTCTGTGTCGATCTTCCGAGTTACAGAACTGAAATTCGATTAACTGGGGGCTGGCCCCCATGGGGGTGCACAGGGTGACCGCACCACTTTTGAGCGTTGCCACCAAAAAAATATGATTCTGTGGACCTCAACTGATTGGAATTCCAAAACAAACCTTTTCGACCCCTAAAAAATACAGAATAGTACCTAGCGGATGGACTAGAATGAATTCATCCTTTATTTTTCAATATTGGCCTCCACACGAAGGCCTAAAGGTAATTATTGGTAATCAAGATAATTGAAAGTGTTTTAAAATGATGTTCCACTCAACCCCTACTGAAGCGGTTAGCACCCCCCGACTATAGAAGTGGAACAGCACGGTTGCATTTAGCACTTGAACGTCCTCCTTGGAAAGAAACTCGATCTCTCCGTGGTTTTTTCGAAAAACGAGGTTATTCGTCTTTCTTGGGCTTTGATTGGGCCACCCTGTAAAGTAGTTACTGCTTTCCAAATATATGGTTTATGTCAAGCACACTTATCTATTTATGTGATGAGGAAATTTATTTTCAAGAACTGCGTTGATTGCGCTATAAAAATCACGTATATAAGTAAAGCTTCTAAGCGCGCTCACACCTTACCATAAACAGGAAGTTTTCGCTTCCGCAATTTTCATCAAGATGGGACCAAAACTGCAGTAAAATTATTGAATAAGAATAATCACTGATTACTATCATTATGTGGTGTGTAATGAATTAACAATGTTGTGTTCACTATTCGTGTGCGGACCTAAGAACAAGTAAGTATAAAAGTTTCCATTAAGGATTCATGATGAGGAATGAAACTGATGTCATAAAACGCTAATTTCTTATTTTTCATACCTTATTGAATCAGAACCAGATATGAATTTGCTAATAGCGTTAAGTAAGCTCCGGTTACCAGGTCCGGTCTTGTTTGAAGTTTGAATTGCATAATACTTAATATTTATCATACAGGTCTGTAATAGTATATTGCATACCGAGGTGGAAAGTGTCTCATTACAGCCAAGGGATTCAATATATTACCGATGCGTGCCGAGGTAAGATAGAATCCCGTAAGCTGTAATGACGCTTTACTCCGTGGTATGTATAGGACTTTATTCACAATGATCCAGTTTAAATGCAAATAAATGGCTTTATTTGAAGTTTTTCGCGTCAAACGTTTTCATCAGGTAGGCATATAGACAACGTTCTCGTATCTCGTAACAGCGCTCCGCGACAGCTGTTTCGATCAGATCACCTCTCTTCATACGTCATTTTGACATTATTTTCCAACCTGTAAGGAATCATTCGCTTTACAACTTTTTAAAAGTTGGGAATGTATTGATTGCTAACTCATTGTGAGTAAAGGTAAATTGCATGTTATGGTGTCATCCTGCTTTAGAAAAAGCATCCGCCTGGGAAAACAATTTGATCGCAATAAAACTCATAAAGCGATTTTACTTTCATTAACTTACTGTGATGAGCTTTTAGATTTATTCAACTTTTCTCTCTCTCCCCCCCCCTACAAATATGAATGGGAAAGTATTGTGATCATGCAGACATTTTCTCCCTGATTTCGACGAATAATGAGGGGCATTTCAAGGGCAAGACTATTCTACAGGGTGTCCACGGTTAAGGTGCTCTAACTGTAGGGTTGTATTATTTGGCCAAATGCAAGAACATTGTTCCTATGAAAAAAGAATTCATCATTCGGCTTGAAAATCAAAATGATCGTACTAGACAAGGGTAAGTTCCAAGTTTCATGAAAATCGTTCCACTAACAAGAGATTTCAATATGGCGGCCAAGATGGCGGCAGAATTATGAAACTCAGCTTGAAAATAGGAATGATCGTACGAGACAGGCGTAACTCTCAAGTTTCATGAAAATCCTTTAACTTATAAGAGATTTCCATATGGCGGCCAAGATGGTGGGGCAATCATGAAATTTGGCTTGAAAATAAGAATGATCGTACTAGACAAGGGTAAGTTTCAAGTTTCATGACAATCGTTCCACTAATAAGAAATTTCAATATGGCAGCCAAGATGACGGCCGAATTATGAAAGCCAACCTGCCTATTTGGTTCTTGAGGACCTAAGCTATCCACCGGATACAAAAATAGTGCCCATTGGCCACCCTTGGGGACATCAGCTATTATTCGGAAAAAAAGTTCCAAGACTCTTGTTTCAATTCTCGAGAATGAGTACAGCGTCTTAATTTCTGCACGGACTCGGACAGACAGACAGACAGACAGACAGACAAACCGGCCACATAAGCGTCATTCTGTTACTTATATAAAAAAATGTTTTCCGACTGATTTCGACCTCCTGAACACGAATATCGGGTTCACCTTTGAATTGAAATATTTCTTTTTTTATGGAAAAACCGAAAAAATGGTAGCCTGTCACATGATTTTTAGTGATACCTACCTACTTTTTTTAGCGCACTTCTCCAAACGGGAAGGCGCTTTTGTCCTCGCTTTGTCCGTCCGTCCGTCCGTCCGTCCGTCACAGCATCTAGTCCTAGACGAAAAGGTTTTTGCGAAAAAATTTTACTCCATTGGGTAGCTCATGACCTTGTATCCCGAACCAAGAAAAATCTTGACGAAATAATAATAAACAATGACAATAATAACAATTTAGTGTGACGCGGCATCGCCGTTGAATGCTGCATTTCAGAAGCCGGCCTGATCTCGAAAGTTATCACATGCGAGGAAGTACCCGATCTTATCATTTTACCATAATACATATGGGGAGTTATATTTAGAGAATGATTTGAACTTTATTTTAATGAAAATTTCACATCGGTGCGAGGTGCCGATTAGTAGTTATTAATTTTTGAAAATGACTCCGAAACTACGGCTCGGCCGCAAATGATTTATTCGTTGCTTGCTGGTGCTTGATATCCTTTCCTCCGAACAAAACGAAATTCAATACAGAAAATATTTCAACTCGAATGGGTAGCTCATGGCCTTGGTACGCGAATCAAGAAAAATTTTGCCGAAATAATCATGAACAATTACAAAAATAACATTTTGGTGTAGGGCGGCTTCGCCGATCAAGTGCTGGCATTCGCGGTAAGATGTAGAAAGTTGCGATATGCAGGCAACTACAATTTCTTAATGAAATACATCACTGCATGTACGGCATTATATTTAGAGAACAATTTGAACTTTCTTTTGACAAAAAGCCCACTTCGATCCGACCGTTGGGTCAATTGTTATCAATTTTTGAAAACGACCGCAAAGCCACGGCTCGGCGCATATTACACGACCCTACAAATTTAAAATCAGACGTGCCGAAATAGTAATTGAACATTTTGAAATAGTCAATACTAGGTACCTGAAGGATAATGGCACTCAAATTACGAAAGATGTTCGCTCAATAACAAAAAAAAAGTAGGTAGGTATCACTAAAAATCATGTGACAAGGCTACTATTTTTTCGGTTTTTCGATAAAAAAGAAATGTTCCAATTCAAAAGTGAACCCGATATTAGTGTTCAGGAGGTCGAAATCAGTTGGAGAACATTTTTTTATATAAGTAACAGAATGACGCTTATGTGGCCGGTTTGTCTGTCGGTCTGTCTGTCTGTCTGTCCGAGTCCGTGCAGAAATTAAGACGCTGTACTCCTTCTCGAGAATTGAAACAAGAGTCTTGGAACTTTTTTCCGATTAATAGCTGATGTTCCCAAGGGTGGCCAATGGGCACTATTTTTGTTATCCATACATCGTTATCATTATTCTCAAAAAACAGAGATCTCCTGTGCACTTCGATGAAGTTGAACTTCTCCTCGGGAAATAAAGCTACAGCCCTTGAAGATTGAACTTTATCCGGTGGATAGCTTAGGTCCTCAAGGACCAAATTGGCAGGTTGGCTTTCATAATTCGGCCGCCATCTTGGCTGCCATATTGAAATTTCTTATTAGTGGAACGATTGTCATGAAACTTGAAACTTACCCTTGTCTAGTACGATCATTCTTATTTTCAAGCCAAATTTCATGATTGCCCCACCATCTTGGCCGCCATATTGAAATCTCTTATAAGTGGAAGGATTTTCATGAAGCTTGAGAGTTACGCTTGTCTCGTACGATCATTCCTATTTTCAAGCTGAGTTTCATAATTCTGCCGCCATCTTGGCTGCCATATTGAAATCTCTTGTTAGTGGAACGATTTTCATGAAACTTGTTTTGTTATTGAGCTAACATGTTTCGTAATTTGAGTGCCATTATCCTTCAGGTACCTAGTATTGGCTATTTCAAAATGTTCAATTACTATTTCGGCACGTCTGATTTTAAATTTGCAGGGTCGTGTAATATGCGCCGAGCCGTGGCTTTGCGGTCGTTTTTAAAAATTGATAACAATTGACCCGACGGTCAGATCGAAGTGGAGTTTTTGTCAAAAGAAAGTTCAAATTGTTCTCTTAATATAATGCCGTACATGCAGTGATGTATTTCATTAAGAAATTGTAGTTGCCTGCATATCGCAACTTTCTACATGTTACCGCGAATGCCAGCACTTGATCGGCGAAGCCGCCCTACACCAAAATGTTATTTTTGTAATTGTTCATGATTATTTCGGCAAAATTTTTCTTGATTCGCGTACCAAGGCCATGAGCTACCCATTTAAGTTGAAATATTTTCTGTATTGAATTTCGTTTTGTTCGGAGGAAAGGATATCAAGCACCAGCACTATTGGCTTGCACCTCGCACCGATGTGAAATTTTCATTAAAATGAAGTTCAAATCATCCTCTAAATATAACTCCACATATGTATTATGGTAAAATGATAAGATCGGGTACTTCCTCGCATGTGATAACTTTCGAGATCAGGCCGGCTTCTGAAATGCAGCATTCAACGGCGATGCGGCGTCACACTAAATTGTTATTATTGTCATTGTTTATTATTATTTCGTCGAGATTTTTCTTGGTTCGGGATATAAGGTCATGAGCTACCCAATGGAGTAAAATTTTTTCGCAAAAACTTTTTCGTCTAGGACTAGATGCTGTGACGGACGGACGGACGGACGGACAAAGCGAGGACAAAAGCGCCTTCCCGTTTGGAGAAGTGCGCTAAAAATATATTGGTAAAATTTTCTTGTATTTGTCCAAAGAATACAACCCTACAGTTAGAGCACTTGAACCGTGCACACCCTGTATAATGTCTGTCTGTTTGTGTGAAGGTGTGACTGTAATCTTCCACGATATCTTCCGAGCCGTTAATTTGATCGAGAATGGACTGATTACTTTTTGGTTGTAATATGTCAAAGGGATGTGACTGAACGGAACAGATTTTTTTGGTTCCAAGTAAAAACTGAATAAATAATAGGTAGGTACTAGGTAGTAAGTATGCAATATGAAATAGACGAAAGGATGAAGGCTTTGTGGCACAACAGATGTTTTATAATGTTGCGTAAAGTCATTCGAAAATTCCTGAGAGTCCTTGCACGTGGCCATGTTGGGATACTCCTAGATAAGTGATCGAACTTTTTAAATTTCGCCTTATTGAGCGTGACACTACTTTTAACTACGTACTTATACAAAGAAACCGATGGTAATCGTTGATAATGACCCGCGGCCAAAAAAATTAACGAAAGCGATTAGAGAAGCCGATTTACTTGCGTAATTGAAGCATATGTACTCAAGTACAAAGGTAATAGTTATAACAATAATAAATTGGAAAAAAGACGAATTTTCCTCCATACGGTCGAATCAATATTTATCAACACTGATTTGGCAAGAATCCAATGAATAGAGCCACAATTGAATTCGGTTGCGTACATTAAGGTGAAATTGCATAAAAATCATTGAGAACGACCTCTCATGAACCCAACAATCGGTAAATATGTTTACTCACACAGCAACTATGACACAAACTTTCAAAGACCATAACGAGAGCAAAAATCCTTCGCACGTACCGCTATAAAAGCAAGAAAAAAAGCACCAAACCGAAATGCTAAACGGGCACGGGTACTTACCTGATGGGTGCTGGTATAGTGACGGGGGAATTCTGCGAACAATTTATTGCATCATTGTCACTCATCTTTGTGAAATAAATGCAGAATCAAGCGCGCCGCATCGAAAGACGATTCTCGATTTGAGAAGGAAAAAATGGACTTTGACACAAATAAACCGTTTTGCAAATTGTGCGGCTTGTTGGTTGTGAAAATCAAAGACCGCCAAGGCCCCGTACTTTTTGTACGGTTCCGACAGTATCGCAACCATAACGGCAATAAAATAACCGCGGGCGTGTCAATTTTTGCGGTTCATGGGAAATCCGGGTGTAAGGACTCCGGCGAGAATTACCACGAAACTTGGCATCCCTTTTCGGTCGTTTACTTCAATTAATGCGTTAGTCGGTAATTTCGGCGAGTTTTTATCCTCGACTTGTTCCCATTAGTTTTGAGAGTTATAAGCCAGATAATTCTGGGTGCTAGGTTCATTGGCCGTCTTCTAAAAACAGAGTTACAATGTTTTCGAGAATGGCCTTTTCTATTTAAAGCTGGCTGTAAGTGTATGAAATCCACTGTGCAGAAAAATTCGTCGGTATTCGTCACTATTTTCCCCAGATAGTACTTCCAGAAGTTCCTGAAGTTTCTTCAAGCATTATAAACTGGCAGATCTATTTTTAGCCAGCGCACGTACCAGCTGTAATAGTGCTATTACATAAACATTACATGTGTTAAATATCAATGAGTGGTGTACGTCCCAGCAGATTAAACAATAGTCAAGGACCTATTCCCCATTAATTGCGTTATGATTCGTTCCATTAAGATTCAGTTTTCACCAGTGGGCTTTTGCTCTCTTATGAAATTTTCATTCTTCTCTCTTCGGTTCCTATGCCACGAAAGGAATTTATCTCACTGACCTATATTTTGCCGTAGAAGTTCAATAAACTAAGATAATAAGAAATTACTAAGAAAAAATACACTTTGACTGTTGACTTACTATTACATGAAATTATCATATTTACAAATATTATCACAAAATAACAAAAAAAAGTGTTTGCTCATTAATAACAAGAAAGGGGACACGAGACGCTGGCACAAGTGACAAAAAAGGAACGATAAAAGGCGCAATATTATTCGAAAACCGATCAAGCATGCCGGCGCCTCCACCATTTTGTGCCTAAGTGAACTTTAACTTCGTTACAAAGTTGGATATACCGGTCGCGCATTGGGCAAATTGTTGTGCAAGTTACAATTTCAGCATTTGTGTGAATTAACCATTGAAATCAACCTTCGTTTTGCTGTAAAACTGAAAATATTTTGTCCTACCTCGTATTAAAATTTCGATGTAATCAAATGAACACATAAGAAACCATTTAACATTTAATGTTTGTACCGTTTAATTGTGGCAACCTTGATCTAAAAATGTCATTTTCTTTTTCAGGTAAGGAACTCTCACATCTGACTCCTTGAGTTTAAGGACTTTTCGAAATCTTTGGTAATGCGCGTAAGTTACTTCTTATGTTACTTCATAGTCATAGCACTAAATTAAACGAGCAAAATTTAACATTGTTGTACACTGTACAGGTAAAGCAATCTATGGCTATATGCATAATCGTACTCGTGCGTTATTTAGTATCCATCTTCGATCTTATGCAGATAATTTTTATACCTTATGCTTGTGCATTCCATGCAAACTTCAACAATTGCTATCAATATTAAGTATATTAGGGATAAAACGGAAGCATGAAAAAATTTAAGGTATACAATTTAATCATCATGCACTTTGCACAATGTAAGTTCTCATGTTAGACCGTTAAGATCCGGATCGTTTAGTCGCCTTCTACATTATTCCTTGTCTAGTGAGTCGGAGTAGAAAATGTGGCTCCCATCCGGAGTTAAATCGAATAACCTGTCTGCGCGTTTTGCACTTAGTGAGTGCCCGCACCATCAATTATTATTGCTGTCGATCGTGAAGAATGGTAATTGCGCCAAATTATTCGTCACGCTGGACCAGCTCGGAGATGACTTCGAGTAAATATCATGCAGGGTGCACGGCATGTGCAAATTATAATAACTGCTAAGAATTCTCAGAAGAAGGCATTGGCAATTTCAAATCACATCAAGCCATACCCTAGCGGAAGAAAGGTGTGACACACGAGATCATACCCAGAGGCCCAGAGCCACTGACAACTGAGAGTTTGTTTTCTCTGTCATATACCTAACCAATAAACGATCGAATTGTTTACACTTTAGATACAGGGAATTAAGAAAAAATTGAAATGGGGCAGTTATGAACGGTATGTACTCATTATTACATGCATGGGTACTACTTAGAACCACAGGCCTTTTGAAACCTATGAGTACGGTAAGAAAGCTCAAAGTTTGACGATTTTGTTCTTGATTCTAATAATAAAGTAAAGGCGACATGGAAACTGATGAACGACCAAATCAATAAAAGTAAAAAAATAAAATCGACTATATAACGCATAGGTACCTAGACTGTGTTTCAGCCAATGAGATGCACGAATTCGGGGTACCAAGAAGATATCACATCACAGCGATGATAAAAACAATTGAATTTATCACCGATGTCGGCTTGTTTACCTCCTGTCAGATCGAGTGTCAGATTGATTTCAGTTTGAGGTTAACTTTTATTTCGAATGTAAACTTTTGAAAATACATAAAAAATACTTATGGGATACTAATGAAAGAGTTTAAAACGTGATTACTTACCCCAAAAGGGGGTTCTTGTACAAAATATATACAGATACAGCATTCGTCTGTGGTGTTGATGTAGACACAGGCATTCAGATCAGAGAAATGTCACATTGGGTGGATTTACACGGGATCTGCTCGTAACATGGAAAATCATGTCCATGCAATACGCTTCACTAACGATGGACGAATCTTTAAATTGATATTTTGTAATGCATATAGACACTAAATAGGTGAACCTTGATTTGCCTTGAAATGTCTGATGTAAGTATACAATTCAATTTTTTCAATTTGTTATAGTCTTATAAATTTAACTTGTGGTATGATTGATTATTAATCGATGATATTTTCTCATGGAATCGATGCTGCACATTCAACTCTTGCTACGAACTGCTACCGCAGTGCTCTACAGTCGTTAGTCGTTGAATCTGCAGGCACGATTCCATTCGAAATTTTATGAATGTGCCTGAAACTATCATTGATACTATAGGTCGTTTCGTTTGGGTACGCATAGGTGGCGCGAATTTCATAGTTTCGTACACCGATATTGAAAATTAACACTAGAAAATCTTGTAGTGCGCCTAAAATTCCAAAAATAATTTAGGGTGTGTGTAAAAGTGACAGCCAGGAACCAGTAGCTGGTCAGGGGGGGGGAAGGTAGACAGAGCATGCAGCGTTGCCATTCCACTGAGAGGTGTACGAAAGTTTTTAAAATTTTGCGCCTTTACGCATGCGCACCTGGTCAAACGAAATAGCCTATTCCGTGGAGATATCGATGGCCTTGAGGATGGGAACCTCATGCGGAGTTGACCGATTGCGACCTCTCCCGAGCATCTCATTGTGTATCATATCTCATCGAGCCCTGTTGTTGGACAAAATGTCAAAGTACGGCTTCCGTGGCAAAGTTTTGGAGGTCTACAGTTCTTATCTGTCGAGTAGGATGCAGAGGGTCTACGATAGTGGAACGTTCTTCTCCCTTCGGTTTTTGTCATATGGGGCTCCTCAGGGTTCTGTTCTGGGACCTCTTCTCTTCCTAATACATCAACGAACTAACAGATTTATATTGTTGAGTTGAGTTTCAGATCCATCGTTAACTGAACGGCAGGTCTGTTCTGCCTGGTGAGGTAGCCTGTGCGCATTTTGTTGCTGTATGAAGAACTCCATAAAATTTTGCCACCTTATTAATGAGTTTTGAACAAAAATCTCAAAACGTATTTTCACCTATTCTTACCTACCCTGCAGACTGTACTATTAGAGTTCACTTGTTGTAAAAGATTCACAGCGTCCGTACTTCAAATCATTCAAACAATGTCCGGATAAAAAGAAAGGTTTACAATTTTTCACCATCGGGCCAACACACCAGATCATCGCGAACATTCTTGCACTTGCAGGAATCGTCACTGAAAGCAAAACGTATCTGTAAGATTCCTGGTTTGATGGCACGAAGTTGAAAACTCCGCAATGATGATAATAAGTGATAGTTACTGTCGGAAATCCTCGTCCAACATAAAGTCAGCTGTTATGATACGGCCGCTACGGATGGATTATTTTTAGTTTCCAAATCAAATTCTTCTGAAGTTTTGACAGGACAGTTTGAGTTTCAAAGGAAAAAACTTCCTACAAACTTATACCGAACCAGAAAGATGCTGACTTTAAATCTTGCCACGCAGACTTAGATTTCTTGTGCTGACACCCTGTATAACAGCCAAGCGTGATGCGACCTGCCCTGAGCCCATCTTCTGGAGCTACAATGGAAAGAATAAGGAAACCTGTCGATGGTGGATAATAGGCTTATACCTACCGGTGGTACCCACCTGCAATTAGCAGCGCGGTGTGTGTAATTACGCCGAACTGTATCTCTTAGACCGTGGTGAATCGCGCGGTGTGGTGCTGTACACATACCTAGTAAGTAAGCAAGCATTATACATTTGCGGACCCCGATGTCCTTGGTACAAGTCTTTCAACTTGTGGCCTACTTATACAGAGCCGCAGTCGCAGCCGCCATCCACCCGGTGCGGCACACTCGCCGCGATCTTTTATTTGCAATGCCCGCACGGTTTATTTATAAACCGCTCAATATAAACACGCCGGAGATAATCAGTGTGCTATTGTGACATAAGATCACATGTAACTATTATATGAGCCGGCGTGGAAGTCTCGACAACATAACATACACACACACACATGCATGCATGCACGCATCCACTGTATGGAAATGCAAGAGAAGGTGGTGGTGCGACTATCGCCACCGCAAATCGCCAGACGCACGGAGCGAACGTGGCCCTAAGCAGATTTTCAGGCAATTAGTTTGAGGTCTCAGGTGGGCCAAGGGTCAAGGGCTGCCGAAATATCAAACTGTATATCACTGAAAAATGTGGATTCCCCAATTTATTAAATTGTATTCAATTTGCATAACCACCTGTAGGTTTACTTGCGTTACATGGGAATATTTTCGGAAGACGAGAAGTAGGTATGACATTGGAACGACACTTGGTGAGACTAGCCTCACGTCGTGGTCTATGAAGATTACGAAAGCTTGATGAAGATGTGACTAGCAGAAGGATAACTGAGGTTGAGAAAATCGAAGTAAAACAGAAAGTACCTATTTAGTTTTTGTCCCACCAATGCAATTGGGTACTTGCCAATGAAACAAATTTGACTGAAAATACTTTTAATCATCAACAAGAGTAATGAAGAGTATTTCCTGAAAATTTACGGAAAATATATCCATTGGTTAAAGAGATTTTTTTAATTTTTTTATTTTTCAAAGGGTTGGTAACAATAGGGAAACGTCAGCGGGATTTTCATGTCTGTATTTTCAAATATTGTAATGTCACTCTAACAGTTTTTTGAGCTTGCAATCCAACAGAGCTGTTTGTTTAGTTTTTAGTATATTTGTGACGTCACAAATATATTTTTGAAACACGCATCACGGCCGCAGTTTTGGGAATTTAGGAAAAAGAAAAAATACGGGAACATATTTTTAACCACACTATCGATTAGCTAGGCCAATAAGAAAAAATTGGGCAAGTACCCCATTCAACACGATCGTGTTGCATTTCAACTTCATTTCAGTGGTTAGTCAGTATTCAAGATTGAAGGCGAAGCTCGAAGATCGCCTTGGATGTCAGTCGTAAAAGCGTTGAAAAATATCTGCTGTGGTACCACAATACCTTCCCGATTAGTATCCAGGAACCTATGGAAATTTTTGTTCCAGGCGTCTCTTCGGGTGGGAAGTTCAAATTTGAGAGAAAGAGTGAAACAATTTTTTTTAGATAGATGATAGATTCATCTATCTATTCTTTATCAAATTTGCAGAATCTTCATAATAAATGAACAAAAAATCAAAAAAATTTCCTGAAAGATTCGAATTTCCCGCAAAAACCTCGAATTTTTTTCCAAATCATTCCATTGTAAAAAATTGTCAATCAAGGCTTCATTTTGAGTTCCATCGTTCGAGCCCAAGAGAAACCGAAGCCGTGTCTCATTTGAAGTTAAGCCTACACGACGAAAATGCAATCTATGTACTTTCGATATCAGTTGGAATTTTTCGAAAATAGTTGATCCCCGAGCAGAAAAGAACGTCTAAGATGAAAAAGCTTAAAGGGCTTAAAAATGACATTTCGCAAGTTGAGTTCAATAGGATATAGTATCTGTCATTCTTTGACAGTAACACTTCCGTCTGACTGAAGATGACTGCCAAAAACTAATCAGCATAATCTAAAAAAAATTCTGCCTGATGATCACAATACTTCCCCCCCCATCAGTGGAAGGTCGGGAAAGTGAAAGTCTTCTGTAGTCTGTAGGTGACACAATACTTCATTACTTCCCCGGCGGTATCCACTGTAATGATTTTGGTGGTAGCGTTTCTTCGGGAGGGAAGTTGGAATTTGATTGAAAAACTTGCATCCGAACATAACCAAAAACACCTATCCTTTTCCTCGTCTCTCTTTCTCTCGCTCTCTTATTTTTTCTTTGCGTCAGTTTGTTGCAAAAACTGATTGAGGTTATATTTTGAAGTATAAGGTATAAGGTATATATATGGTAAAAGTGGTTAATATGTAATAATTAATATAAATTGTAAATTTTAGGGAGAGTTCCTCTAATGCTTGCTATAAATTAATTGATATTTTTTGCGGTGACATTTCTGTTTGACATGTCACTGCCAAAAACTAATTAGCATATCAGAGGGGCTCCCTGATAACTAACTATAGCTCCCTACCAATTTTCAGTTTCATCGAACGAACGGTCCGGCAGTTATCGGAGCCGAACGTTTTCTTCGCATCATCATACGTAACTTTTCCCTTGCGAATATGGGAACGGGGCCGGAAAAGTAAAATTCAAATGATTAATTAACTTATTACAAATAAGTAATAAGTATATTGAGTAGGCTTTCCTCATCATTACATTCTTCCATATTATAATAAGTGACGGGAGTAAAACTTTGAATGAGCCAAAATTAGAACCGGAACAGTAGATACAGTTACTGTTTGTATCAAAAACTTGATACTATAAAAATAATAAAGCTGGTTTACGTTTCACGTCCAAGCTGATGCAAACTGCAAAATGGGAAAGCTGCATTGTTATGTACTTAGCGCGAATCCTTTTAAGTTTTATTCATCATAACTTGCAAAAAAACTCCGGGTGGCTTTATTATTCACGAGAGAGGTTTTAACGCCAGTTTACATGAGTTACTTCTGAACTCCTTAACGAGAAGTGGCGCCTGCTATTTTTCCATACGAAAAGTCCATTTTGGTAGAGCTCCAGGAAGTAAGATACAAGTCTTTTTTTTTAAGTCCACTGTGGTATAAATGACACACACCTTCGTATTGACGGTGAATGCAAAGGTGTATGTCATTTGCACCACAGCACAGTGGACTTTGAAAAAAAATACTGTACATAGTTGAACTTTTCTTGTTGTAAATATCGATGATCTTCTGTCTATACACTACTTTATAAAAAATCGTTGTCTATTTTTCGACCAATATATATTTCGAGCTGATGGCGCTCATCTTCAGGGTTTTTTTGCTACAAATAAATATATGAATGGTATGAATATACAGAAACCAAAATTCAAAATAACTCACTTTTTAGATTTTTGAAAAAAGTTTCATGTCAGGATGGAAAATAATTGTCAGTTTGAATTTTGGTAATTGTTAACAATAATTATAATAATTTTGTAGTATGAAGAATATTTTCTGAATCAACAGCTAGATGTTCAAAGTTTTCAATTATCATTACAATTACATTTTAATTTAATATTCATTTTTCATTACCATCATTTACCGAAAACCAACTTCTACAGATACGATCATTCCTTTTTCATCAATTCACTCACCAAGCGCTAAAATATCCGCTTTCAATTGTTTCTTCACTAGACTTTTCAAAATTCCCTTACTCCAAATGGACTTCAAAAAAGAGCTCAATATCATTTATCAAATTGCAGAGAACAATGGATATCCAAAAAAGCTAATTACCAGATTATTCAATAAATTCATATACAAGTTTTCTTATCACCATATTTCAACAGAACAACAGAAGATTTACAGAAGTCTTCCCTATATTGGTTATGGATCATTGAATATTGCACGAATTTTCAAAAAATCAAATCAAAATATTTCTATTTCATTTTGTTCTTTAAGAAAACTCGACATAATTATCAACACTAAAGACCCCCTTAATAAATTTGATAAATGTGGTGTATACCAATTATCATGTCAAAACTGCAACAGTGTCTATATCGGCGAAACTGGAAGAAAAGGAGAGATACGCTTTAAAGAGCATTTAAGTGAAATAAACAAGTTTAAAAAAATAGGCTACTTCGAAGCGAAGTCAAAGTTTGCTTACCACATCATTTCATCTGGCCACACATTCAATCCAGACTCTTGCTTCAAAATTTTACATCATGAATCCAAATATCAAAAACGAATTCTTTTTGAATCACTTGAAATTTCAAAATCATTAAAAAACAGTGAACAAAACACCTTGAACGAACAGACTGAGTTGCTACAGGGGAGAGACACTTTCGACATTCTGATTGAGGCAGGGAGTGACTTCTTCAAACAGTTCACTTGATGTTTGTTTGAGTTGTTCCTTGGTTCTGTTGGTGTGTGTTTGTGTCTCTCTCAAGTAGCCGGTTAGTCTGTTCCCCATTTTTTCAGGTGGCACTCAAGTTTATTCAATTCTTTCCTTTTTTTACCTATTTACCTTCACCCGAACACCTTTATTCATTATTTAGTATCTAAGCAATTATTGTTAACAATTACCAAAATTCAAACTGACAATTATTTTCCATCCTGACATGAAACTTTTTTCAAAAATCTAAAAAGTGAGTTATTTTGAATTTTGGTTTCTGTATATTCATACCATTTATATATTTATTTGTAGCAAAAAAACCCTGAAGATGAGCGCCATCAGCTCGAAATATATATTGGTAGAAAAATAGACAACGATTTTTTATAAAGTAGTGTATAGACAGAAGATCATCGATATTTACTTTAAACACACTACAGACATGGAAGAATTCCTGTGGAAAATTTTCTTGTTGTGTTTCCTAAATTCTCAAAAATTTCTATTTCTTAACGTCTTCCATGAACGTCATTAGTCCAGGCAAAAAATTCTCTCCGCTCCGGTCTGAAAAATCCTTCATCGATTGAACCCCAGTTTAATGGTGAAAAACCCTCACTTTCCCTTATCCCTTATCCCTTATCGGAGTTTTTCGGGCCGGCCGGCGTGCGGCACCTCGTTGTGTCAAACTCAGCAAGTTGACTACACATATGAAACACAAAAATGAAGTTGCTATGGCGAATTTCATGTTGCTTCGTTAGTGCTTCCTTGTAGTCAATACCAGAACACAGCCACATTTACGGTTCGGAAGATATTGGGCAACAAAGTGCAGGACCTAAAGCTGGCTACGACTTTCCGCTTTGATCCTAAGCGTTTCGTTAGTGCTTCATCACGCTTCAAACCAGAACCCAGCCACACTTACGGTTCAGGGGATAAATGGACCCAAAGTGCAGAAGGCTGGAAGTTTGCTGTAACTTTTTTTTAACACAAATGTTGCCACCATACGACGGAATCCTAAGTACTTTGTTACTGCTGCAAGTCAGAATCCAACCACACTTTCTGTTCGAAAGATATTTGGCCCAAAAATGGAGGGCTGGGGCTAGAAGCTATAACCGAGCACAGCTTTTGAAGCTTTTGAAGTGTCACTTTGTTGGATCTTTTTCAGTTATCTCAAGAATGAAGTTAGATTGTAGGATTGGTGAAATAAGACGCAGAATTCTCTCTCAGACTTATTCTCACGTTCTTATAACAGATTTATAGTCGACGGAAGCGTAAACGGAGGCGCACGCGTAACGAAAATGGACCAATCATTATCAGTATTAACCTTGGCTTATCCTTTCTGATCGATAGTGATTGGTTTATTCTCTTACGCTTGCGTCTCCGCTTGCGCTTCCGTCAACCATAAATCGGGCTTTAGACGTAAGATTACAACCTGAGCTCAATGGATGACCTTGACCTGTTTATATCGTGCGTATCAACAAACTTGCCGAAAAATGCTGTCATTGCAAATCACCGCATTAAACCCCAACTCCATAATCATGTGAAAAAGTATAGTACAACCAACCTCAATAAACAAATCCATCAGATATATCAATCGCCAAATTACCTATTTATTAGCTGAGAACTAGCCATTCAGTAGCACTTTGTTTGGAGTAGAAACTCCTTTAGGTATTAAACCTACTGAATTTTATTTCCATAGCTTTTCTTGAAGTACTAAGTTGTGCCTAACTCTCCTTCATCAGCCTTATCTCCTTTACCTAATTGAACATTTTGGGAAACGATCACGAAGGATCCTCTTATGATTTTATTAGGATGGAGTTAAACTGATAGAAGATGGCATTCCGGAATCGATTCCAGTGGGCTTATTTTTTGACGGAAATTTACCATTCAGGTGATCAGGTCTCTTTTGAGCTACAAGGAGGTACTTTGGTTTGAACTTGGAAACATTTTTAAATACAAAAATAATTTTTTCAAAATTTGAATTTCTCTGGATTTTGAAAATGTTTTTAGGCTCGAGTTAAAGTACCTCCGTGTAGCGTTTGAAAAAGACTTGTATTGTAAATTCTTGTTAAGGAATAAGCCCGCTGGAATCATTCCGCAACGCCTTATTTTAGCGATTCTACTCCATCCTTGTGTGCATTGACGTCATAACTGGCATTGACGTCATAACTGGCATTGACGTCATAACTGAAAGGCGGTTTTCATGTTTTATCTACAAATTTCTACTACCAAGATAGACTTTTTGGTATGGTTTATATAATATAATATAATCGCAACCTCTTTTGCCCATCTGGGTGTCGAGGAGTGGTTTAACTAGAATCAAATAAACAAACCATAAGCTCTAGGGGCAAATACAGTAGCAGAAATACTATTCTTACCAGGACCAGACTATACCAAGGGGTAGGACTAGTTGCCTAACACTCCCAACAGTGGACCCAATAATCAATAAAGCATACAAAATACAAAAGTCCGTAATCAAGAACCTTTTTAATATCGAATAAAACATATTGCAACACAAGATACACCGGATCTTCGAAAGACTTCCTACATTGAGAAATTATGAAAGTTCTTCAAGATCAGCGCAGGTATTCATAGTTGGAGGTACCTGCCTATGAGCATATACCTACTTAGTATTGTTTTTTTGTCAGCAGTTAACCATGAAGGACAACTTTCCAAAGAAAGTCAGGATACTCCATAACTTCAAACTTCACTCCGCTGGCTGTAGGTACTATATACGTACTCCAAGAGTTTTAAAATCTTATTATCATTAGTAGAAGTGGATTTTTTTTTTGCAAAGTATACTCAATCAGTGTGAATCACGTCCAGTGTCCAATGATTGGCAGCTTTCCTCGCATTTCCTAATTATCAAATTCACTGGAGGGCACAAAATTTTTCTCGTGAGAGATGCGGAGCAGCATTTAATTTCACAGGAAAAACTCTTTATTCCAAAACATCAGTGACTGATCCAGATATTACATGAATATCAGCATGTAAGTAACATTCTCGTAGAAAGAGTAAATTCAAGTTTTTCCAATAAAATGTCCATTATAATACCCACTTTGTATCTGAAACTGTTCAAACCGATGTTGCGAGGGAATGTGGGGGAGTGAGCTTTGACGTCATCACTGAAAGGCGGTTTTCATGTTTTATCTACAGATTTCTACTACCAAGATAGACTGTTCACTACCAACTAAACTTTACAATAAATTTACATTCATGTGTTACATTTATGGTATATCTACTTTAGAATTTTTTTTTACATGTAAAATAATGGAGTTATAGTCGTAGGATGCAAGGGATTTTTCGGGAGAAATATCCTCTCCTGATCATTCTGATTCAAGAAAATGTGACTAACTTACTTCTTGCTTGTCTTCCGAAAAAACAATGATATTCAAGACACACCAAAGAACCTCCGAAGTATTCTTATTGGAATTTGTATTTTTTCTGCCATGGATATGATGGTATGAGTATGCAAAGATCTTGACAGTGTAAAGAATAAATATCACCAGCTACTGCACTTATTCTTTCGATAATTATTCTGAGCATTTAACGGTCCGTTAACTTTACTGCATGCTTCACATGACTGCGTGACAGTGTTCCGTATTAGGAGTTATCACTTGGTCGTTACAACTTATTGTAAAAACAACTTAGTCACTTCGCAGGGTAGGTATCTGTGGATTTGTGGGAATCACTAGCACTACTATACTCACCAATACTACTATACAACTTCCAGATTTTGGGCTAGATACTTTCGCTATATCCCGGTGGTTGAACCAGAACCCAGATCGAACAAACACCAGCCTATATCTCTCAACTGAGACTCAGAGAGAAGTTATTTTAAAGACACAATGGAGAGGTGCGGTTCAGTTTAAAAGCATGTAATGGAGTTGTTTTCGTGATGGAGGCGTGCATATTTCAATGACAATTCCAATCCAGATGTTCCTCGCAAAGCTCTCGCCGTGGCTCTTCTCTGGCTCACAATTTTAATTGCGACAACGCAGAAGATAATCCATCCTCGCTTTTCTTGTACTACTGCCGCCATGCCATCTTTGCTTTAATTACCGCCACATTCGTGAGGTTTCTTTTCGCTTTGCATAAATAAAAAAAAGATTGATAACCCGAGTGTGTAACCACCATCACTTTTACTGAGTGGTGTATGCAGAAGTTGCGCAATCAGAATTAATTAATTATTTTTTTTTAGATATCTTTCCTATTATAATATTACCTCTGCTATTTTGTAAGAATTATTTGAAAGTGCACTGCACCCAAAACAATGTATGTAATATCTATGAACTGCTTGTGTGTATGGTGAAAAAAAGAACGCTATATGCGCGCTATCTCGACAGGGACACTGCAGGTAAAACTGATGCGAGTTTGATGGGTGGAAAAGAACAAGATGACAGGCGTCAGTGGTTGTGTATGAATAAAAAAGTGAAAGTTCATGCGACTTTTGCTGTTGGTGGACTCCGAACGGTTTTATCTGAAATTTCATGCAGTATGTGCGCGGCTTGCGTAATTGAAAAAAAAACACGATGCAAACTGAACGGCCTTGCGTGTGTGTTTGTGGACGATTTTTTTACGCCACTGACTGTACGAAGCTCCCTGAACACCAACCAGCAACAAAAATTAAGATGTTGAGGTTGAAAGCATGCAGTATGTTTAAAAAGATCTAAATTAATTTATATTTTGACAGACGAGCTTGTGGCCTTTCCATCCAGCTTATGGCATCATAAATATGAAAAATTGTGCCGCAGATTGGGAAGGCGGCACACCGAGAAAAAAGAAGCGGAAGCAATACGCGATAAAGCGTTGGTCCTACTTGCTGTAGCAGTTAAATAGGCGCCAACTTATACATGGTGGTAATAATACTACTACAAAATAGTAAATGTGATATAGTTACGTAATACACTACTTCTCGTATATATTCGCAGTGAATGGAGTAGTAGATTTTACCACTACAGTATAGAGGATTCTACCACTACAGCAAAGTAAATTTCAACATTCCCTGTCGTCAACAGAATGTTTTCGTAGTTGTAAGGAATACTGCATTATGGTAATAAGAGATACCATATTAGATGGTTTTACCTACCTTACGGAAAGATTGCTATCACATATCTGGTCGGTAACATTAACCGTTACGTTTCATTATTTATAAATATACTTGTAAGATTGGGAATAAATAAAAAGAATCGAAATTTAATACAATAATATGTAATTTGAAAAAAAGAACCATACAATTAAAATTCAATGAAATTTGAATAATTAACATACGTACGTAGATTACAAGACATCATAGGAACAGATAAATTTTCATAAAACAAAACAAAAATGGGAGAACGTTAAAAAATACAGATTACAAATAAAAATTTAAAATGAGAAGGGGTTACATTCAATTGTAGATTGCGGATTTTATAAAATAAATTATAGTTATGTAACTTAGTAATAATTCAGTACAAATAACATGATAGCTTGAAGCCTCGGAGGAAATTATGTTATAAAGGTCCGTATTAGGGACTCTGGTATCATCCGAGACTTCATAGTTTTAATTTTGCGAACTAAGATAATCCTCACTCACGTTAGATACAAATTCTCTCCACTTTAGCTTTAGATCTGCCCTTAGCTCAGCCCTTAGCCCTCTTGAGGCACTAGTTGCATCAAATCTTCTTCCGTCAAAAGGAAAGCTCCGTCATCCAGAAAATTTGCTATAAAATAAACCGTTTCAGATTAATTTATGCTAACAACCTAACCTTTTTATTTCAAAATAAAACCGGAAACTCCTAAGTCATGGATACTCTAGCAACTTACAACAAATACCTAGCTAAAGCGCTAAAGCTGATAGATGCAAACCATTGATGGCAACAGAAACCATGCCGAAGCTGAATGGCAAATGCGTGCAGCTAAACTACCTTCGTATCTACGACCACAACTACACTACAGTGCAACTAGGTAGCTACTTCATCACAATATAAAATTTAGTACCTACCTTCGAAGACTGATTTCAGTTCTTGTGGAATACCAGGCGTCTAGCTACTTTTCCATTACCCTCGCAGAAACAGGAACACCACACACCGGAACCGCAAGAAAAATGGAGAACAAGCACCGACAAGAAAAATATGGCTTGGGCGCGTGGGGTGAGACGCTTCCATCGAAAACCCGAATCAAATCACATGATCACAATCCGGAAATCTTATTGGCTGACCGACTCGATTATTACCGATCGTAGCCTGTAACAGAGCGTAACTTCAGTAGCAGTGATGGTAACATTTCTGTAGTGGTAATTTCTACCATTTGAACGTAGGACATATAACTATGAGATATTTGACGGTGAATACTTCTACGAAGATGTTATTAACAACATATGTAGTGGTGGCTGCCACTGCACAGTTCAACTATTTTGAAGTAGTATTTCTCACAATTTGTAAAGCTGTCACTTAGTCTTAGAGCCGTTGTACGAACCGTTTTTTAAAGTATTGATAATCAGTTGATAAGAACTGCTACATTTAGTTAATGGGAAGTTCAATATTTTTCTGAGTGCACCACCAGTAAACGAAGCTATGTGGTTTTAACTTGATTATTACATACAACGCCCTTGGTTGTCAGACCTACAAGGATAATATTCACTTATCTAAATCTCACGGTCAATGGCAACGGAATAAAATTGATGTAAACAACAAAATCTGACAGCTGTCACTTCGGACTTCTTTTTTGCAATAAGTAATTATCAAAATATCACTCGTTTTCAAGATTTTCCCAGATAATTTTGACCAAGCGTTTACCTCGGGCTGGTTGTCCCTAGATAAATGCCTTCTTCCTACGGAGTCGGGCATTTATCGCTACAACCATCACTCGCAATCGCCTGGCCAAAATTGTCGTGAAAATCTATAAGCACTTGTGATATCACTGTTGATTAATTTATTACATACAATAATGCCCTTGATTATTAGACCTATAAGGATAATATTCACTTATCTAAATTCCACTGTCAATGGCAACGGAATGAAGTGGATGTGAACAACAAAATCTGACAGCTGTCATTTCGGACCTCTTTTTTTTAATAATCATCAAAATATCACTCGTGCTTTTCGCATATCACTTTGGCCAAGCGTTTCTCTTAGGCTGGTGGTCCCTGGATAAATGCCCTCCTCCTGATTTATCGCAACAATCAGCACTCGGGATCGCCTAGCCAAAATTATCGTAAAAATCTAAGCACTTGTGATATTACTGTTGACCGTCGTATTTTCTCTGACTTGAACTTTTGGTACACCCGGTACACTGCTGTGGTGACGAATCAACATCATAGGGCGAAACGCCTATCTACACTACAACTTCCATTCCTGCGAAACCTACCTACCTATAATTAATTTCACGGCTTTCTGCATTAGAACAAGCTATGGAAAAATTGTGTTGCTGCAACAGCAAGTAAGGTATGGAGACCCATGCTGGCAGACAACACAGTGTACCTGTACCTACCTACTCACGCCCAAATTGTCTCGTCTCCGTACAGTTCAACTCCATAAAGTATTGTCCTACTATCCATATTGTCCATCTAAAGAATAAGTTTCCTCTTGGGCAGTGGGGTTTTCCTTTCTACATTCCACTTTTTTACGGAATCACTGACTTTCGGCATAATTTTCTCAGTGGCCGGCAAAAACCTAATAGCCTTGGCGAAGACCCACCAACCTATGGAGACAATATGTCTCTTATCGTCCACACTGCAAATCACTCAAAGGAAACTAAAAATTCTTCGCATATTCTCGAAAATTATCACTTTCGTGTACATGACTCCCCTAGACGGTGACAATGTCACATTGAAAATTGCACATGAAGACAGGTAGCTGCCAACAAGTCGTCAACGTGTCATTCCAACGCATCCCATTTTTTCCATAGCTTGCTCTAATGCAGAAAGCCGTGAAATAGATCATACCTCTTGTACTTATCAAATAAAATAAGTAGTCATCGTGCCAAAGTGTATAAAATCGCTCAATCATTTTAGGTTTTAAGCGTCCAAGTTTACTGCAATAACTTCACAAAGTTTCCTTTTTCGAGATTATGCCCACCGACGAGAACATATAAGTTTTGATAATTCTGTTTATTAAA
The DNA here is from genome assembly GCA_949128115.1 of Anaspis maculata. Lineage (NCBI taxonomy): Eukaryota > Metazoa > Arthropoda > Insecta > Coleoptera > Scraptiidae > Anaspis > Anaspis maculata. Next base: position 53,020,408 of record OX421961.1, on the reverse strand, counting down.
CTCACAATCAGTTTTGGGGGCAAAAAAATATCGGCCTTCGAAAGTGGGGGTTGTTGACATGTTTCTTCACATTTAGATTCAAAAACTCGAAAACGAAGCCTCCAATCGAAATTTTATGAAGGTAACTTCTTCTAAACTGACCGCAAAATATAGAAGTGTCATCAATCAAAAAATATCCACTAGCGTGAAAAATAGGTAGGAAAGAAGGGTCAACCCTCCCAATATCTACGCTACTGGACAGTTCTGAGAAAAGCTGTGATGACTAAACAATAGTTTGTGTTTCAAAATTATCTGTATGTACTAAATTTGGTCAAAATCAGTCAAGAAACCTAAAAGTATTACAAAAAAATCAATTTTCAAAGTTCAACTCAGACGGCCAAGGTACTTCTTCAACGAGGCATCGTAGAATATTTTAAGTTATTAATTTCCAGCTTCCTACCGAATTTTGAGACCCTCTGTCACAAAATAAATTGATGAAGTAATCTTAGTATAATAATAACAGTGGGTAAATGCAGAATGCAGGTCTCTGGCCTCTACTAGGAGCAATTCGAGTCAGTCAATAATGCAAAAACTTACGTGTTCCTCCTGATGCCTTTTATAAGCGAACAGGAACACAACATTGTGTGGAATTGTAACATTTACCGGGATAATGCTAAAGGTCAGATCGATATATCGATTGGCAAAACTCATTTCAACACATCGGTACGGGTCAATTATTGAAACTTTAGACTTTTACTGCGCGTAAGTATAACGGGATACATGTCGGATATTCCAGGGTGTTTCGCAAGAGTTCTGTCAGCTTCTGATACTCATCAATAAGCCATCGTTTGAAGAAATCAGCCGGCGTGATTGATTTTTTTTGCGAAACCAAAAAAAGGAAACTCTAAAGTAATTTGTTTGCGTAACATTCCACATTTGAATTGATATCGTTAAAAAACATTTGTTGAACCGGCGCGCAGTCTTATACACATATGAGAGAGGCATAATAAGTTGCGAATTTCGTAATACCTTGAAGCACGAACAACTTTCTTTTACCACACCGTGGTAAAACCTGTAGCAGTTATATGAAGAGAACAAGAAAAAGAAAACACTATATACCGGTGCCGAAAAAGTCATAATTCCCGCACACTGCCAGCTTTAGGGCGTCATATTACCTAATGATATACGCGGGAGCCAGGGCCGGCGTCAGTACAGGTTGTTCCGAACCGGTCGTAAAAAAGTCCAGGGCAGTTTAGGGAAATGCTTAAAGAGTGCTAGAGAAAAAAAGGTTTTTTTGCAAAAGCTGGGACTCTCGTAAACTCTTTAAAAAAAATGAAAAAGCATATTGTTTGAATACTTGATAATAACGTGTTTTGAAATTCCATATTCCATTCGCTATACAGGCTGAGTCTTGAGTTTTGAATTTTGAAAATCCAGTTTTCTCGAAAAATACACACAGAAAGTTTTCTATGGAAACGAATCGTGTTATTTGTTGCTCTACATCAGTTTAGGAACCTCTGGAACTTTTTGCGGGTGTTTTTGAAGAATTCGGATTTTCAAAATTCCTGACTCGCCCTGTGTATAGTAAAATGAAATTTCAAAACACATTCAACAGTTCAGAAATGATGTTTCTCGTTCGTGTTTCTGTTCGTTTTTCCCGCCCTCTGCATGACATAAATGAAAAACCTATTTTTTTAAAATATTTTTCTGGCACTCTTGAAGCATTTTTCTCAACTGGCTTGATGGACTTTTTTACGGTCGGTTTGGAACCCCTGTATAGTTTTAGTTTGATAAGGATTGCGGACATAACTGAGACGCGACTAAATTTCTTTTTCCTGAACACCGACTGGTAATGACACAATAAGAATTACGCAATGCTGCCAACTTTCACCCAATGCTTGTTTTTATGTATGTGCATTCGGTGTAGGAACACCCGCTTTATTTTATTTATTCAAATTTTAATCGACTTGGTGATTGTCGCCCGTGCAATGCCGCAAAGGCGATGGAATATACAAGAAATTGATGATGCTCTTCAATAATTAGTTTGTGTAATAATTAATCGGGTCCTACAATAGCGCAGAGTTTATAATTACTCGCCGGTATAGTGTACCTGTACCTGAGGTAGAATAATGTAAAGTTGTGATAGTGTTTTACCTCTTTTCTAACCTGTCATTAAAGTTTCCGGAAGTTGTTTTTCATCTCGTCTAGTCTAGTTGAGTTTTTTTGGTAGGCGGTTTACTACAATACGCGATCAAAGTGCGTCGTCAAAGCTGTAGCAGTTGATGAATCTAAAACTTTCAAGTATTATACCAAACTGATTATCTTATAGCTACAGTGCGCGTCAAAATTAATGGAATAATGGATTTTTCTTCTTCCCTGTCAGAAAAATCGATGAACGCTTTTGAGAAGTCGAGCTGATTTTACTCCGAAGAAACATTTTTCAATAATTTTCATTTTTCCACCCCTCCCCGTTCTCAAGCACTGACGTCATCGATATTTTTCAATAGCAACCCCCTATTTTTTTTCCTAGATTTGGATGGACAATAAAATTCTGACTTCAACAGTATGAACATGTACAGGGCCGCGCCTAGACTTTTTGCCGTCTTCGTGCAAGGTTAAAACTGCCCCTCTGTTGGGCAAAATTTGACGGGGGCCAATTGCGCCGTAGACGAAAAATTTTCATAATTTAGGCGGACCGGTGCCAAAATTGACCCTCCCTTTTAAAAACTGCAATGAAAATAGCTAGATTATGGAATGTTCACCGATCTAAGTACTTCCCGACAAAACAGATCAAAAGGGGCTATAGAAAAACATCAAGTGAAACGCATACGTAAAATATAAAATTATATCTAGTGTAATATTTGAATGTTACAACAAAAAAACAACAATGAACATAACAGTACAAGAAAGATAGATTTCAACCCCGGATTGAATATGGACGTCCTGAAAACTTGATATTCTGTTCAGAATTGAGTGCTCTACAACATATTATCCAAAATCGCTAAAAATCGCACCCGGGGTTTTTTAGTAATTTAAGGGGGGGTAAAAAATTGCAACTTGAAATAGAGGGGATGAAACCCGTCAATCCATTGGATGCAAATACGTTATAATTCGACGCATCATATCCTGTTGATACCATTTTGGCACGAAAAGTGTCGATCACTGTTGAAGGGGGGTCTTGGGGGGGCGAAGCTCTGCTAAGTGGTCCATTTTGTTTTTCTGGACATGTAGAACCGATCACAACAAGTTTGGTATGTTTTCCGACTAAATTCAATCTCCTGAACTTGAATCCGATGTGTTAATTTGGATGAAAACAAGTTTGAACAAATTAACTTGAAAAAACTTGTTTTTTCTTCAACAATTTTGGCGATTTTTTTCCACTGTTAGAGGTGTTCATCTTTGAAAAACTTTCAGGGACCATTGAATTGAAGTGTATTCTTCACAAAAATCATCTACTTCATGTTTAATTCTGTTTCTCGAGTTTAAAAAATCGATTTGAACCTGGGCTGGTCCGGCGCGGCTTCTACTAATGACCAGAACACTACAACATGCACCTTTAAATGAAAGTAGCTCAAACTATTGGAAAACTAATAACTTATCTTTAAAGATTCGAGGATTTGTGCAGAACTGAATATCCTCTAACATAACATAAACAAAATCGCCATGAATCTCACTGCAGGATTTTGAGTTATTCGAGGATGAGGATAACATTTTGTCAAGATTCGTACTCTATGAACTGTTACCTCCCCTCAAATAACTCAAAACCCTGCAGTACGATTCATGACGGTTTTGATGTTTATCGGATATTTATGTTATAAGGAATTCAATTCTGCACAGATCATCGACTTTTCAAAGATGAGCTGTTTGTTCTTCAATAGTTTGAGCTATTTTCATTTAAAGGTGCATGCTGTGGTGTTCTTGTCAGTATAGTAACCGACGCGCCGGGCCAGTTCAGGTTTGAATCGATTTTTTAAACTCGAGAAACAAAATTATACATCGACTGGATGATTTTTTGTGAAGAATACACTTCAATCTAATGACCTCTGAAAATTTTGGATATGTAGTAGAGCATTCAATTCTGAACAGAATATCAAATTTTCAGGACGTCCATATTTTTTCCGAGGTTTGGCCGATTTTTTTACTATTTTTCCTGTACTATAATGGAATATTTGTATGAATAACCATTGCAAAATAAAATTGCATGTAAACAACAGGTTATATTTGCAGGCAGAAAACGCGCCCACGGCACATGCTTCTCCCTAGGTACAGACATTTTACTTTGACCTGTTTTAGTTATATGGCGCCTCTGATCAAAACTGATCAACCGAAGAACTCAAAGGCGCCCGCTGGACTTTGGCATGATTTCAACTATTTTATCAGATGGCTAAGCCTTTTTTGCAAACAAGAAAATTCGAAAAAAAAAACAAATGAGAAAGTTTTGGCGCCCCTTCCATTTAGGCGCCTTCGTGCGAGGCATGAAATTTTACTTTACCAGGCATACTTGGCGATTCCAGTGCTTAGATAGATCAAACATCCAAGAATCAAATTGTGGCTCGGTGAGTTTAGCTTGTCCGGGTAGGTGGTACAGTGGGTCCAAAAGCGAGGTCTACGTGCATGAATCTACGGAATGAAATAAAAAATCCAGGATCCAGAAACGCCATTTGATTAACCAATACCTATAACTTTTAACAAAGTCATACGGGTGTTACATTTTTTTTGTCAATATTTTAGGAGATGATAAGCATAAAAAAGTAAGTGGACTTTGTCGGGAAATTTTTATCGTAAACGTATTATAACGGAGATAGAGGCTTTCAAAGTTGAGTTTTGAAATTGGTATTTTGTTATGGCTCCAAATTTAATCATAAAATTGGCAATTTTTTAATTTTACATTTTTTTTTCTTCGTTTTTTTTTGCGAAAGTGCATATTTTTCGATGCTCTACCACCTCCTGAAATATTGATAAAAAAATAGTGAAATACCCTTTATGTGTATTATGTATAATTCGCACTCTGGTATATCACCAACGCACTTACGCTCATTCCAAGATTCACTCAAAGTCTGCGTAAATAATATCCCGAATGGTATCCTCTAAACCATTTGTAGTTATGTGTATTGTGTATGTGATTGAGCAATATGAATTCGCACAATCGACTGCGAATACCATGGAATCGCATCTCTTGTCTGGTTAGCATAATCGTGAAGATTAGAAGATTGCTTCGCTTATACGTTGGAGAACTGCAACATTGAAAGTGATCTTCCCCCCTCTCTAAAATAATAATGCGGCTCTTACCATGACAAGGTGCAATTTTATCATGTACTAGTGCAACATTTATCCGACTAAGTATATTAGACAGGTTAGTTTGGTTTACTGATGTCTAGCGGCATTTTGACCTACTAACAGGTCATAAAACTTACGGTTTTAATTTGACAAACACACAAATGTCACTTATTCTGCGTTAGTGTGTAAGTCACTTACGTATGCCTGGACTGGCAGCATTTTCTGCGGTAATAAACGACTGAATGCAGAAAGGAATATGTGTAAAAAAAAGAAATTGTCGTTCATTATTTACAAGAAGTTCACTTGAGCGTAAAAGGTCTCCCATATGTAAACCTACTATAGTTAATAAGATAAAACATGAGAGTTTATCAGATATGCGGTGATCATTATAATAGTGTTATTTTTTTTTTGCAGGTAAATATTTTGATTCTTGGACATTCAACCGGCGCGTGCTGAGGATTTTGCGCCGTACGGGTACCGCTACTGGATTTAAGGTCAGATCTTCCGTGAACACTCTACTACAGTATGACGTAGGTAACTTAAGATGCCACTTTCAAATTTCGACCCCAAATTTGAAAAACATTGAAAAAAACGATTGAAAATGCGGATTTAAGAAACAAATCGTAAATCTCATGCTATGGTGACAACCGAATAGCTATCGGATTTGTGATGGAACAAATGTTTCTTTTTTTGCATGCATCATCGTTTGAAACACGCAGAAGCATGCAAAAAGGCGTCTTTAGAACGACACGACACGAACAAGAATCTTAGAATGAAGCAATATGACTTCTTCCCCCCAAAAAAAAAACGTATTTTTAGAGTTGACGGCACACCACTGGGACCTGTGGGCGGGGCTGAACAGAAAAACCAAAATCGTTTTGGACGAGTCCGTGTGTTGAAATAAGGAAAGCAACACCGTCAGCTGGAGTGGTGGACTATTACCAGGTCACAGGCGAACCTAAAATCCGACTGCAAATCTAGGTGCACCCACTAGATGAGCTCAGTTCGCGTAGTTGGGCTCCGCCCATAGGTCCCTTTGGTATTCCGAGTACTCTAATACTTCATGGCGGTTATCATGGACTCCCAATTTCGGATTTTGAATGACTTCTTCTGTTTTATTTGATACTATCCAAGAAAAATACGTCCAAATGTTAGCTCCCAACTATTTTTTCTAAAGTTGATACAATTTTTTGAACATAGTGAGTGACTGAACTACTCATGCATTTCTGGCTATAGGTACAGTTGGGAGCGAAATGATTCATACGGCTCCTCTAGGAAGTCGGCTGGATTTCAGAAATGTTAGCTGATTGGATTGTTCATGAATGCCAGTTTTGATCAGAGATTGGTCGTAATCAAAACTGGCATTTGATTATTACGCTACTGCGCTATTGCAAAAAAGTACAAAATTACAAGGCATTCTTCATCACCCTGTATTGAACATATCGCTGTCACGAGCCAACAATCACTTGCAGATGGTGAAAGTAGAAGGATTTATGTTGAAGTTGGTGTAAGTTATTTCAAAATCCGATGATTTTCAAGAGATAGGCATAGATTAAAAACCGAACAATTTTTTGGGTGTGACCCACTTCAAATTGCGAACCAGTATAGATCATGATCCTGGAAGAGAGAGTGAATTAACGTACCCCACCTAGTTTTTACAGGGCACCGACGAGCTCAGGTCACGAGATCACTTGCGGCGAAATCACACTCCGGCGCTAGAAATGGGCCTCGGTCATTTTAAAAAATGTATATTCTTACTGTTGCACCCTCCAACACTTCCCACAATTAAAGTAACGTGCCTAACGGCGTTTCTAAGACAACAAATATTGGAAATAATGTGTCAGTGTCAAAATTTGACCCAACCATTGAATTAAAACGCAAAAACGGCAATCCAGCATAACAAACATCACTTTGACATTGATTAAAATCAACTTGACTTTGTCAATCCATCAACTCATCAAATTGTCCAACTTGAAGAATAAATATCATAGGCGACTGTGGTTTTTCACTTTCCCGACCCTCCACCAACATGGAAGAGGAAGTATTGTAATCGTGCAAAAAAAGATTTGGAGATTTCGCCGGATATATCTATTTTGAGGTCCCCCAAGACGATTAAGATCATTTTCAGAATGATGCCTGCTGTCTGTTTGTGTGTCTGTCTGTCTGTGATCTTCCACGATAACTTATAACGATAACGATTAGGTGATAACTGCCGAACCATTAACCCGATCAACTTGAAATTTGGTATGTGGACACGGTTTTTCTCTGAAAAGAGCTTATTAGTTTTTGGCTGTCATCTGTCAAACAAAAGTATCACTATCAACAAATGTCAGAAACTTTATCTCACGGAACTTGACTTGCAGTATGTCGTTTGAAAGCCCTTGAAAAACTGTATTCAGAACAGTTAAAAGTATTGCCCTATCTGTCATCTGTCAAATAATATAAAATGTCAAAGTTCAAAACTTTGTCATTTAATTATTCAAAATCTATCCGATGGATTGGGATCAAATTTGGCAGGAAGCAACACAACAAAAGAATCAAATTAAGTCTGCAGTTGCAGTTTTCCATAATTTTCCAGTCGGGTGTTATGAATTTTCAAAATTTCTCCGAGCTGTTGCCAGGTTGCCACCCAAGAGGGCCTCTCACCCGAGTCTTGACCAGAAAACGACTCGCTTTTGATGCAGGACTCCATTCAAAAGTTCTTTCCTGTTCAGGTTCCGGTTTTCCGAGGATGATTCTTTCAAAATAAAATTTGCATATTTCGTGAATTTGAAAAAACTTCAGTGTAAAAAACTTCTACAGGCGATGAGCCCCACGAAATATTCATTTTATGCGGTGTTTCACCTTACAGAAAATACACAGTCGCATGATGCCCAACATTTTGGTGATTGGGAGATTTGACTGTTTGGGACTATGATGCATAATCAATCTTTTGGGACTGAAAACTGAAATAGACCTTGAAATGAACTCGAAACTCGCGATAGCGTTTTCACAAAAACTCATTACCAGCAGAGCAGCGCATTTGCCATTTGTACAATATATGGAGGATCCATGCATCGTTCATCGGCTGTTGGAGTCTTCATAATACAGCAGTGCATTTTGTCTGTATGTGTATGGTCTTAAACACCCTTCAAACGGTTCAGATCGAAACCTGCAAAGTGCAGGGTTCAGGAATAGCAACCTGCACCTTGAAACCTGATAGAAATATGAGGACTGTATGACATAATAGGCCTCTCCTACCACAAAAAAAGTTATAGTTTTAAAAGGATATTCACTGGTAGACTTCTTATTGCAAAATATACCTACTTGAATATTTCAGATTACAGATTTTCGATGGGTAGGTAGTGGAAGACTTCTTGTCAAATCAGCGGCATCGTGTGGGCTGTGGGCGCCAATATTTAGTGCCCACTTGATATTTAAATGATTGAAAGCGCCAAGTGTCGTTGGCGGGTACTTCGATTTCAATTATCATTTTCCGTCTGTATTCAACATTCGATTCAATATGTTGCTCGTGTAATAATGGTATAATGTGGTAGACAGACGTCCTCGTGATCGCGCGCCAGGATGGTGGGCTTTCGGTGAATCGGTGATTTTCGAGAAAGTTTGCCGGGCCCAAGGCGGCGCAGCAGGCCACGCCAACTTGGATGGGTGTATTGCGTGGCGGTAGAAATGGAATGAATTTTGACCCTTTTTCGTGTTCCTGCTCGCTGCATTGCGTTCCTGAGAGCCTGCTGCGTGGCGTCGTAATAAACCTGCAGGTAAAAGCAGCAGTGGCAGCAGCAAACAATCGATCAGTCCCCGTCCCGCTGTGTTGTTGTCGATCGGCGAGCCAAGGCACAGGCGACTAGATGTCCGGCAAGGCAACCAACAACCAGCAGGCTGTGGCAGTGCAATGACCCAACTTGCGAGTCAGCTTAGTGACCTACTTACCGAACATATGGGAGATCGGCTGGAGTCGGTCAGGCTCGCGCACGCGATCACTCACGATCCGTGCGAGCCTTCGCAGATCATTGCCTTTTCTTCGCGTACACTCCGCGAAAATAAATAGGACTTTTTTCTTTCTTCGCTTCTAGGACTATTTCCATGCGTTCGCAATGTATATTAAATTATTTGAAAATGTTGCAATGTTTTAAAAAAATAACGCCTTTCTGATGGCGAAAAAGAAATAGGTATGTATTGTAATTATGATCCTCAACCAACATATTTCAGCCTGTAATTTTTGCTTGTAGGTGATAATCAAATCAGATGATTTCAGTCCAGGGGGCATCGAAAATTAAATAAGGCAGCAACGGCAGCACAGCGAATTCCATTGAATTTTTTTTATTTCTTTCGTTGCCATTTAATAGAATGTATCTATAGGTACCTGCAGCATACGCTTGGTTGTGATTACAATTAACATTAGAATTACTTTTTTTGGGTAACTACTTTTTTGAGTCATCACCTGGGTTCATTCATTTTTAGTATAGATTAGTTAGGTTAATTTAACATATTCACTGATTTTGAATCTGGAACCTTCCTATCTACAGGGTGTTTCAGCGATGGTAGCAAAAATTCAACTGTGGTCAGATCTTGTGGAAATATATCAAAAACCTATGTACCGTTTTGCAAATTTCGGCCTAATGACGAAGTTTGCGAAGTTCAAGTCCTTCAAAGTTCACTTTTTTCGGATGAAACGTTTTGATGAAATTAACTTAAATTTACTATAGACTGATTTGTCGGAACAACCTAATGACCTGCCAAATTTTGAAACAATCCAGCCAGTGGTGTAGGAATAACGAGGGTCAATAATTTAGAAGCATCCGAAGACTTGAGGTGACCCCTCATAATTTATACGCGATTGGTTGGATTCTTCCAAAATTTGGCAGGTTGGTAGATAATGTTGATAAACCAGCTTATGCTGAATTTAAGCTAATTTTGTCCGAACGACCCTAAGTTAGAGTACTCGGAATACCAGAGGGACCTGTGGGCGGAGCCTAACTGCGCGACTGAGTTCATTTAGTGGTGCATCTAGATTTGCAGTGAGATTTTAGGTTCGCTTACCCTATTTCAACACACGGACTCGTCCAAAACGATTTTTGTTTTTCTGTTCAGCCCCGCCCACAGGTCCTTGTGGTGTGCCGTCAACTCTACAAATTTTTGAAATTTGAAAAAAGTGAAATTTCCAGGGCTGTATCTTTGTCATAAAGCCGAACTTTGCAACATGGTACATAGATTTTCAACGTATTTTGACGAGATCCACTCACAGTTAAATTTTTTGCTATCATCCCTGAAACACCTGTATATGTCAAAATAAAAACAGACTTGATGACTATTGAGTTCTGTAAAGTTCCTACAGAGGTTTATAAGCGTTGAACATAGCGTGACAAAATAATTTTAAAATTTCACCAAATTTTGTTTTTATATTTTTATAAATCCGGGCGCCGATGATCAATACACAGTTTTTACAATTCCTGGTTATTCACTACACTAGCTACAACGGTTTAATGACCCCTGAAAACTCTTGAAGGATTGATTTATTCACATCCCTAAATAAAAATGCAGATCAGATCTAATTGAAAAAATCAAATTAGTGTGTTTTGAGCATATTACTATGCAGTGTTTCCAGAGAACGAACGAACTACATCCTCAATGAATAATACCTAACACTTATTGTATCAGATCGAAGCTAATTAAGTTTCTCTTTCAAAATATATAAGTACCGCATCTTTTTTTTCGATATCGAGCCTCAAAGTAAATTTTCCCTCAGAGTAGGAGCTAATCAAAACGTACGTCTTTGACTTTGTGTGGTGAAATTTTATGTTATGAACGGTTCGTGTATGAACGGCACTGTGACACTGTCACACTTGCATGCACCTACTCAGAATCTATTCAAACAAAGTACAATAAACATAGTATTCAATTACAAAGATTTAAATACAATTTTTTCAGTTTGCTGCATTTCTGAGCTGAAAACACATCTGAAACTAAATTATAATTTTTTTGTACTTGTTTGGCAGCTTTCGCACATGATTCATCCAAGTGAAAACACTTAATATTTTACGTAATTAGAATCGCCAATACCACTTTACAAGAACTTATGAAGACGATATTTATTTCAATTACATAACTGATTTTTATTTATCGCAGGTTAAATGCAAAATCAACATTTCTACAAATTTGTTGATGTGAATTTTCCATGATATGCGGAAAAAGTTGATAAAATAAGATATTTGAATTTCTTAATCCGTTCACTATGGCGGCTTTTGGACACGATCAAAGCCGCAGTCTTCTTAATTAAAATTTTAAATTCTCACGTTGCTTCCGCTTGAATACTTCTATATGGTACATTTTTATTTCTGGCGCACTGTTCAACCAAAATTACCTACCTATAGTGACTTTCTGAGCAGTAGTAATGTTTGACTTATACCTTCATCATAATCAACAAAAAACGGAGAGGGAAATCATTGGTTTCAATCAAAACTTTACGACGATGTATCTAAATGTTCGATCATTAGCGGCTTGGGGAGGAGTTCGATCTCTGCGGATGGAAACAGGAGTGATATTATTTGTTCATAATGCGGAAGTTGCTGGTTGTTTGATTAAACGTCGAGATTTACGAGATTCGATTGTGACACTTCCACTTCCTGTAGTAGTACCTACCACCAGAATTTAATTGCTCACACCGTTTCCATCAAGTTACAACTCCGCACAGCTATAAATGTTATTACGCGATTACTTTTTAATTATAAATTATTGCATTACCAGTCCGGCTACACCTCTTCGTAGGTTTACGGCTCTCCTGCGTCGTGTGAGTCTTGCGTAATTGCGGATTTCTGCTTCCACATTATCACGCGATGGCACTATAGTATGGGTTATGTAAAAAATAATACTGTGTGGTACCTTTGCTATTAAATAAATAAGTATATAAAATGTTTGTCATCGATTCGCGATTGCCTAAAAAAGTTAAAAAAATGTAGAAATATAGGTAGGTATACCGGGTGATCATTTGAAAACTATCCACCCGCAATAACTCCCGACTCCTAGTGAATATTTTTTCGAGCAAAAACAGGTCGATTTTTATATCGAGGGGGACATCCAAGACATACATTGACAAATTTCTATATTCACCCCCCCTCGCCCCCACTCACTCCAACTTTGAAATTTCAAATGACACTACCTACCTTGCGATACATCAAATTGAAGGAAATTGAATTTTCTTTCTGAAAAAAATATTTTCAGAATTTTCAACTCCACCCCCTTTTCCCTAAAAATGCTCTGACTGTCCCATTTTATATTCTGGACCCCTCATTTTTTTCTCAATTTAGTCGGCGTCAACCTAGATAGCATCGAAGAAGAAAATTTTCGGTGGAAAAAGTGCTACCCAAATTCACCCCTTTGCTCTCCCCCACTTCAACTGCCAAATTTAACAAAACACCACTTACTTTGTGATACATCAAATCAAAGGGAATTGAATTCTCTTTCCAAAAAATTTGTTTTTGAAATTTTCGACCCCTCCTCCAATAAATTGGTCATTTGGAGTATTCAGGGGGGAGATGGGGGGCTTTAAAAATTGTGAAAAAATCTTTTTCAGGAAAAGAATTCAATTTCCTTCAATTTGATGTATTACAAAGTGGGTATTGACATTTTAAATTTTTGAGGTCAGGTGGGGGGAGTGTAGGGGTAAATTTGGGTGGGACTTTTTTTATGGAAAATTTTCTCTTTCGATGCTGTGCAAGATGACGTTTATTGTATTGAGGGGAAATGGAGGTCAAGAATATTAACTTGGACACTCAGAGCATTTTAGGAAGAACAGGGGGTGGGGTCGAAAAATTTAAAAATATTTTTTTAGAAGGAAAATTTTATTCTCTTCAATTTGATGTATCGCAAGGTAGGTGGTGTCATTTGAAATTTCAAAGTTGGGGTGAGTGGGGGCGAGAGGGCTTAAGATATAAATTTTCCAATGTATGTTTTGGATGTCCCCCTTGATATAAAAATCGACCTGTTTTTGCTCAAAGACATTTGCACTAGGAATCGGGAGATATTGCAGGTGGATAGTTTTCAAATGATCACCCGGTATAATACCTATCATACCTATTTATTATAGTAAGAGCATAAAGTGATTATTAGGTCTGTTGGAGGACTGCATCAGTATGTTGTGCCTTTAGCATGGCGGTAAAGCACAATATAATATTTTCAAATTAATGTGAAATCTAGTGTGTATTGATATAAAACTGATTTGTTGCACCCTTAGGAGGGATGACCAAATATTGGTCGCAAAGAACCAGCCAAACAGTGTTATTTCTTTTACAGAAATTTACCATTCAGGTCTCTTTCGAAAACTATAGGGAGGTATATTATATTATCAATTGAAGGTACAACATTCAAACTTCAAAGATAAATTTTCGAAAATTGTAATTTTTTGAATTTTGACGAAAAAATCACCCGCAATCCGTGGTACCTCCCCGTAGCATTCGATAATTTGGTTCAATTGTTTGCAAGTTGAAAATTTTTAAAAATCAAAAAAGTGAACTTTGACACCCTGTATCTTTTTTAGGGAGCAAGTGAGAGGCACGTGGATTATATTTTTCCAAATCTGGAGGATCAGGAGAATCTTATCCCGAAGTTTGATCGGTTTAGGCTGATTTACCCTGTATAATCGAAGGCGGTGGTCATGACTCCATGATGTTCTTGAATATCAACACAACTTTTCTTTCAACTATTTTCTACCTTTAAATGTCAACATTTCTCGAAAAAATGATTGCTGCTACTGAAATTAGGCTTCTATTTGGATTCTTTGTTGATTTTGCTTTGTCAGTATCAGTAAAACCACCGCACCACAGCTTTCACAATAACGAAAATTAATAAAATCGAATTTTTTTTTTCTATCGACGCGACGGCATCATATTATTAACAATTTTTGGTTAATAAAATATGAATAATTCCAAGTTGTCAAAAATAATAGCGAAATAATGAATATTATCTAAATGTTTGGTCTTCAGATAGGTATGAAATTTCACGTGATGAAGAAGTTGAATATGAATAATAATATGGCGATCCAAGATGGTATAGCACCTATTATTATTATACGGTCATCCATCCACATTCGTCATGATTGTACTGTCATCTGCATATTTCTATGGCATATCTATAATGAACTTAACAAACAAAATCTCTAATCTAATTAGATTAATAAATTAGCAGCGTGTCATTGTGAAATACCAAATGTATCTTTAGAGGTAAACAGACTTTAATATTCAAAATACTTAATTACCCTATACGTATAATTACTCTTCGATGTTCCAGCTTTTTGCTTTTTATATTTATGAAGAATGAAAATTGAAGTAATGGACTGCTTTCAATTTTCCTATTTAATACCCTATAAGAAAAACAGAATGTTTTTTCGTATAGATTATTCACATTTCAGATGTTCGGTTGTTGCACCCGTTTTCATCATTATTCCACCGCGCAATCTTTACTGCGGGTGCCTAATTGCAGCTTTTTTGTTGATGCGTAATCCGAAGGGTTCATGACCGATATGAATGGCTCAGAGCAATTTTATCTGATTGCGTTCTTATCTTGACTTATTACATTATGGAGTCACACGATTAGGCGCCCAGGTACTTATTTATAATTTAATTTACGAGCAACAAGAGGATTTGTTAATCAGCAGAATTGCCTATTAAACGCGACGACGTTTATTTTGGTAAAATACACGGCAGCTGACTTCCTAGAGTACACTGACCGCAGAAAAATTGACATCTGAAACGTTTTGGAAGCCCAACTTGAAACGTACGGAAATTGACTAAACAGTATATTATACATTGTAACGCCAAGCTGCAGGTGCCTGAGCTCTTCGCGTCCACTAATTTAGATTGTGGAATTCTGTATACTTATAACATTTCACATAAAAATAGATTAAATGTCCACTGCACTTGGTTCAAAAATAGCTATCAGCAGCTAACCTGTTGTTTGAAAGTTTGAAAGCACTACGGACTGCGGATTAAGGGTCATACCCCACAGTCTATACGAATTGAAGATAAAAACAAAATCCTCCAAATTGCCATGCATAACGAACCCGCAACATTTTTATCGCATACGAAGCGTCTAGATGCATACAAACAAAAGCAGTTTCGGTAAAAATGTGAAAAGTCGAATAAGGTTCGATGAACCCACTTACTGTGTACTACCAGACGAAAAAAAAAAACAATGCTATCATCAAATCTCCAAAATTATTTACCAAATTGATTATACAGAAATCACAACAATATGCATGATGCAAAATATATACCTAGGTACTTTTTCTCGAATCGGTCAACGCCCAGATTGTTGCTAATTATTTTTTTGTTTGTTCAACACTAACAGGTGCATGTGTGTGGTGTGGGTGCTCGTTTGAGGTACCTTGCTTTGATTTGAGCACGAAAACACCTGATCCTTTGCACGCGGATCAAGCTAAGCCCACTTGAACCACTTTCGCTTCGTAAATTTCTAAATAATGACTACCTGTATCATTAAACAATCATTCTTTCTTTGAGGTCCTGTGTCGATGGGCGAGATTTATATCATGATAGGTTTGGCAAGATCGTAAGTGATTGTGGGCATCGATGCTGGAAATCTGGTATAGTGGGTATGTGGTCACTTCCTTTTGCGGTTTGTCGAAAAGTTACGAAATCTTTCCGAATAGTCAGCATGGGAGATGGAAGATAAAATCATGTCTATCACCTCATTGTCTCCACAATTTCGAAAAACTTATTATGATATAGCTAGCTGGTTTTTAGATAGGATGCACCTTTCCGTGAATCTTTGTCGTCGATTATGATTCATAATCCACAGGTTCAAATTATATGGGTCTTGCATTTACAAGTAAATAAATTATATATTCAGAATAGACTGGCCGTGGACAAATGAAGTTAGGAATAATTTCTGATTATTTAGGAAGTAACTCAGGCATTCAAGAGCAATTGAAGTATAACTTCATACATGTTATTAAGATTTTACAGAATTTTTTCATTGCCAAATTTTAAGCCTAAGTGCACCTAATCTTTATAAATATCTACGGCCTCTTTGTTACTTTTATGAAGCTTGTCAAAAGGAATTTTTTTCGAAAAATCGAACGAATTTTTTTCCGAGATCTGTCTAGCCGTAAACAATGAAACACATCATTTTGTCAACTTTGCCTCATGTTACAAAATTCTCGTGCATATTCCTTCAAACATTGGGGCATCCTAAAATGTTATTATGAACTCGATAAAATCAGAATTCCAAACAGGATCACACGCTATATTTTTAGAATCCTTCACTGCGATTCGATTAATCTTGTATTTACATCTGGTGTCACGCGAAAGGGTTGTTCAACTCTTGCGACCCTTTCTTTCATATATCAATGCGCCTAGAGAAAAAATCCGCGGATGACCGCCATCAGGACCGGTTCGCGATTTCACAAAGGGATCCAACCGGAATGCCCCACAAGAGCTCCCGGTGGGGCAAGAAACCTTGAAGTTGTTGCCAAAGACAAAGATTTAAAGGGTTGTGAACTCAAGGGAGTTAATAAATCAGCGGCTAATCGTCGACGCAGCAGGGATAGCAGGACCGGAGTCCCGAATGGGCTGTTGCTCAATTCAACATGCGGTCTGGTATAAACCTATTCGCATTCGGTATAATGTTTGTCTTCGCAAGCATCAGGAAAATTACTAAATAAGAAATATTATGACTTTAGTTGGTCCAGGTTACCGTCTAACTTTGTAAATACAGAATTTTGGAACTTTAAATAAAACAAAAAAAAAAAAAGCTCAACGTAACGTCATAAAATAGACAAAATACCTAAGTAAATGTGAAGGTGGGGACTCCTTAGTTCTTGATAGTGTTTAGTTAGTGCTACTGTTTTCGTGGGTCAACGGTACCAACATAATCTCGTCGCGTTGTTTACATCAGAGGTTCTTTACCCGTTGCACATTGTATTTTATCTGTGCGAGTATTATTACATCCGAATTCAAACAATAGCGAGATAAAAAAAACACGTAAACAATACATATCACTAAAAATTGAAGCATTATTGTATTTTGGTAATTTCCTCTTTATGGACAGAGGACCTTCTGACTCTGTCTATACAGGGCGGGCGCGTTCAAAATTTAAGTGCGGAAACTTTGCTTTGAGTGCGAGAAATCTGGGGTGAGCGTTTTCAAAACCTCTCAAAAAGAACGATTCAAAGTTCTGAACTCTAAATGGCCAATTTTAGGAAAAGCTACGATTCTTCAGTTACATTTGTATTTTCCCTACTTGAAAAACCTAACAAAGTGCATTAACAAAAAGTCATCAATTTTTCGAAATTCACTATACCAGTGCTATAGTATTACCGGAAATTTTGCCGAACCCCTGATGTGTTCTAACATAGGTATAGGGATTTTAAACGACCACCAACATCGCATAGGTATTTTACGTGCTATGCGACACATATTACGTCTTACGAACCTACGACCTCTGGCGTGGCAGTCGAACGCGCTGCCCACCACACCACAAGCTCCACAGAAATATTAAAATTTTCAGATTCGTATAATTCGTATTTCAGATGGTTTTCAAACGCTCATCTTCAAATATCTCGAAAACGAAGCATGCAATCAAAAATTCCCAATTCAAACTTTTTTCAGACAATTGAACGCCGAATTCAAAAATGCAATTTAGAAAATCATCACCAGTGGCATAGAAAATGAAGGAGAAAAAGACCGAGCGAGCCACTGTTTTTTCCCAAGCGAATTTGGTTTTCAATATAAATAGGCTATTTCGGAAATGTCTCTTTTTAAGTTGAGCAAAAAACAAAACGGTTGAGTGATTTCAGAGTGACGATATGAAAACGATTTTTTTGTCCCATCAACTTTGAATAACTGTTTTTCAGTTATTTTGCGTTTCAGAAGTATATTTTTTGGGATCAGCCTACTGATTTTTCGAATCTTTATTCATTGACAAACTTGAACTCCAGGCACCCTGTATATTTTCGTGATTATTAAATATTCACTACAAAAGCACTTGGACACGTAGGTACTTTTTATACAATAATGTGTTCGTAATTTGATGACCCGACCCCGCTTTTTCTTCCAGGTTATTCAACCAAATTTTGCATACATCCTTGAGCAAGGACGCACAAATAAAATTGGTCATACATCACAATCGAGTGAATAAAAGAATGTGTTAAGTCTTAATAATTAAACATTCAAATTGCTTTTTTTTTTATTTGGATGGATTTCGGTTTCATGTGAATGATCTTCTGATTAAACCTTAAACTTGTTCAAGGATTGAACTAACTGTAAGTCAAATACAGAAGATGAGTGTTGAGTATGTATCACTAATTCTAACAATGCTTAGATTAAAAGCCTACGGTCTTTCTAGAGATGTTGATGATGATGAGTGACGAGCGAACGCATGTTCTGCAGAGGTGTTTCAAGCTTGAACGATTTTTCAAGTAGCGAATACCTCTGAACTAAACTGCTCGTCAAAAGTTAAGCATCATAGACCAAAGTTTGCTTCAATTTCAAGCACTTCTGGAAAATATATCTGATTTGAAAAAAGTTTATGGTGTCTGGTGGAGATTTTCTTCAGCTACCAGACGTTATGTCGTCTCACGTCATCATTGACTTTGTCCATGATATACACAGGGTGCCAAAAGAAAGAGTGTCAAAAGTGTTAATTTTTGAAGGCGTGGAACATTTTTAGAAAAAATTTCGGATTTTTTTCCTTTCCAGTTTTAGAAAGCGGATATCAATATCTCGGAACGGTTTTTGACTTTTGATCGTTGTTTCTTCAAAGAGTTCTTGATTTTTTGTGAATTGTGGATTTTTTTGTACAGAATTTGTTAGATCTGTTGCTTTTTCTTGAAAATTCACAGGAACGTACACAATTGCCAGTTGAATTATACCTTATACCATGAAAAATTGACCTCAACGGCCCGCAGAAGAGGTTATCCTCTGGACCTCTTCAGGGGAGATGCCCAACGAAGCATGCTGCGACATCACATTGACACTTATTGAGCCCAGCGTGGTTAAAAAAGAAGACTTGTAATCATACGTTGCATCAAAATTACCATGGTTACCTATAATTAGTCCCATCATGAGTGATTTTGTTACTGCCCAAGTCACTGGAAATTTCTGTAGAGCCATAATTATATTTTGATTCCAATCGAGCACATTATTGGTCATTCGAGCATGATGTGCAAATTTTTCACGTTTAAAATTTTCAGTGGTGGGGAATATTTCTGAAGTTTGTCATGTTGGAACTTTTTTTTTCTACTTGTCATCAGTGAAATGTCAACATGAATGTATATTGTTATTTTCAGCTGATCAATTTCAAGTTTGCACTCGGTGTTTTTTTCACTCAAAGTCCAGGTTTCATAAGAAAACATCAGATGGTCTTTTGTTTCCACTACTGTTGTGGAGGTGGTAGCTTACATTCATGCTGACATTTCAATGATGACAAGCACAAAAAAAAGTTTTGACATGACAAACGTCAAAATCAAAAATACCCCCCATCACTGAAAAAATATGAACGTGAAAAATTTGCACATTATGCTCGACTGACCAATAAAGTGTCCGATTGGAATCAAAAGAATTATGGCTCTACCTCTATTCGTCAAGGAGATATCACTTTTGGAAATATCCAGTGATTTGGGCAGTAACAAAATCACCCATGGGACTAACTGGTAACCATGGTGACTTCGATGCAACGTATGGTTACAAGTCTTGCATTTTTAACCATGCTGGGTCTTAATAAGTCTCAATGTGATGTCGCAGCATTGGGCATCTTCCCTGGAGAGATCCAGAGGATCACATCTTCTGGGGGCTGATGAGGAAAAATTTTCTTGTGGTATGATTCATCCAGCAATTGTGTACGTTTCTGTGAATTTTGAAGAAAAAGCAACAGCGCTAGAAAATTGTGCATCAAAAAATCCAAATTCCACAAAAAGTTTCGAGATATTGATATCCGCTTTCTAAAACTGAAGAGCGAAATAAAAATTCGATTTTTTCCCAAAAAAGTTCCACAACTTCAAACATCAACACTTTTTTGACACTCCTTCCTTTGGCATCCTGTATATATCATGGACAGAGTCAATGGTGCCGTATGTTGATAAACGTCTTGCAGCTGAAGAAAAGCTCTACTCTACCAGGCACCATAAACTTTTTTCAAGTCGGATATTTTTTCCCGAAGATATCCTTGTTGAAATTGGAGCAAATTTTGATCTATGCTTAACTTTTGACGAGCAGTTTATAAGACGATTTCAATCAGTGATCTGTAAAAACACATTTGAACCTAGGTTAAACAAGGAATGCAAGAATTATAGTCATAGTGTCAGTGAGTGAGGAGGTCTGGTCAGTTGAATTTGAGAATGTTGGGGTTATTTGAAAAGAAGCTGTGGTAAATGACGAACGCAATCGTGATAGGAAGGGAATGGGAAAATGAAGGAAAAAGAGGAACAACAAATTTATTAATCCATGGAAATCGAAAAATATTATGACATTTCCGCCCGAATTGAAACTGGTCAACGGACAATCCAGCTTCTTCTGCAACGTCTGTTTCTGTCGTTTTCCATCAGGAAACCGCATAGACTGCGGTGGTCTTGGATGGAAGTGGTAGAGTAGTAGACATGTGAGATATTATCGTTTTCCTGGCCGTTGCAGACCCATGAATCGGTGGATGATCCATGAACCAGGAATCGAGAGCCGAGCGGGCGCGGTGTCAACGTCTCCGGCGTTATCTCGCGAGGCTCGTGGAGTGTTGTACACCTGTTTTATCTCGTCGCCGCGGCCTGCTGCGATTGTCCTGCGGCTCCTGCTGCACGGGGCAGGTATCGCAGGTTTCGGAACCAGGTCCAGACCGGACCGTCCGGCCGGCGGTGCTAATGAGAAGGCGAAAATCCGTTTTGTTGGTATAGTACGATGTGAAAAAAGCGAGTCCCATCGATACCGAACCGATAAAGTCCGAACAGTGTATGTACACATACATACACACAACCATGGTGCATGTGTATGTGACGGGGTCGTTGAACCCGCTGGTGGCGAGTGGGGATAAACTACGTCACGGAGCCGGCGCTAGGACGTACGTTTTTATTTACAGTGCCCGTCACGAACGTGCTAGAGAAGGACGAAAGTCCCCGGGCAGCGCACCCGCGTGAATTCCCATATTATTACGACTATAGATACAATTCGCTCGCCAGGGTAGGCTTTCTTAAAAAAAATGTCCAAAACTTAGTGTGGAATTCCACGGGTCGAACGCCGACCAGGAAGTAAATAAGTGGTGGAAGTCGTGTGGAAAGGTTGCGTGTGTGCGGGATCCGAGTGTGCTGTGTCTTATCGGGGTGAAGTGTTTTTCCATAATCTCAGCAAGTTTTGTGGTGGTTGTTTGGTGGAGCGCAAATATTCGCCTCAATTTCGCCCACACACACACACACACAAACACGTTCCCAGAGGAAATTTCGCTGCAGCGCAGTAAATATACTCTGGAGGGTTTCTTAACTCTCTTTTTTTCTGTACGTGATGATGGTTGATGCCCGTCCAGAAAGAGTGGTCATTGATAATAGTGTTATTGTTTTGTCGTAATCGGTCGTTCACATCCGCGTAAAAATAGACCGCCTGCGTCTACAGAGAGAGCGATGATTTGTCTGCATGCATGAGAGCGACGGCTTGCGATTGTTTTGGGACGATGCGCGATTTTTTCGGAACCACCGCCGTCGTCGCCACCGCCGCATCGGATCCAGGCGGCCGTCGTCATTTTTTGGAATCCTCCCGTAACGATCGCATCTTTCGCTCAACCATTTTCGGCGGTGAACAACCTAGAGTTCAATGGCTCGCCGCGCCTCCAAACACAAACCGTCGTACTTTATGCTGGTTCGAACTAAACACACACATACACACGCTGCTCGCACAAACATGTGCCGCCCCCACCGTGACGTCATCCACGGAATTTCTGAAAATTGACCTCCAACTGAGCTGCACGCCGGCGAAATTCTAGCCGATGACCTCCCAAAAATTAACAAAGCCTTACGAGGTACGTGGCCTTTAAAGTTTAAATGACGACTTCTCTCGCCTCAGCCACAGATTTTCAACCCTCACTAGCAAGATCAATTTTTGGTGTCATCAGAACTTAAATCGTGCATAACTTTCCCGGAAGGAGAAACGAGAGATAGATATGATACATCAGCTTTACGCTGCATACCTCGAGCTGTGCCTATTTTCTCACAATCATCCTGCAATGACTCAATAAGAAGATGCAAAGCAAAGATACGAAATCAACCTTCCTTCCTTTCTTAGAGCTTATCCTCAATTTGCATATTGCAATCTACTTGATGGTAATTATACTTTCTGATATTTGATCACTCTGATTCCTGACACTGAAGCAAAAAAAAATCAACTATGCAGAGAATCTATATCTCATCATTTCTATAATATGAATTTATTCAGGAGGGACTCTTAGGAGATTTACGCGGATTCCACCAAAAGCTTGGTGGAAAGTTTGTTGGAAGTTGGAACCCGTAGTTGAAGACTATTTTTCGAACGTATAGTGGTCTTGGCCGTCTATGCAAGTTGCCTATCCCATCATCACCATATTGAACTGTTGAGCTCTACTTAATATTCAGATATCAAATTATCTATTTGAGAAAATCATTCATCAAATCGATATGCCTGCTGTTATAACGAGTGATCGAATAAACTTTTGAAAATCTGACCGAAAAACGTGGCTACCAAGGAGACCGAGGCCTACTTTGAGGAGAAATTTATTCGATCACTCTTTACATACGTCATTTCAGGTTTAAGTGCAATGCCTGTATAGCATCTGGGACTAGGACTCCCATCCTTTAGATATACTCAACATTGCCGAATAAAACAAGACTGAAAAATGCTTGATCTCATTCAACAGTTTGATGGTTTTGGAGAGTCAAAATCGTGACAATTCGTTAACCGACAGCATTTTTAAAAAACCTGCCAAAAATATTAATTATCCATTCAATTTGTTAGTCACTTTCCAATCGATTTGCGTGGACGTTTTTTATCCATGAAACAGTTTTTCTAACTGTAATATGTACATTTCTTGAATAGGGTAATACGAATTTGAAGCGCCCAATTGTGATCTTGTGAATGACCATAATGCCAGTGGTATGGTATGATATGAGCCAAAAAGGGAAGAATCCTGCACTTACGGTACACTTTTGAGAAGTCATTATTATCATTAACATCAAGCGAGGCACATCCGAAAGCCCCACTAAAAACTTTGAAAAACGTTATCCTACGACGCGACGTCAGAAATATTTTCGGAACGCATACATACATCAGTACCTATCTTGAAACAGTTTTGGACTTTCATCGTATTTTCTTTTTTCAAAGACTTGATTTTTTGTAATTCTTTGATTTCTTGGTGCAGATTCTTTCAACAGTCTTGCTGACCCTTGAAATTAGACCGGAAAGTACACAGTAACTGAATCAGATTACCATGAAATAATTTGATTTCATTGGCTCTCAGAAGTGGTAAGGACCTGGATTCTTTTTGGGACTACTGCAAATCAATCATGCTGCGACATTACATGTTATAGTTGATTACCTACACTACACAATTTCTTGTACAATCTGTCAGTTAAACAATCAAGTTCATTGTTTTTTGACACTATTTTGGCAGATTGTTCAAGAAATTGTACAAGAGATTGTGAATACAGCTTTCAATAAGCTCAGGGACCAGGGTGGTTCAAAATGCACCAAGGACAAGAATCAGTTCTATTAAAATTGTCATAGCAACCAGTTGTCTCATCATGGGTGCTTGTCTTGACTGATCAAATCTCTATCCATAAATCACAAACAAATCACTAACTCCTTGGAAAGCAAAATATGTACGCTTCTCAAAAATGTGACCTAGAAAATTCTGCAGCTTCTTTTCTCGAAGCGGAACCTTGCTGAAGTCAGGTCATTCTTGCACTTCTTTCATTGTCAACCTGGTATATCGTACATAAGGTCAACAATCGGGTGATCTAAGATGGTACCTACCTTGCACTTGAAAGATTACTCCTCTTGAGCATCCTGAAAATTTTTCGAAATCGGGCCATCCTTTCCGAGATATGTTCATTTTAACCGAAGCAAAATTTCTAGATGGTCCACTTCATTTTCAGCTCAGTTTATTTTGTCAGCCAAATTAAATTTCTTGATAACGGGTCGCTGAGAATTCTCCAAAAAAACAACCTATCAACCATATACATTATTTCTCTATGACCTTCATTATTTTTTAAAAGTAACAAGAAATTGACATCGCGAACTGCTTAGACCGCACCCTGTACGGAAGTCCGCAATCACGGCAGCTCTGCGGTCAGTTTCTAACGATTCACCAAGTCACTAGCGATAAGGTTATGTATGGTTGCTGGCCATCCGCTTCAATGACAAGCACCACAAGACGCAAATTTAATTAAGAAGCAATAACATTTTGTGTATGTGTGTGTGGTGTGTGTGCAAGTTGCGCCTCGTCGATGTGGGGTTAACGAACTCAGCCGCCTGATGCCTGCCAGATTTTACTTTGTTGAATTTACCAATGACCCGCCGCCTTATCAGCCAGAACAGCGCGAGGAGATTGTCCGATCCAGAATTGATTAGTCGGTAAAACCTGCGGTGGTGAAGTGATAGGTTCTTGCAAAGGTGTCTTAAGACGCCAGTTTGAACAACAAAATGGTGTTTGATCGAGCAGCGTATGCAGCGCTTTTTGAAAATGCAGCACTTTGATAAATCAGATGCTTCTCGAGATGCTTAATACAAGAGATTATCTACTTTCAAAGTGACTGTTTGAAGCAGGAAGACCCTTGTAAATTAACACTTATTGCGTGACATCCTCGGAGCTCAGGCTCTGGTATTACGAAAAGTCGAAAGTTAATACACATAGCAGACACTTCTTTTCTTTTATATCAAAGCAATAATTAACTTTTTTCCGTTGCTGCGTCTAAGATCTTACGTAAACAAACATTCCAGGGTTTTAGCTGCACTTTTTTTATAATCTACAGAAGAAAACTCAAAGCCGAATAAATAACACTATGATCTATGATCCCACCGCATCCGCCAATATTGAGATTTTTGTTCACCAGTTGGGAATGTTTCTTTGTTTTCGTCGAGCTTTTTGTGTACAAACAATTAGTAATGCAATCTGTTGTCATTTTATCGCCAATCCGTTGGTCGTTTTAAACTTTTAATTAACTAAGTACATATTCCAATTTAATAAATTTATTTTGAGACAACATTTCCAATTATGAAATTCAGTCTGGTACTCTTAGCATTGATCGAAAGACGGGCATCGTCATTAGCATTATCCCCTTGTCTTTGATCAGTTCCAGGTTTATCTTTTACGATGGAAATCGACGTATACAAAATCGACTGGAAGCTCGTGCACCGTTCTTGCGTAACATAGACTCGAATGCACACCAATAACTGGTTAATTATTATGTGACTGTTTCGACTGATATTTGGTTTCGTCCATCAAATATTGGCTCTTTCCAGCCACCAAAATTCTCACACACACAAAGAAAACAAGAAAGTGCGCGGCTGAGAAAAACACGATAACAACACCAGTATAGTGCTGTAGGAAGTGCGTCGTTTCGGTGATTTTTCCTGCGTGCCGGTTGGCTTTAAGCCGCCTCGGCCATGCAACGCATTGGACCGGAAGGGGGTGTTTTTAAAAGTTATCGAACGTTTTTAGTGTTATTATTGTTGTTGTATCACAATAATGGACCCTTTCCAAGAATTGTTCAACGGCAGGGAGGAAAGTCATAATCAGTGGCCATCGAATACGAGGGATAACATTTCTTCGACTGACTCGGCCACTCCGCCGCCACACATCGACGACAAAGAAGAACGCAAGAACGCCAATTCGATCAGAGGTTTGTCGACTTTTGACCAGTTTTTAAATTCATCAGAAATAAACTAGAAACATATCATCATCAAATCGCCAAACATTAATTTGCGGATGTGTAGCAAAAAGTGCACAAGGCGGAAATATTGCCCAATTTCCAGGATCTTGATGTCTGAAGAACGCACGCAGTTTTGCTCACACTCACCCACGTATGTAGTCAACAGTTTTTTTTATTTGTGTTTTAAGAACCGTGGTACCTACCCTTATTCTTTCAATTTAGAAGTCTGAGAAAATGAAAAGAAGTCAATTGATTACCTCGTTGATAACTCACGAGTCTTTTTACCTACCTATGAAAAAAATTCTAGGTGCAGACTTGCTGCGAGTCATGTATTTAGTTGTAGAAAAGAGTGAATTGATTTTTGAGGAGGGATTTCTTGAAATTAATTCAACGGTTTTTGAGCTGTTTCCCTGAAAAAACTGCAAGTTTTCGAATTTTCATCCAGTGAACCGATTTTCATCTTTTTTTAAAACAGGGGTATCTGGTTTGTCAAAATTTTCCAACAATTTTTTTTACAAATTTTCCGAGTCTCCCAATTGAAAATAAACCAGCTTTATCGAGACCGGGCCCAAGTGATGGGAGCTTGATGATTTTTACAATGAAATGATTTGGAAAAAAAAGACTAGGTTTTTCCAGAAAATTGAAATGTCCTGATTTTTTTTTGTTTCATCTGTTATGAAGATTCTGCAAATTTGTTTTGATATTTCTGTCAAACTCCAACTTCCCACTCGAATAGACGTCTCGAACAAAAATTTCCATATAGGTTCAGGTTCATGGATACTAGTAGGGAAAGTATTGTCTCCCACAACAGATTTTTTTTTCGTTTTGTCTTTGAAAACAATATATCCAAATTCAGACATATTTTGCTTCAAATTCAGTTTCTCGCTTGAAGGTTGTATCTTCTTAACGCAGGGTTACACTTACCTCAAAGTGTTTCATACAGAAAACTTTGAAAGCTTTTGGTTTATATCCAGGAATTCAGAAGGAATCTCCCAACTTGTCTATTGATGATTTGGGAAATTAATCGGAATGAATCTGGGCCTATGGAGCAAAAATTACATTGAATTATGAACTGGAATCATGAACTGAGAATCATGAAGAGGAGAACTGTTTTGTGTGCGTTTATGGATGTTTTTATTGAAAAAAAAATCTTCAAGAAACAAGGCCATTTTAACGGAAAACAGCAAGGAGGGGTAAAGTGAGTGTGTAATGAAAAAAAAGCCCCTATAGAAACACCATATTTTAGGACTATTATACCGGGTGTTTATAAACGTTTGTTATCATATCGCCTTTGGAATCTCCTATCACTCTTTCAAATCGTGCCTTTCACTGCGACTTTTGGCCTGACCAAAGCCTGCCGCGATCACAGACGTTTATAAACACCCGGTATATGAGAATGGGGCATATCTAGCTGGACTTGGGCAAACTCTTCGCAGTTTTAATTTTCTGGTGTTGATTTTAATATTTTATCAATATTTATCAAAGTTGAGATTTGCTTTTTCACTGGAAAAACATTTCACCCATTTGCCTGAAAGTCTAGTGGAGTAAATAAAAAATGTGCAGTGTACAAGTGATAGCGGTTTTACGCCACTTTGGAGGCGATTAACCTCATCATGATTCAACGAGGAATTAGCTTAGAACTTCTAATGAAGAAGTTCTGATGCAGTGCCTGAATAATTATACTTGAATGTATTGTGTAAGAGTTTCAAGTAGACTTTAAGGAATTATTGTTGTCGTGAAAATTGTTGCTTGAAATGAATATAATTTAATAAACTTTCATGTTCCTACATCTAAATTTGAAGTTCCGTCGAATAAATAGCTATTCTTAATCACCGGCATTAATGCAAGGCAATAGAGACAGATAAGACCAGATTACAGAATCCCTAGGTGTAGGTAATCTAGCAATAGTGATATTCTAGGTAGGTAAAAATTGCAATAGTTGTCAGTTGTCGAACGTGCAAAAATGTACCTTTTACAGAAACACAGCTCTGATGTGCACAAATATAAACTCGAAACAAAAGCCTTCGACTCGTACCAAATACATAATTATTAAATTTACACCAACTATTGATATGTACTGCAAATTATAAGTTACTCAATAATAGTTGTCAATTTCATTGTTTAAATATAATGTGAAGTGCGTACTTATCCGTTGGGAAATTTTACTTAACCTACTAATTATAAAGCCCGATAACATGTTAGTTCCAGTTTTGATGTTGTTTTTTTGTATCAGTTTTCACCTAACAATTTTTACTTAGAATTTCGATACGTTTGGGTTTGTGAAAGCCGCAACTCGCACACTAACAAATAGGTACCTATAATAGGCAATCTATTTGAACCGTCCTCATCTTCTAGGCGTCTTTTAAAGTGAAATGTGCCGCACGCTTATTAAACACAAAGCACAGCGAGTTTTTTTTTCAGAATAAATCTAGAACTAGTAAAACTTGACGATTCTTAATCTAATTAACATATTATACCTATATTTATAGTTAGAACACGAGTGTTATATCTGTGACTGTCTCTAATCTGGGCAAAATGTTGATGGTGTTACTTTTTCCTACAGAATAAAACGAATGGGCGAGAGGTAGGAGCTTTGAAGGAAACATTAGATAATTTTGTTAACGGGATCGAATTATGAAGAAAGCGAAGTGACATTGGGGATTTAGGTAAAACGGAAAAACCAGGAAATGCTTTTTAGCTAAGTGCCGAGATATTTTCTTTAAGTACCTAATTAATGAATTGCGAAGATAAAAAAATATTGTCTCAACTCTTGCTGAGAACAGTTTTCTACCCATCAACAGTCATTATTTGGAAAGGCAGTATTGAATAATAATTATAAATACGTGAAAATGGCACTAATGCGCTGCAAAGCGAAACATCTTTTTTTTAATTCCAGAAGTCATGTCTAAAAAGTTTGAAGTACGCGAATGTTCAAGAAACAACTTCCTGTAAATTACACTGCAGTAAGCGTCTGACGAATCTTGCTGAAAACTTGGTTTGCATTTTATAGATTTAATTACCTCAACAGCTGAGCACCGCTTTACTTCACACGAGGTGAATGATTACTACAGGACTTTTTGCTGTATTATGCCGTCTCACACTTAAATTAAATTAATTACCAAGAGCCTTCACATAGCTACTTCGTAACTGAACATTATAATAATTCTCGAATCATTACATTGTTGGCGGCAACCAGTTCTACAGCCACGTTTAGCTGCTTGTAGATAGATGTTGGATTTTAGGTTCCTCGCCTAATCGCTTGTTGTAGTCTCCTGCTAAAAACTTTCTAGGTTTCATAATACTTGTACGTTATAGTATAGCACAGGAACTTCCGTTGATTTATCTAAATATTTCATAAAATGTTGTCAAACAATTTTTTTTTATCCCACACAAAACTCAGAGCTTAGAAATATAGTCAGTTGAGTTGTGAAATAATAAGTGGTACGATTATTGTCGCTTTTTTTTGTAATTTTATGACCTATAATCCCAAACCTGGAAATAAACGAGCCCATAGGACGAGTTGTATTTACTTGCATTGGGATTATAACAGAATGATATTAATGAAAAATGATTAGACGATTAAGCTTAGCACGCATCATAGATAGGTATTTGTCAAGACTGTACAATGAGTTAGGGTTTCCAATTTTTCGTTGTCTCTTTCTGCCGTGACGTCAAGCGTATAGACGGATCGTCAAAGTCATGTTTTGACACACGACGTTTCGTTTCGGACCGATGACAACACTGCCCAAGGAAGAAAAAAACCAACATAACCTATTTTGTGAAGGTGTTAGGTGTTTGTGATTTGACTTCAGTGTGTTTTATGCTGTGGAAAACCAAGTAGAGACTATTCAAATGTGTTTTCATCGTTTTAATGACAACTCAACAACCAGATGACCTGTAACAGTGGTGACACTGACAGGACAGTGGATTTTGAATTTACTGCCGCTCTACTTTTCCGGCAAAATTCCACCACGTTGTCAGCACAAAACGTCGTAAATGTCATAACGTCAAAAAAAAGCTTGAAATACCGCCGCGTTTTTCTTCTAAAAAATGTCGATAGACAGCGCAGAATGACAGACAGAGAGTCCGTTGGTTTGGCGGGTGTAGGGGAGAAGGACTAGGGTACTACAGCGAGAATATTCAAAATATTGACAGGAGGACGGCATCAGCGTATTGCCGGTGTGGTAATTTGATGAATTGCACAGTCAAACTAATAAAACTAGCTTGATCATTCAAACAAACTCATTACCGGATTGAGTCCTTCAGTTTATAAATACGATTCAAGGTGCAAATCCCGCAAGAGCGCAAAACCTCGGCGTTGACATCGAATAAATTACCCTCTCTCGCAACTTGTCAGAAACAGAGTCCTGTGCTTCTCTCAAGGATAATTTCCAATTAACTTGCGGTTTCGTTCATTTTCTCGCGTATAGGCATTGTAAAAACTGAGGTACTGACGATTTTTTTTTTTTTGCAGCACAAATCGAGATAATCCCGTGCAAAGTATGTGGGGATAAGAGCAGTGGCGTGCACTACGGAGTCATCACCTGCGAGGGGTGCAAAGGGTTCTTCCGGAGGTCGCAGAGTTCAGTGGTGAACTATCAGTGTCCCAGGAACAAGAACTGTGTCGTCGACAGGGTAAACAGGAATCGATGCCAGTACTGCAGGCTACAGAAATGTTTGCGGCTGGGAATGAGTCGAGATGGTGAGTTTCCAATATTTCTCCACTATTTATGTATTGCAATCTCGGCCAGAAATTTGATGAAATTTATCGCACAAGTTACGATATTTCCGTGAACTCATCTGACTTATTGACGAGTTGAGATAAGTGTGGTTGAGATGCATCTACTTATTCACTCTCTGGCGCGGCGTTGCGTATACGGTGTGATTAAGCGCCCACTTATTTTAATTTAGCCCATCCGAATCTGCAACATGGGAAGATGCAGCATGCAGAATTCTTTTTGATTTTTTACCTCGCATTACACCAATTTGCACTGGGCTCTCAAGTGACAACAACGACGTTCCAGTATGTGTGTATGTGAGCAGAGCAAAGCGAAAAAAGCGCAGGCCAAACTTGAAATGATTAACGTCATCCTCATTTAACGAGTCCCGGAATGTAACGACGATTTATTGCCGCGATTTATTACGTTACGTGATTAATAGTTCACATGTTTTAAAGTTCGCATACTTCTTGATTAAAACCGCAATATATTCCGGGATAGCATCGCTTTCACCTACATATTAAAGTCTGTAGCTAGATATATTCGTATTTATGGCAATACTTATACATAATTATTATTGTTGCAATAGCTACCAGCTACAATGAGTTGTAAGATGACCACTGAGTAGTATGGCCAAGTTCTTATTCTGATGAACAATCTGTCACCTGATTTCTTGCAGTCCCAAGCATTTTAGGTGTTATTTTGATAAAAATGTGAATAAATTGATGACCGGCTTGAACTATATGCAAAACCGACGCTAAACGGTCTCGACTATAACATCAAAAGCCCCCTCCGATCCTTTGTGAGCTGCTCCGTTTTCCGGGGTTTTTCTTCCACGATTATTTTTCGTGCCTATCTAGAAAAAAAAACAGTGTATAGGGCAGTCAAAATTTTTCCACGGTTGTGTAGTCGATAATAAAGCTTTGCTTCACACTCAATACGCTGAAGTTGAATCCTCCACAAGCAATGTTTTTTTTACGCAATTGATACTTTTTTCTCTTTATATTTGTGTAAACACTAAGGAGTTTCCGATCTCACGGAACGAACTACGTAATAGCCGTATTATACATACCGTATGTTCGTTAAAATCATGAATTAGGGCCGACTATGGAAGTAAAAAACGTATGTCGTGAATTCATCAATAATCACTCAAATTTGATGTCAACATGATGAGCCGTCGTCATGGAATACATTTTGGACATACGTTTCTAAGTTCACAGCCTGCCCTAATTCATGATTTTAACGAACATACGGTACATACAATGTTATACAAATATACAAAAAATTGCACCATTTTTCGTACCTACAATTTAAAAGTGAGTTTAGTCAGCTTTATTCAGCCGTAATTTTAGTTTCAGTCATTAGCGTAGCATCGCTTATTGGCTCTCGTGAGCACGACAGCCAATAAGCGATGCTGCGCTTGCGGTTAAAATTAAAACCAGGGCTAAAAATGAAGCTAACTTAATCCTACCTTTAGATTGTACGAAAAATGGTGCAATTTCTTGTATGTACAACAAATATTTAATTGTATAATGTAGTACGGTTTTGAAGCAACGTAGAATATGGAAATTCTCCTGTAACTAAGGAATCGCAAGTAATACATTTTTTCCACGTTCAAAATTACGTTACCTTGAACGTACGTCGTACGTGTGTATTGCGAACTCCCTACTACGTAATTTTGAATCAAAAAAAGTATCAATCGAGGTATCAATCCACAAAAAAAAAAACAGTTTCCCTGCGGGCGATCGAACCCTATCAGTATACGGCATCGAACACAGTATACACGGTGAAGCAAAGCTTTCTCGACTACACAATCGTGGCGAAATTTTGGCCGCCCCATTGTATTCCATAGAGATACATAGTAATCATGAAAGCGGTGGAAAATCGAGAAGCTCACACGGGATCGGAGGGAACTTTTGATAATTTTAGGTATTGCCGGAGACCGTTTAGATCAATATTAGATATGTTTAGCCGATCATCAATTTATTCACGCTATAAATCTAAAATACTTGGGCTATTGGGTGCTTTTATATCGAGTTGAAATAAAGCTATCCCAGAAATAGTTCGCATCATTTACATGGTAGATAACCCAAGGCAAACTGAAAAATATGTTTTTTTTTTTACCCAAAGCTGAACAATAGCCGATAATAGCTCTTCAAAGTTTGACTTTTTTAATGGATTTTTCATGAATAATTCCTGAACGGGCTGAGCTGATACTGGACTAAAACTCGACAGAGACTCGTTTTCATTGATACCTTACTCTTGTTAGTTCAATTTTACCAAAATCCAACCAGCGGTTGCAAAGTTGAGCGGCCTGGAGGTCCGGGTCTATTGAGTATTGACGTCTCATTTCGACGAAATTGATGTTTGAATTTTTTCATGGCAGTTTGGAAAAATGTGATTTTTTTTTCATTGAAATTTTCCAAAGCCAGATGGATTTTTTGTAATTTTTTTTTTTGGATTTGCTTTGCTCTCTTAGCATATAGCTAATTGCACGCTTGAGCGATTATGCTAGAAGCCTTGGCTTGATCAGTCTGTAAATTGGGATGCGGCTTGATCAGTCTGTAGTTTAGGATGTGGAGCCTTGATTGCTTCGTGATTTACATGGACCAGCCCAACAACACACAACATGCACGAAATGCGAGATTTACCCAGTAGTATGTACGAAGCGTGCGTGTGGGTTTCATGTACCTACCAAATATGAAATCAGAATAAATTGATCTATTTCTTAGTTTCTCAGGCGTGAAATCTCTCCTTCGCAAAGCCTTCACCCATAATTCCCTTTGTCTAATCTTGCCAGATAAAACACGACAACGCTTGTCTTTGATTAACTGGAAGCCGAAAAATCGCTTGTTCTTCTGCCTGGAGCTTCTGTTGGCACAGCCGAAGACTGCACAACACCTTGGTCATCATCTTTTCAGTTTTGACAACTGGCGTGTACAGTTGACGTTGTCCCGGATCAGCTGTTCGACAAATGGAAGTGACGTCACGTGAAAATGGTCTATACTTAGTTGGAGTAATATCCATCTCTGTCACCTGTCAAGCTGTTGAAGAACCAAGTTTGATTTACTCGAAAACTATACCCGGCCGTATTTTGATTGATTTGAAAATGAGCCATAACGAGTTTACTCGCTTTGTACAGTTTCATACTCGACCCTAAATTTCAGAATAAAAGTCCAGTAATCCCGTTTTTCATTATCTGTTGTCCCATAATTCAGGCCTTAAGCTCCGCATGCACACATACACATCGTCCGGCACTGGATTAACAGCGAAAGCCGCTCAACACCACGCTGTTCAAATATTTAATCCGATGGTGT
Source organism: Anaspis maculata (assembly GCA_949128115.1). Taxonomy (NCBI): domain Eukaryota; kingdom Metazoa; phylum Arthropoda; class Insecta; order Coleoptera; family Scraptiidae; genus Anaspis; species Anaspis maculata. The sequence continues at coordinate 52,986,230 of OX421961.1, read as the reverse complement.
CGGTGAAGTTGTGGTCGCTTTAACCCGCTTGATTTCGACAATTACCATGTAATTGTTAGTGTTAGTGTATGTGTATGCATCTAGGTACTAACTTATTATGGTTGGAGGTTGGAGGACCACTTAGTGCAGCAGACACTTCATTTCGCGCCCATCTATATGCTGCTGGTAGTAGCATTATGGCTATGATGCTCGTATCACGGATTACCGTAGTATAATATCCTCCACCATATAAGCATTGCTCTAGTGTTTTGCTTGTTTGCATTTAACTTGGCGAAGGAGAGTGAGCGTTGTTCATTGTTCGAACCAGCCAACTTCCCACATTGCGTAATTTTCGCATCAGCCGCCGTTGACCTATAAAGCGAAACGCCATGTGCCATTGTCTAGTTCTAACTCATTATGCCGGAGGAACTGGCTATGCTGGAACTAGAAAAAAAAAAACATGTTTCATACTTACACTAACTTACCTTTAGTAGGTATAGTGTGTCTGTGTATATGCATTTCTATAGGTTGCGGATGAGAAGAACAACAATAGAAAACGGCTTTGTTGTTGTCTCATCATTTGGCTATGTGATGTGCCGGACGCACCGTTATCTTGATGCGCTAGCGTAATAGTCGAAACTTGAGACCAAATTGAAGCTTTTCATCTTGAGTTTGAATAAAATATGTTACAAAATATGAAGTCTTGACTCTTGTTCTAATACGCGATATTAGTGGTGACGTCAGAGTCGTCATTTTTAAATGCCGGATCCAACAATGGTCCGAGAACAAAGGTTTCAGAAATTGTTTTTTTTGTAGCATTACCTTACATATTTAACTATATTGAGGTACGAAGTGGCAAACTACAGAACCTAGAGGTCATTTTGGAGCATATTCCAATTTTTTATCTTTTTTGTAAAAGATTTTATCAGCAAAAGAAGTTTGAAAGTGACAGCGATGACATAACCTCAAAGCGCAAACAACTGCACCTGCACCAGGCAACAACAAGAAACAGTCATTCAGTCAAACACACGGCAAAGTGCTGAGCTGCGGACGTGTTGAAGAAGCTTTTTTGTGATTTTTAGTTGATCACTCGGTTGATCATTTTTTAGTGAAATTGGTAGGTAGGTAAGTAATGTGTTGGGCATCAGATAGTAAACACTACAATGAGCGGCGAACATGTGAATTTTTCTCATGCCCAAAAGACGAAAATGGAAGAAAACAAATCGAAGAATCTTTTGACATAGGTACCTAGGTATGCTGGTAAATTCCAACTTGACAATAATTTGCCTTGAACTGTTGTGATTAGGTACGAAAATACGAAATGTACGTCTGGTGAATTATTTGTTGTTCTAATGAAGTAAGATACCTACATCACTAATCGCATAGGTACTGTTGCCCTTAAAGGCGGAATGAACACGGACCCGGTGCATGTTTATGCATTTGCCATTTCTTCACAAGCCCTGATAAGAAGTGCAAAACCACGCTTCCGCTCTACAAGTTGTTTATGCATCGAGGTTTGAGGTTATGTCGCGCTGTCACATTCGAACTTCTTTTGCTAATATTATAATGTTTAAGAAAAAAAAAATCGAAATGTGCTCCAAAATGACCTCTAGATTCTATAGTTTGTCACTTCGTACCCCAGTATATTTAAATATGCAAGGTAATGCTACCAAAAAATAATTTCTGAAATTTTCTTTGTTCTCAGACTATATATTGTTGGATCCAGCATTTAAAAATGGCGATCCTGACGTCACACTAATATCGCGTATATACTTATATAGTTCACTTAAAGCGAAACAATGAAGCCTGGATAAAATTGAAAATCGTGAGCTTTACAAGTAAAACTGACTACCTACAAGTAAAATTGACTACCTATAGTTTAAATGACTCCTTATGCCCGGCTGCAACGAGGGCTGCAATTTCAAGTTGAAATCGAGTCACTTTGTAGCTACCTAAAACTATTTACCTACTTCGTTCGTTCCTCGTTCCATTTTGAATAGTCAAGGATCTGGGCGTTTCTACGGTTCTTCCGAAGAAACAATTATAGTTGTTGAATTTCTGTAGATTTTCTGTTACATCGCGTTTATTATGCAAACGTTTTTCGATATTTCTTCTATCTTTGAAAACGTGATATTCATAAATTATGGACGGCTCACAATATGTGGTGGTTAGCAAGTCAACAATAAATTATTTGAAGAAGACATGCTTGAAAAACTCAGTCCAAACCCGAGTCCAAATGGCCCCCATCCCCCATCATGTAGATACTTTTTATTATTGAAAACATAAATGGAAGAAAAATTTCGTGAAAAGATATAACAGAAGAATTTCAAAGGCGGTTCGCAAACAATCGGACGAAGGGGTTCAGAAGATGATTTTTTTAAGTGAAGCGCGGGCAGCGGAATGCCCGACAGACCCGATTAGTGAGCGGCAAACCCGCAGGGAGAGATCGTTTATAGCCTGAACCTGAAAGGATGCAAGGTATCTTTTATCTGGCGTGGCACTACAGGGTGTTTGCAAACTTTGCATGGAAAACTGAACCGCAGTTGGGGAAATGCTCCAAAAGTGTCGGAAAAATATTGAAAAATTTCAGGTTCTTATTTTCAGAAAAATTGGGTCTCAAAAGTTGATCTATCGAGTCTTCTCATGTTCGTTATTTAAATCAATTTAAAAAAACTCTACGAACAGATTGAAAAGCAATTTTTTTGAATCTCTGAATGTGTTTTGAAGTTTCATTCACAATACACAGTGAGTCATAAATCTTGTAAATCTAATAATCTTCAAAATCACACATAAAAAATTCCAGATGATGTTTGAGCTCATCACCATTCAGCCCCCAATATTTAAAAAAATACAAGAACCTGAAAAAATTTCAAAATTCTTTCTGGCAATTTTTTCTGGCACTTCTGAAACATTTCCCTGACTGCTGTATGAATTTTCTACTCCAAGTTTCCAAACACCCTCTGTATTCAGAATTTATATGACTCCTTCCATATGATTGAAACATCAAAATTTTTGTCCGTGAGCCTAGATCTCTGATTAGTATAAAATAATGAAACCGTTTGATTTTTTGAAACCGTTTTCATTTTCTTTTTTGGTGGAGTGTTTGATCTTTCAGATTCCTTATAATCGTGTCATCAAATAAATTCTTGATTGAGGCAGGCTGTGGTCTGATCAAATTCAGGAGTGAGAAGCTGCGTTTGGCGGGGGCACAGCCTGTGTATTGATCTTGTATTGAGCCTTGTATTGATCTTTGAACTTCACAGTGAGAACAAAATATGAGTTTCGATTCCGAAGCGCATAAATCCTCGAATGAATCCTTTATATCAGTTGAAATAATGAATAATATGCCACTTATTACAGCTATGTGATTAGTGCGGGCAAAATACTCCAACTCCGTATTATTGATCACCATATTTAGTTATTTAGTTAAATTATTCCTAGATTGTACTAGTAATCAATGGGCTTAAGTACCTAGTCACGTACCCAGTACAATTTTTCAATCACCTAGGAAATTGCTTCTATCGCCAACATCCCTGGCAGCTTGTAATCATGACCAAATAATAATGAGGATCAAAACATACCTATCATGATCGATACCTGCTAATCGCGGATTATACATGCGAACAACCAATGTCCAATGTGGCGTTCCAATTTCCAATAGGTTGCATTATTATATCATAAATAGCTATTAGCTAGCTTCTGTAATTACCTCCGTTCGGACGTTAAGTATTTGCAAAATGTTTGACGTTGTGTTTTGTTTCTTTGCAGCTGTGAAGTTCGGTCGGATGTCTAAGAAGCAGAGGGAAAAGGTCGAAGATGAAGTTCGGTTCCACAGGGCGCAGATGAGAGCACAAAGCGACTCTGCACCGGACAGTTCAGTGTTCGAACAACAGACGCCTTCTAGTAGTGATCAATTACATCATAGTTATAACGGAGGGTGAGTACTTACCATGCTGTCAAAAGAAAAAGAAGCTTTATCCACTTCTTTAGGCTACATGGAGTATCGTTAAATTTTTCGCAAATTCGTGAATACACCAGCTCCAAGTCTTGTTCATGAAAGGGATCCAAGGTAGCAAGTTGTTCACAAGTCTAATCTAATGAAGATGTGCATTATCTATATTATAGTAGATTACGCCATTAGACAGTAAAGTGAATGTTTACTAGACGAGTGGACCAGTGACGGATTAGAAAGCAGTGGCGCCCTAGGCTGATTAATTTCGGCGCCCTCCCCCCTTCCATTTTTGGAACTACAACAATTAATGAAAAAATCCACCTTGGTTTTTTCTTCAATTTTTAAAGATTGAAAAAAAAACCTGTACCTATAAGCTGTTTGAAAACAGAACAAAACTAGTACAATCATAGAGTAGCACACTGAACGTAGGTATGTAAAGTGTTGAATACTAGTGAGCACTAGTGACTGAATAGACCCTTTCAGCCTGTGGACACATGATTTTTATTTCTATATATTGGTAGAGGTCTGTCTCCTTAAAAACAGTCATTTTATGTTATTTCAAAGATAGTGGGTGACATTCATTCGCTTCGTCGCTTGAGCTATAAACGAAAATTCAACCTTTTTCCCGGAGTCTCACACCGGTGCCGTGGGGCAAAGACCTTCCAGCTTCTCAACGGTTCACTTTCGAGTACAGTTACCAGTTTTTCATAAGAAAAGGTGCGTAGGTACTCACCCTCCCTATTATTTTATTCAGAATTTATCAGTTGCCAGCATTTCGATTCATTTTTTCCATAGCATTCCTTCACTTGAGAGTGGATGCCGGAAAGTACCTTACCAACTTTTCTAGCTGGCCTGAAATTAATGCAACAATATGGAACATGAAACTACAACATTTTTCGTGAATTCATGCTTTTTTCAATTTCGCCTCGGTCGGCGCCCCCTTTTATCGAGGCGCCCTAGACTGCAGCCTACTTAGCCTATTGGTTAATCCGTCACTGGCAGTGGACATGTTTCCAAGACGAGCGTGAGCGCGTCCTGTTGAGACATTTTCCTGGCGTATTTACATCATAACGTTTTGCCCGCAACTGCCTAGAGTCGAAACCGTACTCGTAATTTGAAAAGTCAATTGAATAAATTTGGGCAATGTCAAATTGACATGAACTAAGCATTTCCAAGGTAAAGGCCCAGTAGGCACTCTGCGGATTTGCTTCAGCGTCAAAAGTTGCGTTTTTTTGTAATTTTCCTGCAGGAAATTATCTATTTCCATAACAACAATACCATTTAAATAATCATACCACCCGCAAATGTCAATTTCAACAATTAATAAACTTCAATATTGACAATCTTCCTCACACATATGTTCGCGACTGCCGCATGAGGGTGATGAAACGGGCGGGATATTCAAAATGTGCAGAGCGCCTATTACGCCTCATGATCAGAGATCACGCTCATGATGGCAAGCACGGCTTCGGGCCTGAAAACGCTCTGTTGTATCGTAAACTACTATAGCGCCCTAGACAGGGAAGTCTTACTTATATCATACAGAAAATGGAAAGCATATAAAAAAATCTTTTACTCCTTCTCGACATTGTTTTTGTCATAGGTGGTTCTGTATTTATTATTTCAACCGTTACAAATCTTTCTACATAATACTTCATAATTTTTTCCCAAAGAAAATTTGTTCTTCCGCCGGCCGAATTTGAACCTGGATCCACACAGGTGATAGTTGGAGGCATTGCTCTCGATTTCATGACATGCTTCTCGACATGAAGCAACTTCAATGGCAAAATACCCATTCAACCTGTGTTCCTCTGTCCTGTCATACTTTTTGGTGATTGTTATTGATATTTTTGCTGTTGCTCACTGAGCCAAATCTTGACTCGTTCGAAAAAAAAAAATTTAAACGCTCCCGTGCCCGATGCTAAATCGAGCTACAGTTGGCATATGTAGGTAAGGTAGTATTCTTTCCGTAAACAAATAGGCCAAAACTTTATTTTCATGGACGATAATGCTTGTCTTCGTCGGGCTAGATTTGAATAACTTAACTTGCTCTTCGGGAAGCAAATACGGAAAGATTGTCGCGGGCAGCTAATTCACCTCGTATTCTACGCTCAAAGCTTTCAAACGGTTTTCTGAGAATGTCAAAGATAAGCTAAGCCCTCATTAGGTCATGTGGCGCTCAAACCTTGACACTCACGTTGGTTGGTTGGTTGACTTTGGAGACATTAATGCTTAAGATGAATGTTTTCATGAACCTCAATTGAAGAGAAATTATTTTCAGGTACACCTACAATAGTGAAGTAGGTACTTACACTCCAGCCTACTACACGAGTACGACTCAGGTCGCAGCCAATTCCATGGGCTATGATATATCGGCCGATTACGTGGACAGCACAACGGCATACGACCCAAGACCAGGTCTGGACGGGCTGAGCGACAACGGCAGTATGATGACGACCATAGTGCCGAATACAGCAGGTGAGGCCGGTACGAGAAATCTTTTATTATCTCCATTAATTCAAAATCTCAAATTACATGCGAGCACATTTCTCTCATATACTTTGAAATCTCGCCGAGGTGCCTCAATAAGAAAAGTTTAACATGTTATGATGGTTTAGGGAGTACTAACACAAACAGTGGAGGCGGCGGCGGTGGTGGTGGTAGCGGGAACAAACAGGGGGCACTGTCCATATCCTCTGATTCACGTACCGCTTTTAAACGAGTCACCCAGACCTCCTCCAGTACGAGTCTTTCCGGCGGCACGGTGGTGTCGGTGAAACAGGAGGTGGCCGTGGACACCTTGGTACCCAGTTATGTAGATAGTACAACTTTCGTTAACTCCCCTACAGTACAACAGACTAACACGGTTAGGCAACAGAACAATTCACAAAATTCACAACAAAGAAGCGGAGACGATTGTGAACCAGTCACATTGCCTAGTAAGTTTTCTGTTTTCTACTAGCAACGTGATTGATTGCGAAGATTTTATTGTGGTGTCATATCTGGGTTTGAATTTCAGCAGATAGTCCAGTCGCTGTGTCTTTTCAATTCCAGTCCAAGATTCGAGTTTGGGGTCCCATGGTATTCTATCTTCAAATCATCTCAATTATCTTTCATTACCTACTACCTACATAACCAGACCTCTTTCAGTTTTTAACCTCTTGATGCTGCTACTTATATCATGAGTTTCAAAATTCATATCTTGAAGGACTGTTTATATAATCATTATCACTTTATAACTTTTGAAATAAGTACCTTATTGTGCTTGTGTATAAAATTTCAGCCGCTCTGGTAATTTCTCCGTAGATAGTGAGAATTTGCAATTAAAATGGTAACTAAATTTGTTCATCAGCGTAAGGACTTACCACGGGTTCCACCAAAAAATTTAAGAGCGGTTTAAGCTAAACCGAGTTTAAACGGATTTTTTTCTGGTCAATGCTGGTAGATTCATTATGGAAAATACGTTAAATCGCAAGTATACCACCCTTTCGTGATTTACTTAGCATGAAACCTGAATTTACATTGATCATTTGGCCAAAATCCATCAAAAGAAGTCTCGAGTTAGCTATCAGCTGGTTAAATATTTTGGTGGAACCCACGGTAAGTATAGTAAACAACCAAAATAATAACTACAATTTTAGATTGGAGAAAATTTAATTTAAAAAAGATGTTGACCCATATTGATATATATTTAGCTGAAAAACGCTTTTAAAGATGTATCATGCTGTAAACAGTCATGACAGGGTTGTCAGAGGAGCCCTAAAAAATGTTAATGAAGTGACAAACTTCAAAATGCGAAATGAATATTGGCCTCTGTTTTTAATTATGTATATAAAAAAAAAACAAATGACAGATTATGATCCACAATAAAACTGATATTAAAAAAATGCATGTACCTACTTATGGTAGCCCGACTAATATATGGTATTTCCTTGGACTGATATTCCATATAAAAATCATTCCTAGATCTTGAACAATTATTTGGAATTCTCTCTTGGTTGTCCCATAGTTTTTCTCTTCCACAAAATAACGCCTGAACCCTTTTTTGCTTTCCACTTTTATTTTTAACCAGAAACCAGTGGAAATTTACTGTTATTTATATTTTTCAGATCCTGCTCAGATATCGGAGCTGTTACTGAAGACAATATCAGACGCACATATACGTACATTTTCGATGGGCGATGAACAACATCTTCGGGAAATGTTCAAAAAAGGGATAGATTTCCCCCGAGTTATGTACTTTAAAAGTTTGGCCCATGAGGAACTGTGGCTGGAGTGCGCCGCAAGGCTCACAGACTCCATACAGTCAATCATCGAATTCGCCAAAATGGTACCTGGTTTCATGAAACTGACACAGGATGATCAGATTGTTCTGCTAAAAGCAGGTAAGTATTGAGCGGCATATTATTGTCAAAACTCTGAAGTTTGAATTTAAAAGCAAGCTCAACTTCAAGAAGGTAATATGGTTATGATTTTATGCCATATTACCCGATTTTTATGATTATCTTAATCAACTTTTGAATTTTACAGGCAGCTTTGAGCTCGCAATAGTTAGGATGTCGCGCTGCTTAGATCTCGGCCGCAGTCTTGTCCTCTTTGACAAAGACTTGGTACTGCCACTAGACTCCTTCTTCACCCCGGATACGACCGAAATGAGGATAGTATCGTGTTGTTTGGAGCTGGCGACAAGCATACATGAAATGAAGCTGTCCGACACAGAACTGGCCCTGTTTTCAGCCACTGTCCTTCTAAATCACGGTAATTCATTTTCATGCTTATACTTGCTTCAGTATTTATAATGCTTCATGCTTGTCGTTTTCAGAGCGGCCGGGTCTGAAAGGCACCGTCGAGATCCATCGACTCAGCCGCGCAATACTTTCAGCCTTCAGAACTGAAATGGACAGGAACCACACCATCCCCGTTAAAGGTGATGTGACAGTTTGTGATGCCTTGCTTGCAAAACTACCCTTATTACAGTGAGTACTTCTTCAAACGGATACAACACAAACATGTAAAATCTTCTTGTCGTTTTCCAGGGAGGCTAGTATGCTTCACATGGATGCATTGGGGAAATTCAAAAGATCTGCGCCTCATCTCGAATTTCCAGCGCTTCACAAAGAGTTGTTTAGCGTGGACAGTTGAGGGACTTAGGCGGAATCTTCTGATCTGTAGCCGCATAGCTACTGTAAGTATCCAGATTGCCAGCAGACTTTTTAGTAGGTACCTGCTCGTTGTCTAAACTCTAATGATTTTATTTTGTTCTAGATTCCTTCATACTGAATGTATCGGCCTTAAATACATAAATAATATAAAGTATAATTTCGTTATTAATAATTGAAATGAAAATTTATTGTTGTGACATAGAATTAAAACGATGAGAGGAGAATGAAATATGGAAAAAACCGCAGATCTCTAAGTATTGTTTAAAAAACTGCAAAAGCTCTAGAGCCGGGCCCTGATTTCAAAGTACAACTATTCGTTTGTTGTTTGTTATTATGATGTCTATGATGAGCAGTGTGGTGTTATATTATTATATTTATAAATACAAATAATATATTATGAAAAAGTGGTTCTGAATCCTAGGTGCTGTTTTATAATTGTTTGAGCGCAGTATTTGCGGTTTTTTAAATGAAATTATATGAAAACTACGTATAACGTACTATCTGCCACACACTTAACGTAAACACGCTATTACACGTAAGATTAAAGTTATACACTATTGATATAATATTATATGATTCGACAACTGGCCGATAAACAGTACGACCTCGTCTTAATTCCATTAATCACGTCTTCATCAATTTTCATTTTATTTAAAAGTTTATCAACTGATTTTTTTGAATAGTTTGCAATCATTTCGACGTTAAAGTGTAAAATTCATAAGAGTCGCTGTATTCTTCCCAGTGGATTGTTTAACGAAACAAAAAAAAACTACGAGACTTGTAATCTTAATTCCACGATTCATCTTGATTCATCTCAGACTAATCATATTAGTTTATTTATATTATACAAAATAATGAAAGACTGTTGTAAGGCTTATAAAAACACGTTTCATGTGACGAGCTTTTACTGTTATTGGCGTGTTGCTTTTTAGTTAAGTTTTACTTGGTGACACATGGTTTTATAAATATATATATAAAGAGATGTATATGTATAAAGTATATGAAAATAGTACATAGAGTATTTATGAAATAGAACTATATCTCTTGATTCTTTATTTACTTCATATAACAAACGTCTCGTTGTGGATTCGAAAATCAATGGAACAGCAACCGTTCGTATTAATTCGAAGCGAACATCTGCAATGTGATAAAAAAGAATTTTTTTCTTCAGCTTATGTACGAAATAGATTTGTTAGAAATGCAAGTCATTACCTATACGGAGGTTTCACAAATATAATATAGAAGATAGTTCTTTTTCATACCTGTTTTAGCATGTGATCCAGTGTTTTTTTATATCGATATGCACTATATTTTCGCATTAGAATGTTGGAACAGAGTAGTCATCAACGTCCATATTCAAATTAATGTAAAAGTAACCAAAGAGTTTATTCCTGAAGAACCGCGAGGCCATGTTAGCAAAAACAAAACATGGGGGCACAAAAGCTGGTGAAAGAGAAATAATCTGGAATACAAGGAGTGTTTGTGGAACTTCCTGTCAAAAATGCCAGGATAAATAGTTCTAATTTTAAGTTAGCTATAACTGCTTAAGCATGTTAACCATTGTTAGACCTCTCCCTCGTTAACGTAAGTTCAATCCCGGAATATTTATGAAATCGTTTTGTAAGATACACAAATCAAACATCACACGTTTTTTATTATTTTTTTAATATTGTAAGAGTAATCATTATTTAACATCTAAGAAAAGTTATTGTATAGAGATTTTATAATGTTATTATTTTATTTATTAGGTATAAGTGTAATTTTGACAATGGTTAACATGATTTTATAACAAGAGGCTATTGGTTATTTTTGTATCTAACGAACCATGTAATTTTAGAAATACAACGCAGTTATTCCTGGAGATTACTATAAAGACATGGCTGTGTTACATACATAATAACACATTACAATGAAATGTAATTTGCCTTTTTATGTTAACTTTTTGTTAAATAAAGAAATAATCACAGTGATATTGCTACATTATTTTGTTGTCGTTGTTGTTGATGTGCACATATCATCATTGAAAAATTCCTCTTTCACAGATTTATTGATCTTGCTTCCTGCTCTTCATTTAAACGTAAAGTTAACATCCCGAGCAAGTTACATGATTGTAATAAAATAGCCGAACTTTTGTAAATGAGGGTTGGCAATGGGTAATGGTATAGCTATTGTTAATAATACAAATATGATGAAAATGTTTTTAAACATGTACCTTGGACTAAATCTGTACATTATTATTCTTAATTTATTAGAATTCTTTATATGACTACTACTGGTGAACTTTTTTTAGTCTAGATGTTGCTAACATATTTTTGTTTTACCTACATATTTTATTTCTGTTGGCATTCCAAGGTTATTAAATATATTGAGCTGATATTTTTGTTATACAAAATGTTTCACTTTTTTGTCATCTTGCTCCCATTTTTGTTTTCTTCCTTTTTCTCCATTGTTTGCTTTTGTTACATACCAACTTTTAATGTGCAATCATCATTACTTTAATTATAAGTATAACAGAAATATTAACGAATATAATAAATTGCTAATGATGCCAGTAGAAATTACATATATTTTTTTTGTATTCAATTTTTGACTTTATTTTCAACCTTTTATTCCTCAATTTGATTCCCAACATTTTGTTAGAAATGGGCGTGAAGGAAAGCAGAGAGCCTAGAGGTAAAAGAAAATGGAATATAACTTGAAATTACCCTTTAAAAGTCCCACTATTCAGTAGTTATTGAGTAGGTATGGTATAAGAAGATTTCTGACGAAAGTTAGAGAATAACGAACGTCGGACCTCATGATTCTATAATCAATAATTCTACCGAGCGTTCAATAGAATTCCACGTCAAAGTAGGTGAGCTCATGAAAACGTAAAAATCAATTGTATAATTTTAAACCACTACTGTCATTTATTTTGCTAAAATAGTTTGTTTTAGAACCACATAAACTGCGGGTCCCACGAAAGTTTTGAGCGAGTTAAATTCAATTTTAGTTAGTTGCTATTGACTGTGCCATAGCAACTAATCCAGATTAATAGTGACTCGCTCTCTCGCTCATAAAACTTTTTGTGGAACCCGCAGTAAGCTTTCATTTCATTTCCAAAGGCTGCTTACAAAACATAAATAACTTAAGGTTCTAACAGTGTACCAAATTGCACATCTATGTTTATCGAAAGCAAGGTCTCCAGGCAGCTTTCAGTCTAGCTTTGGACTATAGTTTTTTCTCGACTGTACTCGTAATTTATGTCTTTTTTACTGCATGAACTTCTTTGTCGCTCTCTGTCTGGCATCTGAACGCAACTATCCAACTTTTGACAACTACAATTGAAGAGTACTTCACACTGAACCATTAGCATTCAAATTTCGGTTTTAGGCTTCCCTCAACGAGGGATCAAATGAGGGTGAGAGCCCCGATATCAAGTATTTTTCATAAAAAAAACGACACCAATTTTATTCCAATAGCTTTTAGGAACAAACCTCTCAATTGATGGTGGTGAAACTTGGTAGGCTACCTCAAAGTACATCAAGGTTCATAATGCGTGACATATTTCACCATTCCAGATGTTGCAAATGCCATCATGGGCCTAAAGCTTTGAAGAGCCAAGAAAATACGTGATGGCAATTCTTGACGCACCGGCCACGTTTAAACGTCTAACTTAATGCGTCTTGCGAGGTCTCACATGGGAAACTTGCTTAGTCTGCCTCGACGACGATTTGAAGAACATTTGAAGAACCTGCGGGAGGTGTTTCGACGTCTTCAAGGTGTCCCATCTAAAGCTCAACCCGAAGAAATGCGTGCTTTTGCAGAAGCAGTTCAAATTTTGGGGCACACAGTAGTCGTCAAAACGAATCGAAACCGACCCAGAGAAATTGGAAACTATCCGAAAATGGCCACGACCGAGAACTCAGCATGAAATCAGGTTTTGGGCTTATACACATACTACAGACGATTTGTGGATAAGTTCGCTGACATTGCTAAGCCCTTACACAAACTGACCGAAGACCGTACGCCATTTCTGTGGACAGGGAATGAAAAAACTCATTCAAGACTTTGAAGGTTTCATGCATTGTATTCCAGTTCTAGTTATCTTGGCATACTCTCTTCCACAATTTCATCTTGGACACTAATGCCAGCAATACCGGTATTGGAGTAGAGTAGTACTATCACAACACCAGCAAGGCCAGGGGCGAATAGTGGAGTACTAAATAAAAAAAAATATAAAAAAATGTTTATTGCTCTGTGATTTTTTTCAAAGTAGTGGAGTACTATAGCAAGGTGTTGTCCAAACCCGAAAGAAACTACTGCGTTACGCGTAAGGAGCTACTGGCCCATAGTGAAAACTGTCGTCCACTTTCATCAGTACTTCTACGGCAGAAAACTTTTGGTGAGCCAGAAGAACAGTTGGCACGGTGGATCGAAAAACTGCAACAATATGACTTCAAAATTCAACATCTTTCTGGAAAAAGTCATGGCAACGCGGATGCTCTTTTTCGAAGACCATGCAACGCCGACTGCAGGCACTGCAAGAGGGTAGACCAACGGAATAGAAATATCGAAGTACGAAGTCAAAGCAATCGTTGTTGAAAACCCCAAGAAATTGGACTATGCCTAAACTCAAGAAGGAAAAGCGCAAGGACCCGGCTATTGGTTCACTTGCTGAAAGGAAGGAACTTGGCGAAGACAGACCGGAGTGGGCCGAAAACTCTGGTGAAAGGCCTGAATTTAAAGCTCTCTGGGCTCAGTGGAATTCTCTGAGGATGGAAAATGGGCTGCTGAAGAAAGTATGGAAGAATCCTGATGGGAAGGAGATGGTTCAATTGGTGCTTCACAAGAAGCGAGTGAAAGAGGCCCTGAGAGAGATGCACAATGACGTCAACAGAAGGCACCTTGGGGTGAACAAGACGTGGGCCAAGGTGCGAAGGCGGCTCCACTGGGTTAACTGTCGGAACGGCGTGGAAGTATGGTGTCTCCAGTGCGAGGTTTGTGCGGCCAGCAAGGAAGCAAAGAACTCGCACCAGAAGAGAGCTGAAGACCCAAAACGTTTTCCGACGACAATGAAGCAAACATCACAGGTGATCATCAATTTAGTGTGCTTTGGACAGTAAGTTTCATGCTGCGATACCCTGCCGCACGCACTTTTTGAAATTGATGCGTCAGAAAAAATCATTTAAAAAACTAGAAGTCCTGAATCTTTTTTTTTTCAAGATTCCTCAATGCCACAGCTTCATTTGCTTCGCTGGTTGTATATTGTCGCTAACTGTGAAGGGTGATGCATTCATAGCTGATTAAAAATGTTTTCTGATCTATAATAAATTGATTAAACAATTGTTTATTAACCGCCGCTACGCTTTTACTCTACAAGGTTTCTATGTGTACTTAATTGGATCCAAAGATATAATGACGTCAAGATTAAGAACTGCAGTACATTTTTACGCGTCGTTATTTCAGACGAGTTTCGAGTTTGAAGATTGTTTATACTTGACCGATCGTTCTCAAATGTCGTCGGTATCGAGCTGAAATAGATAAGATTCGATTAACTAAAGAAGAAACTCGATAGGTAAGGTAGATTATGTTAATTCGTTCGGGATATTATGGAAGATAAGAAAAATTTTGCTAGAAAACGAGGAAAACAGAAATCACTGAAAAAAAATGGTCGCCAATAGCATTCCGCCACTACGTCTGGCGAGATTTGAAAAAAAAAGTTGTGAGGTAGGTATGTATAATGTGATCATAAAAAGATACCTAGGAATCCATTTTTCATTTACATATTGGGACGACTTAAGAGTTCTTGAAATGTTTCCTTGAGCAGAGTGTTACATGAAAATAACATGTAATTAAGATCGTACAATCCGATTTGTACAAACTGATGCATGAAGTAAAAATGAGCAATGTAGGTAGGTAATCATTATTTTTAGTTCAACGTTGTAAAGAGTATGATCGGCGAACCTGAAGCTGGAGCTAGTCTCAATGGAACGGTGCAATCCAAATTCCAAACTTCGCTGGATGTTCCTTGATTTTGGTGGTGAAGCTACGGCGCGTTTTCGTTTATCCGACAAAAACGGCGTTGCAGTTCACAAGTCGGCATAACTGAGTTCACTTTATCCGGGTGTTGTTGAAAATTTATGAACTGAAGTTATTATTAGCTGTGAAAGTGGAAACGTGGGTACGCAACTTGATTCATTTTCCAGAGTTGCCTGGCCGACCAACTTAAGAGCGCAATTTGAATCAAGTCGCGGACATACGTTTTCACCTTTACAGCTAGGTAATAGTGAGGGGGCATAGGGTCAAAAAAGGCTTGGCCGTGTGCAGCTTCGTGAAGATATATAGGGATATGTCCTAATCGATTCCTGGGCGATCAAGGACCATGAAAAATTATGGTGGAATATTGACATCTGCTGCAGGCAAATATGGTGGAGACGCCAAAATGGGCTTCATCTGATGATAAGAAACTGGCTGTAGCTCGTTTGTTTTTCAACGGATTTCAACATCTGAAACATCATTTTGTAGACAAAAAAATTCTCTTCTCATTTCATGCCTAAGTTTACAAACGTCATTCCGGGAAACTGTCAAAATTGTCTTCATAAGATATGCTAAATTCCGGTCTTTTTTCAAGGTTATCTGATATTTTTTTAACTTGGCAGTATTATGAATCTTGAGGTGCCCTTTCCGAATTTTCACTTTTCCACTCCGTATATTTGCCGTTTTGGCCGCCATATTGAAAAAACAGTTTTTTGTCAATATCTTCATTTCAGTCAATGTGAGGTGGAAGCGTTTGTATGCGAATGGAAGCTCATTCAATTCTCTACAATTTGACACCTTACTCATTTACGTGCTATTTCCGGTTCTTAGGTTATGACTTCCAGAGCTCCCTGAAGCATCAACTTTTGTCATCCAATCAGCATGTCAAGTTGAGCTTAGCTCCACGTGGCAGTCAAATTAACCATAAATAATGATAAATTGTCAACCACAGAACATCAATATCCAGAAAATCAATCATGGTAACGGTTGCTATGCAACTACAGGGTGAACTCTAAGGGAAAATTAACTTTGAGAAGGTATAGCTTGAGGACCGTAAGTCACACATGAGTGATTAAGACGTCAAATTATAGAGAATTTAATAGACCTTCACTTTTGATATAAATTCCAAAGTTTTATGATAAATTTTCAAAAAAAAAAATCGAAAAAAGTTTTTTTTGGCGCCATTTTTTCAAAATTATGACCAGAACAGCAAAGATACGAAGTGGAAAAGTAGATATTCTGAATGATGACCTCAAATTTCATCATAATAATGAGTTTCGAATGTATCTGATATCCTTCAAATGCTATACATATTACCTTTACATATTTCTTTCTAAAGTCAGTTTGCTTCCACAGTTCACCCTGTAATTACACAAATAACATCACCATGATCGATTTTCTAAATTTTTATCATCTATGGTTAATGGCCAACAGCTATTGATGGGTTATTTGCCTACTACATGACGGTGGTATCAATTTAACATGCTGATTGAATGCCGAAAGTTGATGCTTCCGGAAGTTCTGAAAACTCTAACTCAAGAACCGTAAATCGCACATTAATGACTGATATGTCAAATTGTTGAGATTGGAATGGGCTTTCCTCCGCATACACACATTTCAATCTTGAGTCAGTTGAATTCAAGATATTGACAAAAAACTGTTTTTTGGGCGCCATCTTTTTTAATATGGCGGCCAAAACGGCAAAGATACGAAGTGGAAAAGTAGAAATTCGAAAAGAGCACTTCAAGATCTATGATACTGCCAGGTTTCAAAAATATCGGATAACCTTCAAAAAAGGGCGGAATTTAGCATGTCTTATAAATACAGATTTGGCAGTTTCCCGAAATGACGTTTGTAAATTTAGGTATGAAATAAGAAGAGAATTTTTTTGTCTACAGAATGACGTTCCAGATGTTGAAATCCGTTGAAAAACAAACGAGCTACAGCCGGTTTCTTATTACCAGATGAAGCCCATTTTGGCGCCTCCACCATATTTGCCTGCAGTCGGTACGAATATTCCACCATCATTTTTCATGGTCCTTGATCCCCCAGGAATCGACTGAGACATAACTCTACAGGGTGGTCCAGGTTTTAGTCGACAAACTTTGTAGGCTGATAGAGAATAAAAAAAGAAGTCGACTCACCCCAAAAAGTACATATCTAAAATGCATATTAAAAAAGTTATAGGCCTTCAAAGTTGCAGAAAAAAATTGTTTTTTCTTGATAACTTTTGAACAGCTTGACCGATTTTGCTCAAATTTTGCACATATAGTTGACAAACACGTCCCCAGTGATTTCTTGAAAAAAAATTCTGTCAGAATGACGCAGTGCCGTAGATATGAGGGGGTACTAACCCTCTTACCCTCCTACTTTCTACGCCACTGGATATTTTGGAAAACCGTTAAAAGTATTGAATTTGGCGTTCAATTCTGAAAAGAAAATTGGCGTATCATTGCTATTTGGAGCAGCGGTTTGGAAGATATTTGTGTTTAAAGGTTAAAAAACGGCGAATTACGCAAATGTTTCAAAATTCGAGCAAGCTGTGATCCATCAACTTTCAACTTTTTTTCAATATAAAGTTTATTGATCCATAATTTAGCTCATGAGAAATTGAAAATTGGTTGTGAAAATTCATAATTTCAGCAACAATTAGATATTCAATAGGTACCTATTCACTTTACTTGATAGTTGGAAAGTTTAGGTAAGAACAAGAAGCAAGGGCCCTTTGTTTCTTATTGGTCACGTTGCTGAAATTATGAATTTTCACAACCAATTTCCAATTTCTCATGAGCTAAATTATGGATCAATAAACTTTAAATGGAAAAAAAAGTTGAAAGTTGATGGATCAAAGCTTGCTCGAATTTTGAAACATTTGCGTAATTCGGTGTTTTTGAACCTTTAAACACAAATATCACCGAAACCGCTGCTCCAAATGTAGCAATGATACGCCAATTTTCTCTTCAGAATTGAACGCCAAATTCAATACTACTAACGGTTTTCCAAAATATCCAGTGGCGTAGAAAGTAGGGGGGTAAGAGCGTTAGTACCCCCCATATCTACGGCACTGCGTCATTCTGACAGATTTTTTTCAAGAAATCACTGGGGACGTGTTTGTTAACCATATGTGCAAAATTTGAGCAAAATCGGTCAAGCTGTTCAAAAGTTATCAAGAAAAAAACAATTTTTTTCTGCAACTTTGAAGGCCTGTAACTTTTTTAATATGCATTTTAGATATTTACTTTTTGAGGTGAGTCGACTTCTTTTTTTATCCTCTATCAGCCTGCAAAATTTGTCGACTAAAACCTGGACCACCCTGTATATATCTTCACGAAGCTGCACACGGCACGACCTATGCCCCCATACTATAATGCTAACTGCTATTCACATAAAAAACAACAAGTAGGTAGTGAATCCCAGATTGATGTAATGGTAAAAATGAGTTCTTCGACAAGCATTAAAGTGCTTCGCAAAATCAACTAAACTGCTCCACAATGAAGTTGTCGCCACCAAAAAAATGGCTTGACTTTGACGGTCAATAACTTTTGATTGCCGAAAGTGATTTCCATTCTGTTTGTTGCGTCTACTAGCCCAACCTATTCTCAACAGATTCTGTGATTGTGAATATCAAGAAACTGCATGTAATATTTATACAGGGTGATATGTGAAAAGGTGAAAAATTGCGAAAACTGCATCGAACCCCCATTTGCAAAAAAATTTTTTTTTCAACTTCCAATGTGAAAATCATGAAGTGTAATGCATTGTCTCAAAACGGTTCTGGATTTGCCGATATTGGAGGTCTTCCATGGAAGATATGAATTTTTATATGGAATGTAACAGATTTTCCCTATTTTCTTGCAAGATTGAATCACTTCTAATGAATGGGTGGTTGACATTAAGTACGATTATTCCTAGAACCGTTCCGGATAACTTGAATTTAAAAACAACCCGAAAATTTGATGTGGGGCCAGGCAGGGGGCACTTTTTGAAACGCTAGTCACTGTCTGTTTTTGGCACGTTGAATTTCATCAATTTTTCAGATGTGGAACATGCTTTTTGCAAGTTTAAACCCCTGAATATGGTAAAACTTTATTTTTTATGGACGAGGGAGCCCCCTGGAAGTTTACTTGTTGTGCTTATGCTATGCCTGAGCTTAACCCCTGATTGCGTTTTTCTGGTCATACTGTGCTACAAAGATGATCAAAAATGTGTGTTGCTACAGTAACGCTGAAAACACAGGTCTCGGCATTGTTAGAGTGACTTGACGTGTCAGTATAAACAATGGTATAAATATAGGTTTTCAGCGTTACTGTAGCAACAGACATTTTTTATCATCATTGTAGCCCAGTATGACCAGGAAAACGCGATCAGGGGTAAAGCTCAGGCATAGCATAAGCACAACAATTAAACTTCCAGGGGGCTCCCTCTTCAACAAAAAATGAAGTTCTACCATATTCAGGAGCTTAGACTTGCAAAAAGCATGTTGATGAAATTCAACGTGCCAAAAACAGACAGTGACTAGCGTTTCAAAAAGTGCCCCCGTGTCTGGCCCCACACCAAATTTTCGGGTTGTTTTTAAATTCAATTTATCCGGGAGGGTTGTAGGAACAATCGTACTTGATGTCAACCACCCATTCATTAGAAGTGATTAAATCTTGCAAGAAAATAGGGCAAATCTGTTACATTCCATATAAAAATTCATATCTTCTGTGTAAGACCTCCAATCTCGGAAAATCTAGAACCGTTTCGAGACAATGCATTACACTTCATGATTTTCACATTTAAATTTAAAAAAATATATTTTTTTTGCAAATGGGGGTTCGATGAAGTTTTCGCAATTTTTCACTTTTTTACATATCACCCTGTATAAATGTTACATGCAGTTTCTTGATATTCACAATCACAGAATCTGTTGAGAATAGATTGGGCTAGTAGATGCAACAAACAGAATTGAAATCACTTTCGGCAATCGAAAGTTATTAGCCGTCAAAGTCAAGCCATTTTTTTTGGTGACGACAACTTCATTGTGGAGCAGTTTAGTTGTTGTAAGGGAAAATGGAAATGTCAATGAAAGAACTGACAAAAAACAAGAAAACCTGTCCTAAGTAATGAAAGGATATAAGAGCAAAGAAAATCGCGCAGGGAGCTTAGTATCATATGCAGAGACTAAAGAGAGGAAATACACAAAATGGAAGCTCAATAAACAAGGTATAGACAATACAAATAGAAAAGACCATAGTCGTCACGGATTTTCACGGTTGCGTAGGAACCAGGCGAGTCCATCATTAAAAAAAATGTGATTTTTCATGCCTCAATATCCGTGACGACGGTGGTGATAACATATGGTCTTCTCTATTTGTATTGTCTATACTTAGATTATTATAGACTATGAGTCTATAATTCAAATGAAATGGCATCTCGGGCGGCTGTGAAATTTGACATTTGCGCGTCAAACTGAGTTCATATGAAAACTTTCCATCAATCTGTGAACATTTGATGACAATCTACTATACGTATAAAACTTGCCTGGACTCCGAATAGTATATTACATAACAAGCAACTGAAGTGATACTTTTCGCAATTCCGCACGAGTGTGAAAAATTGCAAATTGCAATTGGTAATCACACGAATGCAAGAAAAGACACTTTCTTGCGAGTTGTATACACTATTTTTCTTTCGACCGACCTATTTTCCCTGTCAGACGTCTGCTCATTGACGATCGAAATATCAAAATACTTATATGTCAGAAGGCGTCACTTACCGATACTACTTACTGATATCCTATTTTCTAATATACATATTTTCGAATGTTGTATTGACACTTTTTATGTAAATTAAATGGAATTACCGAAAACCAGATGAAGTTCCTCCACTTTTGAGAAATTTCACACCAACCGGCAAAGCTGCTCGACATTGTAAGTTGCTAGGTATTTTTAGATATTTTGTTCAGATTTACCTAGTTACTAAATCTAAATTGGCAAGTTTCGCGCCTACTATTATACCGTACAGAAAGTAACGTTTTCGTGGGTGGTCGAAGGAAAATGATAAATATATGTTGTGATTTACAAGAGTCCAGCAACGGTGTTTGGTGAGATTGAAAAATGTGCTGCTGAACCAGGCTGCTGAAAAATATCACTTCTTAGCGGACAACATCTTTGAAAATGCTGTTGCTATGCTATGACAATATTAGACTCGAACTCGAACACAGTGTTGTTTTCAGTGTCTTGAAGGCGTTCTCGCATTTCTTGGACCACAAGAAGGTATTTTGTAGTCTTGACCTCGGTCAGTTTATGCAACAGTTTGGCGATGTCAGTAAACATCTCCATAAATAGTCTGTCAAAGGTGCATAACCGAAGAAAACTTGACCTCGTTGGTTTTTTTGGTCGTGGCCTCTCCCTGGCGGAATTCAACTTTGAGGATCGACTTTTATATCCTCCGACATCACATGTCTCAAAAACTACTAGAATTGCCTTTGGAACAGCGGAGTCCTCAGTCCACAAATAAACTGTAACATTTGGATATTGTTCTTTTTGATTTCGCTGTGCTCGCAGTACGACTCAATCCAACTTTCTGCTCCATTGCTGAGCCGCTTTTTTTATGCATGGCTCCTCCGCCAATTGTGCGGGTATGTGCCTTATACTTGCATCGTGGTCTCCAGCTGGCAGTCGCTTTTGTGATAATCATCTAACTTCTTTCATCGCATCAGTGCTCCAATCTCAAAACTTTGAATCAGCAGACTATTTTCGACCGGAAAAGTGTCCGAGAAAGGTGCAACTTACAGGGTTCCATCTCCGCATCTGAGATTTGTGAGTTGTCCGTTGTCCCCCTGGTATGCAACGTTTTAACGAGTAACTATACATTAATCGAACAACGCTCAGTGGCGTAGCCAAATAGGGGCGAGGGGGTGAATGAATGCCCACTAAACTAATTCAGAAAAGACCAGTTTTCTGTCAAAATATTTCACGTACAAAATTTTTGCGAAAAAAAAGTTTGTGCAATAATTCTGCTGAAAAAAAGTTGAAAACTGAAATCGCAGAACGTCTGAAATGTGCTGATTATATCAGCATCATTATTATGTCAAAAAAAAATTCGCCTGCGTCGATACCACTAGCAGACTCACGCCCTCGTCGTTGCCTCTGGCCCCTCCGCCTTAAAATTCTGGCTACGCCACTGACAGTGCTTGCTAAAAACGAAAAGACCCCCCGCACATTCCTTATTGGATTTAGCCCCTCGGGCTCAAATTTTAATATGTTGTAGCCCTTGTTGAGGTGGTCAAACTTTATCATTGCTCAAATCCTCTAAAGTCTAAACTCAACGGCTCACCCCCTAGGGTTGATGGAATGCCGGTGGTCACAGAACTAATTTATTGTTATTACCGGCTTGAATGAGCAGAAGATGGATCTGTTTCGACGCCATGAGGTGCTTTCAAGGTTATACTTGCCATAACTTCGAGCTGGTCAAAATTATACCATAAACCCCTATTTTTAGAACCACCCCTATCATTTCGAAAAATGACTGAAAATTCAAAGTCGAATAACGACCAAAATACACGGGGAATTTGGTTGAATTTCTGACACGGTATGTTCAAAGTGTTGCTGATGAATTATTCCTTGCTTACCAACCCCTAAAATCTGATGTTCACTCTCCAATAAATAACCAACTTCTGCTCTGCGCTATTGAAAATATTTTTGATGAAAGGGTAGTACGCATCCATCCCTTATATAGTCCAGGCGCTTATATATCCCCGTGGCGATATTCGTGATAGTTGGCTGAAAATTGTTTTGTTCGATCGGGGATAGCTCTTGGAACAATTTTTTTTTGTGGCAATCGATATTCCTTGTCGTTGATTTTTGATGGCTTCTTCAAAATGAAGACATAAACCTTCTGGAGCTCCGGCTCCACTGGACAGATTTCCAAGTGTGTAGGTTTATTTTGAAGGTAATGTGAAACTCTACAAAATGAATGTAATAGTTTCTGTCAAAACCGATTTTGACAGGGTGGTTGGGTCTGTCTGTAATCTTCCTCGATAACTGTCGAACCGTTGATTCGATTGACTCGAATCTTGACATGCAGACATGGTTTTGCCCTGAAATAAG
Source organism: Anaspis maculata (assembly GCA_949128115.1). Classification (NCBI taxonomy): domain Eukaryota; kingdom Metazoa; phylum Arthropoda; class Insecta; order Coleoptera; family Scraptiidae; genus Anaspis; species Anaspis maculata. The sequence goes on along the minus strand of OX421961.1, from coordinate 52,963,026 downwards.
CCCATTGACTTTTGGCTGTCATCTGTCAAACAGAATTTTCAGTCATTTTTCGAAATGATAGGGGTGGTTCTAAAAATAGGGGTTGATGGGATAATTTTGACCAGCTCAAAGTTGACTATGGCAAGTATAACCTTAGAAGCACCTCATGGCGTCGAAACAGATCCATCTCCTGATCATTTAAACCCGTAAAAGCAATAAATTATTTCTGTGACCACCGGCATTCCTCCCCCCTAGAGGGTGAACCGTTGAGTAAAGAGGATTTGCTAATGATGAAGTTTGATCACCTCAACAAGGGCTACAACATATTAACATTTGAGCCAAATCACCTGAGGGGCCAAATCCCATAAGGATCTGTGCGGGGTCCTTTTTAAAATTAAGCATCGCCATGAGCGGTCAAACCTTGGATGGGTGATCCGTGGTGTGTGGACACTAGAGTCATACGAATAGATGTTCATCAAATGGAGATCGGGAATTCTTACCACAAACCAATAAAATCTTGAACAGTGTCGTGGCAACTTATCCCATTATAGACCGTGAGCTAGCGGCCGTTGAGAGCTTGTCATTTCTGACCGAACCATACTTCTCGTGGTGCTAGCCACCCACATGGTATAGTCTGTTCACCGATAGAACGGACTTTTTTGAATTTCAGTAAGGTAATCTATAGCAAACAAAAGCACCAAGACTGTAACAACATAGGCGCGTTTTGAACTAATATTAGTTTTGTTTGGTTGGTAGTCTTACCCGGGCAAATTATTCCTACGCCAAGCCAATGGCATTACATTCAGCGAGTTTGACACTTACGTACGATTTCTAACCTCCATTTCATGATGTTTGTTATTTTTAGTCGGCTCGGCTGTTGTGAGTGTTGTGTGATAAAATCAGCTTCATTAAAAAAAAATATTTTTTCATTAATCAAAATTGGTTTAAACTGGTGTCATTTAAAATTACCATAGCACTTAGCTGTGATTAGCGGAAATAAGCACCTCTTTCTAACTGGAATTTTAAATTTCGCGGGTAACGCTCGGGACTACTTTTCAAGCGGAGCAATCTGGTGGTCCTTTCTATCAGTGTATATAGTATAGTTGCTGAAACGCCAGTCTGCCTCCCCAAAGCGCATCGTCTTGGGAGCTGCAGTTGTCAGAAGTCCCAAAAAAAAACCTCAGTTTTGCACCGTTAATCCGATCGACTTGAAATTTGGTATACGGACAGGGTCTTGCTGTCAAATGAGCTGATTAGTTTTTGGTTGTCATCTGTCAAGTGAAAGTGTCATTATCAAAAAATGACAGACATTTTATTTCACAAAACTTGACTTGCAATATGTTATTTGAAAGCCCTAAAAAAACTGTATTTAGGACGGTTGAAAGTACCCCTCCAACTCTAATTCGTCCGTAATTAAAAAAAATATCAAAGTTCAAATCATTGACATTTTATTCTTCAAAATCTATCCGGTAGACTGAGATCAAATTCGGCATAAAGCAACAAACTAAAATAATCTAATTAAATCTGCAGTTACAGTTTTCCACCATTTCCCAACAAGGCGTTACGAATTTTTAAATTTCCTCTTGGCCGTTGCTACCCGACGAGGGGGCCGCCCAACCGGATTCTGACTAGGACGACACACGTTTAGTATAGAACTCAACTCAGATGGTCTTTCCTGCTCAGGGATTGACTTTTTCCGAAAAATTTCAACTCATATCAGAAGTAGATTGGGTTGGGTGTGATGTAGGCCTATTTTCAAATGCGACGTGGTTTTCCGGCGGCTATTTTTTCAACAAGCGAATACGCCTCATGGGCATGAGGCTCAGTAGCGCACTTCCTTTTTGGAGGATTAGTGAACGCAAGATGTTAAGTGATTAGGGTTCTACCGTCTTGGGCAAAAAATTCCAATATGGCGGCCAAAATATCGACAGAATCATGAAATTCGGCTTGAAAATCAAAATGATCGTACTAGACAAGGGTAAGTTCCAAGTTTCATGAAAATCGTTCCACTAACAAGAGATTTCAATATGGCGGCCAATATGGCGGCAGAATTATGAAACTCAGCTTGAAAATAGGAATGATCGTACGAGACAAGCGTAACTCTCAAGTTTCATGAAAATCCTTCCACTTATAAGAGATTTCAATATGGCGGCCAAGATGGTGGGGCAATCATGAAATTTGGCTTGAAAATAAGAATGATCGTACTAGACAAGGGTAAGTTTCAAGTTTCATGACAATCGTTCCACTAATAAGAAATGTCAATATGGCAGCCAAGATGACGGCCGAATTATGAAAGCCAACCTGCCTATTTGGTCCTTGAGGACCTAAGCTATCCACCGGATAAAGTTCAATCTTCAAGGGCTGTAGCTTTATTTCCCGAGGAGAAGTTCAACTTCATCGAAGTGCACAGGAGATCTCTGTTTTTTGAGAATAATGATAACGATGTATGGAAAACAAAAATAGTGCCCATTGGCCACCCTTGGGGACATCAGCTATTAATCGGAAAAAAGTTCCAAGACTCTTGTTTCAATTCTCGAGAAGGAGTACAGCGTCTTAATTTCTGCACGGACTCGGACAGACAGACAGACAGACAGACAGACAGACAGACAAACCGGCCACATAAGCGTCATTCTGTTACTTATATAAAAAAATGTTCTCCGACTGATTTCGACCCCCTGAACACGAATATCGGGTTCACCTTTGAATTGAAACATTTCTTTTTTTATCGAAAAACCGAAAAATGGTAGCCTGTCACATGATTTTTAGTGATACCTACCTAGTTTTTTTTTTGTTATTGAGCGAACATGTTTCGTAATTTGAGTGCCATTATCCTTCAGGTACCTAGTACTGGCTATTTCAAAATGTTCAATTACTATTTTGGCACGTCTGATTTTAAATTTGTAGGGTCGTGTAATATGCGCCGAGCCGTGGCTTTGCGGTCGTTTTCAAAAATTGATAACAATTGACCCGACGGTCGGATCGAAGTGGAGTTTTTGTCAAAAGAAAGTTCAAATTGTTCTCTAAATATAATGCCGTACATGCAGTGATGTATTTCATTAAGAAATTGTAGTTGCCTGCATATCGCAACTTTCTACATCTTACCGCGAATGCCAGCACTTGATCGGCGAAGCCGCCTTACACCAAAATGTTATTTTTGTAATTGTTCATGATTATTTCGGCAAAATTTTTCTTGATTCGCGTACCAAGGCCATGAGCTACCCATTCGAGTTGAAATATTTTCTGTATTGAATTTCGTTTTATTCGGAGGAAAGGATATCAAGCACCAGCAAGCAACGAATAAATCATTTGCGGCCGAGCCGTAGTTTAGGAGTCATTTTCAAAAATTAATAACTATTGGCCTGCACCTCGCACCGATGTGAAATTTTCATTAAAATGAAGTTCAAATCATCCTCTAAATATAACTCCGCGTATGTATTATGGTAAAATGATAAGATCGGGTACTTCCTCGCATGTGATAACTTTCGAGATCAGGCCGGCTTCTGAAATGCAGCATTCAACGGCGATGCGGCGTCACACTAAATTGTTATTATTGTCATTGTTTATTATTATTTCGTCGAGATTTTTCTTGGTTCGGGATACAAGGTCATGAGCTACCCAATGGAGTAAATTTTTTTCGCAAAAACCTTTTCGTCTAGGACTAGGTGCTGTGACGGACGGACGGACAAAGCGAGGACAAAAGCGCCTTCCCGTTTGGAGAAGTGCGCTAAAAAGCAATTGCACATTCCGTAATTAATATCCGCCGGAAGACCGGAGACCTTGAGGACCGCAGTTGAAAATAGGCATACATGACGCCCAATCCAATCTGCTTTTGATATCAGTTGAAATTTTTAGAAAAAAGTCGATCCTCGAGCAGGAAGGACCGTCTGAGTTGAGTTCTACACTAAACGTGTGTCGTCCTGGTCAAAATCCGGGCAACGGCCAAGAAAAAATAAAAAATTCGTAACGCCTTGTTGGGAAATGGTGGAAAACTCCAACTTCAGATTTAATTAGATTATTTTGGTTTGTTGCTTTATAGACCGTGAGCTGGCGGCCTTTGAGATTATGTCATTTCTGACCGCACCATACTTCTTGTGGTGATAGTCACCCACATGGTAGTTGCTGAAACGCCAGTCTGCCTCCCCAAAGCAAGTCGTCTTGGGGGCTGCCAGTTGTCAAAAGTCCCCCAAAAAAATCCAATTTTGCACCGTTAATCCGATCGACTTGGAATTTGGTATACAGACAAGGTCTTGCTGTCAAATGAGCTGATTAGTTTTTGGCTGTCATCTGTCAAGTGGAAGTGTCATGATCAAAAAATGACAGAAGTTTAATTTCACAAAACTTGACTTACAATATGTTATTCGAAACCCCTAAAAAATCTATATCCAGAACAGTTTGAAGTACTCTTCTAACTGTCATTTGTGAGTTAATAAAAAATATCAAAGTTTAAAACTTTGACATTCATTTCTTCAAAATCTATCCGATGGACTGGCATCAAATCCGGCATAAGGCAGCAAACCAAAATGATCTAATCAAATCTGCAGTTGGAGTTTCCCACCCGAGCTCCCACCATTTCCCAACAAGGCGTTACGATTTTTTTATTTTCTCTTGACGTTGCCACCCGAGAGGGCCGCTCACCCGGATTTTGACGAGAACGACACACGTTTAGTGTAGAACTCAACTCAGACGGTCTTTCCTGTTTTAGGATTGACTTTTTTCTAAAAATTTCAACTGATATCAAAAGCAGATTGGATTGAGCGTCATGTATGCCTATTTTCAACTGCGACGCGTCTCCGGTTTTCCGGCGGATATTAATTACGGAATGTGCAATTGCTTTTTGAAAGAATAGCCGCCGGAAAACCACGTCGCGTTTGAAAATAGGCCTACATTACACCCAATCCAATCTTCTTTTTATATCAGTTGAAATTTGTCAGAAAAAGTCAATCCCCGAGCAGAAAAGACCATCTGAGTTGAGTTCTACACTAAACGTGTGTCGTCCTGGTCAGAATCCGGTTGTGCGGCCCTCTCGGGTGGCAACGGCCAAGAGGAAATTCAAAAATTCGCAACGCCTTGTTGGGAAATGGTGGGAAACTCCAACTGCAGATTTGATTAGATTATTTTAGTTTGTTGCTTTATGCCGAATTTGATCTCAGTCTATCGGATAGATTTTGAAGAATAAAATGTCAAAGTTTTGAACTTCGATATTTTTCAATTACTGACGGATGAGAGTTGGAGGGGTACTTTCAACTATCCTGAATACAGTTTTTTTGGAGCTTTCAAATAACATATTGCAAGTCAAGTTTTGTGAAATAAAACTTCTGTCATTTTTTGATAATGACACTTTCACTTGACAGATGACAGCCAAAAACTAATCAGATCATTTGACAGCAAGATCTTGTCTGTATACCAAATTTCACGTCGATCGGATTAACAACGCAAAATTGTTTTGTTTTTTTGGGACTTTTGACAACTGGCAACCCCCAAGACGACTCGTTTTGGAGAGGCAGACTGGCGTTTCAGCAATTACCATGTGGGTGGCTATCACCACAAGAAGTATGGTGCAGTCAGAAATGACATGATCTCAAAGGCCGCTAGCTCACGGTCTATTATGCCGTATTTGATGCCAGTCCATCGGATAGATTGGACTGAATCTATCCGGAGAAATGAATGTCAAAGTTTTAAACTTTGATATTTCTTATTAACTCACCAATGACAGTTTTTGGGGGACTTTTGACAACTGGTAGCTACCAAGACGACTCGCTTTGGGGAGGCAGACTGGCGTTTCAGCAACTACCATGTGGGTGGCTGAAAGTACCCACATGGTAGTATGGTCATCACCATAAGAAGTATGGTGCGGTCAGAAATGACATGCTCCCAAAGGCCGCTAGCTCACGGTCTATAAGAACCAGTACCAATCAATGAAAATACATAATGGTTCATGTAAACAATAACCTCTACTAACTACGAAAAAAAAAACGAACAATTATTAAAAGTACCAATTTTTAGTGGCTCGACGCGACGGCGACGGCCCGCTAGTCGAGTGGACTCCGTGATCGCTCGGCCAGCTGAGCTCCCGGGTTCGACTCCCGGGCAGCAGTTTGGCTGTTGTGCTGTGTAAGCGGATTTTTTCACATGTAATGATTTCGATAAATATATGCAGCAACTCCTATGGCATAAGAAATGCCGAGAAGGAGAAAAACAAACTTTTAAAAAGTACCTATTCGTAACATTCCTGTTGGAAAATTTTGCGGATGCGCTTTTGGGTGCGACTTATGCCGGTGAGTATAGGCAGGTACTTTCCAGAAATCATTTGTTATCAATGCTATCATAAAGCTTCAACTTTAAAGCTTATACCGGGTGTAGGTGCAAGTCACAAGTCAGTGTTAGATTCTCCCACATGAAAATCTCTCACTAAATCGTTACTACTGCCAACAGACACAAAACCGACAGGATGCTATCAAAACTTCTGCGTAATAATCAGCAAAAAGAATCCATGCTGAACTCGCAGTGAACCGAAAAAAGTCTTAACATGATAATTTCTCAAGTTCTTCGACTTCTTGTCGCTTTTCAGAATTATAGTTTTTTGGCCGCAGACCATAATAGCCTTATAATTACCTGAATCACGTTTGAACTGCAATGAAAAAGTACAATGTTCCCAAGTGTACTCCTGTAAAAATTGAATAAATACTTGCGGACAAAAGTTGTTAGGTACTACATATCTTAAAAACAAACACGAAAACCACCGGAGCGTAATGAGAACTTTACCATGATTTATTCATATGTAACATTGAACCTGCTCCTCACACGGGAACACGCCTTTTGTCTTCAAGTGTCAAACACCCCGGGAACTAAGTTTTGATAATGCTCTTGGAATGTCTTTGTTGCGCCGGAGCCTAATTGTTTTAAAACCTTCTTAATTAAAAAAGGAAGGAGAAGAAAACACTGCAAAACTTGTTTTTGGTGAGCTCTCGGGAGTTTGCTACCACAACATCATTCAGGTACCATCGAAGTAGACGTTTAATTAGCCCAGTCCGGCGAATTTGACCTTCATAAGTAAAATTACCGGAGCAAGCCTTTTCCTTCGGGCAGCCGACAGGATGGCCAGAGCCAAAGAAAGACATCACATCAGATAACACTTCGGGGCTTCCACCGGTTAGGCTGGTGATTCTTGCCGGAGCTCTCCCAGTCCGTGAACAAATCTTGACGCAATAAGAGGATGTGATGGTGCGCCCGAAGAAAGTGATCAATTAAGCGCGATTAAACGAAGCAGTGAAGCAGCAAGATGCTCCTTTAGAAGAAGATCACGATAATCAACAATTTGCGGTTGTTACATGGTGGTTGGCAGTAATCGGTTGAATTACACGGAACCGGCGAAAATGGGTTTTGCCACAGTGAGGACTAGTCTAAGCACGAGCTGTTTTTTGTGTGCGCTTTTCGCAACTTTGGCCGTGCTTTCCACTTCAATCACAGCAGAAGAAATGGAATCGAGGGTGATAAAAAACGGTGAGTTTCCTTGGTTCTATCTAAATATAAAGGTACCTAATCCTGTAACCTTGCACTCAGTGATTGTGTTAACACTAAAAATAGCAATCGAATAAATTGTGTTATTTAAAAAAATAGGTAATAATAATAAATGATACTCGTACATAATAATACATAATAACCAATTTAGGTATGCCTTTGTCATAAACACCCTGTTCAAAACAACTTTGCAGTTACTCAGGTACATAAGTAGATACCATATCGCCATTGAAGAAAACTGGTGTCAAACCATTGAAACAAGGTAGGAAGGTATGGATTTTGAGCGCATTTATGGAAGAAAATGTGGCTTATATGGCCGGTTTGTTGTCTGTCCGTCCGTCCGTCTGTCTGTCCGTGTAGAAATTAAGAAGTTCAACTTCTCCTCGAGGAATAAAGCTAGAGCCTGAGAACTTTCTTTGATAGATAGCTGATGTCTCCAAGGTGGCCAATGGGCATTATTTTTTTATCCATACATAGATATCATTACTGTTATCAAAAAACAGATATTTACTGTGCATTCTAAGAAGTTGAACTCTTCCTCGGGGAATCAAGCTAGAGCCTTGGAACTTCTTCCGATGGATAGTTGATGTCTATCCATCATTATTGTTTTTATACATACATAGGTATCATTATTATTATCACAAAACAATCATTTCCTGTGCACTTCTAAGAAGATGCACTCCTCCTCGGGGAATGACTATAGAGCCCTGGAACTTTCTCCAATGGATAGCTCAGGTCCTCGTGGGTGGCCAGTGGGCAGATTGGATTCCATGGTTGCGCCGCCATCTTGGCCGCCATATTGAAATTACTTATTAGTGGAACAATTTTCATGAAACTTGGAAGTTACCCTTGTCTCGTATGATCATTCTTCAAGCTGAATTCCATGATTCCGCCGCCACCTTGACCACCATATTGGAATTTCTCATCAGTGGAACGATTTTTATGAAACTTGAACTTGAAACTTGGAACCTGCTCTTGTCTCGTATGAACATTCTTATTTTCAAGGTAAATTTCATGATTCCGTCACCATCTTGTTCGCCATATTGAAATCTGTTATAATTGGAGGGATTGTCATGGAACTTGGAACTTTACTCTTGTCTCGTATGGACATTCTTATTTTCAAGCTGAATTTCATGATTTGGCCGCCATATTGAAATTTCCCATTAGTGGAACAATTGTCATGAAACGTGAAACTTACTCTTGTCTCGTATGAACATTCAATTTTCAAGCCGGACTTCATTCCTATCAATGACAGACCTAGCACTAAGAAAATGCGCTATTGAGACTCACGCACGTGAGGGCATATATTCACTTGTTTGAATTTTCAATGACAGAAATTGGCACTGCTGCCTCGTGATTTCCCAAACTGTTGGAAGAGAAACGGATGATGAAAACTGGGGTGTACGGGCGAAAACCGTCGCGCTTAGTCTCATCGTGACATCGTTTCGAGAAAGGGAGACCGGGGTTAGTTGTTACCAAAGGGTAGGTTGACATACGGCCTTATTTGAAAAAAAAATACCACCAGAGCTCCATCAAGTTAGAAGTGGAAGTGGAGTGGACTGACATCCACTGGAATGGTGCGGAAAGTTAGAACCGAGGTTAGAAAGTTATGACATCTGTCAATTTGAAACCATTGACAATTTACATTTTTCGCGCCAAGTGAGTAAATTTTCAACTCCTCTGAACATATCACGTTTTTCTCATAAAAATCATATTCTGATATTAATATATAATTCTTGTTTCACATGATGCATGCCTATTCATTTTGGTATACCAGTCTTTGTATCCAATAATGATCAGGTATCAGTTTTTGTATGAAAAAATTTCAACATGAAATTTTACTTTGGGTCTAGTTGGCAGTCTTTGACAGGGTATGTTGACAACACTGTGTATTTCGATTATAATATGTATATGATTATCTGTATGATTGTTAATTTATCATGATTTTTATTATCATCTATCAACAAAATTACCGTACAAATATTTATTACTGATTACAGTAATGTATGGATAATCCGAACCCTCTATAATCCGAACTACTCTATAATCCGAACACTCCAATTCTGTAAAATGATATCTATAATCCGAACCCCTGTATCCTGTAATCCGAACTGTTACTTATTTTTCTTTGTGCTGCCTTTCGAAAGAATACCGAACATTTTATGCGAGCTTGTCAGTCTCAGCTTTCATTGTCAGCTGTATTTGAACCATGTCTTCAACACGGAAGCATGTCACCTTGACCTTCAACAAAAAGCTGATATTTTGCGTCAATTGGAGTCTGGATGTTCATACGCTACCCTGGCAGTACGCTTCAATTGAATAATATGAAATAATTTAATTTGCATATTTTTCAATGCATATTCGCAGTATTTTGATGGTTGAACAAGGTATCTATAAACTGAACACGTTCGGATTATAGATATAATTTAGTGTGAATTCTATAATCCGAACGTTTTGGTAATCCGAACGGGGTCTGCAAACTTTCTGTTCGGATTATCCAGACATTACTGTATTATGAATGTACTTTTTGTATTTTTCACACCAGTATTTTTTTTATCATGTTTTGATATTTCGAAAATATATGGTATATTGTTCGTTTCAGTTCTTGTATTTTTATGCAGTTTAGTAGGAGAGGTACTAAGCTTAATTAATTTTAGTTAAACATGTTCCATTTTGTTATTTTTTTCTGATTCTATTTTGTTCAAATGTTCATGTGCCAATTTACTCTTGCATGTTTGCCAACTTGCCCTTGGATTGGAGTCAGTTGGAAAGAAATAAAAATCATAAAACACAGAAGCAAAAAAAAATAGGCCAAGTTTGACTTCATCAATATGTAAGCAAAGCATGACTTTTAACTACATCATAACAGTAACCCATTAGGATATATCAAGTCGCAAAAAAAAATCGAATTTGAAAAGTGTATCAACTAGCCCCGATCTCAAGAGATGTGTGGGAAAAAATCGTGATTTTTCTATCAGCGACGGCACCGTGTTTACCTGTTTGCTTATTTTATCAACTCCGCCGTTTCGCCTGAGTTCTTTTGGTTTTTGGCTTGGCTTGTTTATACCGGGTGTTTATAAACGTTTGTTATCATATCGCCTTTGGAATCTCCTATCACTCTTTCAAATCGTGCGTGCCTTTCACTGTGACTTTTGGCCTGACCAAAGCCTGCCGCGATCACAGACGTTTATAAACACCCGGTATGACCGGATAATCATGTAATCAAAGTGGCAGATTCATTCATCGCTCCAAGCCGATTAGTCTTCGTTTCAAACTGTTGAAAAAATCACGCGGTGTCGCGGTGCATGGATCCCTTTAGATTTCTTTAGTCGTGATGGCACATGATTTTTTTCACCTAGGGCTAGTCAAGATCATAATGTATTTTGCCCGCAAGGATAACGAAATCGTAACGGAACTCACATTATAAGACATCTTGACGCACCGTAATTAAAGCACATCTAAAATTGTTTTGGTGTAATGAAACGATTCAATAAAAAAAAATCAAAGTAAAATGTAGATTTGTACCACTTCCGACTGGTCGCTTAGAAAACTGTCCTGAATTCCCAATTCAGATTTCGCATTTTTTTCTGCGACTGATCCTCATCAAATTTTAATGATACTGATCATTTCTTGCAAAAAAAAGATACCTAGAAACATTTGTTCTAGTTCACTTCTCTTGTACTTAATTGTTACAAATTAGATACGTTGAATTTGTTCCTCTAGGCAATAGTTAATAGACTCTAAGATACTCGTATATTATTCAATATTCCGAGAGATACCGATCTCGTAACTGTAAATCCTTGCGAATCAAGTCCACTTAATTAAACAAAAAGATGCCGAAGTAAAAAAAGTGACAACCAAAATTACATTTTATGATTACGATCGTTGAGCGGAATTAATTATTTTTCAAATCAATTTACAGATTGTTACGAGCGAATGGCCATCGGTCATCGCCTGAGCTCAAAAGATGTCTATAATACCACCAACTCAAGTTCAGCTGTAGAATGCAAAAAAGTTTGCACGGAAGAAAAGCTCTCTTGCAAGTCTTTCAGTTTCGGGTAAGATTTTTCAATATTTATTATTACTACACATAAACCAAAGTTATAAACTAAACAAGTATGCAACACATTTTACACGAGAGCGTAAAACATTTCATACAATTTTCCTCATTCCAGAATTGACGACAAAAACGAAACAGTTTGCGAATTAAACAAGAACCCAATTAAAGAAACCGGTGACTTGAAGCCTATCGGTACAGTGCCAAACGAAAACTTTGATTTGTACATAAAAAAACTCGACTGCACCATCGTCATTGACGACGAAAAACTGCCCTCCCCAATAAAAGATCCTCGTCCCAAACCTCCGAATGACAGTTACGGCGCATCTCAGCAAAACAAGCCCACCGCTGTGAAGCCTGGAAAAGATACATTGGAACACGTCCAAACGGTTGTCAGCATTGCCACTGGACCACAAAAACCGGTACTTCATCCTACACTCGACATTCTGGTAGGAGAAGGCCCTTACGGCTATGCAAGGCCTCCATTCCGCCCGCCGTTTTTAAACCATCCCTACGAACGACCTTCACATAAACCAAGGCCCGAATATAGGCCCATCGATTATGATGATCGTCCAGTTAGACCCGGGAGTTATTACGAAAAGCCATGGAGACCCAGTGATTATGACATACCACAAATACGACCAGGAGGATATGATGAGCGCCCGCTAAGGCCCGAAAGACCATGGAGACCTAGTGACTACGACAGACCTACAAGACCAGGAGGTTACGATGAAAGGCCAATAAGACCTAGTTATGAAGAAAGACCGATTAGGCCTAGCTATGACGAAAGGCCAATAAGACCTGGTTATGAAGAACGGCCAATTAGACCTAGCTATGATGAAAGACCATTAAGACCCAGTTATGAAGGAAGACCAGACGGGTACGGCGAAAGACCACCAATTCCGCCGCCAATTGTTGGTGGTTACGAGGAAAGGCCGATAAAACCTGAAGAGAAGCCGTCAAGACCAAGTGATTACGACCAAAAACCAATACGGCCAGCAAACTATGACGAAAGACCAAAACCGGGAGGCTATGAAGAGAAACCTGCAAAACCTAATGAATATGACCAGAAACCAATCAAGCCTCGTCCTCCTCCGGTTCACGAAAAGCCATCAAGACCTGACGACTACGAAAACAGGCCACCTCGCCCTCAACGACCGATCGGCCCGCCGAGACCTGACTACGAACAGCGACCTTCGCGTCCTCCATTAGATTACGGTTATGGAAGGCCGCCTAATTCTTACAATGAAATCAGACCCCAAAGGCCATATCACAGTGGTTACTACTACCCTCATTACCAAGATTATTTTGAACCATCTTACTATGATAACGACAAGTTTTACCGACCAATTCCTGAAAGATACGGTTCGTACATACCGCGTCCAGATGATTACGACTACTACAGACCCACGCCTGTCAAAGACTATTTGTTCAACCAAGAAATTGATCGGTACGACACAAAGCCTGGATATGTTCAGGATAAACCGCCCGGCGGCAAACCTGATCCCGACAACCCCAACATTAACCACGGATATAGCCGTCCAAGTGAACCGAAGCCTTCGTATACGTCCAAGAACGAAATTCAAGGAACGTCGACGAATAAGCCCAAAGAACCTCATCCGAAGCCTATCGTTACGCAGAGCATAGGACCACATGGCGAGACCATAACATCGATTATCCAGGAATGGGATAAGAAAGAAGAAAACAACGGAGGTGAGTAATCTTTGTACTTTGGTCTACCGTTGGGTCATGTTTTGATTTTTTGTAACGCGGCTTACATCACTCGATAGTGATCTTAACGGAGTCCTGCAACTGGTCAGCAAAAAAGAACTGAAGGTTGCAGCCACTGTCTACAACAATGGTCACTTATTGTTGTTTACATGCATAACTAATTATTCGCTCGTTCATCACTTAACTTGAACTATTTAGTATCCTGCGACAGGTGAATAACAAACGATCGGATGTTGCAATAAATCTAATACTATCATAATATCGGATCATCCTGATTCTTCATGCGAGTATGATTTATGCATCATATCCATAATGATAATTTTATGACTAGTCAATATTTTTGCTTGAAAAAAAATCAGTCATCATTCTTCATTTAGTAAGAAGGAAATGGTATATCGAGTAGCACTTTTCCTTGAATAAAATCTTTGGATATAAGCTGCTTTACAATGACAGTGCCCCAGCTGAAAATCAGGTGCGTTTTCAAATCGAGATAGCTTGAAAAACATAGGACCGATTTTGAAAATTCTCACATGTCAGGACAGAGCGTTTCTCTAGCTATCGAATGCTGGTCTGAAATCAGATTTCAGTGAGAGAGTTTGTCACATACAGGGTGCCAAAGAAGAGCGTGCAAATATTGTCAAAGAGTATTTCTTTCCGTCTAAGTGAAAAAAAAAAGCTTTTCCCGGCCAGAAACCCAAGAAGACCAAGAAACCATTTCTTGGTCTATATAAAATTGAAACATTGTTAATGGGTGTCCCTTATTCAACAAAAACTTTGTGTGACAAAAGTATCACTTATACATGCTTATACCTATTCATAGAAGCTTCAGCTAAGGAACTGATTACAAGGTGTTTTGTACTGATTGAATTACCTGCGTAACGGTACCTATCGTTCGGACATACCAATTAATTCCCATTTTGTACAATTCCTTTTGATCTTATCTTCACAAAGCTTACAATTAGTGATCAATTAACATCGCTAAACATGTTCGACAACTCAATTTCAGTCAAGAGGCATTATGCTAATAATACACAATAACTTATGTAACAACAAAGTGATGATTGATATAACTTCTCGAGATGTAAAGAATTCCACTAGCTACATGGCATGAAATAATTTCCAACAATGGCCACGCAAGCAATTATAAAATTATTTTGCTACTGTAAGTATAGTTTTTTTCTATTGAAAATTCATAATTACGTCACACATTTCTTCTTTATAAAGCTAGTAGCGTGCAGAACTACCAGGTTAAAGTCAGATTTCAGTCAAGCTTTTTGAGCATTACCAAGACAGAAGATAGTTAAATAGCACCACCGGATAGCGAATCGAAATATTTAAAGCTTTAGCTTGACTGAAATGAAAAACCTAGAAATGAGAGGTGCCCATTTCTAAAATTGCAAAAAAAGTTTGATGCTCTGGGGTGAATTTTTTTGCATATTTACAACAACACAACTGAAAACTGCATTTGCTATAATATTGCTGCAGGTTGCGGTCAAAATTATCGTGCAATTTGAATAATAGATATTCAATATTTGCAGGTGAGCTCACTTGCAACGTTCCAGTTTCTTGTACACAAAAACGTACAGCTTTCAATATTTAATTCATACAAAATCCAATTCATACCAATTGTCCAACAGAAAAACTGCCACATTTTTCAATTTTCATAATGAATACACGCAGATTATCAAAGTTCTACCTAGTTCCATACAGCCAAAGTCCGCAGAAAACACGGATGAAATGAAGTCCATGCTGCACCGGCTGATTGGTCAGTGATGCAGACCACTTGGACATACTCGGAAACTGAAAATACGGTCGTCACACCCCGCCTGAGGACCCGCCGATTGCTGATAATTTAGTACAGGGGCCTACAATTCAATGTGGGGGAGGAGTGCTGGAGTGCTGGCTACTTCTAGTGGCTGTACACATTACAGGATACAGGCTGAATTTTCAGTTTTCGAAGTTCTGTCTGGCGCTAAAGACCCAGAAGGTCTATAGAAAGAGCTTAATATCTAACAAGGACTGCGTTTCTATCGCAGCTTTCGATCCGCTCGAGTTTCGATCGGATCCAGAGTGGCTTCAGTCAAGCGCGTTTTTATCGTCGCACGTTCGATCTGCTTCACTCAATCCCGTTTTACTCCTTCAGAATTAGGTTAGAATTCACGGGAGACAACGACATGGTTTAAAACGCGTCAAATTGCGCCAAACCGAAAAAGATATTAATTTTGAATGTTCATGGTGTATTTTATTTACAATTACTGAAAAGCATCCCTTAATTTAGTGAAAATTATGCTTTGTTTACAAGTTGTTTATCTGTCACTTTGATCCGATCCCGTTTACATCGGGTAAAATACGAGCGGGTGCAAGCCTCGATCCGCTCGACTCAAGTCAAGCCAGCTAAAGCACCGGATCGACTTGAACTGCTCGATCCGATTGAAATCCCAATCCTGACAGTTTACATCGGCAATTTCAAGCGGATCGACTCGATCGGATAGAGTTTCGATCGGATCCAAAGCTGCGACAGAAACGCAGTCAAGGTAACAGCCAACAACAGAGTCAACCCATCCAGGTATCTCTTGAGTTAATGCGTAAAAAGACATCTGCGTTTATTTTGGATACGTGGAAAACTCAGCGTCCCCCAAAGCTGCAAGAAATTTTTCGCTTGAGACGTGCCAAGTTCCCCACCATTTTCACTAAGCACCATTCAAGACGAAAATGCACAGTCAAGAACTTGCTCAAATAGTCCCTTCCACTGAATAATCAGGCGGTACAGCATGGGCTTTATCCATTTTATCCGTGAATTTTGGCTCCATGGAACTAGAACTTCGACAATCAGCGTGCATTTAATATGAAAAATGTAAGCGCTTTTTAATGGAAAAATGGACGGAATTTTGTATGAAATTCGAATGAAAAACTGTACATTTTTGTGTACAAGAAATTGGAAATTGGAACATTGCAAGTGGGCTTTGGTATCAAAATAGTATATTAAAAACTAGTTTCATAAGGCATTGCTTTGTCGCACGGAGTTGAAGTTTAATGGACAAATGCGACAAAAGCTTTATAAAAAGAGCTTTTCTACAACTTTACCTACTCTGCGTTGTTACTCCGTAAGAGGATGCAAAATTTAAAAAAATACGATTAAGGGATTTTATATTCATAGCCCGATGTCGACGGATGGTCATACTGGACATTATTTGAAACATTTGAATATTAACACAGCGGAAACACTGGAGACTGACAAATTTATTCAAATCGACAGCTGTCAGAGCTGGCCTGGTCCCTGGTCGTGTTAATCTCAATTGCAAGAGAAATTTTCATTCGGGAACTATTTATTAACGACATTTGATTCTTCGCAAGTAACAATGCTTTGCTTCAAAATCATACAAACTGAAGAAGTTAAATTCTCAACTTCACCTCTTCATAACTCGAAAGATAATGAGCCAATTTTTTTTTACTATTTTTCCGTGCTCCGTCAACGTCTCTCACAAGGTACACGGGAGGAAATGCGCCATTTTCGAATCACCCTGTATATTCAAATATTATTACAGAATATTATTTTATAGCCAGTTATTATAACATGACTATCATTCTTTTCTTGACGATTTTTTCTTGCTCTCATAATAACAAAAACGGATGCATATCATTATCGTTATTCATTTTCTTTGAAATTATACGGAAGTGCGCATATTTGAATTAATTGCCTACTATTTGTGTGAGTCGTGGTAGGTAGGCACTAAAAAAAATAAATTACGTAAAGTATAAAATCATTGTTTGACTCATCAAGAGTAACTCATTAGCACCTTCAAAGTTGAGACCCATTAAAGTTTTTATTGCAGTTTTTGCGAAGATCCTTCTCTTCGGAAAGCAAGCATCCTGTTTACTCTGGCGAGATAACAAAGAAGTTGGATTGAGCAAAACGTTGAATTTGTCAGATTCAAGGAAACTGATCAAAGCGGGAGCTGCATAATTGACCAATTTGTTATGCGATCATCCTCTCAACCTTGCTTCTGCCTAATGTTTGCGCAAGAACTAGAATAAAATAACTGCATTTTTTTTAAAGCCTCGTCATCAGGATTGGAAGAAGTTAGTTGTGGTAGTTTTTTTTCTTCGTCATTTTTCATTTTTTTCTCGGTAGCGAGATCTCCTATATCTTCCAAACGGTGTAACGGAAAATGTTTGGGGCGGAATATTGCGTAAAAATATCAATCACCATATGTGTATTGAATACATATTTGTTAATTTGTTTTCTATACAGGTGAGTCGGAAACCTCGAAATAAATTTTTCATCAAAAATGCATCAAAACCATTCGGTTGGTCGTTCATCCAATATAGACTGTCGAGCAGAAGTCACACGGTTTTGTACCAAGAAATTTCTTTGCGAACGAATTTTTCAAATAAATTATATTTTTACTTACCATCATAGTATTATTATTGAAGCATTCATTGCTTCAATAACTAATTTCTACCTACGTCAGTGATGAAACTGACAGCGCTGAATGTTCTCTAATCACTGCCGTTGACATTCGTCATTTCAACATTCTCCATGTTTTAGTGTAAGACACTTATTCACTATTTTATGCTGTAACTTTGATTGTTATTGACCCTTTTTCTATGGACTTGCGATTACTGGATAAAGTTCAGAGGGTAAGTGAAAATGTGAAATACATGATTAACCGATATCTAAACCTCAGCACATTTTGAACAATGTTATGATTGGTAATGATGGTAGAGGAGTAGGTTTAAATTTGTGCATTTTATTGTAGCCTGCGTGTCATGTACCGGGTCCTTTTTAAAACAATTAATTACGCAGTGAGCTATGAAACTAAAACCATGTATCCCGTTCACTTCTTATCTTCAGTAGAATGACTTTTTGGAGCAAAAATAAAGTGACAAGTTGGAGGCTGGGGGGAGGATACGGCTGATAGCTGCTGATAGTTTAGCTCCGAAACTTTGCAGGTGCCATCAGCCGTAGCCCCCCAGCTTGTCACTTCATTTTTGCTCAAAAAAGTCATTCCACTAAATTTAAAACGTGAACGGCATATACCGTGTGATCCAAACCATTCCGAATTGGGGTAGGCTGTGCCCTGACAAAAAACAGCTTTACATCCCGGAATTTGACCATGTCACAGCCTACCCCAATTCAGAATAATTGTTTGGATCACACGGTATGTCCGCGACTTGATTCCACTTCCATTTATACAGTTGGTCTGTGGTCGAAGTAACTAGGTTTGTACCTATTTTATTCCACCTTAAAAATTTGATTCCGTCTTTGGTACCGAACTAAAATTTGATACCACCTCTGTTCAATCGGACAAGAGAGTTTCAGACTGACTTCATTCTTAACTGTTGGAGCAGTAACCAGTAAAGCAGATCAGTAATAATTTGGTAGCTCAAAAAAATCAACAGTGATTATTGATACACAATTAACAATGGGTGGATGGGAAAATTTTGCTCAGCAGCTCCTAGTGAAAGATGGAAAAAAAATGCTTCTTTCAATCATACCTACGACCAAATTATTGAACCCGCTCTTCCTCGATCCGCATAGTGATAGTGGGTAAAAGTAATAACTGAAACTGAAGCAATAGACATCGATATATTCTCATAGCATTCATCACTATACCACAGACTATACCTAGGTACTGAAAATACAACAATACCTAAATACAACAAATAGAGTAACAAAGACCTTTAATAGTAGTGTTGAAAAATAGTTCCGTGCCCACAACAATGAAAACGAGAGTAGAAAAACCCAATGGTCCATTAAATTGCTCCGACCAGCTTCCGGATTCGCAGAGATTCCCACAGATTCAAGCCAAACAAGTGGTTCCCCGGAAAATAGGCATGTATCACTGCCACATGAGCCCCACCATTCTAAGGGGGGCATAGGTAGAAGTATTAGCGGCTACAGCCATACGCCGGCATAAAAAACGCCATTCACACAATCAAGAACAATCCTTGGGTGTAAAATGCATATATTCTCAGGAACCCTTCTATCGATTTCAGTACGTAGCAAAATTTCGCGCTCGTAGATTCGCAGCCGCCCCCTCCGCTACCAAATTTTGCGGGAGATTTGACAGCGGGCGCTTTTTATGTATTACCTATTTCGAAAAAAATTTCACAACACCCTCCGGCCGTTTGTATGCTAATTTGGCGCCTTGGGAAAGCCGCGGCAGTTTTGTATAATTGAGACATGGTCAAATTAAAATCACACACTTAATTATTGTCTTAATAATAAACTCAAAGTTATGTTAATTAAACAGTGGTGTTAGACCGACGGTGTAAAGAAAACATTGGGGAATCATGAGAAATGTGTAATGTGTTTCTGATATACAAAGTTCGTCAACGGTCTATCGGATGGTGACCAGTGGGGAACGGGAAATATGAAATTTGTACAAAAGGCTGTGATACTAGTGGTGATACTCTTCGGTTTTACTGTGGTTACCAGCAGCATTATAGTGGTGGAAGATGCGAAAGGTAAACATAGATAGATCTTGATTTTAATACCTGAACGAAGCAAAACCCTAGGGGCTAAATCAATAAGACGAACTTTTTGCATTCCCAGATATAGACGGGCTACTTTGGACGCGTCATTTTGAGCGGGATTAAAATGTTACTACCCTATCTGCAAAGCTATTCTTTCTGAGTTCTGACTTCTGACTAAATCAAACGAGGTCATTATGCATTTCAAAACTTGGGGAGAAACATTATATTTTGGAAGGTGCGACCGGGGCTTTGAAAAAATGATATACACCACGGTACTCAAGTGCTATTCACTCCTCAATTTGAAGCTTTTCCTCCAGACTTCGTCCCTTGTATGTCAAGGGACACACTTTGGTCGCCAAGGTATGATAGCAAACATTGTGAGCAAAGCAGAAAGCAATAATTTTGAAATCGTCAATGTATTGTTGTTTATATCTTTTTCAATGTCACGACGACAGCTAAAACACATAATCTGACATGAAGCTGACACATAAAGCGAAGTGTTGTTATGATATTCCATTGTTTATGTTATTACTAACAAAAAAGCTCTAATTATCTATACTAAATACCTTTTGAACTCTTTTTGTAATATTTCATTTCAAGAAAATGGTAGGATAGGGACGAGAGCAAGATTAATTGTTTTAAGATAGGTACATAATACTTTTGTCCTCCTATTTCGGTATTACATTATTAATACAGTGGCGGACTGAAGCAATGAGAGCTACTGTGAATTTTTTGCCGCCAGGGCAGCGCTGCTGATATTGGGGTCAAAACAAAGGGGTTTCTGATGCGACAAAAAAAGTTGTTGAAGAGAATCGGTTTCATTTAATTTTTTTCGTCAAGTAGAAACTCCTCCAAAAAGAAAATGTACGGGCATTGCTATCAAATTTTGAAAATTTACAAAATTTTTTGAAAATGTTTCATTTCGATTCTTGAAAATTCAAAAACCAGATAGCATCGACAATGCATCTTTCCTCAAGGAAGTCACATGCCAAATTTGAACTTTTTATTTTCAAAAAAGGTACCAAAAATGATTTCTACTAATTCACTTTTTCATGTCTACGAGAAATCATTTTTGGTACCTTTTTTTTGAAAATAGAAAGTTCAAATTTGGCATGTGACTTTCTTGAGGAAATATGTATTGTCGATGCTATCTAGTTTCTGAATTTTTAAAAATCAAAATGAAAAATTTTCAAATTTTTTTAGAAGTTTTCAAAATTTGATAGCATTGCCCGTACATTTTTTTTCTAGAGGAGTTTCTACTTGACAAAAAAATAGAATAAAACCGATTCCCGCCAACAATAACTTTTTTAGTCGCATCAGAAACCCCTTAAGGGTTCCATAGCGATGGGGTGTTATACTGAGAAAAATATATCGATTTTAAATAAGTTTTCCTATAGTTTCCCATCTAATTGTTCATATCGTGAAACAAGTGCGTCCATTTTTCCGATGGTTTTCTAAAAATATTTCTTTGAATCCTATGACGTCACTCGGTTAACCCCAAGCGCAAACCAAAAGTGGCCTGCTTTACAGGATTTTCGTGCCTTCAATTTCAAATCACTTTTGAAGTGTGACTGGAAACTTCACATCTCTTAGAAGCTGTCGTTTATAGTCGTTTAAACCGTTCGTTGTTCCAAAGTCAAGCACGTTCAGCCAAAGAAACTTGACAACAAACTCTTTTCACGCGGCGAATCTGTCGCGCACACAAGTTTTAATATGACTACGTCACGCAAAATTTTCTTAATTTTGTTCGGGGCCTAAATGAACGAAAAAAAAAACAATACAAACACGTGAGCTCTAAAATGAATCTAGTATGAAATCATTTTTCACCAGAACCCATGGAACATCCCATTCAAAATTGGGCGCTCTATATTTACCGGCACAAGTAGCCAACACTCAAGCTAACACGAATCGACATACACCGGCCTAAATGAAAAGCGGTCATTATTTTTGAATTTATATTTAACGTAGGCGTAACTTGAGAAAGTTGTTTGAAAATACTGTCTATTCCCAAGTGCTGTGCCGTTAAATTCTGTACAAACAGAAGTGGGAGATACGGATTCCTCGACACCCAGATATCTTGAAAAAATTGGTGATCGCAATTCAACGACCCCAGTTTGTCCTGACTGTTGATTTACTACTGAACTGCATAATAGGCACCCTCGTTTTATTTAATATCTGTCTGCTTGTTTCTGGTCAGCTTAGCACTTCACTTTTTCGACTCACATTCTTGAGAGCTGAGATGTTCATGGGACCGTAGCATGTACCTGTGGCCGTAGTTTTACATTTCGCTTCACAACTTGGCAAAATAATTTTGAATTGATGTCAGGCCGACAGAATGGGCGTTTTCATTTAGGCGTGTGTGTTGGAAAAGTATAAAAACTCATGGTCCTAAAATGCTTCCATAAAAAGATGCAGGGTGTTGAAGTTGCTTTTTTAAAATCGTATTTTTACCGTAAGTTTGAACCGTTCAACCGATTTTAATCAAATTTGGAACAAAATTTACCAGAATAAATCTCTGCCGACGCGTTCCATCAAATTCTTTTTGGGGGCAAAGATAACGGGGGGTGCGCTTCCTTTTCCCCCCTATTTTTCACTCCCCTAGCAATTTTTGTAAATTGATCATATTTTTTAATTTTACGTTCAATTTCGACAATAAGTTACTCTTGCAAATTATGATTAGAGGCTTCATTTTAGAGATACTCGGATCCGAATGTTTAAAAAACATCTCGAAACTACCACTTTCTAGGGTCCAAGAATTAAACCAAGAAAACGTATGATTTGAGGGTGGGTTGGTAAATACAGGGTGGTTCGACTTTAATGTCATTAAATTTAAGGATCGATAGAGAATGAAAAATGAAGGGGACTTTCTCCAGAAAACATATTTGAGAAATGCCTCATAACAGAGATTCAGCCCTTCAAAGTTGGAAATAAATAATCGTTTTTTTCGCATAACTTTTGAACCCTTCAACCGATTTGATTATAAATAGAACCAAAGGTTCACTGAAATTATCCCCTGTCGAACAATCATAACATGTTCCATAAAAAAGTTTCAGGGACATTAGGGGGTGACCCTACTTCCCTCCCCTATATTTTTCACCCCCCTAGTTATTTTTGGAAACTGTTCATAATTTCGAAGAAAAAATCACCGTTGCAAAATTATGATTAGAGGTTTCGTTTAGGAGATATTTCAGTTTGAAACTTTGGGAAACATCCCGAAATCGCCACATTCAAAGGTCTAAAAATCAAAATCCAAAGAAACTCATGATTTCTCAGCTGAAATAGGTTTTCTAAAATTTCTAAGTTGATAAACCACCATTTTTCCCAAAACATGCGAAATTTTCAGGAAAAACACAATTTGGGTTCTGGAAAGTGGCGATTTCGGGATGTTTTCCAAAGTTTCAAACTCGAATATCTCCTAAACGAAGCCTCTAGTCAAAATTTTGCAAGAGTGACTTTTTCTTCTAAATTGAACGTAGAATTCAAAATTATAAACAGTTTTCAAAAATAACTGATGAGTGAGAAATAGGGAGGGGGGGGAGTAGGAACACCCCCTGATATCTACGCTCCTGAAACTAAGTTCGACAGAGGATAACTTCAGTAAACCTTTGGTTCTATTTTGTATGAAATCGGTTGAACGGTTAAAAGTTATGCGGAAAAAACGATTATTTATTTCCAACTTTGAAGGGCTGTATCTCTGTTATTAGGCATTTCTCAAATATGTTTTCTGGAGAAAATCCCCTTCATTTTTCATTTTCTATTGATACTTAAATTTAATGACATAAAACGAGGACCACCCTGTATAGCCCAAAGGGTCACAGTCACAGAGCCATCAATGCTATGCAACTGTTGAATATAAAACACAAAGATGACGATTCAGGCCTGAAATCAGTGAATTGGAGTGAATACAAGGTGGAATAATTATTTTCAGCAGATTCTAGAGGTGCAACTTTTACAATGATGGGCGGCAGTGAAAAGATTCCTGCGGGGCTTTGGCGCTAGGTTCCAGATTAAGTCATATGAAATTAAGCTGAAGAGCAGTCCAAGCTATCTATCCAATAATGAGTTGTCAATAATATTGATTGGGAACATAAAAAAAACACTGTTGGACTGAGCACTTCAATTGGTTTATTTCTTCGAGAGCTGCTTTTTCCAGAATGTTATTTCCAAAAAAAAGGCTTCATAGATGGCTTCAGCAGATGCGAATTAATTAAAAATGACACACAACATATCAATTTACCTCATGGTCCTGCATGGAAAAAATTAATAAAAACTGATTTTTATGCCGCTATGGAAGGATGTTTTTCATACGAAGAACAGTGCTGACATGATGACAACTGCTGTCAAGGTTTACAGAAGAGTCGAATAATTAACTTTTGATTGGGTGTTACTATATTTCACCTTGGTTTGTATAGGAGTTTCTGCAACTTCAATTTTCAAGGCGGACTCTAAACCCCCCTAAAATTCGGCGTGGTGTGGCATGATCATGAAGATCACTCATACCAAATTTGATGCCTTTATCACAAAAAGAACAGTTCATGCCACTAACCCTCGGACTATTATCAAGATATAACAAAAGATCATTTTTAAACAGGCATATCTAAACGTAGTGATAATAAGTACCAAATTTGTTCCAAACAATTCGAAAATTGTGGTAAAAAATTCTAAAACATCAACTTTATTACAGGAAGTAATCATTCAGAAGATTGATTTCCTATTCCTTCATTTCTAATTAGAACCAAATTCAAAATTAGGTAAGTAGGTACCAGAGAAATGATTGATTTATTCAAAATTTGTCTTTACTTTTTACCAAACATCACAATTTCTGTAAGGCCCGCATTAACTTGAATAAATCCTGAAAATAGGCTCGGGCGCCGAAAGATACCAAACAAAAATATACCACCACAAATATACCGGCAAAAACATACTAGTCAAAAATATACCATACCAATAATATACCAGGCCACAAATATACCAACTAAAAATATACCAGCCAAAAACATACCATGACAATAAGATACCATGCCACAAATATACCAAGCCAAAAATATACCACGCCAAAGATGTACTAAACCAAAAAAATATCAAGCCAGAAATATACCAAGCCTACAATATACCAAGCCAGAAATATACCACGCCACATATATACCACGTCAAAAATATACCACGCCATAAATATACCACGCAAAAATATGCCATGCCAAAAATATCATATACCACGCAGTAATTCATCTTTGCGAATGCATCTTTGCTGTCGGGTGAAAGGTAACGCATAACCGTCGGTGCTGCCGCACTGTCGAAACTGAAGACGGACTACCAGTTTTTGCAATCGAAATATGAAGTAAAAAATTGATGCAAAAAGCAAGAATACCTACCTGATGATTGTACCCTTGCTTTCAAGAATCGTTATTCAACAATAATTCTCGCAATAATTATGATTCTCATGGTTTCTTTTTCCAAAAAGTTGTCGAATCAAAAGCCGGTGGTAGGGCCGGAGGTTACCGTCCTTCGGGCGTACCTAACGAGGTCCATGGAGACAGCTTTTCCGTGTTGAAGCTGTTGTCGAATCAAAAACCGGAACAGTTCTTCGAGCACTATTTCTGGCATGGCATATTTTTGCGTGGTATATTTTTGGCTTGGTATCTTGTTGGCTTGGTATATTTTTGGCGTGGTATATTTTTGACCTGGTATCTTGTTGGCTTGGTATATTTTTGGCGTGGTATATTTTTGGCGTGGTATATTTTTGACCTGGTATATTCTTGGCTGGGTATATTTCTGGTTTGGTATATCTTTGGAGTGGTATATTTTTGGCTTGGTATATTCTTGGCTGGGTATTTTTTTGGCTGGTATAATCTGGCGCCACACCGAAAATAGACCACTTGGTTGGATGAAACTATAATACCTTACAGTTGTATAAATTTGCATACGTTTTTGAATACAAAAGAGTCAAGCATGTAGTATCACGCATAAAACGTGGGACTAAGCCAGATGAGTCTCGATAAAAAAAGACTGTAAAATCACAAAGAAAAACTCGAGAAATGTGTAACTGGAAGGATATGGAAAAAAAATTACTATTCAACTTTACACCACAAGCCGCAATAAAGATTCAAAATCGACACCACAAGAAGTCACGGAAAAAGGATGGCAGGAAGTTGAGGAAGGTCAATGTAACTTTTTCATGCTAAAGTCGCAAGGCTGGAAAGTCTGAAGTTGAATTCTAACGAGCTTCCTTCTTTGCACTTCAAATTCAAAACGACCTTCAAATCTGCCCAATTGGTCGGAAACTTTGGATCTAGAGGAGCGGATAAATAGATGCACAAGTGCGCGAACACACCACACAGTGTAATTGCGACGCAATTTTCCGTTTCAAAACGAGATAGCCATCAATTTCTATTTTATTTCTTAACGATTCCATTGTTTGTCTTAAATTACTTAGGCATCCTGAAGGTAAATTATTTCAAAATCCAAGTTAATGCCTACGTCCCAATTTGATATACTTCAGTGGAGTTTTGATGAATTCAACAAGCTTTGACTATTTTGTTGTGCCTGGGGCATGGATGCCTGGGACCAACGCACTATGACAAACATCTATGAAATATATAAAAAATAACATTTTTTTATTTCCAGCATGTTTCCGGAGGGTGCTGGCGGGGAAGAGGGTGGCACGTGGCTTCGTCAAAAGAGCACTGATATGCGAAAGGGTCGAAGATTGCCATCGTGAGTGTGCAGACGAAAGCCGTTTCCTGTGCGAAGGATTCAATTACAGGTAAAGCCGAAGCCGACTCCGACGGTTTAATAGTTGTTAAAGGTGGTATTCTCATTAAATTGTATGACACCGACTTCTCTCTCGCGATAATTATAATATTCCTTGTGCAATAATTGCTCATATTATGTTATACACACCTACCTTCATTATTATGAACGAATCTTGAACCACGAAAATCATTGACACGGGATCTGCTGAAATTTTTAAGTCCTTGCACTGTTGATAATGGCTTTTTTGTGTGTTGATAATAACAATCATTGCAGGAATATTTCGACCTTGATTTGTTTTTCACGAATTTAAAAAAAAAATCTGTTGTGGGGCGACACAAAACTTTCCCGGCGGTATCCAGGGACGTCAGTAATGATTTTGATCGAAGTGTCCCTTCGGGAAGGTGGGACTTGATTCGGAAATTGATGAAAACATTTTACTCAGTTGTGCGTTACGCGATCATTCTGCATCCATTGTTGGGCCTATAGAACAAGTGACAGGCTCTTAGGTTTCCATGGTGATGAAATATTTTGGAAGGTAGAACTAGGAAGAAGACAATTGTTGCGAAATTTGAAGAATGCAATGCTATATCCAGACAAGCACAGACCCAATGTGTCACCTGAAGGCTTTCGATCAAAATCATCTACCTAAAATCTAATCAGGTCATTCCAGGCTGAACTTATGCTTTCTTACCTGATTTCGACTTGATCGAATCAATAATTCGGTAATTATCGTGGCAGAACCGCTTAATTTGCACGATCGCATGAGCGGCTTTATATTTTCAGTAGGAAAATACCCGGGAAATTGGAGAGAAATTATTGGAGAATGTTCAAGAACCTGTTATCTATTCTTCAAAAAAAAATGGTAGAAATCTGTTCACGGAATAAAAAGTTGGAAAATTTCCAGTTTTTCCAGAGAGGAAAACTTGAAAACCGTTGGTCCGATTTTGAAAATTTTTTCTCCAAAAATTAATTCAGTCTTTTCTCCAACTTTCATTCGCAGCATGTCTGCACCTAAAATGAATATTTCGTGTAGCTCACCGCATGTTGAAGTTTACGCTACAGTTTTTTCAAATTCACGGAATATGTAAATTTGTTATTGAAAAAATTACCGTCGGAAAATCGAAGCTGTGTCGATTTTAAAAATATATCCACAAGACGCCCAGTTCAATCTACTTCCGATATAAGTCAAAATTTTTCGAAAAAAGTCGATACTCGTGCAGGAATGAATTTTTGAGTGGAGTGCTGCATCAAAAGCGAGTCATCCTGGTGGAAATCCGGGTGAGTCGTTCTCTCGAGTGGCAACGGCTAGGAGAAATTTTGAAAATTCATAACGCCCGATGGAAAAATAGTGGAAAATTGCAACTCCAGACTTGATTTGACTCTTATGTTTTGTTGCTTCCTGCCAAATTTGGTCCCAATTCATTGGATAGATTTTGAATAATTGAATGGTAAAGTTTTGAACTTTGACATTTTTTATTTTTTGACAGATGACAGACAGGGCACAATTTTCAACTGTTCTGAATACAGTTTTTCACGGGCTTTCAAACGGCATTTTGCAAGTCAAGTTCTGTGAGATATGGCTCCTGTCATTTTTTGATAGTGACACTTCCGTTTGACAGATGACAGCCAAAAACTAATCAGCTAATTTAACAGCAAGACCCTGTCGGTATACCAAATTTCAAGTCGATCAGACTATCGGTTCGGCAGCTATCGTGTCAGAACGTTTTTCCTGCATCCTGCATCATTACATAACTTTCCCTTGGACGAGCCGGGAAAGTAAAATGAAGACAATAATTATCATTATTTCCATGTACCTACCACCGACAATGAAATCGTGCACGTATGGCCTTCTAGGTGTAATTTTATGGATTACTATTCCAATTTTTGACGTTAAACGAAGCTAAAACTTCATCCTTTATGGATGATAACAATCTTTCATCAAATTGCTTTTTAATATGAAAAAAATCAAGAACATTAAAAATTGACCAAATGATCTTCATGCAGCAAAGATTATATGTAAATTATTGTATTTTAAAACTGATCAGAGTTTGTTGTTAACAATAACTCGGGATGAAGTAGGCATGTATTACTTATCCAAATATTAATAATGCCCTCCTTGTAATCGTCGACACTTTTGCTGAAAAACCTTAATTCAACATGAATGCATGTTATAGGCAGATAAAAATTGCGCAAAGGTCCAATACCTTTACAAGGACAATATGGTGATGGTATCAAAAGCTTCGCAAACATAACATGTCGGATTATATCACAGCTTTGTGCACCCAAATAGCGGAAACTCATTAGAATTCATGATGTCACTTTCATTGCACTAATGCCACGGTAACGCTTTGCAGCTCTTCACAGCCTTGCCGTGCAGTTTCACTCTTTGTCGGTTGATGCTGGTCTTGGGGGTAGTTAAAATCAATTACAAAATTACAGGTTGGATCCGACTGGACATGGCAAAGGCGAATGTGAACTTCTGGATGTGCCTCTATTCATACTAGATATAGGACGCGACATTTATCCAGATATTGACTACGATTACTATGACAGAGACAGAAATGCTCAAGGTCCTAGCTGTGACAAAGGCAACTACCCTAATGGGGGTGGGAATCGTTACGAAGGAAATAGTTATTACGATAGATGGAACGATTACGGTTACGACAGAAGGCCTCCACGTCCGTACGACGAGGACAGAAGACCAAGCTACGATAGAGGACCGCCTGTTTACGGTCCACCACGACGGCCGTCAGGTTACGACGACGGCTACCGACCAAACGGCAATAGGCGTGGAGGTAAATATCTACCAACTACTACCACAGATAGTAGCATAATATGGGATGTACTGTGCCTTCGCTTCACCTAACACAAGCAATTTAAAATAATGCCTAGATTAATTCTCACACGATGTATTCCTCACGATTTTTAGCAATTAAAATATATTTTAATATCGGTGACTGGTTTTATTTTTTGCAGACTTTGCATACAACCATCATTCACCATCTCATCATTCCCAAGAGAATTACGAGCATTCTCAAAACTATTACAACCATTATCACGGAGACCATTATTCACCACCAAGTTCCCATTATCCATCAACGTATGATTCCAACTCGTACGAACCTTACTTGCCTCCAGACAGAAGGCCACCCCCGAACTATGACGATGACAGATACTATACAAACAGAAGGGATAAGAACCACTGGGGATTCAATCAGAATAGCTGGGGCTCCTATGGAGGGTCCTATGGTACATACGGCAACTACAATAGGAATACCTCGGACCGCAGGAACTACTACTTGCCACCAAAAGTAGGGGGTAGTAACGACTGGGGGCAGTATGGGGGAACTTACGGTACTGGCGGCCACAACTTGCAATACAATGGTTACGGAAATAACCATCACGATTACTGGGGAGTAAATAAGTACGACGACAGAAACAATTACGGCGGTGAAATCTTGCCCCCATACAAAAAACCTTCCATCGGCAGTTACCTACCTGAACCACCACGTAAGCCACCACACGGTGACAGTTACCTACCTGAACCACCACGTAAGCCACCACACGGTGACAGTTACTTACCCAAACCACCGACTACTAGCGTTGGAAGCTACTTACCAAAACCACCTGTGAGTGATGGGAGCTATTTACCAAAGCCTCATCACTTTGACAACTCAATACTTCCAGCTGAACCTAGACATCCTCCTTACAACTACATCAAAGATGGTAAGTTCTAGGACGTCAAAAGTGAGAAAATTGAATATTGCTTCGTTATAGAATGTTCATTAAGAACTGCTACCGGATTCAGACTACATAAAGGTATAGTGAAGAAATTTTTTGCCGTGCCAGACATTTACGAATGCGAATTGCTTTGCTTCAAAGAAAAAGACTTCCCGTGTGCTTCATATGCATACAGATATACCGTTAGCTCAACAGTACCCACAGATAACTGCTACCTTAGTAACAGAAATTACAAAGAACTCGATTTTTATACTGACCTTCAACCTGATAGAGAATTCGACATCTATACAATGAATAATCAAAACAATTGCCAGCAACCAATTATAAAGCCTCAAGATGATAGCGGTAAGTTGAAGGTAACTCCCAATGATCTTCTACACACTGTTCTATTTGCAGAATGTTTCTTCAGAGTCCGAAGCGCGCAAAGAATGGATCACAAAGTAGTCCGCGATTCTCTCACTGTCAAGTCAATAGTAGAATGCCAACTAGAATGCTTGAGGTCGAACAGATTTACTTGCAGAGCTTTCAGCTTTCGATACGGATCTCCAGTTATTGGAGGGGTTATAGACAACTGTCAACTAACGGACTGGCCCTTTTACGATTTGGATCCAAGAATTCATTTGGTGCCTGAAGCTGGATTTGAACTTTATGAAAGAGGAAGCTATGGTCACGGGTGTGAGCCGAATCCTTTCGGGACGATGGGAAGGCCGTGGAAAGATCCTGAACATCAAGTGGATCAATGTAAGGGATCATTTACATAGACCTTGACCGTATTAGTAACAGCAACGCTAACCTTAGTGTAGAAGTTTGGATCTGTAAATTCCATCAGTGAGGCCGAGAAAGCAACGAAGGCAGGTTGCTGGTTGCCGGTCTTAGTTCCGACAACACGCTTACGTTATATTCTCGGCCTCACGGATGAAATGTACAAGTTCAAACTTTCACACTAAGGTTACCGTTGCTGTTACTATCACGGTTAAGGTCTATGCAAATGATACTCAACAGATCAGAAACTAAATAAAATTGGAAAACTGTGTAATAAATACTTCCTTCATTTTTAGTGTGTTATGTTGGATTCGGAACACCAGCTAGACTTTTACCACAAGCAACCAGGAAAGCAATAACTGTATCAACTGAACTGGAGTGCAAATCTGAATGTTCTAAGCTAAGAGAAGGAACTTTATTTCAATGCATGTCTTTCACTTACAGGTAAACGTTATTTTCAAGAAGACTTCCGTAAACTGAAAAAGTGATATTTTGTAGAGCTGGACATGGTGATAGAGAACCAAACTGCCTGTTGTCAGATATTCTCCAAAGAGATTTACTACCAAACGTGGATTATATTCCTGACGAACACTCGTGGTTATTTGCATGGGATAATTATAATCCTGAGTGTATAGCCTTAGCAAGTAGTAATCCCATCCATGGAAACAATATCGATCGTAACAACCACGGAGGAGATTTTCATGACAGAATAGGATACGGTAATGAGTTTTTTTTCTATTTCGCGATTATAAGAAAAGTCATTTCGATACGCAAATGACGTCATTCGCGTATCGAAAGAGGCTCCATTTCGATTCGCATTTTTTTTAATCATAAAGGTTGGCAATATTAGCCACCAACCACAATAAATTACATCAAAATGTTAGCAGAGGCTCATTTTTACATTTTATTGAAAAAATAGCATGGAATAGTTCAAAATGGGAAAAATTGTATATAACACACGTTCTATAAGACCAGGGGCCCGTTTCATAAAACTACAAACGACAATTTACAAGTGTGCAGTCTTGGTAACTCATTGTTGCAACAATGGGTCGTCAAGCTTATACATTTGTTATTTGTCGTTTGTAGTTTAAAACTCGGTCCGCACGGGCGGCATATTCGCAGAAATTCAGCGCTATGCCGCTGAAATGCAATGGGATGTTTTCCTGACAGGTTCTCAATAGATGTCCCTGGTAGTTCGTAAGGGGCTGAGAAACATTCAATTATCATAAATTGGCGACACTGACGCAGTTCGGCTGCCCTGATATTTCAGCGGGATTTTTGAATGTGACGGTTCTGCAACAGGTTGCGGTCGTTGCCATAGAGTCGTTGCCAAATATGCCGAATGCTAAATTGTCTATGTGGCAGCTGTTGTCAGTTCCAGATTTCCCATTCCCGTATCATCACGCACGGCCTTTGTACGAAAGCTCCTTGGTGCTGAACAGCTTGGTATAAATGAAGATACAATATTAGAAATCGATTGAACATCGAGCACAATTTTCTTATTGCTGGGTGATGTGACGAAATTGCGGTATAAATTCCTGTTCACACAAAGAAGAGAGAAGCACGCACCCTGTGGAAGGCGCGGCCACAAATGGTTCTGTGGATAACTTCGTAGCTTGGGAGCCTGAAGAGACTAGAAGGTGTAGTGCAGACTGCAGACTACAACCATCAGAGAGTAGCCGCAACCACTGAATTGAACGTAAACTTCAGCGCGCTATGCGAGGAGGTCGAGTGAAAGCCATGCAAATTATTTTAGGAACGTTTTTAATAAACAAGATTATGTGAAAACTACCAGGTTTTATCAATGATTCTAACTCGTATTCTCATGTCGCCTTTTCTTTCACACAAATCAGGAAGCAGGAGGAGACCAGAACCATAACACCCAAACCAAACTCTGTTGAGCATCTTCAGACGAGCACTTCGGCGAAGTGTTGAATTCAAAATTAAGTAGCGTCAGTTGCACTTTCTTATTCCTTGACCTTACAGGCATGGTTTTGCTGCAGTTCACGTTCGTTGTTATGGTTCAACGAACAAAGAATGGCCAGCGAAACTCAACACTTCAGACTTTGACACTTTGATAAACGTCGCTCAATTTTTTGGGTTACATTTCAATTTTGAACGACAACAAGCAGTCATGTGAGCTGTCAACATACAGAACACAAATGTTCCCAAGCCCCTTACGAACCACTAGGGACATCTAGCAGAGTTTCTTCAACTACGCTGAAAACATCCCATTTGGCCTTATTCTCTATGCCATTGAAATTGAAAATTGAAAATGTTTCGTTTTTCACTTTGGTTTATTTCGGTACGCAAGCATATTAGGCTGGGATCCCAAATATGGATGGAAATTAGACCTGAATCTCTGCCTGAACTGGCATAGTACGTACTTGTTTACCCAGTCTTGAGATCAATTTCAGCTCTTCAAAATCCCATTTTCAATATTGAAAATTTTCAATGGCATAGAGAATAAGGCCGATTGTAATCATTGTCGTTATGTCAAAAAAAAGCGGTAAGTAAATATATCGCCAAATTTCAGCGATATATCGCCCATGCGGACGTGGCTTTATGAAACGGGCCGGTCCATGAACGGGCCCCATACATTGAGCAACCTTGACGACCCATTGTTGCAACAATGGGTTACCAAGACTACACACTTGTATTTTGTCATTTGTAGTTTTATGAAACGGGCCCCTGTTGTACGATGCCTTATAAAACTTGTATTATAATATACCATTTTCTACTCGCGGCTAGTGAGTAATGAACCAAAGTCCTGCCCCGTGGGTATTAACTGGAAAATCAATGGTTGGGACCACTTACAAAAGGGCAAGTGCAAAGTCATGGAAAGGCAGCGCTATTCGTCAAATTATTTATTCTAAATGATCACATTTTGCAAATTCTTTTTCTGTTTCGAGCATAGTACTCTACTCTCGTGCAGTGGCTATTACTTACTTACAGTGGCTCGCCAAGGCTCGTGTCGACAAACAGCATCCTGTTAGAGTTGACGGCACACCACAGGGACCTGTGGGCGGAGCTGAACAGAAAAGCAACAATCATTTTAGACGAGTTCGTGTGTTGCAATAGGAGAAGCAACACCGTCAGCTGGAGTGGTGGACCATAGGTCCCTTCGTTTCGGTTTTTTTGAGTGCGCATGTCTGGCGCGAATTTCATAGTTTCGTACACCGATATTGAAAATGAACACTAAAAAATATTGTAGTGCACCTAAAATTTCACAAATAATTTGGTTGAATGTTAGATACCATTTTTTATATTCAAAGGAAATGTTTCATTGAAATTCAGTTCAATGATCATTTGTGGACGTTCAGGAACAAGGAAAATGGCAACAGCGCTCAAGACAACAAGACATCGGCGCCAACTGTCACTTGTGACAATTATAATAATCACACTTCTCGTTTCTACCTGACCCACATTTCAATAATCATGTTTTGACGAAAGAACACAACTTGTTGAAAATGGCTGCACCGAGAAGGAAGTTCAAAGAAGCTACAAAGAGATGCATTTACAGTGTGTATTAAAGTGACAGCCAGGAACCAGTAGTTGGTCAGGCGGCTAGACAGAGCATGCAGCGTTGCCATTCAACTGACAGGTGTACGAAAGTTTTCAAAATTTGGAGCCTTCAAGCATGCGCACCTTCCCAAACGAAATAGCCTATTACCAGGTCACAGGCGAATCTAAAATCCCACTGATAATCTAGGTGCACCGCTAGATGAACTCAGTTCGCGCAGTTAGGCTCCGCCCACAGGTCCCTCTGGTATTCCGAGTACTCTAAGTGATAATATCCATTACACGATTCGTTGAATAATTTCCCACTTGCAATAGGTGACGTTACTTTATTTCACTTAGGTAACGACTTCCGTTACCGCATGCAAATTAATTATTTCACTGTTTTTATAATGACCGTCACTTTGCCCGTGTTGCAAACTTTCACATTAGTGAAATAATCACCTTCGTTTCCTTACTTACTGCCTAAATCTAGCTAGTTCTATCATAGAATCACCCATCATTCTGACATCATTCTATTCTACCATTGTATATTCTACATAGTGAGATTTTCGAGGGCCGGACCTTGAATACAGGGTAATTCATATGATATTATCATATCAACCTCAGAAAGGCTGTAATAAAAGAAACTAAGGTGTATTTCTTAACTGCCACAGTTTAAAATACTCTGTCTATGGACCTATATTGATCAGTGTTATTTATTTAATTACAGGATAATTTGTAGAAGTCAAAATTTTCATTGCAGGGGCCCTGCGGGCCCTCTTGAAGATAGGAGCCGTGTCACTTGCACACGTTGGACACCCTATCTAGTCAAGGGGCATAGGGTCAAAAAAGGCTTGGCCGTGTGCAGCTTCGTGAAGATATATAGGGATATGTCCTAATCGATTCCTGGGCGATCAAGGACCATGAAAAATTATGGTGGAATATTCGTATCGACTGCAGGCAAATATGGTGGAGGCGTCAAAATGGACTTCATCTGGTAATAAGAAACTGGCTGTAGCTCGTTTGTTTTTCAACGGATTTCAACATCTGAAACATAATTTTGTAGACAAAAAAATTCTCTTCTTATTTCATGCCGAAGTTTACAAACGTCATTCCGGAAAACTGTCAAAATTGTCTTCATAAGATATGCTAAATTCTGGCCTTTTTCCAAGGTTATCTGATATTTTCGAAACTTGGCAGTATTATAGATCTTGAGGTGCCCTTTCCGAATTTCCACTTTTCCACTTCGTATATTTGCCGTTTTGGCCGCCATATTGGAAGATGGCGCCCAAAAAACATTTTTTTGTCAATATCTTCATTTCAGTCAATGTGAGGTGGAAGCGTTTGTATGCGAATGGAAGCTTATCCAATTCTCTACAATTTGACACCTTACTCGTGTACGTGCTATTTCCGGTTCTTGGGTTATGGCTTCCAGAGCTCCCTGAAGCATCAACTTTTGTCATCCAATCAGCATGTCAAGTTGAGCTTAGCTCCACGTGGCAGTCAAATTAACCATGAATAATGATAAATTGTCAACCACAGACCATTAATATCCAGAAAATCAATCATGGTAACGGTTGCTATGCAACTACAGGGTGAACTCTAAGAGAAAATTAACTTTGAGAAGGTATAGCTTGAGGACCGTAAGTCGCACATGAGTGATTCAGACGTAAAATTATAGAGAATTTAATAGACCTTCACTTTTGATATGAATTCTAAAGTTTTATGACAAATTTGAAAAAAAAACGAAAATGTTTTTTTGGGCGCCATTTTTTCAAAATTATGACCAGAACAGCAAAGATACGAAGTGGAAAAGTAGATATTCTGAATGATGACCCCAAATTTCATCATAATAATGAGTTTCGAATGTATCTGATATCCTTCAAATGCTATATTACCTTTATTTCTTTCTAAAGTCAGTTTGCTTTCACAGTTCACCCTGTAATTACACAAATAACATCACCATGATCGATTTTCTAAATTTTTATCATCTATGGTTAATGGCCAAGAGCTATTGATGGGTTATTTGCCTACTACATGACGGTGGTATCAATTTAACATGCTGATTGAACGCCGAAAGTTGATGCTTCCGGAAGTTCTGAAAGCTCTAACTCAAGAACCGTAAATTGCACATTAATGACTGATATGTCAAATTGTAGAGATTGAAATGGGCTTTCCTCCGCATACACACATTTCAATCTTGAGTCAGTTGAATTCAAGATGTTGACAAAAAACTGTTTTTTGGGCGCCATCTTTTCAATATGGCGGCCAAAACGGCAAAGATACGAAGTGGAAAAGTAGAAATTCGAAAAGAGCACTTCAAGATCTATGATACTACCAGGTTTCAAAAATATCGGATAACCTTCAAAAAAGGGCAGAATTTAGCATGTCTTATAAATACAGATTTGACAGTTTCACGAAATGACGTTTGTAAATTTAGGTATGAAATAAGAGAATTTTTTTGTCTACAAAATGACGTTCCAGATGTTGAAATCCGTTGAAAAACAAACGAGCTACAGCCAGTTTCTTATTACCAGATGAAGCCTATTTTGGCGCCTCCACCACATTTGCCTGCAGTTGATACGAATATTCCACCATCATTTTTCATGGTCCTTGATCCCCCACGAATCGACTAAGACATAACTCTATATATCTTCACGAAGCTGCACACGGCACGACCTATGCCCCCATACTAATCACTACGCCACTGAATTCTGTATTTATAGGCATCTACTTACTAAAAATATTTTTATTTTCAGATCCAACTAACGCATTAGGAACATGGAGGGTATACAGTGTAAGTGGTTGGCCATGTCGCAGAGGTAGCACATGCCAAGAAAACCGGGAAGCCGGATTTTGGTTCTGCGAACTAGAGGGTGGAGATCAGAACGCATGGGATTATTGTTGTAGGCCAGACCATCAATGTGGATATTCGGAAGGTTTCCAGTACCAATGGTAGGCTTGAAAAAAAAAAGTTAGCAACTTATTAACCTAATTTATTGCCAGGTGTTACGTTGGCCCAACTAGAACTCAGTGGAGAAAATGTAGCGACAGATATTACCCCTACATGCACAACGCAATCACAGACAGATTCGATGAAAGGCCGACGCATTTCGGATATTTACCATCTGCTTCAAATACAGCTCACTTTGACAGTCCTCGGCCTCCCCCGTACAGACCCGGAGTCAGACCGGATCGCCCTCCAGCACCGCCACCACCTCCCACCCAATACCCTAGCCTCGACGATTACGAGATGCAGTTCCAAAGCCAATTCTTGGACCCTCCCAGACCTGGAGGATTCGGCCAGCCACGTCACTGGCCGCTATCGTACCTCCACAAAGAAATGCCACCCAACAACACCGATTCGGACTCCAGACTGATGAAGGCGGCGAAAATAAATCCCAATAATCCCAGATTTGCTGCCATCCAAAACTTGATTGACGTCATAAAATCCAATGATCTCAAAAACATCCAGTACCAAATAACGAACGAGTCCAATAAACGTGACGACATTTTGTTCGTTAAAATACCATTGCCAACCAATTATACTCAGGAAACTCGAAAAATGAACATGATCTCGCTGAATAGCACTGGCAGCATCTCGGGTCCTATCGATTTGACTGAGGATGCGAAAAACAGTACGAACACAAAGAGATCTCAAAAATCGATATCTGTATTAAGGAATGACAACAGAGTTATGCCGATTTACAGAAAGAGTTACATCACCAGAACTAATATCACTAACCATAGTCGAAGATTTAGGAATCCAGGAGCGACAAAACCAAACTACAGAAGTTGATCAGCTAACTTAGTGTGTACATTTTATTATTTTTTTATGATTAATAATAATGATTACAAATAAAAATGCTATTTTACTACTTTTTGGTATTTTAGAAAAGTTGAAATAATTTGTGAGATTGATGAAATGTTAAACACCCTGAATAATGGGTGCAAAAAATTACGAAAGTATTATCCATTCCAAGCTTGAAAGAAATCATAGCCGCCTATGGTATTTTTACTATTTTTTTCTCTATGTTGGACGATCTGATAAGTTGATGGATTGAAAAAGTCAAGATGATATTGATCAAATTTGTCAAAATGTTGTTTGCTATGCTCAGCCGCTTTCCATTCAACAAATCGAGTAACTCGGAATAGCTCCAACTGATCCGTTGTCATAGAAGAACCAATCACCGAATTGATCTACTCGGTCGCGGGGTAGTTGAATCAGTTGAATGTAAAATGGCTCTGGATTACCGTTTTAATTCAATTGTTGGGTCAGATTTTGACACTGACAAATAATTTTCATTCTCTTGTCTTGGAAATGCCGTTAGGCACGTTGCTTCAATAGTGAGAAGTGTTGGTAGGTGCAACAGTAAGAATATAAAGTTTTTAAAATGACTGAGGAGGAGCCATTTTTAGCGCAGGAGTGTGATTTCGTTCAAGTGATCTCGTGACCTGAGCTCGTCGGGATCGTGTGAGAAATGGGTCTGTCAATCCACTCTGTTCAAACTCTGAGCAAACCGGCGACGAGTCCCCAGAATGACAATTTGACAACACATCGTAGTTCAGGTGAAGGTTTCATGTCTAACATCCAGTTCCACCAGCGAATTTAATCATTATTAGCTAATTGAGACATTTTCTCTGATGGATTCTGGATCAGTGCTGGTTAAATGACCACGAAAAATGCATACAAGCTGTTGTGGTCTAAACATTTTCCCATAATCTTTTGTTGTTTTCTGTGGTCACTAAGCCAATATTCACCAAAGAAAATATCTCAATTAGTTAACAATAATTAAATTCGCCGGTGGAACTGGGTATAAGAGACACAAATTCTAACGTAACTTCCCTTGCATCAAGATAACATCAAACATAAAAAATCAGGGACACCAACAAAACTCAAATTTTTCATGGCAAGCTGTGGTTTTTTTGCGCTTGGAATGGATTATAGTCCTAAACAGTAAACACCTTATGAAAATTTCAAAACTAAACGAACACAACAAAGCAGGCAGGCGGTACTCAACATATCAGCTGAACAAAAAAACCTGATTTTTTTTTTCACTTATATCTAATATAATAACAATGATGATGATGAATCTACTTTTATTTTGAACAGTTTTCTGAAGTTTTGCTTTTTCCTCCAGAATGAAACTGCTTTCTTTGATCTGACTTGTCTGGCCAGGATTCAACTGCGTCAGAATTTAGCACTGCATAGTTTCTCTGTAAGATATCCCACTCTCCCCAGGTTTTCATTATTGTGACCCAGATGTTTATAGGTAAGAAATTCTAAAACACGTACTCAGACTGGTTCCATTTTCGCTCCAAGAGAACTTGGTATAAGTTTTGGAGTGGACGGTAAAATAAATGTGGGTGGATAGCCATTGCGATTCTTCCTCATTTATGCGTGATAACACTGATAACACCCTAAATAAAACACGCGCGAGAAAGGTTAAAAGCAGGTTAATGGAATCGAATTCATTACGAGTAACGCAAATTAAAAAAGACTGAAGAGTAAAATTGCTCGTGCACGGAAAACCACATAATTCGATGTTTTAAAAGCTTTTGAAACTTCCAACGTCCTCCGCGTAACCAAAAAGAAAAAAATCACCTTCGTCCCAGTGCATCCATCCTTCCTTAATGAAACTAAAAACTGATATACTTTTATGGGTATTGTAAAACTGGATTCTCACAACAGTAAGTAGGTACGAGGCACAAGACAATTCCCCCTTCAAGCAGAAAATAATTCAATTAATCTGGTTCAAAGATTGGATGTGGCAGAATCGTAAATAGCAACATACACACGCGGGAAATACCAGCTTTATTAGATTTCCCGCATGTAACAGGGGTTAAATGGGTGCATAATTCGTTTTAAAGATAATAAGTTGCAACATGTGACCGCCTCCTCATCACCACGAATACACTTTAGAGGGGGTTATATAAACGGGTGAGTTTTTCCACAAATAATCAGTTCCAGAGTTTTCCTTCAACCCGACCGATCGCAAGCAACGAAAAATGAAATTCTCATTGGTAGCCAAAGTAGCAACTGTGTGCGTTGTTGTGATGGTTCTGACAAGTTGGATTGTTACCACCGAAGCGACGTACCGTAAACCCCCCTTCAACGGTTCAATTTTTGGAAAACGTGGCGTTGCAAGCGGTAAGCCAACAAATTTTGCGAGATACCAACAACTATAACACCCATCAACTCAAGATTTCACTGTTTTTCTTTCAAGGTGGGAAACGAACAGACGTCACCTATTATTCCAACAAAATATTCACAAAATGTATTCTTCAGTCAATATCAGAATCTTGTAGACAAAACCGCGGTCTGTGCTTCTCGGCATTTTTTTCTTTACAATCATTTAAAATACTTTGGAAACATAAAAACACTAATTTAAGCAAAGAGGTACCTGCCTAACGAATAGGGGATACCGAGGGGGATACCAAAACATCTATCTGCGGTTTCGATATGTCCTTTTTCTAGCCGTTGGCACCGTCAAAGCATGCGTCAAAAGAACAAGAACACAAACGCGTTTCGCTGATATTACAGCTCATCAGGGTACTTATCGAAATTATTCCCGACAATGCTAGGCAGCTAAGTCGCTTTTGCCGAGTCGTGTTAGTCACTTTTGGAATATTCAGAGAAAATTTGTGAAAATCAGTCGAAAATTCACCATTTTTGGTAAAATTTTATGAATCAACAATTATTATTGGTTTGAAACTTTAAATAAGTGAACGGTACTTTGACACGTAATACTAATTACATTCTCAATAAATATT
This sequence comes from Anaspis maculata, assembly GCA_949128115.1. NCBI lineage: Eukaryota > Metazoa > Arthropoda > Insecta > Coleoptera > Scraptiidae > Anaspis > Anaspis maculata. The sequence goes on along the minus strand of OX421961.1, from coordinate 52,921,730 downwards.
TTTTGCCTAGAACAAAGCCATGGTTTTGTTTGCAACATTCTGATGTTTAGTGCACGATAGGTACATGCTATATTATTATTTTTATCATGATTTTGTTGGAATCATGTAATTTTATGTCTCTGATTTCGTTCAGAGTCTTTATCCCATCTTATGACGGTTTTCGAGTCACTAGAACCGAACCAGTTCGGCTCTAAAATCAGGAAATTCAATTGGTTCTCGAAAATCCTTGCCCAATCAGTGCTAGCGATTCTCGAGCTGAACTGGCTCTGTTCTGGCCAGTCGAAAACGCCATTAGTTAAACACAGTGATGCATGAAAACTGCCTGAGCTGTACGATTGTTATTTTTTATATCCGATTTTCAAAATTCAAGCAAAGGTTCAAAAATTGCCATTTCAGTCATCTGATGGATTGCACGGTACATTTGAATATTTTGTGAGAAAAGGTACCTACTCAAAATTGAACTACAAATCTCAATTTTTTTGCTCTACTGATTTGAACCAAAGTCAATATTTAAAACATCGCCAAATGCAGAAAAACAGTTTGATCAGAATCGGCTAGAAAAGTTTTTTTACATTTATTTATAACGTCGGCCTATTTCCACAACCTAACACCGACGCCGGTGAATGCGCTTCGCCACTATACCGGAAATTTTGCCGAACCTCTGTGTGTTCTACCACAGGGTAGGGATTTTTAATGACCACCAACAGTGCATGGGGTCGGCAACATCGTTCATATTTTATAAAAAAGTTTAAAAAAAAAGTATGCGTTGTCATTTGAAAGTAGCAGATTCGCGCAGACAGCGCATTTACAACTAAAAATGTTTATTTACAGTCAGATCATAGCCACCTTTAAACCATTTTATTTGATGTATGAATTTTGAAAACGGGATTTCAAAAACGCTTCTAGAACTCGCACCATTTTCACTGCATCTCTGTATTCATTAAACATTGAAAACTTTTGTATTCGTTTTTTCCATTTTAGTCCAGTATAGACTTGATACTTAATTACATTTTTGTTTATGAAAATTTGAAGTTACAAAATGAGCATTTTCAGAATACGACAGTGCCAGTAAAGCTCTTTCTGCTATGTGCGAAATTGCTAGTGAAGCATGCCAAACTTGGTTTCCCAATCAAGAAAAATAAAGAATCTTCATGTGACAATGTCACTCCACCTTCTAGACTTCGCCTGTAATCTTCTAAAGTATTAATTTTGTAATAACGCAAAAACTGTAGAGATGTAGATCAATAAAATAATTATGCAAATGAATTGATTTTGTTTTTTTTTCCTGTCGTAGATAAGTAGAGTTTGGAACTGAAAACAAAATATATCTTTTTCACACTGTTCCTTAATTTTGAAATGAGTTGGAGATGGAAATGCAAATGACTTGATATTTTTTCTTATTTTAAAACGAACATCTAGTGTATTTTTACCATTTATAGGTGTAAATAAATCTATTACTCAACAGAGGCAATAAAGGATGTGTAAACAATTTATTAAACAAATCTTTAGATACCTAATTAAAATTGAAAAAATAATAAAAACTACCTTAATTCCTGAGTTAAATGAGGAAACAGGATGCTCTTACACCAAGGAGCTACTGGCCCATTGTATGACTTCTGTAGGTAATCCATGTGACTTCTTCACAGCCTGCAGGACTTGATTTGGTTCCACCAAAAATTGAAACATTTTATATTCATTCTGGACAGCACTGCTCCCAGTAGGAATCAATGAAATCAATTCTAAGTACTGAGAAATAAAAAACAAATTATACATTTTTGCATTAATATTGCCATACAGATAATTACCTGAATGTGTTCAAATGCCTTCATTATCACATTTCTCTGAACGCTCTGAACACTTGAATTAGCATTTGCAAATTTTGTATATCGACTCAGGACCATTTCAAAATTCATCGGTTGATTATCATAGATCTCGCAATGGTGTTTCATGGCTATTATCAAACAAAGCTCCAGCACACTCAGATCTTGAAGAACTTGCACTACCTCATCTTGTTCAAACAGTTTGATTTGTTCCTCAAAAGCTGCAGTTGTCAATTTATTATTGTCTTCATCGATTTGTGAAATGACCATTAAAAGTATATTTCTCAGAGTTTTTTCGCTGAAGTCCAAGTCCAACAAGCGCTGCATCAATTTCTTGAAAGCTTTATCACTCAATAATGATTTTACATGAGCATTCCATTCTTTTTTAAATGCAGTAGTAATGTCATGTATGTGATTATGTATGAGAAGAAACTGTTCTATTCTTTGTAATCGGCAATCAAGATCAGTCAAATTTGAGTCTTCTTCTTTGCCAAGGAACAGGAATATTTGCCTGTGTGAAAATCTGGATTTTACCCTCTTCTCTAATAGCTCAACCACATCAAATCTACATGTGACTCCTGGAAATAGCAAACAACAGGTAATGATACATTTTATATTCCAAGCATAAAAAAAAAACTCACCCAAGACGCATATGGGAGTTTGAGCAGACTGTGAGACATCAAACAAATTGTACAGTAAAGTCTGCTTGTGATGAGAACAAAACAAATCAAATTCCTCCAAAATAAATATAACACTCCTGGATACATTCCGCTGGCCCGATTTCAAGCATGCCAATAAAAATGCCAAGTTATCTGCAAAACTACCGAAGACTTTGCCATCCACGGCATTATCCAGGTTCATTTGTGAAGTGATGGCTTTCAGGGCGGACCGATCATCAGTGTGAATCAAGCCGTGCAACTGAACCAAAAGTGCATCAGATGTGAACATCGGTTTCAAGTCCTTTAAAACAGCTTTGACCATCTGAAATTACAGATAATCACTTGAGCACACTGCATGTGGCTTGGTGGTGCTAAAATTAACGTGCAGCTTACAGTAGTTTTTCCAGAGTTCTTGGGTCCTATCAAAAGAGCGGAATTGGATTCACCATGCTCAATGGTCTTTTTCAATAAATCATGAACTTGTTGGCGTTCCCTTTGATGGCCCACAAATTCTTCATTGTTTAATACTTTGTTTTTGATAAGTTTTCGAACATTTCTCAAGTTTTTGTCTTTTATAAGTCCCATTATTAACAACAACAGCAAAACAGTAAACAGTTTTGAACACCTGTCAAATCGAATGTTTGACCACCAATGTCAACAGTGTCAACACTATTGAATTGACAGCTCATACTACCAATCTCAACAGTAAAAAGAGCTTTGTCCCGCCATTTTCAAGTCTCAATATTTATCCTTTATTTAGCTTCTTCACATCTTTGAAACGGTTTCATATCAACACATGACAGAAATTATTCGGAATTAAATACGATTCAAAGTTGAATCCAGAATAAGAAGGCACTTCATTTACCATTCACCTCAAACAACTAGGGTTTTTCATTTAGTATGTTTGCAAGTCTAATGTGTTGTGTTGGCCATCATAGCTGTCACTGCTGAGTGCGCAAGTGTCAAAGTCAAAAAAATCCATGCATCAAAAATGGCAGATGAGAGAGAGGTTATCGCAAGCAACAAAGGCGATAAATATGCGTTTGTATTTAAAAAACGAGTAAACCGCAATAAAGGAGCACGCAAAAGACCAAAATCTGATTCTGAAAACGGTAAGTAAAAATCTACGCAAGATTATTCCCAGCTAACTCAGTTTTTCTGCCTAGAAAAATCCAGCAGTGATGATGGACAGTCCACCAGTTTGAAACTTCCATCCCATCGAAGAACTAAACCAAATCCAAATAAACAAAGCTCCAACTTGAAAAAACCAAACGAAGCGAATGTTGCATCCAGCAGTGAAGATGAAGATGCAGTCATGGTCAGTTACAAATCTAAACGATCTGCCATGGCTCTGGGGCCCACAGATCAAGGCGCCACAGCAATTTTGGAGATAGAAACCGAAAGAGACAGAGATGCTCAAGCCATTTTCGAAAAGCGTCTGGAAATCAACAAGGAACAGGAAGGAAAAGAAGATGATAAAGTATACCGGGGCATCAATAACTACACTCAGTTTTACAAGCCCAAAGACACAGCTGCTGGAAACGCCAGTTCAGGTACCTATGTCATATTGTTAGGCTCAAAATTACTTGCACTGCTATATGTGTACTTCGAAGTTCCATCTTTCTTACGCTGTTATAAGGTTGCATTTCCATAGACCAACACTAATGTCAGTAATTCTAAAATGTAGCCTCATGTGTTGACAGTATTTTTATCCTACTAAGTGATGATTGCACATTTAATCTTGTGACAGCCAAAAAGCAAAACCGTCCAAATGGTGCATATAACAGTGTAATTCTGCATGAGCGATATGTATAAAGACAAAGCATGTGAATGACTTGTGATTTTCTAGGTATGGTCAGGAAGGGACCAATAAGGGCTCCTGCAAATTTGAGAGCCACAGTAAGATGGGATTATCAACCAGACATTTGTAAGGATTACAAAGAAACTGGATACTGTGGCTTTGGCGACAGCTGTAAGTTCTTACATGACCGGAGTGATTACAAGCACGGTTGGCAGCTGGAAAGAGAGTGGAATGAAGGGAAGTACGGAGAAGAGAGCGATGACGAAAAGAAGTACGAAATCGATTCAGATGATGACGATCTGCCTTTCAAATGTTCTCTGTGCAGAAACAGTTTTGTAGATCCCGTTGTGACCAAATGCACACATTACTTCTGTGAGAGGTGTGCTTTGGAAAGGTATAAGAAAACAACAAGATGCTTTGTTTGTAATGCTCAAACCAGCGGAGTATTCAATCCTGCCAAGAAGCTAATTGCGAAGCTTGCAGGAGAGCAAAAAGTCAAGAAAGAGGGCGATACGGATTCAGATTCAGATTGATGAGTTGAGCGAAATTTTAATAATAATAATAATATATGTACGTTATGATCAAGTTTATTAAACACTCTTAGGCTTTACGAATTTTTTCTTGTTCTACTAATTTGAACCAAGATCAACTTGTTGAACTTCTTTGAATTCAGAAAATATTTATTAGAAATGCAGAACCCAAACAAATAGTCCAGTTAAAATAGGTTTTAACCCGAAATAAATTCGGAAGTTGACTAAATTTGGTGGATCGATACAGAATTTAACGTACAATAACATACTGAAATTCCCAGGCTTGGCTTTTTTTCAAGTCCAATAAAACAGCACCGTCCTTGAAAATTTTAGTTTTTTCAGAATAACTTTCGTAAACTATCACCATTAGAACACAAAACACCAGTGAAGCAAATGAAGCCCGTTGAATTCCCAAGAGATCAGTACCAAACTAATTTGTTTGTAGTCAATAGCCTGTGAGATGAGGCGTCTGCAAAAACGCAGTGAAAATTACTCAAAATTTATTTCCGGATTTTACGTAACAATTTGCCTAGTGTCAGTTCAGGGGTTGTAATATGGACAGAAAATGTGATGATTTCAATGTGTTTTACACGTGTGGAAAGCCAATTCAACATTCGGAATCACACTTTAGTCTAGAAGTCGTCAACTTCAAAATAGCAAATTTTGTATCATCAAATGCAAGGTCCGTACAGTATTCAGCAGTTAGGCGGATCTCCCACTGGAGCAATCAGCAACTAGCAACAGCAACGGGCAATAAGCAATAGGCAATATTATTTTGACTAGCTCTCACACTGAATAACAACAATAACGTTGGTTGCGTACGAATATTGTCCGATCTTTGGCAGTGTAAGTGCAAAAGAAAAAATAAAGAAAAGTACCTGCCTAGTGACTGTGAGTGACGACGACGACTTTGATGAAGAAATAATGATGATGTGATGGCATTCGAGAAGAAGGAGGCCAGTGAGAAGACACTGCATTGATCCTGCTTTTGCAGATCTAATGATCCATATGGGGCCAATTTTTTTGTCAAGAATCTTGAAGCGGTACGGTACTAGAAATTACTTTACCATAGTGGCACCCTGCTCGTATTGCTCAACTACTGACACGATATATCGGTTTTCGATACCTATGCAAGAATATCGCCGGCAATAAAAATTGCAGCAATAGGCAATAATTTCTTAAAATTGATATTGTATTGCTTCAGTGTGAGACCCTCCATTTGATTTCATAGGAAATGCCTTGAGCAATAATATTGCCGGTTGCTTATTATTGCTGGTTGCTGGTTGCTGATTGCTTCAGTGGGAGACCCGCCTTGGTCTCCAGACTACTTTTTTTTTCTCTGATAGGTCGTTTTAGTCTTTTAAGCCATCTATCTCAGGAACCATCACTAGGAAAAAGATTCCGAAACATGTTATCTTTTTGGTATGCCATTATCCATAATTATATTCCCTGGTTCGTTTTGCCTTAGATATAGTAGGTTTTCTTATGGTATCCCGTGTGCAAGTTGAGACTAGAGTATAGTGGTTGGTGCCAAATTGTTCCTTAGATCATGCTGAACTAGGATCGCGATGGCGAACATCTGAGACCCGCGACTGGGCAGCGGGAGAGGGGGTAAAATGTGATGAAGACATAAAAAATGTTGAATAATGAACCGAAAGAGGTAGGGTAGAGGGGGGCACCTCCGGACTGTTTTTGCTAAATCAAGCTCCAAGCCAGATTTAAACAATGTGAAACTTGAAACATAAATCATATAATTCTTTGATATTTTCGGCGACTTTTGCGATAGTTGAATTGAAAAAATGTGAAGCAGTTTTTCTGTCATAAATTTTTGGAAAATCAGCTGCAATTGTCCGAATGTACCCCACCCTGGGGCAGTTCTGGACAGGCCTGGGGTAGATCCGGACATTATATATAAAACTCAAATCAAACAGCATTCTCTAATATTGAATAATGTTCAATGTGCATTTGAAAGCTTGAAGATAAAAATAGAGTAATACGAAAGTACAAAAAATAATATAAAATGGGCACTTAATGTCCAAAGAGTCAAAATTTATGTTGAACTTAACGTAACCAGCCAAGCGGGAACTTCCGCTCACGTTCATTGGTTTGGGAAGTTTTGATTCAATGTCAGCCCTGCTGACGGTCGAAACGTCATCGACGGGTGGTAAATGGAAGCGATTTAGAATGCCTCAAAAATTTCACCAAGAATTCATCGTATTCCGGACAGTCCGAATGTGCCCCGCTTGAAACGTCCGGACCTGCCCCGTCTGTCAAAAAATGATTGTACGCAATCAGATAGTCACTTTCGCATGTTTGCCAGAAGTGGGAAATAGGTGATGCAGAGCACAAATGTCTGTTCTTTTGCATGCATCACTTGAAAAATAAAAAACTGAAACACGTAAAAGTGTATCATCTTAGGAATGGAGTATTGTGTTACTTGCTTTCATTAGCATTTTGAAATTTCACTTCACTGCTTCTATGAATCTTCTTTTTTCTGCACTGTTTTTTGTGAACTGGCATTACACCACCTTTGCTACCAACCCCTAAAATATTACACCGCTGCATTTGACAGAATGCACCAGAAGGGAAACTTGTAGTGTCCGGAGGTGCCTCCTGTCCGAACCTGCCCCCCTCTACCCTACAGTCATGAAAGTTACCATACGTATTCACCATTTTACACTATTGAAGGTTCAGCAAACCGATTTCAAAAATATCAGTCATTCCCAGAGATATTTTCAAAAATATAATTTTTTTGTCAACATTTTATTGTTAAAAAAATCGAAGAGTTTTGAAGATTGAAAGATGAAACTCTGGATTTTGACAATATGCGATATTCAGCGGCACGACATGCGCTGTAGGTTCGCAAAGCTAGGGGATGGAACTCATGCGTCTGCGCGAGCTAGGAAAAGTCAAAACCTGCAGATTTTCAGCCATCGATTTAGCAAAAAAAAATAGATGACAAGAAACTCCTGATTTCCATGCTAGATTATGCGAAATGATGTTGTCCATGTGCATTGCTGTCAAAAAAAAAATGAATTCCGCGCGTAGTGTTCCGAAAAGAACGAAAAAGCCGTTTTCAGTGTATAACTGGTTGCCTAGAAGATGATGTTTTTTGGGAACACACATGGAATGAAACAGTAATGTTCTTTTCGTACGGTTTTTGCAGCCAGGCACTCAACAAACTGCCCGTCATTTTTGAAAAGAAAACAGAAAACACAAAACCTCTGATATATTATACATATAACCCGATAAAATTTTATTTACCATTTGTTTACTTGCAGTTTCATGCTATTGACAGACAGGACGGCAACCGTAAGGCAGAGAAGAATACTAGAAGTAGGGCGGTATTTTCAAAAACACACCAACTGATGAACACGTTACCATATTTTCGCTCATTGTGTATCTAAAACTGATTCATCATTGCTGGTCTTGAACACAATGAAAGATCAAGAAACACTCTTTTTTATCCATAGCTCATTTGAAAGTTTCATTTCCAGCCGTTTCAATAATATACAATGTTGAAATTACGCTTTTTACATGTGTTAGCATACGGCACTATTCTCAAATCTCCTAGCATGGTTGCACCAGCGCAGAAATGGCACTGAATTTCGCCTATTGGTGATGTTAGAAATATAGTCGTGATAGGGCATTTTCCTGGCCACACTGCACATGTGCGAGTTGCAAATAATGGCGGGATATTGAAAAAAAACGGACAAACCAATGCATTAACGCAGATTTGTCATCAACAAAATTTCTGCACAGATGAAATATTATGGCATATTCTATCTCAAAAATAGACTAGCGTTGGAAATCTACCGCGTTATAACTATTACATTACAGGTGCATTAGAGTAGGATTCAAAGGTTTTTGTCCGGTTGTTTCAAAAAGCCCGCCAAAAATTTAGCGCATGTCCCTGAAATGATTGCTCAGGACAAACCCCTATTGGCGAAAATTGCTCGGCCTACTATTTTGGGAAACAAGACCGTCAACTGTTTTTACCAGCTTGGCCGCCATCTTGGATTTTCTTTTGGTGCAGTAGTCACAAAACGACAGGGAACTATGAGTATGGTAGCGTTAGATCATTTCAATTGACCATATTATTTATTCAGAGCGCAGTCGCAGATGGGGGAGAGAGACAACCACATGTGCTGGGTTGAAACTCCCATAAGAATATGCATGTTGAATGACTTTGTAAAATGATCAATTCAAGGTGCAAATTGACAATTTCAACGAATGTATAACATAGCAAGTGTGTAAAAAGAAACACCTGACCTACTTTTCACCATAATGAAATGGAAAATCTTGCTGTGAAGTTTATGCGAAGCAATTTAGAATGGGTTTTTTGAATCCAAAACAATTTCAAATTACCCGCCATATTTTATTGCACAACTTCCGCTAACGAGAATTTTGACAGCGCTTGAAAGCGAACCGAGCGTCAGCCGTCACGTAATAGACCATATTAATTATTCTCACTTTCCCCTTCCACTAGTCATTTGTAAGTTAGGTATGTGCCTGTGACCATGCGTACTGCAGTAGATCTCGCGCGCCACAGCATGCATAGAAAACGGAACTTTGCTGTCGCTGTCAGAATTTACGATTTCAAGGTGTTTTCTTTATTCTTGGGACGTTTTAACCTTTTTAACCATACTTTTACGTGACGGCTGACGGTCGGTTCGCTTTCAAGCGCTGTCAAAATTCTCGTGAGCGGAAGTTGTGCAATAAAATATGGCGGCTAATTTGAAATTGTTTTGGATTCAAAAAACCCCATTTTAAAATGCTTCGCATAAACTTCACAGCAAGATTTTCCATTTCATTATGGTGAAAAGTAGATCAGGTATTTCTTTTTACACACTTGCTATGTTATACATTCGTTGAAATTGTCAATTTGCACCTTGAATTGATCATTTTACAAAGTCATTTAACATGCATATTCTTATGGAAGTTTCAACCCAGCACATGTGGTTGTCTCTCTCCCCGATCTGCGACTGCGCTTTGAATAATTAATATGGTCAATAGTATGGTTAAAAATGTTAAAACGTCCCAAGAATCAAGAAAACACCTTGAAATCGTAAATTCTGACAGCGACAGCAAAGTTCCGTTTTCTATGCATGCTGTGGCGCGCGAGATCTACTGCAGTGCGCATGGTCACAGGCACATACCTAACTTACAAATGACTAGTGGAAGGGGAAAGTGAGAATAATTAATATGGTCTATACGAAAAGTATATAACTTCTCAGAGAGGGTTAGTTGCTTCTTTGGCGAGGAAAATTGCTATTTTATTATCTCCGGCTTCTGCGCGAATGATGGCTAATTTGAAACTGGGAGTGGCACAATACGTTTTGTACCATAAAACTTGATAGTTTGTGAAGTCAACCACCAAAATTTATTATCATCAATCAAATGGTTCATTGTTGGTGATTGGTTGAAGCAAAGTGTGCTCATTTTTGGCAGAAAATGCATAAAAACTGTGTTTTTAGTGGACATTACAAAGCCCTGGAGGAAGACCTGCGGCCAAGATTGGCGGCGAAAGTCATGTATCTAGTTAAAGTGAGTATGCTCTATAACAAGTAGCTGTCATGAATACATCCTTTTCGTATAAGGGCCATCTTAGCGCAAGCGTCAGCAGGGTGGTACAAATTCTGACAGACGACAGTTAACGGCGAAACAACAGAAATTTTAGCTGTGTTTTGACACATATTTTTAAGGTTATGTCATTTCAGAACGTGATTTGCTTAGAAAAGCAGCTTCCTTATTAATCCTGCACTGCAGAAGGACCTTATATGGTAATTCCATGCTCTAATCGTCCTAACAAGCCCAACTGGAAAACAAACTGTCAACGCATCTACTGTTCCAAATGTTCGTATCAATATTTAGGAAGGAGTCAAACAGTTATCAAAGTTGGAGCTCGTAATAGAAAATATTGGCAATATTTTGTACTTTTTAGGAGCGGCACATATTGGCATTTTGCTAGGTAATTGGCAGTTACCGCTAGAGACAACCAGATGTACCCAGGGTAGTGCAATCCTTCCATTTACATTTCAAGAGTGTTGTAAGTGTTCATATCATATCGCAGAGAAAGTCATTTGCAAAATCATCGCTTATGTTTTTACCTTTGAAATTATATCGAATGTAAATAGTAATATAATGGTGGGCTAATGGGTGGGTGAATCTATCAAATACATAAAAAAGTTTTATACCTAACATCGTTATCAATCACTTTTGCGTATGTTCTAGTCGAATTTGTACCAACCTGTTCGAATATTCAATTACGCGCCGGGAATCTTACTCATTTGACAACCGAACGCAAGCCACTGTAGTAGGAAAATAGTGTATGGTGTAGACTGTAGGTTTCTTGAAGATCTCTAGGGAGGTCGCCAAAGATGTTTTTTCATGATAATATTTTCAAGTACAGTCCCTTCCAAAAGTTTCTCTCTTCTCTAGGGACCATGGCCGGTATTCATATCCCACTTTTAAGCCACATTTAGCATGCCTCTAACAAAAAGTGCTCGGCTACCTGATAAAAGCGGTCGTATTCATAGGCCACCTTTTACGTCCTGTTAGGGCCCATCTAACTTAAGGAGGTGTTGATTTGGCAACGTTGTGAAATGTACTCAAAACTACCTACCCGAAGGTAGACGCAGGTAGGCAAGAACCCCAAGCCGCTTTCGTTTTGCGCCGGGAGCCGCTCCGGGTAGATCACTAGACAGAGAAAGTAGATACATACACCAATCACGGCCCAGCTGGATCTGTTTTCTTTGTCTAGTGATTACCCCGAGCAGCTCCCCCTGGCAAAACGAAAGCGCTGGCAACTCTTGCTACATTGATGTACTGCGGATTGCATAAAACCTCGCATAAAACTTTCAGGGAGTTTCTTCCACATTTTCAAGAATAGCGGCCTGGATCTGTTAACTTGAGAAGTGAACACCTGTTTCGACTGTTTTGTGTAAGTCGTCCCCGTCTTGAGTACAGTAAATAGTAAAGGAGTATGACTGAAAGCGCGCTAAGAATTTTAGCGAAGAAAAAAAATAGGTCCCTTCGTTTCGGTTTTTTTGAGTGCGCATGTCTGGCGCGAATTTCATAGTTTCGTACACCGATATTAAAAATTAACACTAAAAAATATTGTAGTGCACCTAAAATTCCACAAATAATTTGGTTGAATGTTAGATGCCATTTTTTATATTCAAAGGAAATGTTTCATTGAAATTCAGTTCAATGATCATTCGTGGAAGTTCAGGAATAACGAAAATGGCAACAGCGCTCAAGACAACAAGACATCGGCGCCAATTATCACTTAAGTGACAATTATGATCACACTTCTCATTTCTACCTGAACGTTTCTACCTTCTACATTTTATTTGCTCATGTTTTGACGAAATAACATAACTTGTTGAAAATGGCTGTACCAAGAGGGAAGTTCAAAGAAGCTACGAAGAGATGCATTTACGGTATGTGTAAAAGTGACAGCCAGGAACCAGTAGTTGGTCAGGCGGCTAGACAGAGCATGTAGCGTTGCCATTCAACTGACAGGTGTACGAAAGTTTTCAAAATTTGGAGTCTTCAAGCATGCGCACCTGCCCAAACGAAGTAGCCTATTAGACATTGTGTCGGTAAACAAGTCGTAATCGAGGACAGGTCCAGCAACGCCAAGATGACGCGCGGTCATGAAAAAAAATAGGAAGAAATTGGCGGTTTCGGGGCGGACATCCAGAGCATTGCGCACTTTCCGCGTTTCGGCGGCATGCTTAATTAATTCAATTAAATCAATATTTTAGAAAGAAAATGTGATTTTCGTCACACTTCCCAAGAACACACGGAACAGCTTGTAGATTAAATGGACTCAAAACACGCCTGTTGGCACATTTGGATCCCATCTAACTTGACGCATGCGTGAGACAATCCAAAGTCGCTCAAAGACACGTAAAAGAGATATATGAATAGACGCGTCTCTAAACATCCCCTTTTAAGACGACTTTAGAGACGCCTGTTTAAAGTGTTGATAGAGGCGCGCTAAAACCACGTATGAATACGGAAATGTTAGAGGCGCATCTTTAAAACCGCTTTCAACACTAAAAGGGGGATATGAATACGGGCCACAGACTTTTGGGGGAGACTGTACTTGAAAATATTATCATGAAAAAAACATTTTTGTCGACTTCCCTAGAGGTGTTCAAGCGACCTACACGATTCATTATAGCTATATTTGTTGTAGAGCATTCTCACTTCAACTACATGACATGACTTTCGTTCCGTCGCCAATCTTGGCCACAGGTCTCCCTCCAGAGCTTTGTAATGTCCACTAAGAACTCAGTTTTGATGCATTTTCTGCCAAAAATGAGCACACTTTGCTTCAATCAGCCACCAACAATGAACCATTTTATTCATGATCATAAATTTTGGTGGTTGACTCCACAAACTATCAAGTTTTATTATACAAAACATATTGTGCCGCTTCCATCTCCAAATTAGCCATCATTGGCACTGGATTCGACAGGAGCCGGAGATAACAAAATGGCAATTTTTTTCGACAAAGAAGTAACTTACCCCCTCTGGGGAGTTACTTTTCATATTGAAATGATCTAAGGCTACCATACCCGCAGTCCCCTGTCGTTTAGTCAAAATGTCAATTTTCATCTTCCCATCTTCAAAATTCTTCGATTGTTTCAACAATAAAATGTCGTCAAAAAGAATTATATTTTGAAAATATCTCTGGAAACGATTGATATTTTTGGAATCGGTTTGCTAAACCTTCATTGGCGTCGTAAAATGGCGAATATGTACGGGTAAATTTCATCACTGTACCGTAAAACCATACAACATTGAACACTTTTTAACATACTTTTGTTCATAACGCGATAACCAGAAAAGATATTCCAAAAACAAAAATTGCATTATAGGGGCTTGCCTCTACAGAATCGATTGTATGTATTACAAAACTGATGTTTTTTTGATAAAATAACAAAAAAAAATTCAAACATGGTGTTCAAAGTTGTCGTCAAAAACGGCAACTTTGAACAAGAGTGTTCCTGGCTCTTTTTCAAAGTTATTTCTTCATTTTGCAACATTTAACACCATAGGTCTTTTAAAAAAAAATACGGCGATATTCCAATTTTTACTAAATCTACGAGGGTTTTTACTAAATCTACGAGAGTTATGAAACATTTACCTCGGTTTCCACCAAAATTTTAAGAGCAGATTAAATCTATCACGCTGATAGTTGCTATGCACCAGCCAATAGGATGGCCAGTTGCTTAGTTACTATCAGAGTGATAAAGTTATCACGCTGATAAAAGTTTGGTGGAACCCGAGGTTAGATGTTGTCAATAAATTTTATAAACTTCATTGTAATATTTTTAACATAGAATACGTAAACTTCAAATTAAAAAAAAAATTGGTCCAATAGGGTAGTGACCACCATCGAAAAATATAAAAAAAATCATACTTATCGAATGTAGAGCCTTAATAACTTTACACTTCGTAAAAATTCGAAAAAAAAAGTTCCAAGTGTCTCAAAATCTGCCTTGAAAGTGGCTACTTTTGCGAACGATTTCAAATCTACCGAGCTGTAAGGCGGGCTGTGACGTTTCAATCTTTTGACAGTAGTGGGGATGACCCCACCTCCGTTGCCTGTGTGTCAGTGTTGACGTTGACGTTTGCCAGCATAACATAACCATTAAAGTCTGATGTAGTTTTGAAATATTCATAAATCATGAAAGATTTTACCAACTTTCCATATTTTCAAGCAAAACAACTAAACAACACGAATCATGCACCGCACAGATACACAAAGCGTTAACAATATAGCAATCAGCTATTATTATGAGCGTTGACGGGTTGACGCTAGTGCTTTTTGTAGTAAGTTCTGTAGTGTTGTCAAGTCTGCTTCTCCGCCTATGAAAGATTGTGACGTCATCGCGCCAAATTTGAAATGATCGAAAACTTTCAGAATTTTTTTTACCAAGAAAACTTACGAAATAAAATCTGTTAACTATATAGCGTCACTTATCAAGAAGTGAACTTTAAAAAAAAATAAAAAAAAAATCGGTCACTACCCTATTCTGCCATTTCTAGGGAAAATGAGATAATTATTGCATCGTTTTGAGGTAAGGTTTCGTTGCAGCCTTTCGTTACAAAAATAATTATTCAACTTGGTTGGAAGATATCGGCCTTGTTTACGCGAGGTTTAAAACTGGTGTAAGGTCTGTGTTATCGTCCGCATAAACACCTCTAAACGTAAGTTTCGCAACAGCTGTTAAGCTTAGCTAAATGTGATTTTAAATTGCATTTAGTGAGCAAACAAGTGTTGGCAATCGCACGTAAACGACCATGCACATTACGACGCATGTGCAAACCAGAAATCGGTTGGATTTATAGCGGATTTATGTGTTGGGTTGGATGTTGGATGACCTGTGAGCACCAGTTTATTAAAATTGATAATTGATGATTAACCATCTTTTGTTATGATCTCTAGAAAATGTAGTTATTATGGTTAAATTTCGTTTTGACACTCATTTGAAAGATGTCCCCCTGAGCCGCTATTCTTGAATCGTGTGAGAAAAGTCCCTGGGAGTAAAATCCATTCCGCAGTTCACTTCTGTAGCGAAAGTTGCCCAAAAACCACGATTTTAGGCAACATCCGCTACATCAGTGTACTGCGGAATGTATTTTACTCCCAGGGACTTTTCTCACACGATTCAAGAATAGCGGCCCAGGTTAAGGGGCTGTCGGTTGTCATTTTGGTCGGCGCGCGTAAACACTCCTAACTAACTACTGTTGAAATCTCTGCTAAGCCTCGCGTAAACAAGCTCATCGACTTGGAACAAACACAATAGTCAGTACATGTGAATGTCTCACATGTTTAAGGCTAAAGGGGACTGAAATTGAGTACCAAGTGTGCGACAGAGAGAAAATACATCAAAAGTAATAAAATGTTTTTGGGAAAACTATCAGTCTGATTTTAGATCTAAAAAAGTGTTATACTCAGATTTCCATTTTATTTGATGCACTAGTCAAAAAAAAAAATTCAAAAATTTTTTTGATTTTTTTTTTTCAATTTCACAAGATAATTTTGATTTTTTTTCAAATCGCAGGTAGTCATTTTGAAGTACTGAAAATATCGAACAATAATCTGTTCTTAGAATTTCTGTAACACAAATGGTGCCCTCCGAAACACATTTTGAAAATCTCTCTTTGTTATTTGCCGCTCGCTGCAGCTGTTCTCCGGGATGAGTCATTCATGATATAGGTAGTGATTACTTTCTGCACACATGGTGTTCTGATGTTTTCAGAGAAATAGGCGATGTAAATAGCGGTAGTAAAGATTTGTGACATAGTGGTAGTACCTACGCCGAAATATTTCGTTGATACGTTATTTGAAATTGTAATTTTTTTCAAGTTTATTATTTTTCTCACGTGATTACACTATATCTAGATCTACAATCTACTGATACTCCAAGATACTCATATCAGATTATAAAGGGACAAACATTGTGAAATCATATTTCAATAGCAAAACAATAGGCTGCACCACCCTCCATGGGCTGCACAAATGTGTATAATTATGTATTCAAAACTACCGAGTGGGCCAAAAAAAACCGCACAAAAGTTTTTTCCTTTTAAAATTTTTAATGGTGGGCCGATTTCGATGAAAGTGGTATCAGTGGAAAGCCAATTAAATAAGATGTCCAACTGACAAGTCAAATTGATCAAAACGTCAAAATCAACGATGGCGGACGTAGCCGAAAATACCCCTACTTTGGTTACCGTTCTTTTTTAACAAAAGTTGTGAAAAATTAACAAATAAAATCATAATTGGTAAGAGTGGACCTTTTGCTACAATTCAAGACCACAACGAGCATAATCGGTTTGTTTTTCGCAAAGTTACACTTATTTGAAAATATGTCTGCTTAGCATGCTTCGATCAGGGAAGAAAAATTAAAAAAAAGGTTTTCTTTTCTAAAATCATTAATTTCTGACGGATTTTGATAAAAATGGTACCAATAGAAAGCCAACTGAATAAAACGTCCACCTGACAAGTCAAAATTAACAAAACGTCAAAATCAAAGATGGCGGACGTAATCGAAAATACCCCTACTTTGGTTACCGTTCTTTTTTAACAAAAGTTGTGAAAAATTAACAAATAAAATCATGATTGGTAAGAATGGACGTTTTGCTACAATCCAAGACCGCAACGAGCACAATCGGTTCATTTTTCGCAAAGTTACAGTTATTTGAAAATATGTCTGCTTGGCATGCTTCGATCAGGGAAGAAAAATTAAAAAAAAGGTTTTCTTCTTTAAAATCTTATCTGCATAAACTTGCCTCCGTCTTTTTTGACCAGGTCGTGAATCGTTTTTATCCGGAAGCCTATTTTCGGAAAATTTGCAACGATTTGTCTTAAGGTCGTAGACCAGCACTCTATTGTTGGACTTCGTCTTCTCCAGATAAGTTTTTTACAATTAAATAGGGAATATCACAGTGGCTGAGACAAAACAAAACGCTGGTTACCATGGAAATGCTGCAAATAATAATCAGTGTGAAAAATCTGGAAGTGATTCTTTATTTCACAGTGAAAATGTTGTCTGAAGAAGACAAAGTCCTTATAAAAGCACTGTTAAATGCTGGTCAAACCGTAGCACAAATCGTTGCAAATTTCCCTGAAAGAGGCTTTCGGATAAGAACGATTTACGATCTGGCCAAAAAAATCAGGGAGACGGGTTCAGCTGATCGGAAGCGTGGTAGTGGCAGACCACAAACCATCAATACTGAAGTAAGTGAATACAGTCCTGAATAAAACCATTATTAAATTACATTTTTGATGAAATAGGAGAACGCTAACCACATAAGCGACCTGATATGTAGTCCGGAAAATAGACCGGGCACAAGCAAAACTGTAAGGCAGGTATCGACTGTGACAGGTAACTACATTTACATTTTTAGAAATGCTTTTATTTACTAATACCTAGAATTCAAAACTGCCTGTTTCAATACTTCTTGGGGTATTCTCTGTAAAGATCAAAGTTCTTGTGGGTATATTGACTTTGTGTCTTGACATTTATTTCAGGAATCTCTCGAACTTCAGTTAGAAGGATAGTAAAAGGCAGGCTTAATTTAAAAGTCATTAAGCGTGGCTATGTACAAAAACTTAATGATCTGGTGAAGGCAAGAAGATTTTCTCGCTGTAGGCATCTTTTGCGGAGATTCCAGACACGGAATGCCATCAACTATATTTGGTTTTCCGATGAGAAAAATTTTAACATCAATCCCCCGAAACACCCGCAAAATGATCGCCTGCACATCCCGACTGAAGTTAGAAAGAGCGATGTCCCACTGGACCGATTAAATCGGGAACTTCAGCACTATGCTCCCTCTTTGATGGTTTGGGCAGGAGTAAGTGCCAATCACAAACTTCCCCTTATATTTTTGGAGCAGGGTATGCGGCTAACTGCGCATGATTATCAGAATGAAATTCTCCAGGTCGTTTTACCACAAATCAGAGCCATCACTCCAAATTTTACATTTATGCAGGTAAGGTGCTAAAATTTTCGACTAAAATAAAGACGGTACTAGTGGTAAGTAATATGTGTGCTGCGCCAGAAAATGCTGATTTTTTTTTTTTCTAAGGATGGTGCGCCTGCCCACACGGCAGCCACGACGGTAGCGCATTTGACTGCCGAAAATGTTGATTTCATAGAGCCAAGGCAGTGGCCACCTTGCAGCCCAGACCTTAATCCACTTGATTATTTCGTTTGGCCCTACTTTTTACAAAGGCTCCACGACAATGGGCGAAACACTTTTAATGATATCGATGAACTAAGGGAGGCTTTGATCCGATACTGGGAAGAGCTTCCCCAAGATTCAATCAGAGCCGCAATCAACATCTGGAGGAGGAGGGTATTGGCAGTTGCAACTGCACAAGGGGGGCACATTCAAGGAGTAAGTGGTGATGTGCTCTGGTGCAGTAATGCACAAATCAGATGTCATGTTTTAACAATTTATTTATTTTTTCGCAGGGCCAGTTTCATTAGTTTTAGTAGTTCTAGCGTTTTTGTTGTGAAATTTTAAGGAATTTAAATAAATGAATTATTTTTGTATTGTTGTAGTTGATGATGTTATTCAGTCATTCACGAATTCACTCACTCAGTCACGTACTCACTCACTAACGAAAAAATCAAAAAGAACGGTTACCAAAGTAGGTTCGGCCACGTCCGCCATCTTTGATTTTGCGTTTCGGTTATTTTGTCTTTTGACATGGACTTCTTATTTATTGGACTTTTTATCGGTACCCTTTTTTTAAAATCCGGCAGATTGAAGATTTTAGAGAACCTTTCTTTTTAATTTTTCTTCCCTGATCGAAGCATGCCAAGCAGACATATTTTCAAATAACTGTAACTTTGCGAAAAATGAACCGATTATGCTCGTTACGGTCTTGGATTGTAGCAAAACGTCCATTCTTACCAATCATGCTTTTATTTGTTAATTCTTCACAACTTTTGTTAAAGAAGAACGGTAACCAAAGTAGGGGTATTTTCGCCTACGTCCGCCATCTTTGATTTTGACGTTTCGTTAATTTTGACTTGTCAGGTGGACGTCTTATTCAGTTGGCTTTCTATCGGTACCATTTTTATCAAAATCCGTCAGAAATTAATGATTTTAGAGAAGAAAACCTTTTTTTTTAATTCTTCTTCCCTGGTCGAAGCATGCTAAGCAGACATATTTTCAAATAAGTGTAACTTTGCGAAAAACAAACCGATTATGCTCGTTGTGGTCTTGAATTGTAGCAAAAGGTCCATTCTTATCAATCATGATTTTATTTGTTAATTTTTCACAACTTTTGTTAAAAAAGAACGGTAACCAAAGTAGGGGTATTTTCGGCTACGTCCGCCATCTTTGATTTTGACGTTTTGATCAATTTGACTTGTCAGTTGGACGTCTTATTGAATTGGCTTTTCACTGATACCACTTTCATCGAAATCGGCTCACCATTAAAAATTTTAAAAGGAAAAAACTTTTGTGCGGTTTTTTTTGGCCCACTCGGTATATACACTGGAAGTAAATAACAAAACCGCAAAGAACTACTACTACTAGTCCTACTCCGTCTGAAGTCTGTTTGTCTGTCTTCTGTCTGTCCGTCCGTTTGAGTCCTGTGTGGATATCTGTCTGTTTGTTTGTGTGCCTGGCTGTCTGTGTGGTTATCTTCGTGAATGACCTTAGCTCATTTGATTTTTGTGAAGGACGAAGTTGAATTGGTAAAATAAGCATTGCGAAATCAATCCCTGTGGGTTTATCCCTTGACGGATTCTCACCATTTTGGACTCTTTTGAAAGCTACAAGGATGCGCTTTGGTTTGAGCCCATTGGCATTTTTAAAATCCAAAAATGATTTTTTTGATTTTTGGATTTTGGAAATGCCAATTTCTAATTTTGGAATTTTTGGTATTACGTACGTAGTACGATACGCGTTTGAGTGTCGAAAAGTGGCCAGTACCTAAGAACCGTTGATGGAAAAAAAGTCATGGCATTTCAACTTTCTCGAATGGGCATGCTCCTATACAAGCCCGCAAATCGATGATCTCAGGCAGTAAAATTTTGAAATAGAAGTCAGTCAATTTTGTTTTTATTTTGTCAGTCCAATGTGTCCTTGTACTTGAAAATAGTGATTGTGTGTCCGTTTGAGCTGAAAATTTCTCTCCAAACAAAATTGTTGATTGGTCTGTATGGCTTCCCGTATGGTCTTTTTTTTTTACCGACTTAGGACATTTCACCTTGATGATAGTAGGTACCATTCTGATGAGGGAGAAGTCTGGCGATTCCGCAAGATATCCATAGGTCGGGTCTACAAACAGGCCTCATAATTCAACTTTATTCCGTCAAGTTCAGTTCTAATCAAACCATACAACTTTTTTCTTATGGTGCGATTCTCTAAAAAATTACGTTCCATAAAGGCTCTGTTACGTTGTTATTACACAGGCAACAGCCAATTGCCGACACGAATTTTTACATAACAGCGTTTATGGAATGTTATTTTTTACAGAATAGCACTATTTCATCTTTTTTTTTATCTTGGACGGTAAGGTCGCTATGAGATACTTACGCTAGGATTGACCACCTGTATCTTCCCATAGCTTCCAGTTACTGGGTTCAATGCCTGTTCTAAATTTTCATTAGAATCAAAGATTGAAATTGGCTGCTCCCAAAAGGCGACAGACTGCTGAGATAAGATGCTTGTACTTGCACCAGGGTGCACTGTTGGTATTTGGGTGAACTTTTTTTTTGAATTTTCGAATGTTTCAAGAATTTGATTCCAATAAAAATTAGTTTTAGTCATTTTGTGAGCTGCAGTTTCCTATAACATTTGAAAAGTATACATCTCTGTAACTGTTACTTTTTGATTCACAGGTCAACTTGACGGATAGCGTTTTCCATCTCTCCTAGCTTATAAACATTTTGTTCATAAAACAGAAAACAAAATAAAGCCTCCTACTGTACTTTTTTCTTCTTTATAGTAGTTTTTCACTCATCTTACTTATTTATTTCTGGAGTACATTCCAATTATATCGAGTGACGAAGCTATTAATAATTAAAATTGAAAAAGTAACCGATTAGGTATTGCCCAGTTGCTTGTTACACTGTTGGGATTTTCTACAGGACTCGAGATATACAGTCCAGGCATTAGTTCTGCAATAACGACAGAGCTCTTATTTCTCGCGGACAATAAATATTGTATGATGATACAGGACGGGAACCGCTTGCAGGTGGCGGCGGGCGGCAGGTGACGGCGGGCGGCACGCGGTGAACTTCAAAGGGAAATATTCAAAATTCATTTCGGTCGATACTATTCATGATCTTTGAATTTTGAAAAAAGGTTAATATACAATATTCATCAGAGAATATAATGACTACCTCAGATTTTGGAATTTTTTTTTGAAAATTTGAGAAAATCAAAAAATTTTTTCCAAAAAATACAAAAATTGAAATTTTTGACTACAGCATCAAATAATTATATATTCTAAATATAATAACGTTTGAATTTTCAAAATCGGTCCATTGAGTGAATTTTGAGACTGTTATTAGTTTCCGCGCCATCTCGCGTCTCAGAAACACATTATTTTATCGTCCCCTTTAGCCTTAAGATTTATAGCCATAAAGTGCTTTTTTACTTACTTTCCAACTAGAAGTTGACGCACTGCTCTTGGCAATCGTTTTTCTGAAAAATACTAAATGGGCGCCAATCTGTGAGAGATGTTGAGACGACAGGCAGAGTTGCCACTATTATGAAGCTAAATGTCCCTACTTTCGCGCTACAACAACGCGAAACGAAATTTAGAAAATGTTCAAAGTTGCTGTCGCTGTTCAAAGTTATGTGGTTTTACGGTACCTCTTTCGGTTCATGGTTTAACATTTTTCATGTCTTCATCACATTTTACCCCTCCTCACCTACCGGCAACTTCTTTTGACGGCAAAACATTATTCAAGTAATTTTTGGTCGAAAATTTTCTGGTTGGCCGTCCATTGCCGGCCGGCGGCCGGTAGATCAATGGGTGCCCTAACCGCTGCATAATAAGTAGGCGAATTCTGGACAATTTCATCTCCCCGATCACTAGACATCGCCGATTTCGTAATAGACCATTTTCGCATGACGTCACACTCACGTGTCGAACGGCTGATTCGGGGCAACGTCAAACTGATGTCAACTATACGTGCCCATTTGTCGAAACTTTGTGACACCAGTGACTTTTACACACCGGCACCGACTGACAGATTGACATACTAACCAATCTGACTGACGTAGCCCACGTGCCCCGTGACAGATAACGCAGATCTGACTGACGTTGCCCCGAATCAGCTGTTCAAGACGGAGCTGCGTGACGTCAGTGGAAACGGTCTATTGCATCTGTACGAAAAAACAATCAGAACAACAATCTCACTATCATGGACGTCACGACTGAGCATCAGAGAACAGATGAGAACTTGTAAGGTGGCAGTTAACCTTTTTTGGAAAGTTATTTCAACATAGCATTGAAATCAATTTAAATTTACCGCCAATTAAAACAATTATCAAAATGTCAGTGGCTTTTGTTTCTTTAGCGTTGGCGAAACTGACTGTTGACGTTGACTTGAACAACTGAACTTGACACTTGACAGTCAATCGCGTGCTGCCAGCTGTATATGGTGTTATCACAACAGGAACAGCAAGGAAAAAAGTACAGTAATCAAAGTTACGAAAACATGAAGTGCTAGTAAACCAAATAACAGCAAAACAACACTATTGAACAGTCAGATAGCGTGAGAACTATTTAGCCATCAATAATAAAAATTGTTCCACATTTTATAATCCGTGCGGCGTTAGAAGAGCAGTTTCGTAAAATGGCTCATTACAAAGGCGCAGCTAGCGAAGCTGGAAGAGCTATGCAGCTTATGAAGAAAAGAGAAAAAGAAATGCAAGATTTGGAGCTTCGGAAAAAGCGCATTGAAGAAGATCTAAAACTTAACAACATCGAGAACAAATTTGCAACACATTACGATGCCGTCGAACAACAGCTGAAGGTAATGCGCCCCACGTGTTTCTGTGCAGTCTGTTTTATTTAATAAAGTAGTATTTACAATGTATGGTAGTTGATGAAACAAGAACACCTAGCTTTTTAAAGCTCCCAATTACTTATAATAGGTATATTGTCATATTCTGCAGAGTTCTACAATTGGTTTGGTCACACTGGATGAGATGAAGGCAAAACAGGAAAACATTGTAATGGAAAGAGAGAAGAAGCTGGCCCAAAAACAAGCAGAAAAAGAACGTGAGAAACAAAGACAACTGGAGGCAAAACTTGCTGAGAAAAATAAACAGCGGAAACAGGTACGTTTTAGATTTTATGATACTCATTATGTAGTGAAAAGTAAAACTTCAGAGTACAGATGAAAGTAAAGTGGGACAGTTTTTGTTGTAGATTCAAGCCTTGTCATTTGATCTGAATGACGAAGAAGGTGAAGATGAAGACGACGACGATGAAACAGATGAAGTGTCATGGAAAAGAAAAAGTGAAGCAAAACCTGCCCTGAACACCAAAAGAGTCAAAAAGGATCCCAATGTGGATACCAGTTTTCTACCAGACAGAGAAAGAGAAGAGGAGGAGAACAAATTAAGGGAAGAGTTGAGACAGCAGTGGGCAGAACAACAGCAGAAACTGAAAGAGGAAGAAATTGACATTACATTCAGTTATTGGGACGGATCTGGTCATCGACGAACAGTCAGAGTTAAAAAAGGTATATTGAGGCATATTGATAAAAGGTATTTGAACCGTCTTCATCTTGCCATTATTTCTAGGTAACTCCATTTATCAGTTTTTGCAAAAAGTATTGGAATTACTACGGAGAGAATTCTCCGAGCTCAAGACTGTCATGGCTGACCAGCTAATGTATGTGAAAGAAGACTTGATCCTTCCTCATCATTACACATTTTATGACTTCATTGTGACAAAGGTATAAGCTTGAAAACTCTCATCAACTATTTTAATCAGCAGCATAATTATTTTTAGGCGAGAGGTAAGAGTGGACCCTTATTCCAGTTCGATGTCCATGATGATGTTAGGCTGATGAATGATGCATCAGTTGAAAAAGAAGAATCTCATGCTGGCAAAGTACTTTTGAGGAGTTGGTATGAACGCAACAAGCATATCTTTCCAGCAAGCCGTTGGGAGCCTTATGACCCAACAAAAACATACGACAAGTACACTGTATCAGATAAAAATAAAAAAAATTAGTTTATTATTAGACTTCTATTTAGGCACAGTAAGCTATTCTTCTACAACCTCTTCTCTCAGTGTTTGGGTTGATTTTGCTGGAATCTTAGCGATGATTTCTGTATCTTCAGGAAAGATTGGGTCAGATTCCCTCAAATAAAATTTTTCCACGTATGGTAACCTTTCAGTGATATTAGTTGACCAATGACGGATTTGGCAAAGGACGTTCACTTCTTCTTTATTATTGATCTGTAAATATATTCTCACATTATCCAGCAATCTTGATAGTACCAACATGCAGTCATTGGCAAAAGTCATCACGTTTTATGGTCATCACTCCGTGGAATAAATGAACCCAGTAGTAAACTCATTGGACCTTGCTGTGATATCCCTGCTGAGTTTATTTATTCCAGAGCTGATTTCATCCAATAAACTTTTTACTTACTTTTACAGTCACATAAAACTGTTTCCCTTCAATGTTCATATCTGGACCTTTTATTATTTTATCAGGCAGTTTTATTGCATCTTCTGGCATGACATAGCCTGCTTTCCGGAAAGATGCCTTAATATGCCAGGGCTTTAGTACCCAAGGTTCATCCTTGTTCATTACAACGGCCAGTCTAAATCTTGACAAATTTTGTAATACCTAAAATCAGCATTGAAACATTGAGTCACAATTATTATCATAAAAAAAATAGGTAAAACCTTCAAGGCTGTACGTGAGCTGTAATGTACGGCATCAGATGTAGCTTGATGATCCTTGTATTTTTCCACATTTTCTGGTGTGGCATACAAAGCCAGACCAGGTAAAAGAAGTTTGTTGTACGCAAAGCTTGGAGGGACAGAGACTTTATCTCCAACATTGCCCACACCATCAACAAAAGAAGTTAATACTACATCCATATTTGGTTTCTTTATGAAATCAGTATTCTCTACCACCTCATAAACGTACTGTTTATGTTTCAGCGTCTTCATGGGATATCCTTTTTTGTGAAGCAAAGGTCGGCATCGTCTTCTCAGTACGTAAGTCGTCTGAAATATAAAAGGGCATTTGAGTTGAGGTGGAGGTTGAAATATCATAATCGAGATAATTGTAGAATTATACCCTCAATTGATGCTTCAACACATTGTCCGCGTTGAGAAAAACATTTGTATTGATCATGGGCGAAGCCAGTTTAGCTAAGTTTCGCAACATTTTTGCTAAATTTGTTACAATGTTCTTCGAATAATGTTCATCACTTGCTCTACTAACCTAACCTCAAAAGTCAAAGTGGAGCGTAGTGTGAGAGAACCTGACGTACGTCCTACGGGAATCTCTAAAAATGACTAAAATGCTATGGCAAAATGTTAACTACCTGTGCCTAGATGACGCCACCTGTATTCATTCAGTGAATTTTGTGATATTCATATTCATCGATCAATCGGTCATTCATCTATACAGGGATTAAAAAATGTCGGATCAAAACAATACCGGATGGTTCAGGATTAATCCGAAAAATTTCAATTATCGAAAGAGCAAAATTCAAAAAAAAAATTGCGGCACCTTGTACACTTGTACAGGGTGTTCGCGCGAAAATTCTCCCCCCAACTGGAGACTTTTCCCTTGAAGATAATTGAAAAATTAAAAACGATTGTCATATAATTTTTCCCGTAGGCTTCGAATTCGCCTACAAAAATTGCCTGTAGTATATCGCTTACAGGGTGCAATATCGAAAATTTTCTTCAAATTGGACACCTGATTTCATTATGGGAATCGATTCCACTTCTCATCCTGATTATAAATATATATCACACTTGATAGGTTAGTTAACAAAAGACTGGGAATAAATTGATGAAATTTTAAAAAATATCGAAAAATATTTTTTTCTTCCAAAGAGTAAATAAGTACCTAACTCAGTGAATTTTGTATCTTTTTGGTAAAATGGATTTAAACATAGTTTGAAACTTTCACCTGACTTGAATAAGAGAAGATAAGTATTATAAAACTTGAATAAACTTGAATTAACTCTACAAACCGAAAAAAGAAATAATTTTTCGATATTTTTTGAAATTTCAGGGAATTTTCTCAAATTCTAACAAATTTTTCCACATAAGTTCAGTTCAGTTGTTCAGTTGAAGTGTGATATATTTTTATAATTAGATTGGAAAGCGGAATTGATTCCTATATCAAAATACAGGGTGTCCAACTTGGGAAAATTTTTCAATGTTGTACCCTGTAAGCCATATACCACAGAATATTTTTATGGACAAACTCGAAACCTACGGAAAAAATTACATGGGAATCGTTTTTAATTTTGCAAATTATCTTCAACGGGAAGTCTCCTGTGGGGGTAGAATTTTCGCGCGAACACCCTGTACCATCGCAAGCAAAATAAACGAGTACACAGTGTTTCGTGTTTCGCGCAGAGTGTACCTACTGATTTGATGGATTTAGGCCTTCTTGTCACTGTGACACCAGGCAAAAATTCATCAAATCAGTACACTGATGTACACTCCGCGCGAAACACTGTCCTCGTTTATTTTGCGTACCGTACGATGGTACCTATGTGGCACGAAATGGAATCTTTCTAGATTCTAGAAAGATCAGGTGTGCTCTAGAATGCACGGGAATTGCCGCTCGTAACAGTAGTAAGAGTCACTAAAAGCGTCTATGATCAGGCGAGCGGGTGAGTTAGTACAGGAAAAATAGTAAAAAAATCAGCAAAACCTCGGAATAAATATGGACGTCATGAAAATTTGATATTCTGTTCAGAATTGAGTGCTCTACAACATATCCAAAATCGCCAAAAATCGCACCTGGGGGCTTTGAGTTATTGGAGGGGGAGTAAAAAATTGCAGGTAAAAATGGAGGGGATGGAACCCGTCAATCCATTGGTTGCGAATACGTTATAGTTCGATGTATCATATCCCCTTGATATGATTTTGGCACAAAAAATGTCCATCATTGTTGAAGGGAAGTGGTGGGGGGGCGAAGCTCTGCAAGGTAGTCCATTTTGTTTTTCTGGCCATGTAGAACCGATCACGACAAGTTTGGTATCTTTTCCGACTAAATCCAATCTCCTGAACTCGTATCCGATGTGTAAATTCGAATGAAAACAAGTTTGAACAAGTTAATTTGAGAAAACTTGTTTTTTCTTTGACAATTTTGACTATTTTTTTTGTTACTGTTTGAGGTGTTCATTTCTAGAAAATTTTCAGGGACCATTGAATTGAAGTGTGTTCTCCACATAAATCATCCACTCGATGTATAATTTTGTTTCTCGAGTTGATAAAATCGATTTGAACTTGAGCCGGCACGGCGCGTCGTCTACTACTGACCAGAACACTATTTTCAATCCCCCAATTTTCAAAAGTGAGTTGTTATTTCTTCAATAGTTTGAGGTGTTTTAATTTAAAGGTGCATGCTGTAGTGTTCTGGTCAGTAGTAGACGACGCGCCGTGCTGGCTCAAGTTCAAATCGATTTTTTAAACTCGAGAAACAAAATTATACATCGAGTGGATGATTTTTGTGGAGAATACACTTCAATTTAATGGTCCCTGAAAATTTCCTGAAAATGAACGCCTCCAACAGTAAAACAAAAAATCGTCAAAATTGTCAAAGAAAAAACAAGTTTTCTCAAGTTAACTTGTTCAAACTTGTTTTCATCCGAATTTACACATCGAATATGAGTTCAGAAGATTGAATTTAGTCGGAAAAGATACCAAACTTGTCGTGGTCGGTTCTACATGGCCAAAAAAACAAAATGGACCACCTAGCAGAGCTTGGCCCCCCCACTACTCCCCTTCAACAATGATGGACACTTTTTGTGCCAAAATAGTATCAATGGGATATGATACGTCGAACTATAATGTATTCGCATCCAATAGATTGACGGGTTCCATCCCCTCCATTTTTACCTGCAATTTTTTACCCCCCCTCCAATAACTCAAAACCCCCGGGTGCGATTTTTGGCGATTTTGGATATGTTGTAGAGCACTTAATTCTGAACAAAATATCAAATTTTCAGGACGTCCATATTTTTTCCGAGGTTGAAATCTATCTTTCTTGTACTAAGTGTAAAGACTAAAGATAGCGAAAAACGAATTCACAGAGGAATTTGGCGTTACAACTGGTATTCTTCAAGGTGCGAACCCCGAAGTCCATATCTTTTTGTCCTGTTTTTGGCGGATATCGAGACAAATTCACAGGGGAATTTGGCGTTCCAACTGGTATTCTTCAAGGTGCGAACCCCGAAGTCCATATCTTTTTGTCCTGTTTTTGGCGGATATCGAGACGAATTCACAGGGGAATTTGGCGTTCCAACTGTTATTCTTCAAGGTGCGAACCCCGAAGTCCATATCTTTTTGCCCTGTTTTTGGCAGATATCGAGATTTTTTTCGTCATAGGGACATGAACGGTAATCATCGATCATGTATCTATACTTAGGTACGCGATATACAAGATGCTTCTCTATGACGCCCACGATCTTTGTCATTCTAGCGGAATCGGAAATCTATAGTCTATCTTACTATCTTGGTCGGAAGCTTCACGTTTTGGAGCAGTATTCAAAAGGAAACAAAATGGCTGTCAATATTGCGAAAACAAAGATTAGGGTAAGTCTGGGTCAGATGGCCCACCTTTTTTAAAAAAATTGGTAAAGCTAGATTTATAAAAATATGAAGTTGATTTTTTCAATTTTGATACAGGTATAAATCTAGAACATAGCAATGCAACAACAAAAATGAATTTCGCAAAATTTTCGTAAAAGAATAATTTTCAAAAAATTTCAAGGGTGGGGGGCCGTCTCACCCAGACCCTATGGGATAGATGGCCCACCCTTGAAATTTTTTGCTACTGTGGGTGAAAGGGCCCAGCACGTCACGATTTCTTCTTGCGCAAAGCGCCGCCAGAGATGTGGCACAAACTCAGATATTTTGATCAGCCTTCATGGTACCACCAATGGTACCACTTTTGCAACTCAGACATGAAGTCTTGTGCTTTCCAATCGGAAAACTATCATTGTGACAATGACTTTTCAATATGTTTCTGTAATCTAGCTGCTTTTTCTTGCACACGCGTCTTTCTTTCTTTCTTTTTAAATGGCCATCTGTCCCAAAAATGTTTGGGCCATGGCTCACTCAATTTTTCTTAAATGAAAACGCAAATCAAGTCAACCAGTGGTGTGAACATAACCTTAACGAACCAATAAAACTTCAAAGCACCACAAGAAAGTTTGATATGTGCAATTGATTGTTGAAAACAGCGCACAAAGAAACTGATAATAAATTTCGGGCATTGGTGAAAATTTGTTTGATTAATAACTCCCCAGATTGCAGTTTCTAGCGACGTTTGACACTTTCCTGGTGTAGTTGTCATTGACAAGGAAGTGCACAATGACACGGCAGGCGCGTAATCAGAATCTCAGCGAAGATATCCCGGTAGGCCATCTCACCCGATAGGGGACAAAGGGGAAATTCTATATTGACAACACGGAAATTGAAATCTTCAAGAGCTACATATATTTGGGAGTTCAATTCACCTCTTCGGCCTTCGTCCTATTTCCCTTTTCCTTGGGATGACCAAATCGGCCGTTGATAGAGCCAAACGTGGTAGCCTCTACGGTTGGACTGATGGCAAGAGCAAAGTTGGGGTCATGGCGGGTTAGAATACTATTCGAATCACTCGTGATAAATAGGCGAAATTCAGTGCCATTTCTGCGCTGGCGCAACCATGCTAGGGGATTTGAGAATAGTGCCGTATGCTAACACATGTAAAAAGCGTAATTTCAACATTGTCTATTTCAAAAACGGCTGGAAATGAAACTTTCAAATAAGCTATGGAAAAAAGAGTGTTTCTTGATCTTTCATTGTGTTCAAGACCAGCAATGATGGATCAGTTCTAGATACACAATGAGCGAAAATATGGTAACGTGTTTATCAGTTGGTGTGTTTTTGAAAATACCGCCCTACTTCTGGTATTCTTCTCTGCCTTACGGTTGCCGTCCTGTCTGTCAGTGGCATGAAACTGCATGTAAACAAATGGTAACTAAAATTTTATCGGGTTATATGTATAATATATCAGAGGTTTTGTGTCTTCTGTTTTTTTTTTCAAAAATGACGGGCAGTTTGTTGAGTGCCTGGCTGCAAAAACCGTACGATAAGAACATTACAGTTCCATTTCATGTGTGTTCCCAAAAAACATCACCTTCTAGGCAACCAGTTATACACTGAAAACGGCTTTTTCGTTCTTTTCGGAACACTACGCGCGGAATTCATTTTTTCGACAGCAATGCACATGGACAACATCATTCCACATAATCTAGCATGGAAGTCAGGAGTTTCTTGTCATCTATTTTCCTTTGTTAAATCGATGGCTGAAAATCTGCAGGTTTTGACTTTTCCTAGCTCGCGCAGACGCATGAGTTCCATCCCCTAGCTTTGCGAACCTACAGCGCAACTCGTGCCGCTGAATATCGCATATTCGTTATCCCACTTCATCTCAGTATGCATGGGGATTGCGCTACTTAGAAATCTTGGAACGCGTTCAGGTCTGCTTCTTCAAGAGTCTGTTAATTCCTCGGTTAATTCTACCTTGAAGCATACCTGACCATTAATTTGTTGAGGATCGGAACTGGGACGGTGCAGCTGTCACTTCTAATTTTTGGGCAAATACTTGGCTGGCTGGTCAGGATTCTGGGTTATGTATCATGGATCCTACGAGATACTCTAGGCTCTGTTTTAAAATACAAATAATATGTCGTCTGTAATCTGTAGATTCGCGATATATTAATCTCGGCAGCGCACTGTAGAACGACCGTGGCCAAGTGGTCGGACATCGGTCTCCCATGCCGAAAGCATCACTAGTGAAAGCAGCGCTCACTCCACTGTCACCAACAGCAGTTCTACCAACTCCAATGACTACAGATGGGGTCCTGCATCTTCAAGCGAAGACAACTAAACAAGCTTACTTCATCTCATAATCGACATAGCGTTCAGCTTTAATCACACACAGTACAGTGCATTAAATGCAGACATTTTTGTTCTCCGAGCAGGTTTTTTCCCATCTTTTCCTGACAAGCATAATCATCGCACATTTCGCACATTCATATTTCAACCATTTACGTCCTCCGATTGCAAATCGCATATTTTACACACTCATTATCATGTGAGACCTTATGGTCAGGAAATGTATAACTAAATTATTCTTTAACTTTTTGAAATGTAAACATAACTCGAATAAAATATTATAATGGTAATGGTCTCCCATGCCAAACGTCCCGGGTTCGAATCCAGCTTTCGGCAACTTTTTTTTCCTATATTTTCTCGGTAATGCAAATATCAATTCCACGTTTTCTTGCATTTTCTCAAACACTTTGATTTGACCCATGTCCACGTCGAGTGGCTTGCGTTTGTCATCAAGTATAAAAAAGTTACAGCACGATTTATTGCCGATACAAGGTATCAGGAAAATAATCATAACTTCCAAATAGGCACGTATAGGCACGCGTTTTTTCATTTATTTTGAAGAAGAAGATCTCCTCTTCAAACTGATATAGATCACCGATTGGATCCCGTTGGAGACTTTCCGCAATTGACTACCTAAGTGAAGTAAGTGTCACAAATCAAAATTTGCGGGATTTGCCTTCACTTTGGAATAAGATTACTTGAGATTTCTAGGGACGATTTGAGTTCTGCTTGAATTGTTTGTTGGACCAATGTATCGGCGTATGTACAGAATGTGAATCTACATAGCTTGGTCGTTTAAATCCATACGAAGGTCTACGAGAAGGTCTAGTTTCAGAAATTCTTCACCGTTTTATTCATCACCGTCATGTAATATGTATATAAAAGGTGTATGTAGAGTTTCTTGTAATTTATGGAAGCCAAGCCAGATGGCCGATACATTGGTCTAATGAACGATTTAAACAGAATTGAAATCATCCCTGGAAATCACAAGTAATCTTCCTCCAAAGTGGAGGCAAATCCCGAGAATTTTGATTTCTGACACTCACTTCACTTAGGTAGTCAATTGCGGAAAGTCTCCAACGGGATCCAATCGGTGATCTATATCAGTTTGAAGAGGAGATCTTCCTCTCCAAAATAAATGAAAAAACGCGTGCCTATACGTGCCTATTTGGAAGTTATGATTATTTTCCTGATACCTTGTATCGGCAATAAATCGTGTTGTAACTTTTTTATACTTGATGACAAACGCAAGCCACTCGACGTGGACATGGGTCAAATTAAAGTGTTTGAGAAAATGCAAGAAAACGTGGAATTGATATTTGCATTACCGAGAAAATATAGGAAAAAAAAGTTGCCGAAAGCTGGATTCGAACCCGGGACGTTTGGCATGGGAGACCGATGTCCGACCACTTGGCCACGGTCGTTCCACTGTGCAGCGCCAGCGTAGGTGTGGTGCAACGGGTCATCACATCTCATTGATCCGACGCAGATTTGCACGCTTTGTAATTTGCAAGAAAATACATTCGACCATGATAATGTATTTTAGATGCCCGCTGTTGTACAAAGTAGTGACCAGTGAGATACCTTTTCCCGGGCATATTTGACTCAAGAGATCTCTAATACAAAATATCGGCAATCCTTCATCCTTCGATCCCGTTTGCCAAGCTTTTGTATAAATTCGTCTCAGGTCTCGGGCCATCCATGCTCAAAATAAGATCTTTTGTTCTATTTGAATAATGAGTGAATGAAAATTAATTCATGTTTTCTTTTTCCTCTTCGAATAAGGTAACGGAGTACTTCAAAGTAATTCTTTCAATGCAATGAAATTGTTATTCATATTATTATTATTACTAAAATCGTTTCATACCAAAAATAAAAAGACTAAAGAAACCGATATTCTTAAAAATAATATATTTCCGACGTTCTGAAGCATATCCCTGAACTGCCTTGGACTCATTCCACGCCATTTTGCGACACCTTGCATGAGATTTTCTTTGATGCTGGAGAACGTGCTGCTTAGATAACTATACATACATATTATGAAAATGAACGAAAAAAAATTCTGGTTACGTTGGAGACTCCGACTCAGGGATAAGCCACAAACTTATACACTTGATAGAGGAGCCGCATCGACAGCACCGGATTCATCGTGAAGGTGAAGCTAATGAATGAGCTATCGTTATTAGACCAGCAGCAACAGAGGAGAATTGGATACTTATGTCGGAATGAAGTACTCTCTAGTCGTTGCGCTAATCTCCGGAGACTTTCTGGTAGGATCAACGACAGCATTCTAATATTTCTAATGATAAGTTTGTGGAGAATAAAGGTTCCGATGCAGTGACGAATAAGATGCGAACAATGCGAGAGGAGATCGAACGCGAAGTCACGAGCGAATAACAAATGAGATATTTGATTGTGAATAAATTGTGGATAGTAGTACGCAGTAACGAATAATGCATAAATGCGTATACATTACCTTGATATCTCAATTATTGAAGAACCCAACCAGGGCCGGACCGAAACCAATTTGCTTGGGGGGGTGTGAAAGATCTCAAAATGCCGACTATTATTGTGAGACTGTAGAATTGTAAAACAGCAAATTATTGGACCGTTCTTTATTGACGGGAATTTGAATGGGAATAGCTATTGAGAGCTTTTACAAAATTTCATTGTTCCGGCCATCGGTGTCATTTTTACTCCAGGACGGATTCAGCCTTGGTTCCAACAAGACGGGGCTTCATCCAGTGGCGGACTAAGAGAATTGGGGGCCCTGGGCGGAACTGTGAGATGGGGCCCCTAAAAAGTATAAGTTGAGAATATGAAGGGGGGCCGACAGACTTTTTGGTCCGCCCTGCCCCGCCGTGATTGAGCAAAAGCCTAAGAAACAAAAAAATTAGCTATTAACTTGACTATAAAACACATAATGGCGTCAGTGCCGTAACTAGGCTTGTTGGCGCCTGTGGCAATGTAGCAATTGTGCGCCCCAAAGAAGTAAACATCCCAAGGGGGCCAGACCCTACTAGAGCGCCGCAGACGAAAATTTTCCCAGATAATAGTAATAATAATGCTAATAATAATCTCAAATTCAAGCTGGAAGCTTCCATTTCCTCCCCCTTTGGACTTTTGGTCACAATGGGAACACAATTATCACTATTTCAAAATGGCCAATAAGATGATTATCATATTTTTAAAATCTTTTACTCGATCTTTCATAAAAAATAGGCGAAGTCAATCAATAACAAGCTCATTAGGCTCCTAGAAAATTTTTTCAAACTTCCGGCCGTCGTCTACTCTTTTGCAGTCGAGCTTCCCAACCCAGAAATAAAAACATTAAGACAAATTGATAATCTTTTCACACAAAAAAGTTTTCAACAAGAAGTGACAAGATACCTACTAGTAGTACCTATAGGATGACAAACATAAAAATTGAACAACAAAACAAAACTTGTCAAGTTATTGACAAAATATTCAGAATCAAAATGGAGAAAAATGCACGTTGCTATCCTATCTCAAATACCCAAGTAAGTAACCGAAAATAATTGTATGACAAAAAAAAAATGGAAAATGGAAAAAATCTTGGAACTTCAACCACCAAGCTGAACTTTTTTAGATTTCGATTAAAAAAATATGTCTATAATTTCACAAAATTCAAAATTGACGTAGCTGTTTTAACGATTGAAAGTATAGATATATTTGTTAATCTTTCTTGGCCGACGGAAAAGCGCAAATACGACTTGACAGCTTCAGTTTACTGAACGAGAGATGAAAAATTTCTGCAGAATACATACTATAGAGAGGCCCCATCTCAGACTGATTCGGCGCTCTTGTATTCATTTGGTGCAAAGTGTGAGTAAATACATGCAGTAATAGTCAGGCTGGAACTCGAAAAGTACCTAGACCGACCAGCGCTGACGGAGGGCGCTGAGCGCCGAGCGCGAGCGCTGCCTCATCCTCAGCATGCTACTTCCTGCAGCTCCGTGCTCTTCAATTTCATCCGTTTCATGGCTGTTTTGAATCATGTCATGAAAAGGTGGTAGGAAAAGCCGCTTGTGATTTTTTCATTTATAAAGTTAGTGAAGTTGTAGGTAGAAAAGATAAAGGTTCAGGTGAAAATTCAAAATAAAAATTGAAAAAAAAAGTAATAGGTGTTAGCCAAGCTGAATTTTGCGCCCCTGAAATTTTTGCGCCTGTGGCAAATGCCACCTTCGCCACGCCCTAGTTACGGCACTGAATGGCGTAGTCAGAATTTGAGGGCGGAGAGGGCAAAGCGAGGGGCAAAGGCAATGACGAGGGTGCAAGCCGGCGAGAGGTGCCGCAAGCGAAATTTTTTCGGGCATGATAATAATAATGCTGATGATAATCGGTATATTCCATGCGTTTCGCGATTTTGGTTTTTGACGCTTTTACCAAAATTACTTGATAATCAAACTTCTTTTGCCGGAAATTTTTTCTGTATCGGTTTAGTGTGCGATGAAGTGCCATGGGCAAAGATGGGAGAGTGGGGTCATTCGCCCACTCTCGCCCCCTTTGGCTATGCCACTGACCAGACCACCAGTACCTACAAGCTACAAGAAATTTTCGGTTCCAGCTTTGGATGTTGAATTGAATTTGGACTGCTGACTCAATGCTAAAACCTCCTCGTATTCCAACATTAGGAATAATATTAATTTCTACTACCTGCAGCGCGCAGACAAGATAATTTAATTATTTTGTCTTTACCCTCTTCAAATAAGAAATAAGACCCAAAACACAAAATTTCAAAGGCTTGAAGGCCCCTGGCACTCTGACATTCGGGACCGGGGCCCCTAAAGCCTAAAGTGAAAATAATTGTTAGAGATTCCGTGATACAGACACACCTCTTTTACCTGTGTGTAGGCCCTCAAACCTGTTGTCATGGGGCCTGTCAAGGTAGCTTTAAAATGAAAAAAAAAAACAATGTTACTCACTTAATATACGAAAAAAATTACCATTGAGGGAAAAAATTGAAAGTTTTGGATTTTATCCCAATTTTTTTCCAGTATTTTTCACAAACAAAAGGAATTGGGGCCCTTTCAGATGATTGAGGCCCCGAGGCCCGGGGCGGACCGCCCCCTCCGCCCCCCCTTAGTCCGCCACTGGCTTCATCACACTTTACGCTGACCGTGCCGGAGTTCCTTGACATTCCAGGCATTCCCACGAAGATAGATTGGTCGAAAAGGGGAAATTGAGTGGCCTTCCAGGTCACTTGACCTGTTCCCATTGGACTTTTTCTTGTGGGGATAGGTACTTAAAAGAGCAAGTATACAAGGTGAAGCCCCAAAACTTACAGCGGCTGAAAAATCTTATTTCGGAGGAATGCGGAAGAATACCTCCAGATTTTTTTCCACGTTCTGTGAGGGGCTTTCGCTTTCAAGAACGCCTTCGTCGCGATGTTGGAGGCAGACAATTTGAACATCTGGGATAAATTTCCTAGTTTGCATTATACAGGGTGTCTCAAAAGTATCGCATTCCGAGTCCAGAGGAATTCACTCAAGAAAACGGAAAAAATATTTGAAAAAATTAGTGACGTTTATTCTTGAAGATATGGAGGATCTAAGGGTGGGACTTCGCTCTCCTCTATTTTCGTAAGTCAAAGTGATTCCAGAGAACTGTTCATGACAGACTAATCAGTAAAAATTATCAACCACTGGATGTGCCCTGAACTTCCATTTGATATACAGGGTTATCCATAATTCTGAAACAATCATTTTCCTTCAAAAACGCCACTAAAAATATTTCTATGGAGATGAAAAAGTCATATCTTGTTCTAAACTGTTTTAGGGTCCAATGAAAAATTTCACAGACATAATTGAAGAAAAATGAGTTTTTGTGATTCATGACTCACCCTGGATCATAATCAAAAATTCAATGCACGCCCACTGGTTGATATTTTTTTCTGTTTGATCTATCACAAACAGTTTCTTGAAATCACTTCAAATAATGAATATAGAGGGGAGTACATATCTTCAAAAATAAACGTCATTAATTTTGTTCAATATTTTTCTTGTGCTTCTGAGTGGACTCCATATCGCGCTCTGGAATCGGAATGCGATACTTTTGAGTACCTGTATTTAAGAAGAAATTTTTTTCTTTTCCTATTTCAATATTGAATTTTTTCTCATTCTAATTTAGTTGCAGAATTTATCTAAGTAATGATAGGAACGAAATAATTATGTTACCATATACGCAGAAAAACACGTGATTTTTATTGCTTTGAACACAAATAAAAAATTCGAAAAATGTCAAAAAAATGTGTGATCCGTCAAAGAATTATATTGACAGAAAAAAATTATGTCACGAAGTGAACCGCACTGGTCAAAATCGTTATACCTACCCCTTGAAAACATTTTCTAAAAAAGTGCTAGGGGAAGAAATATAGAGGTGATTCCACTTCACTGGGACACGCTGTACCTATATGTATTATGTTTTTAGTGTTGACGCCTCGGTTGACGCAAACCTCAAAAGAAGCCTTCGAACTTCCAACACTGATGACAATTTGCTGATAGTGCCATGGATTATGAATTGGCTGATAGTCGTGGATTATGGATCATAATCCACGTCAAAGATTTACGAAAACAAGCATCTTAAAAACCTGCTTAGTTAGCACAATGACTACCTATGTTTCCGCAAATCAGACTTCTGAACCTCAATTCTGGCTTCATGTTAGTAGTTCTACCTCAATTAACACAACACAATAAACACAAACTTATTTGGTACCAACAAAGTTTCTTTCGCATTATGCGTGATAGTAATTTTATTCTTTTTTTCAAATCGTTTTACGGGCAATATCAGTTCATCTCGATTTTGTCGACTGAGCTCGATTTTGCCGACTGGATGTTCGCGACTGGCAAGTTAGCGGCGCTACTTACGCCACTCATTTACGACATCGATGAGTAAGCCAATCATCGCGTCAAGTTGTGTTATGTTGCCATAGTGACCGGACTTACGCTACACTTGCGCGGACGGATCTCCGACTTGAAATCTAGCTCTGCTCTAAGCGAGTAGATATGATGCACATATTACTTACATAATTATTTATTTTTATTTTGTGATACTATGTAGCTCGCTTTGTAGATACCTGTACAAAAATAATGGTTTACGCCACTGCACACTGTTTGGCTTTTTACTTTGGCGGTAATATGAAATAGGGCCGGACGAGTGGCCTAATGGCCGTAAGGGCCGCCGCCTTATTCGGACGCCCCGGAATGAGTGAATGGCGCAGTTGAGAGGTTGCCATTACTGAAAATTACGTCGTTCGGGTCCGGGAGCAGTCCCAGTCGGGACTTCCAATCCGGCGACCGGCTGTGGAACAAATTTCCATGTTAATGAGTGTCGGACCGTGTTCCAGACCTGGCACTCTAATTACTACACAAATATGCACCAGCGTCGATACTCTACTATTTATTGTAGATAGGCAGGTTCTTCTAAATTCATGCAATACCTTAGCTCGGTAGATAGGTTATCAATAAGTAGGTACTTTATTACTCACTACACAAATGCTATTAATGAAGCTCAAATTTTAATATAATTATATACCTATGCTTTTTATGCCTTGCTCAAATATGCTCAATACTACTATGATATTGGTCTTGTGGTGTTTTTTTTTTATTAAGCTGGATGTGGAATAGTGTCAATAGTGTGAGATAGATTATAGGGAATAATACCAGAACATTGAGAGTAGGTAGCTACCACAAAGAGCTACGTACCTAACTACTAGCAATCTTCGAGAAAAAAAATTGAGACAGGCATATTTCATGAGTTTGAAATAGTTTATTATTCTACGAGTTTCGGAAGACACGTTGCATTATTACACGATTGGTTTTGGGTAAGGGTGGGTTTAGTCAACTTATTTAGCCGCAAGCTCTAATTTTAGTCGCAAGCGCAGCGACGCCTATTGGCTCTTTATGAACCAGCCTCCTCAGAACAGCCAATAAGCAATGCAGTGCTTACGGCTAAAATTATAACTTGCGGCTAAATAAGCTGACTGAACGCATCTTCAGTCATAGCAAGCTCGTCGTGGGCTAATAGTTGGTATTTAGTTGTTTTTCTAGACTGAATATTTTATTGCATGTTGTAGTAGTTTTAATGAAATGAATGAACCAATTCCAGGGCAGGGTGTTTGGGCTCTGATCCGGCGGCCGGCCGCCGAACAAATTTCCATGTTAATGAGTGGTCAAGCCATGCATCGGAACCCCGGTACACTAATTACTGCATAAATATGCGTCGCATCGATATTGTATAAAGTTTAAATTTTAATTTGGTCGGCTCTCTTTGTGCCCGACTGAAATATACCTCTCTCTACTGAGAGCTAGTTATACTGAATATTGTTGAGCAGCACATTAAGGCCCGTATGTCTCGGTCTGTATCTTAGTGCAGAGGCCCAGCGCGAGTCATCGGCGCTGTCTTGGGGCGCCTCACGACCTCCGCCCCATCGGCCGCCTCTTCCCATTACGGCGTTATTGTATTCTCTGCCAATAAATAATATTCTTTATATGACGCGGGACGCGGAGTTCTGAGGAATGCTCGCCACACTAACTCCGTTTTAAAATCTACCTTTTCGACTTTCAATTATGTCCAAGCACATGAGAGAGAGAAAGGGGATTTGGAGGATTTCTAATTAAGTCCATCTGTTTCTTAATTGTGATGTTGGCTCGCCCGGGCTACTTTTTTTGGAACAATTCATTTTCGGGTCGCTGATAAACAGCGAGCTTTGCCAAGCGTAGGTTTCAGGTTACACACCCCTCTGTGACAGAGACGGCTCCAAGTTGAGTAGGTAGATAATCTAACTACTCACTCTTTTCTGATGATGCTATTTCCATTAGGCAACTGCGGTACTGCGGACTTCTTGAAGATACATATTTATAATCATAATTAAAAAGTTATTTTGCCCAAGCCTATTTCAAAGCCATATACATAAAAAAAATCTTTTTAATGACTAGGCATCAGCCATACTATTCCGCGTTGTACAAGATTGAAATAAGTATAAAAAGTAGACCATTACTTAGATCACGTGGATTAAACAAGGAGCACGGAAAGTATATACCTACTCACCCGTCTTCCGCCTTACAGCAAGTGCAACAGCAGAATGATAAATACAACTTTAGGAATATGATATTCGTATACTTACTTCAACTGAATATTAAGTCCAGCTCTGCGCTCGGTAGTGTCAATTTTTTCTTTTTCGTCGAGATACATCTGGGAGAATGCCGCGTTGGACCCCCGTTGCTTACATTCTTGAACGCGACGCCTTTAATTTTTATTGGAAGATAACTATTTAAGAATTCCCCACATTTTCTTCAAGCAAAGCAGCTTTGAGCTTTGACTCACGCTGCATACTCGTATATATAGACAGACAGACAGGACCGATTGTAGCAGGAATCGCGTGCGGTTCTACCTTTGAGTTGGAGAGCTAAATTACGTCCATAAACCTCGAACATAAATTACTTTAAATTTAACATTTTGATTGGGTTTTTAATAAATTTGAATAGGTACCATCATTAACGCTGCCGATCAGTAGGTAATGTGCCTTTGTATAATATTCCAATCCAATCCCATTTAAAAACCATAAAAAGTGATGCTACGTAATTTACTATCTATGAATAAAAATTATTCTCGTGAAAGATTAACAACCCAAGCAATCCATTCTCTCTTAATTAAAAAGGATATTAAGATTTTGGTGGTCCCTCAGATGGAGCGCCACAATAATGGTTCCTATAGC
Source organism: Anaspis maculata (assembly GCA_949128115.1). Classification (NCBI taxonomy): domain Eukaryota; kingdom Metazoa; phylum Arthropoda; class Insecta; order Coleoptera; family Scraptiidae; genus Anaspis; species Anaspis maculata. The sequence goes on along the minus strand of OX421961.1, from coordinate 52,880,507 downwards.
AATTACCTAAACTACTCAATGCAAAGAAGGGCTAACTCAAAATTTGCTTAAAGACTCCATCGAAAGGTCGCTAATAATCTTGTCAATTGATGCATCCGAGGAGGAATATAGAGAAAGCCGCCTTTACTCGAAATACTATTTACTTGACTATTTATGACTTGTTCCTGATGGCAATTTTTGCCGAAGTCTAAAACGCCTCCAGGAAATTGTAAAGTTGATGGCATTATGATAAAGCCTTAATGTTCGCATAAATCGTGCAATAATCTAACCCGCAACAACAAGCCCGTAAAGTGGTGGTAGGCTTAGCGCGCGATTAAAAAATTACGATTTCATTAATAAGTTGGAGGGGGGGGGGTGAAGATGAGGAGCAGGAGGAGGAGGTGGTGGAGTGGAAGATGGAAAGTTGGTTGTGCCCTTGGGGAAGTTGGCGGCGGGGTGCACGTCGGCAATAAGGTAGTTAGTTATATAGTTGAGCTCGCGAGTACTTACCGTGTAACTAATTAAAACTAGTAAAAGAGAGGTGGGGAGCGGGGCAGGGGGGGCAGGAACGCTCCCCTGAATTTATGTGGCAATTAGCACCCGACTTGTAATTTATACAAGCTATAACCCCCTGCAGGGCCCGGTTCTGCAACGTCTCTCAGCCTCCCGTCCTGGCCCACGAATCGAAATTGAATCGTTATAATTACCTGCATAGTGTATAGGTACTCGCACAAAACCCTAAATCACGCGGCGTTCCCTTGGCTCTTCAAATTTGAATTTTCAACCCCTCCAACCAGCTTTAGAGCACATGATGGTTTGTTACCTAACACCTCCACTAAGAAATGAGCCAGTTCAGTCAGTTAGGTTCCCTTATTAATGTGCTTTGATTGCGACCCATAATGATAAAAAAGGTTTAAATTATGCCTCATCTAGATAATGAATAGGATATCGGTACCTATAGAGCTAGATACCTACTACTTGCTAAATTATTTCAAAATCACTAGGCATAACGGATAACCAATTTTTATTTTATCTGATGTTGCAGGAGACTTTTGTTCACAAGCTTATGGTACGTTTATGACGAGACCATAGACAGCTTACCTCATACATACCACTACTGCGTCCTGCGGTCTATTTAAAAATACATGCAATCAATTAGCCATACCATAATGACGAGCCAAATTTCCATTACCGCCAAAAAGCCATTCTGCCACTTCAATCGGCGGCAAGGTGTCAACTGACATTCTCCTGTGTTCTCATGCTATGACGATAAGCTGATGGAATAATAATGAATAGTTCCGATCAGGTGCTAAAATCTTTATAGCGACGGTAATTAGTAGGTATGTTTATCTATAACGGTACGAGTTGATGCTATCTGGCCGAACGTCCGGTGTGTCCCCATCATCTTTCTCAGCGCTCACAGTATACGTGGTATTGTATTCTAAAACCCAACAGTGTCGCTCTGTGACATCAGGTTGTTGTGGTGCTCCAGAAATTATAAAAACTTAACCCAATAACTTCACAATGGAAGGTTCTAAACAGAGTATATTGTTATTGTTTTGAGTAAAGTCGAAATTTTATAGTTATGATCAAGTTATTCTCGATAATTCATTTAATTTCAAAATTACCATACCTAATTTAATAAAAAAGGGGAATTGGTTTGATCTTATCCCTCGGATGACAGCTGTTATTTGAACGATGTAAATTATAGATTCTGATAGTGAAAAGAGGAAACGACGAAGTAGAAAATACGTTCTTTTTCAGACGCGTTTTATTGCAAAGAAATTTATCACTTTCATGTCTTATGATTCTTATTACATGATTCTTGTCACGATTATAATAACATAAACATATTTTTAGAGAATGCATCAGCTAGCAGCCAAAGACGCATTTTCTAATTTTAATTTCGTTTGGATAAAATAGTCTTCCTACATGTATTCGCGAATTCGATAACCGAATAAGTGAGGTCCTATGTTCCGCCATCCGCCCACGAAATGTGAATCTACTAACAATTATCCATTATGTCATTAAGGTTAAATGTCTTTGAACTGTTGTATAGTGATAGGGACAACGTTATGCCCTCGGCCCTACGAAATGTGGCTGTATGTTACTTGATTATTATTTGGTACATACAACGCCCTTGATTATTAGAGATACACGGATGATAATCAATAGTAATATCAATATCACCAGTGCTTAGATTTTCACGATAATTTTGGCCAGGCGATCGCGAGTGCTGGTTGTAGCGATAAATGGCCGACTCCGTAGAAGGAGGGCATTTATCCAGGGTCAACCAGCCCGAGGGAAACGCCTGGCCAAAATTATCTGGGAAAATCTCGAGCACGAGTGATATTTTGGTGATTATTGCAAAAAAAAATTCTAAAGTGACAGCTGTCAGATTTTGTTGTTTACATCAATTTTATTCTGTTGTCATTGACAGTGGGATTTAGATAAGTGAATATTATCCTTGTAGGTCTAATAATCAAGGGCGTTGTATGTGTATGTAATAATCAACAGTAATATCACAAGTGCTTAGATTTTCACGATAATTTTGGACAGGCGATCGCGAGTGCTGGTTGTAGCGATAAATGCCCGACTCCGTAGGAAGAGGGCATTTATCTAGGGACAACCAGCCTGAGGGAAAACGCTTGGCCAAAATTATCTGGGAAAATCTTGAGCACGAGTGATATTTTGGTGATTATTACAAAAAAAAGTCCGAAGTGACAGCTGTCAGATGTCGTTGTTCACATCCATTTTATTCCGTTGCTATTGACAGTGGGATTTAGATAAGTGAATATTATCTTTGTAGGTCTATTAATCAAGGGCGTTGTGTGTAATAATCACTTATATCTCTTTTCCACTTCCAAGGACAACCGAATAAAATGGATGTAAACAACAAAATCTGACGACTGTTACTTCTGACCTTTTTTTTTATTGCAATAATGAGCCGAATTTCACTCGTGCCTAAGATTTTCCCAGATAATTTTGGCCTAGCGATCGCGAGTGCTGATTGTGACGAAAATTCTCGACTCCGTAGGAGAAGGGCATTGATCTAGAGAACTGAGCTTTGAAATTTCAAAACTATTATGAAAATCTAAGCACTTGTGTGATATTACTTACTGTCGACATGCTGTTTTATTGCTATGACGCTGACGCCTCCCTGCCACAATGCACATCGGCAGGCCTGAAAATTTTGTTGATTTAACGTTTTATGGCATATTCCCATCAAATACCTTTCGAGCTAATGAGTTTTATTAAAAAATTTTGAAACTTCGTTTCTCAAGGATTGTTATTATGAACAAAAATAGGCTACTGAACTATTTTTTTTTAATTAAAAAAATTAAACTAAGTACATTTTGTCAGTGGACCAACTATAAAGCGGCGACCGGACAATTCTTCGCGCGGACAATTCTACTCTGTATTACCTACAAAATTATTCAGGTATATAATACTATGTGAATCTATGTATTTGGTTTTATTTCCCATCCTTTTTCCTTGGGGTTTAACTAGAAAATGTAGTACGGGGTAGCTAGATTACATGAATCTCCACTAGATTTCATTCAGAATAACTATAGAAAAGTTCAGCTGGAGTTTTATGGAGGAACTAGATTTTCTAGTGAAATTCTACGTATTTTCAGTTCGAATAACTAGATTCTCTTTTGAAACACTTCACTAGATTTATCTAGTTTGAAATTTTTAACTGGATTTTCAACTGTAAAATCTAGGAGTTCCACTCTAGTTGGTTTTTAAATAAAATTCAGTTGAAAAAGTTTAAGTGTGCAGTGAGCCCCGTCAGGCCTTCATCCAATTTTTAGAGGCCTCTGCTCTCTTGTATATATATTGGAGCGTTTTAAGTTATACTGAGCCCCCTTGTATTTCCAAGTATCGTTTGGAGCCCTATTGAGCCCCTTGTGTCCTCAATTATTGTTTGTAGCCCTGGTGACCCCCTTCTAAATTATCGATACTCCTGGCATCTAAGAAAGCTCCCCTGTGCCCTCTCAGGTTTCTCAGAGCCATATTAGACCCCCTTATGTTTTTATGTGTCATTTGTAGCTCTGTTTAACCTTTTTTGTTTCTGAGTTCTAGTAGGCTCCTGTTGTCTTCATGTGTTGATCGAAGCCCTATAGGCCCTCTTGTGCATTTAGGTTTCATCTGGAGCCCTAGTGGGCCTCATCAGTCCTTTTTGCGATATTTACAGCTCTATCCTCTCTTGGTCTACATTGTAGTGGCTTGAGCCCTGCTGAGCACCCTTGTGTCTTCTAATGTCGTTTGGAGCATTGAGCTTTTGTCTTAATCTTAAAGTATCGTTGGGGGCCCTAGTGAGCCCTGCCAGGTCTTCTTGTGAAATTAAGAGCCCTATCCTCTCTTATGTCTACATTGTAGAATTTCAAATCCTGCTGGAGCCCCCTTGTGTCTTGAAGTGTCTTTCAGAGCCCCAATAAGCCCGGTCATGCGCGGGCGCAATGCTTGCGAAGAATGTCCGGCGAAAAATTGTCCGGCGAAGAATTGTCCGCGTGAAGAATTGTCCTAGCACCCTATAAAGGGGGGGGGGCAGCCGGGTACCCGCATTCACCTGTACAATATTTGGACCGCAGGGTGCCTTTTCACCCAATTCACACGATTACGCCCTATTTTTCCAAAAAATTGCCCTTCTGTGTCTATATCAATAGTCAAATGGCCTAGAAGTAGTTTGACTATTGGTCTCTTACCCTGGGTTGCACTAACGCTCAATTAATACAGGGTCTATTTTTATGGATGGCATCATTTGAATGGCTTCTGACAGGCGAAGTAAGAAACTTATCAACAGGGGCATGGCAGCATCTTGTAACTTATAGTTTCAAGTTTTGTTTGACTCTACAACCACAGTTGTCCAGCCATCAACTTTGTCTGCACGGTGCGACAGAACAAAATGTTGTGCTTGGCCATAGAAGGAAACAGTGTTAAAAAGTCGCTTTGTTTTTTTCTTTGTAGGCATTCCCAAAGACCAGGGTATTCACAGACGTAATCAGGGACATTCATTATCTTGAGAAAAGAATAAAAAATATCTGCACTGAAGTTACGTTTCGAGATTCTGTGACACCCGCCGAGCACTGCATTTCTGATTAAAGACTTTTTGGGAAACGACGGCCATCAGCCTGAAGTTGCACGAAGACAACTTTCACCGTATTAAAATTCAAATTCTAGGTTTCAATTTGTTACAAGTTTCAAGTGAATTGGTACAGAAATGAAGGAGAATTTTGAATTTCAAAATGAAGAAACAAAAAATTTGCAACTTTAAGGTTCTTGGCACCGCGTGTACACAAAGTTGATGAGTGCCAGCCATGGTTGTATAGTGTCAAACAAAACTTGAAACTGTAAACTACAAGATGCTGCCGTACCCTTGTCAAAAAGTTGCGTATTTTGTTTACCAGAAGTTTCCGGAATAATGACATTGCTTAAAAAAGACCCTGTATAATACGAGATTAGTGAAATTTCTTTTGGTCAGTAGGTACTCATTGGGGAATAATAGAAATTCTGGTTTCACAAAAGAGAATGATCCAATGATTGATTAGCCAAAGATTTTATGCATTTCCCATTGGCAATCTACTAGGATTGGCCAGATTGAAACCCATTTGATCTCATATTAGCGTTAATTGCGTATTATTTTTTGTGCAACCCAGAAATAATCTTTCAATGAAGAAAAAATAACGTCGGTGTTTTTACAGTCCCTAGATACACAACACAGTGTTGTACCTAGGAACAAGAGCTGAAACCTGAAAATAAAGTTCTATATCACTAAAATTACAACATACTAGGGCATGAAGACGAGCAAGCGTGCCTTTAACCAAAAGTCAGGTGGTCCTGAACATTGAATAAACTTGAAGATTAAAAAGATTCTCGAAAATTCAATAGTCTCGAAAACTGTATAATCTCTGAATAATCACTGAAGAATGAATACCCACCCTCAAAATTATTCGAATTACAATTTCTCCTCAACAATACTTTTTCATCCGTTATTGTAGAACACACAATGAAAAAGAAATCAATTTTTGAGATCATTACCATTGATTTTAAAAATTCCAATTTAGATCAGTCAAACGCTATTCCAGATATTCACAAAGTCACTACATATTGCAATTTTGGTGTTCTAATTGACCGTTCTAACACTCGATAACAATGTAACCTAATGAGATGCACCTAGGTACTCATTTTACTTTCGAATTTCGATGAAGCCTGGAGCATGATAATAGGCAACAGAACATACAACAGAACCTTCGCTGAGCTGGAAAGTGAGACGAATGATCGTACTCAATGCGAAAAAAGAAAGGACCGACCAAAGAAACAAAACAACTGACTGAAATACAAACAGGAAGAGTTAAAACCGCATTTGGGTGGGTTAAAACCGCAGTGGGTTAATGAAAAAATTATCTATTTATTTATTTATTTATTTGACTGAGCACAAATAAGAAACAAAAAACTGAACCAATAAACATTAGTATGAGTTTTCTTTTTCCTGTTAGCTCTAAAAAATCCGTCGAACGGTTTACGCTGTTTTTAATGCTCTAGTTAATAGATACAGGGGAAAGAAGTGTGAAAATTAAATATTCAACTAAATTCTCAGAATGAAGTTTCAAGGTAAATTTTGAAGAAAAAAATGTTTTATAATAAAACTCAACATAATAAAGTAATGATACATCCGCATAATTACTCATCCGGCCAACGCATACATGAGATATTGTATACCCTATATCTAGAGGACGAAGTACTAAATAAAATTCAGAAGTTTGCAGAACTTCAGTTTAACAGGATTACTATACAACATACAACACTATTATCAATATATCATTAGATCCCCAACTTCCAACTTCAAATTTAAGCGAAGTTATAGCCACTGTCCCTAGATACATGCGCTGTGCGCACCTTGGTGCAACACCTTCCCCTACTTTGATATTTGAGAGACAAAAATCGTTCAAATTTTAAATACACACTATTTATTACTGCGTACTATGCACTGCTAATTCACAACGCGCATCAAATCGTCTCACTTTGATATCGCTTCATATAACTTTGCTGATTTGCACTACAGCTGCGAACTCAAATCTGGCTCTATCTGGCCGTACCGCACCTTATAGGTATGTATGCTCGTGTGTAGTATGCGAGAATATTCCAGGCGTCCTCCGGTAAATACCAGGATTGGCCGTCTAGTTGCTTCGCGGAGGCTCTAGAAAAGTCCATTGGATTTACGTATAATCTGGCAAGCTCTCGAAGCACGGCACCTCCTCCAATTTTGCACATGTGTCTTATACGCGTGTCATAATCTTCAGTGAGTTTCGTAGTGATAATAATATAGCAATATTGGCAGATGCGCCGATCAAAAACTTGAGATGCCAGTCACTCAGTCAATGGTTGGTTATATCATTAATATAGAAGTTTACGGAACCACAGAGGCCATAGAAAGGATTCTCTAAACGTACGTTTCGTGCTTGCATGCTGCATCGTTGAGAGCTGAGACACTTCAATTTTTAAATTACCTAGGTACCTCAGTATAGTGTACATGTACATATTTCCGAAATGTAACGAAGAAAAAATATCCAAGTATACCTACACTTTCTCTTTGAAAACTTACTGGGTTTTAGAGATTAAAATTTCTCTCGGAAATGCCAACAATTATACTTATCTACATAACATTTATTCAAAAACTATTTATGTATCTAATTACTTCTGGATTTCCGCTCGTAAGCCGCTGGTACAAGCGCAAATCCGTCGACATTATAGTGCTGCGGTGGGTGGGTCGGCCATGTTTCCGACCATGACCCCGCGGGCCAGGGCAGGGGTCTCCTCGGCCCACCACCGCCGATCACTACTCCCATCCGCAGCCCTCACTCAGAGCCGTCCGGCCGCCAGTCTTGTTTTTTGTTCGGTATTTTGAGTTATAATAACAGGTTTGTGTTATGATGCTCCCCGAATGTTTCGGAAACCTATCAGGGCAGCAACCAATGGCAGCCGGTCCCGGTTAATATCTTTAATAATCTCTCTCTGGCTGCTCCGAGGAGCCAGCGTATAAATTAACTTTACGGCTAGAAATTTAATGCGATACATAATGAGATTTGGGGAATTTTAAATTCCACCGTAGAGGTACCAGTAACAATGTCCATGCCATGGCAATTATACGGTGCGTGATGATGGTCGTGGATGTGGTGCGCCTCATCGTGATGATGTCGGGAGTCGGGCTACTAGAGCCTGGAGATCAAACACATGTCTCTGTCACTACCAATCAGGATCTTGGGAGCTAAGTCAGAAATATCGATTTTATTACCCGCATTAATCCTGATGCGGGACCGCCGTCGATGTCTTGATTCAAATCCAAACATTATCGGTCTTAAGAGTTCCCATTCACCAATCTACTCCGGATAGATCGAGCAATCAATCGCCTAAATAATAGGCATTCCTGGTATTTTTTTCTCAAAAAAGTGAATCCGATTACCGAAGGATGGCGCCAGTAGTAGTGGTAGCTGCAGCTTTACTCAAATCATTCATTGGGAGGTATATCTTCCGCCCGTGAAATTTGATTCGACCTCACAGTCATCAGTCACAATCTGTAACAATGCAAAACTGATCAAAGTCAACATCAATGATTTCAAAAATTGCAACGCTTACCGTCAGTTCCACAAAAAAGATGATCAGCGATTAAGGCTGATTGCAGATTAACTGAACTTTTTTCTGCTGAATGCTAGGCGATTACCCACAAAAAATGCCTGAAATCTGTACTAGACCCATCATCTTTTCATTATTGAGAGATAAACCAGCATTTCCATTGATCAGTCAGCTACAAATTGACGAACAAAAATCGCGGTCCCATCAGTTTCTTAGTTTTCTTTTTGCTGGTTGTGACTTCCGCACTCCGGGTCCAGTTCCTGGCCTGGCAATAGAATGTCTGGCAAAAGTACTGGTCATTATATTTCTCCGATTAAAGAATACCCAATAAAGTGATCACAACGACTTTTGTTGCCAGAGCCATTTTGGCCCCTGTTTTTCCACTTTTTTCGGCAACGAAGAAACACTAGGGAATTTCTTGAATTTCATACGTTCTTGAAGGGATTTTTGGCGCCACCAACGAACTTGACGCGTAACCTGAAACTTTCACCCGTATAAAATAGGGAGTCGGACAACTCGTCGACGCACATCTCATCGACAAGACAACTTTCCGACAAGACAATTCACCGACAAGACAACTCGCCGACAAGACAACTCACCGGCAAGACAACTCGCCGACAAGATAACTTACCGACAAGACAACTCGTCGACAGGACAACTCACCGACAGGACAATTCATCGACAGGACGACTCATCGACAGGACAACTCGACGACAGGACAATTCATCAATAAGAGACCTTGAACGATAACACTCAACAACTTACAAAAATAATCAAAATATTGTAGCATAGTATGAAAAAACTCTTGCACCTCCAACTTTCAGAGACCCCCGCGCCACCCTACACGGCGCCGGCGGGGTGCAAATTTGGCTAGAAAGCTGATTTGGTATGTCTGAGTCCATACTACAACTTTACCAGGTGGCATTTCTCAAACACAAAATGCAAGGTGAAAGGCTTAAAGACAACTTGGACACGTTATACATGGACCTACATGGACCTCGTCAGGTCCCAGTTATTTTTTTTGTAGACCAGTAGACCTGGTCAGATCAAGTCAGGCAATTGAGTTCTTTGATACAAAGACAATTTGGACATGGTAAATCCGTGTAGCATGGGGTCGGCACCATCGTTCGTACCATGCGACACGTGTGTCTTCTATTCAGCAATCATTATTTGTTTGTTTTCGAGACGAGAATCTGAACGCCCACAGTGGGACTTGAAGCCACGACCTCTGGTGTGGTAGTCGAACGCGCTGACCACCACATCACAAGCTCTCCAATTCAGGCAATTGAATTCTTTGATTTGAAAACAACAGGGACAGGGTCAGGTGCTGTTGGCAAGTTTTCCTAGTTTTCCTGTCGATGAGTAGGGTGTCGGCAGGTTATTCTGGCGATGAGTCGAGTGTCGGCAAGTTATCCTGTCGATGAGTTGGGTGTCGGCAACTTATCCTGTCGATGAATTGTCCTGCCGGCGAGTTGTTCTGTCGGTGAGTAGTCTTGTCGGTGAGTTGTCCTGTCGGTGAGTTGTCTGTCCAGTGAGCTGTCCTGTCGGCGAGTTGTCTTGTCGGTGAGTTGAGTTGTTCCAAGAGCTGTGCGACTTGGAAAGTTTTCGAATAGGCTTGATTTTGATGAATGGCACCCTCGATGGCACCCTCACCTGGCCTTCAAGATCTTCTTATTGCAGCCCTAGATTTCTCTCTATGATGGTTACCTCAAAGATGAATAAGTGTCAATATTGTCGATAAACCTAAAAATCCAGACGAGTTGGAGAGCAACATCACATAGAAAATTCCCATTCTGCACATTACAAGTGCTGCTAATGTAAAATTGTATCAGACAGATTCAAGAATTTGTTGTCCTCGGATGGCTGACATTTGCGCGATACAGTCATTGCAGCATTTTGTCATCTTTTGACTAAGTACATAAAAATGTATTTTGTGATTTCGTTGCTCAATTCAATACATTTTCCCAAGAAAAACAAAGTGATCAGTACTTTTCACTGGACCCTGTAATTTCGGTGTTCTTCACGCCACGCGCCATAGTAATCAGTGAGAGAAAGGTAATGTGTTTGTGTCAAAAAAGAAGGTAGGTACGTCTTGAACTGGAAAGATCTTCTCCTGAAGTTTTACCAAAAATGTAGATAGATACTACTTACGAGTATGACACTGCAAAGAGCAATTAGTTAAGTTTTTAACTCTTGACAACGAAGCTGCTCATGAATGAATGGAACTCATAACATTGTTGTAATGTTGTAAATGCAGTTGATTCGACGGCATCATTCGCGAGCACCCGCAAACACCTCGGTATCTTTATCTCGCTTCGCCTAGGTTGAACTGAGACCAGAGGCAGCCGAAGCCATCCTTTCGCCTTGCCATGCCATCTAAGATAAGTGTGAGTAACTAGGCAGTATAGCTGCAGATAAGACCTCCCGCGTCCATAATTTGTTGGCGGCGGCACCGCCATCTAGCGCTTTCACCCCTGGCCGCCTCGAAATTGTTAATTTCGCCGTCCCGAACGTATTTGCGATTTGCATAAATACGCCGTTACGTATGCGGCCCGCAAAGAGATTTAATTGTTTAACGGCAAGTTAAGACTGCGCTAGCTGCTCGCTGATACTCATACCGAGCCTAATTAAATAAAGCTCCCAAACAATTTTCGGTTCGGATACACAGTCGCACACAAAGAGTAATGCCGCCGACTTAAGGGGGCCCTCAAGGAGTGTTTATCCTCGTTTAGCGACGTGATTTTTACGGCGCAATTTTCGGTCCGAGTCGAGGACTTTTATGTCGGTGACACGTTTTAAATGGCGCAGCCAGCGCGAAGAAGGACCCCGAGAGCCGAGAACTCAAAGGGAATTCTTAATTCGGCCTTTGACTCTCAACAGCCGGCAGATTTATGTAGGTATGCATGATAAAATAACACATTCTGTACAAACCCAAAAGTAGTTATTGATATAGCTAATTAAGAAAGACTTCGCGATTCAAATTAATTTTTCTGCTTGAAGATGACTGGCAAAGGTAGATGTAGTGACGACTGACAGTCATATTAGTGACAAACATAGTCTAATCACTGAAGAATTTCAGGTCATTTTTGGAGAATAATCGAAATACCGCCATAGCTAAAGGCTATAGTTTCTATAATGAAAAGGCTATAAAATTAATTTATGTTATTTAAATGCTATTGTCAGTTGTCACTACAATCCGTCTTCGGCAGCCACCTTTTGGCGGGAAGTCTAATTTGAATCGCAAATACCTATAGGTGAACTAGAAGTTATATCTCGTTCACTTTTCATTTTCAGAATGACTATTTCGAACAAAAATAAAGTGACAAGCTGAGGAGCTACTACTGCCCCAGTTTGTCACTCTATTTTTGTTCCAAAAAGTCATTCTACTGAAAATAAAAAGTGAACGGGATATAGGTACCTATAAGTACATTTTGTGGATCGTGGTTTCTTCAACTTCTATAATCTTGGGTTCAGTTGTTGCAGATACCTTATCAACTGCCATACAGAAGGTTTATTGCAATAATAAAGTAGATGCTATTACCACATCGAGTTTAGTCTGAATCAAGGAGCTCAGTGTAGATCGACAGTGAAACTTTTGTGTAATTGGCAGTTAAGTGCCAAGAAATTCGCAGTGAAAAAAAAATCATCATTGCTGCTCTGGCATGGTTCACGTGCTGTGTGTACATGGAATTATGTCTTTGGCTGTAAACCGGTGGGCTACTCGTTCGTGGAAAACATATTAATAAGGCGCTATAACTATGGTATCAGGAGAAAATGTGAAGAATCTGATAAAATTACATTGTATTTATTCTTTTTTCTTATTTCTCATAAGAAATTGCCTCGAGACATACTTTAATTGTGTGTCATTTAAATAGTTTCATCAAAAATTATTTACATCGCAGCAAGAGACACCGGACACAGAAGCATCAGTTGAGAATATCTGTTTAATTCAGCAATAATCTATTTGTAAATGGGGCTATTACATCCTAGGTCAAATAAAAACGTGACGGATTATAGTTTGAACGATCGAATCTGCAACCTCGTGAAGAAGCTCTTGAAAGGATACAGTTGAGCGTAACATTTCTGATTAGGTATAAACACACATACATCGTGACGGCGGCATCTTTCCAAGTGTTCAAGGGCGATTCACGGTTGAAAATAGGTCCGCCAGGTACAATCTCACTCAAAAGGGGCAAAAGAGAGCTATGCCAAAAAGAGCACTGCTCTTTGAAAAGTGATCCAGCGATGACCCACAAAAAGCAGCGGTCAATTGGATTTGTAGGTCGAGAACAGAAACAAACAGTTTTGCTTACTGCAGAAAAGGGGTTGCTTGCTAGTTCTTTCTTTCTTAAAGAGTCTCGAGTCTCAGACACTGATTTTTTTTCCAGAATGTGAGGTTCGAGGTATCAGGTATCTACAAATTTTCACACGGCCTCGTACTCTATGCGGTGATGGGGCCTTGGTGCACAATATGGTGTGTGTAGAGCAAGGCATTATCATCCATGGAAGAATGAACCGCGGCCACCTCAACTAACAGCAGTGCAGGATAGCAATCTACGCAATGCACCGGACCCATCCCTATTATTAAACGATAAAGAAAGCATTACTGACCTGTCAATAATCGGGATGTATCTATTTAGGCCGGCCGTTTAATTTTGTGCGGTTGTCACTCACCGCGAAGACGAACGTTACTAAGCACTTTCGGTATAGGTAGGTACCTACGCCAGGCACAATGAGTTCTCGAATGAGTTAATAAATAATAATGGACGATGGAAGCTCTCGCTTTTAGATGCAGTGACTTGAAGTTACTACAGGCAACCCGGAAGAAGTTGTAATGAAGCAAAAAAGTAAGTAACTAAAAGGTAGGTACGTAATTGCTTTGAGGTTTCAGTATACAGTACCTAATAAGCTAACCCCCAGTTGCACCAAAAAAGTTAATCATGAAATAGCGAATTGAGGATTTCCTCTGGTGAATTCTAGGTCAGTGCCGGTTGATTGACCACAGGAAATGCATAGCACCTGCTGTGAACTGAACATTTTCCCAGAATTTTCCCATCAAACTACGTTTTTCATTGGTCACGGTGCTAAAATTCGCCTTAGAAAATTCTTCGGAAAATCTTGAGTGGGGTCTGTGATTTTTTTATTGCTTCAAATCATTCAACGAAGTGAGTTTGCTACCATAGATATTTCGTATCAAAAGCCTCCACTTTTTTTTGTAAAAATACTTATGTTGAAAATCCAAGCGGGAATAACTTTTGTTCAATTTCAACGTCCGATGACGTACTTAGTCAGACGTGATGAGTTTGCGCAATAGGATCATCATAGCGTTCATTTAGATGGAGCCTTATTGCCAAATTGTGAGATAGGCAGTCAAGATTTTCATGATTATTTTGATATTTTTCAGAAAATAATTCCACGTGCACCTATGTTTTGTTCTAACTCTTCCAAAGTTCTGGTTTTGGGCTTATTTATCTCTTTTGTCATGTTGGAACCCCCAGCGGAAGCAAAAAAAATTGGTGCCGTAAGATCTGGTGATCTTGCCGGCCAGTTGACGTTTGTGTTGAGTGAAATTGAATGTTCCGGAAAAACTTGTTCCATGTGAGTTTACTTTCCTGTTACAACTGAATCTTTTGTTTCTCCATTTCTGAACCCACCTCACTACAATCTTGCGATTAGGAGCAATCCTTACGTTGAAACTCGTGTTGAAAAGACGTCGAAATCTCTGCTGCTTAACGATAACGACAGATTCCAATTTAATGCAATCTTCCACGCGAAATTTCGCATGGTGGTGCGGGGGGGGGGCAGAGGGTCAAAAAAAGCTTCGCCGTGTGCATTTTCATGCAGATGTAATGGAGCTATAGTCACTTGATTCCTAATCCATCAAAGATCATGAAAAATGATGGTGTAACATTGATATCTGCTGCAGACAAATATGGTGGAGGCGCCAATATATGGCCTCCATCTGGTGATAAGAAATTGGCTGTACCTCGTTTGTTTTTCGAAAGATGTCAACATTTGAACGGTTGTTTAGTAGACAAATGCATTCTCTTCTCATTTCCCACCTCATTTTCAAAAATACTTACCCAGAAACTGTCAACATTGTCTTTATGAGATACGCTAAAATATACGGCGTTTTTTTAAGTTTACGCAATATCTTTGAAACTTGGCATTACTATAGACTTTGACGTGCCCTCTCTGAATTTCTACTTTTCCACTTCATATCACTGCCGTTGTTGCCGCCATGATGGAAAAATGGCGCCCAAAAAAGAGATTTTTGACAATATCTTCATTTCAGTCAGTGTGAGATTGGAGCATTTATATTCGGATGGAAACTGAATATAACTTAAGTATAACTTTTGGCATTCAGTCTCCTGTCAGGATGTTGAGTTGATCCCAGCTACACGTGACAGCCAACTTAACCACAAATAATGATCAGTTGCCAACCACAGATCAGAAAATGAATTCAAAAATATTCAATATTAAGATGGTTCAAACGTCAAATTTCAGAGAATTATATGACCAATTGAGGGGAAGTTTTCCAAAAATTAGTTTTTCTGAAGATCATCTTCATAAAATTACGGTCAGAGCTGTATAGATACGAAGTGGAAAAGTGGGGATAGTGTTGGTTTGTCTTTAGAGTACACCCTGTAATCACACAACTAACATCACCATGATCGATTTTCAAAATTTTCATGATCTATGGCACTATGGTTAATAATAGCTAAGATATATTTATGAATAATTTGCCGAAGTTCTGAAAACCGTAACTCAAGAACCGTAAGTTGCTTTTCTTTGCATCTCGCTTTGCATATACACGTTTTTATTTTGAGTCAGTTGAATTGAAGATATTGACAAAAAAACTGTTTTTTAAGCGACATCTCAATATGGCCGCCAAAATGGCAAAGATACGAAGTGGAAAAGTATAAATTCAGAAAGGGCCCCTCAAGATTTATAGTCCTGCCAGGTTTCAAAAATATCGGATAATCCTAAGAAACGCTGGAATTTAGCCTATTTTATCAAGATAATTTTGACAGTTTCCCGAAATGACTTTTGTGAATTTAGATAAGAAATAACAAGAAAAAATTCATTTGTCTACCAAATTACGTTCCAGGTGTTGAAATCCGTTCAAAAACAAACGATTTACACTCTCACAGCCAGTTTATTACTACCAGATGAAGCCCATTTTGGCGCCTCCACCATATTTGCTTGCAGCAATTGTGATTATTTCACCATGATCTTTAATGATCTTTGATGGCCCAGGAATCGATTGAGACGAATGATTTTTTTTGTATTTGTATATATTTTCACGAAGCTGCATACGGCAGAACCTATGCTCCCATATTATGGCTGCTCTACAAAATAATACCAATACTTCCTCATTTAGGTGATAAGTCAGCGCCAGCGGTTCAGTTGTTGCTAGCAGCCCAGGGATTTAAGGTGATACTTTGATGAAAACGTGGACAAATTGTAAATTGATGGCAAACTAAAAGTATGCGAAACTGTTCCTAAACTGTCCCGACTATCACATATCAAAAGTCCCCTCCGATCGCATGTGCGCTTCCCCGTTTTCTAGAGCTTTCCTTCCACCATCATTTTTTGTGCCTATCATAGATAGAGTATGAGGCTGCCGAAATTTTGCCACGGTGTCGTAGTCAAAAAAGCTTTGCTTTGCGGCAGACCGGGGTTCGATATAATCCTTCTTTAAAAGTGACGTGGCATAAAACGTAATATTCAGAGAAAAAGTATCCATTCCCCAAGAAGAAATTTCCCCCTGCAGAGTATCGAACCCCGGTCTATACGGCGCCCAAAGAAGGGAGACTTCAATGCTCGATCGAGAAAGATCTGTCCATTTTGGCGGAGGCGCCGCTCCAGAACCCGGCAGAATTATACGGGTAACGTGTGTGATTATTCAGGAATGGTCTAGAAACCGCATATGCCGAGCCACTATGGAATTTGCTGGAAGCAGACAGAAAGTTTGGGAACACTATTCGGAGGCCTTATATAAGGCGTTAGCCGGCAGCTCAGGGCAGTATTGAATTGGAATGCGAAGTGATAGCGAGCGATCAAAAGCGAGTTGTAATCACAGCGATGATTCCTGAGTGAATAATTGTTGGCGTTTATTGATTGTAGTACGCAGAAATAAACAGTGTGTGTTTTAAATCGATCGTCTCAATTATATTCGAACCCGTACGCGAAATATCGTTACAATATAGTATTTGATTGGTCAAATCTAACGTGGATGTTCATATGGTGAAATTAAAATGTTACAACATTGCAAGTTAAATTCCTCTCGCCCTTGACAATGCAAGGATTCACCATCTCGCATTGGAACCACCGATTTTATTTAAGCCGCGCGCGAATAAACAATGCTCTGCCACTTTTTCCTGGCTCCACCAAAAGTAATTCACCGGCATTCCTGCGATTTTCCTTTGGGTTTCAACTCCTGAAAGGGTATGCGCCTATATTTTCCCGTTGTCGGTTTGCCGCAAAGGCGAACCCTTCTGCGTTTGCACATCCACCCACTGCGCGTTGGAAAATAAGTACCTACAGCCTACAGTATCTGTTTTCCCATTGTTTAGAGCCGCTTTTGTGTTTTTTGTGTGTGGCTGTTGCACAGCACCATCACCACCACATGTACATGTACACCACTGAATATTGAAGTCGGCGATGCGCGGCTCACCCCCATCCCCCCATTCTCGGTAATAGGTTGGGGTGGCTGGCTCGCATCTCCGTGACGTCGGTCCCCGCTCATCGAAGCGACAAGCTTGGCTAAAAGTAACCCGACCGAAAAATGACTAAGAATCAAAGTCGATACATATTTATGAAGATGATGTATTCAAAACATGACCGATTTTAATTGGTTCTGTGTAATTAATGGCGTCAGCGAAGAGACGGTGAGATGGAAGGAGAGGGTGGCGAGAAACAGCGACTGATCGTGATGCAAGAAGAACGAGTTACGGTTTACATGGGCATCAGTAGCCTTTTTATTTCCTACTCTTCTATACAATATTCCTACCTATAATTAGAGGCAGGGTCAGCGGCGTTGGGGCCTTCTATACGGTGCCGCTGCTACAAGCCATAATCTTGCATCATGGGCGTAGGCTATAATGGAGAATGAAAAGATTTGATACGAAACTGAAGTGAAAATATTCCTCCCCAATAAGCGATTGATGGAGATTGGTCCGTTTAGCATCATCAAAATTTCAGGTCGAACTTCGCATTTCCACTACACGCGTCTTCTCCCAACTCATTGGGGATGACAGAACTCGGAAAGAAAGATGAAGAAGATTAATGAGAGTGATAGAACCATAACTATTTAACTAACTTAATCAGCACAAAAATGATTAAATAAGGGAAAAATATCGTTATCGTTAACATTTCAATGTTTGTATTTTGAGTTTTCGCCGCCCCTGCTTTGTGTCGTAGATAGATGCACAGCGCCGCGCAGAAAGTTCAGGGTAGAGCATCAGCACGTTTTAATGAATACAGAACTAATCATTGAAAGGCAAAAAATCATAATAAACAGCCAGCGAGAGCCAGCCAGTCGATATACCTACCAGCTAAGCATTATGCCGGGATGAAATATGCATTCACCCAGGGGCCATGTGCATTGACGATGCCATTATTACGACCACTACCAAAAACCACCATCACGAACGGACGCTCTCTTAATTACATCGGACGCTATTAAACGCATCCAGCACGCAACTATAGATCATACAGAACGCGAATCCGTGTAATCACCCATGATGCCACCCGGGTATTGATAATTGGACCCATGATGGTTTGCGATTGAATCATCTAGTAGGTAATCCACTGTCGTTCAAGAATGACTCGACACATCTCGTGGGATAAAATATAAAATCCGCTGTACGCGGAGCATGGCAATCCAGAAGGTGTCTATCGATATAATCGTGCTCAATTATCGATCGATGGTAAACGTTTCATCTAATTATACCATCTAACGTGATGTGCAATGACGACTGACGTTTCAAGCACATAGAATAACTACCTACGAGTACTTTGGCTCAAGGTTTTATTAGAATCAGAATTGAAATCGAATCACTTCAGCACTTGAGGCTTGGGGTGAAATTCTGTTGAAATCAAGGTTTTTACCAAAAACTTTATGCATTTCATTGTCCTTAAAATTCGATCAAGCACAGAGCGTTTTGTGAGTAATCTTTCGTATGGTGTTGTACCTAAGTACCTTTATTACTTTTGGGGCATTTGTGTCAAGAGAATATAAGAATAATTATCATTTGATTATACCATCTAACCTGATGTGCAATGACGACTGACGTTTATTTCTCGTCATCATACTTTTTTATTGTTTACCAGATTCTTTCTTTTCGAGTGAAACTCCATGTAAAATCTATATTAATGGCAATGGTGATTTTCATTTTGTATTTTTTACACAGAAAAACATTGTTCAAAAACAACTTGTTTTTAAAATTCCCGCACTATATGACATCGGTACCTACAAACGAATGATAAGTATTGGTCATTGGTGTATACAGGTGTCCCAGAAATTGAAGAAAGTATTTTGACCACAGAGTCCTTGGATGATATTAACAAGATTGTGATTTCTTTTATTTGACATTTTTTTGTGACACCTTTTGAACCACTGATGGAATTTTTGACCTGAATTTAGCAACTGCATTCGAATTCGCCGTTGGTAAGTTAGTGCCGATGTCACCACGAAGTATGATGGGTCTACTGAAACTCAGCGGTGTATTTAATGAGGTTTGTTGATTGTACTTTGTTTTTTTTTCTCCTGGACAATCTATTTTTACGATTAATAAGAAAAAATGACCTAATTTTTTTATTAACTTTTTATCGCCTATAAGTTTTAGCGTTTTGAAAAAAGTATAATAACGTATGGTCCAAAAGTTTTGGGAAATTGTTCAAAGCTAATAACTTTTTCTGGATAGTCTTTAGTTTTTAACTTGATATTGCAAAAACTAACATCATATATTGATATAAATTTTTATTAATAAAAATATAAATATAAACAACACTAAATAGAATATTAAATAAACGAATGGGTTCTAAGTATATATGTATAAATGTATATATAGTATACATCATATATAACAATAACAAATTCATATTCAACATATTGATAATGGACCACTATCTTCGATGGGCCTCGATTTTCTTCTGCCATGTTCCATAATTTTCTGTATCAATTTGTAAAATATGAAATTCTCTAATGTTATTGAAAAATGCGACGCCGTAATTGGTCTTCATTTGCAGCTTCTCATCCCTTGTCGTATACTATCCTGCTCAATACTTACCAAAAATCTTATATTGGTCGAGCTTGCGGTACATTGGGAGGCAGGAGCTCAGAGAAATTAATCCTGCTGTTGTCCAGAGAATGATCGAACATGGTAGAAGAAAACTGAGACACTGAGAGCCATCAAAGATGATGGCCCATCTTCAATATGTTAAATATGATTTTGGTATTGTTAAGGATGATGCTAGTTTTCACAATAATGAGCTACAAAATCAAACTATCCAAAAAAAATTATTAGCTTTTAAAAAAGTCCCAAAACTTTCGGACCATACGTTACTTTATCCAATCCTATTGAATAATGCACGCATTATCACGCGCATACACGCCTGCATTTTCCAATAAGACTGGATAAAGCATAGTATTCTTTCATTCTTGAATTGTCGTAGATAAAGCATAGTATTCCACTTGCATATAATGGTTATAATCCACTCGGGTGTATTACGAGTGGACTAACTCGTACACCTTTGTACACCCAAACTAACTACACCCTTGTGGATTATAACTATCATTATATGCTTGTTAAATAATATACTATTATCATAGGATGTTTTCTGGGACTCAGCGGGAAAATCTCACCTGAAATGTCAAAGGTTGAATTTGACAACCCAGTATTATATTTCATGCCTTTCGTATACAATAAAACGTTAACTTTGCTCGCATAAAAAATTCATAAACGTGGGCCGTCGCATTCTTCTCTTTAATTATCATTTTATGGTTCATGTGAGGCGAGGACTCCAGGTCAAGCCGCATACCAATCCTCCATCAAAATAATTACGGATCCGAAAAGTCGCGGTGTAGATTACGTGAAGATATCGTGTCCAGTGACACCTCATTTGTCATAGTGAAAGTGAAACCCGACGACCGTGTAGCAGATACACGTATCCATGTACAATATGGCTTGAGAAGGATTTGGGAAAAAAAACCTACTTTTTCCATCTGAGCTGAGCGCATGCATTATTAAGCATCCATTCAAATTGGAGCCAAGTAAGATAACGAGCGCCCAAATTAGGTGAGTGTGTGCTTTCGAATATCGACGTGAACTGGCCCTTAACGACGGCATTTATGACTGTTTACTTTTTGAACGTGAGTTTCATGGAAACCAGTGGAGTAGGAGAATTAAAAAAAAAGAAAGGGATTCTAAAATCAAATATGAAAACGTATAATTATGTACTCAAGTAAAGTATTTCAGAATTTCAAAAGTCAAAAAACTCGTTTTTTTTTCAAAATTTTCATTTTGATTATTTTGAACAAAGACCGTCATTCTCTTGCCAGCCCAGATTTGAATGAATTTTTTTTTGTCACGTTTTTTAACTGCATAGATTTGGCAGAAACTCACGCCACAAGAATCTATCGCTTTCTCTTTCGCTCTGCAGCTAATCCGCAGTCTGTTTCAGCCATTTTTCATGCTAGGAAATGCCGTCCTTAATGAGAATGAAAATTTAGGGCTTAGATTCGTAGACCGTAGACCTTAGAAGTGTAAAAATAGATAATTTAAAAGTATCTAATATATGTCTTGGCTAATGGATCATGTTGTCCGAAAGCGAAGTGTCTGATGCCCTAAACGGATTTATCACCTTTCCATACACACGGACACACACGCACGCATGCGCGCACACACACGCGGACGCATGCGCGCACACACACGCATGCGCGCACACACACGCATGCGCGCACACACACGCATGCGCGCACACACACGCATGCGCGCGCACACACACGCGCACGCGCAGCTCAAGATTTGTTCAAAGATACAGTATTTGACAGTATAGCAGTTTATCTGGAGCATCATCAACTTTTGAATACATTCATTTTGGCGATTAATCATGGCTTCACAATCACATGTGTTCATTTACTATTAGTAAGGGGGTTAGCGGAATGGTCTGTGCATTTTGTGATCAAAGCATGAAATTTGGCATACTTGTTCAGAAGACCCTCCTTCGCAATTCCAGATGTGGCGCCACGCGAGATTTTGCACCAGAGACACTGTATTGCGGTTAATATACCTGCTAGGGATAAATTCTGCAAAAATGGTTCCTGGCCGGTCTCTGGTACCGCAGTCGGTATTTTTTAGTTCTGTTTAGATGTAGAAATTAGTGAGAAGTACATTTTCACAAGCAAAGTTCCAAATGCTGCCTTTATACGTTGTTTTAATACATTTCAAGGCCATTTTTGTTCTGATACAGGGAACATGGTAAAAAAAGTGACAAAACCTCGGTTAAGATATGAACGTCCTGGAAATTTGATATTCTGTCCAGATATATGTGCCCTACTACATATCTAAAATTGCCAAAAATCGCATCCCGAAGCTTCGAGTTATTGGAGGGGGGGGTAAAAAATTGCAACTCAAAATGAAAGGTATAGAACCCGATGGAACCCGTCAATCTAGTGGATGCAAATACGTCGTAGTTCGACGCATCACAACCAGTTGATACAATTTTGGCACAAAAAGTGTCGATCATTGTTGAAGGGGGGTCGTGGGGAAGGGCGAAACTCGGCTGGGTAGCTCTTTTTCTTCCTGGGCCATGAAGAATCGATCACGACAAGATTGGTATCTTTTCCGACTAAATTCAATGTCCTGAGCTTGAATCCGATGTGAATTTGGATAAAAACAAGTTCGAACAAGTTAACTTGAGAAAACCTGTTTTTTCTTTGACAATTTTCACAAAACTTTCTTTTACTGTTAGAGGTATTCATCTTTAAAAATATCTCAGAGGCCATTAGACTAAACTGTATTCTTCACGAAAATCATCCATTCGATCTGTAACTTTGTTTTTCGAGGTGGGAAAAATCGATTTGAGCTTTAGTTGGCACTACCCGGCGTCTACTAATGACCAGAACGCTACAGCATGCACCTTCAAGTAATAACTCAATACCCTGCATTGCGCTTTATGACGATTTTGTTTATGTTGTAGGGAATTCAGTTCTGCACAGATCCTCGAACTTTCAAAGATGAGTTATAATTTTTCAGATAGTTTGAGCTATTTTCATTTAAAGATGCATGGTGTAGTGTTCTGGTCAGTAGTAGACGAAGGGCTGTGCCGACTAAAGTTCAAATCGATTTTTTCTGTCTCAAAAAACAAAGTTACAGATCTGATGGATGATTTCCGTGAAGAATACAGTTCAATCTAATACCCTCTGAAATATTTTCAAAGATGAATGCCTCTAACAGTAAAAAAAGTTTTGTGAAAATTGTCAAAAAAAAACAGGTTTTCTCAAGTAAACTTGTTTGAACTTGTTTTTGTCCAAATTTATACATCGGATTCAAGTTCAGGACATTGAATTTAGTCGGAAAAGATACCAATCTTCTCGTGATCGATTCTTCATGGCCCAGGATCCCAGGAAGAAAAAGAGCCACCCAGCCGAGTTTCGCCCTCCCCCGCGACCCCCCTTCAACAATGATCGACACTTTTTGTGCCAAAATTGTATCAACGGGATGTGATGCGTCAAACTACGACGTATTTGCATCCATTGGATTAACGGGTTCCATCGGGTTCCATACCTTTAATTTTGAGTTGCAATTTTTTACCCCCCCTCCAATAACTCGAAGCCTCGGGGTGCGATTTTTGGCAATTTTAGATATGTAGTAGGGCACTTTATTCTGAACAGAATATCAAATTTCAAGGACGCTCATATCTTTGCCGAGGTTTTGACAATTTTTTTACCATGTTTCCTGTACTAAAACAAATTTGGCCTTGAAATGTATTAAAACAACGTAAGCAAAGCAGCATTTGGAACTTTGCTTGTGAAAAAAACACTCCTCACTAATTTCTACATGTAGTTTTAGCTAAACAGAACTAAAAATCACCGACTGCGGTACCAGAGACCGGCCAGGAACCATTTTTGCAGAATTTACCCCTAGCAGGTATATTAACCGCAATTCAGTGCCTCTGGTGCGAAATCTTGCGTGGTGCCACATCTGGAATTGCAAAGGAGGGTCTTCTGAACACGTATGTCAAATTTCATGCTTTGATCACAAAATGCACAGATCATTCAATTTTTGGCCGTTAACCCTGCCCCTATATAGCACTGCTTATTACATGTAATGTTTGAAGCGTCTTATGCCCAAATGCACAAACGTGGTAAGCAACAAATTTTAGTTCCGTCGTTCCAAACACGGAATCAAATACCTATTAGTGAAAGTGAATTAAAATGCAAGATCGATTAGGTATCATCCAAGAATTCCGAAGAAATAATATCTACCTATGATGGAAATACAAACTATAGCCATTCTGATACTTACCAAAATACACGTGAGAATCGTGAGATAGCCCTTATGTTAGCTTGCACAACACACTTCATCAACTGTCGGATCTTTTATTGTAGGGTTACTAAATAAGTAAATGAGCGGTAATAAGTGAAATTTTCAAATGTAAAGCAGTCTGTACCAAAAGTACCAAAGTAAACGTGTGTATTTCACTAACCTAACCTAAGACGTATCTAAGACGTACCCATACTTACCTTATTACCTCATTGTTGAAAAATATTGTCCTATTTAATTTCGACTTCTGAATTTCGCTGTGACAGGTCAAGGAATAAAAAGGTTTTGCATTCATATAACTAATAATGTGTTGATAGAAAAACTGCAATTTTTCATCCTTTAGTCACATGAATTTTTTTAATCAGTGATGAACCCTGAATTAATTAATATAATTAAAAAATGTATACCGTAAAACTGATGCTTCGATGCTTCCCAAAGTATTTCACTTCTGAATTTCGCTGTGACAAGTCAAGGAACAAAAATGTTTTCCATTCATGTAATGAGTTAATAGAGAAAACTGAAACTTTCCATTCTTCTGTCACATGAATTTTTTTGAATTAGTGACGAACCTTGAATTCACATAATGAAAAAAAATGTATACCGCAAAATTGCTTCCTAAAGTATACCAAGATGACGTTTAAAAGTGTCCCTCTGATTTGTGAGCTGTTCTTCTGATGCGAGACCCATTTCACCCACTCTATAGCTCGCGAACGTTGAAATTTTATACGACTAATTTCGACGAAATAAATGTCTCCTTCGTTATACAGTTGCTTCGAATTATACACTTGATGCGAGTTTGAAAAACTATAACGGCAGCATCAGCAGAGGGCCATCATCAGCACGGGACCATGATTCGGCTATTAATCGTAAATACCTACTATACCCAACTGAACTGGTTAATTGTTATTTTATTATGGGGACTTAATGGCAGTCACTCCTGCAATAAATTCTTCATCGCACAGCGCATCGGACTTCTTCAGTAGTCCACGAATTATTTAATTGCCGGATGGGTTAGGCAGGGACAGATAAAAAACGCATCAAAAGTGCTTCTTATGGCCGATGCAATGATTGCAAAAGCACCGAGTGTGCTCCAAAAGTCATTAAACACAGGTAATATTGTGGCTGTACGAGTATAGGGAGATCTCATATCTCGTGTAATGGCGTCTTTTATATGACAGCTGTTCTTGATCGGGTGACGTCTTGCTGGTTTTCGATAAATTAACGATTCCATGTGAAGGTATACTTACTACGTAAGTATATGCTCAGTATACCTTTGTACCCACCCATACTGATTTAATTTATAGAGATTGGTACTAGTCCAGGAATTTTAGCTGTTAAAATCGCAAATAGCGAACAAAAATGAAAGCGAGCCGGATTTTTGTATATAAGCTCAGTTAGGCATGTAGTTCAACATAGTAAAAGTCCTCAAGAATCCGGTGTGAGCTTCGGCCGTTGTGGCCTCGAGAAGAACTTGAGGATCAGTTTTTCGCATATATCTCGTGAACAATGGCACTTAGGAAGAAAGTGTTTGGGAAAAAATTGTTGGAAATTTTATTGTCTATAAGAAAGGTCCTCACACATTTCATCGTCAGTTCATTCCTTCTTCGTCAAAACACAAGAAAATTAAAATAATTCAGATGCTCGATGCTGAAGACTGTATGGACCTTGAATTTCATGATGGCGGAGTGCCACCTCGTAGATGTGTTGGTTGGTCCACTATTTCTTGATTGAAACTTGAAGCCATCAATACAAACTATGCGGGCGGCATATACAGGGTGAAATAAAAATAAAAAGTTGAACATTTGTACCTCAAGAACCAAAATAGGTGAAGACATGTAAATCGCCATAAATAATTCTGATTTCATGGTCATAAAGTCATCGTAAACTTGAATAAGATATCTTGAACCGTTCTTGAAATAGCTTCAAAACACTGAAGTTGTTACCGAAAAAAATAATTTTTTCGCCTACTCATCAGAAAAAAAGTTGACTGTGTTTTTTCTAAAAGTAGTTGGCCTAGAGAGTGTTTTTTACTATTATTTAATTTTAAATGTTATTTATCGTTGTTTCGATTCAAAACAGCAAGTCTCGATTCAATATCTGAAGAATTACTGATATCCGGAAAACTAGTTTTTTCTCGTAACGACTTCAGTCTTCTGAAGATATGTCAGAAACGGCTCAACATATTTGATCCAAATTTACGACGACTTCATGACCATGTAATAAGGAATATTTTTGGCGATTTATATGTCTTCACCTATTATGGTTCTTGAGGTACATTTGTTCAACTTTTTATTTTTATTTCACCCTGTATATGCCACCGGCATAGTTGGTATTGATGGCAAATAGTTTCAGTCAAAACAGAATAGATCGAGCAACACCTCTACCAAGTGGCACCTCGCCATCATAAAACTCAAGGTCCATACAGTCTTCAGCATCGAGCATCTGGATTATTTTAATTTTCTTGTGTTTTGACGAAGAAGAAGTGGACTGACGATGAAATGTGTAAGGACCTTTCTTATAGACAATAAAATTTCCAACAATTTTTTTCCGAACACTTTCTTCCTAAGTGCCATTGTTCACGAGATATACGCGAAAAACTGATCCTCAAGTTCTTCTCGAGGCCACAACGGCCGAAGCTCACACCGGATTCTTGAGGACTTTTACTATGTTAAACTACATGCTTAACTGAGCTTATATACAAAAATCCGGCTCGCTTTCATTTTTGTTCGCTATTTTTTCTAAAATTCCTGGACTATACCTACAACCGTGATCTAAAATTTTTGCAAGCACACAAAGTATTCGATGAAGTTGTAGTCACATAGAGGGGAAAAGATGGACGATCACGGTCTTTTTTCGTGAGAATGGGAGCGTAACGTTGTGATTAACCAGTTGTCACCAGTCGTAATAGTCAATAAACGTTCCGTTTCGAGACTTGCTGGAGATCAGAACGCGCGAATAAGACACACACACACCTACACAATTGGCGGAGGAACCGTGCATCGAAAGATTGCCAGAAAGTTCGCAAAGCGACACCAGCGACTGTACGAACATCAGCGAAGTTGAGGACGGTGTTGAATAATTGGTAGGTAAAATGAAGAATTAAGCATTGCAAAATCAATCGCTGTGGGTTTATTCCTTGACAGAATCTTACTGATACATACATCCTTGTATCTCTCGAAAGAGACCTGAATGGTAAATTTCTGTCAAGGAATAAGCCCACAGCGATTGATTCCGCAACGCTTATTTCACCAATCTCCGTCCTTGAGTAGATCGATATCTAAGCGACGTGTAAATTAGTACTCACTTGAGTTACAAGCTTATTGTGCCTCTATCCGCAGGCTCTCGAGAAACTAAACAGAAGCTGGACTCTGCGTACTGCGTACATAAGACGGCACTATGCCTTGCAATGCAGCGCTGGACATGACTGTCTGGGGCCTTTGTAAGCTCGGTACACCTAGACCTACAGTAACGAACGAAATATTTCGCCACGGATATGCTTACATAGGTGTAACCCGAGGTGTAACCCAAATTCTGCCACCCTCTTCAGAAACCTCCACCCACCTTCAAAACGGCGGATTGCCTTTTCAAGTTCCATAAGAACATATAGCAGATACAGTTGAGCAAATAATGTTCTGTACACTTTTTTTACAAAGCATCAAAGGAAAATTCTGCTGTACGAAAGATTGGGTAATTATGGCCCGACTATGCACAAGACATTTTCAGTCTCAGACTTTGATTGGGACGGAAACGGTTAAGCGTTTAAGAATCTTTTATTCCAGCAGATCTTCGTTGAAGCTGCTATTTTATATGAATGATTGAGTTTATTGAGAATTATTGTGATGGGGCATCATGATCTACTTGGTAACTCCCGTTTCAGCAACAAATTGAAGCCTATAATTCCAGCATTTTAACATATTTAATAAGCAGCCTAATGAAAGCTGCGAGATTCCAGGTTCTGAAGTAAGTGTCCAGCCACATACTTCAAAGTTTTATTGTTGCCGCGTGAAATTATCCCCCGAAGATCTTGGAGCTTTTGAACTTATCCAATGATAGGGAATCAGAATCGACCGAGAGTGTGCTTTATTGTTTAGAATGGACACCTCCTGGCCGCGGTTCATGTGAAATAGTTGAACCGACAGACCATTGGGGACTCGGCGGCAGGAGTGGAAGATGCAGTGGCACCGCGGTACCTCCACCACTGCTGCCACCATTGCTGCCTGGCATGCGACCGACGGCCTTCGATCGCAGTACCCTACGCACCTCTCGGACTTCGTATGTAGCATGTGTGCTTGCATGTAGTTAAGTAGCACCCAGTGTAAATATAAGGAATATAGGAGGGAACTGAACTGCCATGTTGGTCTTCGCCATTGGTTGCCAATTGTAAACACTGTAATTGCCGTGTACCCACCCACACCGGGATGGCATTGTGCAATGTGCACGGTGTAGGTACATGAAAACGCGGTTTTATTCCACGTGGATCTCCCGACCAAATACAGATTCGCGGCGTGCATCTTGTTGTCAATTATTTATCTTTGTGGCGTGTTGGCTGATGGTCGTCGAAGGATTAGTGCGTTATCTTCGCAAAAAAGCAGAGGATCACTTTTTCTACGTTTGTTGATCATCTAATGCCAGTGACAATAATGTAAATGGAATGGTTTGGCTTTTCGTAAATAAAAGTTTGCATTTTTGTTCTCAACAGGACGACAGAATTCATTATTTTTTATAATAAATACTCAGGTACTTAAGGACGGAGTCATATTGGTGAAATAAGCGTTGCGAAATCAATCCGTCTGGGTTTATTCCTTGACGGATTCTTACCATTTTTGTATCTTTTGAAAGCTACAAGGATGTACTTTGGTTTGAGCTCATTGCCATTCCCGAAATCCATTTTTTTTTAAATTTTGACATTTGGAAAAATTATTTCTGAATTTTGGAAATGCCAATGAGCTCAAACCAAAGTACATCCTTGTAGCTTTCGAAAGTGACCAAAATGGTGAAAATCCGCCAGGGAATAAACCCAGACGGATTGATTTCGCAACGCTTATTTTACAAATTGAACTCCGTTCTTAATTTCTTTTTGGATTCCCCATGCTTATCTGAATATAATAATGCATCAATATCACACATTTTATCATTAGACACGAAGGAACAAAATTGAAACTGCGAAATTTATACACATCACAGTAGCATCACAGCAGAGGCGTATTATAGCAGAAGCCTAAGGAGCCCGGGCTTGCGGCGCAAAAATTTCAAGGGGCGCAAAATTCTGGGAAAGGAAGTTTTTTTTCCAAGGAAATATCAAAATCACGGGTCGGTCGAGATAAATTAAATACAAAACAAATACTAGTTACTATAATTCCTATTATTAGAAAATACACATCGTTTAATTTCGATTGATTTCGCAACGCTTATTTTACCAATTGAACTCCGTCCTTAAGTAGCCGCGTTCGGATATTACGTCGGATCGATCTGAGAGCTCTGAATCGTTCGAATATTGCAAACCGACGAGCCAGAGCAAGATCTGTACCGTTCGGATATTACCTCGCAGAGGCCTCCGAGCACGCTCGGTTCCGTCGGAGGTTTTTGACCGAGCTCCCAGATATTTTTTGACGCGTGTCACTTTCACTTGTCACGCATGTATGTGCTTGCGTCTCCGAACATTTTCGAAATCATTTATTTACAAAAACCGAGAAACCAGCTTTGGCACGACAAGGTAAATGAATGTCTAAAGTGACCCATACACTACGCATGCAAGCATTGCAAGCACGCGAGCAAGCACGTTCAGGTAAGTCCGCGCTCAGTTTTGACACATACCTACACACTGGTACTTGCACGCGAGCCTGGGCCTGTGCAGTCAAGTCTTAGCACTTGCATGCGTGTGTATGGGCCACTTATGGCGAATATCGAATGTGATATGAACACATGCAGCAAAGATGCAGCACAACAACAGCAAAAAGGGACGACAGACGACAAATAAAAGTGATAGGTCTACACACCATTTCCAGCCCATTACCTCGAAAACCCACCATAGTCTTTTACAGAATAAATACGCCCCACACAACATTATGTTAGAGCCGAGGTTAGATCCAGCACAACGGATCTATGTAGTCAACATAATGTTGAAACCACATAATGTTATGACGAAATTACAGAATCATCCCATTAGGTTACGTTAGCCATTGAGCACAGCTGACAGGTATCAGTTGTCACTTTTACATACGGAGTAATCTCGACCGTTCGTTTATTAAAAATTGCTCGGATCGCTCTGGCATCACGTGATCAAATATCTGTCTGCTCTGTCTGCTCGCTCCGAGATGATATCCGAACGCGCCTAGTATAAATACAATAATCTAGGTATCAAAAAATGTTCAATGCTCCCTTGACACGATCGTTTTTTCATGAGCTACCGCTGAAGAGAATTTTAATTTTTTCACAATGTTAAAAAATGGTGCTCCTGTTTGAACATGCTATAGAGCCTCCAGGCTCCAGGTCCGTTAACCGCTAACGCAAAACGTATTGTCGTTAGAAAGACTGAGGCACAGAATAGGGCTCCTGCATCCTGCATGGGCGGGCGACAGGCGCGTGCTGGGACCCTTGAAAGGGCCCGGGCAAATTCATGGTAAAAGCCCCCCCCCTCCCGACTAAAGGTGCCAGATTTTCAAAAATCAAAATCAGGACAAGAATTTCTGAATTAAAAAAGTGAAAAAATAAAACACTTATCTTTTGGAGTGCGAGCGAAGGAAGCAAAATAGCGCCACAGGCGAAAATTTTTCGGAATGATAATAATAATGTTAACAATAATATCGAAAACAAATTTCAAGTACCTAGGTAAGTTCTAGTTTTTTCTATTTTCATTCTCTTATTTTTTTTCTCAATTTAACACTATAAGGGGTGTCCGTTTTTTGAGGCTAAGCACGGGTATCTCGCTTATCTTGAGAAATACAAAGTGGGTTGAATTAGGAAGAAGTTGCGCATTTTCATGTAGGTATCATGACGATCAATGATCCAAGAAGAAATTTGACGTATCGATTTTAGTTCTTGAGATATCGTGAAAAAACAGGAATTTGAATTTTTGTTTAAATTTTTTATTCAAAAAACGGTTGAAGGTGGCCTTTTCTAATCTAGACATTGTCAGGGCACTTTTTCAAGGATAATTCAAAGCTGCCAAAATCTTTATTTTTGCTTTCAAAGCAACCGAGGTACGACATTCAACTTTTTTCTCTAATAGGCGCCATATTGGATTTTGAAATTTTCAAATACGGTATTCTTTTCTGGTTACAACGATGTGCCACATGTCACTGTTGAATAAATGTTCAACATTTACGTTTTTTAGCGCACTTTCCCAAAAAATGGGAAAAAGGCGCTTTTAGCTTTACTTTGTCCGTCCGTCCGTCCGTCCGTCCGTCCGTCCGTACCCGGAATAACTCCTCGGGGAAAAAAGATATCGATGTGGTGTAAAAACTGATCAATAGTACATATGTCAAGGATATCAAGTTGACTTTTATTTATTTGTTATTCTGCCGCCATCTTTGATCCGCCATTTTGAATTTATCTGAAAGTGACCCGATTGAAATGAAATTTGCAGGCAATGTGAACCACATCAAGATCTATCCAATTTTCGACAATTGATGTCCCGCCGCCATCTTGAATTCTCCATATTGAACATGTTTCGAAGTGATAGAACTAGGAGAATTATGCCTCAACAAAAAGAGATATCGATGTGGTGCAAACGCCAATCGAATGCGTACGTGACCGCCATATAAAGTTGACCAATGACTTTTGTCACTTGGCCGCCATCTTTGATCCGCCATTCTGAATTTTTCTGAAAGTTGTCTGATTCGAGTAAAATTCGCAGGCGATGTGAATTTCAATCAGATACATCCAATTTTTGACAATTGATGCTTCGCCGCCATCTTGTATTCTCCATATTGATTATGTTTCAAAGTGACAGAACTAGGAGAATTATGCCTCAACAAAAAGAGATATCGATGTGGTGCAAACGCCAATCGAATGCGTACGTGACCACCATATAAAGCTGAGCAATGATTTTTGTCACTTGGCCGCCATCTTTGATCCACCATTTTGAATTTCTTCGAATGTGGTCCGATTTGAGTGAAATTCACAGGCGATGTGAACTTCATCAAAATACATCCGATTTTGGACAAATGATGCTCTGCCGCCATCTTGGCCGCCATAGTGAAATTTCTTATCACTTAACGATTTTCATGGAGCTTGGGACTCACCTTTGTTTCGTATGATCATTCTTATTCTCCAGCCAAATTCCAACATTCTCCGCCATCTTGACCGCCATATTGAAATCTCTCATTAGTGGAACGATTTTCATGAAACTTGGAACTCACCCTTGTCTATAGTACGATCATTTTGATTTTTAAGCCTTTCATGAATCTGACGTTATTTTGGCCGCCATATTGAAATTTCTGCCCAAATAACAGTAGAACCCTAATTAACATCTTGCGTTCACTAATCCTTCAAAAAGGAAGTGCGCTACTGAGCCTCATGCCCATGAGGCATATTCGCTTGTTTTATTGTCGGTGCTGATTTTGTTTCCAAAGCACTCTTTGAAGAATAAAAAAAAAATTTTTCGCTCAAAAGCATGAATTCAACAGTGGCATGCCACATCGTTGTAACCGGAAAAAAAAATATATATAAAAATGTCAAAATCCAATATGGCTCCCATAAGAGAAAGAAAAGTTGAATGTCATATCTCGGTTGTTTTGAAAGCTGGAATGACGATTTTGGACACATTGAATTCCCCTTGAAAAAGTGCATCCACAATGTTTTAATTGAAAAAGACTACCTTCAACCGTTTCTCAAATAAAAAATTAAAACAAAAATTACAAATTTCAGTTTTTTATCAATATCCCGAAAACTAAAACTGACAAGTCAAATATCTTTTTGGATCATTGATCGTCATAGAAGTTCACAACTTTTTTCTAATTTAACCGACTCTGTATCTCTAAAGATGAGCGAGATACTCATGCTTAGCCTCGAAAAACGGACAGCCTGTATATTAGCAAATCAAAACTTTTTGGACACGTCCCAAAAAAAAAAACTGGATCCGATTACTGATACAGAACATGTCCTCACGATCTGAAAAGTTTGGAAATCAATTATTCAATAGTCAATTTTATGCTCAAAAAAAATTCATCCAATTTTTCAAAAGTTCAAGAATGTAAAAAAAAAGACAAGAAAGGCCCCTTGAGGCCCTATGGCTGAGGGCCTACCGGAAAATGCCCGGCTGCCCGGCGGGCCAGCACGCGCCTGGCGGGCGATACTGATTGATCCATTTCATCCTCTTACGTTGCATTACGAGTGTTATGGCTAACGTCAATCTATCAGTCGGACTTCAGAGAATATAAACTGCGCAACAAATATGTTGCCGCGAAGGAAAAATTTGTCCCACTTTGGACTACAGTAACTTTCGAATGAAACATACCATTTTTGATTCTGTCTTGACGGTTAGTGAGCTTAGTTTTTTCGTTATCTACCTTCAGGAGGTGGAAATCAGGAAGCTTCATGTAAAATATCTACAGAGTGAAATGTAAAACAGTGCAAAATTTTAGCAAATTCAATGGATCCCCATTTTCAAAATAATTTTTTTCAAATGCAAATAAAAGGACCATCAAGCGTGAGGTTTTAGCTTGCGCCCAGTTTCAAAATTTTTTAAATCGGAAGTCTGGTTCTGACTTTGGTTTGGATTTTTTCTCTTGCATGGAGGATGCTGATTTATCCTATCGCTACATAAGGAAGACTATATGTTATATTCTGATGATGGAAGGTTGCAATTCACAAATGTTGTTCATTAAACGGTTCTCAGCAACTGAACTCGCAGACCATCTGGAATACCTTGATCAAGACCCCAAAAAACGAGGCCCATTGAAAATGGCCGCCACAGGTTTTTTTTTCTGAAAAATTGAATTCGATCAGATTTTTACATTTTAACCAAGCTTTCTTTGTGATTTTGACCTCTTGAACTTGATGCTGCGATGGTTCAAATTTCAGTTTTTGATGATGACAGGCTCCCTAGAAGATTCACAGCAGCAATACAAAATGGAAAATGGATCATTTATACTTCTTCCAATATTTGCCACAAGTCACGATTCAGTGTTTGTAACAATATTAATTATAAAATTCATGGTAGATGCTTTTGTTCTTCTTGGCTTATCACTTGTTTAAGGGGCTTCTTTATTCCATATTATTGCTACATTCCGTAAATCTAGAAAAGGAATTAATAGTGCGATTCTGTAAAAAATGACATTCCATAAACGCTCTGTTACGTGAAAAATCATATCGGTCATTGACTGTCGCCTAGGACTATACCTACTAGGCTAATAACAGCGAACAGCGTAACAGACAGAGCCTTTGTGGAATATACTTGAGGCTTTTTCAAATCCAAATTTTTGAACTTTCAACACATGCATAGATACGTTTATGAATTTTTTCCCACAAGATGACCTCTAGGGACCCTGTCATTTTAAAAAACTGAAATTGACCATCAGCATCAAGTTCAGGAGGTCAAAATCACAAAGAACGCTTGGCTCAAATGTGAATATCTGATCGAATTTAATTTTTGAGAAAAAAAAGTGTCGCCCATTTTGAATGGGCTCCGTTTTTGAGGCCTTGATCAAGGTATTCCAGATGGCCTGTAAGTTAAGTTGCTGAGAACCGTTCAAGAAACGATATTCGTGGATTGCATCCTCCCATTATCCAGAGTAACATAGTCTTCCTTGTAGAACAGTCTTCCTTTTAGCGCCGATATGATAAATCAGCATCCTCCAAGAGAGAAAAAAATCATAAAGTCAAAACCAGAATTCGGATTTCAAAAATTTCAAAACTGGGCGCAAGCCGACACATCATGCTTTATGATACTTTCATTTGCATTCGAGAAAAAAAAATCTGCGCTGAAAATTTTGCACTGTTTCACATTTCACCCTGTAGATATTTTACATGAAGCTTCCTGATCTTCTGATCTTCACCTTCTGATCTTCACCTTCTGAAGGTAGATAACGGAAAGACTGGGCTCACTAATCGGTAAAACGAAATCGAAATGGTTTGTGTCATTAAAAAGTTATTGTGGTCAAAGTCGGACCAATTTTTCCTTCGCGACAACATATTTGTTGCGCAGTTTAGATGGCCATTGATGGGGGAACGGTATAACTAATTATTCTTCAAGCACGTTCTTATGAAGTTGTTTGGTAATTAATTAATTATAGTGTTACGAAACTCGCTGCAGATCACGACACGCGAATGAGACACATTTGCACAATTGGCGGAGGAGCCGTGCTTCGAGAGCTTGCCGGAATATTCGCGGAGTTGATCGACTTTTCCACAGACCCCGAGGATGAACTGGCGGCGGTTCTGGAATATACCGGAACTACAGTATAAGCGACTAGAACCTTTGGGTCCTTCCCGGAAGACTCCCGGAAGACTCCCGGAAGACTCCCGGAATATTCTTGATTATACGCATCAAGTAAGTATACAAATACTGGGTACAGGGACAGGCTTGTATCAAAAGTATCGCATTTCGAGTCGAGAGCGATAACTATATTATAAAATCACTCAAAGCCATGCAAATAAATATAACAAAAATTATTGAAGCTTATTTTTGAAGATATGGAGGGTGAAAGAAGGGGGGTGAAAGGGATTTTGAGGAATAAAATTGCTTGTGATAGACTAATTATTGGTATAAATTACCAACCAGCGAGTGTGAACTTTTCTGTTTACGATAGGGAGTGAGTTCTTAAAAAAAATCGTTCTTTTCAATACCTAGACGAAATCTCACCACGATAGCTCACTGACAGCAGTGGCAGCGCCATCCTATACCGGGTGGAACATTTTACGTCGCGAATAAATACGATAGTAGTAGGATTGGTATCTACATACATACCAAAATTTATTCTCAACTGCAGTTACCAATAATAATTCCAGGCAAGAATACCTATTGAAATGATAGATTTCAGCATCAAAAGACATGCATGAAAGATTTTTTCATCGTACTTAATTGGATCTTTCTCTTGCACCAGCTGCAGCAACGACCTGGCAGTCCTGACACTACCATCATCAGATCAGCTAGTAGCTCCTCTATCATAGCATCAGCAACCACAACACCGACTCAGAATTTTATTAGACGTGGCGAAGATAGCTGCCGTTGATACATAGTCGCTGGAGTAGATGTAGTTCTCGTCTATAACATTAAACAAATCAAAATAAACAATGAGGTCGACATGAGGCTGTGAAAGAGGGCCGTTATTCAGTCGAAGAAAACACGGCCATCTTTCAGGCCCATAATGAATTCATAGAAGTGAGTGAATGCATGTAGTTTGCATAGGCTCAAAGAGCACATTATGCAGACTATGTGAAACGAAAACAGCCTTATCTGTTGAAGTAGTTTACCCCAGCGGCCGGAAGCGCAGGGGTGGCGCGCGGCGGGCGCAGAAAGGTGCGCCACCCCCGCTCTTCTGTGCACCACCGCGACCTATGATGCACTTCCGGCCAGACCTCCTATAAACTCAATATCACAGACTGTGAAATTACCATTGTTATGTAATTCCCTGGCGTTGTTTGTTGAAATCCTTTCAAGTACCTACAATATTATAAAGAGATTAAGTAGTGTTTATTACGGGACGGGGCACCGTTTAGATCCCTTTTAATATACGAGGAACAAGCCGGTAGTATAGCAGGTATCTTTTAATTTTCATTAGAACATAGTTGATTATTTACCAGATCCAGAATTAAAAATTAAAGCTTAGGTTAACGCTTTCGAGCAGGAATGCAGCAATGATATAGTATTGTTACGTATTTCGCGTACTGGTTCGATTATATTTAAAACGATCGTTTTAAAACACACACTGTTTATTACTGCGTACTACGATAAATATACGCCAACAATTATTTACGCTTGGAAATATCGCAGATACTACTTCGCTTGAATCGCACTCGTTCACTTCCAATTCATAACTGCTTGTGAGCTGACGATTAATGCCTCATATAGGTCCGACTATTGCATCGCGAATGTTCCATGCATTCTCCAGCAGTTCCCACAGTGACCCGGCATACGATTTCGCGACGACTCTCGAAAAATCCTACACATTTCGCGCATAATTCTGCCGTACTCTAGAGTTGGCGCCTCCGCCAAAATGAACAGATGTGTTTTGCTCGAGCGTTGAAGGTTCCATGTATTTTAGTTACCAAGCCTGAAATGCTTGGTTATATGCTCTGGAATGCACTAGAATGCTCCGCACTTCTACACTGCGACGCAATGAAAGAGTCCAGAAAGATCGCGTCTTTACCGGAATGCACGGGATTCGCCGCTTGTAACAATATCTTTTTTTGTACATGATTGTAACCTACAACGAGCAAGAAATGATATTCATTTCTTCACCAGCATTGTGCACGGTGTGTGCAACATGAGCCGTATAGGCGAGCTATACCGTCTTTGATAGAGTAATACAGCTATCAAATCTGGCAAAACCTATTTTAACTTTGAATAAGGTGGGTTAATGCACGTAAAGTAATTCATTACATGCTCTTTGTTGATGACAACATCTATCTAATTCCATCAATATTTATATTGTCAGTTGAGTAGAAAAGTGGAACTTACACTAGGTACACATTTTTTTGCAGAAAGTGCGTGCGTCCGTTCTTATTTAACTAAAATTTTTTAATTCGGTAGAAATGCAAGAAAAATTATGTGCTATAATATGGCCGCATCATCTATGTAACAAATGTAATATGTGTGAATATCATCTTGAAAAAAATTTCGTCAAATCGTCGCAACGGGTGACGCCATACTAGTGATATGACCAGAAACTTCAGCAACAATTCCACTATCACGTTTGATACAACGTCATGTACACGTTTGTGATATTGAAAAAATGTTGCATTCAATTTTGTCGTTAAATGGGATCGATCCGGTCGGGCTCATTCAAAGTGAAGTGGAAATAATCAAACTAGGTACATTCACAATCAACATTTCACACGGACGTCGACTATTTATAACCCACTAAATTGAGGAAGGCTTTACTGGATGGGGGGCTACTCGACCCTATTCCCATTTGAAATTTTTAAGAAAGGGCTTTTTAGAATGAAATGAAAGCCCTAGATAAACTTTATTCTCGTCTGAACTCAGCGGTACGTCGGTAGGACCTGCGTTTTTATAATGGACTCTCTAGAGACCTGCATCTGGTTACCCAGAGAGAGACGAAAGCCAAGTCATTGAGCGAGAGGGTATAGAGAGAGAGAAAGCTAGAGCACTAGGGTATTTGCACGTCAGGGTGTGGTGCCATTGCTTGTTACTAAACCACCCTGCATCACAGTCAAAATGCATGACATGAGCTGTCAATATTTTTGTTTAGGTTAAGTCGACTGTTTCATCTTTCAACACAGATTTTTTCATTAAATTTAACAGAAACTCTTAAGAACTGTTCTAGTCATGTATATTGTGTTCCATACATAACAGATGCTTTTGATCACAGTATTTCAAGTACTGCTGGCATTTCGTCGAACATAGGTTTCATCATCCAACTCATTCCGTCGAACGCAAATTCCGTTGATCGTTGAATGCAGTAACCGTCGACGTGGTGACCCCATCGTGAAGATATATTTGTAATTGCCGTACGCGCAGTAGGTATATTATGTATTTCAGTGGGTACTGCCCCGAACAGCTGGAAAACCCAAAAAATACAATAATAGAAGTTCATCAATTTTGCAAGATTCTATACCTGATGGTTTCTTCGGCAAAGAAAACATCACATCTTTCCGACTCTTGTACTGCTTCACGGTGCACCTTTTCCGTTTTGGCACTTTTAGTCCGGATTTCGGCGATTTCGGCAAGCAAAATAATGAAAATTCAAATTTGTAAACAAATCGTGGGAATGACAAATGTCAATAGCAACCACGCCCACCCCAGCTAACTATGTTTTAAATTTTGACGAGGCCAGGAAATGCCGAGATACTGACAGAGAATACCGATATATCTCTTTCATAGCTTCGTCTCTCTAGGTACCCTTATTCAGTCTCTCTAGGACTCTCCGCAAAACAGCGCCACCTCGTAATTTTCTTGGAACCCTTTTTTCAAGTGCGTTCATCACGGTACCTGTCAAAGGCGAACGGCGAGCTTAATGTGGCAATACGTCAAAATTAACACACCATTGTTGTCTAATACATGGCGGTTTACAAGCAATAACAGGCAACTGGACTATTTTTTTTGTGTTTATATGTGCCCACATTGCCCGGCACATTTTAGACGAATAACTGTCGGCCTGGCAACCTCTCTTCCATGATAAATAGCGAGCCGTCGTAATAAATTAAAGGAGTAAGTCCAACCGCACAGCCATACGGCCAAGCTTAGAAGAACAAACGAACAGGTAAATAAGGAAAACATCAATTTCTGAGGTTCATCGCCGATACGCCGTCCCTATAAAATATACCTGTCTATCCATCCGCACGACCTTTCAAAAGTGCGGTTGCTGCGGTCGTCCAAGGAGCGTCGATTGCAAACATTTTTTTGAAATGACTGATGCATTGCTAGCTGAAATAATCTTGAACCTCAGTTTTTGATTGAAACAGTCTTCGAAGAATCGTAAAAAACTAGCGGTTTGAGTATAGAAAATAGATATTCTGAAAAACAAACCTGCGCGTGTACCTATTCCAGAACCATCAAACAGTACTGTAGCTTATTGCATCTATACTACATAATATAAATCATCCAGCACTGTGGCTCAAGAAGTCTCAGGATGATATCAGGTGTGTTCGGTTATTCAGGATCAGGATAAAGCCGCATTTCACACTTTCCTCTGTGCGGTCACAGCCCCGCAGCTCGCGAATATCCAGCCAAAACCAATGTCAATGTCAAAGATGTCATCTCTATAGTACGTTCAACCTTAAGGTACGTTCCGATATTTGTTTTGGTCGACCAACCGCCTGAAAAACTGTATATTGGAACGACCGACTGCCTGAAAAAGGTTAACCAGCTGTCAACCATAACGACCAGCTTCGGAGGCTGGTCAGTGAAGGTTAATCCAAACGTCAACTGCCATTCCGATATAAAAAGTCACCCACTGAAAAATTGGTCGACCGGCTGGTTAACCAATTTGAATATCGGATCGTACCTCTAGTGTTATTCTAGTGAGCTATGATTTCCAGATCCAGAATTTTCCATTCCCAAATACGTCGTTCAACGAGACCCCAGCTAGCTAGATGACAGTAAGGTTGAAGGTACTAAATGAAGACCAGATTCAAAGGCAAATTCCAAGTTTTCATGCCTCCGCTTTTAAGAACTCGTGCCGTTTCACCTACGCGGTACGGTGGGGACTCGGGATATTATTTATTGTTCTGTAATTCAGGTGGGTATGTTCCTACTTGATAGGTGTTGCAAAATTATTCCATTTTTAGCCCGAGGTACTCCATTGCTCCCCTTCATTCGTGTACTTCCATGCGTGGATGTTGTTGTGATGTTGTCTGCTAAAAATAGGGCGCGTTATATAATTCATGATGCGGCATCAGGAGCAGCGGCAGCCTAGCCAGCAGCAACCCAACTGGCTTTTTACCTGACAGAATGACAGCTCCGAGGTAGATACACCTAATACCGAACCGGCAATTATCGGTTTCCAGAAAATTATACATTAATAGAATATTATTACGGGCATAATTGCTGCCACACTCGTTCGAAAATTGAACGTTTTAAAGCTCACCGGGCGATTGGAGCGGACCGGACCGTAACTTCTTATTTATTTGTCGAACAGACCTGTTATTAGGCCCATCTGACTGGTCGTTTC
The DNA here is from genome assembly GCA_949128115.1 of Anaspis maculata. Lineage (NCBI taxonomy): Eukaryota > Metazoa > Arthropoda > Insecta > Coleoptera > Scraptiidae > Anaspis > Anaspis maculata. The sequence continues at coordinate 52,839,544 of OX421961.1, read as the reverse complement.
ACACGAAAATTAAACGTTTCTCGGGCATCACATAGCCAATGAACTGACTACCTACCTTTATATCTACAAAACATCATCGGTCTAATTTCACGGACACCGTCAAGGAAAACGGAATTTCTATGCGATGATAGCATTGATAGCCAAATGATTGTTACCACATAGCCACCACAAGGTAGGTACCAACAACCGTGATGACAATGACAATGACATTGTCAATCTTCGTCAGTGTCAAGAGGCCAGGATAGGTACGGTACAAGTTAGGTATACAGTACGTTTTTTAATTGAAAAACCACCAACGTCGCATTCTACCCCCAAAAGAACAACGGCAACGCTGTCTAGTGTGAAAATTTAGGAATATTTTTGACACTGTTGAGAGTACAGACGGTCTGCAATTATTTAGGTTATTGCCGCACTTCACACTGACACAGGTTTGTGTCAAAAAAATATGCTGTGTGAAGTTTGTAGATAATTTGCGGTGCGAATTCACGGCGTGAATACTGCGATCGCGCTAATATCCTTGTCGTCATTATCAGAAGTTCCAGTGGCAACCTCATGTGCATCACCAGCTTCATCTTCAAAGTCTGAAGCAGAAGAATCAGCCAATTCTGCATCCGATGGGTCGGATTCTACCAAACTTATTATTCAAATTCAAATTCAAATTCGCTTTATTGCCTTTAAAATTTACATAATGAAATTTGTGGCAGGAGTATGGCATAAATATAAATATAATCCATTCCAAGCTTAAAAAAACCACAGCTGGCCATGAAAAATTCGAGTTTTGTTGGTGTCCCTGATTTTTGATGTTTGTTGTCATCTTGATGCAGAAGAGGTTACGTTAAAATTTGTGTCCATATGACATGAAACCTTCACCTGAACTAGGCTGTGTTGTCAAATTGTCATTCCTGGGACTGCGTCGCCGGCAGATCGCAGATTTGCTCACTGACCTCAGCCGTTTTCTTTCGGCCAGGATCACAGATCATGATCCTGGAACAGAGGGTGAATTAACGCACCAAGGGTCGTACAGGGCGCGACGAGCTCAGTTCGCGGGATCACTTCCGACGAAAACACATTATACGGTGCTGGAACTGGGTTCGCCTCGATGATTTTTAAACTGTATATTCTTATTCTTACTATTGCACCTTTCAACACTTTCACTATTGAAATAACGTGCCTAACGGCATTTTTAGGACAAAACATAATGAAAATATTGTGTCAGTGTCAAAATCTGACCTAACAATTAAATTAAACGGCAATCCAGCAAAGCAAACATCACTTTGACAAATTTGATTAAATCATCTTGACTTTTTCAATCCATCAACTTATCAGATTGTCCAACTTGAAGAAAAAATATCATAGGCAACTGTGGTTTTTTTAAGCTTGGAATGGATAATAGGTACATCACATACAAGTACAAAATAAAACAATTTAAAAATAACAACAGTGCCAGTTGCAACAAAAGAGGAACGTCAAAAGGCAAAAATAATGATCATAACAGCTCCAACAAGCACAGGTACAAATCTTACGAATGACGAATAACGAATTACGAATGAATCTTACAAGTAAAACATCTTAATGTGAAAAATTAGGTATCTAGATATCACTGATAAATGAGGAGCAACGTATTAAAAGACCTACTCGTTCCTGGCAAAGGATCTCATCTTCATGGCACCTGCCATATACCTAGAGATTTCCCTAGCTTCTCTCAACGTTAAACTATTCAAATTCTCGGAAACATCACCTGTGCACTGAAATCCACCCCGATATGCCGAATAGAGCGGGCACTCGAACAAAATATGATTAACATCCTCCGCGCGCTGCAGATTACACAGTGAGCACAATTCCGACACTCCTATCGAGTAAGAAACTGCATCCAAATACATAGTCAAAGTCAGTCTGTTCGATGTTCTGATCTGCGCGATAACCCTTTTCATCTTCAAAGGTAGGTCAATGTTCAGGTAGTACTCACTCGAATCAACAAAAGGATCGGCAGAGTGGTAATTCTTATAATACGGACAGTATGTGCTCAACAAGACCCTATTCCAGTCCTGCATGTTGTTATCAGAATTATACGCGTCAAGAAGGCCCCTCACGCTGTCGCGATTCAGATCAAAGTCGACGAGGTCTATGTGCAGATTCTTCAGGAGAAAATGTTTGAGAACGCTGTACCAGTTAGTCTTGTCACAATTAGTGCTACATGCGTCTAATTCCACTAATCGTTTGAGAGCTTTCGATGTGTAACGCGACTCACTCTGTCCCCTTACTTTTATCAAATAACGCAGTGCAAGTTTTACCATGTAACAGCCGGCCTTAGGTGTTTTTGTCTCTGACCTGATTACATATCCTGGTGTTGATCGTTGTAAGTAGAGAACTTTTTTGAAGAAATCATTTTGAAACCTTTCTGTTTGTTCCAAGTACCTCAAAGCCCACAGCCCTGCCCCATAAGTGAACGTCGGAACCACTACTGATGTGAACAATCTCATAACTGTATCCCATGACCTCAATTCTCATTTATTTATTATGTGGGACACTGCCCCTGTAGCAATCCTTGCTTTCTGCAGTCGGTCTTTCAGATTTTCTTCAAATGTTCCGTTTGATTTGAGTTTCACCCCTAAGTAGTTGAACACACGCACCACCTCTATCGCTTCGCCTCTATATATGAAATTTTCATTACCGCTTCTCAATTTTCCAGATTTACTGAAGGTCACAATCTTGGTTTTCTCGGTATTAACCTCTATTCCTTTCGCTGTGCAATAGTTACTCAAAATTTTCAAACTATGTTTGACCCGGACGGGCGAGTCGGCAAGAATAACCAGGTCATCCGCATACATCAAAATCCTAACGTTCGTGCGGCCATCTAAAGCTACTCCCTCCACCCCGTTGTCCATAAAATAGGGATCAATATCCCCCAAAAACAGTGAAAAAAGGAGGGGACTAAGAGTCTCTCCCTGCAAGACTCCTCTCGTAATATCTATCCCGCGATCACAGCCCTCAATCTTGATGTTGGCATTCTCGTACAAAGACTTTATGATTCTGATCAACTTAGCACTAATCCCGACACTGTAAAGACTCTCCCACAATCTCCTGTGACAAACCGAATCGAAAGCGGCCCTTAAGTCCACAAATATCCCATAAATCTTACGCCCTCTGAGCCGGATGTGGTTGTTCAAAATCGAATTGAGGACAAATATGCAATCCAAACAGTCGCGGCCCTTCCGGAACCCCGCCTGTCCCTCAGGAAGAATATCGGCACTTTCCGCATAACATTCCAATCTGACGTTAATAACTCTAGTGAAAAGCTTCATGATGTGGTTTAAAACTGCTATGCTCCTATAATTCTCTACCAAATCCGGATCACCTTTTTTAAATAAGTGGACCATTCTAACTTGTGACCATTCGACAGGAGGTTGTTCCTTCGACCATATTACATTAAACAGCCTTAACAAGTATTGAATCCATACGTCACTTAAGCCTTTGTAAAATTCAGTCGGTATTCCATCACAACCTGAAGCTTTTCTATTTTTTGTGTATGTCAGGGCAGCTTGAAGTTCATCCAAAGTTACAGGTTTGTCAAGGTATGGGTGTTCCGCGTCAAAATACATATTAACGTCTATGATCCGTGCTGAATAGAAATTTATGTAATGTTGGGTCCATTTTTCATTTGATATAATGTTGTGATTGTTTTGTCTTGCGTTGCTGAGTGTTTTGAACGCTCGCCAAAATTCCACTGGATTACCAATTGAGTTGATGGATACCATAATCTTCTCTTTATGCATTCTTTTTTTATATTTTACATTATCTTTGAAATTCTTCTTAGCTATCTTATAGTTTTTCACAGATTCATGATTGAAATTGTTCACCTTGCAACATTTGAACTCTTTTTTTACAATATTCTTTAGATCAGAGCACCGCTTATCAAACCACGGCTTAGAAGTCACTCTCTTAACAGCACCTCTTGTATGAAACCTATACATTCCCAGAAATCTTGCCGTCTCCTCAATAGCCTTTACAAAATTATTAAAAACCGATGTTAAAGGGCAGGAGTAAAAGTCTACATCCAGTCTATAAGAAAGAGAACTAATTCTACCGTATGATAACTCTTTTTTAGGATTCCACTTATATGTATTTGTTCGCATTATCCCGGCTTCTTCACTGCCCGCAGATGCCGACTGACCTCGGAGTTCCAAGTCAAGAGTTACCGCGCAGATCAGATGGTCGGAGACATGAATACTGTCAACCACACAAAAATCCTTGATGGATTCCAGACCGTTGAGATTGACCCACACCTGGTCTACAACACTCCCACCCTCGCTACCAATACATGTAAACATACCCGATTTGTCCGAGAATGCCCGCCCATTCAGCACACTAAACCCCAAGTCTTCCATACAGGTCACCAGAAGCTCACCTCTTCGGTTTACTACTAGGTCTTTAGACTTTCTCTCCCGTTCTAGTCTCCCGAATAGAACGCCACTTTCCTCATCGCCGTAGTTGTTTAGTGTGCCTATTCTACTATTGAAATCCCCACCCACAATGATCTTATCGTTTGGAAACCTAATGCTGATATCTCTGACAACATCTTCTAACATCTGTATACACGTTTTGGCATCCAGACTTGGTTTCATGTAAATATTACCGACGACAAAATAACGATTTGATATTTTTACTCTGAAAAACACCCACATGCCATCTCTTGCAATTATTTGTATATTTTCGGCTTGACTCAATTCTTTCGATATCAGTACCAACAACCCACCACTTGCTCTACCCCTAGTCTTATCTTTAATCCCATCAACATACAAACAATTAAATCTTGTAAAACAACTTTGCATTTGCATTTCAGTCAGTTCTTTAGTCAACCAAGTTTCGCAGATACATACAATGAGAAATTTACCCAAAATGCTCAACTCCTGCTCATCACCGCACAAACTTAAAAAGTTACTGACGCCGTGACAGTTCCAAAAGCACAGGCTGACATCTTTCATCACATTTTTGAGCGCTAATTGCTACTTTGTGTCTTCGGTTTCCATGTTAACAGTAGTTGGTGCCGAATAGTTGATATATCTCTTCGTTTGTTCTAGCTTCCGTTTATAGCATGGACAATTCAAGTCTCTTGCCGAGTGTCGTCTATCTTCTATGCGGAGTTTCTTGCAGTTTGGGCAGTTGAGATGATCCGATTGAGCCATCTTACAGTCTTTGGATTCATGCGCTTCTCCACACTTGTGACAGCAAGGGTCCGAGTTGCAGTGTTTTGCCACATGTCCAAAAGTAGAGCACTTGAAGCATACTGTTAGGTTTATATACTCATCTACAAACACTTTCACCAGGTCGAAATTGATTTGTTGCTTTTTTATAAATGTTCTGAAGATGTCAGGTGGCGCCTGAATGATGATATTTTCCTTTCGAGGGTTTCTACATTTCTTTCGAGCTATCACCTTCATGGACGACGTTATAATCTCGAAGCCATGTCTCTGAACAATATCTTCATTCTCACTTGCTATTGTAGAAAAAATTTCATGATCAGATACTTCTTTTTCCAAGCCAGAGAGTACAAGTAAAGGGTCAGAACTTGCTACGGTAAACTGAATATCCTTCTGCTTCAATAAAATACCATGTAGCTTTCCTTGTTGTTCTAAATTGAAACTTTCCAGGACAATAGAACCACTGTTCAACTGCCTGACACCTTTTAAAGCGCCATGGAGGTCTTCTGCTTTAATGCTCTTCCTTATTTAATAACCAAACTTATTATACTTGGTGGAATGTCCTTGATGCTGAAATTCCCCATGTCTCTGTCCCAGACTCTATGAATCAATTTTCTGGAGTGAGGGATATTTTTTTGCCACTGTTCTGCTGAAAAACTTGACAAGTGCCTCTTGCCAAAGGTTTGCGACACAATTTTTATCTTCTGTTTCGACCGTAATAGATTTAACCAACGATATTTTCAACTCGCGTTTCAATTTCTCGGCATACTAAGTATGTATGTCGGGAAATACTCAGGAAAGACCGAGGGAAAGACCAAGCCTTGTCAAAGCGGCTTTTTGAGTTTTGAATTTGAATGACCTAACGGGCCTGACACCCCTGACATTTTTTCTTATTTGACCTAACGTCAACATAACAACATTAATCGTGCAACAGGAATTTTTTTCTTCTACCAACTGAAAGCAACAGGTGGTGGTTTTTTGATTAAAAAACGTACTGTACATGATTGCAGGATTGATGATGAAAGTTTGCTAATAATAATCTAATTTTTTCCGATTTGACTGCGTAAGCTCAACGTGTTGCCAAATACTAAGATTAATAAAATTTTTGCTATACGAGTACATATTATATACACCTAGTTTTTGAACTTCACAATACAGGGTCATTCAAAAAAGATGTCCACCCCCATTTTTCCCAAGATCCGTTGAAGCTATTGAGTTGCGGTAAAAACCGTTGGATTCAGCTGGGTTTTATGATCAAATCTGATATGTCAATTAAACTACTTCACCAAAACTCTGAGTGCGGGGGCACCTCAAAATTTTGGGCAATTTTTTTTACACTGCACAAAATTGAGAGGTAGGTATGTCATTGAAAACCCCTTGAAAAGTTTCAATGGACAAGTGCAAAAAGTTTCTGAAAATTGCCAGCAGTTTTCATTTTATCACAGAAAACAAAAACCTTGAAAAACACTTTTTTATGTATAAAATGAGAATAAATGAGAATTTTGTCAAACTACAAACTGCATTCAATAGAAGTCATCTAAACGATCAGTATGATGTGTAACTCAATATGCAATAGCTATTTTGAAATTTTGAGGCAATCACTGGCGGCTCCAGCATTTTCCAACAGGGGTGCTAGGACAATTCGTCCCGCGGACAATTCGTAGCGGACAATTCGTCGCGGACAATTCGTCCCGCGGACAATTCGTCCCGCGGACAGTTCGTCCCGCGGACAATTCGTCCCGCGGACAATTCGTCTCACGGACAATTCGTCGCAAGTGAAGGCTTCGGAAGGTAAGGGGGCTATATAACACATGAAGACACAAGGGGGCTCAATAAAAGGATTTGAAAATCATAAGCAAATGCAAGGGGTTCCGACAGAGATCCGAACGCCACGAAAAAATGCAACGGGGCTCAGCAAGGCTTCAAACGATATTGAAAACACAAGGAGGTCTTATGGAGCTTCGAGAGGGCTCCGAATATCACATAGAGGCACAAGGTGCTTACTACTGCTTCGAAAGCCACGAAAAGATGTAAGGGGGCTCAGCATGTGGGGCTTCAAAAGACGTTGAAGAAACAAGGGGCTCACGGCAGCTACGGATGACACAAGAAGGCAACAGGAGGCTCACTGGAATTCTGATAGTCGCATTGAAGAACATGAGGGGGCTCACTAGGGCTCCAAGCTACACTCATGGAAACGAGGGGGCTCACTAGGGTTCCAAGCTACACGTATGGACACAAGGGGGCTCACTAGGGCTCCAAAGTACTCTTGCGGGCACAAGGGGGCCCGATAGAGCTCCGTATATCACATGAAGGCACAAGGGACTTACACTAGGGCTTCCAGCAATGTAAAAGCGCACAAGATGGCTTACTGGAATTCTGAAAGCCACGAAAACACATAATGGGGCTCATTAGGGCTCTTAACGACACATAGGGCACAAGAGGCCTAACAAAAATCCGGAAATCACGGGAAAATGCAAGGAGGCTCCGTAGATATTCATATAATATTGGTTACACAAGGGGGCCAGGGGGCTCTTCACAACAAGAAGAGGCAAAAGGGGGCTTACTGTATGATACTCTGAAAGCCAACACAAGTGGACTGGTTGGGGCTCCAAACTACACATATAGGTACAAAACAAAGGGGACCCGATAGAGCTCCAAAAGCCATGGAAATACAACAAGGGGGCCCAATGGAGCTCTGTATAATCAAAAAAGGCAAAAGGGGGGGTGACTGGGTTTCTGGAAGCCATAAAAAAAACAAAAGAGGCTCACTAGGACTCTAAATTACACTAACCGGCACAAGGGGGTCCGATAGGGCTCCGCATGTCACAGAAAGGCACAAGGGAGCCCAAGGAGCTTCATATAACAACAGAAGGCAAAAGGGGCTCACTGGAATTCCGGAAGCTACAAAAAAACACAAGGCGGCTCATTAGGGCTCCATACTACACTTGAAGACACAAGGGGGCTCGATAGGGCTCTGAATATCACATGAAGACACAAGGTGCTTACTGCTGCTCCGGAAGCCGCGGAAAGATGTAAGGGGGCTCAGCGCGGCTTCAAAAGACGTATTGAAGAAACAAGGGGGCCCACTGATGCTCTGGATGACATAAGACGGCAACAGGGGGCTCACTGGAATTCTGATAGTCATGGAAAAAACACAAGGGGGCTCACTAGGCCTCCAAGCTATACTTATGGACCTAAGGGGGCTCACTAGGGCTCCAAACTACACTTGCGGACACAAGAGGGTCCGATAGGGCTCCGTATATTACATGGAGGCACAAGGGACTTACACTAGGGCTTCCAGAAATGCAAAAGCGCACAAGATGGCTTACTGGAATCGTTAGGGCTCCAATAGACACATAGGACATAAGGGGCCTATGAAAAATCCAGAAATCACGGGAAAGTGCAAGGAAGCTCCGTAGAACTTCATCTGATATTGGTGACACAAGGGGCTCTTTATAATGAGAAAAGGCGAGAGAAATGGCAAAAGGGGACTCACTGCATAGTACTGAAAGCCAATAAAAACAAAAATGGACTGATTAGGGCTCCAAACTACACATAAGGGTACAAGGGGACCCGATAGAGCTCCGAAAGCCACGGAAATACGACAAGGGGGCCCAATGAAGCTCTTCATAATCAAGCTTATCTGCTTGCACAATGGGGCCCGATAGGGCTCCGAATATCTCCTGAAGACAGAAGATGCTTGCTACTGCTCCGAAAGTCGCAGAAAGATGTAAGGAGGCTCAGCAGGGCTTCAAAAGACGTTAAGGAAACAAGGGGGCCCAATGGAGCTTCGAATAACACAAGAAGGCAACAAGGGACTTACTGGAATTCTGATAGCCAGACAAAAAACAAAAGGGCTCACTAGGCGCTAAACTATACACTTGCGGACACAAGGGGGTCCGATATGGCTCCGTATATCACATGAAGGCACAAGGGACTTACACTAGGGCTTCCAGCAATGCAAGAACGCACAAGCCACGAAAACACACAAGGGGGCTCCTTAGGGCTCCAAATGACGCAGGGCTCAATAAAAATCAGAAAGTCACGGGAAAATGCAAGGGGGCTTGGTGGGGCTTCAAATGATATTGGTGACACAAGGGGCTCTAAGGGGGTTCATTAGGGCTCCAAATCATATTTGAAAAAACAAGGGATTAGGGGTCGAATAACATAAAGGCACAAGGGACTAACTACTGCTCCAAAAGCCTATAGGAAAAGTGCAAGCAGGGGGCCCAACAGAACTTCAAACGGTATTGAAGAGACAAGGGGGCCCCATGGAGCTCTGTATAACAAAATAACGCGAAATGGGGCTCACTGGTACCTACTCCGAAAGTCATGAAAAAACATAAGGAGGCTCAACGGGCCTCCAACTACACCTGAAGGCACAATGGGGCCCGATAGGGCTTCAACATGCCATGACGGCATAACGCTGCTTCCTGCTCCGGAATTCATGGAAAATTCAAAGGGGGCAGCAGGGCTTCAAGTTACGTTGAATATAGAATAAGGGGGCCCAGTGAAGCTCTTGATAACACAAGACTGCAAAAAGGGGCCTTATGGAAATCTGAAAGCAATGAAAAACATAAGAGGACTCATTAGAGCTCAAAAATTACACTAGAAAAGATGAGGGGCTCGATAGGGGCCAAATAAATATCTCATGAAAGTATAAGGGGGCTTACTGGTGCTCCTAAAGCTTGGTGTACTAGCAAAAATTCTCGGAATGATGCAAGGGGACTAAGCAGAGCTCCAAAGACATGAAGAAACTAGGTTGCGCAGTAGGGCTCCAAATACTACAAAAAGGAATAAGGGGGCTTACTAAAGTTCGAAAAGCAACGAGGAAAGACAAAGGGACTTGTTAAAGTTAAGACAAAGGGCAAAACATTATTTTGCGACGAATTGTCCGTGAGACGAATTGTCCGCGGGACGAATTGTCCGCGAGACGAATTGTCCGCGGGACGAATTGTCCGCGGGACGAATTGTCCGCGGGACGAATTGTCCGCGACGAATTGTCCGCTACGAATTGTCCGCGGGACGAATTGTCCGGTCACGTCCAACAGGAGGTACGGTTCACCGACCAGGCGCCCTTAAGGTGAGGGCTAAAATCAAAATAAGCCCCGCATGCTTCTCTCCAGTGGCGTACTCAGATTTATGGACCAAGGGGGGGGGGATCGAGGAGGTTTTGTGTATCTTTAAAAGATCGACTCTGTACTGGGCGACCGCAGCCACTAAAAACTAGCGCCGCTGGCGAAAATTTTTGGGCCTTATAGTAATAAGATTCTTGACAATAATAAGCAGAAAAAAGGAGAGCCTCTATAATTCATTTTGTTCTCTTTCCGTCGAGGTTCAGTCAAACCTCAAAAGTACAATTGTACAAGTACACAGTACAAAACTATTCGAAAAACATAACTTGAATTCTGTTTTTAGAACAGAATGATACCTGTCAAGTAGGTATCAAGCAATCAATCAAATGATAATTCTCCAGGGGATATTAGTCGAAGCCTTAGGGAGGGATGTAGTCCCTTCATTCCTTTCCCGTGGGAACGCCTCTGCTTCTCTCTATGACTTCACTCGAACTCCCTATATGTAGTGGATTCATAAGCGGTTTTCAAAGAAAAACGATCATGACAACAACTTGGTTTTAATAGTATCAATTGAACTCTTCTCTACGTATCTATTCTACAAAATCAAATTTACACCTATCTGCCTCTTCTGTAATTACCAACAGGGTATTTAGTCTGTCATCAGTCATCGTAGACCAACTTTTGGTTCTGGGCGGAGCCTGGAGGCTCGAGCCGTTAGCAGATTAGAAAATATTTTTTCGCCATAACTTCCAGATCGGCGAATCAATTTTTCTGAAACTTGGCTCATAAGAAATACGGATTTACCCGTTTGGTTGGATGCATTATTCTGGAATGTATCTTCTGAAGCTACCATTTCTTTTTTTTTCCCGCGGAGTAGGTAATGAGTCACTTCCCGCCCTCTCACATAGTATGTAATGAATCAATTACCATAAAGGTTGTGAGTAATAGTACAATACATACCGAGACGGAAAGAGGTTCATTACAGACAAGAGCCAAGGTAGCTGCAGAGCGCGCCGCGGGCCGATGGTTCGTAATGGTTCATTTTCCAACATTTTCAAAAGTCAGTAACGAACAAAGATTATGGTGGTTGTGAGTAGAAGTTCTTTCCACCTCCACAGATGTTATGAGAATAGTTCCAAGATTTTATCGCGCGACGCCCAAAGCGAAGTTCCACAGGTAACATTCCAATTTCATTGGCGAGTTTTTATCACAATAATTATTTTTTACAAAGAGTAATCCATTGGTACTACTTGTGGATTTTTTTTTCAAAATTATAAGCTTGACGTCTGGCGCCCCTGATTTCCAACAGGGGGTACGGCCGTACCGTCGTACCCCCCGTGGAGCCGCCAGTGGAGGCAATTCAATTTTACCCATCAAAATCCTCATTTCAGAAAATCTCAAAATTTCAGAATAGTTATTGCGTATTGAGTTACACATTATACTGACCGTTTTGATGAGTTCTATTGAATGCAGTTTGCAGTTTGGGGAAATTCTCATTGATTCTCATTTTATACCTCCTAGTTTTATACATAAAAACGTGTTTTTCCAGGTGTTTGTTTTCTGCATGTCATAAAATGAAAACCGCTGGAAATTTCCGGAAACTTTTTGCACTTGTCCATTGAACTTTTCAAGGGCTTTTTAATGACATATCTCTCAATATTGTGCAGTGTAGAAAAAATTGGCCAAAATTTTGAGGTGCCCAGAGTTTTGGTGGAGTAGTTTTGTTGACATATCAAATTTGATCTGAAAAACCAACTGAATCCAACGGTTTTTACCAGAACTCACTAGCTTCAACGGATCTTGATGAAAATGGGGGTGGACATATTTTTTGAATGACCCTGTATAAGTAGTTGTAGTAACACTTCAGTTGAGATTGCCTCCACTTTTTCAATACGATTAGGACACGTTAATTCATTACAACAACCCCCAATCAATAACAAACTGTTGGCGACAGAGAAAACTAGATAGGTACGTACATACCTACTTACATTATGCTTTTGAAATTAGATATGAAATGTGAAAGAAAATAAAAATAATAAAAGTAATAAAAAGAAGAAACAGCAGAAAAAGACCAAAAAAGAAGAATAAATGCATGTTTATACTTGGTTTTCCACTGTAGGCTCTAGGTAATGTCTGATTAATTGACCATATCATGTCATGATAAGGGATATCTTGCATTTGGAGCGAGATTTGGAGCTAGCTTTAGAAATAAACTAAGTAATTATCAATGGAGTATTATACTAAAAAAAATTTTTATTGAAATGAAAACTACATTGAAAAATAATTGACCCGTGTTTTTTTATTCAGTCAAAAACTGTATCGTTTGGGCGCAATAAATAAATAACATCAACTATTTCTGACGTCACAGCGAGTCATCACCTATACCGCCTGTGTAAATGACGTCAGAAATAGGCAGAATATAGGAATTTCGTTCATTTATTGCGGCCAAACGATATGATTTTTGGCTGAATAAAAAAATACGGGTCAGTTATTTTCCAATATAAATAGTTTCTGATTCCATCGAAAAATTATTTTTTCAATAGTATAATACTCTATTGGAGCGCCTGGAGCGGCTTAAGACTCGAAGCTGCTGCTATTAGAAAAAAGTAATTGAAGCTCGCTTGCCCAGAGAACTTATTGAAAACAGCAATGTAATCACATCCATCCAGTTCGATTCAATTTCTGAAGAGATCACTCAACTGACTTATTCAACCTCCAGATCGTCCAAATGGTGGAAATCATCAAAAGGGGGTTCACGGAGAGGAAGTGCACAGGAATGGTTTTTCTAGACGTGGCTCAGAGGTTTTTGATAGAGTATGGATTGATGGTCTGAAATACAAAGTGATAAAATTGGATCTGCAAGTGTATCTCCCAGCCATATCCAAATCCATATCCATCTCCAAGCATTTTCTTGAAATCGGGAGGTCAATTTTCAGCTCCACGTCTTGGCTTTGTAGCGGTTTTTGAATTAGCTCCCTAATCTTTTTGGAAGCAAAAGTGATGGTAAGACGAAAGAAGTGTGGGACTGATCTTATAAATAAGTCGACGGTTCTTTAAGAGAAAACACTGTTTATAAAAGTGATGGTCATCATGACATGATTGTGTTGTTGAATAATTGTTCGAAAGGTAGTTCTCTCGAATACTATGTGCTCCACGAATCCCACGATGTTCTGAACAAATAATCAGTTCCAATTTATTGTTATTGATCATTACTGATTATATGTTGCTCATGCTATGTTGTAACACTCTTTCATACTGGGAGGAGTGTGAGGTAACATCTTTTGATGGTGAGTTGTGAAAAAAGTGATTGAAAAAACTCGCTTCCTACAATAACAGGTGATGCCTGAAGCTTGACTATGTCACGTTGATTAGGTATAGGTAATAAAGTTCGATAAAAAAAATTAGGTATATCTGGAGTGGTCTAGCTTTGAAAACAAAATTAATATCAACTAGAGCGACTGAATTCACTCAGTGACTGAATATTCTGACAGCATGACAGCAAATTCTATATCAAACCGCTATCTACTTTTCTCTCAATAGTTTGCGCTCTTTCTCCCCTCAACCAAAAACAAAGATATTGGCAAGTCAGAAAGTCCATTCTGGAGGTTGTTCACTGACCACTTATATCGTATTCAAAAATCGCTGCTGCCATTATGGGTTCTCAAAACAAACCGTAAATTAAAACCGACCGATCTGGCAAACATATGTCAAAACAGGCTCATAATTTTTACCGTCGTCGAAGGAAACATCCTCTGCAGGGTGAGTTATTGCGACCGATTCTTGCGGTGCGCTTAACCTGATGCTATATACATCGAATGTTTTCGTTTTCGTGGCAACAGCTCGCCGGCCTCAGACTGGCCGAGGGTGGTCTTTGAGCAGTAAGAGCCGAGCCAGCAGCAGAGGGAACAACTGACCCAAAACTCCATTTAAAAGTCGCGCTGTGTCCGGGAAACTCCCTGCTGAGCAACTTTTCACCCCGATGGCCATTGAAAAAGCCCCCGCCACTACGAACACCACCCGTGTGATGGAGTATAACTAACGATGCAATCTTAAATTGCATGTAGTATGTATATGTGAAAGGCTATAGAGGAAATGGGAAATGCTAATGCTGTAATGCAGTGGCCATAAAACCCGATCTGCATGCATGGGACGGCTTAATTCGGCACCACCGAGACGAATAAACGCAATTCCGGAACCTCATAATGCCGATGCGCAGATGTAATGTAAGCAGTATAAGGACCCCATCTAAAAATTACCGTCTTGATCCATCTGAGGGTTTTTGGGAATGCTGAGAGAGAATGCCTGGCGTGAAAATGATGGTTCAAGGTTCAAGAAACTACCCCGTTGCCTCCGTCGATGTTGAATATTAGCGAGTTTGCCTGGAATACCTAAGCTTATACGATGTAGATATAATAAGTATAAGCCCCGGTTGCACCATAAAATTTAATCATGAAATAGCTAATTGAGGATTTGCTTTGGCGAATTTCAGCATTGAGATCAATGAATAACACATTTTTATGGAAGATTATGAGAAAAAATTCAGTTTGAAACAGCGTCTATGCATTTCCTGTGTTCAGTCAACCAGTAGGTATTGGACTATTTCATTATTTTTTTTTTGTGCAACCGGGGGTAAGTATAGTATGATATAAGTAATACCATGCGATCAACAAAATTCGGAATTGAGGTAGGCTGTGACCTGGTCAAATTTCAGGATGTCAAGCTGCTTTCGGCCAGAGCACAGCCTACCCCAATTCCGAATTTTGTTGATCAAATGGTACTAGTATATGTATGTACCACAACCCACCTATGAGTAATTTTTATAGTATGTGAAATGATTGAGAATATAATACTTAGGTATTCCATACTTATATTATTCACGGCTTTTTTCATTGGATGTATGGATGTGCTAGTTAGTGGCTCTTCCCTAATGCTGTTAGGTAGTGATGGCTACTGAAGAAGATGATCCCCAAGTGCGGCGGTACTAACAAAATGGGATGAAAATGCCCGCCCACTGGTCCACTGCTTATCGCTGCAAAGGTCCCAGCTTCTGATGCTCATCAAAAGTAGTGAGTACTACATCTCGGAGCCGAAAATAACACAAATAGGCATCCTCCAGTTTCGTAAATCACCACTTCAAGCGCTGAGTCGACTCCTCCCGGCGAACGCACATAGCGGAATCACCATGTGCATTTAGTCGAGTAGCGACATCTAGCTACCGAAAACAGAATAAATAGGCATTATCCAGTTTCATAAATCGTCACCTTGAGCGCTGATGTCGACTCCTCCCACTTTTTTGGCAACCGCACATAGCGGATACTTGAACAGCAAACAGGTATAAAGAGGGAGATATATGCATTAGGAAATGGGTAAGTTTCATGTGGAGAAAATCTTCTAACACAGTGCACTCACGCGCGTGTCTAGACAGGCGCCTAGCATCTAGTGACAACTAGCTGCCAAGCCGTTAGCACCAAGTTAGCATCGTACGATTCGTACCAACACAACACATTTTTCACGACCAAGCAAGGCCGTGAAACTGATTATAGGTACCTGGGGGCCTTTTTTCGGGACACAGGTGATCCGTTCACATGTGAAGTTGCTAGGCACCCAGGGCTGTGATTGAGTATCACCTAGGCCACATCGCATGAGGAACTATTCCCCGGTTCCGAAAATACGGCCCCTGGTCTGCTCAAGCACTCTAGTAGTCGCACTATCTGTAAGTCGATGCAAGGGACGAAGAAAGGATCCATTTTTCCAAGTATATTTGCTTTTGAAACTAAATTATATAATTGATTTGCACATGATTATTATGCCTCACAATAATATTGTTAGAAGCTGCGAAGCTCTCGTAGTCGAGCGATTCCACTACATTCAAGAGCAAACGCGTAGGTATACTGGTATGGTGTGGTGGCTCTGGATGGAATGTTCGAGAAAGCTAGAGATCCCGACGTGAGAATAAGACACATCTGTACAATTGGTGGAGGTGCGGTGCTTCTAGAGAGCACCAGTACATACGCGAAAGTGAACACCTCAGCGAAGTTAAGAAAAGCGATAGTTAAGTGCGACCGACGATTTAACTGACGTGTATTTCAGTACGCAGTAATAAATAGTGTGTGTTTAAACGTTCGTCTCTCAATTATTATAGTACCCAATGCAAATTCGTAACAATATGTAAATGTCGATCTTTACTTGATAATAATTACATTCGCTGGTGAAATGCTTTCATTACTCTAGACATTGCTCGATAACATTACTATACAGTCCGTGAATTGCCTGTGTGATTGTACCTGGCAAGAGAGATGATAAAATTGCTACCTACGCAGAGATAGCAAATTGCAAATCATCGTCTAAATATCGTGTAACAGTGGGTGGGTACTAATCTTAAATTATGACGGCTGTAGATGAAGCTATCCCATAAGCTTATTGAGAACAAAAACTTGGTGTGATTGT
This sequence comes from Anaspis maculata, assembly GCA_949128115.1. Lineage (NCBI taxonomy): Eukaryota > Metazoa > Arthropoda > Insecta > Coleoptera > Scraptiidae > Anaspis > Anaspis maculata. Next base: position 52,822,824 of record OX421961.1, on the reverse strand, counting down.
AGTATGGTCGTGACTGGGAAGCGGGAAAAATTAAAGCGTTTTAATTGCACGCGTTGAATATTTTTTGCGTTATTGAGTTAATTGAGAATTAATGATTCTTCCACGATGGGCATGTAGATGCGAAATCTAATTAAAAGTTTGCCACATGATTTCATAAACATCGTTTCATTTTCATTTAAATTATAGACGCCGCATTTTACGAGGTACTGGTGGCGTGTGAATTTGCATTCTTTTGAATGAAACTCTCGTTCAATCGAGTATTATTTATGAACATTACTTTTAATTTTATTGAATAAAGTAGGTACGTATACTTGAATAAATAACGATTAATATGACGGTTTTCGACCGCTTGTTTTGTGAGCGTTGATTTTTATATTTCTTTCTACTCTTATTACGGGCGGTAGGTATCTTCTTGTATTAGAGGTTCGCGGTCCGTGCGTCTTCGTTTCCATTTTTCAGCGGGACTATTTCAGTTTCCTTCCTTGATTTATTTGTTTTGTTGGTCTTTTTCGAGAGGTGTTTAATCTTCCTGAAAGCTTGTTACATCCTTGTTCATCCTTAACGTCGTTATAATGCAATAACTTGAAAGTCAAGTGTTTGTTCCCGCCTCTTCTCACCCTTTTTGGTGATTACGATGCCTAGCATACAGAGTGCTTCTAAGAAATTAATGAAATAACCTGAAATTCCATCTCAGCATTCTCAGCTTAGTGACTGAGTAATTTGTTTTATCAATTTGGTCTTTGCTTTTAAGGTTAATGTTAGCATCACCGCCTGCTTCAAATCCAAGCAAAAGCAAATCGGTGTCGTTGTGGAATTACCCATATACTACGTCACATTATTTTTATTTGGCAGGATTCTGTATTTCAGACACACATACTAATAATGAGCATACGTGGTAATTTTGTGAACTTTACACACCCTTAGCAATTTTAAAGGGCCCTGATGGTCATTTTCATTTAGTAACATTCAGATATCGGATGTATGGTTTGTAAATTTTTTAACTGTCTATATTCAACTCTACCTGCTCCAGTGTCATGCTGCGCGCCCTTTATAAGTCAGTTTTAACCTACGATCTTACTTCAGAAAAATATTCCACTCGTTTATAGTCCGAAATAGTTAAGGACGGAGTTGTATTGGTAAAATAAGCGTTGCGAAATCAATCCGTCTGGGTTTATTCCTCGACGGATTTACCATTTTGGTCTCTTTCGAAAGCGTCAAGGATGTACTTTGGTTTGAGGCCATTGGCATTTCCAAAATCCAAGAATCAAAAAAAATATTTTTGGATTTTGGAAATGGTGGGAATTTGCTGATCTCTATTTACGAAATTCTAAATGATTTTGGGAAACTTTTAGTTTTTTTTTCACTGTGTGCGTGCACTGAACTTCTATTTAATCTACAGGGGAATTCATTAGCCTCAAAAATGGGGCAAAAAGTCAAATATGTCTAGGAACCAATGAAATATTTTACAGGCAGTTTCGGAAAAACTGAGCTTTTTGTGATTTATGATTCAGCCATCAACCGAAATTCAGTGCACAGTTGATAACTTTCACTGATTAGTCTATCACCAACAGTTCCCAAAAATCACTTTGAATAAATGAAATAGTGAGGGGCAAACTCCTAGCCTTTGACATCTCAATTACCTCATATATTAAAAAATTCACTTGATTATTTTTTGAGCTTTTTGGTCGCATACTTGAGTGGATTACTTACTTGAATTGCCTGTGGAGTGATAGAACTACCGTTTTGGACTCGGAATGCGATGCTTTATTCCTGAATAAGCACGTACATATTGTATTATGTGCGCACCGCACACTGACGAGCCCCCAATAAGGGCGAAACACGTGTCTGTGCAGTTAAGGTCCAACCGTCTGATGTTGTGGTAGTCGGAGAGCTTTGTTTCATCAAAAATGCGACGTGCCCGCAATATGGCATTAAGAGGCGCCATATTTGTATTTGCTTGTTTGTTGTTTTCTAACATTGCTCTACTCGGCGTGAGTATACATGTGTACACTTACCATCGATGCTCTTGGTGACGGTGTGGCTTTACGTGGAATTGTGTTTAATTCTTTCGCCTGCCTGATGCCTTGAAATATAGCATCTGCAGAATGCCTTTGATAGATGGCGCCGCTTAGAGGACTCACATATCAGGAGTCCTTCTAGGTGTATATTACCATGAGATCTCTGGCTGCCACAGCATCGGATGGTTTGACCGAATGCCTGAGCACTGATGAGCCCCCAATCAGGGCGAAGCACGTATCACTGTCTGTGCAGTTTCGGTCCGACCGTTACTGATAGTCGGAGAGCTTTATTTCATTAAAAATTCGAGGTGCCCAAAATATGGCCCTAGAAGGCGCAATATTTATATTTGCAATAATATATTATTCTTTTACTTCCTTGTTTATTGTTTCAATTTTGATCTTAAAATGATGACCCAATTACAGGAAGGCGTGAAGGCGTGATATACGTAATAAAATTCTTGTTCTTTCGCCGACGTTTCGTCTTTTATTCAGACATTATCTAGGCTGTAAACAATAAAACATAAATAGAACATATAATAGGGAACTGAAAATGTATGGAATTACCGTAAAAAACTTGTAAATGTTGAAAGATTTTTTGACATATAATAAAATGTGACAAATTTAAAAATTCAACAATAAAACCACACAAAAACAGTTTTACAAAAAAGTGGTGTAGAGGTGTGTAAAGGTGTGAATGTGTATAAAGGTATGAAGGTGTAAAAGTGTATGAAAACTATGGAAACATGATGAAATGATGTACCTGAAACTCAACCACTATTATTAGACGTGATTAGACCTTTGTAAATTGCATGTAAATTCTCAACATCTCTCCGTAAATTACACGTGTTCTCTTTTTGAATGAAAATCATTTCAGATAATAAACGTTTTTTTAAATAAAATTCCCTGTCTAAAATTTTGACATCAACAAAATTGAAAATATGACCTGTGTCAGCAACGTGGTTGGCTAAAGCCGTTCTGTTGGATTTAGCCAGATTGTGAGCTTTGCAGTCGTTTTGATGTTGTCTTACGCGGTCTTTAAGCTTTTGTTTTGTCTGACCTACATAGCAGAGGTCACATTTTTGACAGTTAATTTTGTATATGAGATTAGAACTTGACATGACTGGTGTTGGATCTTTTGAATTTTTATACAATGTGCGGAGGGTTTTATTATGACAAAAAGATATTACAATATTTAATGGTCTAAATACGTTTCTAAGTTGGTTGTTTATTTTTGGAACGTTAATTATTTTACAATATTTGTAATATCTCTTTGTCATAATAAAACCCTCCGCACATTGTATAAAAACTCAAAAGATCCAACACCAGTCATGTCAAGTTCTAATCTCATATACAAAATTAACTGTCAAAAATGTGACCTCTGCTATGTAGGTCAGACAAAACAAAAGCTTAAAGACCGCGTAAGACAACATCAAAACGACTGCAAAGCTCACAATCTGGCTAAACCCAACAGAACGGCTTTAGCCAACCACGTTGCTGACACAGGTCATATTTTTAATTTTGTTGATGTCAAAATTTTAGACAGGGAATTTTATTTAAAAAAACGTTTATTATCTGAAATGATTTTCATTCAAAAAGAGAACACGTGTAATTTACGGAGAGATGTTGAGAGTTTACATGCAATTTACAAAGGTCTAATCACGTCTAATAATAGTGGTTGAGTTTCAGGTACATCATTTCATCATGTTTCCATAGTTTTCATACACTTTTACACCTTCATACCTTAATACACATTCACACCTTTACACACCTCTACACCACTTTTTTGTAAAACTGTTTTTGTGTGGTTTTATTGTTGAATTTTTAAATTTGTCACATTTTATTATATGTCAAAAAATCTTTCAACATTTACAAGTTTTTTACGGTAATTCCATACATTTTCAGTTCCCTATTATATGTTCTATTTATGTTTTATTGTTTACAGCCTAGATAATGTCTGAATAAAAGACGAAACGTCGGCGAAAGAACAAGAATTTTATTACGTATATCACGCCTTCACGCCTTCCTGTAATTGGGTCATCATTTTAAGATCAAAATTTAAAAAAAAAAAAAAAAAAAAAATTATATTTGCATGTTTGTTTTGTTGTGTTTTTATTATGTATATTAATTTCCCAGAAAACTGCAAAAAAATTCAAATTTTAAAACTGGTTGCTTCCAAAATAAGGTGACTAGGATGATAAAACAAAGAAACAAAGGTGCTCAACTCAATTTTACTACATTTTAATCGACCATCACTGATTAGTGATGACCAACAGAAAATCCGTGCCAACAGATCTGTGGCCTGTACCTGCGCAGTACGTCTTCTGCGTCTCTTCCTGAAACGTACTCATAAACTTACCTGCAGTCCCTGCAGTGGTGCAACCTGAGACCATCCTGCTGCGATATCCTACGTCTAGGTATACCTCGAGGTATACCTTCATTGAAATGAGGTCGGCGGTGGAAATAACAAGAACGGCAGAAGAACAACGACGTATCGCGCGTTCGGTATTTGTTTACATGCATAAAACATAGATTTTTATTATCTGGAAAACACGCTGTAGTAGGCCGACATGGGGGAGGGGGCCATGTGCATGGTGTGGCTGGTCTGTCTATACGAGAGATGGTCCGCTGGAGGATGTGCGGAGAAAGAAGAAGCACAGAGAGGAAGAAGAGGGCCCAAGCTACATCGCGGCTTGCATATAACTAACATCAATTTCTCAGGCTGTCAGGGAATCATTGGATCGGAAATAAAATGTCCAAACCGAAACGTATGCCTCACAAAAGCAATAAATATACATGAGATGGTCCGAATTCGATCTGATCTCGCATCAATTCTATAAATTAATTTGTTAAAGAGCAGGTGAGCCGACCGCAACCCAGTACCTGTCCGTGTTGTCTAGGCCAGTGGTTCAAAATTTATGGGTGCAACCAGAAAGTAGACGTAAGTACCCTATGATAATAAAATAACATATTAAATAAGTATACTATTTTCTTCATATTGTTCTTTTTTAGGAGCTATTCGCATTTCGCATTTCGCATTGACACATAAGAAAGAATACCTAACTTGACTAATTTATAAGGATTAAGTTAGGTAGGTAGTGGATACCTATTAAGTAGGTAAGTATAGGTAGGTACTCACGCACCCATCTATAAAAAGTTGAGGGCTACTGGTCTAGCAGGCTTGGTATTTGGCACCACAACCTTGCTGTACTAATTATTTATATTGGAATAAAGATTAATCACCCTATTTGATTCATGTAATGCATATAATGCGATAGGTATGCAAATACGCTAGCCGGCTACTTGAATAAAAACAGCCGCTAATTGTCACGTTTTGATTATTATTAGCTTTTTATTTGGTTGAAACCACAAGCAGTACAGGACCCATTCTACAAGGAGAGAGAAAGACGGGGGGACGGGGGGGAGCTGCTGCTTACTGAACATATTTCATTCAGTCAGTTATTGATTATAGGTACTTCAAAACTGATGAATTTTGTTATCACGTATAATTAAAACAAATATGTAGTGTATCTACTTATGTACAAAAATGATATTGCATTATCAAAGCACCTTTACAGATGATTCAAATGATCTTCAAAGACGTTGCAGGAAGGATGGCTACGATGAGAAGTTCCACGGCAGACATGACGACGATTTTTTTTCAAACCAGTAAGGGTTGCCTCAGCTGAACTGTGATTTAAGTTACTTGGGCAAAATTTCTAGTTTAGCATTGCATGGTTGCCGCCCTCTTCAGTATTATTATGGGTTGGGTTGCCCCTGCACTGGAACACTAAGTTTATTGTACTCCATCAACCAGTGGCGTATCTAGGGTAAATTGCGCCTAGGGCAAAACATGAAAATTGCGCCCCTGAATTAGAAACCCTGGGAAATGCGCCGCAGGCAGTTTTTCAGAATTCAGGTGAGCCAACGACAAATAGGGCCCCCACGTGTGATCCGTTCGCATGCAAAGTTGCTAGGCAACCAGGGCTGTCACTAGGCTATCACCTAGGCAACATCACTTGATGAACTGTTCCCTGGTTCCGAAAATAGGGTCCCTGTTATAGGTTATACCTAGATCAGATGAAAAAGTTGAAAGTTGATCGTCTGTTTGAATGTATTGGTTTTGATTTTCCCTCTTTCTCTGTTCCCATTTCGCTTGTAAATTATTGCTCACACGAATTGCGCCCAATAGTTCAAATATCTACATTATCCAGGGTGTCTCAAAACTCGCGCTCCAGAGAACACTGACATGGTGCCGACGACAATAATAGGTTCCCAGGAAACGGAAGAAGAAAATGTATTGCTGCTTGCATAAAGGAGTCATGAGTTTTTTGAATCCACCAATCCCGGAGGGTCAATTCGAGGTAAATTTGCAAAATTCAACCCAGTTGCTAAGTTTTGAAAGTAATACCAACTGCCTGTCATGTAATAAATGTTTGGCTCACTGTAACTGTGACACTGCCAGATTTAGATACTTGAACCTGGCAACTTGAAATTGAGGTAACATACCTCAAATGTACAGGTCTGTGATTGGTTAACTTAACTTTTGTCTTTTCTCGAATACCATTTGAGGTAGATTTTTTTCCTCGGTATTACACATCTGACTGCTATCTAGTTTTGCTTCATTTTCTCTGGGGAGTGAGTTTTGAGACATCCTGTATATAATTATATGAAGTTCAAAGAACTTGGTCTTTGATTCGTTTTTCCAATTTTGTTCTTTATTTTTTCACATTTCTATCTTTTCCTCTCATTTGCGCCCTGAGGATTAAAGTGCGCCCATGGCACGTGCCCCACTTGCCCCCCCGTAGATACGCCTCTGCCATCAACCGGACTCACCGATCCGCAAAGGTGTGTCTGTAGGCTTGTACCATCAGAAATTTCAAACTAGTTAGAGCCAATGAAAAGCGCCCAAATCAGTTTGCAAACTTATTTTCTCGATTGCTATTGCGGCTCCGACTACTTAGTTTAAAACCTCTTGATGGAACAAACCTTGTGTATGTATGTTTGATGGTTGGTCAATCCAAGCACTGGGACCGACAAACGCACGGTTTAACGGACTCCGTTTTCCACCCCCGAACGCAGGTGCGGATGTCCGACACATCCACGTCCTGTGCCGGTACGTTCCTAAGTTCATCAGCCCCCCCCCCCCGTGACTATGCAGCCGGTTTTTCTCTATACCTTACCGTACTAACGGTTGCAGGCATGGTATTGGCTGCAACAAACGGATATAAACCCATTCAATAACAGTATTTTTGTGAGTCAGGAAGCAGGAAGGTAAAAACGTCACATTCTGTTGAGCATTCACAAACTTTTCACCCAAACTAGCCCCGAGTGCTTCGCTTTTTATATTTACGCACTTGAGATGGGACGTCACTCTCTGCGTCCTTTCTCCAATTTTTTTTTTCGAATACAAAGTACTATGGGTGTTTCAGCAATGATAGCAAAAAAATTTGCTAATAATTGTGGGTAAATCTTGTCAAAATATGACTGAAACTTATATACCATTTTGTCAAGTTCGTCCTATTAACAAAGATTCTTTCAAAGTTGACTTTTTACGGATTTAAAAAAAACTGTAGCTTAGTGACGTTTTGACGAAAATAGCTCAAATTCAGCATACACTGATTTATCGAAACTATCTACCGACCCGCCAAATTTTGAAAGAATTCAACCAGTGGTGTAGGAGTTGAGAGGGTCAATAATTTAGAAGCATCCGAAGAAAAGTTGACTTAAGGTGATCCCTCATAAGTTCTATGCCACTGATTGGATTCTTTCAAAATTTGGCAGGTTGATAGATAACTATGACACACGACAAACCAACACGATATCAGACTGAACTGGCTCTCAGATGAAGGAGTTGATGAACGGGTGGGGTCCGGATTTGGACACGGTGGTTGAGGTAGATGACACAGCGGTGGATAACCTCTTGAACAAAATCCAAAAAGCGCAAAGAATGAGTGATGAAGATTCAATGCTTTTATGTGTACACTTCCCTGAATTCAAATTTTACGAACGTCCAAGCTCTATAAGTGAACTCTACGATTTTCCTCACCGTATAAAAGTACACTAGCTTTTCCGCGAGAAGTGAATACTGTACTTTCTTTGTCGGCCGAGCTATACATAAGTTGAAAATTCGGGAGAAATGTTCTTTCTCACTGCTGCCTGGGAAAGAATGAAACTCTTTCACATGATGTGTTGTTTGAAAGTCCAGTGTCTGTGGTGAATGTAAAAAAAAACTTGATAGACGTTCACCCGATCTTTTCCTCCACAAGTTTGCACGTTTGGGGCTCTATCGACAAACCAGCTAATGCTAAATTAAAGCTAAATTTGTCAAAACGTTCCTGAGCTACAAATTTTTGAAATCCGAAAAAGTGAACCTTGAAGGGCTGTATCGAGGGCTGTATCTTCGTCATTAGGCCAAACTTTGCCAAATGTTATATAGGTTTTCGTCATGTTTTGACGAGATCTACTTTCACTTAAATTTTATGCTATCATCGCTGAACACCCTGTATAAGAGAACGATGGTGCAAGATAGCAGGGTCCGTGTTTCGTTTATGTTTCTATAATATCTTGTATGCGCGAGGTAGTGGTGGTGGTGGTGTGAAGTCGGGGCGTGTAGCGAATTTCCGTGGGGCCCTGCTTCGGGGGTGATGGGTGGGTGGAGGAGAGGAGCGTCGGTGTTCCCCAGGCACGTAGTGGCGTCGCTGGAGGCGGCTGGATGATAAACGACGCATGTGTTTCCAGGGTAATGAGGAATCCGGCTGTATAGCGCAATTGTCACCGACCGGGCGCACTACGCCGACACCGAGTTTATTAAGGTGTAATAATTCTGATAACAGCTGCACTTTATATAATGATGCATGGAATGCCTCCCGTGCACGGCACGCGGCGCATTCGGGTGAACCGTGGCGTGCTCCGGTCGGCCGGCGTTTCTCCTGCTCTGCAAAATTTTAAGCATTTCGGTAGTGTTGCAATAAGGCTTTCATCTGACAACAAATGTTCTCCTCAAGCTTCCAATTGAACGCAAAAAATCACAACAGTATATAGTTATAACGAACCTAATAAAAATATATGGCTTACCTTTGCCTTCTCTAATGCAGAAACATCTGGAATCGAATATAAAGTAATTCCCTGTTTGACCTAGGCTAGCCATTATGTGGTAAGTAAATGTGTTAATTTGGAAGACAAAACATCGATCCATCAGGAATCCGGTAAGCGTTTCCAGGGAATGATTTATGTGGGCAGCAATAAATAACCAGAATTACATAATTGCTGTAAAATGTAAAGAGTTATTGGCTTTTTACAGTTAAAAGGCCGTAACTACCGAAAGAGGCCATAAATTACCGAATGGGCAGAGCCCACAAGGCTCTGGAAATGTATTATGGGGATGCGTATACATGGACAAATAAACGACTAGTCGGGAACAATGCGTGCTTTTACGAGAGGCATTCTTATATTTGAAAAGAGAAAGTCAAATATCGCGAAGGAAGTTCCATTCATTCCATCAGCCACCCGTAGTCGCATAACGCATACTCAGTGTGCGGTTTGTTCCACCAGAAAATACAATCATTATGAAAAAAAAATGAAGAGATTCCAATTTTCTGTATGTTCAGGCTGTTGTGTCAGGCAAGGAATGCCAACATTATACCTGCCGGGCTGCAAATAAAAGGTCTCGGCTACTTCTCCGTAAATGGGGGAGAGGATGGCTGGCATTGTCCTCCTCTCAGCAGGTGTCGGGCTAATTCTAATCCTCTCGACCAAAGTTAATTGTTTCATTGTGCACGGTCTAGCTTATGAGCATAGGCGTATGAGCAACCGAAAAGAAATAAAAACGGTGTGAGACTTGGGAGTCTTGGGACATAGGTATTATTGTTCGAAAATTGAAAAGAAGCGATTCTTCCAAATCGGTGCCTAAATGGGCGTCGGCGCTGGTCAAGGTTTTTGATAGGCTACACAATCCATTAAAATTCATTTATACAGGGTGTCCCAGAAATGGCGCATTAACTCTCCAGTACGTTGTAGCGGACCTTCCATGGAACTCTAGAAAAATAGTACAAAAAATCCTCCTTGACCACTCTTTGAGATAACTATAAGAGTTTGCATTTGAAAATTCTTTATTTTTGTGATTTTTTCAAAATCGCAATATTCATCTCATTTATCACAAAGCCCTTTTATCATTTTTTGGTGAAATAATCCTCAACAACTTTTGATTAACGGCTACAGCCAATTTTAAATTTTGCAAATTTTCAATCAAATTACCCAGAAAATGGATCTGGCATCATCGATGAAAAACAAATGGGTAGATATGAGTAGGTCGAGTACCTTGGTCGAGTAGGTATTGTGGTGTTTCACCCACGGGGGGGTTAATCAAACTCTTCGATTGGTATAGTAACAACTGAATAACAATTTATTAGCAGAAGGGCACATCTTGCCTGGTGAGTGGTTATCTTTCGTCTGCGGTGCACAGCACACACAAAACATTGCGAATACAGTAAGATCCCGTGAGGGGTTCTCCCAAGCTACCTGGAAGGGCAGTGGGGGTGCTCAGCTCATATTATACAATCTACTTAGATAAGGACATATGCACTTAACATGCTCCCACCTTTGACGGAATGTCAATATTGAACTTAAAATACTTATGTAGGTATAAATAACACTTCGGTAATCAATTATTGTAAATGCAACAGAGTATATCTTAGTATTATTTAGAAACAGGGGAAAATATCAAAAGTAGTAATAAATCAAACAGTTACAGTGATATGGTAATTAAATGAACAAGAATAAAGGTAATCATATCAAAAATATAATAAACGAAAATATTTGTGAATCTTCAGTTTAGAAAAGCGCGGATTAAGTTTTACACTTTAGCACTTTGATACTTTGTCAGTCCTTTGTCACCACTTGATCACGGCAGCACTCAATTAGTCCCTTGATTCTTCGATGGGAAGCACGCAAATCTTGCGGGTACTTCTTTTGATGGCACCGCCGCTGGCTGTTTGAATTGTAGCCACGCGAGCGACTTTATCGGCGCCCAAATGTAGGGTGACAACACGGCCCAATTTCCACATCAATGGAGGAATGCCATCTTCGGCAATCAGCACCATGGCCCCTGGACGAACTTGGTCCGCTGGAGAATTACGCCACTTAGCGCGCGTCTGCATTTGTGAAAGGACTTCACGGTGCCAGCGGCGCCAGAAATGCTGCCTCAGCTGCTCGATCCGTTGCCAGCGGTCCAAACGATTCTCAGGAATCTCCAGGTGGTCAGGCTCGACTGGTGCAGTGAGGGACTCAAATACGAGGAAGTGGCCGGGTGTGAGAACTTGGAAATCGTGGGCGTCATCGGACAATGGAGTTAGAGGACGGGAATTAAGGATGCTCTCTATACGACACAGCAAGGTACTCATCTCCTCAAAAGTCAGCTGTGAGTTCCCTAAAACCCTCTTAATGTGAATCTTGACTGCTCTAATCAAACGTTCCCACAAACCGCCAAAATTCGGGGAACGGGGCGGAATGAACTTGAATTCCGTGTTTTCAAAATGATGTTGAAATTCTTCGCGAAATTTCGAATTTTTAACAATACTGGCGGCTTCTCTGAGATCTTTGTCGCCTCGTGCAAAATTCGTGGCATTATCGCAGAAAATTTTCGCGACGTTTCCTCTTCGGGAAATGAATCTACGAAACGCGTTCAAAAAGGAAGCCGAAGAAAGGTCGCCAACTAATTCTAAATGAACGGCCTTTGTTGCCATGCATACGAACAATGCCCCGTACGCTTTCACCAGTTTGGCAGAGCGGTAGCTACCCTGTTTAACGAACAAAGGGCCGAAGTAATCGAGGCCCGTGTACGCAAAAGCTCTACCTGCGGGTGGGATCCTCGCTTTGGGTAGATCGCCCATTTTGGGGTTTATTGTTCGAGGTGTTACTCGAAAACACCTCACGCAATTGCGTGTTATTTTCCTTACGGAACTTCTACCTGAAAGCGGCCAATATTTTGCTCTCAATGAAGATAGAGTTGATTGTGCCCCAGCGTGCAAATTTGACACGTGTTCCTTTCGGATTAAAAGCTCCGTTACATGATGTTTCGGAAGTATTATCGGGAATTTTCTATCGTACGATATATCAGCGTGCCTGATTCTACCGCCAACTCTCAAGATTCCGTCATCTCCTATGAACGGATCTAAGGAAGTCAATTTGCTTCCTCTGGCTAAATTGCGAGCTTGGTTCAAATTAGCAAGGTCTGAATGGAATTCGCGATTTTGAATGTGTTTTATTATGTGATCATGGGCATTTCTCAGTTCTTTGACGGTCAAGTGTCCCACAATTCTGGAATCGGACTTAGTTCTTGCGTTGTTTATGAACCTCAAACAATGTGCGATTACACGTTGCAGTTTATCAAAGGAAGAGAATCTCTCTAAAACTTCAAATGTTGGAGGGACCGTCACGGCAAGAACTGTCTTGCGTTTTTCCGCGAGTTCCTCAGGTACATCGCGGTAACTCATTTGAGTTAGCGGGGTGGAATTCCATTCTTCCGTGTTCTTTGAAAGCCACTTTGGCCCATTGAACCAGAGCGCGTTTCCATCTAATTGATGGGCTTCTAAACCGCGGCTCACATAATCGGCCGGGTTTTCACGGGTGTTTACGTGATGCCATTGATCTTTATTCGTGTTTCTTTGGATCTCGCCGACACGATTTGACACATATGTTTGCCAAACGTTGGCTGGCGATGCAATCCAATGCAAAACAATGGTGGAATCAGAAAACAAGTACCGGTTCGCTATCGGGATTCTCAAGGAGTTCTGCACTGTCAGCATTAGCTGTACAGATAAAAGAGCACCGCATAGCTCTAATCGTGGTAAGGAAATTACCTTTACTGGAGCGACTCGTGATTTTGACGACAATAATCTGGACTGGAAATTTCCGAGGGAATCACTTGCTCTGAGATAAATGCAAGCGCCAAAGGCCTTTATGGAAGCATCCGCAAAGGAACAAATATCAATGGCAATCGGATTTGATATCACAGCGTGACGTGGTATAGAAAGATCATTCAAACAATGCAAACTTTCTGCAAATTGCTTCCAGGAATCTCGTATACCTGCCGAAACCTCGTCATCCCAGCCCAAATTCTTATCAGCCCATAAAAGTTGCATCAATAGCTTGGCCTTGAGTACAACGGGTGCTATCAGACCCATCGGGTCATATAAAGCGGCAATGCGACTGAGAATTTCTCTCTTTGTTATTGAACCGGAAGTGTCTATCGGGGTTGTCTTGCATAATAAACTGTCAGAGTTTCGGTCCCAAAACACACCTAGTGTTTTGGATATGCCGCTTTTGTTCAAATTTACAACGCTAGCACCAACATCGTCTGGTGCGGCATTTGCCAAAAGGACTGGGTGATTAGAAGACCACTTGGCCAGTTCAAAACCTCCTTGGGCAAATATTTCTTTTATTGCATTTTGCAAATTTACAGCTTCCTGTAAATTACTACTGGCGACGATTATATCGTCCACGTAGGCGTCTCTTTGTATTACAAGACTGGCGTCGGGATACTTATCCTCAACGTCTCGGGCCAATTGTTGAATGCATCTAACAGCCAAATAGCTCGAAGAGCTTAAACCGAAGGTGACCCTATTCAGCCGATAAATTTTTATCGGTTCATCTTCATGGAACCTCCAAAATATTCTTTGGAAATCGGTGTCTCTTTGATCGACAAGAATTTGTCGGTACATGTGCTTAATATCAGCAGTAAATACATATTCACGCGAGCGGAATCTCAGCAGTATTGACAACAAATCATCCTGTATCACAGGGCCTACCATCAAGTTTTTATTGAGGGAAAGGTAATCGCTGTTACTTCCCGTGGTTCCGTCAAATACCACTCGCGTTTTTACAGAATTTTCGGACAGAGATTTGAAAACAGCGTGGTGTGGGAGATAGTACGACCGTTCATTATTGATTTCGACTTCTGGTACTAATTCCATATGCCCCAAATCTAAATACTCCTGTATTACAGCGGAATACTGAGATTTCAATTGGTGGTTTCTGGAAAAGCGTTTTTCCAGCAAATTAAATCGGCGCAAAGCTAATTCCGAGGGATTGCTCCAAATCGTTTGTTCGTTTTTAAGCGGAAGTCGCACGACAAATCTTCCTTCGTCATTTCGCCGGTAGTTTTTTACAAAATGTTCTTCGCACGCGATTTCTTCAGCTGTCCAAATGTTTTGCTTATGAGGAATTTCCTCTTGCTCCCAAAACCTTGTCAGGGTGGTATTTAATTGCTCATCTTGCAGCGACGTGACTGCGTGATTGCAGGTCGCGACCGCCGACCTCGTGCTTCCCTTCAGGCTTGTCGCACCCCCAACTACCCAACCCACTCGAGTATGGGTCAAGAATAGCGACGGGTCGCCGATCTTTATCCTTTTATCAAGAAGTAGCTGCCAAAATAACTCCGCGCCGATCAATAAATCTATGGCGCTTGTCTCGAAAAATGTTGGATCAGCCAAGGGAAATTCGGGCGAGATTTCGCCAACGTTCCCGAGCGGGACGCGCGGTAGGTTTTGTGTTATCTTCTCGACAACACAGCAACTCATCATGGCCTCGAATTCTTCGACTCGTGACCTGAACTTGACGCGTGTCATACGGTTTGCCTCGCTGTTTACGCCACTGATTCCCGAAATTCTGAGGTTTGCTGCCGCGGTCTTGAGTTCGAGTTTTCTAATGAACGCAGCGCTTGCAAAATTCATTTGTGATCCAGGATCGAGCAGGGCTCTACCCGAAATCCATTGACCTTTATTGTTGGCTACTAGGACCACGGCAGTGGACAATACGGTTTCATTGGCGTCGGCAAAACAATGAGTAGCGACATTCTCGCTAGATTCACTTGTCGCGGAGACACTGGTGTTTTTATGGGCTTCATGAAGCAAATAATTTTGACCAGATTCATTGCACTCGGAGCACTTGGCTCGAGACCGGCAGTCGGTCGTTGCGTGGTTTTTACGCAAGCAATTCTTGCACAATAGCATCGAATTTGCCTTTTTAACCCGGTCGCCAATGCTTAATCGAAGAAACTCTGGGCAAAAATCTATTGAATGTGGTTTTTTACACAAGTAACATTGAAACTTGTCACGTTGCGCGGTAGCCACATGACTCGATTTGAACTTTGAAAAATTACTATTGTTAGCAATCTTAGGGTGGTGTGTGTTTGGCGCGAAAGGCGGTATACCTTTGGGAGTAGAATTCGCGTCACTTAACGCTTCTAAAAATCTACACCTTTTTTCTAGGAAGGCCACGAGGGCGTCCTGCGTAGAAACTTCGTCATCCAGCGTGTTTTCCCACTGCCTCAACGTTTCGTAATCGAATTTTTTCGACATTATAGGTACGATGATCGCGTTCCATTCATCAACAGGAATGTTGAATGATTTTAAACCCTCACGGTGGCATTTTAGATCGTTTAACAGTGCGTATAGCGCGGTGGCTGAGGCTTTGCGCACCTCCGCGATATTCAAAATTGATCGAACATGATCGTTGACAATTAATCTTTTGTTTTGGAATCTCCTTTTCAGAAGATTCCACGCACCAATATAATTTGCATCCGAAATCTCTATCGCTTCTATGGCCTTAAGGGCATCGCCTTTAAGAGCCGATTTCAAATAATGGAACTTTGAACAGCTGCTCAAATTTGAATTTTCATGAATCAGACTGTTAAAGGAATTATGGAACGGGAGCCACTTGGCATAAACCCCGCTGAACTCCGCCAAATTTATTTCAGGGAGTTTGACGTTATAGTGCTGATTGTTCGCATTGATTTGCGATGGCACGGATTGAATTACTCTAATTCGTGAACCTTTCCGTTCATTCAGAGCGGCTTTGACCTTGTACCAGTCATTCTCAAACACTTCATGCAACCGTTCATGTTCTGCGATTACCGCGGCTTCTGTTACTTCGTCCGTGCTCAGGATGGAATTTTGCGTGTCTTCGTATTGTTTGAGAATGACTGGCAACATGGCTAGCCTTTCCTCGATCTCCTCAAGTGGTGTGTTTGCATCACACCTTTCATTGAATGACATGATCCGCGTCAACTTTCCGCGAATAGTACCACGACTTTGCACTAACTGTCTGAGGGACATGATGTATGATTTTGATCAAATATACGAAAATGTTTGCTACAAACAAACTGTACAATTTGTACTTACAAATTGAATAATTAATCAGGTGAAATAGAGAATCACAACTAACTTAAGCGGTGATTATGTACCTGCTGGCCGCAATTAGAGGTCAGGGAAATTGTGAACGAAAGGATAAGTATTTGAGCCCACTCACCTTCTGCTGTAATTTCGGCAACGTCGAAGGACCACTCCGGGACTGGCACTCGCTGGTCTCGAAGAAACTGGCTCGAATTACTTAATTCGTATTGTTCTTAGGTGGATCACTTAATCACACTCTGCTTGAATTGATGTAGGTACTCCGGGACTGGCACTCGCTGGTCTCGAAGAAACTTTGTCTTTGAATCACTTGATTCAGTGATCAGAATCACTAATCACACTCGCGAACTGCTTTACTCTGCCGCTGGTTCAACCATCCGGTTCGATGGGACCAGAAAATGTGGTGTTTCACCCACGGGGGGGTTAATCAAACTCTTCGATTGGTATAGTAACAACTGAATGACAATTTATTAGCAGAAGGGCACATCTTGCCTGGTGAGTGGTTATCTTTCGTCTGCGGTGCACAGCACACACAAAACATTGCGAATACAGTAAGATCCCGTGAGGGGTTCGCCCAAGCTACCTGGAAGGGCAGTGGGGGTGCTCAGCTCATATTATACAATCTACTTAGATAAGGACATATGCACTTAACAGGTATACATACCTATAATCAATTTCACGGCTATCTGCATTAGAGCAAGCTATGGAAAAATTATTTTTTGTTGGTAGGAATGAGTAGGAATCCATAACCGTCGTCGCAGAAGGTTTGTGTAAATGTGGTAAGTGAAAAGGTTAGGTATTGTGGCATTTTTGGCAGATGTCACCCGTCGCGCGATGTGATTGCACGTCAAGTCAAAATGTTTATTTTATTTGGGGAAAACAGATAAACGCGTGTTTCTCGGAGTGTAAATTAGCTGGACACCGTCTTCACGGGTTGGGGGCTCTTTGCTTGTGCTTTGGTAGTGGCGGCCAGTGAGCCAGTGCATAAAATGACGCCAAAGGAAGTCAGCGGCAGCACTAAAGGGAAGTAGGACTGATATTAGGAAGTACTACGTGCTCTACAACACTAAAACAGCATACAAACCAGAAGAAGATGAAGAAGGGAATACATACATGAAATGGTCAATAATTTCATGTTGAGAAGATCTTCCATCACAGAGTGCAGTCACGCGTCGTGTCTCGACTGCCTTGTCTTGTACAGTGCAACTCCATAGGTCCTTCGATCCAGTTTTCTGCTTATATTCCGCTTATCATCAGAGATATTCAAATAAGTTCAATAAAAAATCAAGGCTATAAAATTGTCCACAAAAATTGTTTCATACCAAATTTTTTCCCGTATCTGTTGATATTAATAAAATTAAATTAACAAAAAAATATAAAAAAATAAGCGATATTGAGCTAGAGATATTGTCTTCAAAATTTGTGAAGATGTTGGCAGTCTACATCAAACCTAAACGTGAAAGTTGAGATAGAAAAAAAAATTGCGAAAATATTTTTCTATTTTTGTTTTAAATTAAGCAAAAATTTGGTTTTCGAGTTTGACATTTCCAACGGGGCGGAGTAAAGGTTTCAATCGAACATCAATCAGTTTTGATATTTACATATTGTAAGACAAGATTTCATCAGTATTGTGCCTTCACGAGCTTCTGGAATGCTCGATATGAATTAAACTTAAGGCTTAAAGGCGAGAGGGCGAAAATTCATAAAGCCCGACTGGAAAACGCTTAAAGACTGCAACTGCGGACTCAATTCGACTCTTTTGTTGTGTTGCTTCCTGTCAAATCTGGTTCCAATCCATCGGATAGATTTTAAATAATAAAATGGTAAAATTTTGAACTTAGTTATCTTTTATTATTTGACAGATGACAGATAGGGCAATACTTTTAACTGTTCTGAATACCGTTTTTCAAGGGTTTCCAAATGACATATTGCAAGTCGAGCTCCGTGAGATATAGCTTATTCTGACATTTGATGATAGTGACATTTAGGTTGAACAGATGGATGGAAACTGATGCTTTATTATAACTGATGTTGATTTCACTTTAGTCAGAGAGCCCGAGTGATAGTCGGCAGGAGCGTAAACTGAGACTACATTGCTGAGACGCAAGCGTTAGAGACTAAACCAAACGCTATCGACAAAATTGAAAAAAAGTCAAGGTGGATTATGACAGTGATTGGCCCATTGTTACGCTTGCGTCTCCGTTTACGCTTTCGTCGGCCATCTAGCTTAACATTTGCGTTTTGTTCTTCGTAGCTCTGCTTAGTTATGGCCAAAACCAACAAAAATGTACAATTTTCAGATCGGCTAAAAACGTGAAAAGTGATTTTTAATCAAGTAAATGATGAATTGAAATAGCAGGGAAACACAAGTGGCACAAATCGCCAATGTGATTAAGCTGTAATCTCAAAATCCCCGGCCCACAGGGATTCATCATCATAACATCCCATTAGAATATTTAAATTGCGAGAATGGTGATGCGACTCTGGTGTTGGTGGTGGCGGAGTGCAAAACCCTTCTAGGGGGGTGCCCGATTTAAATAGTGAAAACAGGCATTAAGATGGGCAAACACGGGGCGAGCTCAGGCCGGATGGAGGATTATAATTGCAATGAGAGCACATGTGCCGTCATTAATCATTGGGCCTGTGCAAAAAAGTAATTAAGCTATTCATTGTATCGCTGCTCGCTTTCTGTGTGTGTTGTGCTTTTGGGCCGGGTCTGCCCATCTACCCGCGGCAGAACGGACACCATGTGCATTCGCCCCTAAATTGAAAGCCTAATTCCATTTCGGCCTGGTATCAATACGCGCGCCGAAAGACCAATTCTGAAACAATGCCGGACAGCCGAGCCAGCACCCAACCCTGGAATGATTATAATGTATGCCGGAGATCCACCCCTTTCTCGCTTCGCGAAAATTATTTCAGCAGCCGTGTGCCAACATCACAACTTTCTGATTATTATTCATGCTCCGCTGGAACTCTGCAATTTATGTGTTTGATTTAAAACTTCACGCTGTAGATCACATTCCACCATCCTGCCCGTACGTAGATGCATCATAGTTTTATAGGTTCACCCCCGGTTGCACCAAAGAATTTAATCATGAAATAGCTAATTGCGGATTTTCTTTGGTAAATTTTAGCATAGTGAACCTTGGCCCCATGGAAAACTCAGCTTTTTGAAAGATCATTGAGAAAATGTTCAATTTACAACAGCTTGTGTTCATTTCCTGTGGTCAATCAACCAGCATTGACCAGAGAAAATCCTCAATTAGCTATGTCGGGATTGAAATATTCTTTGAAGCAACCGGGGGTGTGGGGGTTAGTGTTTTTTTTTGACCAGCAAATTTGAAACAACGGTTTTTACTTTTCTCAATATAGCCCAGGCGCCAGGGAAAACAATAAGGAAATAATTGTTTCCTGGCTGGAAACTAGCTTAAAACGATCTGTGTGGCTTAGGTTTTGACATACTTGTTTCCCCCCTTTCGGAAATGTCGGCGTCATGTCGCCATCATCAACAAGAAGTGCACCAGCGTGGCTTTTGACGAATATCTTAATTTTGGGTCATCTGACAGCAAAAGATGTAAGGAGTCATTTTGAAGCCTATGAAATTTCCTACAGTTTGGTTTTTTAATCAATTTTCTGCAACTTATGGTCTTTGAGATAGAGCTTCTGGAAGCGAGAGTCATTGTCGTGAAAGCTCCATGGCCACTTGACTCAAAAAACTAAAATGTCAATGTGGCAAAAAAAAATTCAAAATGAGATTACTCGAGAATCCTTTATGCTATAGTTGCGGTGATGGTCTTAAACTCTTTCTCTTGAACCGTAGATTACGAATATTGAAAAGTCAAAAACGTCACATTGTACATATACAGGGTGTACTACGGGAATCAAATCAGAACTGAGAAATTTGACATATTTCTTCGATTTAGCCTATGCGAAATTCTAAGCACTTATCACGAAACCAATATCGATATGCATTGCTCTGTAAGCTTCACTTGATACACTCAAGAAGTGGTCAGCTCACAGCCTTCCTGTAAAATGTTTTGAAGGCCCTCTGAAATCATCAAAATTTACAGTAGCAAGAAATGTATGTAACAGTATATTATATACCAAGAAACCAAAGTGAATTTTCAATCCCTTGGGTGAAGTTTGTTGCTCGAGGGCCCTTTGGGTCCAAATACCCAAATTGAAAATTCACTTTGGTCTCTTGGTATATAATATACTGTTATATACATTCCTTGGTACTGTAATTTTTTAATATTTTGATGATTTCAGAGGGCCTTCAAAACATTTTACAGTAAAGCTGTGAGCTGACCACTTCTTTAGTGTATTAAGTAAAGCTTACAGAGCAAATCCATATTGATATTGGACTCGTGTTAGGTGCTTAGAGTGTCGCATATAGGCTAAATCGAAGAAATATGTAAAATTTCTCTGATCTGATTTGATTCCCTCAGACACCCTGTATATGTACAATGTGACGTTTTTGACTTTTCTATATTCGTAATCAACGGTTCAAGAGAAAGAGTTTAAGACCATCACCGCAACTATAGCATGGAGGATTCTCGAGAAATCTCATTGTGAAATTTTTTTGTCACATCGACATTTTAGTTTTTCGAGTCAAGTGGCCATGGAGCTTTTACGACAATGCTTCTCGCTTCCAGAAGCTCTATCTCAAAAACCATAGGTCGCAGAAAGGTCATTTAAAAACTATTGCGTAGGGAATTTAATTGGTTTCAAAATGACTTCTTACATCTTTTGCTGTCAGATGGCCCAAAATCAAGATATTCGGCAAAAATCACGCTGGTGCACTTCTTGTTGATGATGGCGACATGACGCCGACATTTCCGTAAGGGGGGAAATTAGTATGTCAAAACCTAAGCCACACAGATCGTTTTAAGCTAGTTTCCAGCCATGAAACAATTATTTCCTTATTGAGCTGATTTTTGCTCCCTGGCGCCTGGGCTAATATTTTATTAACAGGAACGCTGTTCGGTGAGGAAAATGTGCATGGGGTGATCGCTGGGATGGCCGTGTGGAATGATATTTCAGCTGATGCATTAAGCAAAGTGAATCTATCTATCTATCTATCTATCTATCTATCTATCTATCTATCTATCTATCTATCTATCTATCTATCTATCTATCTATCTATCTAGAGCCTGTTAATCCCAAATAGGTTCATCGTTACTCCTCAAATAACTTGTATTACGCTATTTTGAATTTTTGCGCAACTCACGAATCCATATTTGTCGATGACCTTAAACAGATGCTGCTTTATCGTCCTGTTGAACCGTTGAATCATTACATCAGAGCTTGGGTGAAGAGGTGTCGTTTTGGTCTTCTTGATTCCAAGTAGAGTACGCGGACACCATAGAAAATATTGGATTCGAGGTTGCGTTAATTCCTGATCTAAGTATTGCTCCAGTTGAGGGGGTAATCACTCGCGAAAGGGGTGTCCCAACTGTGCAATATTGCACACTATTGCACGATATTGCACACTATCACAAATATTGCACATATTACACACTATTGCATACTATTGCACGATATTGCACACTATTACACACTTTGCACATATAACACGCATTCTTATTGATTACACAAATTATAAACTTACTATTACACATGGTATTGTAGGTAGCTAGGTAGGTAGGTTGGTACATTCGAGGTACAATCGGTACCTACAATCGCGTGAAGGGCTAGATTGCTTCAAGAACTTTAAAAGTGACTTTACGGCTGAAACAACATCTCATTAAATATCTACCAACTTGAAACAAATTAGAAACTGTCTTATTTCCCGGACACATATGGAATCAAACTTGGCCTGAAGTTTGGCCACCCATTATGTAATTCGCTATTTTGCTCAAAATTGAAATCAAGCATATTAAAGCAAAGATCGATGTGTGTATGGAAAAAAAAATAAAATAGGAGAATATGCCGAGGAATATGCCCTCACGGGCTCAGTAACAAATTTTCATTCGGGTGAACTCGCATTAAGTGAGTGATACATGAAAACAAACGTGTACTATACAGGGTGTTTCACTTTTACTTTCCCGGCCCACCCACGAACACGGAGGGAAAGTATTGTAATCGTGCAGAAAAAAAGTTTCGAGATTTCACCGGATATATCCGTTTTGAGGTCCTCCAAGACGATTAAGACCATTTTCAGAATTAGTGTTTCCCACGAGAGCGAGATTTTCTCGGTCTCGGTCTCGCTCTCGGGCCGAGACCGAGAGCGAGACCGAGACGGGAGTGCCATGACCGAGACCGAGAACGAGACGAGATTACCATGACGAGAGTCTCGGTAAACCGAGAGTCTCGGTGTGCCACAACTAATGCGTATAATACGTAAAAATACATTCATTTGACTTTTATTCTATTGATGGACTCTGTAATAATCACCTGATTATTTAAGGACTAATAAGAATCTCTGAATATGAAAATAGCCGACTTTGAAATTTGAGATGTAGGTAAGATTTCGGTAACTTTTTCTTTCTCACGTACCTACACTCACCACTTCATCATCAACTACTATTCCACCAGAGGATGAAGCTTTTTCGACCTCATCGAAGCTGTTCGGGGGAGTTTTTATTTTTGACAGTGCAAAACTAGAGAACAGTAAGCTTTCTCTTTTCATACGTGATGCGCTGTGTAACAGAAGTGTCCACTATTATAGATACTTCATACTTATTATTATATAGGTATTCCACTTTTTGGCCTGAAAGGCCCAGATGGGGATGTTCAGCCATAACTTTTATTACCTATTTTAGTGTGCAATCACAATAGAGCCGCACAGGAATTTTGTAGGTACAGTTTTCGAGCCCCGTTTTGTTGGGTTCTGTATTGATTTGGATAAATTTAAAGTGCTATGTACCGCTACATTTTATGAATAAAGAAAATGGATCAACAATGGATTGCGAAATAACGCGAGAAAGCCTCTATCCTTTATACTCAAGTGTTTTCTTGACAAAAAATTGAAACCCAACCAACGAAACACGTGTCAAAAACTTTCTTTTATAGTCGTACGTGTCTTTCGCATCTCTATTCAGCAAGTCGCACGGTCAGTTTATTTTTTGGGTTTTATGACTTTTATGACAACAATCCAAGAGTACCTGCCCAAAAGTCCGGTCCACGAACTGAATGGAAAAAACCAAACAAATATGACGAAAGCAGACTCGACATTTCTTTTATTTTGAATAAGCAAAAAAAAAATGATTTTTTAATCGAGTATAAAATCTGCTCCATTTGCTGTCAGAAGCTGGCTATAGATTTCACCATGTTTCACCGTGTTTCACCTTATAACCACTATTATTGCTTATGCAAATAAAATGCATTTGTCATTTGTTCAATGTGCAAGGTAATTAATCATTCAAAGAAATTATATTTCACTCAAAAGCGATTCATTTTCCATAACTAAATTTAAAGGATATATGTATAATAACTGATGAGCCACATTCCTTCAAAACCAAGTTTTTAAAAAATAAAGGAGCAGTCATAATGAAGGAAAATCAATTTTATCAACTTTTTCTTATACCTATTTGATTACTGAGTCATTTTTAAATTTGAGAATGCATAAAATCCCAAGATTGTCTTTTACGCAATCTAAATTTCTTAAGTAACCTATACCGCAGTTACCTTCGTGAAAATTGCTCATCTGAAATTGACAAAAAATATCCATCTTGAAATTCATTCAATCTAGTACGTACGTAACGATGAACAGAAATCAACTAGGATTTTATTCATTGTTCCTATGAGTTTCGAATAAATGGAGAAAGAATATAGTTCGCTCACTTGATAAATAATCCATGTTGATGAAATACCGTAGACTAAGATGAATAAAATATAAATTGCAATTTGCGCCATTTGTTCAAAAATAAAAACCTGATTTTTCTGAAAAGTCAAGAATACAAACACCGAGACCGAGAGTCTCGCCGAGAGTACGAGACCGAGAGCGAGACTACATGGTACGAGACCGAGACGAGAGTGGTCCATTTACGAGATTTACGAGACCGAGACCGAGAGCGACCCACTCTCGCTCTCGTCTCGCCGAGAGTGAAACACTATTCAGAATGATGTCTGTCTGTGTGTGTGTGTGTGTGTGTGTATGTGTGTGTGTGTGTGTGTGTGTTTGTGTGTGTGTGTGTGTGTGTGTGTGTGTGTGTGTGTGTGTGTGTGTGTGTGTGTGTGTGTGTGTATGTCTGTCTGTGATCTTCCACGATAACTGCCGTAACGTTGACTGGATCGACTTGATATTTGGTATACAAACATGGTTGTTTCCTGAAAAGAGCCCATTAGTTTTTGGCTGTCATCTGTCAAACCCAACTGTCACTATCATCAAATGTCAGAAGCTATATCTCACGGAACTCAACTTGCAATATGTCATTTGAAACCCCTTGAAAAACTGTATCCAGAAAAGTTAAAAACATTGTCCTATCTGTCATCTGTCAAATAATAAAAAATGTTAAAGTTTAAAACTTTACCAATTAATTATTCAAAATCTATCCGATGGATTGGAACCAGATTTGGCAGGAAGCAACAAAACAAAAGAACCAAATTGAGGCCGCAGTTGCAGTTTTCCACCATTCTCCAGTTGGACGTAATGAATTTTCAAAATTTCTCCTGGCCGTTGCCACTCAGGAGGGGCTCTCGCCGGTGTTTCGACCAGAACGACTCGCTTTTGTAGCAGGACTCCACTCAAAAATTTATTCCTGCTCGGGGATCGACTTTTTTTGGAAAATTTCAACTGATATCGAAAGTAGATTGGATAGAGCGTCGTGCAGGTCTATTTTCAAAGTCGACACAGTTCCGGTTTTTCGACTGTAATTTTTTCAAAATGATATTTGCACATTCCGTGAATTTGAGAAAAACGCAATGCAAACTTCTACATACGGTAGGCCCCACGAAATATCAATTTTAGGTGCAGACATGCTGTAAATAAAAGTTGGAGAAAAGATTGAGCTAATTCTTGGAGGAAAAATTTTTGAAATCGGATCAACAGTTGCCGAGTTTTCCTCTCTGGAAAAACTGCAAATTTTTCAACTTTTTATTCCGTGAACAGATTTCTTGGAATTGTTTTTTTTAGAGAATAGATAACTGGTTCTTGAACATTTTCCAATAATTTTTCTCCAATTTCCCGGAAATTTTCCTCCTGAAAATATAAAACCACTCATGCGATCGTACAAATTAAGCGGTTCTGTCACGATAATTACCGAATTATTGATCCGATCAAATCGAAATCAGGTACGGAGGCCTAAGTTCAGCCTGGAATGTTCTGATTAGACTTTGGGTGGATGATTTTGATCGGAAGCCCTCAGGTGGCACATTGGGTCTGGGTTTGTCTGCCCAAGCTCTAAATTGAAAATATAGAGTTGAAATTTGACACACAGATGCAGTGAAAGTTTTCAATCAAGTTTTTGTAATTTCATCATCATATCTGAAGTAGGAACAAGAATTTCAATAAGGAACCAGCATTGCATTTTTGAGATATCACAACAGTTAGCTACCTAGTTCTACCTTTTGGATCATTTCATCACCTTTGAAAACTGACCTAACCTGTCATTTTTTCTGTCCGCTCAACAATGGATGCAGAATGCTCGCTAAACGCTCGACTAAATAGAATTTTTTCATCAATTTCCAAATCGAATCGCCCCCTCCCGAAGGGACACTTCGATCAAAATCATTACTGACGTCTCTGGATACCGCCGGGAAAGTTTTGTGTCGCCCCACAACAGATTTTTTGTCAATATTTCAGGAGATGGTAGAGAGCATCGAAAAATAAATATTATTGCCAAAAGAAAGACAGGAAAACATAAATACAGTAGAAGCTCGATAACGTGAACCTCGACGTGAACAGTAGGATATGTGAACATTACTACTCGTTAACGTGAACAGCGATACACTCGATAACATGCACTGACAATTCAGCAAGCGATGTACGTCAATGGTTCATTCATCCATTTAACTTGAGAAACATTTATCTTTTTCTCATTTTTTTCACAGAATACCGGTTATTAAGGCTATCAATTATTGCATACTAGCAAGTGAGAAGAGAAGAGACACTTCATAGCATCTATACATATTCAACTATACAATGATACATTACAATTACCATTTCTACTAGTAATCTATTTGGGCGACAATCAGCAAAATTTTACTCCTGTTCTGTGGTTCATTCGAGTTAAATGTTTCAAATTCCTCAAACAAACTATCAATCACTCGAAAAGTAGACCCGATATTATCTTGGTGAAAATCCCTCGACTTTGACAATTATTTTTGGGTTAAAACGATTCAATGAGAAAACACTAAGCACTTGTTATTGATTGAAATGCTGTGTAAAATGCCGAATAAAAAAAAAACAGAAGTTGTTAATGCTCTACCGCATCTCCTGAAATATCAACAGAAAGTGTGTAACGCCCTGCATACAGGTGTTTCAATGGAAACAAGCCACCCTGCACAAATTTTTTGCCAAGCGAAATTTTTCTATCTTCACTCACACCCACACCAACTTCGGAATTTCAAATGACACTACCTACTTTGCGATACCGATACATCAAATTATCAAAAATTTAAATCTCTTTCTGGAAAAATATTTCAAAGTTTTTTACCCCACCCCCTTTTTTTTCTAAAATTCTCTGAATGTCCAATTTGATATCCTTGACTTTTCAATTCTCTTCAATGGTGTCAACGTTATCGAAGCATCGAAGGAAAACATTTTCGGTGAAAAAAGTGCCACCCAAATTCACCCCTTTCGCTCCCTCCCACCCCACTTGGGGACACTACCTATTTACCGAGCTATTTACTTTGTGATATATCAAATTTGAAAATAATTGAATTTGAAGAGAATATTTCCAAAAAAATATTTTCAAAATTTTCAAAAACTCCCTTTCTCTCCTAAAATACTGATGTTCAATTTAATGGAGGAAAAGTTAAAAATATAGAAAAAATGTTTCCCGTAAATAGGGGTCGAGTGATACATCATTTGAAAAGCCTTCCGAGTTCTTTTTTTAACAAAACAATGCTCTCCGGCTAATACATCATCAGACGATCAGATCACAACTGCACAGACACGTGTTTCGCCCCTATTGGGAGCTCACCAGTGCGTAACCATCCAGTTCGACCATCCGGTGCTGTGGCAGTCAGAGACCCTTGTAATGTACACAGTGGGGGCTCCTCTGATATGTAAGCCTCTCAAGCGGCGCCATCTATCAAAGGCATTCCGCGATGCTATATTCCAAAAGCATCAGACAGGCAACGAATATGATACGAAATTTCACGCAAAGCCAAACCGTCGCCAGGAGCATCGATGGTAAAGTGTACAATGTAAATGCAACATACATATACGTTGTTTCAGAAATATTGCTATCCCAGTAGGTCATGAAAATCTAAATGCAGCTTTAGATTTAGTTACAAAAAACGTCAAATCAAAAGTGTAAATATCATCGAAACTTCATTATTTATTTTCAGGTTATAAGTCAGATATTTCACTCCTTTCAGTCAGAAAGTATTTTTTCAGTTTTTTATCGAATATCACGTGCGGCACCCAATTCAAGGTGCACTTGAAGAAAGATACATGCAGTTTTAATGTCGGACCGTTTCTGTTTCTGATCTCAGGACTAAAAAAAATAGGCACCTGGGGAGTCAGCAGATTTTGTTCTTGCCACAGTCTCAATCAACATTGTGCACATATCACACAGGTAGATAGTAAAGCAGTAAAGCAAACTTCATAGCCTTGAGAAGGATCAGATATCAAGGAAGATCTGCTTCTAAAGCCGAGTTACACTGTTCTACTTCAACTGAGCCTTTTAGTGAAGACAGAAGCACTAAATCTGGTAGGATATGGCACAACAGACTGTACTCTTTTGATTGAGAACGGGCGCCTGGCTGATTTTTTTCTCGACTGGGATGGGCTCAGGGATCCACGGCCACTTTTTGGTTGTAAGTAGTGACAAATCTGGCTTCTTTTTGCCAGTATGCGTTCAACCGTGCAGTACGTTACTAAAGATCAAAGCAACGCGCTGAATGCTGGCAGCTGGCAGCTGCATTGTTGGAATCTCTGAAGAATTCTTCGTAACAGCGTCAAAGTATTTCACGTTCTCTCGCAGATAAATGAACTGGATCCCCACACATGGCGTGAAAATTATCAGGTAATCAAAACCAATGAAGGAACAACACAGTAACAGTAGGTATAACGTAACAGGAACAACAGTAACTATATAAGTAACACGTACAGATTCTTAAAACTTGCGTCGATAGGTGCTTATTACGATTTTCTTTCCAAAAGCTATCTAGGTGGACAGAAACATGACAGTTTGGACGACAGTAAAAAACTTCGCGGTTGATTTTGATTGACATGTCACACTGACTTGGGACTAAAACAATAAACGTTTTAGAACTAGACAAAGCTAAAGCGACTTTTACCATATACTTTCAATGCCTACTGAGATAGCAATCAATCTGAAACAACGTATAGGTATACTCGAGCCGAGTTGAGCAATGTTAGAGAACATAAACACGCAAATGGGTCCACTTTGGCCCTAGGAGGCTGCGACGGTTTGGCTTGACGTGGAATTTCGTATTATATTCCTTGCCTGCCTGATGCCAAAGATCCCTGGTGCTTTTGGAATATAGCATCGCGGAATGCCTTTGATAGATGGCGCCGCTTGAGATACTTACATATTATGAGTCCCCCACTGTGTGCATTACAAGGATCTGACTACCAAAGCGCCGGGCATCCGGATTGGATGCCTGCGCACCAATACATGAGCCCCCAGTAGAGTAGGGGCGAAACATGCGTCTGTGCAGTTTTGGTCTGATCGTCTGGTGTTGTAGGCGGAGAGCTTTGTTTTATTAAATATGCGATACATCTAAAAGGCGCAATAGTTGCGTATTTGTGTTTTCTTCTTTTTTTGTGCAGAAAAAAACAAAATCGAAACATTTGTTTTCAAGTAACAATTTTAAAAGTCAAAAACATCCGTTTAGGAGATAGACGAAGAGATACGTGATCAGACGGATCGACAATGAAGTTTAGCTGAGTGCCAAAAAATGGTTTTGGAAAAATCGGAAAAAATGTACACTGTCAAATTTGGAATTTTTGAAAAATGTGGGCGTATGAGGGGCAGATTCAATTTCTGTGGGTAAAAAACATTGAAATGAAAGTTTCTCATTATACAAATTATAATATAATATTTTATATTATATTATTGTAAGAGCAAAGCCCGGACAAAGCCCCAATGGGAGATCGCAAGAAAAGAGCAAGGTCAATGTTCCCCCCCCAATCCCTGTATATGGCGAAACTTGTACATAAACGTTTAGTTGTCTATATGTTTTGAGCGAGCTTTTGATTTGAGTATAGAAGTACTTATGTCAGTTCTTAACCAGATTCACTGAGAAGACCACCTTTCCCTGAGTGTTCATATGTCGTGGGAGTGACAATTGGGTAACCTTCCACAATTTCACGCATAATTTGCACTCACTTCAGATATTAGATGTTACTTCTCATATATTAGACGGTATTACACTTATTACACACATATTCTATGCTTATTTCTCATATTACACGCGTCTATGCGAGTTCCATGCTTATCACATATTATACGTTAGTACACATATTGCACGATATTGCACACTATTGCACGCCATTGCACGATATTGCACACCATTGCACGATATTGCACACTATTGCACGATATTGCACACTATTGCACGATATTGCACAGTATTGCACACTATTTCACGATATTGCACAGTATTGCACACACCTTGTCCCAAATATTGCACAAGTGATTACTCCCTCGGCTCCAGTAGTACTCCCAAACGGCTCATCAGGTTGTCCATCAGCACACTTACCAGTGTAGAAGCTTCTTGGTAGGGTAGAGCGTGAGCTTCCTACCATGCACTTGCTGAAGTAATCCATGGCAGCTAAGATGTATTTGTTGCCATTTTTTGTTGTGGAAAAAGGCTCGACCACATCGATCGCGATGCGTTTAAAAGGCGCTCCGATATCGTAAGGCTTCAGTTTACCTTCGGTGCGAGTTCTTGGTCCTTTGCTGGCCTCACAGACCTTGCACTGGTGACACCAGGCTTCCACGTCGTTCCGACAGTTTACACAGTATAACCTCTGGCGTACCTCGGCCAACGTCTTAGTAATCTCAAGGTGTCCCTCCCTCCCGCCGGTGACGCCGTCATGCATCTTTCCCAGGACCTCTTTCACTTGCTTTTTGGGAAGCACCAATTGAAAGATCCCCTTCTTCCCAATGGGGTTCTCCTATACTTTTTCAGCAGCCCATTTTTCATCTTCAGAGAATTCTGTGTGGAGCCTAGAGAGCCTTGAATTCGGGTCCCTCATCAGAGATTTTGGCCCACTCTAATCTGTCCTGGCCAAGCTCCTTTTTTTTAGCAAGGGAACCCATATAACCGAGTTTTGTACTGCTTGTTGAGTTCAGCTGTAGTTCAATTATGTGTGGTGTGTGTGGTTTCAGCAACGATCGCTTTGACTTCAACGTTTCCATTATGTTGGTCCACCCTTTTGCAATGACTGAGTGTCCTCTTTGCATGGTCTCCGAGGAAAAGCATCCGCAATACTATGAGTGATTCCTAGTCGGTGAGCTTCTCGATCAGCAGTTCCCTATATTCCAGGATGAAACGGTCTGCTGAACAATATCGTTGCCGGCAATTACGCTGCAGATGTCAAATCCTTCCAAAATTGAAACAGCGCGGTCTTTTTTTGTTCTTGCCTCGTCGAACCGGGGTTTATTCCGAGACAAGGCTTTGAGGATTTTCTCATCTATTCCCTCGATCGGTTTCTTAGTGTGTGAATCTCCGGCGTCAGGGTGATTCAAAAGTGTCGGACCAGAACAATACACGGTATATGGAGTTTTTTATAAAGCCCACAAACAGTATTCTAAGAGCTTTCAGACCTTCCTTTTTGAAGTTAATGACGGGTCAAAGAGTGGTCCTCCAAATCCTTCCAATTTCGTTGATTTTAAAAGATTCTTGTTAACTGTTGATGCAAAAATTATAAATGAAAAATATCAACTACTGTGTGCGTATAGTGTGTACTACGTTTCCATTATCTATACTCAGAGTGATTTATGATAATTATACCGGGTGTTTATAAACGTTTGTGATCGCATCGCCTTTGGAATCCCCTTTCGATCACTACAATTGCGCCTGTTGCTGCGTTTTTCGGCCTGACCCATGCCTGCCGCGATCACAGTTTCTTATAAACACCCCGTATTTCTCCAAAAAAGTTCGTTAAAAAAAATTCTCTGGCACAAAACCGTGTAATCTTTTGCTCCACATCAGTTGAGGGACAAACCCGAACAAACTCGATGGTCAAGATGCATTTAGAAAAAAAAGTTATTACCGAGGTTTCTGACTCACCCTGTAGAGAAAACAGAACTCTATACACATATCCAGTGGTTGATTTTTCTTACTAATAATTCTGCTACTATCAATTTATTGGATTATTTTGAAATAACAGAACTGGAAGGACTCGAAGAGCTTCTAAAACATTCTATACAAGGTGGAGAATGAAAAACACCTTCTTTGATTTTTATTTCTATAATTGCAACCGCCGCTGCTCCGCTACATTTCGCCATCTTGCCTATTCTCCTGGTCTCTCTGGTCCCACACAGGAGTACCAACCCATGACATTCGCGCCAGTGGCGGAGCATACATTTTCTGGACTCTAATAAATACAACAACAAAAAAAAATGCATAAACACAAGGTGTTTCAGGGATGATAGCAAAAAATTCAACTGTGGGTAGATCTCGTCAAAATATGAAGGAAACCTATTTATTGTACATTTACATTTATTTGTATATACATTTTGCAAAGTTCAGCCTAATGACGAAGATACAGCTCTCCAAAGTTCACTTTTTTCGGATTCCAAAAATTTGTAACTCAGCATAAGCTGGTTTGTCATAATAATTATCTATCAACCTGCCAAATTTGGAAAGAATCCAATCAAAGGCGTAGAAGTTATGAGGGGTCACCTTTTCTTCGGATGCTTCTAAATTATTGACCCTCATAACTCCTACACCACTGATTGAATTCTTTCCAAATTTGGCAGGTTGATAGATGATTATGACGAACCAGCTTTTGCTGAATTAAAGCTGAATTTGTCGAGAGTTACGAATTTTTGAAATCCGAAAAAAGTGAATTTTGGAGGGTTGTATCTTCGTCATTAGGCTGAGCTTTGCAAAATGGTATATAGGTTTTCGTCATATTTTGAGGAGATACCACAGTTTAATTTTTTGCTATCATCCTCGAAACACCCTGTATACAGGGTGTCCGTTTTTCGAGGCTAAGCATGGTTATCTCGCTTATCTTTAGAGTTACAGAGTCGGTTAAATTAGAAAAAAGTTGCGAATTGTTATGACGATCAATGATCCAAGAAGAGATTTGACTTGTCAGTTTTAGTTTTCGAGACATCGAGAAAAAACAGAAATCTGTAATTTTTGTTTTCATTTTTTATTTGAAAAACGGTTGAAGGTAGCCTTTTTTAATTAAGACATTGTGTAGCCACTTTTTCAAGGGGAATTTATTGTTGCCAAAATCCTCATTCTAGCTTTCCAAACAATCGAGATATGACATTCAACTTTTTTTTCTCTTATGGGCGCCATATTGGATTTTGACATTTTTGAATACAATTTTATTCTCTGGTTACAACGATGTGTCACATGCCACTGTTTAATTCATGCTTTGAAGCAAAAAAATTATTTTTTATTTTTCAAAGAGTGCTTTGGAAACAAAATCAGCACCGACAATAAAATAAAATCGTAAATGTCAAATATTCATTCAACAATGACATGTGGCACATCGTTCTAACCAGAAAAGAATACCGTATTCAAAAATATCAAAATCCAATATGGCGCCCATTAGAGAAAAAAGTTGAAGGTCGTATCTCGGTTGCTTTTAAAGCTAAAATAAAGATTTTGGCAGCTTTGGATTCCCCTTGAAAAAGTGGACTGACAATGTCCAGATTAGACAAGGCCACCTTCAACCGTTTTTTGAATAAAAAATTAAAACAAAAATTAAAATTCCTGTTTTTTCACGATATCTCAAAAACGAAAATCGATACGTCAAATTTCTTTTTGGATTATTGATCGTCATGAAAATGCGCAGCTTTTTCTTGATTTAACCGACTTTGTATCTCTCAAGATAAGCGAGATACCCATGCTTAGCCTCGGAAAACGGACACCCTGTATGTATAGTTTTGGTCCGACACTTTTCAATCACCCTGTGTAACAATTCGGTTTGATGTCTGCGTTAAGGTGCGTTCAGTCAGCTTATTCAGCCGCAAGTTTTAATTTTAGTCGCAAGCGCAGCGACGCCCATTGGCTCTTATGAACCAGCCTCCTCAGAACAGCCAATAAGCGATGCAGCGCTTACGGCTAAAATTAAAACTTGCGGCTAAATAAGCTGACTGAATGCACCTTTAGAAATTCACCATGAAAACCACTCATATCAAATTTCATGTCTTTACCACAAAACGAATAATTTATGTCACTAACTTCCTTACTGTAATGGAAGACAATACTAGCCAAAGAAGGAAATGGGGACATCAGTAACCTCAACCTTTTTTTGTAAGTGTTGACGTGTTTCTGATTTCACCTCACTGCATTCTGTGTGGTGAAAAACCAAGTAGAATAGTAAAAGGGCTAGGGGAATAAATCCCTTCAAGGGGAAGCAACGGCATAGATGGATTCCAAATCGTCCAAGACAATCAGGAGTTATGTCGATTTGAAAAGAGGCGAAATTTTTGGTATGTCGTATTCAATGTTGCGTAGTTTAGTTCAAGTGTGTTTTCAAGTGTGTTTTCAAGTGTGTTTTCATATTTTCAGTGACAAACAAATGACAGCCTGTCACAGTGGTGGCTATGGACACGCCACATGCGGTGGCGGCTGAGTCCACGTATGATAAAATCAACTTTCACACATCATACAAGATGCTTTGTCATTTAGAATGGTTTCGGTGGCTGCAGTGACTTTCCCCACATGATGAATGAGTTGCTGTTCTACTCACGGGTTCTACTTCTTTGGCAAAATTTCACCACTTTGTCAGAACGACACGTCATAAACGTCAAAACGACAAAAAATTAACAAGAAATGTCGTCGAGTTTTCCATCCCCCAACATTGGAAAGGTCAATAATTCCAATTCCAATAATAGGTGTTGACAGTGGCGGACTAAGAGGGGGGGCGGTGGGGGCGGTCCGCCCCGGGCCTCGGGGCCTCATTCATCTAATGGGGCCCCCAATTCCTCTTGTTTGTAAAAAAATACTGCAAAAAAATTGGGATAAAATCCAAAAATTTCAATTTTTTCCCTCGATGATCATTTTTTTCGCATATTACTTCGGTGAGAAACATTGTTTTCCTATTTTTTCCATTTTAAAGTTACCTTGGCAGGCCCCATGACAACAGGCGTGGGGGCCTACACAGAGGCAATATAGGTGTGTCTGTATCACTGAATCTCTGCGAATCATTTTCACTTTACGCTTTAGGGGCTCCGGCCCAGGATATCACAGTGCCAGGAGCCTCAAGACTTTTGAAATTTTGTAAATTCATATTATTCCTAATTTTATATATACGAGTTAGTTTTAGCAATAAGTCAACAGTCCAAATCCAATTCAACATCCAAAGTTGGAACCGAAAACTTCTTGTAGGTACTGGTGGTCAGTGGCATAGCCAAGTGGGGCGAAAGTGGGCGAATGACCCCACCCCTCTACCTCCCAAGCGCCCGCGGCACTTCATCCCACACTAAACCGATACAGAAAAAAATTCTGGCGAAAATTTTCAAGAAGCGCAAAAGTTTTCTGAAAAGAAGTTTGATTGTCAAGTAATTTTGGTGAAAACGTCAAAAACCGAAATCGCAACAGACATAAAATATACCGATTGTCATCAGCATCATTATTATTATGCCCAAAAAATTTCGGCTGCGGCGCTTTTTTTCCCTGACTTACACTCTCGCCGTTGCCTTTGCCCTCTCCGCCCTCAAATTCTGACTGCACTACTGTGTTTTTTTATATATAGTCAAGTTAACAACTCATTTTTTGTTTCTTACGCTTTTGCAATTACGGCCGGGCAGGGCGGGCCAAAAAGTCTGCCGGCCCCCCTTCATATCCTCAACTTTCACTCCTTAGGGGCCCCATCTCACAATTCCGCCCCGGGCCCCCAATTCCCTTAGTCCGCCACTGGTTGTTGATAAGGTCCAATAATAATGTTACGGTATTCGGGTTCGCCTATTTCGAAATTAAGCGCGCTGATTTACTTGTAAACAAACTGCACTTTATTAGCAACTACCGATACGACTGAATAATGCACACAATTATTTATCGCTTAAAAATTCACAATGTCGCTTGAGATGTTATCGCCTCGGTCGCTCGATTCTAACTCTCTGTCTGATGCCAGGTCGAATTCCTCTTTTATAGTGGCATCGACGGTTCTGGATGCTTCCTGTTTGATCGTTGGCGTTTCTAGCACACAAGGATTTCTCTGGTATCTGCGTCGAGAATATACGCGTACCTTCTAGGGCACCTCCACCAGAAGTCTCGACGTGTCGTGACCAACCGCTGCAGTCTCTCAATGCTTCTCGAATGCAACGCGGAAATCTAGATTTCTCTGGAAAGAGCCGGGATGGTCGCGAGCTTCGTAACAGTAATATCAATATCGCAATATCGGTATAGGATTTGGGCAAGGTTCATAGATTGTCATAAACTAATTTGAGGACACGAAACCTTGAAAGAAAAAAGAATGATGAACATGGACCCAGATGGATTTCTCATCCGGATGGGGGTTGGTAGCATGGGCGCCCGGAGGGGGGGGCAAGGGGGGGCACTTGCCCCCCCCCTGGCTCCGGAGCAGCTGAATAAATTCTTCCTTACAAAAAATTTTTTTTTTCGAGAAAGAAAAAAAAATTCATTTTCGAAAGAAAAATCTTTGAGAAGGTAATTTACATTTTCTTGAATTGTTAGAGCAATTTGAAATTTCATTAGGCTTCTAACTAAATTAGATAGCTACCCGTAAAGTCATAAAATAGGTAGATAGGTAGGTAGGTAGGTAACGATCTGCAATTTGGGCATTCCAGCTACCAGCTCCACTGCCCAATATAGGGTGAAATGATTATGTTATTTTTTCCGTTTGGTATAAACACTGTAAAGAGCTTTGGATTAAAAGCAGTTTATTATCAAAACATTTCTAAGAACTAATAAGCCACTAAAAAGCTGCAGACTGGTGGGGGCAGAGGGCTGCCGCTGTGCCTACCCTCTGCCTCTGCCTTAAATTTTCTAAACCTCTGGTTTAAAAGACTAGGGGTTTTTTCAAGATAATGAACGAGTGTAACTATTGACCTGGCTATTTTGAAGTAAATTTTTATACATTTTGTACAAAATTACAAATTTTAATAAATTTCTCTAAAGTTAAGTTCAATTTTCAAATATATTTCCTTATTTTTCGCACAATAATTATTATCACCATTATTATTATTATTCGAAAAAATTTTCGCCTGCGGCGCTAATCTAAAGGACTTCGCAAATTAGGCCAGGTAGGTATGTCTAACTAAAGCTTTTTGCCCCCCCCTGACAAAAATCCTGCGGGCGCCCATGGTTGGTAGTTCCCCGAATATATTTAGAAGGCTTTAAGCGATGACATACCGTTATTACCGTTGTAGAATATAGGAAAATCTACTTCCGGACACTTCCAAAACTTTCAGACTTCATTGCTATTCTAGATGAGAAATATAGGTAACAGTTTGTTCTTTTATGGTTGAAGAAAAGTCTAATCAGCGAACACTGCACTGACTGCAGTCGTGGTACTTGATTCTTCATTACTTGCACAGCGTCAACTCAACTGTGTTACAAATCGAAGCGAAATTGATTACAAAATAATCGCTTCGAGATCTAAATTGAGAAAAATGACCAACGCGAAAACGCCATTAATTTTTGCGCTTTGCGCTTTAGCAGGGTCAATGCTTGCACCGTTAGCATAATGTTAGGGACTGGAAATTATTCCAAACGGAAAAAATTTAAATTCGTCTTAGAGAGTTTTAATTGCCCCTGTTGCAACACACATTGTCGTGAAACTGCAATAAAACTCTGCGGTTGTGTACACATGAGTACTCCACGCTCACGCACACACATTCACTCGTAAAATTGATGGCACAGGGAGTGATAATATCGATTCGAAATTAAAAATGCGCGCGGTGTTAAATTCGCATCAGGATGACGCCCGAAGCCTTGTATGTTGTACCTATATACGTATAATATATAAATTGGCAATCAAAGTGCACTGTGATGGCAAATTCCGGCGGACATCGAACACATTTTAGCCTAAAATAAAACACATGTCTGTTATATTACTAAAACATATTGAAATGGACGTTTCACGTGGCCATAATTGCAAATAACACTTAACATTATTGCGGGCGGGTCCCGCTGACGCCATAAATTTTAAAAATCCACGGTGTATGTATGCTATGTATACGGCGCCAGCGGAGGGATTCGGGAGTCCCGCGAGACACGGCATGTCTATAGACTCCGATGGTGGTGCGGTGGCGCTGGTGTTGGTGTCTCCTCGGGGTATTTACCCCTGCTAAGGTATAGGTGGAGCTCGACTATAAATAACGCCACAATTTTATCAGCATTTTGGCTGGGGCAACACTACGCACCGGCACCCGCAGATGGATACCACAAAGCGTTATATGATATGGAAATGGCAAATAAAATCAAAAATAACCATCCACATTGGAGGAAGTGCAAGGAAATTGCTTTGTTATGCATCGATTTCCTACAGCAGAGGCTATGCGGATTGTCGACTAGCACGCCGAGAATAATCGAATGAAAAGTTAGTGTTGAATTTTCTGGTTAGCTATTGTTGTCGAGAGCATGCATGTTCAAGTTAATGAGTTACAACTGTTTGGTTGTTGATTCCGTCCGTAGTTGCAAGGAGTAAGGAGCGGCAAGTTATAGGGTCATTTGGAGCTCTATAGCTAGAAGCTAGAAAGGGAACACCTTAGACCATGCATTTGCTATTTTTTTGGCGCCAGTGCCATCACATCAGTGATCGAGAAAGGAAACGAAAATGTTGTTACAGATCAACGTGATTGAAAGGCTATGTTAGTCACGATGACGAGTAACCACAGGCGTTACTTCAGGTATCGTGGCATTGCGGACAGAAAACTTCGAATATATCGAACACTCCGAAAACGCTACTGCTTATAATAAGCTGAATACTACAGCCCTTGGATATTCCGGATAATATACAGATAATCTGTAATCTGTAACAGAACTAACAGATTAGGTACAGAAATTATAAGAATAAGCTAGATGAAGAGAACTGTTTCAATTGCCAACACAGAGCCACAATAATGATGTTATAAGACGATAAGAAAGAAGGGGTCTGTCTTTATTTGTTTCGAGAAAATATCTATAATCAATTTCACGGCTTTCTGCATTAGAAAAAGATATGGAAAAATTATGTTGTGTTGGTACGAATGATACGATGACAAGAGGATGCCAGCCAGTTGTCTACACGTGCAATTTTCAATGTGACACCTTGTCACCGTGGCGAGGTATCATGTACGCGAAAGTAAAATTTTTTGAGCATATGCCAGGAATCGTGAGTTTCTTTGGAGTGCTTTGCAATGTGGACGATAAGAGCCATTGTCTTTACTGGTTGGTGGGTCTTCGCTAAGGTTGTTAAGTTTTTGGCGGCTACTAATGAATGATGTCGAAGATCGACAGGATACTACTGGATGAAAAGGCCCACCGCCCAAAACGGTACATCTTCTGATGCACATCACTGGAGTAGTGAGCACTAGATACCTACTCTACTCTAGCTCTAGCTCACCTATTTATACAGGGTGTTCCATGTTTAATCGCAAAGATTTTGCCAGTCGATAAAGCATCAGAAAAGAATGAGACATGTATATGAAAATTTTGTTCCAAAACCCGTAATAACGGAGATACACCTCTTCAAAGTTGGAAAACAAATACAGTTCTTTCCACCCAACTTTCATACTGCTCAATCGATTTGCGTCACATTTCTTACACGTATTCACTAACCATATGCCTATAAATCTCGAACAACACATTTGGTGAGAACAGCCCCATGGCGTAGATAGGGGTGGTTGCGCCCCTTTTATCATCCCTATTTTTTCCCCATTGCAAATTTTACAAAATCAGTACCATTTTCGAGTTGCACATTCAATTTTGGCAAAAAGTTGCTCCTGCAAAATTTCGATAGGAGGCTCACTTTTTGAGATAATTCAATTTGAAGATTTCTGATCAATCTTGCAACAAAATTTGCTTAAAATTTGCATTGCTACATCATTGGAGATAATCAGTTCTAAATTCACACAAGTGATGTTGAGATCATCAAGTATCATGACGTAAAAACGATTTTGATCTGAACAATCCAGTGGCGTAGAATCAGGGGGTTTTTGTATCTTACATCCACTCATCTGCTACGCCACTAGATATTTTTTAAAATTGATAATTTTTTTGAATTTGTCTTTCAAATCAGAAAAAAAAATGCTCCTGTGAAATTTTGATTGGAGGCCTCGTTTTCGAGTTATTTGAATTTCAAAGTTTGAGATCAATAAAAAAAAAACCTAAAATTCAAGTCCCTGCTATTTAGAGGCAGATAGGTACATGACTGAAGAACAAAAATAATTGTAACATATATTGACTGACATGCAATTTTGTCTTCCATCCCGGCTCCTGTACCGCTAATGAAATTTTTCCTTGTTCAACTTTCTTCAAAATTGATGAATTGTAAATTCAAGGTAATTGTAGGTATGAACTCACACAACTTGAATAAAATAAAAAGAAAGTGGTACGTTAATTAACATGAATAATTGAAAACGAGATTGATTAAAGGGTTTGCTGTTTTCCTCGATATGCCAGCCATTTTTTCGACTCAGAACTTTAAAGTTCGAATAACTCGAAAACGAAGCCTCCAATCTAAAGTTTCGCAAGAGCAACTTTTATTCTGGATCAAACGACAAATTCAAAAAAATTATTGATTTTGAGAAATATCCAGTGGTGTAGCAGATAACTGGATGTAAGTAAAAGAGCGCCCTAATTCTACGCCACTGGATTGTTTTGATCAAAATCGATCTTACGTTATGATACTTGATGATCTCAACATCACTTGTGTGAATTTGGAACAGATTATCTTCATTGATGTAGCAATGCAAATTTTAAGCTACTAAAATTATGAGAAGTTGCAAGATTGACTAGGAATCTTCAAACTGAATTATCTCAAAAAGTATGCCTCTTATCGAAATTTCGCAAGAGCAACTTTTCGCTCAAAATTGAATGAACAACTCGAAAACAGTACTGATTTTGAAAACTTTGCAGTGGGGAAAAATTAGGGATGATTAAAGGGGCGCCTATCTACGCCATGGGAGTGTTCTTACTAAATGTGTTAACCGAAGTTCATAGGCATTTGTTCAGTGAATACGTGTAAGAACTTTGACGCGAATCGGTTGACCAGTATAAAAGTTAGGTGAAAAGAACTGTATTTGTTTTCCAACTTTGAAGAGCTGTATCTCCGTTACTACGGGTTTTTGAACGTAATTTTTATATGCATATTTCATTCTTTTCTGATGTTCTATCGACTGGCAAAATCTTTGCGATTAAACACGGGACACCCTGTATACAGGCTGTCCCAAAATTAATGCAACAAAATTTACAGGGAGGTAGACAATTGGAAAATAAAGGGACTTCCTCAATAAAAACACTCTCGCAAACGTAATAACGGAGATAGAGGCCTTCAAAGTTGGTTTTTTAAAACAGTTTTTTCTGCATAACTTTTGAACCGTTAAGCCGATTTTATTCAAACTTGAACCAAAGTTTACTAAAATAGGTTTCTATCGAACAATAATAACGCTTTTTATCAAACATTTCTAGGGGCAAAGATAATAGGGGTACCTTCCCCCTTTTTCCCCTATTTTTCACCCTCTGAAATATTTTTAGAAATTGTTGCAATTTTTGAATTCTACGTTCAATTTAGAAAAAAAAGTCACTCTTACAAAATTTTGATTGGAGGCTTCGTTTTTGAGATATTTGGGTTTGAAACTTTGGAGAACATCTCAAAATCGCCACTTTTCAGGGCCTAAATTTTTTTTTCTAAAAAGCTTCATGTTTCTTAGCAAAAATGGTAGTTTATCAACTTGAAACACCTAGGTAGCTTATTTCAGTTGAGGAATCTTGAGTTTTCTTGAATTTTAATTTTTAAGGCCTTGAAAGTGGTGTTTTCGAGATGTTCTCCGAAGTTTCAAACCCAAATATGAAATGATTGAAAATGAAGCCTTGAATCAAAATTTTGCAAGAGTAACTTTTTTCTTTAAATTGAACTTGAAATTCAAAAATTGCAACAGTTTTCAAAAATATTCAAGGGTGTGGAAAATAGGGGGAAAAGGGGGAGGGTACCCCCTATTATCTTCGCCCCTGAAAATGTTTGATGAAATGCGTTATCATTGTTCGATAAAGATCTATTTGAGTGAACTTTGATTCAAATTTGAATGAAATCGGCTTACTGGTTCAGAAGTAATGAAAAAAAAAACTGTTTTGAAAAACCAACTTTGAAGGCCTGTATCTCCGTTATTACGTTTGCGAGAGTATTTTCATTAAGATAGTCCCTTATTTTTTAACTGTCTACCTCCCTGTAAATTTTGTTGCATTAATTTCGAGACACCCTGTATACCTACTGCAACAGCAAGCAAGGTATGAAGACACATGCTGGCAGACAACACAGTGTACCTACCTACTCACGCCCAAATTGTCTAGTCTCCGTACAGTTCAACTCCATAAATTATTGTCCTACTATCCATATTGCTCATCTAAAGAATAAGTTTCCTCTTTAGCAGTGGGGTTTTTCCTTTTTACATTCCATTTCTTCACGACATCACGGACTTTCAGCATAATTTTCTCAGTGACCGACAAAAACCCAATAGCCTTGGCGAAAACTCACCAACCAGTGAAGACAATGTCCCTTATCGTTCACACTGCAAATCACTCAAAGGAAACTATCAATTCCTCGCATATTCTCGAAAATTTTCACTTTCGCGTACATGAATCCCCGGGACGGTAGCAATGTCACATTGAAAATTGCACATGAAGACAGCTAGTTGCCAACAAGTCGTCAACGTGCCATTCGTACCAACGCAACCCATTTTTTTCATAGCTTGCTCTAATGCAGTAAGCCCTGAAATTGATTATATTTGCCTTCACCTACTTATAATAGGTACGTAACATGAGAAGCTACCTATGATTATCAGAAATCATTAAATTTCTAGTTTGAAATTGAGACCAGCATCAGCACTAGCGGTTTTCTAGATTTCGTGAGTGGACTGGAGAAGAAAGCCCTCACAGACGAACGAATAGGTATTATAATGGTCCATTACATCTGATGTTCACCAGTTAATTGAGCCGGCCATGATCGTTGCATTAGGTTTAATAACCATCCAATACTAATAACTACTGTAGGTTGTAGGTACTACTGCTGCGTCGTGCGTTTTATTTCCCTCCAAGCTGGTCCGGTGGATAAAAACGAGCAGTAATAATTGCTGAATTTGGTTTTGAACGTATCCGTTTAATTACAGCCGAGATCATTGCAGGCATTAACGTTAATACATCTCCCTGCCATTTTTGGTGGTGGTCGCTTTTATACGCACGCACACATCCATTCCATACCATATTATATCCATATGGCGAAAGGACCGAGAGCACAC
This sequence comes from Anaspis maculata, assembly GCA_949128115.1. Classification (NCBI taxonomy): domain Eukaryota; kingdom Metazoa; phylum Arthropoda; class Insecta; order Coleoptera; family Scraptiidae; genus Anaspis; species Anaspis maculata. Next base: position 52,779,888 of record OX421961.1, on the reverse strand, counting down.
CAGCATCAGCATCAGCCAGGCCCCAGCCAGCAGCATTTATACAGGGGGTTTAGCCGATCTGCGGTCTGCTACACATACAGAGATCGAGCGAATACGTCCATATAATAACTAACGATTCTGGCCGTGTAATTAATGCGATTTTAACCATTGACAGCTTTATGTTAACAATCTAAATACAGGACGAGCCGCGTGTAAATAGAAATTTATGTGTTATGAATAATTTGGAACGGAAAAAGTCGAACTGTTTGTGCGCATAACTCATCCAAATTGGCGATTATAAATACGCGCCGAATATAAATACTCGCCCATTGTCTCGACCACACACCGAGAGTACCATCACCATCATATCAATGTGATTGCTTCACCCGTGATGGGCATCGGGCACTGAAGATGGAGAGACTATAAGGAGTCGGAAAGCTCCCCCGCAATACCTGGAAGCTTGTTTATTGAAGACGTCATGTCGTCGTCTGCCGGCTACCGGCTCGCCATTAATTAATCCCTCTATAGTCTATAGGTATTGTCTCTGTGGATGGAACGACTCAGATCCGAAGCCTGCGCGAAGTTGGCGAAAAAGTCTTTCAGTAACTGTATGCAATTAGAAATAAGTAGGTACTTTTGTAATTGCCTTTTACATCTTTTCGTATTTCCCGTGGAATATGGTTGTTTCCTTCTCAGTTCCCTTAAGTAGAAGCCCGCCTGTCTTGTATGTGTGTTTCCAGTAGTCTTTGTAGACTGATCAAGGCAATCAGCGCTTCGAGTAAGGTAATCTATGTTTGAAAGCTGACATCCTTGAAGAAATTTGCTGTAGCCTATCGCAGGTGATTGATTTATTTTATAATTATTGTCCATAATAGTGATAAATTGTGTCCAACTTCTCTTTTTATAACATGGTATCAAGTTGCTGCTATTACATACTCCGATCCGGATCCGGCATCGATGCCTCTAGCCCTTTGATCTAAAATGCGCACCAGTTGAAGTGGGCCACCCAAAAATTTCAGTCGCATTCAAGGTAGGGCAGGGCATACAGCAGGGATATATACGTCCCAAATAAAATGTGAAAAATACTGTACATGAACTCGTTGCTTGAAATAACACGGGGACGGGATTATTCAGTATCCGTATGCCTTGGCATGGGATATTAGTCACAAAAACTCCATCAATGCGACGTCACATAACCCAATGTCAGCTGTTTCTCCGCCTGTGCACGCTAGGATTTGAGCAAGACCAGTCGAGTAACCGATTTTCTCCAGTTTTTGTGCAAGTTCATCTCTGTTTTTATGTCAGTTTGTGTGTATTGTCTGTGACTACACATCCCAGATATCAGATAGGTATCTCTCCAATATTTTGTAACATTTCTATGTCAAAAATTCACGGTGGGACAAAAATGTCCCTGCAGTAATATGGCGGGGGACAATTTCGTCCCATCAGTAATCAAACCTCAAGGTGAGGTTTTTGACTATTTTGACTATTTTTGAATATTTTGAAGCATAAACAGGCCGCTTCGACCTAAGGAATTGCAGGAATTGACTAAAGGCCTAAATCTGGCATCGCGGACAATCCCTATTACGACAGTCATCATATCAGATATCATGACATATATGACATCAGGGAGTCCTGTGTCTTTTTTCTCTTTTTAGCGCACTTCTCCAAACGGGAAGGCGCTTTTGTCCTCGCTTTGTCCGTCCGTCCGTCACAGCATCTAGTCCTAGACGAAAAGGTTTTTGCGAAAAATTTTTACTCCATTGGGTAGCTCATGGCCTTGTATCCCGAACCAAGAAAAATCTTGACGAAATAATAATAAACAATGACAATAATAACAATTTAGTGTGAGGCGGCATCGCCGTTGAATACTGCATTTCAGAACCCGGCCTGATCTCGAAAGTTATCACATGCGAGGAAGTACCCGATCTTATCATTTTACCATAATACATATGCGGAGTTATATTTAGAGGATGATTTGAACTTTATTTTAATGAAAATTTCACATCGGTGCGAGGTGCCGATTAGTAGTTATTAATTTTTGAAAATGACTCCGAAACTACGGCTCGGCCGCAAATGATTTATTCGTCGCTTGCTGGTGCTTGATATCCTTTCCTCGAACAAAACTAAATTCAATACAGAAAATAATTCAACTCGAATGGGTAGCTCATGACCTTGGTACGCGAATCAAGAAAAATTTTGCCGAAATAATCATGAACAATTACAAAAATAACATTTTGGTGTAGGGCGGCTTCGCCGATCAAGTGCTGGCATTCGCGGTAAGATGTAGAAAGTTGCGATATGCAGGCAACTACAATTTCTTAATGAAATACATCACTGCATGTACGGCATTATATTTAGAGAACAATTTGAACTTTCTTTTGACAAAAACCCCACTTCGATCCGACCGTTAGGTCAATTGTTATCGATTTTTGAAAACGGCCGCAAAGCCACGGCTCGGCGCATATTACACGACCCTACAAATTTAAAATCAGACGTGCCGAAATAGTAATTGAACATTTTGAAATAGCCAATACTAGGTACCTGAAGGATAATGGCACTCAAATTACGAAACATGTTCGCTCAATAACAAAAAAAAAGTAGGTAGGTATCACTAAAAATCATGTGACAAGGCTACCATTTTTTCGGTTTTTCAATAAAAAAGAAATGTTCCAATTCAAAAGTGAGCCCGATATTCGTGTTCAGGAGGTCGAAATCAGTTGGAGAACATTTTTTTATATATAATCCATTCCAAGCTTAAAAAAACCACAGCTGGCCATGAAAAATTCGAGTTCTGTTGGTGTCCCTGATTTTTGATGTTTAATGTCATCTTGATACAAGGGAGGTTACGTTCAAATTTGTGTCTGTTTGACATGAAACCTTCACCTGAACTACGCTGTGTTGTCAAATTGTCATTCTGGGGACTGCGTCGCCGGCAGGTCACAGGTTTGCCCACTGATCTCAGCCGCTTTCTTTCGGCCAGGATCACAGTATTCTATAAGGTTCACAGTTCATGATCCTGGAAGAGAGGGTGAATTAACGTACCTAGGTTCTCACAGGGCGCGATGAGCTCAGGTCACGAGATCACTTGCTACGAAATCCCACAACGGCGGTAAAACTGGGTCCGCCTCGATCACTTTTTGAACTGTATATTCTTACTATTGCACTTCTCAATACTTTCACTATTGAAATAACGTGCCTAACGGCGTTTTCAAGACGAAAACTAATGAAAATATTGTGCCAGTGTCAAAATCTGACCTAAGAATTAAATTAAAACGGCAATCCAGCAGAGCAAACATCACTTTGACAAATTTGATTAAATCATCTTGACTTTTTCGATCCATCAACTTATCAGATTGTCCAACTTGCAGAAAAAATATCATAGGCAACTGTGGTTTTTTTAAGCTTGGAATGGATAATAAGTAACAGAATGACGCTTATGTGGCCGGTTTGTCTGTCTGTCTGTCTGTCTGTCTGTCCGAGTCCGTGCAGAAATTAAGACGCTGTACTCCTTCTCGAGAATTGAAACAAGAGTCTTGGAACTTTTTTCCGATTAATAGCTGATGTCCCCAAGGGTGGCCAATGGGCACTATTTTTGTTATCCATACATCGTTATCATTATTTTCAAAAAACAGAGATCTCCTGTGCACTTCGATGAAGTTGAACTTCTCCTCGGGAAATAAAGCTACAGCCCTTGAAGATTGAACTTTATCCGGTGGATAGCTTAGGTCCTCAAGGACCAAATAGACAGGTTGGCTTTCATAATTCGGCCGCCATCTTGGCTCCCATATTGAAATTTCTTATTAGTGGAACGATTGTCATGAAACTTGAAACTTACCCTTGTCTAGTACGATCATTCTTATTTTCAAGCCAAATTTCATGATTGCCCCACCATCTTGGCCGCCATATTGAAATCTCTTATAAGTGGAAGGATTTTCATGAAACTTGAGAGTTACGCTTGTCTCGTACGATCATTCCTATTTTCAAGCTGAGTTTCATAATTCTGCCGCCATCTTGGCCGCCATATTGAAATCTCTTGTTAGTGGAACGATTTTCATGAAACTTGGAACTTACCCTTGTCTAGTACGATCATTTTGATTTTCAAGCCGAATTTCATGATTCTGTCGATATTTTGGCCGCCATATTGCAATTTTTTGCCCAAGACGGTAGAACCCTAATCACTTAACATCTTGCGTTCACTAATCCTCCAAAAAGGAAGTGCGCTACTGAGCCCCATGCCCATGAGGCATATTCGCTTGCTCAGTTTGTTTTGTCACTGGTTGCTGTATTGTAACCATGTTTTTGCTTGCACTGTCCAGTAGATGAGCAAAGCAGATTCTAGCAACGCGAGTTCTCAGCAAAGCAGGTTCTGAACAAAACGGATTCTAACAAAGCGAATACTTACCAGACGGATTCTGCGCAAAGCGGATTCTGAGCAGAGCAAACTCAGCAGAGCAAATTCTGGTACAAAGCACATTCTGAGCAAAGCTGAGTCTTAGCAAAGCGGATTTTGGTACAAAGCAGATTCTGAGCAAAGCGGATTCTAACAAAGCGGATCCTGATGGAAGCGGATTCTAACAAAGCGCAGTCTAACAAAGCGGATTCTGAGCGAAGCGAACTCTTATGCCCGGTTGCACGAACGTGGTATCTAATTTTGCGACGTAGCAAATTGAATCGGGTTGCAGGAACAGGGTATCAAACGAGGTAGCAAACAGGCTGTGGCTAAGGTTATCACGCATTTGAACTACTTGCATCTTTTTATGCGTATGCACGTACCTAAAAGCGCTAAAAGGTCTGATTCGACACTTTATTTTGAATTTTCCAACGTCTCCGATTTTTATTCTTCTGAAGAAGAACAAGAAGTAGAAGATGCAGTTCGTTGTGTCATTGCCGATCAAAAAGAAAACCGTCTCGTAGATAAGATGTACCTACCTCGCGTCGCGAGCTGTAGAAGCGCTCGCGAGCTAGAAGAGTCAAAGAAGCGTCAGGAATTTCAGAGGTTAACAGCATTATTCATTTCCTCGAGTTTTGAAGAATAATATGCAAATCATTGCACCGAATTAAGGCATAGATCCATGCACAGGCTGTCGATCAGGTGAATATGACAAACTGCCTCCGTAAATGCTATTATGTCGATCAACAATTCCAGGTTCAGGCGATGGGAGTTACCGACTGAAATTGCGAACACTTGCTGTGTGCCTCCACGAGCCCTGTACCTGTACGGCGGAAACAAAGCTGTTGTTTACACCAGGAACGCGGAGCTCTTTATTGCAAAGTATTGCTCAGTCAAAGTATGAGTGCTTCGGTGACAACGATGAGTTACAGGAGTACTGGAACTGTGATCCCGTGACGAAACTTGAACAATTTTGGGCCGCTAGTGACACTGTATCAAGCATGTGTCAAGGTGATATCCAGTGCTGATTCAGTAGCTCCAGAACAGCTTTTGACGACAGGAAATACTGCAGGAGTCGTTGGCATGAGCAACAGCAAAGAAATTGAGAGAAAGGAATGAAACTGAATTCTGGATTTGTCAAGTTTTTCCTTGGTACAAAAATAGACCTCACACACTGAAAATGGCTGCCTCTTTTCTCTTATCTTATTGTCTCTTGCCCTAACCCTTAGATGTGCACATTTAGGTAGTTTCGGTCCCTTGCCCATCAGGTCCCAACACGACCCACGACTCGGCAACTGCAATAAAGAGTTAACCGGATCGAAACGTGCGGTGGACGGTTTGTTGTTGACCGGGCCGTCACAATATGTCACGCTGTATGCGTATCTAAAATGTCTGACTCGGCGCTTTCTGAATTTTCGGAAGTCTCCGAATTTTCCTCTTCTGAAGAAGAGCAAGACGTTGCAGGTGCAGTTCGTCGTGTAAATGCTGAGCGGAAAAACCTCTTTGAGTTTTACAACGACAAGGAATTTAAGGAGCGATATAGGTTCACGGAGGACGATGTGTTGCGGATCGTGGATCTCATCGGAGTTGAAGACCTAGAGCTATCTTCTTCGGTGTATTTCTTTCCGCGCACCATTTCCACTCTTCAAAGGACCCCGCACGATTCTTATGGAAAATGGCTCCCGGTTAAATTCTCTGAATTTTTGATATGTTGTAGCTCATGAGACACTAATCGAATACCGTGAACCCCAAACTCAAATAATGGACAGTTTTTTACCCACAGGGGGTTGAAGTTGGAGGTTTTGACGGCTTCAAAATGATATTATGACGTTAATAGAAGCTTTTTAGTAGCCGAGGCACACACGTTAAATGGAAAGAAAACGGCATTTGATGTTACAAGCAAGCCACTTTGCACAGTTGTTACTAAGCCACTAACAAACATTTTTTTCCGCAGCACATGCAAATCGGTCCCTTAGGAAAGCGGGGGGGGGGAACCCCCTTGGAAAGAGTAACTTCTTCAAATATTGACCGATTTTCACAATTTTGGTGTCGATTCCACACAATTTGATATCACCAAGAAAAATATAGACAATGCTAATGCTGTAAGTTACAAGGTATGGTTATTTTTAGGCGCCATTTTCAAAATATGGCCGCCAATTTCGCAAAATTTTATCTGATTTGAAAATAACCTTGTCACATGTCCAAACCGACTACTTCAAGGATGCTCTTCACGTTTCCTTTGTCTAAAATAATATTCGGTGCATTATTATAACTATTATTTTATTGTTATCCGGTAAACGTGGAATGGGGGCCCAGGGGGCACCCCTCAGCAGCGGGTGTGATTGTGCACTCATCTGAACTTTGCCCTAAGTTTGATTTTTCAGTGTTTATTTTATTTTAATTTTAATTTGTTATACTTTATTCTGGAGAATCAATGAAGACAGTTTATTATTATTATTATTATAAATGAGTTCCATAAACCTTACGTCTTATTTCAAATTCAACGCCACAACCTGAATGTGGATTTGAATATGCGAAATGTTTTGGCGGCAGTTATTCATGACTGCAGCTTGCAGCGCTGTTGTTCCAAATGTAGTGAGATATTGAGGTAAGGAAACAGATGTATAAAGCCAACACTGCCTTCAATTACCCTCAGTTGATCTGTAAGTGGGTTTTCCCTACAGTGAATCTCAAGAATGATATTTGAATTATTCAGATTTCTTTCAGAAACGTCTCTTTCTGGTTTACCTCAAATCATAGGCTCAGTGACAACCGTAGATGAATTCGTCAGATCTTCGGATTATCTCAAAACAGCAACCTCAATGATGTCACTTGCGATCAGATGGAAGAAGCTGATAGCAGGATATTTCTCCATGTCATGGACATGGTAATTCTCGATACTGAAAACGTCCCCATTCCAAGTTCCGATACAGACGTCGTAGTCCTAGCGATCTCCTACAACTTCGACATAAAAAGCGTCGGCCTCGGGCAATTACGGATTCTCTATGGTACCTCCAAGCATTACAGACACCTAGCAATCCATTCAATTGCAGAAGCTCTTGGAGAGTCCAGATCCGTAGCTCAGCGTGGTTTCCACGCCTACATAGATTGTGATAGCGTTTCGTTTTTTAGTTGATAGAAAGACAAAAAGACAGGTGGAGTGCTTCGAAAGATATTAACATCCATGCATTCACACCTTTAGCTCGTCCTCCTGCACATCCTCTCACTGAGGATACACTGAAGACCTCGGAAGAAAACACAGTCCGCATGTATGGAGTGTGTGATCCTGAGTGTATCACTGTAGATCAGGTTCGCAAAAACCTATTCGCCACAGAGAATCGACCTTTGGCCCTGTGGTCCTCCGACATCTGGTGCCCTAGTACAGGATCCTCGACGAGCCGCTTACCAGGCTGGTCAGTTGTGGGGACAAGCCACGTCCACTAGCCAGTGTGACACAACTCCAGAAGGATTGGGTTGAGCACTCCAAAATGATAAGTGGGAACCAGTATGGTCTCAGTTATAGGAAGTGTGGAGTGCTTGTCATGCCTTGGACCGATGTGGCTGCAAGACTGGTTGCCAAACTATATATATATATATATATAAAATATATTATCAAATTCCCTTCCACCGCAAGGTGTCGGGCTGCCAAACTATGCAATGTAAATGCAAAAGAAATCGGCCACCCTGCACTCTTAGTTGCAAGAGCTGTAAAGGAGGCTGCACCAACAAAAACTATGCCTTCAGTTTTTTTTTTATAAATTTGGAGGAAAGTATAGATACTAGAAGCCCCAATAATTACTTTTCAGTTCAGGACTTGATCCTACGATTGGTTCAGCTGATGAAGGGAACAGTGTGCAACAAATTATCGCGAATAATATGTAACTGAATATTTCTTCATTAGTATTAATATTGAAAAAAATTTCCTTCTATGCTTCCTTCATTCAATAACTTCCTTCAGATATCTCGAATGTTATTTTAGATTAAGAAAACGTAAAGAGCGCCCCAAAATTGGTCGGTTTAGACACGCGACAAGCTTATTTTCAAATCAGATGAAATTTTGCTAAATAGGCGGCCATATTTTAAAAATGGCGCCCGAAAATGAAAAAATAACCGTATCTTGTGACGTACTCCATCTCTTTCTTTCTTAACGATATTAAATTGTGTGGAATCGACACCAGAATTGTGAAAATCGGTCAATATTCAAAAAAGTTACTTTTTTCAAGGGGGGCTCCCCCCCCCGCTCTCCCAAGGGACCGATTTTCATGTGCTGCGGAAAAAAATGTTTGTTAGGGTCTAAGTAACAAATGTGCAAAGTGGCTTGCTTGTAACATCAAATGCCGTTTTTTTATGTGTACCTCGGCTACTATTTTATTTGGTTTCTCTTCAAGTTGTGTTTCATGCTAAATGTATTTATTTGACAGAAAAATATCAACCCCCTCCTCCACTCCCAACCCCTATCTACCATCATAAAATCCGAGATTACTCCCGAAAGCCATGCGGATGGCTTTTGTGATTAAAATCATGAATTTTGACACAAAAATTATTTTCCACCCCTAATGTTGGGGTGCCGATTTTTCAATTTTCCTCGGTTAACTTGGCTGAATTTTTGGTATTGTGTAGTTCTAATTCTGTTGAACAAAAAGTTTTTATACCAAAACTTATTCTTATGAACAGTTTTTGTTCTGCAGGGGACTGAAGTTCAATATTTATGCTCTCAAATCTTCAACTTCAGTCCCCTGTAGAACAAAAACTGTCCATAGGAATAAGTTTTGGCATGGAAACTTTTTGTTCAGCAGAATTAGAAGTATACAATACCAAAAATTCAGCCAAATTGACCGAGGGAAATTGGAAAATCGGCACCCCAACATTAGGGGTGGAAAATAATTTTAATGTCAAAATTCATAATTTAAATCACATAAGCCATCTGCGTGGCTTTTGAGAGTAATCTCGAATTTTGTGATGGTAGATAGGGGATGGGGGTGGAGGAAGGGGTTGATATTTTTCTGTCAAATAAATACATATAGCATGAAACACATCTTGAAGAGAAACCAAATAGAAAGCTTCTATTTACGTCAGAATATCATTTTTAAGCCGTCAAAACCTCCAACTTCAACCCCCTGTGGGTAAAAAACTGTCCATTATTTGAGTTTGAGGTTCACGGTATTTGATAAGTATCTCATGAGCTACATCATATCAAAAATTCAGAGAATTTAACCGGGAGCCCTTTTCCATAAGAATCGTGCGGGGTCCTTTGCTTGACTCTTGACAGCTAGACTTCAACTGTTTCAAATGTCCTCATACAAACAAACCTGTATAACTGATTGCCTGCACCCATCAGCCAAAATTCTCTATTTATGAGCACAAAATGTAAACCCAAACGTATACTCGGTTTGAATTAGGCACACCAGTGCTTTTCTCACTCACAATATCAGCTCAGCTTTCCATTCCCATATTTTATTCAATTTTTTGTTTGACACATTACGTCAGTCGTCACCCTAGACACTCCTTTTTTTACGCCTACAAATAGCCTACCATTTGATACCGAGTTTGGTACCGAAGCTAATTTGCGACGGAGCAAATTCAATTCAATGCAAAGCAAATTCAATGCAAAGTTTATTCTGGCAAAGCGGATTCTGAGCAAAGCGCTTGTTTTACGCCATATCATACCTGGAACCTGCTAGAAATCCAGTAGGAGTTTGACGTTACTCTATCTGAGCAACGACGCTCGAATGCTCGAAGCCGAGAATTTTTTCAATGTTTTTGTCTAATTTAGTCGGGTTTAGTTTTAAGCTCACCATTTTTTTCTATATGTTTACTGTTTAGTTCTTGGTTTAGATTTTTTCAATATTTTTGACATCATCAGCCTGTAATATTTTGGTCTTATCTTCAATTTCTGACAATTACGTTTTTTGAAAATAATGTAATTTCCTTACTGTTGGGATAGATATATCCCACTGCATATCACTGCAGGGATATATTTGTGCCAAGAATTTTTCACAAAAATTAGTGAATTCAAAAATCTCAAAGTCAGTCAAGTAACTATTATTAGGCTCAAAACCAGATGAACACAAAAAAAAGTTCCAACTCAATTTCCGAAAAGTCGTATTGAAAGGGTAGTACAGATCCATGGGCCTATCCCTTCAAGTGTGGAGAAATAACATTCGAAAATAAGAACGTAACCCGAGGACCCGAGGGGTAAACTACTGACGAAATTTTTGTACACCAATTTCCAATGATTTTTGAAATGATTTCCATTGATTTCCAAAGATTTCTAATGATTTTCAAATGATTTCCTCATGATTTCCAAATGATTTCCAATGTTTCCAAATAATTTCCAAATGATTCCCAATGATTTCCATGGAAGTGTACACCAGATTTCCAAGATGGTTTACCCCTCGACGTGACCTAGGTACTTCTGAAAAGTGAATTTGTGAATTGGATCCCGCACCAACAATTTTCATTTCATAAAATCAAAAAATACTTTAAAATGCTCGAAAAAAATTGTCTGTTTGAAGGCAAGTTGATTTTTGTTCAGTTCTTTCCCTGAACCCGATTTATAGGGTGCTTCATATTGAGGTTACTTTTGATTCAATTCCTCTTCCAGAAGTCAATTACCATCCTCGATCTTTCTGACTTGAGCCGTTAGCTTCAACAAGAGCCCCAATTTCCCAAAATTGGTCAACAACGAATAATAAAGTTAATACTGCAAAACCAAAAAGGCTACATTTTTTAGATCACCCTGTAATTGGAGAAGATAGACCCATAAAATTTGAGAAACCACCTGCGGGGGTCCTCGGGGTATGGGAACCACATCTCTTCTGAAACACTTGGAGAAAACCAAAAACAGTTTTTTGTAAAATGGGAGCTGTTCAAACTTTTATATTTCTGGAGTACCTGATGGAGCGCCCTGTATTACATGACATGTAATTATTGATTACGTGAGCTGATCAGAAAACAAAAAATGATTCAAAATAGATCACTCACTCAAGGGCTATGCCACTTTGAATCCGACTGAAATTTTTGGGTGGCCCACTTCAGTTGGTGGGCAGAGATACCCACTTGTCTTCGGAAATATCAGATCAGGACGTTTGTTGAAGTGAAACGTGAAAAAGTGAAAAAAAAGTATGGAGACTATAATGATGAGTCTTCATAAAAAGAGATTGGATGGTTGGATTTCCTAAATATTATTGGGAGTTCATTGATCATTCATGCACCTAGGTACTTTGGTCAGTGTTGCAGATAAAAAATTTCTATTCGGAACAAACAACGTGCGTTTAGGAGCATTCCAATTTTTCATAAATAATTCCGCAGCTCCGCAGGCGGAGGACCGACCGATAATTCTCCCGCACCGGCCATGGAGGTTTCCGATCCAATAATTGAAAAGTCAAAAGAACGACCAGGCAGGAACGCATCCAGCCGTCTCTTCGGGACTACGTCCGATTCCCTTCCGTCCAATAATGCCTGGAGTTTATTACTTTTACGTTGTGCACAGTCCAGAGGCTCACGTTTGCAAGTTGGTGTGTTGGTGTGTGTATGTGTGGTGCTAGCCGCATCATACATATTTTATTCACTTTTGCATTATCATTTAAAGTACTTTGGCCGGCCGCTAAATAATGCAGTTGCATTTCACTGCACTCTCTAACAATGTGGCATAGGAGTGACCAGCGCCGTCTACCTGGCCCGATGCGTCTTCCTGTCTGAAGCAAACTCAATTTGCACATTAAAAATTAACAAACCAAATACACCTACCTACATAGTACATACGGCTTTGCCTATACCACTCGACCTACCACTTCACTTTTCCATGTCCATATGGGCGCTTTCCATGGAAAGGGACGACGACGGTGAATTTTGAATGTCGGGTTAGTTAAAAGCGGCGTCTAGACGGCCCCATGTGCATGCATGTTTGATGGGCAACGAGGGACAAACTGCAAGGGAGCGCATAAAAGAACTAAACGTGTGCCCTTTTACCCTTCTGGCTCAAAACTGATGGTTTTTCCCCAGGAATCATGAAAAATTCAGCAGCTCTTAACAGTTGGATAAATGCAGGTATAGATTGACTGTGCTTTGAAGTTAAAAGCATCCAAGCCACTCTTGGTAGGTACCAGTAATTCTCAATTAAACCTTTACGAGCTTTTAGTGCCGATCATTCGACAATACCCGTCGTGTTATTTGGAGGATTCCCTCGAGAATTTTAGAGTGAAATTCCCTCGGAAATTCCTGATGTAGTATAAAATTCGCGTTGTCTCTAATGTAAGACAGTGCTGAAGAATTATTGATAGAAACAGCCTAAATCGCTGGTGTCGAATCAATATTCTCGTAGGTATAGTAACTCTTAAAAACAGAGGACACATTTTACAAGAACTGAGCAACGCGTGATCCGTTACTTATATTCAACCAATTCGAAAGTAGACGACGGGTTTAACCGAGTTTTTCAATTGCAATATAACCTTTTTCTTGTTGGTATGGTCTAAAATAGACGAGAAACGCCCCCGCAACATTTATGAATCTTGTTTATTGAGGACGTCATGTCGTTGTCGGCTAGCTACCGTGCTATTAATTAGCCCCTGTCCTCCTGCTGCATTTATTGTTTCTCTATCTTTGCCGAGAACGGCTTCCGCCCTCAGATTTATGAGGACTATAGGAGAAGCCGATGAGAAAAACTGACAGGCCGCGGGCCGATGGTACGTATGAGAAATTGACTCCACATTTTTGTTCGATAGTCTTCTGAAATTTATTAATACAAAAAAGCTCTTCTTACAGCGACTCATATTAGAAAACGTGTCGCCAAGATTTGCCACTCCCTATTTTAGCATCATTGGTTTTGCATAAATAAAAATTTTGAATTCTGTTTTAGTTCTTATAAAGTGAAGAACTATCTATTAATCATAATGATTTTTCAATGTTTCATCTTGACACATTCACCAGTTAAGACACTCATGTTAACAGTGTCAATGGAACTAACAAGTAGCATTATACTCAGTCATAACTCATTATAAGCGCGCCTCACCTGTTCCATGAATCGCATAAATCGTGATAGACAAGCCTTGCGGCTCATAATAGGCTACTGGACATCAATCGCATTTCAGTATAAAAGTATCACAAACCTGATAAATATCTGAACGACGAATTTGTAGTTGGAAAAGTTTTTCGAAATATTATTTCATTTCGGTGAAAAATCAATTTGAAAGTAGACTTATTCAAATCAGGAATAATATGCTACGTCACAGCTTGAAAGTGGGCTAGGAGGTGGAAGGGAGGAAGGAGAGGGAAACGCATTTGACATTCGACCGAAGCATTTGTTCTGGATCTATTACGTAGTGGTGTATTTTCACGTGCGAGCACAACTTTATCACAAGGAACTTATTTTTGATGCCATTGCATGGAGTTATTATGTATTATGAAGCGAAATTGTATTGAAAAAAACTAGATTATTTGACGTGGGGTTGACATAATGGCATGCGACACTCGCAGTACTGCCACTCATATGGCACTAATAACATTGTTGTGACATTAATCCGAAGCCTGCACGAGCAAAAATAAGTGAATTTCAAGGAAGAATCGACCAAAATGTGAGGTCAAACCATAGCACTCCAGCATTTCATTATATTTTTTTGGTATAAATCAGTTCAAAACGAGAAGGTGTTCTTCAGTCATTGAATGGCCAACTAGAGTTTCTATTGGCGCTTCAAAATGTGACGTCACGCATTTGCCGCGCCATTCAAACAGACAAATCTTTTTCATATTTTTTTCATATGTACAAAAACTTTTTTAAACTAAATCATCTTGCCAATGCACCAATTTTGGGAGGATCTTTCATTAAAAAGAAATAAGAAAACCCATGTCCACTAGCCTATTAGATGCTGATTGTATACATATAACATATGTATAATACATACAAGGTGGTTTAGCCTAAACGTCATTAAATTTGAGGATCAATACAGAATCAAAAATAAAGGGGACTTTCTCCAGAAAACATATTTGAGAAACGCATAATAACGGAGATATAGTCTTTCAAAATTGGAAATGAATAATCGTTTTTTCCGAATAACTTTTGAACCGTTCAACCGATTTGATTCGAAATAGAACCAAAGGTTTACTGAAATTATCCCCTGTCGAACAATCATAACATGTTCCATAAAAAAAGTTTCAGGGGCGTAGACATTAGGGGGTGTCCCCCCCCCCCTATTTTTCACCCCCTAGTTATTTTTGGAAACTGTTCATAATTTTGAATTCTACGTTCAATTTTGAAGAAAAAATAACTACAACGTGAGCGGGTGATAAATACCTAATATCTAGCTACTGAAGTAAAAGTAGGTATTGAAAGCGATAATCGTCAAACAACTTTCAATCATTTTTTTAACTGGAAAGAAATCTAGGCAGGTACCGTTGACATGATAACAAATTATTATATATCAGGTAAGGAGTCAGTTTTAAAGTGCATTTATATGTATGTAACGTATTTTTTGCGGTGATGGGTATGATGAGAAGATTATTTGTTTTGTGAAATGTACCTAAGTGTGGCGAAACCTATGAATAAGTGAGTAGTAAGAAGACTCCACCTACTACGGTCATAATGTTGCAGAGAAAGTAAAAAAATGGTACCTGTAATAGTTCCGTGAGGGACGCGGCACCGGTGGGCGTCTGAAAAAAAATTAACGGCCATCGGACACGAAAACATCATTATGGATTCTGATATTCACCGGTGGTGGTAGTCTGTGTCTAGCAATGTTAGCTAGTAGGTAGGTACATACTGCTAGTAAGTGAAGCAATTCATGATTGATGATGGTGTCGGGAGCCTTGGTGTAATAAAGAAGCTCTAGGGCTATAACTTGTTTTTGATTTGTTGCTCTAATGATATCGTTCATGAGGCGGAGATGGGGCTATGGAGGATTGTTGCAAATTCGATGAACAACACAACATTTTTTACTACTTACATGGTGCATACCGACTTGCCTAACCTAAAAGAAGTGAAACGATCAATGGGCGAAACCATTTTTATTGTACCTATAGACCCTATATGATATCAACAAAAGTTTTATGTTCTGCATTTTCAATCTATCATTGCGAATATTATGACAAGTGGCGAGGTAGAGTCGAAATAAAAATCGTCTTAGGGTTCAAAACATTGCGAATTCATATGTAGAAACTGCCTTAAAAACTGCAAACTACAAGGTGTAGTTTCATGTGGTTTCTATACCTAAACATATTTCTCATTCAGTTGAAATAACAAAACTTCAAGGTTCAATTTTACTGACGATAAGTGTACCCAACTCACCTGAGCGCATTTGGAATAATAATTCCAATTTCATGAACTTGTTTAGAAAATTGGAAATGCCAAGATAGCGCCGAGTTTACGCCCGTTACGGATAGGTGTCGCCAGTAGTCCAGGGAGCCGGAGTCTTTTCCGCTTCCAGCATTAATTTGCGATATTTTAAAGTGGTCCATGCGAAATCTCATTATAGCCGACACGGAGGGCGCTATCGATTCGGATCTGAAAGGCAATAATTCACGATTCGGCCGCGTTCGGGAAATGAGTGGAGGCATAGGTACCTATGGAGGAAAGGGTGCCTTCGCTGCTCTCTCTGGATCGTATAAAAGGCAGCGAAACAGCTTTGAGGCTGGTTCTTCTCCTTTTTGCTTTTTTATTTTTCTAACTTGCAGCACACAAAATCACGGTCCGTGGCTACGAAGAGTTGTGTCCTTAGATCAATTCCCAGATATTATATTAGGATTTGTTAACGATGAATGCAATCAGCCAAGACCAAAAGTAATCGATTTTAACAAGAAGATAGGTCTGTCTGTCATCCGACGGTATGGTTCGCAAGCCAGAAATAGCAAAGACTATTTTAACCAACATGCCACTCACGCACTTTGGGACTATGCGCACGGGCCTAGTCGAAGTCGTATACCGAGTCGTATACCCAGTATCCAGAATGTAGAATGTAAACAGTAAACTTTTTTTTCTTGCGTTTCTCTTCACCTGGAATGCGTCGACATATCTACTACTTTTCTTAAGAGAAACCTTTTAATCCATTCAGAATATAGGAATCCTCCGCAGGAAACGTGACTTTTGCCAAATCCGCTCCCAAACGGGCTGTCGACGTTTCAAACGTAACCAAACTGGAACCAAATGAATTTTCAACCGGGTACGTTTTCAGTAACATGCAGGAGGTGTCTTACAATCACTTGGTGGTTAGAATCCTCATTGTCAGACAGTGAGAAGCTCATATAATTGTCATAAAGGATTTCACGAAACGGACTCCTCCTGGATTCGTCACGATTTTGTTCAATGTGAACTTCAGAAAGAGTTCGCTCAGCCAACAGCTTTGAGGTCCCTTCGCTCTTCTCTTTGGCCACCATGTTTGAGGTCTCTTTGTATGGCCGCAATAGCTTTGTCTCGGGTCGGCTTGTTGTGATACTCTCCTGATTCCACATATGAATTGGTTTCTTCACAAATTTAGGTAACGATAAAATTCAATTACCATTACCTTGTACAGAAGCGGCTGAAGTTCGTATAGCTCTATGAGCCGTGTTATTGTGGAGAAAGTCAATTTAATTTTGCCTTGGGTGTACCCATCCATGTCTTTGACATTGACAATCTGATGACTGCTGACGTCTAGTGCGTGAATATGCAAATATGCATATAAAAATATTCAATATACCTATAGTGTGTAGATTTCTAGCATGGAAATAGTATCGTGACACTCAGGCCTTATAGAAAAGATTAAGGTACTCAAAAATAGCTATTATAAAATGTTAAACAGTCGAATTTCACTGTCAAAAACACGCGCAGATTTTGAATTTACATGGGCGCGGGTGAAAACTGCAGTTGGAAGTATGAAAGTCGAGTTTTTGGTGAAAGGAAGCTCAAATTCTTCTCTAGATAAAATCTCGCATATGTGTCCATGTATATGAACCTGTGATGTTATAATGCTGGAATGCATTTGCGGTGTCTTTTCGGTTCGAAGGACCAGAATGAGGCGTCCGAAGAGTCGAAGACATATAAATACAAGTTTGAATGTTATGGGGTTCATTGGAATATTCGAATACACAACGCTAGCCAAATGCTTTTTTCTTATTTTTATAGGTTGAGTGACAGTGACTGAAGCTGGAATGTACGCACCACCAGCAAGCAAGTAAACTGGATAAAAATATCGACTGGATCAAGTTGAGCTCAATTGACCTTTCCAATTTTAGGAGATAGAAAATAGCATGGTTTTTCGAGGTCACCTTTGACGTTTTGACGTTTATGACGTTTGGACCTTTCGTTTCTGACTTTTGCGGGAATTTTGAATCGGATAGCTATACTGCTCCCATTATCATGTGGGGAAAGTCATTAGAGCCCATAAGGGAGTTTTTAATGGACGAAGTAATAGAGTTTTTTCGTAGTAAGATGCACGTGTCTGGTGCAGCGTGATCCCTGCTGGTGCTGGTGCAGCCACACTTCCATCAAGTTTGTGTCTTTCGTGAACCGGTGCATGCCGGGTGTATTCGTCTTATTCTCGCACTCGCATAGAGCGACACAACACCCTTGAACCATTTCTGTAAGTATCTTCTCAGTTTTCCACTATATATAACACACTTATTGGTAAGAACGAGGGTAAGAACAAGTGAAATCATGAAATCCATGCTGAAAGCAAATAAATACACGACAGAGCGCTTGTCAGATTCGAAAATTTCCCATTATGTCAGAAACGAAATGTCATACACCAAAAAACATGGGGCGCTTTCCAATAACTGCGACAAGGCTGATACGCAATGTCAAAGTGCACTTGCCAGCTCAATGCCAAACTCAGCCTCGCCAATGTTTCGATTGTGTCGACAAGTGGTGCTATTACTGCTATTGGAACGCTAGCTGTGTCGAATTGTGTCCATATGTGTCCAATTGTGTCCTTATACGCCTTATTGGGAAGCGCCCAATGACCTCGATTAACCGTATCTTATACGCATGACGTCACAGTAAAGAGAGACAACGGAAAATTGGAGACCTCAATTGCAGTTCCATTCGGCCAATTCTTTTATGGAACATCCTCGGAAACATATTTTTCTCCTGGACTGACGTTTCGTATGGACGATATCGTTTTCCGGTTTCTGGAAAATTGTTGCGCGTGGACAGCTCCTTCATCGTTGACCATCCACTTGTTTGTGCTTTGTATCGTTTTTCTGGTTTTCGACCCCGGACGCAGTCCTGTGACTCCAGGGGACAGAAGGTGGCAATCTTGGGCAGTGATCAACAATTTCCTGGCCATATAATAGAAATGAACGGTCGTGGATGTTGTCAGCTCTGGCTAGCAGAGAGCGAATTGTGCGCGACGATAAAATCAACATGTGTCATATATCGTATTGTGTGTGTGCTTTCGGTAATTTAGTGTTTATTGTTTTATGGAGGGCAATAAAGGCGCCAGCAAAGGCAAACACGGCAAAGTCGGTTGGAATTAGTGTTATCTCTGGCCGGGCTACCGAATTCCGTCCCCGGGAGAGATACGGCCGGCCCGGCTGTTTACCGTCGTCCTAGTCAGAGATAGCTGAAATCCTCTCTTCTCTAGTAAGTATGTGGAGAGTGTGATTGCTCAATAAAATGTCAACACAACACACACCAACATGTCACATTACGGTCTCTTCCCAGTTCTCCACCACATTATCGTGGGAAAACTCCTGCTTAATGCTGATGCTCATGGCTCTATGCTCGGTCATTTTTACGGCGATGAGCCATCATCATCAACTAACCGGCCGTAATTTTTAATTGCGGATTTAATCGAGTTGTCAATTTTTTACGACGTCGGACGTCGTTCAGTTGACCTGAGCCTGTGCTTATGGCAGAGAAGAGATAAAAATCAATGGAAGGGGACTGTATAATGGCGCGATAGTGGCTATCGCATACATATTTAAACTGGGATTTTAAGACGTGTAAGTCCTCTTATGGCAAGAGAGCCGCAGAACAACTATGTATAGGTATCTACTGATGCTGATGTTGCTCTCCCTCTGGACTCGGTCTTTGCAAATGCGCCCGATCGTGGATTTACATACAATACTGAAGAGTTTGCGGGGCTGACGTTTGGAATATCTTTGTCGGGTCCGGTCCCGGATCGGATCAGTTTAATTTATCGACTAAAGTCACTGGAAATAAGTCACACCGTTGATCTCACAAAGTCTAATGGGTTCACGAGCCGGCTGTTATACGCACCAATCGATGGGAATAGAGATAGATGGCCGACTTGTAAACTTTCAGATCTAGAATCGTTTTCCCTAGAATTTGCAGGCATTTTGCAGAATAGTTTTTCAAGCATGGCACTTTGCATCCGGTGAAATCATATTACCATGTATGAAGACTACTTGACCCTGGACCACCTGTAGGGGTAAGTAAATTTGACAAAACCTTGGATCAGAAGTCCACCGGATTGTCTAGAGAATTTCTGAATTTCAAGTTTTCGTCCTGTGCAATTTTTGCATCCGTTTCATCTCCCATCCTCCGACTTGATGCAGCCATAACAAGCTGTGATCGCGCCATAAAAGAAAATTCCAGGGTTCCCGGCTCATCAGTTTTATGTTCTTGTATCAGTATACCCACCTATAAGACGCACCATATAATACCTGTGTTGGTATAATATTATTAATGTCGATGGGCTCCCGTTGTTATTATTATAATTAGGTAAATAGCATCTGAGTGTATGGTGTGTGCGAGTGTGAGCGAGTAGTTTCGTGAGGGCCATAAAAGTCCACTCGGTAAATACATCATCTCGCGCCCCGATAAAAACTTAATTCGTGTTTTATGGGGGCCCCTCCCCGCACTTAATGGATAGTAGACAATGAAGTCGCTTTTATTCAACGTAGTATGCCAGGGCATCAGTATTTATGGGCCAGGCAGGCCCGGGATGGCCTCTGCATTTCTATGCGTGTTCTATGCCCACCTATCAGCTCATCCATCTATTGATCCTTTCAATCATCGCCACTGATAAATTATAGTCTTCCACGGACAAGCCTGCGGATTGGAGCGAGCAACCATCTACCAGCATAGTTTCCAGCACCCAGGGCCTTCGCGGTCATGTCCTCATCCTCATCAGTAGCGGTACCTTATCTGTAATAAATAAAATACACGGTTCAACTTCATCATCACCACATACCAAATAATCAAATTTAGTCCACTGATATTAGTGATATTGTTCTAAGCTGGCGACCGCTGATGGTCGTAGAAGAAGCGAGAAGTAGGCGAGAAGTAGGTATACGGTAGGTTGGTATATACTTACTTCGATATAGGTACCCATGCTTGGATTTGATGCAGCATGAAATTTGATGAAACTGATTGAACAAGCATTCAGGATGACAAAATTCCGTAATAATAATTATGATTACACGCTTTTCAAATCACAATGGAATGTTTGCCCGCTATAATAAAAGTCTCATTTCAGGTTTATGGTTTTGTTTTCAAAGCAGCATACGTCAATTAAATTATCTCCGAAGTTCATAACGTACATGGAGTTATAAGCGCAACAGCCGACTACTCGTAATCTCTTGTGCTGGGTTGCGCCAGACGTAGCTTCTGTATCATAAAACTATACTTACACGGATTTATATCTAAATCTCTGACATCATCTGGTTCTACTGTTGTTTAATTCTTATTGTTTGCTCTGCAGCATAGCACTCTCGTACAACATAAAATATGGTGTGCCCCGGCTTTCGACTAGATCATATTTTTTCCTGGATGTTTGGCCGGCTCCGCGAGCAAGAGCGGGCAGCACACCGGCTTTGGTTCTCTCAGAATTAATTGAGTGCGAACAAGAATTTCCACACTCATAAATCGGTCTGTCAATAGTCACCAAGCCATAGCTGAAGAAGTACAAAAATTTTACAGTAGGAATTAAGGCATAGGTCTTGATTCGGAAATCAACTGAAAGGTACATCTTCCGATTGTTTAGAATCTAAAATTTTCGTATTATTAGATTTGGGCTTCGGCCAAAGGTCATTGAAACATATTTGACAATAAGCAAGTACCTATTTGCTAATTTTTTTATATTGGAGACCGGGGATGAAAGTAACATTTTTTGGTTTTTATTTTTATCCATGCAGACTAGTAACTTTTTATTCCATTCAAAGTGTTTCTATGATAGACTGGACAATCGAATTCCATGCCGACTATTCTTTTTCAATATTGAATGGAGCATTTCTGAGAAAATTGTTTTTTTCTGGATCAAGACAGCTGTTACTTTTAGCCCCAGCTAGGTTGTGAACATCAACATAATTTACAATAGATCATGAATTATTGGGTATTATATCAATAAAATTCAACAAAAAATCTCTTATTCCCGATTGACTTGAAAAAAAAGTTGAAAAACTGAAAAACACTTTGGCACAGTAGGAATCTACAGAATGTCAGATAAAACGTATCACAATGGAACATTATAAAATTAGAAAAAGTACCGAGAGAAGACAGGAACATTAATTTGACAAATCATCGTCCCGATCGCTGTTGAGAGCAATCTATAAGCTTTGTGAAAACATAAGTGATCTGATCATAATATTTTGCAGGTGAAAGAAGTGATTGGGGTTGGTTGTAACACTATGCTACTTTTGACCCCAAGGGTACTCAACACAATTTCAAGACATATCACAATAAACCGCAATTTTGACGTCAAATTGTTTTGCGTCCATCGATAGCCAACATAATCAAGATCATAACAATGCACATAACTTCTGGTTTGCGTTCGGGAGATCGCAATAAAATCACTCAACAGACGACACAACGACTTTACTTTTAGGCGGAAAATAGTAACACTTGTTAGAACAATCCTAACCTGAATGACAGTTGCAAAACAGCAATGTGGGTGAGGAGGTGGATGTCAATGAACATCGCACACGGAATTCGAGCGACATCTTACAAAAATTCTAGAAACTATAGGCACTGTTACAACCTACCCGTGTTAGTTCCAGCCCCTGTCTCCCCTACATCTACAGGGTGATTACGAAATGAGTAAAATGACGCTCCAAACAGTACCTATACCTATTACGAATACTATACGATATATGAAATATTCAATGAAGCTCACAAATTATTATGAAATTCTCCGGCTTTCATTTTTGAAGTTATGGAAGGTCAAAATTTGGTCCTTCGAGCCCTTCCAGTTCCGTTATTTCAAAATATTTTAGTGGACTGTTGACTGTTGGTGGCAATTTTTTTTCCTGGTTGTGGCCTTGACTGCTTATGATTTTTAGTCAGTTTTTGTTGTTGATCTCTGTAAATTATCACGCTTTATTTATAGAAAAATACCGGACTTTATCGCAAATTCCAAATGTTCCCTGAGAACTTCACCTCTACCTGCTGCCAACAATGACATCACTGAAGTCGGAAATTCCACGCCCAGATGCGACAGAGCTGAAAGAAGATTTCCTACAGAAATAGAACGTTCTCGACATCCCAGAAAAACGTGCTCCAAATCTCCAATTCCCCACACGTGCAAAGTGGTGAATCACTTACGCCAGTTCTATATAAATGAGCAGGATAAGTTCCGTGACCGAGTCTTAGACGAACTATAGAATATAAAGTTGTAGTAAATCAGTCTTCTCCACTTGTTTTTTATATCATTTACTCGAGTTTCGGCTAATTAAACTATAGAACTATAGAACCAATAAAAGCTCTTTCGCCAGGAAAACTTTCCCGAACCATGGTTTGTTCTTCCGAAAATCTGTCTGAATTTTACAGTACCAAGAGCCTCTAATGAAACAATGTTCTAACCACCTATATCGGGTTACTTCGAGGAATTGATTTCTTAATAGAGGAACAAGGTGACATGAGAAAGAAATATCGACCACTGGATGTGTATTGAATTTCCATTCACTACTGGGTGAGTCAGAAACTTCGAAAATTATCATTATTAAAATAAAAATCGACACCCGTGAAGCTAGCCACAGCTCCTGGACGTCTCCGGTGCTTGGCGTCAAGAAAAAGAACGGCGGCTTTCGCTTTTGCTTCGACGGTAGGAAATTGAATTCCGTAACCAAACGCAACTCAACAAAAGTTGAGGTCCATCTTGGTGTAGGTTCCCTATAGTTTCATTTATATGGAGCAGATATGGAAGTAAGCAGGTGACTCACAATTGTGTAAGTGTGAGATTCATAATTATTTTTGTTCATGTTGTTTTATATTAGAAATTTTCTTTCAGTTGGGAATTTAGTATGTTAAATTTTGTTTTTTCTTTACTTTTTGTTCTTGCAATGCTATAACTGATAAATTTTTTTTTCAAGGGAATCATGGATGGAAGATCAGACCTCTCTCTGGGCTGTGAGCTTCAGAGGGAGGAATTGAATGGTTCCCTTGTGAATCTTGTGATTAACCCTTATTATTATTAGTAAGCTTAGTTTTATTTCCTTTTTTGTTATTACGTACAAGTGGGTTGATGAAAAATCATTATTTATTTATTCAACCCCTATCCTCTACCGCGTGTCGGGTGTAGTCCGCATTCTCAACATGTTACGCGATGCCAAGTATTCTTCATCTGTTGATTTGAGGGGTGCTTTTTGGCAGATCTCCCTCGATCCTTCATCTAAAGAATAAAGACAACCTTCACTTTGCCTGGCCGAGGTCTCTTTCTTTTTTGCGTTCTTCCGTTCGGCCTCGTCAATGCAACGCAAACACAGCAACGTCTGATGGACGCAACCTTCCGTCCCGAACTGGAACCGTAACTTTTGTCTATCTAGATGACATCATAACATCATCGTTTTTTTTTAGAACATGTCGAATTGCTCGAGGACGTAGCCAACAGGTTGCAACAGGCCAACTTAACTGTACATTTTGCGGAGTATATTTTTTCCGTCCTTTTTCAAATTACTTATGTTCTATTGTAGATCCAAATGGCTTACGTACCGACCCGATAAAATACAGGCCATGATTGACTACCCGCGTCCGAGAAATGTAACTAAAGCTGAGCGATTCCAATGGACAGGGAGCTGGTGCCTCAAAACTTACGTCATAAGGTACATGATTTTAACCCTGTAGGTCTAATGTGCGTTGATAAGGTTGTTAAAAATTGCTTTGTCTTACATGTCAGACCGGGGGCTTTAGGCTGGTATGAGCCTGTCAATTTTCGAAAAAATGGCCAAAAATTTACGTCATAAGGTACATGAATGAAACCAACTGGATTTTGTGAAGGAACATCCTCTTGATCGAAAATCTGGTCGTAAGACAAAACTTTTGGGGGCTTTCGGTCTATAAGACAAGTTTGGAATTTTCAAAAAAAGGCCAAAATTTATCAATTTTTTTACAGGCGTTTTGTTTACTAACTCACTAAGTGTGATATATATTTGTAATCAGGATGAGAGACGGAATCGATTTCCATGTTGAAATACAGGGTGTACGATTTAAGAAATTTTTTTCGATGTTGCACTCTGTAAGCGATGTACCATTAAAAATTTTCGTAGACAGATTTGAAACCCGCGTAAAAAATCATGTAAGAATCGTTTTTCATTCCTGAAATTATGTCAAAGGAGAAGTCTTCAGGAGGAGGTGAATTTTGACTCTTATTGAAGATTTCAAACTCATCTTATGGACCGAGAGCCCCAAAAAAATTTGTCTTATGACTCGATTTTTGATCAAGGGGATGTTCCCACACAAAAGCCCGTTGATTTCATTTATGTACCTTATGACGTAAATTTTTGACATTTTTTGAATATTGACAGGCCTATACCAGCCTAACGCCCCTGGTCTAAAACGTAAGACAAAGCAATTTTTAACCACCTTATCAACGCACATTAGACCTACAGGGTTAAAATCATGTACCTTATGACGTAAGTTTTGAGGCACCTGTCCACAAGGTTTATGTTCCGGGTACCAGCGTTTTTTTTCCTATTTTTCTTCAATTTCTTTCATCAGTGACTTGACTCGATAGTCAGGGAGCAGAGCCCTTCTACGACGCTTCTAAAAATATAAACATAGCACTTTTTAGGTTCACGATTGAAAAAATACGTATCGTATCCAGAATTTTATTGCGCATCTGACCCCGCTAAGGATTTCGTTCGCGCGGATTGCAAAATAGCCGAAAAAATTCTTTTGCCGAAGAATTTGAATTACCGAATTTCTGGTAATTTTCAGTTTACATCGTGATTATCGGCGTACTTTTGAACATTTTTCAATAATTCTTTCACCGTTTGAAAGCTTGACGTTGGCAGATTATGGATGGCTTGCAATAAAATCGATATGATCAGTAATTCAGAAATTCGGTATCGGCTATTTTGCAATCCGCGTGAACAAAATCCTTAGCGGGGTCAGATGCGCTATAAAATTCTGGATACGATACGGATTTTTTTAATCGTGAACCTAAAAAGTGCTATGTTTATATTTTAAGAAGCGTCGTAGAAAGGCTCTGCTCCCTGACTACGAGTAATAAAAACGGTCAGAGAATCCTCTGGAGCGACGAGGCAGAGGCGGCTTTCATTAAAAGTCCTCTGTACGCTCAGAGCGGCCCCGATTAAAAGGCCTCTAAATCGAAGCCGGTAATTTTCTTTGAACTGGCATTTGGAGATTCCACTTCATATCTCTTATATAAACATATTAACGGAAAAAAATCCGAGAAAAACCGATCACAGCCGAAGATACTCGGGCCTTTATTTGACTTGGAACAAAAATCCTTTTTTCAGAGTTGACTCTCAACAGTATTCTGCACAATCGTACCGGGTGGTTTTTCAGTAAAAAATTTCTAGCTGAAGATATGAAGTTTCAAATTCTTGAGCAATTTTTCAATAATTTTCACAGCGAAATAATTTCGGCTCCAAAAATTTTATTGAAAAATCACCCGGTACGTTCATGAAGAATACTGTATAGAGTCCACCCTGGAAAAAGGAATTGTCTTTCAAGTCAAATAAAGGCCCTAGAATGGCGCCCGTAAAATTTGACTATCTTCGGCTGTGATCGGTATTTCTCGTTTTTTCCCCTTCACATGTTTATATGGAGTCATTCCATGCCAAAACGATCAGTTTCTGCACTCATGGTGACCGATTTTCATAAATTTTGGATATGTCGTAGAGGCATGAGAATAAGTCGACCCGTATTCGCCGGTTTTTCTTTATAAATTTTTTTTTTCGGAATTACAATTTTTTCAAATTTTCCACTTTTGCCTTGCATCTTACTCTAAGAAAAATCATAGCTCTTTAGTCCAATGTCCGATCTTAAATATTTTTGTTTTGATCGAACCACAAAAGATGAGGAATTTTGGACATTGCACTCTTTTTTGACAGATGTTGAAAAAGAGTATGGAAAGTCACTTTCCCGAAAAGAAAACGGTATACTGAAAAATGGTACATCTTCGATTTTCCCAATTTTTTGATATATTATTCTGTGAACTTTTCTGAATCGAGAAGTAATGGTCGCCAGAATGGACATCGCCCAAAAACTCACGAAATGAATTTTTTAAGCGAGCCGCCCACGCTGATTCGGCGCTCAGGAGTCCAGTAAAATGAGGCGATTTTCATGCTGAAGTTGGAACTAACTGAGGGCTCGATGAAAAAAATATGGCAATGTAGAGAATGTAAAACTGAATTAGAAAAACCAAAGTTTCATTTTCAACCACCCCGGGAACCATGTAAAAAAAATGGCGAAGATTGAAAAACATGCGCCGCGATTTTTCTTCTGAAACGGTGAGAGAACGGTGAGAGATTTGTGAAAACTGTGAGGGACAAAGTTGTAGGGAATTCAATAATCTACAAAAAAGTCCTCGGGGGCATATGTCTAACTTCTCCAGTTTAACCATTAATCGCGGCCAAAGTTGCGCGCCGGTCTAGTGAAGTGGAAAAACGGTCCGCGTGACATTCCTTCTTGAATTCTGCGAGAATGGCTAGAGATATCCGACAATTGCAAGCGACAAAGTTGCAGAGAATTGAATGTTCCACTGGAAAATCTTCAAGGCCAGTTATTAGCTCTTCTGGTTTAGTCGTAAGTTTTCCAAAAGAACCACTTCATTAACAAGATTGTCGCGCAACTTCGAACGTGGTTCACGACTAAACTAGAAGAGCTAATAATTGACTTCGAGAAACTACTAGAGAAACTTTCAATTCTCTAGAACTTCGTTGCTTACAATTTTGGAATCTCTAGCCATTCTCGCAGCATTCAAGGAGTAATGTCACGCGTACTTCACTGGACCGGCGCGCAACTTTGACCGGGATTAACGGTTAAACTGAAGAAGGTAGACATATGCCCTAAGAGACTTTTCTGTAGATTATTGAATTCCCTACAACTTTGTCCCTTACAGTTCTCAGATATCTCTCACCGTTCTCTCACCGTTTCAGAAGAAAGATCGCGGCGCATGTTTTTCAATCTTCGCCATTTTTTTTTCATGGTTCTCGGGGTGGTTGGAAATGAAACTTTGGTTTTTTTATTTCAGTTTTTCATTCTCTACATTGCCATATTTTTTTCATCGAGCCCTCAGTTAGTTCCAACTTCAGCATAAAAATCGCCTCATTTTACTGGACTCCTGAGCGCCAAATCAGCTTGCGCGGCTCGCTTAAAAAATTCATTTCGTGAGTTTTTGGGCGATGTCCATTCTGGCGACCATTACTTATCGATTCAGAAAAGTTCACAGAACAATATATCAAAAAATTGGGAAAATCGAAGATGTACCATTTTTCAGTATACCGTTTTCTTCTCGGAAAAGTGACTTTCCATACTTTTCTTCAACATCTGTCAAAAAAAGAGTGCAATGTCCAAAATTCCTCATCTTTTGTGGTTGAATCAAATTAAAAATATTCAAGATCGGACATTGGACTAAAGAGCTATGATTTTTCTCAGAGTAGGATGCAAAGCAAAAGTGGAAAATTTGAAAAAATTGTCATTCCGAAAAAAAAATTTATAAAAAAAAACCGGCGAATACGGGTCGACTTATTTTCATGTCTCTACAACATATCCAAAATTTATGAAAATCGGTCGCCATGAGTGCAGAAAGTGATCGTTTTGGCATGGAATGACTCTATGGAGATATGAAGTGCAATCACTAAATACTAGTTGAAAGAAAATCATCGCCTTCGATTTAGAGGCCTCTTAGTCGGAGCCGCTCTGAGCATACAGAGGACTCTTAAGATCAAAGAGGTTCTAGTTTCAGCACCTATTTTGTCCAGTCCCGACTTTTCTTCGCCATTCACGGTAGTGTGACGCCACCGCCACTACTGGCTTGAGCGCTGTGCTCACTCAGGTAGTGGATGGTGGGGAGAAGGTCATAGGATACGCCAGGAGGACTTCGTCGTCGTACATTGAACGAACGGGAGTGTTTTGAGTGGAGATGGAGGAGTTCCGGCTATTTTTAAAGACCGGATACTGTAACCAGAACCAAATCTCAGTGGCCGAACCGGACCGGATCGCCGAATCTCAATAAAAATTTTGTACAGGTTTCTATCGCACGAATGACCGATTAGCGACAAGTTTATGAAAAGTATGTAGCTATTATGGAGGGTTTTTCAATTGGGACGGGTCGATTTTGGGAGCCTGAGGCGGCCATGGCTTTATGGTGGCGTCTGTCTAATATGATGTTTATTATTCTGTCACTGATGTCAAATCATCATGGCAAGTTACACGTTTGAGCAGCATGCCCAAATGATAAAACTTTACTATCCAAATGAAAATGTTCGTCAGTTCAAACGTTGCGCGTGTTGCGCCCATTTTATGGCAGACGCAGTGTCCCTTCAAAGTCTAGGTTGCGTTCGAGAACTACACTATGCTGCGATTGTTGCAGAAATGACCGTTCGAGATCTCTTCTGTGCGCACTATCGGTAACGCAATAAACTGTTCGAGAACTCAAAACGTGCGTGGCGTGTGGCGTTGAAAGTGACAAAATTCGCAGCACCTCCGAGCGCCGTGAAAGTTACTCGTCATGCGTACCTCAGCACCCCACATATTTCTCTGTCGGACTTTTTTTTATTTTGAACATTATCGTTTCGATCGGGTACTTGGGTACTTACGTGGTAGGCAGTTCCTATAAAAATGGGCACGTTATCAGAAAAGCTTACTTTACTTACGTTAGATTGACAGTGACATTTCCAGCACAGCGAAAATTGTTCGGAAAGTGGTAGTTATAGACAATACAAATAGAAAAGACCATAGTCGTCACGGATTTTTACGGTTGCGTAGGAACCAGGCGAGTCCATCATTCAAAAAAAGGTTGGCTGATTTTTGATGCCCCAATATCCGTGACGACGGTGGTGATAACATATTATGGTCTCCTCTATTTGTATTGTCTATACTTTGTCTTACTTGATACCCCTACTCCAAAAATGTATGAATCGCAGAGTAGTGTAGTTCTCGACAGTGGCGTATTAAGCCAATTAGGCACCCAAAGCCTCGAAGAAATTGCACCTTTCCCCCCATACTGATTTTTTTTGTTTCACCAAAACTCTTTGAATGTTTGATAATGCAATTTCTGCATTTTTTTTTATTTTGAATTAATTTTGATAATGATGAGACAAAATGGGTACCTACATTGATTGCAGAACTGTCTCTTGAATGCGTCTTGTCTCAAACGGTCTTGTTTAATAATGTGGATTATAGAAAGTTTTTTTTTTATCCCGACCGATGCATGATTTCAATATTTCTTTGAAGAAAATACTTCCTATCCCAGAATTTTGCGCCTTTTGAAATTTTTGCGCCGCAAGCCTCTGGTTCTCGAACGCAACCCTACTCTCCAACGTTTGATGGCTAAATTTGAGACAACCGGTTCGGTGAACAATAAACCAACACCCGTACGTCAAAAGAACACCAGGTCGGTTGAGAACATTGCCGCGGTCCTTGAAAGTGTACAGGAGAACCCGAGGCAGTAAATTCCTTGCCGTGCACAAGAACTCGGCTTGTAGCAGACTTCAACTTGGAGAATTTTGCGTCGGGACGTGGGAAAACACCCGTACAAGATCCAACTGACCCAGAAACTTGAATTAAATGGGCTACATGCCACACAGCAGACGCCACGATAGACATTCTGCATGAACGATTTGAAGGTATGATTATCTCTCGCAAAGGTGATGTGAATTGGCCACCAAGATCGTGCGATTTGACCCCGTTAGACTTTTTCTTGTGGGGTTTCCTGAAGTCACAGGTCTATGCCAATAGGCCGCAATCGACCGATGTCCTTAAAGCCAACATAATCAGTGCCATCGCTCAAATTCAGCCGGATCTATGCGACAGAGTAATTACAAATTGGACCACTTGGATCCGTGCGACCGTGAGAAGCCGCGGCGGACATTTAAAGCTTAAAGGACGTTATATTCCATACATAATGGCATACATGGGTCTTCCAAATAAAAACAAGTGAGTATGCCTTCACGTGCGTGAGTCTCAGTAGCGCATTTTCTCAAAGAGGCATATTGTGGACGTAAATAAATTTGGTTGAAGGAGAAACACCATTCCTTGCCCACTTACTTCATTCGAAACTCATTGTGATATTTTGTTATCAGAATGGGGTACTTGCCAATGAAATAGATTTGAATTGAGTGAAAGTTCTTTCACTCATCAATATTTTTTTGTTTGAGGGCGGGAGCTGGGAGCGGCGACGAATCAAAAGTGGCCTATCTCTTCCCATTTTTAGTCAGCTATCTATATAGCGGAACAATTAGATCGCTATGTCTTCAGGGTTATGTTTTACATTTATGTATCTCTTACTTTGGGGGCGGCGTGTGGGAGCGGCAGAGTTTGGCAAAGAAATTCTTCCACAGTTTGAGTTTGGAGTTTCTGAATGTTTGAGGTAACATTAAAATGTAAATCAGTGAAAATTATTGAAAGTTGCACTTTTTATTTTGGGGATGGAAGTTGGAGGCGGCGCCATATCAAAAGTAGCCTATTCTTTCCCATTTTTAGTTAGCTATCTATATAGCGAAAGAATTAGATCGTTATGTCTTCGGGTTTATGTTTTTCATTCATCTCTCACTTTGAGAGCAGCGTGTGGGGGCGGCAGCATTCGGCAAAGTAACTGTTGCACAGTTTGAGTTGAGAGTTTCTTAATGTAAGGGGAATATGACAATCAGTGAAAATTGTTAAAGTTGCATTTTTTTTGTTTGGAGGCGGCAGCTGGAGGCGGCGGCTAATTAAAAGTGGCCTATCTTTTTCCAATTCCAGTCAGCTATCAATATAGTGAGAGAATTAGATCGCTATGTCTTCAGGTTCATGTTTTACATTCATCTATCACTTTGGGGGCGACGTGTGGGAGCGGCAAAGTTTGGCAAAGAAATTATTGCACAGTTTGAGTCAAGAGTATCTAAATGTTCGAGGTAACATTATCAGCTAAATCAGTGAAAATTGTTGAAAGTTGCACTTTTTTTCTTTTGGGGGCAGAAGCTGGAGGCGGCGCCATATCAAAAGTAGCCTATCCTTTTCTATTTTTAGTTAGCTATCCATATAGCAAAAAACTTAGATCGCTATGTCTTCGGGTTCATGTTTTTCATTTATCTCTTACTTTGGGGGCGGCGTGTGGGAGCGACAGCGTTCGGCTGAGCAAAGGTTGCATAATTTGAGTTGGCAGTTCCTAATGTTTAAAGGAACATCTCAATCAGTAACATTTGTGAAAGTTGAATTTTTTATCGTTTGGGGGCGGAATCTGGGGGCGGCGACTAACCAAAAGTAGCCTATCCTTTCCCATTTTCAGTCAGCTATTTATATACCGAAAGAATCAGATCGCTATGTCTTCGGGTTTATGTTTTTCATTTTGAAGTGATTGGGGGCGGTTTTTAGCAGTTTTTTCATGTCGGCGGCGCATATTGAAGACGGAATGTTTCTTGGCTTACGTTTATAGGTGGCAACTATGTATTATTCAAAAAATGAGAACACCAGAGCATCAGGTCTGGTAGAAAGTGCAATATTATGTTATTTCAAGTTTATCGGGGGCGGTTTTCTCTATGCGTTGGCGGCGCAATATGGACATCCAATATAGCCTAGCCCTCCTTTGGGAGTGGCAGCTATGTAACAGCGAACAAATTAGAAAGCTAGGTCGTCTAGTTTGGGAGGAGTTCGAGGAATGGACGGATGGACGGACGGACGGACGGACAGACAAAGCGGTTGCAATAGCGATTTTCATCAAGATGGAAAATGCGCTAAAAAATCTGTAATATTTCACACACAGCATGTTTTATTCTATTCTAACATCGACCATCGACCCGTCCTAATTGAAAAACCCTTTAGCACTTGTGTAGGTACTTACTTGAAATTGAGGACAAAATTTTGAAAAATTCAGAAATAAATGTCAACTGTGATGTGTAATGTTTGAAAAACTCATTGAGTATTTAGTGTATTTATTTCAATGAAAATGTATGTAGCTTTCCAAGCGAGCGAGTACGACCCGTCGTGCCAACAGAGGGCGCACCCGCACAGGCTCTCCGCCCGGTTCACCATGTGGGTTCACCGCCGGAGTAAGCGGGAAGAAGGTCAGTCGAGTCTGAGATCAAGACGAACGCAATAATAATACTCACCTCCTACTTGTAACTCATGTGTAACTTGAAAATAAACCGTTTTTGTTCATCGAAATCCTACAAATTTGGAGGCTCGTCCGGGATTGTTCTGGAAAACTAAGGTGAACTTGCGGTTTGGCCGAGGCAGTAGCAGTGATTTGTTTGTGTTTTGAAAGACGGGACGTGTCCAGACATTGGTGACTAACATTGGTTTCGTCTACAAGGACGCGGGGCGCGTGGTGCACTTTTGGTATTGTGACTATTGTGTTGTGTATGACTGCATTTCCTGGAGCTATGAAGAAATCAGCTGTTTAGAGCGTATTTCCCCAAGGCGTGGAAAAAAGACGAAACGACGTGACGATCAGGACGGCCAGCTGGAAGGACTAAAAGGAAGCTGAAGGAGCAGTTGCAGAGGACGAAAGAAAAGACGACGAAGGCGAGAGCGTGGAAAGCGGAAGATTCAATGAGGTAGATGCATGTTTTCTTTTTTTTAAACATACGGACTAGAAAATTCTTTGTGGCTGAAGTAAAGACGAAGCGCGGGGACACGCGCGGTTTGAATCCCCTGGTTTGAATCTCTGCTGTGCGAGGAAGAGAACCACGCGAGGACGCGCGCGGACTAGAAAATTCTTTGTGGTTGAAGTAACGACAAAAGCGCTGTGACGCGCGCGGTTCGAATATCTCCTGCGTAAGGACGAGCGCGCTTTGAATCTGTGCTAGTTGAACTTTTCACAAAATGGTCAAGTGTCTTGGACAAATTCCTTGTATGGCCGACAACCTCAAGAGAGCATCGCGAAATAAACTGCTCAACAAGTGGAATGACGGTATCGAAAATTTTGCCTTTTTTCAAAATGACTAACTTTGGATTGACACAACCAATTTTGAATGTGTTCTCACAGTTTTTTAGATTCATCTTTTGGCTATTCATCCCATTGACGGGATTAGGTTTTCAATTCCAATTACTTTTTTTACAGGGTGGAATGTAAAACATTGCAAAATTGCAGGGTTGGCCAAAACCCAGGGTTTTAAGAAAAAAACCAAAACCCACTGGGTTTTAATGAAAACAGTGGGTTTTAATGGGCTTTAATGGGTTTTAATGGGTTTAATTGTCTCTTTAATAATTGAGTCTTGAATGATTGTTCTCCATCTTCGTTCTCTTCGTACTCTTTGCATACCTCGTTCCACTCAGCAGCTTCTCTCCTTCCTTTTCAACTCATATTGACGCTTTTTCACGGGTAACTTACTATCTTACTAAGTAGTAATCTATCGCAATAACTAAACCATACATCAATCTCAGTTCCTGAAAAAAAACTAATAATTTCGCAAAAAAAAGTCACATTTTGTGATTGTGATGGGATTGCTTTACATAAATTTTTTAAAAACCCAATAAAACCCACTTTATGGGTTTCAAAGGTGGGTTTTTTAAGGTGGGTTTGTTTTTAAAAACCCAGTGGGTTTTAATGGGCCGGGCAAAATTCGGCCAACCCTGCAAAATTGTGCTAAGTTCGTTCGATCCCCGTTTCTCTGAATTTTTTTTTCGATTTCTAATTGATTAATCATGAAGGCTGATGTCTAGTCTCGAAACGGTTTTTGAATTTTCCAGATCAGAAGTCCAACAATAGCGATATGATTTTTTTACTTCCCCGACCCACCACCCAACGAGGAGGGGAAGTATTGTGAACGCGCTAAAAATTGTTCTCGAGATTTCGACGGATATATCCGTTTTGAGGTCCCCTACGCATTTCCAACGTGTAGATCCATCTTCAAAATCGACACGGTCTAGGTTTCCCGACAGTAGTTTTTCAAAATTGAATGTGGACATTCTGTGAATTTGAATAAACTGCAGTGCAAACTTCGGTATGCGATGAGCCCGAGGATGAGCCCCACAAATATCCATTTTAGGTGCAGACATGCTGGGGATGAAAGTTTGAGAAAAGATTGAATTAATTTTCAAAGGGAAAATTTTTGAAATCGGACCCACGGTTTTCGAGTTTTCCTCTCTGGAAAAACTACAAATTTTCCAACTTTTATCCCGTAAACAGATTTTGGTGGGTCGGGAAAATAAAAAAAATCATATCGTCATTGTAGGACATCTGATCTGAAAAATTCAAAAACCGTTTCGAGACTAGACATCAGGCTTCATGATTGATCGAGTGAATAATTCATTAGAATTCGGAAAAATTTTTTTTTACAGAAACGGGGATCAGTGGAACTTAGCACAATTTTGCAATGTTTTACATTCCACCCTGTAAAAGAAGGAATAGAAATTGAAAAAAAATTCTCGTCAATGGGATGGATTGTTGAAAAATGGATCTGAAAAACTGTGAAAACAAATTCAAAATCGGTTGTGTCAATCGTCGTGTCAATCCAAAGTTACGTCTTTTTGAAAAAGGGCAAAATTTTCGATACCGTCATTCCAGTTGTTGAGCAGTTTAGTATTTTATGCCTAATTTTATGTTACTAGCGCCGAAAACCGGGCATAGCATAACGGACGTGGATGCAGCTCGAGGCCCTAGGCCGAGAGCTGCATGTAAGAGAGTCATGCTATGCCATTTTCAGCGCGAGTAGCATACATCGTTTTCCATGCTGCTTTTCATAAAATTACAAATAATTAAAATCATATCAATTCAATTTCAATTTAATAATTCCTGCTTTACAGCTTTGAATGGCTGCCGCCATAACACAACTATTATCCTTATTACAATTCAAAAAACAATCTTACAACTCATTGAAAACTTAACAGCTCGTATTTTTCTTCTTTTTTCTTTCTTCCTCCACTCTTCTCATCCATGCCAGACCTCTCCCGTCCTCTTTTAGTATCTCCTTTTCCGTTCTTCCGTCTCTCAAAATTTCTTCACAGGTTCCTTTTAGGTGGGTTATTGTTTCTTCTTCAATTTCGCATATTCTGCACTTCCTGTCCCCTTCCTTTCTCCAAAATTGACTGTCCAAAGTACCGTTTCCACATCTGTATCTTGCAATAATCTTCATTCCTGCTCTACATGTAATTAAAATCATATCAAAGAATCATCATTGGAATAAATTTCAAGTTGGTACTCGAGTTGGTACTTCTGCCATTCATCAATGTTAAATGTTAAAAGTTGAATGTCGATATGGATAATTGCGTCCTATGTTTGAATTTTCTTGCTTGAAACCGCCCTCCCCCTCCGCGATTAGAAGGATCCCCCAAAAAAATACCGAAATCCCCGAGCTCTAGTGTCTTGTGTGACGACGAAACACAGAAAATGGCATAGATTAATCACTTTCAAATATTCGCGCCACAAAACGTCAAAAATCATTTTGCAATTGTACCAACAGCTATTAGAAAAATGACTCTGAAATGTCAATTTTAAAAGTGGTTAGTCATGATTTTAACTGATTTGAACCAAAGATTTTAAGCCATAAGATAAGCCAAGATCTTTCATGAGCGCAAGGCAAGGAAGGTCCTGTCGTTTCCCATAAAACCAGCTCCTAGATATGTCTTCAGTATCATACGAGAGAAAGTTTCTTTTGACACGGTACACGCTCTGGACGAAGAGAGCTCAGATCGAGGCTCAGATACTGGTCGCTGGCATGTCCAGATACTAAAACCATTCCTTGGCCAGTGAGTATATTTCCCTTCCTTCAATCATATTGCCTTCTGATTAGTTGTTATTTTTAGATGATGCTGAAACTTTCTATTCCTTCAAGTTGGTTTAAGTAGAATTACTGAACATGAATTCGGGAAATTTTTCCTTTTCTCAAGAGGATCATTATCAGAGACGTATTATAGCTGGAGCCTGAAAAGCCCGGGCGGGATAGGAAGTACATACTTTCTTCAAGGAAATATTAAAATCATGTATCAGTCGGGATAAAAATACTAGTTACTATAGTTGATTCATATTATGTCAATGGGGGTATACCCATTTTGTCTTTGTCTCATCATTATCAAAATAAAAAAAGTGAAAACCAGTAGAAAGAGTTCCAGTAAAACAAGAAGAAAATCAAATAGGGGCGGAGGGAGGAAGGGCGGAACTGGTTTAATACGCCACTGATAATTATGCTCACTGAGAGACCTTTGTGTTTCCTGAAGCATTCCATGCTGCCTTTGTATACATATGATGTAAATAGTGAAGCTTAGGAAACTATTCTCCGGATCCACCAAAATTTTATGAGCAGAATTGAATCTATCACGCTGATAGTTGCTATGCACCAGCCAACAGGATGGCCAGTTCTGGGGCCAGTTCCTTAGTTACTACGAGAGTGATAAAAGTTTAGTGGAACCGGAGGTAGGTAATTTAATGTTGGGATTAGGTTTAGTTTAGCATCAGGAAGTGATTGAGATAATCAGAAAAAAATTACAAAAAGGAGAGAAATTACTGACACAGAATCACTGATAAGGTCTCGAGAAAGTGACAGTTCCTCACATTTCTGTCAAGGAGCGGTGATAGCTCGGGAAATCGAGGACTCACTAGACTTCTATTCCAAATTTGTCGTCAGAATAGGGTTTCTGTATCCTGAAAGGGTAGGCATTGAAATTATGTAAACTATTCCATAGAAAGCATCGCTAAACCTTCTTAGATCAAAGTGGCATTTTCCGACTGTGCCAGGGCTCATCCACGTTCCTCACGCCAGAGAGTAGCTCCAGGAGCCCCTCTGGTTACTATCCAGTGATCTTTTTCATCAATGACATCGATATTCCAAACCCTCTGTCAACGCGAGCCAGACTGGATCGGCCACAGGTTCGTCGCGAAGCTGCTTCCATCGGACTGGGACCAGAGTGCCCCCACTGACTGAGGACACTACAGGCTGTCATTGCATCGCAGTCCAAGTCCGAACCATCCGGGACTTCGTTCGACAGGCACTCAGATCCTGAGCTGCAAGATCGACTTCACGTCGTGGAAGGCTGTGTTATATGAGGTGTCATTTTCTTTTTTTTTTCACCTCCAATAGCTGGGTTTGAACTTTATTCGTAGCGGCCAAAGTTTTTGTCAAACGCTCGGTGAGAGAACCTCGAAGCATGATTTTTGAATACGAACACGAGCCGAAGGTGAGTGTTGCGAATCATGCGAGTGAAGAAATGGGCATTTCATGAGAGTTGTATACTATAATTATCTTTTTCCTACGATAAAGTAATAGCTCTATTACACTACACAATGACACAATTTCTTGTACAATTTTTGGAACAATCTGCCAAAATAGTGTCAAGAAACAATGAACTTGAATGGTTGTTTAATTGACAGAGTGTTCTAAAAGTTGTACAAGAAACTGTGTAATGTGATAACAGCTATAAAGAGAATGTGACAGTTCAGTAAGAGAATATCAAAGCCGTGAAAAAAATCCATTATTACATTGTCGTTCTATGCCTAGGGGCAATCCAAAACACCCAATAACAGTCAAAACACAATGTCCACAGTGACAAACGGCAGTGCCCAAACTCCACCAGTGCCGTCTTTCGAACAAATAGGGCCCCGGACACAAGGCAGTGAGGGCCCCCTTATAAAGGTTTGTGAAAAAAACACACGAGTGAGATGAGCACCACCGCCGCAGATTATCATTCAACAAACTTTTTTTTCATAAAAATTTCGCGCTTCTTCAAAATTTTCGACAGAAAACCAGTCTTTTCTTGATTAGTTTAGTGGGATGGAGCGTCGTGGACTCTTGGGAGGTAAGAGGAGGCGCACGATCAGCTCAGAAAGTGACATAATTGAATGAACGTCGTAAACGGGATATGAGAACAACATTTTTTACAAAAATAGTCTTTACTTTTAGAAATTTAAGGAGGCCTCGGGGGCCCAAAAAAGCCGGGGCCCTGGGCATAGGCCCTTTGGGTCCATGCCTAAAGACGGCATTGAACTCCACTTAACTGATTGGTTTGTGATTCGGATGAACTTGAGCAAAGATTTGGTCGTTCTGCAGCCCATGGTGCTTCCTCCGTCCTCCCTGATAAGAATCCAGGACGAAGACGATGTCCCCAAGCACAATTAAGGCATCGTTACCAAATCAAATCACCGATCTGGCAGGTCATCCGTAGAATAACTCAAATGCATGGTCAATAGACTTGAATGCACTTGGAAACATAAAATGATGTGAATTATCCACCTATTTTTGGCACTCCTCGGTTTCCAGTTCCACAACCAGTGAACCAGGTGCCTAAAGAACTTTATAGGTATATTATAGTGACCATTTACGGATGTGGTTTTTGACTTTGAGTGTTTTCGCCATAACTCTTATCGCATATATCCGTGCTTAATGCACAGGCGACGGCGTGTGCTGTTGTGCCATAATAAATTTATAGCGCTTTAGCGAGTAATTAACTTGCAAATATGGCGTAATGTAATTCGAAGCAAACTTCATAAAATTAAGCATTATTAACAAACACCACATCACCGGCCATATTACGATTAAAATAAAGTGATGTAGTTTTCTGGGAGCAGCTCGTAAAACAAGGTGTATAATAATAGTGTAATGTGTATAGTATACAGACACGTCGCACGAAATAAGCAACCCCAACGAGAATAAACAAGTGGATGGTGATCACGATGATGATCATGATCATCATCATCATCGTCATCATGGTGGTATGTTGTAGTTCTTGTCGTTTCCGTTACTTAATATAACGGAGCTGCTGTCGTTCCCGCTTCCACATCGAATCTACCTGTCGCCCGTCGCCTTTTTACCTGATCCCGATGCACATACCTTTAATTTATTTCAATGTATCTTTTAAACACATTGTTATAACAAAAAGGCGCATTAAATTGGGAATGGAGTACTAAAACAACGACCATAAAATGTTTTACGTTTATTTTTATGTTTAGAAATTTAAGAATGACAATTTAAAAGCCATAAAATTAAACACTAACTCCGATGTGTATTGAGATAAAGAGTAGGGAATAGGGAAGGAAGCATTTAAACCGAGGACAGCCCGAAATCTGGCTTTTATTGCAGCCGTAATAATTAATTTCCCAGCATTTTAATAACGTCCAATTCATATTATAAAATTTTAGGGCGTCGTTCGCGCGCGACGTTTATTTTCTTTATGCCTACCATAGTACATACTTCTATATTGAAGCGACCATCGACAGACGGATTTATGGATGTGGATAAGGAAACTGGGGATTCGCGTTCACACGCAATTAGCCTCGAACCGTTTCAAAAGTTGAGAAGTTGATTCAAAAAGAAATTTGCTTTCGGGAAAATGCTCGCAATTCATCAAAGAGGGAGGTTTTGTGCAGTCATCACCAGCATGACTCATAGAGGACGGTGGTGACGATAGAGTGCATATACGTTTATCCCGTTAACGATGTTCATAAGGTAATTTCATCTTACTTTCACGGCCCCCCTCACCAACATGGAGGGGATGGGGAAAGTATTGTAATCGAGGTCTCTATTCCTGCAAAAATTTTGAGTGATATCAAGTGCGGACATAAAAAGAAATGCTCCTGGAAAAAGTGTACTGAAGACGTCACCACTTCTTTGGAAAATACCACTGCAAAAAAATTTTCTTCATAATTAGGCTTACGGAATGCAATTCAGTTGGGAACACAACAAATCGTATCAATTTATTCCTTGCATATAAGACAAAATAAAAACAGTTGTTTTGACCTCTGCCAAAGAATTTTTTTTTCAAGTGTGAGGAATGGAACGGACACGACGACAATTGATGAAAACATTCTCAATAGACCCGTAAGCTTCTTTTGTGGCACAAATGATGATACTCGATGAAAGTTTTCTGAAAGTTCTTGCATCTTGAACATGTGGAGGGCCCCCATGGGTAGGGTTGCCAGATTTTTTTGAACCATATATATGAGACACCTGAGAAATATATATGAGATTAGCAAAAGATATATGAGGTCAATTTTTTTATTATGACTATCCACATCACAATTAACATTTCGTAAAAAATACAAATTGAAAAAAAAATCTGAAAATCTGATGAAATTCAATAAAGTCCTAATTAGATAGTTGCTAATGCCTAGGTATAGCCATTCTCATTAACCTGGGTCCTCGCACGTTCACCTATATTGGCGCCGTCGTCACCCCGAATCCCAACCAGCCCGATCGATAAAGCGCTCCCGGTTAAACAGCCAATTGAACCAGTGAGCTTGTATGCTTGAAGACCTGCGCACGAGTTGAGAGCAAAAGGGAACCGCCTATATGAGAAGTTCCATACTAACTACCTACCTCTATTTATAACAAATCGCTCATCTTCAAAAAAGTAGGTAGGTAATCTAAATGAATTCGACAATAAAATTAGCCCAGGCGCCAGGGAAAACAATAAGGAAATAATTGTTTCCTAGCTGGAAACTAGCTTAAAACGATCTGGGTAGCTTAGGTTTTGACATACTAATTTCCCCCCTTTCGGAAATGTCGGCGTCATGTCGCCATCATCAACAAGACGTGCACCAGCGTGGTTTTTGCCGAATATCTTAATTTTGGGTCATCTGACAGCAAAAGATGTGAGGAGTCATTTTGAAGCCTATGAAATTCCCTACAGTTTGGTTTTTCAATCAATTCTCTGCGACCTATGGTCTTTAAGATAGAGCTTCAGGAAGCGAGAGTCATTGTCGTGAAAGCTCTATGGCCACTTGACTAGAAAAACTAAAATGTCGATGTGACAAAAAAAAATTCAAAATGAGATTACTCGAGAATTCTTTACGCTATAGTTGCGGTGATGGTCTTGAACTTTTCCTCTTGAACCGTAGATTACGAATATTGAAAAGTCGAAAACGTCACATTGTACATATACAGGGTGTACTACAGGAATCAAACCAGAACAGAGAAATTTGACATATTTCTTCGATTTAGCCTATGCGAAACTCTAAGCACTTATCACGAGTCCAATATCAATATGCATTATTGCTCTGTAAGCTTTACTTGATACACTTAAGAAGTGGTCAGCTCACAGTCTTCCTGTAAAATGTTTTGAAGGCCCTCTGAAATCATCAAAATTTACAGTAGCAAGAAATGTATGTAACAGTATATTATATACCAAGGAACCAAAGTGAATTTTTGATCCCTTGGGTGAAGTTTGTTGCTCAAGGGCCCTTTGGGTCCAAATCCCCAAGTTAAGAATTCACTTTGGTCCCTTGGTATATAATATACTGTATATACATTCCTTGGTACTGTAAATTTTTAATATTTTGATGATTTCAGAGGGCCTTCAAAACATTTTACAGTAAAGCTGTGAGCTGACCACTTCTTGAGTGTATCAAGTGAAGCTTATAGAGCAAATCCATATTGATATTGGACTCGTGTTAGATGCTTAGAGTGTCGCATATAGGCTAAATCGAAAAAATATGTAAAATTTCTCTGATCTGATTTGATTCCCTCAGTACACCCTGTATATGTACAATGTGACGTTTTTGACTTTTCAATATTCGTAATCAACGGTTCAAGAGAAAGAGTTTAAGACCATCACCGCAACTATAGCATAAAGGATTCTCGAGAAATCTCATTTTTAAATTTTTTTGTCACATCGACATTTTAGTTGTTCGAGTCAAGTGACCATGGAGTTTTTACGACAATGCCTCTCGTTTGCAGAAGCTCTATCTCAAAAACCATAGGTCGCAGAAAGGTCATTCAAAAACTATTCCGTAGGGAATTTCATTGGTTTCAAAATGACTTCTTACATCGTTTGCTGTTAGATGGCCCAAAATCAAGATATTTGGCAAAAACCACGCTGGTGCACTTCTTGTTGATGATAGCGACATGGCGCCGACATTTCCGAAAGGGGGGAAATTAGTATGTCAAAACCTGAGCCACACAGATCGTTTTAAGCTAGTTTCCAGCCAGGAAACAATTATTTCCTTATTGAGCTGATTTTTGCTCCCTGGCGCCTGGGCTAAATACTCTTTTAACCAAGTTAAGAAAAAGAACTTCGTTGAGGGCAATAATTCCGACCCTTCCATGTAATTTTGAGAAAATAAACCTTGAAATAAACACAAAACTAAGTACAGACATATTCAAAAATATTTTGCAGCAGCAGTTGCCGACTTTCAGTAGCTTTCTTGCTGATGCCTTGTCCTGGACATCCGTCCATTAGTTTCCCATGATGAAAAAATTCTTTACACTTGAGAAAGAATATACCTAACATTCCAGTTGAGGAATGTTATACTTAAATTGCAGCGCAAAAATTGAAAAAATATGATGAAAATTAACGAAATTATGTCTGAAACAGCTAAGAGCTCAAAATATATGAGATTTGCTCATATATTTGATGTGTGGTATGAGGTATGAGATCTTGTTCAAATATATGAGTCTCATACCAAATATATGAGATCTGGCAACCCTACCCATGGGCCCCCTAAGTGATGGAATATGGAGGGCTGCGGGTCAAATCGCTTGTTCTGGTATAAGGTACAAAATCTTGTTGCTCTGCTTTAAAATGCAGTATCGATGTGTTTTCAGATGTGTACCGCTTCCACTATTGTACTCATCCTCGGGGAATGAAGTTGGAGCCTTGGAACTTTTTTTGAATGATAGCTGACGTCCCCAAGGGTGGCCAATGTGAATGGGCAATATTTTTTCCATACATACATAGTTATCACTGTTATTATCAAAAAACGAAGATTTCCTGTGCACTTCTAAGAAATTGAGCTCCTCCTTGGGGAATGAACCTAGAGCCCTGGAACTTTTTCCGATGGATAGCTTAGGTTCTCAAAGATGGCCAGTGGGCAGATTGGATTTCATGGT
The DNA here is from genome assembly GCA_949128115.1 of Anaspis maculata. Taxonomy (NCBI): domain Eukaryota; kingdom Metazoa; phylum Arthropoda; class Insecta; order Coleoptera; family Scraptiidae; genus Anaspis; species Anaspis maculata. The sequence continues at coordinate 52,736,444 of OX421961.1, read as the reverse complement.
TGCACCGCCATCTTGGCCGCCATATTGAAATTTCTTATTATTAGGGAGTTTGCGATTTCATTGAACGTACGACGTAACGCAACGTAGAACGTGAAAACTCCCCTGCAACTAAGGAATTGCAGATAAAAAAACTAGCCAATTTTCACATTGAAAGTTACGTTACGTCGTACGTACGTGTGCACGCAAACTCCCCAGTAGAACGATTTTCATAGAACTTAGAACTTACCCTTCCTTGTCACGTGTGATCATTCTTATTTTCTAGCTAAATTTCATGATTCCGCCGCTATCTTGGCCGCCATATTGAAATCTCATTAGTGGAACGATTGTCATGAAACTTAGTTACTTATTCTTGTCTCGTATGACATTCTTGTTTTTTAACTAAATTTCATAATTGTACCTTGGCCGCCACACTGATACTTGTTGTTAGTGGAATGATTGTCATGAAACGTGAAACTCACTTTTGTCTTGTATGGACATTCTTATTCTCAAGCTGGACTTTATCTATTACAGATCTGTACTAAGAAAATGCGCTATTGCGACTCACGCACGTGAGGGGATATTCATTTGTTCATGTTCAATGCCATCTTGATACAAGGGAAGTTACGTTGGAATTTGTCTCCGTATGACATGAAACCTTCACCTGAACTACGCTGTGTTGTCAAATTGTCATTCTGGCGGGTTCGTGTTCTAGGGACTACGTCGCCAGCAGGTCACAGGTATACTCACTGACCTCATCCGCTATTTTTCGGCCAGGATCACAGATCATGATCCTGGAACAGAGAGTGAATTAACGTACCTATTATCCATTCGAAGCCCAAGAAAACCACAGTGGCCTATGATATTTTTTCTTCAAGTTGGATAATCTGATGAGTTGATAGTCTGAAGAAGTCAAGATGATAATAATCAAGTTTGTCAAAGTGATGTTTGCTCTGCTGGATTGCCGTTTTAATTTAATTGTTAGGTCAGATTTTTACACTGACATATTATTCTCATTCTGTTTTGTCTTGAAAACGCAGTTAGGTAAGTTATTTCGATAGTGAGAAGTGTTGAGAGCTGCAGTAGGAAGAATATACAGTTGAAAAAATGATCAAGGAGGACACAGATCTAACAACGGGGTGTGATTTCGTCGCAAGTGATCTCGCGACCTGAGCTCGTCGCACCCTATAAGAACTAGGTATGTTATGTTAAATCCACTCTTTGTTTCAGGATCATGATCAGCGATCCTTAGAATGACAATTTGACAACACGGCGTAGTCCAAGTGAAGGTTTTATGTCGTACGGACACAAACTTGAACGTAACCTTCCTTGTATCAAGATGACATTAAACATCAAAAATCAGGGACACCAACAAAATTCGAATTTTTCTGGCAAGCTGTGGTTTTTTCAAGCTTGGAATGGATTATAGGTTCTTACAGAGATACAGGGCGCGACGAGCTCATCAGGCTACGAGATTAGTTGCAACGAAATCACACTCCGGCGCTAGAACTGATGGGTCCTTCTCGGTCATTTTTCAAACAGATATTTTATTACTATTGCACGTCTCAACACTTTCACTATTGAAATTCCGTGCCTAACTGTGTTTTCAAGACAAAAAAGAATGATAATACTGTGTCAGTGTCAAAATCTGACCAGCAGAGCAAACATCACTTTGACAAATTTGATCAAAATCGTGACTTTTTTAATCCATCAACTCACCAGATTGTCCAACTTGAAGAAAAAATATCATAGGCGACTGTGTTTTTTTAAGCTTGGAATGAATAATACAGGTAGATCAACAGTAGTTGTTGTGATACAGCTTTGCCGGAATGAATACGCAATTGCTTTTCCACCTCTGTTTGGAAAAGCTTTGTCTCTGCTTTCATTATTTTTTCTTCTGATACTTTGTTGCACGATCTGGAATAATTTTCTCCCAGTTTACACTTACCGTCAGTTCCACAAAAAAAATGATCAGCGATCAAGGCTGATTGCATATTATCTGAACTTTTTTCTGCTGAATGCGTAGGCGATTAACCACAAAAAATGCCTAAAATCTGTACTACACTCATCATCTTTTTATTATTGAGGGATAATCCAGCATTTCCATTGATCAGTCAGCTACAAATCGTCAAACAAAAATCACGAATCAACTAATCTCCTATTATATTTTTTGTGGAACCCACGGTTACTGGAGGTTTCTCCATCGTTTTTCCGCCAAAAACAAACAAGAAATTTTAAGAACTGCTCTGACGCATGGGATCTGACGTTCAGTGACATCATGCGCAAAATGTGTTTGCGTTGTTTGGGACAACATTACTGTCAAAACCATTCTCTGTCCTTTATTCTTGGAAAGGTCAATTACCTATCTACGAGTATGTTTATCAAAGTGGTAAGACAAAACTTGATGTTGATATACTCGCACTACAGGGTCTTTTTTATGGATGTCATCATTTGAATGGCTTCTGGCAGGCAATCAACAGAGGCATGGCAGCATCTTGTGACTTATAGTTTCAAGTTTTGTTTGACACTACAACCACAGTTAACTTTGTCTGCACGGTGCGACAGAACAAAATGTTGTGCTTGCCCATAGAAGAAAACAGTGTTAAAAAGTCGCTTTGTTTTTGAAGTGAAACTTCTATTCTCGCGCCTAGATCACAACACCACCACTAACGCAGAACCACACATGGGAGTGAAATTGCTTCATAGCATCAGTGGTTGTAACGAACGCCTGTAATGATGTGCTGTAATGTTGTCTTGTCTGACCTTGGGGTGACCAGCGTCGTCCCGGGAAATGAAAGAATAAGCTGTTGCAGCGTTCGCCGCGTTCGGTTCTATTTTTTACTAATCGCCGACACTGGACTGCTCTTCGTGTTGTCGTACTGTTGGCCCGACAAGAATGGCTCTCGACTTGGCTTGAATAGATTCGAGCGGATGTGATTTATTATAGGGATTGGGAGGTATATTCAGGGCCGGGCCTAGCAGGCGTGCAGTACGGCAGGCGGCAAGTTATAGGGGCGGTAATATAATAATTAAGTTGAATTTCGAAGGATTCTTTTTATTCCCGCATTTGGTGGGGCTCTCCACTGCCGGTGAGGGGGCGGTAATTTTTCGGTGGCACGCAGGCGGCAAATAGGCCAGGCCCGGCCCTGGGTATATTCTTCAACGGACGTTTACAATTGACCATATTAATTATTCAAAGCGCAGTCGCAGATCGAGGAGAGAGACAACCACATGTGCTGAGTTGAAACTCCCATAAGAATATGCATGTTGAATGACTTTGTAAAATGATCAATTCAAGGTGCAAATTGACAATTTCAACGAATGTATAACATAACAAGTGTGTAAAAAGAAATACCTGATCTACTTTTTACCATAATGAAATGAAAAATCTTGCTGTGAAGTTGATGCGAAGCATTTTAAAATGGGGTTTTTTTGAATTCAAAACAATTTCAAATTACCCGTAATATTTTATTGCACAACTTTCGCTAACGAGAATTTTGACAGCGCTTGAAAGCGAACCGAGCGTCAGCCGTCACGTAAAAGTATGGTTAAAAAGGTTAAAACGTCCCAAGAATAAAGAAAACACCTTGAAATCGTAAATTCTGACAGCGACAGCAATGTTCCGTTTTCTATGCATGCTGTGGCGCGCGAGATCTTCTGCTGCAATGCGCATGGTCACAGGCACATACCTAACTTACAAATGACTAGTGGAAGGGGAAAGTGCGAATAATTAATATGGTCTCTATGTATGTACCTATTAAGCGGAAAAGTAGGGGTGGATGATTAAAGCCCAGAGGGGAAAAAGAATTTTCGACAATAGGTCCCTTCGTTTCGGTTTTTTCGAGTGCGCCTGTCTGGCGCGAATTTCATAGTTTCGTACACCGATATTGAAAATGAACACTAAAAAATGTTGTAGTGCACCTGAAACTCCATTAAAAATCTGGTTGAATGTTAAATACCATTTTTTATATTCAAAGGAGATGTTTCATTGAAATTCAGTTCAATGATCATTTGTGGAAGTTCAGGAACAACGAAAATGGCAACAGCGCTCAAAACAACAAGACATCGGCGCCAACTGTCACTTGTGACAATTATGATCACACTTCTCGTTCCTACCTGACCTACATTTCATTTGCTCATGTTTTGACGAAAGAACACAACTTGTTGGAAATAGCTGTACCGAGAAGGAAGTAAAAGAGGCTACGAAGAGATGCATTTGAGGTATGTGTAAAAGTGACAGCCAGAAACCGGTAGTTGGTCAGACGGCTAGACAGAGCATGCAGCGTTGCCATTCAACTGACAGGTGTACGAAAGTTTTCAAAATTTGGAGCCTTCAAGCATGCGCACCTGCCCAAACGAAGTAGCCTATTGAGGCTGAAACAGTTGCTTAATGTTCTAGATGTCAGCTGATTGTACAGCAATGATATCATACTGGTTTGATAATCAAGTTTTTATGTTTGGATATTGATTTTTGACATTATTCTTTGTTAATTTTTTGAATGGTTTGATTTCACCTCAATTAAATGTGACATTCTTAATATAAGTACGCCCAATGAACATTCCGGGTCACCTAAAGGGATGTTGGTTTTATAAAAGGTATATTAGGGTTTTCTGAACAACTTGTTGTTATATTAAGAGTTTCAAGAACCCTGAAGTGTTATATACCTTACAGTTTTTTAAAATGGTGACATAAACGTATCTGTTACCATGTTCATGATCACTTCAAGGTTTAATTCCTGATAGGTTTATAAAAGTGGATATATAGTTGTCTCCATTTACCACCTTATGTAACTGAGGGTAATCTGGTTTTATAGCGGTGTAACAACACACAACTATAAATCTTCCCAGAATTACTGTAACCTCAATAAAACAACTCTCATAAATGGTATATAAGTAACCAATTTGAAATCTTCCTAGTGACAAAAGTAAAGGATTAGTGCCGACTAATACTGTTAGAAAACCAAAAGTACCTATAACTTCAATTACAAAACACTGAGTTTTACAGTGGGGTCTTTCTATAATATGTCGAGTGATATGTGGTCGTTTGAAGTCAAAACAAAATGGATGACAGATCGGGAGAGATTAAGAAAGTGAATTCGCGAATAAAAAATAATTGGAAGAAAGTGAAAGAAGGGGTTCGTTTCATTGTAGAGCGAAACAAAACCTGAATCTCATTCTTACGAGAACATCTCACAATCAACATCTCACAAGTACAATTTTGAACGACATTGCCAGAATTCTCACAAAATTTTGCGTCGCACAGGAAATAATGCAGTTGGCGCGGGAGAAACCCAGTTGCTACTGCAGGTTTCATAAAGAGATCAGTTATTACCATTACGACTAGATGTCACCATTATATAACCTTCGGGTATATCACGGTCATTTGTACTTCTGCTATAAAACTTAAAGGCATCAAACTGTTACTATTACGATTAGATGCTACCACTTATAATCTTCGGGTATATTGCGGTCATTTGTACTTCTCCTATATAACCTGAAGGCATATATTGGTGTCAATGCTTCCTTGAATGTTTGTTATGGGTATAATAGGTCTAAAATTTGCGATACATGTGATATAATTGTTATTTAAGAGTGATAGCTGACGACTTGTAATTTCGGCCATATTTGTTTGTTCAAATAATGGAGCTTGTTTGGAACATTTCGTAAAAATGCATATTTTGATTGAAGAAATCATAGAAAATTCATTTATTCTTGGAAAGAGGTCTGAATATCGAATGTCATTCAAGGAAAACAAAAAAAAAAACAAATTTGTCAATGATAATTTTTACTATTCTCTATGAAAAAGTATCAAAACCTAATTATATTTGGAGCGCGTGATTTTTATCGAGGTAGGTCAGAAAACTACTCGATATATTGTACTGCCCAGGTGTTATTCGCGAGTCTACTGGCAAGAAATTGGTCATTACCATCATAATAGTAGATGAAAAGATTTGTAATAATCAGGATTCATGACTTGTCTTAGCAAAAATCTTATGCCGGATTGAAAGGAAGACAACATTATGAATAAATATTGCGAGCAAGAGAGAGGCATAGTTTTTTTGTGAGGTAGCTCAGTCACGTAGTTATATAAACATGATAACAACTTCTATAAACTAAGTTTATAATCACTACTAGTAAGTGATAATAACTATATCATCACCTATAGTGATCACAAATAACTTGTGCAGAGTTATATAAGAGGTTTTATAAGAGGTTTGTAAGATACGCTGATTACAATAATATAACCATGACTATAAAACTAACGGGTACTTCTGATACGTGACGGTAACCTTTATAGGGTTCTCCACTTTGGATATATAGATGGTTTGTAAAAGTTATGTAGGAGTAACGAACGCAAACTAATATAACCTATAGTTTCATAAACTAGTGAAGAAAATGTAATGATCACCTTAATATAACCAAAAATGATCATTGGGCGGTGGCGAGCACATAACTGGAAATACTCATATCAATTCTGTCAATATTTCAATTTAACCTATGGCCTTATTTTGATTGGAGAAGATAATATCGTACGAACTCTAGAACCACGTAGTTACCTTAAATCACATTCACGAGGTACCTACCTACATACCTATGTAAATACCTATGTATTTTATATTTTTTCAATTAAAATCAATACCGGATCGAGTTTTCCAAACGACATTCTTATACTTTGTGGAGATTATTAGATTGCCATGCTGTGCCTGCCAGAACACAGTTTCCACCGTGCTGTAATATAACCGGGAAAATCGTACAGAAAGAAAATCCGTCACGATGTCACATTCGCATAATTATTTGTGGAGAATATTATTGATGAAAATAGATATTTATTGTATTAGGGGTATCAGTGAGATTTCATGTGACGGAGAATGGGAGTTCAAGCGCCGAGCGCAGCAAGAAAAGAAATAAAAGAAGTCTAATCGTGAAAAAATCATGTCGAAAGTACTCTGCCCGTTGAGTGACTAATAATAATAATAATAAGATTGATAATAAGAAAAACAAGTTGATACAAACCGTGAGGGAGCGGAGCGGGAGTACGAAAAGAACACCTCTTCGAACGTTGTTTGCTGATTGATCCATATCTATAGAAGTTTCACTTCTTCCAAGGGTGACTATGGTCACGCACTCACTTTTTTCTTTGTGTGCATTCTCAAAGACCAAGTATTCACAGACATAATCAGGGACATTCATAATCAGGGACATTCGTTATCTTGAGAAGAGAATTGAAAATATCTGCACTGAAGTTACGTCTCGAGATTCTGTGACACTCGCCGAGCACTGCATTTCTGATCAAAGACTTTTTTGGAAAACGGCGGCCATCGCTATGAAGTTGCACGAAGACAACTTTCACTGTATCAAAATTGAAATTTTAGGTTTCAATTTGTTACAAGTTTCAAGTGAATTGGTACAGAAATGGAGGAGAATTTCGAATTTCAAAATGAAGAAACAAAAAATTTGCAACTTTCAGGATCTTGGCGCCGTGTACACGAAGCTGATGACTGCCAACCATAATTGTAGTGTCAAACAAAACTTGAAACTGTAAACTACAAGATGCTGCCATGCCTTTGTTAAAAAGTGGCGTACTTTGTTTACCAGAAGCTTTCGGAATAGTGACATTGCTAGAAAAAAGACCCTGTATACCTACTCGTAAGAGTCGTAGGTGGTATGTTTTGTCTTGTAGCAGTTTCTTTTCAGGTCCTCAATTTCACTTGCAAAGGTCTTCAGTACTGATTCGATTCCACGACAGTATGATTGAGTGTTGAGAAGTGAAGATAGAAAACTCATGCTGTAGTCTTGTTAGGAAAATTAAACGCTCGATTTTCGTCTGACATAATAGCGCAGTGACCTGATTCTCACGTGATTGATTGAGAATTGAAGCAGAAGGGTTCTTCTTCTAACGATATAACAGCAAGACGGGATGACTTGCAGTTTCGCAGGTTATCCATTTCTTTAAACCGTCCCACAACTTGCACCTCCTATATGCGTGCACGAAACATTTTGTAGAGGGTAGAGCACAGCGAGCGATTGTAACAAATGAGGGTCGCAGTGGTGTCCGTGTTGAAGTGATTGTCGGGTCCGTACATCTTGCTGCGAGGACGATGGTGTCAAATGTATGACGGCGGACCCATCCGGTGACAGCTCGATTAAGGAACGATCACAGTGAAGAACGGCCCAAGCCGCGGTCCAAGAGCCGAGCGGCCCGAGCCCGCCAGATGCACCGCAAGAGAGAGACGCGGACCCGTCACTGTCACCGATCAATCTGGTGTCATCCGTCATGTGGTTGGACGAAGAAGAGGCTCTACCGGATGCCGATGGCCCATCCGTCACCAAGAAAGGGTCAACACATAAATATATCTATCCCTTTTTCATTCTTTGTTTGCTTTTAATGAAGCTTGTAACTCAGCGGGCACCGGTTTAGGTGTGATCTAATCGGGCCGGTGACAATTTTTCATTTTGCCCTGGGATGGTTCCGTGCTTGTTTGAGTTTGCCGTGTATATACTTTTACTCCTCGTTCAAACTGTAATCCATAAAAATAATGTCGTTACGTTCAAAGTGTCCCCTTTGTACTACACCGATGATATCCGAGGCATTATGAACCTTAAAAGTGCACAGGCATAAAGTTGATGAGCTTGGATCGTCGAGATTTTCTTTTATAGCGCGATCACGCCGTGTTATGGTAATATCTTGCGGAATCTGGTCGTGGAATGCCATCGTCGCCTTCTACCCCGCGTGTTATGGGTCCGGGTATATACCTATGTAGGTATGTGTTTCTTTTTCTGGGCACAGCGAACCCACCTCTTCGAGGGTCTGATGATGGCTGCTGCTGGCCGGAGAGATTTTAAAGCAACCGAACATATTTATGCAAGTTTGGTGGGCATCATGGACTGGCTGCATGGCCGTTGCGGATTTGACTTGTAGAATAGCGATTGCCTTTTGGCAGACAAATAACGACGGAATTATTCCATTATTCAAATCGTCGGCGGCAGGGAGTAGGCAGTGCGGAGAGACAGACAATGCGTTCGGCGGGCCGCTTCGGAATTATTCAAACAGCTGTAAACGAAGAAAGGATTGATATGAGCCGAGCACTACACCAGAGCACTGCTAAATGTATTCATTAAACCTATTTACATAGTACATTTGCCGTCTCCGGCATTAGCATTTGCAAAACAAACACCGCCATCAATTAATCTCTGCGCATTCATTATGGCCACGAAAAGAGCGATGTCGGCAACTGGGGACTTTTCGTTGGAGCATCAAGTACAAAAATTGAGAAACTGGATGCTACTTCGAGTACCTTTAGTTACGGGAAATGTAGCAGATCTAGTAAATTGTAAAGGATCATCGAGAATGCAGTTGTGAAAGTACCTATCTAATGTCGATCAAACCACCAATTACGCATTTGTGGAATAATGGGATCGTGAAGATAAGGGCCCGCAAAACATCACGAGACCTTAGTGAATGCTCCTAATAAAAACCCAGCCCTCTGTTCTGCGGTAGACTTTGTCATTATTCCATCAGCACGCACCGAAATCCCATAACGTCTATTGGTAGGGTAGGTACAGTTGCAACTCAATATCATAGATGGCTAGGACGTGTTGACGGCTTGCAAGACTAATTTAATTTACCTGAACGGAATATTGCAACAAAGTCCAGAATGAACCACCTGCATCTTCGAAATGCCTTACTGTTCTCTGAAAAATATGATGTATGTACTCCAGTTGTAAAATGGAGCACCTATACCTCCGTCATCAATGCGCAGGCACAGGCTCAGGTAGTTCGACTTGACTCCGAGAGAGCTTTGACAGCGAGCTTTTATACGACTTCGTGTTGTGTGTTTCTCATGATGGATATTGTCAATACGGAGCTACCGGACCGGAGATAACATACAACGGTGTATGTAAATCCGGACCGAAGAGCCAAAGAGACCCGTCTTTGAGTAATCGATATAAATATTAATGCAGATGGAGTCGTTAATGGAGTGCGCTAATGCGAACCGATCCAACCGATACTGCAGGTACACGAGCTGTGGTGGTGGATGAGGATAGGCTGCCATAGCCATGGCTTCTATAGAGAGGCGATTCGAACCGACCAAGAGCAAGAAGAATGCTGGCCCCATGCATGCATGCCATTAGCCGAGTCCGCGCGTCACGCCGGTGTAATTTCTGAATATCGTGTCTGTACAGGACCGGCCCTGCAGGGCATACTCGTAGTAGTGAGCAATTATAATCCTTGCACTAATAAATTGTACCTACTCAAGCCGACTGGTCACCTTAATAACGAGAAAATTCGTCATTAATGCTATTCATCAGAGCAGCTTGACATTTTTGTAATTAATATTGAAGCCGGAGTCATACTTCGTCACATATAGTTCACTTGGTTCTGTTTTCCATCAGCTAAGAACCCGTTCGGTTATAAAAAATGCCAACTTCAACAGCTATAAATGCACCAAAAATGTTTGATTATGGTATATTATACCGTATGATCAAAAACTTTTTTACTCAAGGAAGGCTGTGGCCTGGCCAAAATCAGCCGCGTTTCGCTGCCAATGACCAGGACCACAGCCTCCCTTGAGTAAGAAAGTTTTTGACCATTCGGATGGTCAAGCAGCGATTGATAGAGGAAATACTTTGAAGATGATCCATATAGGGAACGACAGAATAGTATACTGCCGTGCTAAGCGCAGAGGGGGTATCTACATTTTGATAAATCTGATACACTGCATTTTCATGCCAAGTTTTTGTATATAATATGAATGAAGCAGTTATTTGGGAAGCCTAATTATTGCGCCATCCATGTATCATCATAACCACATGATCATGATCATCATAGCCCTTAAAATATGAGCATGAAAATGCAGTGTATCAAATTTATCAAAATGTAGATACCCCCTCTGTGCTTAGCACGGCAGTATAGTTCACCCGACATTGACAGGTAATGGAGTAGTGTCCATTACAAGCGTCTTTTGATGCAGGAAAGTGAGATTTCCTTGCCCCAGGCAGGTAAAGTTCTTAGACTCTGCCCAGGAAAATCTCACTTTTCTGCGCCAAAAATATTTTGTTTGCTGGAAACCGGATTCAGCAACGTGATATTTGCCAAATTGTGCCAGAATGACATTCCAGAATTCTGATACCAATTTCTTTCTTTGTGTTTTATTAAGGTAGTTTCAGGTGAAACGTTATACATAATACGCCAGGAAAGTGCCTTTACTCACAACCACTATGGTGATTGATTCATTACATACCTAGTAGGAGGTCGGGAAGTGACCCCTTGCCGACCTCCCGAGAAAGTGAAGAAATGGTAGCTTTAGAAGGGAAATTTCAAAATATGCATCCAACCAAACAATAAGTGTATTAATCAGTATTTCCTGAACCACGTTTCAGCAAAATTAATCGGCCTATCTGGAAGCTATGACACATAGTTAATTTTCAGATTCCAACTTTTGAACGCCTGTAATCCTGCAAGCTGAGTACATGGTTGTAAGTAATATAGTATACATACTCTCGACGGTAAATGCATCATTCCAGCTTTGCCTGGAAGCTCTCTGTGCCCTCAACAGTAATGATATCCCGTCTCGGTATGTAATATACTATTACAGGGCACGTAGTCTTACAGGCCTCGCTTACGCTCGTTCTTGAATATGCTTACTAGCCCTATGTTATACCTATGTGAATAACTATTACGATACGAGTTGGCTGTTACATAAGTGGTTTTCAGACAGTGGTTTTTGCGCGTGAAAAGATGGCACAGTCCTTTGAAGCGCGCATATTAATAACGCGCGACGGGCGACAAAATAACGCTGTACAAAATAGCGCATGGACTGATAGCGTTTTAGGGTCACTAGAGCCGAACCAATTCGGCTCAGTAAAATCAGAGGATTCGATTGATTCTCGAAAACAGTGCCCAATACTGATTGCTCAGTATTGGGCATAGCTCGTTAGAGATTTTCGAGCTGAATTGGCTCCGTTCTGGTCAGTCGAAAACGCCATAAACAAACCCTGGACAAAATAGCGCCGTCATCGTCAAAATAGCGCCGCTTTGACAAAATAGCCCATTGAAATACCTCATTTCAAGCTCTTTTTCAAGACCCATTCAGGAAGATCAATTTTGACTCATGTTTCCTCCTTCTCTCCAGACCTAATAGTTACTAAGGAGTTCATTTTTGACTCAGGTCTCCTTTTTCTTAGACCCACCAGATAAGGCGTTGATTTCTTACTCAAGAAATCTGTTTTCAGACCCACTAGAGAAACCATGTAAGACATGAGACATGCCTAGTGAGCATGAAAACAAGGAGAAAACTTGAGTCAGAAATCTAACTCTCTATCTGGTAAGTCTGATATAAAGGAGGGAACCTGAGTTAAAAAGAAAAACCTTGAACTGCTGAGCCTGAAAAAAAAGAGGAAGCCTTGAGAGAAACTCAACTCTTTAGTGTCTTTAGGTGAGTCTAAAAGAAGGAGTAAGTAAACTTGAGTCAAAAATCACCTTCCTACCTAGTGGGTCTAAGAAGAGAAAAACTCAACTCTTAAGGTGAGTCTGAAAAGAAGAAGTAGTTGAACTTGAGTCAAAAATCACCTTCCTACCTAGTGGGTCTAAAAACAAAGAGCAAGCTTGAAATGAGATAGCGCGCTATTTTGTACACGCGCTCTTTTGTCAGTGCGCTGTTTTATCAAGCGCTATTTTGTCAACGGGTCAACACACGTTTTTGTTACCCGCTATTTTCTTCAAGCGCTATTTTATCAGCGCGCTGTTTTGTAACGCTATTCTAGTACCTAGCCCCATTTTGTCACGCGCAGTGGCGTATCTAGGGTAAATTGCGCCTAGGGCAAAACATGAAAATTGCGCCCCTGAATTAGAAACCCTGGGAAATGCGCCTCATGCAGTTTTTTTCAGAATTCAGGTGGGCCAACGACAAATAGGGCCCCCACGTGTGATCCGTTCCCATGCAAAGTTGCTAGGCAACCAGGGCTGTCACTAGGCTATCACCTAGGCAACATCACCTGATGAACTGTTTCCTGGTTCCGAAAATAGGGTCCCTGTTATAGGTTATACCTAGATCAGATGAAATAGTTGAAAGTTGATCGTCTGTTTGAATGTATTGGTTTTGGTTTTCCCTCGTTCTCTGTTCCCATTTCGCTTGTTAATTATACTCACACGAATTGGCCCAATAGTTCAAATATCTACATTATCCAGGGTGTCTCAAAACTCGCGCTCCAGAGAACACTGACATGGTGCCGACGACAATAGGTTCCCAGGAAACGAAAGAAAAAATGTATTGCTGCTTGCATAAAGGAGTCATGAGTTTTTTGAATCCACCAATCCCGGAGGGTCAATTCGAGGTAAATTTGCAAAATTTAACCCAGTTGCTAAGTTTTGAAAGTAATACCAACTGCCTGTCATTTTACAATAAATGTTTGGCTCACTGTAACTGTGACACTGCCAGACTTAGATACTTGAACCTGGCAACTTGAAATTGAGGTAACATACCTAAAATGTACAGGTCTGTGATTGGTTAACTTAACTTTGTCTTTTCTCGAATACCATATGAGGTAGATTTTTTTCCTTGGTATTACACATCTGACTGCTATCTAGTTTTGCTTCATTTTCTCTGGGGCATGAGTTTTGAGACATCCTGTATATAATTATATGAAGTTCAAAGAACTTGGTCTTTGATTCGTTTTTCCAATTTTTTTCTTCATTTTTTTACATTTCTATCTTTTCCTCTGATTTGCGCCCTGAGGATTAAAGTGCGCCCATGGCACGTGCCCCACTTGCCCCCCCGTAGATACGCCTCTGGTCACGCGCTATGTGGTGGCAGAGCCATAAGGATTTGAAAAGGGATGAAAGTGCTATATGAAGCTACTGAACTTGATGCATGGTGCTGTTCTGGATGCATTTTGAATTATTTGGCGTAATATTACGTTGCGTGCATTTTTGCATGTCTCTGCATCATCTGCTCTATCCGCACTACAAGAACCCGTCAAATATTTTATACATATGCACTGAAATGTCTGCAGGGTTGAACCTCTTAGAGCGGCTCATCTGCCGCGAGATTATAGTATTTGAAGCGGCGCATGATATCACGTTTCCATTTAATTTTGACTGATGTCTTGCCTAACATCCATCAATTATTCGGTTAGGTTTGGTATGAGTTTAACCGTATAATTTGCAGGTATATACCTACATTTTGAGAAAGCACCACCACTTATGCCCAGTGTGGCACTGCCGTTCGTAATATCAATGATTTCCAAACTGTTAAGTATAGGGTGCGTAATTGCACACACCTGCCTTGATTTTTGACTCGACAACGACCACTGTTAAAATGCTCTCGGTATGTATCCCACTGCCACACACCCATAAATGGAAAAGAATGGGCGATCCATGGGAACTCTCCGGGTTTCCACATAATTAAATAATTCAAGTGGTAACATTAAATCGAGCTTTGAGGTCCCTTGATGGATGTGTATTCTTCATCGTGATGGTGGGTTATTGTGTTTGTAATACCTGACGACGAAGCGTTCCGGTTGACAAAGCTCCGTGCCTCGACCTCGACAAAAAGTAAAATTAAAATAAGCACCTACATGCGATTCTCTAATAAGGAGCACATTATGTCGTTGTTAGTCTCGGTATACGGCTTATATCGTATCAGTTGACGTTCTCTAATTTGAATGAAATTAAGGCCTTATACATACATACAGTGCAGGTATAATAACGGAACGACATTGCGCCGTGTAATAGACGAAGCAGGACTTTACCGTATACATGCGGGATTCAGAAGTCTCCAGAGAAAATAATTTCTTATTGTTTCATGGCGGCAGCAAGTGGAATTTCAGGACGTTTCGTCTGTAATACTTATAAGAGTATTCTCTCGGACAGAAAAATCAGTTACAGGCTTCTCATGCCTTTTGTACGCCTTTATTCCTCCAATAGAACACTTCAATTCTATAAACAGTACCTATAAACCATAAAAGAGGAGAATCATGATACCTATACCCGTAGTAAGTATCTGTATGTGTATAGTCACGATTGTAAAATGTGTTAGTCATTTTGACGAATCGGTGTTTTGTCTTTCACACACACACACACAGCACGGAATGGCACATCGAGCATAGGCCATCAATATCCGGAGAGTGAGTCGACCAAAAGGCCTCCAGTGTTCAATAATTACGTTCGCCGATACAATTGCCTGTTGATTTTATCCCAGCGTTTGATTTATCAGCGTCCATCGCAAAGCTCGTTTTCGAAGTCGATGGTACCTGCAGATAGGGGTATCGCCATTAACGAGACACAATGGGCCCAGCTCATCACCGTCCGTTTGTGCGAATGGCCCACAGCGCCGCATAAATCCTTGCTAGCTCTCCGCGAACTTCGGCAAGTAGTCCTTTTTGGATATGGAGTAGAGATGGGAGCTTTAGCATTGTTATTTCTCTTTCTGCAGTACTAGACTGGTCCTAATAACCCAGAGTCCAGAGTTTCAGCCTGTCGATGCTCTTGAACTCTTGAGGGCAACTGGTTTTGGAGTTCATCGATTATATCCTTTTCCACTGTGTGGTTTTATTGCTCAAGTCAGATTTCATATTGTAATTTGTAATAAATCTTCCAATCACAACTCAGGTCTCGCGAGCTTGTACTCGTGTATGTTTCGTGAACATAATCAAAATATACTTACCTTCACTCTACATAAAATGACCTCGCATGCATCTCTAACACTTGCATCAACCGTTTTGGCAGCGCTTCGCTTCTGGGCATCAGCTTTAATGCATGCATGGAAAGGATCCACGGCATCCGCAGCACCGGCGGTGCATCCGCTCTTTCTGCTCCTTCTTTCTCATTCACAATTTGTTTCAAGTCACCGTGATTTTCACATATTATTTTTACATCAATCACGGTTTCAGCACTCAATTAGTCCTGATTCGGACTATCAATCTCCGGCTGCTTGCTGCTGGCTCGGCTTGAGTGACTGTTCTTGCTGCTGTCATGCCGCCCGCCGACCGCGCCGGCCTAACGCCGCGCCTGTCTGTCATCCTGCCACGTCCGAACAATCAAACAAGACATAAAGCGACGGATTACGCCACCCCCATGTCCTCATTAGATATGAAAGGAACCGGAATGGATTAGCTCCGCCGTCCGCGGGGTCTTCGTTGGCAAAACGGCCGGGAAATCGGTGCCGGGAAATGCCACCACTAAAAGGGTTAGTCGAGGAAATGATCCTCTTGTTTCCGGACAGGCCAGGAGGCCCGGAAATAGTCTTGACCCTGAGTTTCCTCCAGTAATCGATTAAGACTTCTTAGGAAGATTTCCCCTTTGACGTTGCGCTTATAAGCTAGACGGCACGACATGGTTTTCCAGCAGAGGATGTGGATTCCTGGCACTTGGGACTGAAATATCCCGCAATGTTTTTCTGTGTAAATTCAAACTTGGCCAATGTCCCAGTCTTCATGTAACCATGTTCTCAAGGAACTTGAAAGGGCAATCGTTCATGATGAAGGTGGATGAAAGGTGCATTCTGAGGAGGGTGGCAAAATTCAGGCTGCCTTGCAACGAAACCAGGCGAAACATTTCGATCGCAACTATTATTATACCTACTGTAGTGTATCCTGGTCACGGCACCATTTCTGTAGTGTACCCCCGTTTCGATGTTGGCAGTGATCGTCGTTGTTTATTTCCTTCCCAACGTTGTTTACCTTTTACCTACGTTGTGTGAGTTCTTACTTTAGATGAGAATGTGTCCTTGGGGATGAGGTTGAATTCTTGAATGAAACGCGAATGAAATGCAAGCAAAATGAATGTTTATTGAAAATCAATGGCAAAGTTTTTGAATGAGTTCGTTTCTTTTCTCAAAACTGACAGTGATGAAATGACACAACATGAATGAAGAACAACAAAACACATACAAATGAAGCAAGAAAAATCATTACAAATTATTTAGTCAATGCAGGAATTTACAAGAATAAAATGAACACAAAATCAGATTAGCAAAACTAAACAAGAAATCATGAAACATGTTAAACTGTCAATTTAATCGCAAAAGAAAAAGTGACGTATTCGCTGACAGGCACACATGGGAAGAACACGTCAAAGAAACCCATGCGTATTGCCTGGTTGATTGCTGAAAACTCCCTTCCCAAATGATCTGAATAAAAGTCAAGTGTGAATGAGTCATGATGAAATGACGGAAGTCACCCCAGTGATGCATTGATCAAGTCAGCGTGAATTGGTGCTTGAACCTCTTTGAAAGTTTGTTTCGTTCACAAGTTACTTACGTAACAACAAAAGGAAACTTTACGCTAAGCAATTTATTTTACACTTTTACAAACAAAGAAGTCAGATTGATAGACAAGTAAACACAAAAGAAATGATCGGTAAACAAGTACATAAATAAGCAAGACACAAATGATAAGTAAACAAGTGGATAAGTCAGCAAAAAACAAATGATAAGTAATGGTGTAGGTAAATGAACAAGAAATAAATAAGAGATAACAGGTACATAAATAAACAAGAAACAAATGAGAGGTATGTGGGTAGATGAATAAACAAGAGACAGAGGTGAGAGATAAATGAGTAGAGAAGTTGGAGTTGGTCATACTTTTAGTAAGCAATTGGAAGGAAGAAGTATCTATAAAGCATTCGCCCGAAATTCCCCAGAAGTTACTCATCACAAACCCCACAGATACATAGTTACAGACAAAACAGACCAATGGTTAGTAAACAGTAATCACATACAGTAAATAACAGTAAATACAAGAAAATCGACTCGAGCCAACCTGTGGCCCTCTCTCCGTCGTTTTACGTAATTCCCCCCAAATAAGAAAAGGTTAGTAGACTCAACAAGGCAGATTCATACAAGTGGTGGACCTCCCCCCGAGGACACGGAGAAGCGGCAAGTCTCTCTTTCCTTCCTTTACTCTCATTTATAACCAGACAATGGACAATGAAATGAGAATGAATCATAAAAAGTACTGTTCCCTTCTTAACGGCTGATTTTGGCGTAGCAGAGTTCCTTTTTGTCGTCTTACTGTTTGTGACGTAACTTGTGGAAAAGAAGCATCAATGAAACCTCGAAGTACGCGCGACAGCGCGGCCCTAAGTCTATGTCATGAGTGCGCAAAGTGCACATCCACTAGATTACGGCCTTTGCCATCAATATTGAGATCATTTGGCGAGTAGATAAATTACACAAAATTCAAAGCAGTATAAAGCATCTTGATTTCGAAGGGGAAAAGACTGCGGGTTATGCAAGCCCGTTGAGAACAAAAAGAACAAAGAATCTTGTGTTATGTACAATAATTTTGCGGACAAAATAGGTATCGAAATGCATGATTTGGTGAGTGGGTGGAAGCCAAAATTACGGTACAATAATGAAAGAAAGACCGACCCGAAAATTGTGAAAATGACGCACTCTCGTTGCACTGAAAATCACGTGTTCCTCACTACAGCTGATTCTCTTCTCCCTCTCCGCCCGCGGCCGCCGCTCGCCCAGCGCAGCGTCATCTCTCTCTCCTATCGGCAAACGCTACGAACGTCAACGACCGTACCTACTTCAGGTACCCAGGTTCAAGGTGAATCAGTAACATTTGTGAAAGTTGCACTTTTTATCGTTTGGGGGCGGAATCTGGGGGCGGCGACTAACCAAAAGTAGCCTATCCTTTCCCATTTTTAGTCAGCTATTTATATACCGAGAGAATCAGATCGCTATGTCTTCGGATTTATGCTTTTCATTTTAAAGTGATTGGGGGCGGTTTTTAGCAGTTTTTTCATGTCGGCGGCGCATATTGAAGACGGAATGTTTCTTGGCTTACGTTTATAAGTGGCAACTATGTATTATTCAAAAAATGAGAACACCAGAGCATCAGGTCTGGTAGAAAGTGCAATATTATGTTATTTCAAGTTTATATGGGGCGGTTTTTATCTATGTTGGCGGCGCAATATAGACATCCAATATAGCCTAGCCCTCCTTTGGGAGTGGCAGCTATGTAACAACGAAAAAATTAGAAAGCTAGGTCGTCTAGTTTGTGAGGGGTTCGAGGAACGGACGGACGGACGGACGGACAAAGCGGTTGCAATAGCGATTTTCATCAAGATGGAAAATGCGCTAAAAATCGATTTCTTCCTCTCGGAACCATGCTGGAGACTCTCGACTGACATGGACTCGGACATGGATGATCGCACTATCTTGTTGGAAAATGTAAGAGCAAAAATTACAACCCTTGGTTCAGCCTAGGGGGGCGCCCCCTGCCCCCCCCCCCCCCACCCGGATCCGCCACTGTGCTTATTTTCATCTTGTGCCTTTTTTGTCAAAACTGTACAAGAGTAATGAAAGCAGCAATCATACCCGTCAGCTTTACGTTGGTGTAATTACGCGATCTTATTAGCACCATCGCATTATTGCATGTTATGTTTAAACAATCCTATTAATATCTCATTGCCGCATGAAAAAGTTCATACCTAATCCTTTTTACTCGAAGCTCAAAGAATTCCTGCTGCCAATCTAAGATCTGCATGCTATTTTAGATTATTACGGCCGCGCCAGAATGGAAATCTTGGTAACTTCCTGCCTGCTTTTTAATTTTCCACATTTGCATAGATTTGCATACCGCGCAATTCAGCAATGTGTGTATGTGTATGCACACCTTCAAGAAAAACCTATTATCAGATCAACATTTTTCTTTCGACGTCGTAAGTGTTCCTAATTATAGTGAATAATTCGAGGAATAATTCTGGTTTAATCTATACCTATACTGATTTGTTGATAGAGCATTGAGCAGAGCAGATTGTTTATTCCAGGGAATAATCGTGAAAATAATCTAGGAAATGTTGGGTGTATATTTTTTTGGGACATGGGTAGGTAAAATATTGCCGCATAGTTTGATTGAAACACCTTTGCGTGTTTTTGGGAGGATCACCATCAAATAGGTCGGCGCGCGCCATTAATATCATCAAATCAACTCGCTACCACTAAATTGGTAGCGAATTACGTTGATGATGGCCTCAAGGTAATATTATGGTAATAGGAATTGGTCTAAAATGGATTTTTCACACGACCGGGCGTAAAATGAGTACCTATTCCTACCCGCATTATTAGGCTTAAAGCGGCACATTAAGCTCAAGAGCGTTAAGAAGCTACTTTTGCGTTCCAGGTTTTTTTTTAACGTTTAATTAATATTTCACAAATTAGGTACATGTGAAATGTGAATCACATAAAAAAGCGGAATAACTTTTGCTGGAATAACTCTGGTGGAATGCTCATTTCTTCACTTCCATGTTCCATGATTTGCATGCTACACTCGCATATTACTCGTTATATACATACCGTTATGAGCCACGTTTCCCGTATATTCTGGAGCACACCTGATCTTTCTAGACGGATCCCATCAGGTCGCAGTGTAAAATGCGAAGCTCTAGACATTGCCATAATATACAATATACGCGATGGCTTAGCGAATGAAATTTACGTGGCGACTTCAACGGCTGAGTGGGACACATTCTGTCCGTTTGGCGGAGGTGCTGACGTTCCAGAACACGCGGGAAGCACGCGAAAGGTGTATGATTTTTCGGGAGTCGCCCAGAAACCGTATGCCGAGGTCATTGTGGAATTTTGCTGGAGGACCGATGGAAGATTAAATAATACTAGTCGGAGGTATAAATAAGCACCATGAACCGCCCACGGAGCAGTTTTGAAGTGATCAAGAGCGATAGAAAGCGAGTAGTAATCAGCGATATTCCCAAGTAAATAATGTGTACACTGTACCTATATATTGTAGTACGCAGTAATAAACAGTGTGTTTCAAAACGATCGTCTCAATTATAAACGAACCTAAACGCGAAATACGTAAAAATTCTATTTTCAGCTCTGGAAATGCTCCTGATTATTATGGAAACATGGGGGTTTACACAGTCATAGATTATGAAGAACTGTTTTCTTTTTAATTATTGGATGTGAGGTTCATGTTCATGACAGAGACGCCCTGGGGGCCAGCTGTTGCCAGAAAAGAGTTCAGTAGAGCACTCATGGGACACTAAGCACCATGAAATTTCATAGATAGAGGAGGGTGGGGCACAGAAGACCATCTAAGCAAAAAAAATCGTATCTTTTCAACGTTAATTGATAATGAGTTTCTTTCATGATATGATGAGCAATACTTACCTGGCTTTCGACTTATCTTGTCAGTTTTAGTCTAGTTTGTGTTTTTTAGGTTCTATTACAAAAAGTTTGGACCATTGCCTCGGACCTGTGTGCCCCACCCGCCGGGGCACATCGGACCACCATGCGTAACATATGGAGAAAAAGTGAACATGTTGTTGAATGCTGAACAAGCTTTTTTGTTCAAGGTAATTTTACGAATAAGTACGAAGCTTGAAGTATGTAGGTAATATAGAAACACAAAAATCACATACCGAAACAAGAAAAATCGAAACATGATTAAAAAATATCAGAGAACAACAAAGAACATTTCATAAACTTTGTAATATAAGAAAAAAACATTCAAACAATGAGAATTTCATTCGTAATATAAATTTTCAGCATCATCATCGCTGTCAGCCTCACATTTGATGCAACGAAAATTGTCATCATTTCTTGAGGTCCCTGCTTCCACCACACACCGGTCCTCTCTGCCCCAAGTGCACATTTTTCAAACAAAAAATTGGTTAGGAAATCAAAACGTTCCATAATGCCCAACCATCAGGGGGTTTCTCTAAGCTTCATTCATAGCACTATCAAACTACTGCGAAAGACTGACTCAGACCCAACACGTTTAGCTTCTTCAGATGGAATTTAGATAAGTAAATTTTAAAAGACTGACCTCGAAAATCACATTTCCTGCCGGCTCCCTCACAGCTTCAACCACAATGGCGAATTGTCCTTACCAACCGATGCAGATGCCTTCTGAGCTGCAAATGCGATATTTGCCGTACAGATCGCAGCACATGTATCATAATTATTCACGAAGACCTCTGTGCCCCGCCGGACTCCTGTGCCCCACTCTCCCCTACTACTATTTTAAAAATGATTATTTTTTATGTGTTTATTTTCCTTGTAGGAGGTACACATCAAATAAAATTGAAAAACGAGTTGAAAACGGATGAGTTGTGTAATTTTTGTATACTTATTTACAGCTCGGCGCAATGCCTGTTTTGGGCCCTTGCCTTGGCCTAAATGTGCCTTTGCCTCACTCGGGCGGCACTCGGCCACAACTCAGCAGTCCTCCGAGCCTAACAGTAACTTCACGCCCTCATTATACAAAAATATGATCTGTTTTTCGCCATTATGAAAAGTATCCTCGTGATGGTTGGTTCTCTTACCGCGTCTTCGGTCCGATGGTAATGATGTATGATGAGGCCGTGTTTTAAATCATATTATTTGATGTGCAGATTATTTATTATTTAATGTTAATTCATTCAGAGTAGGTACGTAATTTATGCAAAAGCAAGAGTTGCCCTTCAATTCTAAAATGCAGATTAACCTTGTTGTCCGTCCGTTGTCACGATGTCATTTTCTCTCCCTTCTAGCGTATCTTCGCTACCCCATTCATTTGTAAAGTATAAACTGAGACTATGGATGTGTGTGTGTGGTGTGTTTTGTGTGTGTGTGCGCGCGCGTGGTAGTAACTAATTTTTACGAGCTCTTATCGTCACAGATCTCACCGTTGATTCTTATGCCGGAACCAGAGAGAACATTGGCTTTGTGCTTGGTGATCTTTTCGTCACCTGTCCCTGTCGCGTCTTCACGCAGGCAGAGATGTGTAGGTACCTAATGGTGGATGTCGTTAAATAACGCCTATAGCGGGTTTTACATTTCTGACTGATTGTCCACAGGTGTGAAAATTAATTGAGTGAATTAAGACAGGACATTGCGTTCCGTTGTCAACATGTTTCCTAGTTTACATTTCATTTCAAAGATTTACTGTTATATAAATTCCTCTGCAGTCAGTGAAACAACGGTTGTGGCTTGTGGCCCTTGTTGACTTACGGAATCTTCCTAGCGAGCTTCTAGGATCTATTGAAAACTGAAGTAGGTCGTACTATAGCCAACTTGTGGCCAAATCCGGAACTAAGAGAGCCGGCTAAAGTCGGCTCAGTCGCCGCCGAACAAAGGAGAATTTCAGAGAAAAATGGAATGATCATTAGAGAGGGCAGTAGTGGGTTTTCTTATGTTCATTTTTTGAGGCCCGTGTGCAAGTTGAGACTAGAGTATAGTGGTTGGTGCCAAATTGTTCCTTAGATCATGCTGAACTAGGATCGCGATGGCGAACATCTGAGGCCCGCGACTGGGCAGCGGGAGGGGGGAGGGGCAAAATGTGATGGAGACATAAAAAATGTTAAACCATAAACCGAAAGAGGTACAGTTATGGAAGTTACCATACGTATTCGCCATTTTACGCTAATGAAGGTTTAGCAAACCGATTCCATAAATATCAATCGTCAACATTTTTTGATTGTAAAAATATCGAAGAATTTTGAGGATGGAAAGATGAAACTTGATGTTTTGACAATTAGTGATGTTAGAAATATAGTCGTGATTGGCGAAAATTCCTCGGGCTACTATTTCAGGAAACAAGACCGTCAACTGTTTTCACCAGCTTGGCCGCCATCTTGAATTTCCGTTTGGTGCAGTAGTCGCAAAAACGACAGGGGACTGTGGGTATAGTAGCATTAGATCATTGCAATATGAAAAGTAACTCCCTAGAGGGGATAAATACTTCTTTGTCGAAAAAAATTGCCATTTTGTCATCTACGGCTTCTGCCGAATCCAGTGCCAATGATGGCTGATTTGGAGATGGAAGCGGCACAATACGTTTTGTACCATAAAACTTGATAGTTTGTGGAGTCAACCACAAACTATCATTTGATTTATGATCATGAATCAAATGGTTTATTGTTGGTAGCAAAAGCAAATTGTGCTCATTTTTGGCAGAAAATGCATAAAAACTGAGTTTTTAGTGGACATTACAAAGCTCTGGAGGGAGACCTGCGGCCAAGATTGGCGGCGAAAGTCATGTTACTAGTTGAAGTGAGAATGCTCTACAACAAGTAGCTATAATGAATCGTGTAGGTCGCTTGAAGACAAATATGTTTTTTCATGATTATATTTTCAAGTACAGTCCCCGCCAAAAGTCTGTGAGTTTGTAAAAAATCACCACTACACATCTTCCAGCTCCGTGAACTGCGGTGATTTCGAATAAACCGAACAAATGAATTGTTCGAGTGTTGCAAATGTTCCGTCGTCAAAAGAGTTGGTCCCTAGAGAAGAGAGAAACTTTTGGAAGGGACTGTACTTGGAAATATTATCATGAAAAAACATCTTTGGCGACCTCTATGTCCACTATGTCCACTAAAAACACAGTTTTTATGAATTTTCTGCAAAAAATTAGCACACTTTGCTCCAACCGATCACCAACAATGAACTATTTGATTCATGATCATAAATTTTGGTGTCTGACTTCACAAACTATCAAGTTTTATGGTACAAAACTAATTGTGCCACTTCCAGCTTCGAATCAGCCATCATTGGTACTGGATTCGCGCAGGAGCCGGAGATAATGAAATAGCAATTTTCCTCGCCAAAGAAGCAACTAACCCTCTCTGGGAAGTTACTTTTCGTATTAAAATGATATAACGCTACCACACTCATAGTCCTCTGTCGTTTTTGTGACTACTGCACCAAAAGAAAATCCAAGATGGCGGCCAAGCTGGTGAAAACAGTTGACGGTTTTGTTTCCCAAAATAGTAGGCCGAGGAATTTTCGCCAATCACGACTATATTTCTAACATCACCAATTGTCAAAATCTAGAGTTTCATCTTTCCATCTTCAAAATTCTTCGATTTTTTTAACAATGACTGCGTTTCTATCGCAGCTTTGGATCCGATCGAAACTCTATCCGATCGGGTCGATCCGCTTGAAATTGTCGATGTAAATGGACAGGATTGAGAGTTCAATCCGATCGAGCAGTTCAAGTCGATCCGGTGCTTTGACCGGCTTGACTTGAGTCAAGCGGATCGAGCTCGCATCCGTTCGTATTGTGCCCGATGCGAACGGGATCGGATCGAAGTAACAGATGACCAACTTGTAAACAAAGCGCGATTTTTACGAAATCAAAGGATGACTTCCAGGATTTGTAAATAAAATAGACTAAGAAAATTCAATGATGAGATCTTTTTCGGTTTGGCGCAGTTTGACCCGTTTTAAACCATGTTGTTGTCTCTAATAAATTCTAACCTAATTCTTAAGTAGTGAAATAGGATTGAGTGAAGCGGATCGAACTTGCGACGATAAAAACGCGCTTGACTGGAGCCACTTTGCATCCGATTGAAACTCGATCGGATCGAAAGCTGCGATAGGAACGCAGTCAATAAAATGTTGACAAATTATTTTTTTTAAATATCTCTGGGAATGATTGATATTTTTGAAATCGGTTTGCTGAACCTTCAATAGCGTAAAATGGTGAATACGTATGGTAACTTTCATAACTGTACCTCTTTCGGTTCAATATTTATCATTTTTTATGTCTTTATCACATTTTACCCCCCCTCCCGCTGCCCAGTCGCGGGTCTCAGATGTTCGCCATCGCGATCCTAGTTTAGCATGATCTAAGGAACAATTTGCCACCAACCACTATACTCTAGTCTCAACTTGCACACGGGATACCATAAGAAAACCTACTACAGGGTACAAAGCTGAATCAGATCGAGCCCCACGACAGAAGAAAGAATATACAACACCGAGAAAAGAAACGAAGAAGTCACCCTGACAAGAATAAGAATTGGCCACACTAAACTTACCCATGGCTATCTAATGGATGGAGACTTATGCTCGTATTCATAGTCTTTGTCAAGTGCGCCGTGTCCAAGTATCACTTCAAATCAAGCTGTAGCTCAAGTACGATTTCTGTTCCATAGACATATTTTTGGCTTTTCTCGTAAAGTAGTTTTCCTCGAGGAAAGCCGAAGCTATGTCTACAAAACAGAATTCGTACTTGAGTTACAGCTTGATTTGAAGTGATACTTGGACAAGGTCCACTTGACAACGACTAAGAATACGGGCATTAGAACCGACATGTGCGGAGTGCGACCAAACGCTTACCGTGCAACATATAATGGCTCATTGTCGCTTAAGGCAGCAGTCACACTGAGCCACCCACCACCACTCACTACCATCAACCAAAAATCAAACGCACGCAATGTAATGATGGTGGTCACACTGCAGCCACCTCTTACCACCGCCCAGTGACCACCGGTGGCCATGTGTTTGAAATTTCCATAGTGGTGGTCAGTGGTCGGTGGTTAACAATACGCATCTTGATGCGTATGCAGAACAAACATTTTGTGCATACATACAACATACAATGTGTATGTCCCGAAGTGAACAAAGGTTTCACTTTTGTCACTAACAAATTGTAACATTTCTTGTTCATACGGTAATAACTGTAAAATTGTTCTTCATCATCAACAAGCTGCGGCACTAATTGATGAAATTCTCCTAGTTGTTCTCTATCGAGAAACATTTGACGCACCCACATGTTCCGGCGTTTTTTACGGATTTTTTTCGAGATGTGGTATAAAGCTACAACTTCGTCGGTATCTGAGTCATCAGACGAAATCATTGCAATCAGAGACCTTGTCAATCTTGTCATGAGCTGGGCCGCTATTCTTGAATCGTGTGAGAAAAGTCCCTGGGAGTATGAAATACATTCCGCAGTACACTGATGTAGCGAATGTTGCCTAAAATCGTGGTTTTTAGGCAACTTTCGCTACAGAATTGTAGTACGGATTATATAAAACAGGATTATGTCAAATTCAGGAGGGGGACACGGTGGTTGACGGTGGACGATGGACGGTGGCTCAATGAGACCAGGGCGGATTATTTTGCTTGGTGGTAGTGGGTGGTGGTGGGTGGTAGTGGGTGGTGATGGCTCCAGTGTGACTGCTGCCTAACCAAAACATAAGGTATGATCTGAACATGCCTCCTGAATTCAGCGACATCATGGCAGTAACATCAAATGGCAAAGAAGGGAAAATTATAGAATACCTCACAAGATCAGAAGTCCTCCGTTTGATCTAGAAGTCACCTCATATTCTCCAACAACTCAAGTAGACCCCACACTTTTTTAACACCTAATGAACTCATTGTTGCGGATTTGAATTTGAAGTTTTGGTTTTCTCTTTGTGCTACCCTTCTCCTCTCCGTTTTTCATTGTTGGTTGTTGGAATAAGAAGTCGTCTTGGGACACAACTGAAGGAAATCCATGATTGCTGCTCTAGCAAAGCCAGCAGAAAGTAAATAACTAGCGTGGCTTTATTCTGTCAAATCAGTGCTACCTAAAAAAGGATCCATCCCATTAATACTTTACAACAATGTCCCAGGGGAGTGTAGTGATAATGACCCAGGTAGTCGATGCGCTACACTTGAACATCCCATAAAGAGATAAAAAAAGCCAGAAAGCCATGATGCCCATGTTTGGAATAGGTTTTAATAAATTTCTGGATAGAAACGTTTTGTAACGTTTATGTTGTAGGTTTAGTTGTGAGATTATTGTTTAGTACAGCTGTAATTATCAAATCGGATATGTTTAGTCATCAGGAGATGAAAGCGACCTGAAATGTTCAGGATTCGCCTACCTGATGAACGATGATGCAGCTGTACGAAACAATGTTCTGACTACTGTACACTTTAATGAATTTGTCTTATTCCCATTATTTTACTTTCACTCAGCCGCTATAGCCGGGAGCAAACATGCGCACACTGCGTCCATGCTGCGTCGATAGTAGCTATCAAGTGTCAAATATAGCGTCATGTCTGGTCTACTGTTATTTTTCATCAGTAGTGATTTTCACGGTTATCTTTGCAAAGCAGTAAAGCTGAGTCCGTATGGGCGATATATCGCAAAAATTTGGTGCTATACCGCTGAAGTGCTTTTGTTATTTTTGACGTTAGATCAAAATAATATATATATATCTGTCAATATTTCTGCCATATTATGTACACCCAAGCGGACTGAACTTGAATCACATTTTTTTTACAATTTTTTCAACTTCAAAACATTGTCAAAATTCAAAGAAGCAAGCGAAAGAGTGTTGTTAGAGAGTAGAAAGCATAATTATGGCAATAGTGAACTATCGTCGGAAAAGGCGAGATTTCATAATGAGCTAAGGTCTGCCAGATTCAGGAGCATTGTAAGTGAATTTCAGTCAAAGCAATCAGTGGAAATGATCAGTTTCAGCGACAAGACGACAGGGCAGTTGGTAGCAGAGTTGGTTTAGACGCCACTCACGCAAAACTTGTCTGAAAAACGTCACATACAAACGAATCTTTTTTTTCAAGTTGATGAGCTGATCAAACTGGATCTGAGTGACTCTGGCGCCATCATCGGTAGCTTCAGTTCCCATTATTAATAGGATCTGGGAAAATGAAATCTCGGGTCTTCCGTAGAGATTTTATGATCTTTTTCATCATTACTTCATTTTATATACGCGATATTAGTGTGACGTCAGGATCGCCATTGTTAAATGCTCGATCCAACAATGGTCCGAGAACAAAGGAAATTTTAGAAGTTATTTTTTGGTAACATTACCTTGCATATTTAGCTGTATTGGGGTATACGAAATGACAAACTACAGAACCTAGAGGTCAATTTGGAGCATATTCCAATGTTTTATATTTTTTCTAAAAGATTTTATTAGCAAAAGAACTTTGAAAGTGACAGCGATGACAGCGTATGTTGGCGCGACGTAACCTCAAAGCGCAAACAACCGTGCACCTGCACCAGACAACAACGAGAACCAGTCAACCACACAGCAAAATGCAGAGCTGCAGACGTGTTGAAGAAGTTGAGAATTGAAATTTACCAACATCTAGGTATGTCAAAAGATTCTTCGATTTGTTTTCTTCCCATTCCGTCTTTTGGAAATGTGGGAAGTTTACATTTTCGTTGCTCATTGTAGTGTTTACAATCTGATGATTCCCAACACATTACTCACCATTTTCACTACAAAACGATCAACCAAAAATCACAAAAAAGCTTCTCCAACACGTCCGCAGCTCTGCACTTTGCTGTGTGGTTGACTCACGGTTGACTGGTCTCGTTGTTGTCTGGTGCAGGTGCAGTGTTGTTTGCGCTTTGAGGTTATGTCGCGCCAACATACGCTGTCATCGCTGTCACTTTCAAAGTTCTTTTGCTGATGAAATCTTTCAGAAAAAAAAAGAAAAATTGGAATATGCTCCAAAATGCCCTCTAGGTTCTGTAGTTTGTCACTTCGTACCCAAAATAAACTGCTCAACAATGGAAGTGTTACAAAGCATAAATTCACCCAATTTTGAACCGCTGTAACTTTTGATTGGCACAAACGATTCTGATTCTGTTGCAATTACTGAAGAGCCCAATCTTTTGGTCATCTTTCTTGTCAATATGGAATCCATGGAGCCCCTCATGAAACTTCTACAGGGTGATGAACAGAGCAGTGCAAAATTGAAGAAAGTTCAACATACCCCCGTTTTCGTTAAAAAAATTTCCGGGAGTATCATCACCAAATTTATAAAGAATGATGTGTTCCCTTAAAAACGGTTGTTGAATTTTCAAGATTCCAGTCGAATCAGCCAAAATGTGATTTTTTATTGTGAATACTGTATATTATTCCTGTAGCAACGCAAAAACATTAGAATTTTTCATATCAAGATGACGCCACTTGGTAGGCTTGTTCACTGAACAATTATGAGCAATTTGACTTGCAACACGTTCCTATTGTCTAGTGTAGGGGTGAAGAAAAGCCCAATTGGCAGCGTACCTTTTGGTACTACTTCTGAAATTCGGGTTTTTAGCATTGAAAAAAAGGTCAATTTTTACTCTCTTTAGTCAACATGGGACTACGTCATCAGAATTTGATTAACCACATTTTCGCCATTTTGGGATTTTTTGCCTTTACCTTAAATTCAAAAACATAGGCATGTTTGGCATCATTTCTTGAAATGTTGGTCCCCTAAATGGGATTTTGTCAATGAGATCTGTCTATCTGTTTGTTTATCTGTCTATCTCTTTCCGAAAAAATATTTATACAATTTTCAACCCCACCTCCCTTCTTCCTGAAATTCTCTGAGTGTCCAATTCAATATTCTTGACCTCTCAATTCTTTTCAATGCAGTCAACGTCATCCTGCATAGCATCGGAAGAGATAATTTTCTGTGGAAAAAATGCCACCCAAATTTCACCCTTTCGCTCCCCCCACCTCATCTCTAAAATCTAAAATGGCAATACTTACTTTGTGATACATCAAATTGAAGGAAAATTAATTCTCTCCATGAACAAAATTTTTTTAAATTTTTCAAAACCCCCATTTTCTTCACAAAACAGCCCAAATGTCCAATTTATTTGGAGAGGGGTTGAAAATTTCAAACAAGTTGTTTTCGGAAAGAGAATTCGATTCCCTTCAATTTGATGTATCACAAAGTAGGTGGTGTTTCGTTAAATTTTGAAGCTGAGGGGGGGAGAGCAAAAAGGTCAATTTGGGTAGCATTTTTCCACCGAAAATTCATTTCTTCGATGTTTTCTATGGTGACACTGACTGAATTAAAAACAATTGAGAGGTCCAGAATTAAAAATAAGACAGAGAATTTTTAGGGCGAAAGAAGATGGGGTTAAAATTTTTGTAAATATTTTTTTCAGAAAGAAAATTCAATTCTCTTCAATTTGATGTATCGCAAGGTAGGTCATGTCATTTGAAATTTCAAAGTTGGGGTGACTGGGGGCGAGGGGGCTTCAGATAGAAATTTACCAATTTATGTTTTAGATGTCCCTTTTGATATAAAAATCGACCTGTTTTTGCTCGAAGAAATATTCACTAGGAATCGGGAGTTATTGCAGGTGGATAGTTTTCAAATGATCACCCGGTGCAGTATTCACAATAAAAAATCACATTTTGGCTGTTTCAACTGGAGTCCCGAAAATTCGAAAACCGTTTCGAGGGAACACATCATTCTTCATAAATTTGGTGTTGATACTCCCAAAAAAATTTTTTTGCGAAAACGGGGGTATGTTGAACTTTCATCAATTTTGCACTGTTCTATTCATCACCCTGTAGAAAATTTATGGAGAGCTTCATGCATTTCATATTGACAAGGAAGATGGCCAAACAATTGGGCTATTCAGTACTTGAAACAAAATCAGAATCATATATGCCAATCAAAAGTTATAGCGGTTCAAAATTGGGTAAATTTTTGCTTTGTAACACTTTCATTGTTGAGCAGTTTGGTTGAATTTGCAAGGTAATGCTACCAACAATTAATTTCTGAAATTTTCTTTGTTTTCGGACCATTGTTGGATCCGGCATTTAAAAATGGCAACTCTGACTTCATGCACCACTAATATCGCGTATTGAGGATTTCTGGGAGTGTTAGGTACAACTGAAAGAAAATTCTTCGATTTCGCATTATAGTAATAGACATATTATGAGATACAAGAGGTCACATCACCTAGCTTTTTTTGCGCCTTCTATATTAGGCCTAATTAAAAACTTCCCGTGTAGCAATAAAAGTATGAGATAAGGCCTTTATTCAAATACGGCAAAAGGCGACATGGGACGACACAGAAAACCGGAGAGGTTTTATGGCCTCGTGAAAAGTAACGACTGCACCATTCACCCCATCGTATACACATTACTTTAACCATTCACATGCGTTTTAAATTGGTTTTTTATATAATTAAAATTTTATTATGTGATTATACCCTGCCCTGATATCAAAACGATTAAACATCTTCGACACGTCAAGTCCTTAAACAAATACTGCATAAGGTTGCTGAGACTGCAGGCGGATAATTTCCAAGGGGACCCGCAGACCCAGATAAGATAGCTCTGTTTATTCTCTTTTGCAGTCACAAGAGGCGCCTCCGCACACCTATAAAAATTGACAAAATGGGCTTTTATACTTTGTAAAGCAGCTTCGACCCCCATAAATGCGGGCCGTAATGCAGTTACGTTACTAACAGAGGGTCGTAATGCAATTTTCAAACCGCATCAGGAAGAATTACATTATTCCAAATTTACGCTGGTGTTCTTCTAAATTCCTAAATAAACACTATAACTATTCCACCTGACTTGGAGCTTAATTTGATGTATTCATGTAATTGTAACCTAGTCTTGTAACCAAGTCTACTAGGCTACTCTATTTAAGCCTAACGGATTCGCATATATTTTTCTGACATCCTTTATGTTTGCAGGCACTACAATGCGCGTAAAAAGGGATGTTCTTCAAGGACTGGGTCTGCGGAGCAGGATTTGAAACAAGTATCTGGGCGGGATCAGATTCTCCATTATGGTAAGTGTAAATGTATGTGATTTCGAGGACTTGATGGCCGTGCAATTTCAATAATCAGACCGTTCCGTCCCCGGGTCCGATCATTGCAGGAAAGCTGTAACGAGTGGCAAAGTGTTCTCGTCGGTGTTTTATGCCGGTTTTAGTGGTGTTTTATAACCTAGGGGCCGGCCGACCGGCCGGCTGTTCCTGGTTCGTGAGATCACATCTGTCGGGTCGTCACTAGAAATCGGGGATTTTCCGGATAGAGGTCATTTCAAACAAGCACACCTTATTCTGTTTGATCACAGCTCACAGATTTCAAAACTGAGGAAAGACAAGTAGGTATGTATTATGTATCTATACTAATGGTGCGATTCTCAAGAAAATAAAATTCCATAAAGGCTCTGTTACGCCGTTATTACTGTTACGAGCGGCGATCCCGTGCATTCTGGTAAACACGCGATCTTTCTAGATTCTTCCATCCATTAGGTCGCGGAGCTCTGAACATTTCCAGAAGTATACGCGATGGCTTGACATTGGGAGCCTTCAACGCTCGATTGAGATACATATTCTGTTCATTTTGGCGGAGGCGCCAGTTCTAAAGCACAGCAGAATTATACGGGTAGTGTCCAAGATTTTTCGGGAGTCGTATGGAAACCGTATGCCGGGTCACTGTGGAGACTGCTGGAGAATGCATGGAACATTCCATATGAATCAGTCGGACCTATAATATAAGGCATCAATCGTCGCCCACGAGCAGTATTGAATTGGGAGAGACATCGAGCGGACAAGAAGCGATAGTCTCAGCGACATTCATAAGCGTAAATAATTGTTGGCGTGTATTTATTGCAGTAAGCAGTAATAAACAGTGTGTGTTTTAAAACGATCGTCTCAATTATATTCGAACCCGTACGCGAAATACGTAACATTACCTAGGTAACAGCTAATGACCGACAGGATTTTCTACATATAACGGAGCGTTTATGGAATGTTATTTCTTACAGAATCGCACTATAATAAACCGATATTTCGCATGCACGAGACCATGATATCGTTCACTTACTATGTATAGTATATTATTACATACCGACACGGGAAATGCGTTATTACTGCTAAGAGCAATGATAGCTGGCGAGACGCGTAGCGTTCCGTCAGCTATCACCGCAGCTGGAATAACGCATTTACCGTGAAGGTTGTATACGATTTTATCTACAAAACACAATGAACTAATGATAATTGGTTCAATAAAATGATAACTCTTGAACAAAACTTTCTACGGACGGAGTAGGCACTGACGGATGTTGGATGGCTTTGAAAATTGACATTTAGGCATTGTTGTGTCAATTCATAATAATTAATAAGTAGCTAGGTATGTTCGATTTCGTAATCTACACGCAATCATCCTCGCCCAAACTACGAGAGGCAGCGGCAAAAAGGTAGAAAACCTTTCACCAACCAAAAAAGGCGGCCGGCACGGAAAGGCCTGCAGAATTTTCAAGGATTGGGCCAGCCGCAAAGACGCAGACATCAGTAAAATGTGAAACGTCATGATATCTATTTCGATGGATGGGGTAGTGACCACCATCGAAAAATATAAGAAAAAAATCATACTAATCGATTTTAGAGCTTTAATAACAAGACTACGCTTCGTGAAAATTCGAAAAAAAAAAGTTCCAAGTGTATCAAAATCTGCCTTGAAAGTGGCTACTTTTGCGAACGATTTCAAATCTACCGAGCTGTAAGGCGGGCTGTGACGTTCAGTCTTTTGACAGTAGTGGGGATGACCCCACCTCCGTTGCCTGTGTGTCAGTGTTGACGTTGACGTTGACGTTTGCCAGCATAACATAACCATTGAAGTCTGATGTAGTTTTGAAATATTCATAAATCATGAAAGATTCTACCAACTTTCCATATTTTCAAGCAAAACAACTAAACAACACGAATCACCGCACAGATACACAAAGCGTTAACAATATAACAATCAGCTGTTATGAGCGTTGACGGGTCGACGCTAGTGCTTTTTGTAGTAAGTTCTGTAGTGTTGTCAAGCCTGCTTCTCCGCCTATGAAAGATTGTGACGTCATCGCGCAAAATTTGAAATGATCGAAAACTTTCATAATTTTTTTTACCAAGAAAAGTAACGAAAAAAAATCTGTTAACTATATAGCGTCACTTATCAAGAAGTGAACTTGAAAAAAAATAATAAAAAAAATCGGTCACTACCCTATTGGCAAAAAATATCAAGTCTTTGACGCTTTGGACGGCTCATTCCATGCTGCGAAACACTATAAATATAAAAGAGAATATCAACAATACTGACTTTGCCAGGCTTTAGTCCAAGTCCTATTCGGAAACTGCACTTTGAGCCTGCCTGAAATTTTCCGAAAAGGATCTCAAGAAAATCGCCAGCGGAAGGTGTCTTTGGTCTTCCAATAGGCTGCAGTTACATCTGCTACTTATCAAATATGTTACCCGTTCAAGCCTGGAGCGTAGCCCATGAGTCCACCTAGTCTATGTTCAAACCGCCAACAAAGATAACGAGGTTGCAGTCGGACTCGGACCAGGCCAGACTTCGTACCGTTGTACAAAGATACGGATGTAAAACTTCCCCAGAGATA
The DNA here is from genome assembly GCA_949128115.1 of Anaspis maculata. Taxonomy (NCBI): domain Eukaryota; kingdom Metazoa; phylum Arthropoda; class Insecta; order Coleoptera; family Scraptiidae; genus Anaspis; species Anaspis maculata. The sequence goes on along the minus strand of OX421961.1, from coordinate 52,701,574 downwards.
CCTGACGTCCCCTATTTCAATTTTTGATGGGCTTTATCCCCCAAGAGACTGGTGACAAGAATTTTCAGTCAACTTTTTAATCAAATAAGGAACCATTTAATTGGTAGCAATAGGTACTTTCTTTGGTCCTTCGCAATGTGAATGTGTCCTAATCTCGCACAGCGATGGAAAAAGATCAGCAAGCTGCAATTGAAGTAATTGAACCCACAGTAAGTTTTTTCCACGTCCTCTTCTCTGTCGTCCGCTGCCGCCATGAGCGCACATCGCCAGAGGGATAGGAGATCCTCCTCGGCGATAGGGCGACGACGCGCCATCAGACCCGGCTAAACGGCAATAAGTCCGCGTCCTAAAGAGGCAGTCTCGGATCTCCAGATCCATCTCCGGCTCGTTTCTTGCATTGTTATGAGTGCTGCCGGGGCCCCGGACAAATCCCGGGAGCCGCACACAGCATCAGTGCGGCAGCAGAGAGTGTGGGGGTCTCGGCGTTCTGATTGTTATTCTATGGTCTGCACTGCATTTACTTTATTGCCCGTTTTACAACCGTTACGGCCAGATAAAACAACGCGGAAGATTTGCCTTTCGATTGAAAGCGGCGCAGCCAGAGGTGGCCCTGGGATAGAGCCACTTCATGCAAATGACGTGCACGCGGGAACTACGGGCCGATAGACGGGCATCCGACACGATTTTCCGAAAACCTTTATGCCTAGTGCAGGGGCTCCCAAATGAGAGGTTTCGATGAAATATTCACTGTGCATTTGCTCCCTGCCCGGAGCTCGTTTATTCTATTCTCCCACATTTGTTCAAGTTAGGCAGTGTAATGTCATTTCAGTTGGGCTCCCCACTAGGAGACTCAAGTTGACTGGAAGATCTTGTTTTTTTTTTTGTTTTTTTTGTTTCTGAATACAAAATGGATCAGGCTGGCCCTCACTTGAAGACACTTCTATAGATAAACCAGAACAAAACAGCACGCGAGAGCGTTCTTTGCCATCTTATCGTTACGGACAAAAAAAAGTAGGACAGAGCCTGTCACGGAGTGTACCAAATATGACCTTGTCTCACAATGACACCAGGGCAAAATAAGTACACTTCGTGTCAGTCTCCATCCTACTTTTTCTTTGTCCAAAATAGTACTTATCTCTTGCCCACAGCAGTGAGCTACCAACTCTTGCACTTGTGCCCGCGATTCAAAAAATATAATATACCTTGAACCATGGGGTTCAAAACATCAAACATAAAAAAAATAAATAAACTTGCAAAGTATAGTAAACAATAGCCACAACATTGAGGTAAGTTCAGTATCCTAATCATGTATCACACTTATTATACCGAGCGTTCATTAATTAAATGGGTCAAGGGTGCCTGTGACTTTGAAAACATCTGTCGAAACTAGCATCGTTCATTTGATGTCTGTAATTTTTTGGTTATCGTAATTTGTCAAACCAGTCGCAGTTTTCGTTTTTGGAACATTTTAAATGTGGTTTTCACGGCAGGGCAAAAAACCTACATGATCGAGGACTATTTTCGAACTTGAAGTATTCTCGTGCACTCATGGCAGATCAGAGATCAATAAAATGGGACGTAGTTTGTCAAAGTTTGACAAATATATTACAAAAGGATTACGCTAGTTTCGACAGACGTTTTTGAATTCATAAGCACCCTTGACCCATTTAATTTATGAACGCTCGGTACTTAGATTAATCACTTTCAGGTACTGATAACGGACACAGTTTTGCTACTGCGCAACTTGCATACAGGCAAACAGGTAAGTTGTTGCCTTCAATTATCACAATGGTGCCAACCTTTAATGTTTGGGTCGTCTTCCTGAAACTGCACCTGACCAGTTCCTGACCCAATAAACCGAGTGGATCGAAGATCCTGGATATTCCTGATTATATTGGATCATTTCGTGATGATTGTTTGCTCTGCCAACTCAGGAATGTGATAGGACATTTCGTCTGCTTTATCATTCCACAATATGCCCAAAGTTTTGATCTGCTTATCTTTTGAAAATGATACAACACCCACTAGATCATCATCTTTCTTGAAGGAGTGTACAAGTTCTGCACTGTTTGATGGCCATTTTTTTAGTGGAAAGTAGGATTGTTACAAAACAGTAGAAACTTCTTGACACCTAAGAACTGTCTGCTTCTCACTTTCGAAACTGGCAATAAAATCGTCAACATAAAAACTTCCCTCCAGTAGCTGAGCTGCAGCTGGATGGTCATTCATGACTTCCTTGGCCAATTGTTTCAGACATCTTATCGCTAGATATGGTGCTGAAGAGGTACCACAAGTCACAGTATTCAATGTGTAGATCACGATAACTGCATTGGGGTTCTTCTTCCAAAAGACACTGCAAATTCCTGTCATCTGGGTGAACCAAGATCTGTCAATACGTTTTCTCTACGTCTGCACATACGTCAACCTTGTGTTCTCGGAACTGAATCAAAATCTCGAACAGATGAATAAGGATTGGTGGACCCACACACTGGATTTCATTCAAGGACCAACCCGACTCGGATGGTGCCGATCCGTCGAAACCTACTCGCAACTTTGTGTTTGTGGTTAAGTTCTTTTTCCGAAGCACTCCGTGGTGAGGTAAAATACAGGGAAACGTTGATGAATCGCTGTCCTCCACCTCGCTTATATGACGAAGACTTCTGTAATCGTCCATAAATTATTGTTGATACTTAGTATCGGATCGCGCTGAAGCTTGCCCTCTAATTGTAGTAGTCGCTTGGTCGCAAGTTTATTTGAATCGCCAAGATAAGAGACCGGATACCTCAACGGAATATGTACGATAAATTGCCCATCAGGATCTCTCAAACTGTTTTCCATGAAGTGTTTCGCATCACATTCACGATCGTCAAGAGACAGTAAGCTTTTGACAATGAAGGACTTCCTCGATTTCCCAAAATGTCTTGAGGTTATCTTCTAAACTCATATATTGTGAGAAAGAAGAGAAAAAAGAGAAAAAACATTGTCTCTGGGAAATGGGCCTTCCAAATCGGCCACTTATAATCCAACCAAAAACTGTTTTGGAGGATTGGAGTGTTTTTCTCCAGTTGAATTCGCTCTTGTTTTCGAAAATCCCAATAATGACTTGCTCCTAGCAAAATATGGATTTCTGAAGGTTAATTGAAATCTGGATCAGCCATCTCGAGGTTGCTAGGAATTGTCCAAGACTGAACATCAATGTGTTGTGATGGCAATCGCTCTGTGATTCTTGTTATTGTTAGGCACGACATTCTTGCAGAGAAGTCATTCGTTCTTAAGTGAACTCGCAGGTTACATTTTTGACCAAATTCAGACGTGAACGCACCGAAACCTCCAACAATGCTGTTGACCCTTTCTTGCTCCAAATTGAGTTTCTTACTCATTTCTATCATTATAAAATTTGACTGCGAACCTGCAGTCAGCACAGGCAGGTTCCAGCACTGTCCAGCACTGCCTTTACCCTGTGCGCTTTCGCTTTGTCATTCGAATCGTAGGCCAACAAAACCACTGTACCCAGTAATAGGTCTGAATCTTTTTGTCTTGTTGAAAGCGTGACATGCTCTGTCGTTCATTTTGTCGTGTTGTCTTCTGTGCTTTCTTTGTGAAGCAATGAATTATGCTTGAGTTTGCACTTCTTGCAAGGACCGATTATGCACTGCTTGATTGAATGGCCTGGACTTGAGCAATTCTGGCACAGCATATCAAGCTTCAAACATTCTTCGCACTTATAGACGGAATGTGATGACTTCTTGGAATCCGAAATCGCCAAACCGAATACCGTATACTTAAGTAGCTATTCCAGCTAAAATTGCAGAAAAACGACAAATTAAAGTCTTTGGATCGAAATCGGTCTGTGACCTCCGATGTTTTCGCCATGTTATTTTCTTTGTGATCCCCCATAGCGAGAAACGTCGACGGTCGGCGTCGCGGTGGTTTTCGGGTGCCGTGATTTGGCGTCGCCGCCGCCGTTGATTTACGCGATGGTCCGGATTGTGCCGCAGAGGCGTGTGTCCAGCAAGTCGATATAAATATTCATCGGTGGCGGTGGGATGGGGGGGCAGAGGCAGGGGGCGCCTTTCAGGGCGGGTCTCGTCCGTAACACATGCAACCTGAACATTAATTACGAGCTGTCAGAACCCCCGCGGCAGGGCAAGGGCCATGCTGGGAGCCCCCGCCGGCCGGCTTCCCTTCGCCAGGCCAGGAAATGCTGAAAAATGGGTGGCCCCGAGTACGGACCGTGACTCGTGAGGCGCGCGGGGTCTCTCCGTGTTGGCGGTGAATGGTGGCGGATAGCGAACACCATCACCGGGCCGGGCCAAATGTCCATGTCTTCATCGCGGCTTGTTGCTGCTGCTGTTTGTGCTTTTTTATACTAACCTGGTATCTAAACAATAAAAATCCAAGGTACCTAGTTAGGTACAGGTATAGTTGGGTATAAGAAAGTGAACATCTTTAAGTCATAGTTTAAACAATCAAGTTGAAAACAAATTGGCTGAAGGCTGGAGCTAGACTTGTCGGCTTTGTTTCTTGAAACCATTACTTCAGGCGAAAACATAATATCACAAATCAATCGCGAACGAGACATACACAAGAACCAGTGAAAGAATTTTCAAATTTCGACAACTTCGGAGTGGCACAGCGTCTTGTTCATTTGATCTTCATGAAAAAGCCACAACCTGGAAACATGGAAAATTTTAGTGTAATACGTTTAACCCTAGTGTGATTGTAGTTATAGCTGGGAGTCTTGCCACGCGACCCATTCGGAAAGGAGAAACTCGGCAAATCATAGCTCACTATGGAATCACACTAGGGCTGAACGTACTATACCACCTAGGTAACCATGTTTTTTATTGAATTCCAAACTAAAGTACATATGTAGTATCTAAAAATTCAGCTTGCCCGGAATTTATTTCAAGTTTCCTGATAATTTTGCATATTTTTTCTGGGCTATGATGGCACTCTTTGATGCGTCAGCCATTCGATTAAATGGTTGCCATTGTCAATGATGTACAGGCTGTTCTCGCGAGACGGATCCCCCCCCCAAAAAAAAACTTTATCTACATAATCCAAATAAGAAAAAACTTTCTTGGAACACTTTTTTCCGTAGTTTCTGTATATGTCAAGTATAATTTTCTATTTCAATTTGTTTCTGCTTTTTTTCGGAACAACCTGTATTTCATTACCACAATCGATGCATATTGTTATCTTAAATACAAAAATGCATGACACTCCAAAAAAAAATCCGGAAAAAATTGAAAAATTCGCAATGACATCTCTAAAAACATTTTTTTTCAGAATGATGGATCCATTTTAGAAATCACGTATGTCTCGGATATTTTATTGGACATTTTATGTCATTCCATGTCATTCAAAAGTGAAACCAAATATTCTGGACATATTCGAATTCTGAAATGAATCCATCATTCTCAAAAAAAATATATACCGGGTGATCATTTGAAAACTATCCACGTGCAATATCTCCCGATTCCTAGTGCAAATGTCTTTGAGCAAAAACAGGTCGATTTTTATATCGAGGGGGACATCTAAAACATACATTGGAGAATTTATATCTTAAGCCCCCTCGCCCCCACTCACCCCAACTTTGAAATTTCAAATGACACCACCTACCTTGCGATACGTCAAATTAAAGAGAATGAAATTCTCTTTCTAAATAAAATATTTCAAAATTTTTCAACCTCACCTCCCGTTCTTCCTAAAATTCTCTGAGTGTCCAAGTTTATATTCTTGACCTCCATTTCCCTTCAATACAGTAAACGTCATCCTGCACAGCATCGAAAGAGAAAATCTTCTATAAAAAAAGTGCCACCCATTTACCCCCTCGCTTCCCCCACCTGACCTCAAAAATTTAAAATGTCAATACCCACTTTGTGTAACATCAAATTAAAGAAAATTGAATTCTCTTCCTGAAAAAGATTTTTTCACAATTTTTAAAGCCCTCCATCTCCCTCCTAGAATACTCCAAATGGGCAATTTATTGGGGGAGGGGTAGAAAATTTCGAAAAAATCATTTTCGGAAAGAGAATTCAATTTCCTTCAATTTGATGTATCACAAAGTAGGTGGTGTTTTGTTAAATTTGGGAGTTGAGGTGGGGGAGAGCAAAGGGGGGAATTTGGGTAGCACTTTTTCCACCAAAAATTTTCTTCTTTGATGCTATCTCGGATGACGCCGACTAAATTTAGAAAAAAATGAGGGGTCCAGAATATAAAATGGGACAGTCAGAGAATTTTTAGGGAAAAGGGGGTGGGGTTAAAAAATTTTAAAATATTTTTTTCAGAAAGAAAATTTGATTTCCTTCAATTTGATGTATCGCAAAGTAGGTTCGGGAATTTTGTTCGGAACTCAAACTTGAAGTCAATACAGAAAAGACAAAAGTCATCGTTTTTAGCAGAGGCACTCGTAAATGTTCTGACAGATTTTTCTATGGCGATGGTGAGTTGGAGGTGGTTGATAAATTCACTTACTTGGGAGTCCCTTTCAGCTCTTCGGGAGTTTTTTCGGTTGCTCAGAAACACTTCAACTCCAGGGCTTCTGTCGCGATTGGTAGCGTTCTAAAGATTTTGATGGCTGGAAAATCGGATTCCTGGCAAACCAAAATAAAGCTGTTTCGGTCTCTGGTTGTTTCCACATTATTGTATGCTGCAGAAGTTTGGTCCCTTCAATACGTAGATAGCCTTGAGAGAACCCAGGTGAAGTTTGTCAAATCAATTCTTCACTTACAGTCTTCAACTCCAAACTGTTACATAAGATGCGAGACTGGTTTGGCAAAACTAGAACTGGACGTGATGAGAAAAACTTTAGGGTGGTGGTGTAAATTGTTGAAAATGCCCGACAGTAGGTTACCAAAGATTTGTTTTAAAAGACTGCAACAACTAGACGCTGCAACCGCAACCTGTAACATCAAGTACAATTGGGTTACTCAAGTGAAAGTTCTACTTACAAAACATAATCTGTCGTACCTACTCGACCACGGCTTTCTTTTTGTTGAGGAGAATCTAGAGTCAATTTTGGACGATTGCAGACGGGTCATGATGGCAGCCGATCTAGAAATCTCATCTGAGTCGCACTACAGTAGCATCTACAGGGAGATACTCAGCAGTGACAGCTCAGAACACTCACTTGGCTACAGTGGGTATCTTACGCGGAATGTTTCTGTAAGAAAGATCAGGCTGATTGCGCAAATCCGGTTGGGGTTTCATAGGAAATTAAGGCTTTATGTTAATGGGACCAAATTTGTATTTGATCAGGGCAAAACCTGTTCTATTTGCAACACCGACGAAGTCTATGACCTCTACCATTTGGTTTGTAACTGTCCTATTTTTACAAGATCGAGGAATCGCTGGCTGGTCGGTCATATAAGTCTTCAAGCTACGCGCGAGGAATTTCACTTTTTGTTCGCCAATATTTGCATTGAAAAGCTCATCAATATTTTTCACTTTTTCTCGGCAGTCGAGAAGTTCCTGTCTCTGATTGAGGAATAGTGCTCGATGAATCTTGCTGGGCCTCTTATTCTGTGGCTCCTGCGGTTGGACATAATTTTTGGCACACCTCCATTGTTTTGTCCTTACTTTATTTTTGTTAATTGAGTACATAATATTTAGTTACTTTTATCAATTATTATCATTGTATTTACCTAATTTTTAAGTTAATTTCTAAAGAAGATTGTGTACCTGCCTATTTATTTTATTTTTTACTTTACTTTGTATACCCCAAGGGTTTAAACAAATAAATTACATACATACATACATACATACATATCGCAAAGTAGGTAGTTTTATTTGAAATTTCAAAGTTGGGGTCAGTGGGCGAGGGGGGTGAATATAGAAATTTGCCAATATATGTTTTGGTTGTCCCCTTCGAAATAAAAATCGACCTGTTTTTGCTCGAAAAAATATTCACTAGGAATCGGGAGCTATTGCAAGTGGATAGTTTTCAAATGATCACCCGGTAATTTTTTTGAAATGCCACTGCCACTTTTTTTTTCTGGAAGTGTCATGTATTCTTGGGATCAGGATAACAATGCATCGATGTGGTGATGAAATACAGGGTGTTTCGAGAAAATGCAAAAAAAATTGCAACACCCTGTATATGGCAGAAAATGAAGATTTATACTTGACATATTCAGGAACAACAAAAAAAATTATTGCTGGAAAGTTTTTCTTCTTTGAATAGGCTACTGGACATCAATCGCATTTCAGTATAAAAGTATCATAAACCTGATAAATATCTGATTGACGAATTTGTAGTTGGAAAAGTTTTTCGAAATATGATTTCATTTTGGTGAAAAATCAATTTGAAAGTGGACTTATTCAAATCAGGAACAATATGCTACGTCACAGATTGAAAGTGGGCTAGGAGGTGGGCGGAAGGAAGGAAGGGGGAACGCATTTGACATTCGACCGAAGCATTCGTTCTGGATCTATTACGTAGTGGTGTATTTTCACGTGCGAGCACAACTTTATCACAAGGAACTTATTTTTGATACCATTGCATGGAGTTATTATGTATTATGAAGCGAAATTGTATTGAAAAACTAGATTATTTGACGTGGGGTTGACATATGGCATGCGACACTCGCAGTACTGCCACTCATATAGCACTAATAACACTGTTGTGACATTAATCCGAAGCCTGCACGAGCAAAAATAAGTGAATTTTAAGGAAGAATCGACCAAAATGTGAGGTCAAACCATAGCACTCCAGCATTTCATTATTTTTTTTTTATAAATCAGTTCAAAACCAGAAGGTGTTCTTCAGTCATGGAATGGCCAACTAGAGTTTCTATTGGCTCTTCAAAATGTGACGTCACGCACTTGCCGCGCCATTCAAACAGACAAATCTTTTTCATGTTTTTTTTATATGTACAAAAACTTTTTTAAACAAAATCATCTTGCCAATGCAACAATTTTGGGAGGATCTTTCATAAGAAGAAATAAAAAAAACCATGTCCACTAGCCTATTATCGTGAGAGGGAAGTTTTTCCTGGGGGGTATCCATCTTGCGTGAGCACCCTGTACTTGCCACTTTGATAGAACTGACGCGTTATGTATCGATTCGGATAGTGACTAACCACTATACTCCAAATCAATCTTTAGTTGCCATAAGTGGTTGGTTGCATGATCAATTGAGCTGAAATTTTTGTTTGAATCAGAAGGAGAAAAATGAAAAAATAAAAGAAAAAGGGAAAAAGGCAAAAACACTGAAAGATCCAGGTGTTAGAATCCAGGCCAGAATGAGCCGCTTTTCTACGGCTACAAGGCAAGGACTCGTCTGGATTCCGTTGACGGTCATAAAACGCCAAAATAATTGAATTTACTAGATGACAACAAAACTCATTTTTGGAAAAAATAAAGGTACAAAAGGTGAGATGAGATGTCAATTCGCATTGACTATTTCATTGAAAAAACTGTCAATTCCTCCATAATTGGCATACAAACGTTTGTTTCGAGCTTGTTAGCTCTCAGTGACAGATATACAGAGAGGTGCATAAAAAACGGCCACCGCTGTAGCATCGTTATTCCTTATACGATCTTCAAAATTCAAAAACCAGTTCAAATGGTTTTATCTCTTCTATGATTCGACAGTAAAAAATATTTTTTTTGTTATGATGCTTCTGAGCACTGATAGTCAACTTTCGTTTTTCAAATGGCAACAATATTTTTTCAATTTCTTTTTTGATTCCTTTATGCTTATCTGAATATAATGATGCATCAATATCACACATTTTATTATCAGACACGAAGAAAAAATATACCGAAAGAATTAGATCGCTATGTCTTCGGGTTTTTGTTTTTTATTTTAAAGTGAATGGGGGCGGTTTTTAGCAATTTTTTCATATCGGCGGCGCATATTGAAGACGGAATGTTTCTGGGCTTACGTTTATAAGTGGCAACTATGTATTATTCATAAAATGAGAACACCAGAGCAGTAGGTCTGGGAGAAATTGCAATATCATGTGATTTCAAGTTTATCGGGGGCGGTTTTCTCTATGTTGGCGGCGCAATATAGACATTTAATATAGCCTAGCCCTCCTTTGGGAGTGGCAGCTATGTAACAGCGAAAAAATTAGGAAGCTAGGGCGTCTAGTTTGGGAGGAGTTCGAGGAACGGACGGACGAACGGACGGACGGACAAAGCGGTTGCAATAGCGATTTTCATCAAGATGGAAAATGCGCTAAAAATAAAACTGCGGAATTTTTACACATCACAGTAGCATCACAACACTCACGATATGCACGCGATCTGGTAGGCTGGGTGCAAAATGATGTTCAAAAGCACATAGTAAGTCAGGCGTTTGATTTTTCAAAATGTAAATGTCAAAATGTTTTTAAAATCCAAAAGAAGCTGTCCGTCTCTAAGACGTCTTTATTCTTCATTTTCAGCTTATTATTTTACACATTTTTAAGTAGGTATTGTGACCTGTCAGGACAAGAACGTCTTATTGATTTTTCATTTCCACAATACACACTTGAAAAGATTATGAAATAGTAAGCTAAAGATAGAGAATAAACAAGTCTTAGAGACGGACAGCTTCTTTCGGATTTTGAAAACATTTTGACATTTACATTTTGAAAAACCAAACGCCTGACCGCCTGACCTATTATGTGCTTTTGAACATCATTTGCACCCAGCCTACCGGATTGCCTACATATCGTAGGTGTTCTGACGCTACTGTTGTGTGTGAAAATTTCGCAGTTTAATTTTTTTTCTTCGTGTTCAATAACAAAAAATGTGATATTGATGCATCAATATATTCAGATAATTGCAAGAAATCCGAACAAAAATTAAAAAATATAGTTGCCATTTGAAAAACAAAAATTGACTGTCAGTGCTCAGAAGCATCATGATAAAAAAATATTTTTTACTGTCAAATCATAGAAGGCATTATACCATTTAAACTGATTTTTGAATTTTGAAGATCGGATAAGGAATAACGATGCTACAGCGGTGGCCGTTTTTTATGCACCTCTCTGTATGTTGGAATTAAGTCCTATATGACCTAAAAAAAGCTAAAATCGAAAGGGAAATGTCAAAAAAATCCTCTAGCTCGGTACCGGAGCCCCGGTCAGGGATAATTATATGAAGCAAAAGAAGTAAAACAAAAAACACTCACTGAAAGATCCAGGTGCTAGAATACAGGCCAGAATGAGCCGCTGAAATGAAATTTTTGTGTTATACAGGTAATCCAGATTTTGGTAGACAAATTTTGCGAGTCGATGAAGGATAAACAAGTGAGTATGCCTTCACGTGCGTGAGTCTCAGTAGCGCATTTTCTCAAAGAGGCATATTATGAACGTAAAGAAATTTGGTTGAAGGAAAAAACACCATTACTTGCCCACTTTCTTCATTCGAAACTCATTGTGATATTTTGTTATCAGAATGGGGTACTTGCCAATGAAATAGATTTGAATGAAAATTCTTTCACTCATCAATATTTTTTTGTTTGAGGGCGGGATCTGGGAGCGGCGACTAATCAACAGTAGTCTATTCTTTCCCATTTTTAGTCGGCTATCCATATAGCGAAAGAATTAGATCGCTATGTCTTCGGGTTTATGTTTTCCATTTATCTCTTACTTTGAGGGCAGCGTGTGGGGGTGGCAGCATTCGGCAAAGTAACTGTTGCACAGTTTAAGTTGGGAGTTTCTAAATGTTTAAGGAAATATGACAATCAGTGAAAATTGTGAAAGATGCATTTTTTGTTTGGGGGCGGGAGCTGGAGGCGGCGACTAATCAGAAGTGGCCTATCTCTTCCCATTTTCAGTCAGCTATCTATATAGCGAAACAATTAGATCGCTAGGTTATGTTATACATTTATCTCTTACTTTGGGGGCGGCGTGTTGGAGCGGCAGAGTTTGGCAAAGAAATTCTCCCACAGTTTGAGTTTGGAGTTTCTGAATGTTTAAGGTAACATTAAAATGTAAGTCAGTGGAAATTATTGAAAGTTGCACCTTTTTCTTTTGGGGGTGGAAGTTGGAGGCGGCGCCATATTAAAAGTAGCCTACTCTTTCCCATTTTCAGTTAGCTATCTATATAGCGAAAGAATTAGATCGTTATGTCTTCGGGTTTATGTTTTTCATTCATCTCTCACTTTGAGGGCAGCGTGTGGGGGCGCCAGCATTCGGCAAAGTAACTGTTGCACAGTTTGAGTTGGGAGTTTCTAAATGTAAGGAAAACATGACAATCAGTGAAAATTGTGAAAGTTGTAGTTTTTTTGGTTTGGAGGCGGCAGCTGGAGGCGGCGGCTAATTAAAAGTGGCCTATCTTTTTCCAATTTTAGTCAGCTATCAATATAGTGAAAGAATTAGATCGCTATGTCTTCAGGTTCATGTTTTACATTTATCTCTCACTTTGGGGGCGGCGTGTGGGAGCGGCAGAGTTTGGCAAAGAAATTCATGCACAGTTTCAGTCGAGAGTTTCTGAATGTTCGAGGTAACATTATCAGCTAAATCGGTGAAAATTGTTGAAAGTTGCACTTTTTTCTTTTGGGGGCGGAAGCTGGAGGCGGCGCCATATCAAAAGTAGCCTATCCTTTTCCATTTTCAGTCAGCTATCCATATGGCGAAAAACTTAGATCGCTATGTCTTCGGGTTCATGTTTTTCATTTATCTCTTACTTTGGGGGCGGCGTGTTGGAGCGGCAGCGTTCGGCTGAGCAAATGTTGCACAATTTGAGTTGGCAGTTCCTAAATGTTTAAGGGAACATCTCAATCAGTAACATTTATGAAAGTTGCACTTTTTATCGTTTGGGGGCGGAATCTGGGGGCGGCGACTAACCAAAAGTAGCCTATCCTTTCCCATTTTCAGTCAGCTATTTATATACCGAAAGAATCAGATCGCTATGTCTTCGGGTTTATGTTTTTCATTTTAAAGTGATCGGGGGCGGTTTTTAGCAGTTTTTTCATGTCGGCGGCACATATTGAAGACGGAATGTTTCTTGGCTTACGTTTATATGTGGCAACTATGTATTATTAAAAAAATGAGAACACCAGAGCATCAGGTCTGGTAGAAAGTGCAATATTATGTTATTTCAAGTTTATCGGGGGCGGTTTTCTCTATAGTTGCAGCGGTACGCTAGCAAAATGACCCTGATTCTGCATTTTGTGATACTGCAATGAAATTTGGCATATGCAAACTACGTAGAATTTCAAGTGATTTGACCCGCAGCACTCAAAAATTTTTCCATTAGGGGGCGACTGGGGGCCCCTCCAAATTTCAAGATGTCAGAGTTTTTACCATGCACCATTCAGTACCGCCCTATGTACCGCACAGGACCTAAACAACTTTGTTCTTGACCATCATAACATTTTTCGTCATGTCAATTCCATTCTTCTTACAGAAAAAAATTATTCCTTTGTCTGGTCAACAAGTCGAGAAATATATATTTTTTTGGACCACAAATAGATTGTTGAGTCGTTTTTGTGTGATCATCGATAAATCCGCATCCCCTTTATTCATTTATGAAAACAAAAGTTTTGCTGATCTATTCTTTAACGAAGGGGTGACCTCAACTTACCATTATTTTCAACATTACCTATTTCAATGTTTTATCCCTAAAAATATGATTATTATTGTACTAATATATAGCTTGAAGTTTTCTTCATCGGTTTGGATGATGAAACGGTCTCAGATTTCACCTGGAAGCCGTGCATATTAATTTTTCTGCAAGGCCGTCCAATTTGGCATTTTTGATTTTCTACCGGAAGCGGCCAAAATGTCAATACACACCACTCCGCCCAAGAGCACCGGTTGCGGTACTTTCGCACCAACTCTCATTTCAGTATCACAAAATGCAAAATTGTTAGGCGTGAATATCGTTTTCCGCTAGAGCAAACCGGTGCTCTTGGGCGGAGTGGTGTGTATTGACATTTTGGCCGCTCCCGCTAGAAAATCAAAAATGCCACATTTGACGGCCTTGCAGAAAAATTATCATGTACGTCTACCAGGTGGAATCAGAGGCAGTTTCATCATCCACATCGTTAATGAGAACTTCAAGCTGTATATTAGTATAACAATAATCATACTTACCGGGGTAAAACATTGAAAAAGGTAATGTTGAGAATAATGGTGAGTTGAAGTCACTCCTTTGTTGAAAAATAGCACTGCAAAAGTTTTCTTTTCATAAATGAATCAAGGGGATGCGGATTTATGGATGATCGCACAAAAACTACTTAACAATCTATTGGTGGTCAAAAAAAAATTATTTTTCAATTTGTTGACCAGGCAAAGAAATTATTTTTTTCTATAAGAAGAATGAAATTGACATGACGAAAAATGTTATGATGGTCAAGAACAAAGTTGTTTAGGTCCTGTACGGTAGATAGGGCGGTACTGAATGGCGCATGGGAAAAATTCAGACATCTTGAAATTTTGAGGGGCCCCCAGTCGCCCCCTAATGGACAAATTTTTGAGTGCTGCGGGTCAAATAACTTGAAATTTTATGTAGTTTGCATATGCCAAATTTCATTGCAGTATCACAAAATGCAGAATCAAAAAGCGTACCGCTGCAACTACTATGTTGGCGGCGCAATATGGACATCCAATATAGCCTAGCCGTCCTTTGGGAGTGGCAGCTATGTAACAGCGAAAAAATTAGAAAGCTAGGTCGTCTAGTTTGGGAGGAGTTCGAGGAACGGACGGACGGACGGACGGACGGACAAAGCGGTTGCAATAGCGATTTTCATCAAGATGGAAAATGCGCTAAAAACGACATGGGCTTCTACCCTACCATGTGTAGGACCGCGCAGGGATTCGGCAAAAGTTCTGGTATATTGGAGGGAAGCATTCACCGGCGTCGGTGCTATGCCCTGGCATGGCAGCGGAAATAGGCCGACGTAAATAGAGCAATGAAAAATCTATGTAAATGAAAATGCTGTTGACTTTACAGGGTGATTCACCACCAAATGGACATAGCTTAATAGTGGAGCGAAATCGGCCTGAAAAGTCGTCGTTTTTTTTTTGAAGGTATAACAGCACCAAACCTTAAAGGTCCTATAGAGAATCAAATTCCACGTATGTATGGTCATTTTGGGGATGATCTTGTGGTAGGGACCTTTTTTATGGGCAAAAACCCTCAAAAATTGAAAATGAGCAGTTCAGCATTCACAACGTTATATCTCTGGATCCAGTTGAGCTATCGGTCTGTTCTTTTTTTTTTAAATAAAAGTACATGGAAAAACCTTCCCAATGGTACATCATTGACTAAAGATAATTGTTCACGAACGTGTTTATAGAACAATAAACATTATATTGACCAAAAATGCAGTCCCTTTTTGACCATGCGAAGAACTTCTTTCCTTGTAGGAATTTTGAGATACAACCTGCGAGGAAAATAAAGCCAAAATATGAAAGAAAATTTTAAAGGAAGTTTCATTGATCTAGGCCGTATAGTTTGTCAGTTATAAATTTTTTTCTGGGGCATTGAGTTGGAACGTCGCCCGGCGTGGGCTTGCATACAGTAAATCGCCGCAAACGAACAGTGAGCGCGGCACGGCTCCCGTCACTGGCTGTTTGTTATGCGGCGATTTACTGTATGCAAGCACAGGCCGGGCGACGTTCCAACTCAATGCGCCAGAAAAAAATTCATAACTGACAAACTATACGGCCTAGATCAATGAAACTTCCTTTAAAATTTTCTTTCATATTTTGGCTTTATTTTCCTCGCAGGTTGTATCTGAAAATTCCTACAAGGAAAGAAGTTCTTCGCATGGTCAAAAAGAAACTGCATTTTTGGTCAATTTAATGTTTATTGTTCTATAAACACGTTCGTGAACAATGATCTTTAGTCAGTGATGTACCATTAAAAAGGTTTTTCCTTGTACTTTTATTTAAAAAAAAAGAACAGACCGATAGCTCAACTGGATCCAGAGATATAACGTTGTGAATGCTGAACCGTTCATTTTCAATTTTTGAGGTTTTTTGCCCATAAAAAAGGTCCCTACCACAAGATCATCCCCAAAATGACCATACATACGTGGAATTCGATTCTCTATAGGACCTATCTTCAAAAAAAAACGACGACTTTTCAGGCCGATTTCGCTCCACTATAAGGGTAGGTCCAGTTTTTCCAGGAGAACCAGGATCTGGTTTTGAGTTTTTTTATAAAGTTGATCGTTTCGAAGCTACAGGGTGATTCATGTATTTCGTAGAATTTTTTGACAAGCTGTATCTTCAAAACGACTCAATGGATTCGATTGAAATTTTGTGAGTTAATTCTTCTATTGATAGCTGACACATCGTTCTATCAAACAGTTCAAAATTTCCAGGGCCGGCTTTGAAACAAAACTTCAAAGCTTTTTTCAAAAAAAGACATTCTGTATGCATATTTTTCAAAATTCATTTTCATATTCAAAAACCACATGAAACATGCTAATAATATCGCAAAAAAAATTGCTTGGCACAATTGAGCTGTCAATAAAATTTTGATGATCCTGAAAATTTTTGATGTTAGGATTTTTTGTAAATCGATGATTCAAAATATCTGAAAATTATCTATTATAGCCTTGAATTTCAGCCGTTTTGTCAAAAAAATTGAAAATAATTCTTTCACGTTTTTTCGGTAGCAAAAAAAAATTTCATCAGAATTTGAAAAAAAAAATCTTACGTCCCTCAACTTCACTTCTATCCCACATTGAGCTGAAATTGAGGAACGTAACATAGATTTTTCGAAAATTTTGATGAAATTTTTTGTTGCTCCTAGTTAGGTATACTGGAGATCGTTAAAAAAATTTTTTTGATGAAACGGCTGAAATTTCAGGCCATAATAGATCATCTGCAAATATTTCCAATTATCAATTTACAAAAAATCCTAATCTTGAAAATTTTCAGGACTATCAAAATTTTATTGACAGCTCAATGGTGCCAAGCAATTTTTTTGCGATACTTATAGCATGTTTTATGTAGTTTCTGAATGTGAAAATAAATTTGAAAAAATATACATTCAGAACGTCTTTTTCGAAAAAAACGAAACTTTGATAAAAAAAGTCTTTTTTAGCAAGGCCGGCCCTGTAAATTTCGAACTGCTTGATTAGGCGATAATCATGTCAATTATCAATAGTAGAATTAACTCACAAAATTTCAATCGGATCCATTGGATCGTTCTAAAGATATGATGGCTTATTTAAAAAATCGACAAAATACATGAATCATCCTGTAACTTCAAAACGAACAGCGTTAAAAATTTTCAAAGCGAGATCCTGGTTTGCCTGGAAAAACTGGACATACCCTCAGGCTATGGCTATTTGGTGGTGAATCACCCTGTAGATAGAATCGTTGTTTAAATAATCCAAGGACTTGGAACAAGGCAGTGATCTGGTAGGTAGGTATGCCGCACACCTTGTACCTATGTATGTTTTGCTGAAAAATATACCTAGGTATCTTACCCCTCAGGTGCCTCCTCTCTTTGCCAAATGATACCTATTAAAGTCTCTGGTCCTACCTAGCTAATTAAAAACTTTTCTAGGATCCTGATTGTCGAAAAGTATGTGAGTGACGTCGCAAGTAGACGAGGTCTTGGAAATTCGTGGCGTGGTGTAATTAGCATTTAACCATCGTGGCACGTATATGATGTTTGGGGCGGCGGACGTGGGTGCGATATCGGTGCCAGCTCGTTCCCATCGACAAATTCGCGTTATCTGAGCTCGTCAGTCACGCAGAGGCCCCGGAGTCTACGTCGCTAATTGGCGAAGTTTAATTAGGCGTTGGTTGGGTTGGTGTTGTTGTTGCTGAGGTGGTAATGGTGGTATATACCTGCAGCTGCAACTCACGCCACGATGAAGATGTCTCGCAGACAGTGCCATCCACCAGTTTGATACCAATCCTCGTTGAGTCCACATTTCAAATTCCGAAACACTGAATAAAAAATTGAGACACCAATAGCAAGTAAATATATTTCATTTTCCACCCAACATTTTCTCTCACGGGGGGCGACCACCGTGTTTGTGTACTGCTCGCCTACACTGTAGGTACTTACCACTTACGACCGATGTATAATTTACGACACAAAGCGAGTCAACGACGTGGTGTCGTTGAATGAACGACAATAGGGCGCACTTGAGAGAGTGCTGGTGGTGTTTGTCCGACGTTCCATTATGTGCCATCCAGCCCCAATAATCGGGGGAGTTAATGAGTGCCACCGCCGGGCTCTTGGAGGAAAACGCCGTCCATTGTTTACGGCGACGTCATTCTCCAAGCCATTATTTATAACTCGCCTGGGCTCCTTTACACATGTAAACGTCGCTAATTGCGCGAACTGGGGACTCGTAATTAGCTTGAGCCGGTCCAGAGGCCCTTTCACGGCTCTATTTACCTCCAGATTAATATACAGATGCCCTGTTATACGTGCCGTGCCCTGTGACAACAACAAAGGGATCCTTGGACGCTGGTCAATGGGTGGTTGTGATGAGTTTAGTGCAGATTTTAGATTTTAAACCTCGCTGGCGGAAATCAGCATGTAAAGACGTATCTACCTCTATTTCACGACTTCACTCTAACTAAAATTCTAGCAGGGTGTCCCACGAAGTAACCGACATGACTGTGGCGCAACTATGGAGGGGGGGTCAGCCGGTCAGCCGGGTACCCGCATCCACTTGTACAAATATTTGACCGCAACGGCTCATTTTCCAAAAAAAAATTCACTTGCGGCGCCTTCTTGGTCTGTAGGTATTTGCCTGTTCAAATGGACTAGTTACACCACTGCGACATGGCTTGAGGGTAGTTGTACTTTTTCCAGGCAAATCGCAGAGTCTGCATTCGAAATTTTCCTGACGTCCTCCGTTTTCGATATACAGGGTGATTTATGTGTTCAACCGAAAAGTTTGATTGGCCATATCTCACGAATAGATCAATAGAATCGATTGAAGTTTTAAAGGTTTGGTTCCTTAAAAAAATTCTGGCAATAATTTATGTTCAAATCAGCTAAATTAGTGCCAAACAATTTAGGAATCGCATTTTGCAGCATTTTTTATGTTGCTTCCGAATATGACATCAGATTTTATATCTGCAAAATTTCAATCGATTCTATTGATCTATATTCATGAAATATGGCCAATCAGACTTTTCGGTTGAACACATAAATCACCTGTATATCGGAAACGGGGATGTCGGAAAAATTACGAAGGCAGATTCTGATTAATATTTATTTTCAAATCAGCTAAATTAGTGCCAAACAATTCAGGAATCGCATTTTATAGCATTTTTTATGTAGCTTCCGAATATGACATCAGATTTTATATCTGCAAAATTTCAATCGGTTCTATTGATCTATTCATGGGATATGGCCAATCAAACTTTTTGGTTGAACACATAAATCACCTATATCGGAAACGGGGATGTCGGAAAAATTTCGAAGGCAGATTCTGATTTGCCTAGAGAAAGTACATCTACTCTGAATTATGTCAGTTACTTCGTGGGACACCTGTATATCAGGTGAATTTTCAAGATATTCTTTGCTGATCATATCCTTTCGAAAATGACGCCATTTCAGACAAAAACCGGGCGATTCAAAATGTGGAAAGTGTACTTAGGACAAGTTATATATTTTTTTTATCTTTCCCAATTACTCTGTTCCTGTGACTTTCTAATTTTTTGAAATAAAGTGACTGATGAAGGATATCCTGAGCATTTGGTTGATCATCTACGATTTTCAAATAAAATGTGATTTTCGTGAAGAATCAATCATCCTGTACATTATACCGGGTGATCATTTGAAAACTATCCACCTTAGTCTGGGGGCTCAGGGTCAAAAAAGACTTGGCCGTGTGCAACTTTGGGAAGATATATAGAGATATGTCCAAATCGACTCCTGGGCGATCAAGGACCATGAAAAATTATGGTGGAATATTGACATCTGCTGTAGGCAAATATGGTGGAGGCGCCAAAATGGGCTTCATCTGGTAATAAGAAACTGGCTGTAGCTCGTTTGTTTTTCAACGGATTTCAACATCTGGAACGTAATTTTGTAGACAAAAAATTGTGAAAAAAACTTTTTCAGCAAGAGAATTCAATTTCCTTCAATTTGATGTATTACAAAGTGGGTATTGACATTTTAAATTTTCAAGATCAGGTGGAGGGAGGAGGGGTGAATTTGGGTGGCACTTTTTTTATAGAAAATTTTCTCTTTCGATGCTGTGCAGGATGACGTTTACTGTATTAAAGGGAAATGGAGGTCAAGAATATTAACTTGGACACTCAGAGAATTTTATGAAGAACATTGAGGGGGTGGGGTTGAAAAATTTCAAAATATTTTTTTTAGAAAGAGAATTCAATTCTCTTTGATTTGATGTGTCGCAAGGTAGGTGGTGTCATTTGAAATTCCAAAGTTGGGGAGAGTTAAAGTGGATAGTTTTCAAATGATCACCCGGTATAATGTACAGGATGATTGATTCTTCACGAAAATCACATTTTATTTGAAAGTCGTAGAATATCAACCAAATTCTCAGGATATCCTTCATCATTCACGTTATTTCAAAAAATTAGAAAGTCACAGAAACAGAGTTAATTGGGAAAGATAAAAAAATATATAACTTGTCCTAAGTACACTTTCCACATTTTGAATCACCTGGTTTTTGTTTGAAATGGCGTCATTTTCGAAAGGATATGATCAGCAAAGAATATCTTGAAAATTCACCTGATATACAGGGTGTCCCACGAAGTAACTGACATAATTCAGAGTAGATGTACTTTCTTTAGGCAAATCAAAATCTGCCTTCGAAATTTTCCCGACATCCCCGTTTCCGATATACAGGGTGATTTATGTGTTCAACCGAAAAGTTTGATTGGCCATATCCCATGAATAGATCAATAGAATCGATTGAAATTTTGCAGATATAAAATCTGATGTCATATTCGGAAGCTACATAAAAATTGCTATAAAATGCGATTCCTGAATTGTTTGGCACTAATTTAGCTGATTTGAAAATAAATTATTAATCAGAATCTGCCTTCGTAATTTTTCCGACATCCCCATTTATGATATACAGGTGACTTATGTGTTCAACCGAAAAGTTTGATTGGCCATATTCCACGAATAGATTAATAGATTAATAGATGTCATATTCGGAAGCTACATAAAAAAATGCTACAAAATGCGATTCCTAAATTGTTTGGCACTAATTTAGCTGATTTGAACATAAATTATTACCAGAAATTTTTTAGGAACCAAACCTTTAAAACTTCAATCGATTCTATTGATCTATTCGTGAGATATGGCCAATCAAACTTTTCGGTTGAACACATAAATCACCCTGTATATCGAAAACGGAGGACGTCAGGAAAATTTTGAATGCAGATTCTGCGATTTGCCTCGAAAAAGTACAACTACCCTCAAGCCATGTCGCAGTGGTGTAACTAGCCCATTTGAACAGGCAAATACCTACAGACCAAGAAGGCGCCGCAAGTGAATTTTTTTTTGGAAAATGGGCATAATCAATGTATGTTCGTGTGAATTGTAAAGATTGAAAAGGCGCCGTTGCGGTCAAATATTTGTACAGGTGGATGCGGGTACCCGGCTGACCCCCCCTCCATAGTTGCGCCACAGTCATGTCGGTTACTTCGTGGGACACCCTGCTATAATTTTAGTTAGAGTGAAGTCGTGAAATGGAGGTTGATACGTCTTTACATGCTGATTTCTGCCAGCGAGGTTTAAAATCTAAAATCTAAATTTTTTTAGATTTTTCAAATTTTTCAGAAAGAAAATTTAATTTCCTCCAATTTGATGTATCGCAAGGTAGGTAGTGTCGTTTGAAATTTCAAAGTTGGGGTGAGTGGGGGCGAGGGGGGAGGGAGGGTGAATATAGAAATTTGCCAATGTATGTTTTAGATGTTCCCCTCGATGTAAAAATGGAACTGTTTTTGCTCGAAAAAATATTCTCTAGGAATCGGGAGTTATTGCAGGCAGGGGCGGCGACTTATAGGGTGCATCGGGGCACATGCACCCATGCAAAGTGATTATACGGGTGCATTGCACCCATGCATGCAAGCTTAAGAAATTGAAATATACGTTCTTCAAGCCTAAATTTTTAATCACTTTGAAAATCACATATGCTAGGAAATACGTTACCTACTGCATGAGCATCTAGGTACTTGGTTTCATCATTTGATTTAGTATTTTATTTTATTCTGTTTTAATATTGAGACCAATAGTAAGTCATTAGCATTGAGTCATTACCTTGTCTTTGTTCAATTTCTAATGGTTTTATATCCGAAGAATTGTTGACCACGCCCACTTTTCTCGAAAAAATTTTGCCTGCGGCGCTGTTACTCGCTTCGCTTGCTACCCTCATTGCTTTTTCTGTATGTTCCATTTTTTGCACCCATGCAAAATTACAAAACCCGCCGCCCCTGATTGCAGGTGGATAGTTTTCAAATGATCACCCGGTATAAGCGTATCGAGATTTTTTACAATAAAGTATTGTACTTATGCCCGTGCTCGTACGGCAAAGTGAAACTATAAAGAACCATGAATATGATAAAGTTATAAGAAAAAATCCATCTTATGTAAAATACTTCTTGTTCTTGTTATTAACAGGAGTTCCCAGCTGAAATAGGGAAGGAAGAGCATTTTGGCACGTGTTTATGTGTCGTAGGTCGTAGTGTGTGCCACACACTTCTATACAGCGTGAGTCGGATTAGGGCACAAAACACAGAAACTTGACCAGCGAATAAAGGGTAAAAAAAAAATCGGTTTTTCTCAGAACGTTCTCCAGAATGCATGATAACGGAGAGATACATCCATTCAAATTTGAAAACAAAAAGGCGTTTTACTGACTGGCATAATCTTTGAACCATTCTACCTATTTTGCTCAAAATGTAACTAAAAAAGTCTCAACCAAGTCTGTAACAAATGAGATGTCGCATTTTGTCAAAAGTGCCCAGTGGCGTAGATGATGGGCTCGATGATGGGGAGGTCGCTTTCTACGTTACTGAAGATTTTCCAAAACTGATCACATTCCTGGATCTCCTATTCTCTATAGCTGTATTACACTACACAATTTCTTGTACAATTTATTGAACAATCTGTCAATTAAACAATCAAGTTCATTGTTTTTTGATACTATTTTGGCAGATTGTTCAAGAAATTGTACAAGAAATTGTGCAGTGTAATATAGCTATTATAGTTACATTTGATTGGAGGCTGTGTTTTCGAAATCTTTGAAACAGAATGTTCGAAAAGCCTCTAGAGATCAACACTTTTTTGGGTCTAAGCATTTAATTTTTCAAAAACTTGTTCCCTAGTCAAAATAGTGGTTTCCTAACCACTATTATCTTGGCTTATTTTATCTAAGACGCATAAAAAACCTGCTCCCATGAAGATTTCAATGGATTTCCTGGACTTTCAATTCTTAGACCCGTGAAAGTAGGGTGCCTGAGATGTTTCTCAAACGTTCTGTTCCAAATATCTCGAAAACAAAGTGGCATGGCGAGTGACATGGCGTGAAAAGAAGAGGGTAGAAAAGAGGCGCCCTCTCCATCATCTACGCAACTGGCCATTTTTTTTATGTAGAAACTTTATTGGAAAAATTACACCTTTTCAACATACGACATAATATTTAAATTTTAATTTTAATTTAAAAACATTATTTGATACCGACCTAGGAGCATACCGACTCAGTTATTTAGGGGAACTTCGATAGAATTTTGAGCAAAATCGGTTGAACGTTTCAAAAACTATGTCAATTAAACGACTTTTGATTTCCAGGTTTAAAAGACTGTTTCTCCGTTATTTTAATATTGATTTTAGAAGAAAAAAATCCTAAGCAAATTCTTACAATTTTTTCATTTCTTTATCGACTGCTCAAGCTTTGGCACATAAATCGGGACCACTCTGTTCATCTACATACATCCTCGTACAGTGACGCAAAGCGACACAACACCAAGACAATAGTTCCTTGACTTTCCATCCGATCCAAACACTTTTTTCATTTCCTTAAATGGATTACAATGAACCCTCATGATAGTCACCCGTGTATATCCCAAGTAAGAAGAGTCGAAGACAGCATCAGGATTTGCTAGAGTTCTGCATATCTATCTATCATGCGTCTTCAGCAAAAAAAATTGCTGATGAAAGTGGTATTTTTGTAGATTAAGGTGACCAGACGTTCCGATTTGATCGGAACTGTACCGTTTTCGGGAGACACTTTCCGATTAGACTTTCTGTTCCGTAAATGTTCCGATTTGAGTAACTAATCCGTAAATACTCCAATTTCCGATTTGCGCAACGAACATTTCAATTTTTTTCACCTCTTCTATATTTTTGGTAGACTTGTTTGAAAATTATGTAGATTGTAGTTTATTTACAAGATTGAATTTATTTCGACTGGCACACATGCTATGCAATCTCGACAGTCTGCAGAATGTATCGTAAGATCAAACAAGCGAATACGCCTCATGGGCATGAGGCTCAGTAGCGCACTTCCTTTTTGGAGGATTAGTGAACGCAAGATGTTACGTGATTAGGGTTCTACCGTCTTGGGCAAAAAATTCCAATATGGCGGTCAAAATATCGATAGAATCATGAAATTCGGCTTGAAAATCAAAATGATCGTACTAGACAAGGGTAAGTTCCAAGTTCCATGAAAATCGTTCCACTAACAAGAGATTTCAATATGGCGGCCAATATGGCGGCAGAATTATGAAACTCAGCTTGAAAATAGGAATGATCGTACGAGACAAGCGTAACTCTCAAGTTTCATGAAAATCCTTCCACTTATAAGAGATTTCAATATGGCGGCCAAGGTGGTGGGGCAATCATGAAATTTGGCTTGAAAATAAGAATGATCGTACTAGACAAGGGTAAGTTTCAAGTTTCATGACAATCGTTCCACTAATAAGAAATTTCAATATGGCAGCCAAGATGGCGGCCGAATTATGAAAGCCAACCTGCCTATTTGGTCCTTGAGGACCTAAGCTATCCACTGGATAAAGTTCAATCTTCAAGGGCTGTAGCTTTATTTCCCGAGGAGAAGTTCAACTTCATCGAAGTGCACAGGAGATCTCTGTTTTTTGAGAATAATGATAACGATGTATGGATAACAAAAATAGTGCCCATTGGCCACCCTTGGGGACATCAGCTATTAATCGGAAAAAAGTTCCAAGACTCTTGTTTCAATTCTCGAGAAGGAGTACAGCGTCTTAATTTCTGCACGGACTCGGACAGACAGACAGACATACAGACAGACAGACAGACAGACAAACCGGCCACATAAGCGTCATTCTGTTACTTATATAAAAAAATGTTCTCCAACTGATTTCGACCTCCTGAACACGAATATCGGGTTCACTTTTGAATTGGAACATTTCTTTTTTATCGAAAAACCGAAAAAATGGTAGCCTGTCACATGATTTTTAGTGATACCTACTTACTTTTTTTTGTTATTGAGCGAACATGTTTCGTAATTTGAGTGCCATTATCCTTCAGGTACCTAGTATTGGCTATTTCAAAATGTCCAATTACTATTTCGGCACGTCTGATTTTAAATTTGTAGGGTCGTGTAATATGCGCCGAGCCGTGGCTTTGCGGTCGTTTTCAAAAATTGATAACAATTGACCCGACGGTCGGATCGAAGTGGGGTTTCTGTTGAAGAAAGTTCAAATTGTTCTCTAAATATAATGCCGTACATGCAGTGATCTATTTCATCAAGAAATTGTAGTTGCCTGCATATCGCAACTTTCTACATCTTACCGCGAATGCCAGCACTTGATCGGCGAAGCTGCCCTACACCAAAATGTTATTTTTGTAATTGTTCATGATTATTTCGGCAAAATTTTTCTTGATTCGCGTACCAAGGCCATGAGCTACCCATTCGAGTTGAAATATTTTCTGTATTGAATTTCGTTTTGTTCGGAGGAAAGGATATCAAGCACCAGCAAGCAACGAATAAATCATTTGCGGCCGAGCCGTAGTTTCGGAGTCATTTTCAAAAATTGATAACTATTGGCCTGCTCCTCGCACCGATGTGAAATTTTCATTAAAATGAAGTTCAAGTCATCCTCTAAATATAACTCCGCATATGTATTATGGTAAAATGATAAGATCGGGTACTTCCTCGCATGTGATCACTCTCGAGATCAGGCCGGCTTCTGAAATGCAGCATTCAACGGCGATGCCGCGTCACACTAAATTGTTATTATTGTCATTGTTTATTATTATTTCGTCAAGATTTTTCTTGGTTCGGGATACAAGGTCATGAGCTACCCAATGGAGTGAAAAATTTTCGCAAAAACCTTGTCGTCTAGGACTAGATGCTGTGACGGACGGACGGACGGACGGACGGTCGGACGGACGGACGGACAAAGCGAGGACAAAAGCGCCTTCCTGTTTGGAGAAGTGCGCTAAAAAAACTCCCTTATTCAAGGGAGGCTGTGTCGCCTTGCCAAAATCAGCCTCGTTTGCCTGCCAATGACCAGGACCACAGCCTCCCTTGTGTAACAGTACTCGGTAAATGTTGTTTCAAAGAAGCATTATTTTATTATCAACATTATTTTCTTATTAGGGATGGGTATTATTATGGACACCGTTGATGCTTGAGAAGGGGGCAAGGGACAGCACTTACCCGCCCTCCTTGAAGTCTACTGTTTTTTTTTTGCAAAAAATGATCAGAAAACCTTAGTTTCAGAAAATATCTCCAAATATCGGTGTCTGTTGCATGTCTATCCAACAATGAACAGACGCGAAAAAATGGGGAATAGATGGTAGGTAGGTGCCTGGGAGTTCTAAATCAGCAAATAAAAGTTGGCCACGCTCCTTTTTCGAAAAAAAATCGCCTGCGGCGCATCTCGGGGGCTCTGCCTCGTGAGATATTGTGTGAACGTGGAATGTTCCGATTTTTTCACTGACAAATCTGGTCACCTTATTGTAGATCATTTATCCAAATATATTCAAACTGGACGGAACTGAGAACGAAATGACGCATAAGCTGGTAAGGACAAGGAAAAGTAAAAATATTTACCTGTGAGCAGTACAGTCTGAATATTTATTGTAAGTACTTAGGTATGGTATAATGTCTAATATCAATAATTGTACCTACTTAGTGTTACCAAGATATAAAACAAATGTACATTAAGTACCTACTTACCTAGACCCACCTCCCAACCTATGCAATATAGTCCAGGCAATGGGTAGGTAGTACTTTGCAAAAGGTCGCGGAGAGTCGAAAATTTGCCGTCTGGTACAGTTTTGTGTCCTGATTAACATACTGAGTTTTCGAATTCGGTAAGCCACCGCTCGGTCCTCCACATCGAAAAGTTGGTGTCGAAGGACCCAAAAAGGCCACTTTTCACTAAACTATTGTGCATCGCCGTCTGACTTACCGCAATGGAACCACATGACTGTAGTGAAGCCCTTCATAGCATTTACTGCCACGCCAGTGCGATTCTTTGCGGTTGAAAAGAAATAATTCCCTTGGCAAACGTCTAGTTTTTCTTGATTTTGGAAAGATTTTTTTCTCATGTGGAAATATCACAAACTCACCTAACTCAGGTTGATTTCGATCAGCTTCTTCCTTCTTGAGCTCGTCCTGGTCTCATAATTTTCTCAACAGCATTTGTTGACAAGGTGTATCGCAAGAAGTGTAAAATTGCCAACAACAAATCAACAGTCATTTTTTCATTATTGCCATCGATCGGGAATTTCAAATTCCACAAGAAATGATACCTTGGACTGTTTTCTGCTCATACAGCATGGACCGAATCCGCAAATGCTCGTGGGAATATCAAAAAATCAATTCTTCTCAGAGTGCGCGTAAATCTGCAAAGCTGCATCTGAACATTTTGAACACCTGAAAATAGTCGTAACCAACACTACGAAACTCAAAACAATAAGTGACAGAAGAACCTGTTCAGGTTGCTTATTGTTCAAATTTATGTTGTGTTGGTTACGACCATTTTCAGGTGCTTAGATGCGGTACTGCAGGTTAACGCGCGCAAAAAAAAAAATGATTTTTCCGTACTCCCACGTGAATTTCGAGATTCGATCGCATGCTGAAGAAACAGAAAACAGTCCAAGCTATCAACCTGTTAAAATTGAACTTCACGATCATTGGCAATTATGAAAAAATGACTGTTGAATTTGGTGTTGGCAATTTAACATTTCTTTGCAGTGTACCTTCTTAACAAATGATGTTATGAAAACTATGAGACCAGAACTAGCGCAAGAAGAAAGAAGCTGATCGAAATTCACTTGAGTTAGGTCAGCTGGGTCATATTCCTGCGTGAGAAAAAAGTCCTTCCAGAATCAAGAAAAACTAGATGTTTTCCGGAGGAATTATTTGTCTTCAACCGCGAAGAATGGGACCGGCGTGGCAGCAAATGCATCAATAGTTCCAACAAAGTCATAGGTTTCCATTGCAGCAGGTGAGACAACGATAAACAGTGAATTGGTGAAAATTGGTTCTTTTTTGGTCCTTCGGCATCATCTTTCCAATGTGGAGGAGCGAGCGGCGGCTTGCCGAATTCGAAAACTTGGTGTGTTAATCAGGACACAAAACTGTACCATACTGCAAATTTTCGAATCTCCGCGATCTTTTGCAAGGTATACCCTATCCCTATTTTAATGTATCGGTCGACTGTATTAATAGTAGAATTCTTAAGGACGGAGTTGAATTGGTAAAATAAAGCGTTGCGATGTCAGTCGCTGTGGGTTTATTTCTTTACATAATCTTATCTTACCATTTAGGTCTCTTTCGAAAGCTGATGTACTTCGGTTTGAGCCCATTGGCATTTCCAAAATCCAAAAATTATAAGAAGTATTTTTGGATTTTGGAAATGGGCTCAAACCAAAGTTATTGTATCTTTCGAAAGAGACCTAAACGGTGAAATTCTGTCCCTACAGCGATTGATTTCGCAACGCTTTATTTTATACCAATTCAACTCCGTCCTTAAGAAGCAAGTGTACATCAGCTCAGACCATCAAGCTGAATTTGGATTCGCGTTCGACTCTCCGCGTTTCTTCGCGTTTCGCTTTTAATTTAAGCGACGAGCTTGTGAGGTGGGATCAGATTTTTTGCAAGAAAAAAGTCGGGTCTCTCTCCCGTGTGACAGAAATTAAATGTCGTTTTTTTACCTCGCCGGTTGGCAGAGAGTTGCGAATCCGACTCGTTTATGTCGGAGGTAAGAAAAATGGCGGCTGTAGCAGCTCTTTATAGGCTGTAGTAGGTGAAAAAAGAAGTAAATGCTTGTGCTTTCAGAAAATGTACACCGACCGAACTGCTACAAACTCGACTCTCAGTGGCAGACGCGCTAACAACTATAACGTGAACAGCAAAAAATACACACAAGCATACACACACACCACTCACACGTACGAAATACGCTGTTCTGTGCTGTTTTGGATGAAGTAATAAACTAACCTCTTTAAGTCCGGCGGCGGGCCCGGATTAAACGCCCAACCGATCGTCTGCTGCCAGAGCTAGAGCCTGGAAACTGCACAAAAGGAGCAGGAAACTTGAAAGTTTGTAAAAAATTGAGAATGGCTCCACCAGCTTACTTTAGTAGTATTTCTATTTTCTACGACAATTTTTATTTTCTCAGCTTTGGACGTCAATGTCCTAAGACTGGAAACAAGTGCGGTTGAAGAGATAGATCACTATGACTATAGTTATACATTAGAAAAAAATCTGCGTGAATAATTTATATTTGGACCACTTCCAAGTGTCTGCATTCACCCGCAATTAGTCAGCTCCAAACAGAATCATTTTACCAGATGAAGATGACTGTTTCCTCTTCTCGGCTTTCCATCATTAATTCCTAGCGCCCGGGTCTGATGAGAAACAACATTGTTGAGAAATTTACTTTGCGCGACGATGACATTTAAATGAAAGTGAAAATGCATTTGTGCCCGGCCCTAAGTGGCGGATTAAATTTAGAAGAAACTCACGAAATTTGTTTCGAACATAGTTACTCCGAAAGCCACTTTAAGAGCGCTACCTACCTATCTGTAAGTCTGGTAAGGAAAAATCCCAGACATCAGACAACAATTAAGCCCGAAAAGTCTGGCCATTATATCGAAATTCGAGTCGTATTGTTGCAGGCCAAGAAATCCAATTAATCCTTTCTCTGCGGCGGAGAGCTAGCTGGTGGTTTTATCGCTACGTACAGATCGATCCCTTCACTTTGCTTTGATTTATTCTTTGTTATTATCATGATGGAATGGTCAGCACATTGACGGTAAAAGTGAAATGTCCTGTGCGCTTCTTTGCAGGATTAGATCTGGTGGAGTCGCGCTACAATTTCACGGTCAATGCTCGCAACGTGCTCGGATCGTGTGAAAGTAAGAGTTATTAAAGCCGACAAGAAAGTGCTTTGTCGTACTATTGTTAATAACAATATTTCAATTGGCTCTAGTTAGCGGTCTGCTGGTTTTGTCGCCAAGGTAGAGGTTAAGAATACAATGGAAATATACGAAGACAGTCTTTAATTTTCAAAATAAAAAAAACAATTAAAAATAATTAAAACATAGCAACAAAGACACAGAAATAACAATACTACTGAGGGATTTTGGTTTAATGCCAGCCACCACCTTCATGGCCGCCGCCTCCATGGCCACCACCGCCGCCACCGCCGCCGCCGCCGCCTCCGTGCTTAGGGACGTGATGGTAGACGTGTTTGTAAACGGGCACATGAACTGGGTATGGCTTGTTGATGTGAACCGGGTGATGCTTTTCAATTTCAATCTTGTAGGGTTTCTTGACGTAGATTGGCACCAATTTTTCGACTGTAATCGGGACTTTCTTTTCGATCTCTTGAGGAACCAGTTTGTAGATAGGCACAGCGATTGGCTTAGGAACAGGTATGCGGACTGCGTACGGTTGTGGTACTGGAACCTTGATCACTTGAGGTACGGGAACTCCGACGGGATGCGGGACTGGAACCCCGATTTTCTTGACTACGTGAATGGGAACTGGCTTGGTGTGCTCGAAGGTCTTGGTACCTATTTCATGGTGTTCCGAGCCTCCGTCGTGACCGCCAAAATCTATACCCTTCCAGCCACCGGAGTCTCCACCGCCTCCGCCTAGCTCCCATCCTCCATGGCCTCCGCCACCCCCGCCTCCTCCTCCGCCCAACTCCCATCCCCCGTGGCCTCCGCCACCTCCGCTGCCTCCACCTCCGCCGCTCAACTCCCATCCCCCATGACCTCCGCCGCCTCCGCCTCCTCCACCTTGCTCATGTTCTCCTCCGCCAGATTCACCGGCAAATCCTGCATGGCTCCTCGCGATTCCCAACAAGAGAAGTGCACCCTGAAACAAAACAAAAATCAACAATACATCAATCGCTTGAGAACAATGGTCGAACAAGTTATACGTACAATCAATTTCATTTTGGCCTTGCTTGGGGTTTGGAAGACACAGAAGCTCAAAGAACACTGATGATGGGACCTCTAAATGCTCATGATTTATACTTTGCACACAATCACCAAAGTGGGGTTTTAATCCGTTCATTTACGTATACCAATTTGAGACCATTTACTTTTTACAATTTGCATTCCATGGAAGGTCGCGCACTGCATTATAACAATAAGACTAACGAGAGGCCTGTAGGGGAAAAATAAAATTGGGTGAAAGTATTGCAGAATCCTTTTAAAATCCACCCAACACTCTTTGGTAGATAGTACACTCACTATCACACAGTGGGGTACTTTCTAAAAGAGAACGACCATACGATCTCCCGAAACTGGAGCATACGTTCTTCCAATCTAATACTTGTTAGATGTGGTGCATTCCTAAAATCCGCACAATGATTATTTTTAATTTGATACGCCGCTCATTTCTTGCGGTAGATACTAGCAATGAACTCAGTTCGAACTCATGAGTCATGACGACCACAATATGACGACCACAATGGGAGAAACAGTAGGCTGGTGGACTTTGTGATTCGTGTTTGGGTGAATACTCAACTGGCGGTTCGTAAGTCATTTCCAGATTTCAATTCTCTTTCATTTACTTTTTCCTTATTTCTTCTGAAGAAACAGTTTTGCAGTACTTACTTATCTTTTCAAAAGTCAAGACTTATCTCTAGTTCTTCAGTTTTAGATTTTGTGGCTTGAGTCATTTTATGATTTATTTATTCTTGGAATAAGAAGTGCCTACCTGGCACCCCGAACTCAGACTATGATCATAGTTTGTTTTTATACTACTTCTTTCTCTGATGTTAACAAAGAACAGACTTTTAGTTAATGTATTTATTTTTTGCTTGTACGATTGGTCGGAGTGTAGGTAATTATAAGACTAGCAGTTAGAAAAGAGTGAAAGCCTAATAAATGAATAGGTACACCTTTTCAAAATTGAATTTAAAAGGAATGAGTACTTGAGAAAAAATCATTATTAAGAATATATTAAAACTGAAATAATAACTCTTCTCATTGAGTTATTAGTCATTACTCACCGTGAGTAGTAACTCAAAAATCACTGGCTGCGACCTATCACAAAATTGCAAATTCCCATGGATACAAACGTCAAGGAGCTCATGAGCCAACTTGATCTCGCGCCATACGTTGAATTTACAATTCGATTCGAAGTTGTCTATTTTTCTGATTTATTTTGCATCGAGATGATTTCTGATAGTGAAAGCGACCAAAATTGTAAGCTGTGTCTCCAGAAATTATTTCAGAACCGACCAAATCGACATCATCTCACCTTCCGCGAAAAAAACTGTAAAAAGTGCCTAACTTACGAAGAAGTTATATTCGATTTTTCATTATTTTTCGACCGCACAAGTTTTTTGGCAACCTATATTCAGCAAATTTTGGTGCCTGAACATTTCACAGCACTTTTCAGTCTTGAAAAAACTGTGAAGTCTTGAAATACGAGGTGGTCAGGTGCAAGCTAACATAACATGAATTCACTTATATGCACGTTCGACATAGAGCAGGACGTCCTGGAGATGGTATGATAATTATAGAAATCTGCCTTATTTACTCAGCGAAAGAAACATTTGAAGTCTCGTTTTGCCCATGATCTGGCGTTTGAGCTTTTGCGTTTGCAGTTTGGGAATATACCTACTTTGCTTTGTGATGCGCTGCCAGTGAGGTTCATTAGAGATCAAACTACTTACTACTTATTGGGTTGTCGTAGTTGAAGCATAATAGGATTCGGCTCTCGTGCTATGGCTATTATTCATTTTCGGATAAATTCAAGCACTCACAGTTTATCACAAAATGAATAATGATAAACTGAAACCACTAGATTGGAAAGGACCAAACGGCTCGTACCTTTTAATCCGAGAAGTTCCGTTTTATAGTTGTTTAATTCATGGGTTCCTCTATGACTTTCTCTGTTGGGGATTTCCGCATAAACTTGCTCGGTTGCTATCCATGGTCAATGCCAAACTTTCTGTTTTTTTTTTGTATCAATTCCTATTCAGTTCATCAGCAAGTTCATTCGCATTACACGGATTAAAAATTGCGGTTTTGGAACCATAGGCATGGGTGTGATGTGTCTTACAGGTTAGTTCTCCATACTCTCCGCGCTCCAGTTGACTCAACTTGAATGCTTCTTATCGCCCTCAAGGCCACCGACTACAACATCATCAAAATTGACTGGAACTACCTTTAATGTTTACAAGTGCAGCAAAGTCACCATCTCTAAAGTTCTGTTAATCGAAGGAAGTTACTGAGTGATGTTAGAAATTTATTGGATAACGAACTAGAGGAGGAATTAGGTCAGCCCTTTTCAATTTTTGTTATCTGATAATCAACCTGTAAAATTTTGAGAGTATTTAACGAGATACAAAAACCGGTTGATACTAAATTTTGGATTAAGCACTATTATAGGTACCTGTAAGTGAGGGTGGGACATAGGGAAATGTGTTGTAACTGAGGACAAATTTCTCGTACCATTTTTATTTTTATTTCATGTATCATGTTTCTCGGTCATTTTGCTTCATTCTCTTTGTACTTATATAACAAATCAAATGGCTTAGTGATTTAAAACATTACTGTCATAGTCTGCAGATAAAGAAAAAGAACGTCTGTGTTGTTTACAGTCCCTAGGTATGTATGTACCTACACAGTAGGCAAAGGCTAAAGATAAAATTATAACATTTTAATTCAAAAATCAATTGAAGAGACAAAACAACTGACTGAATAACAAGAGAAAGAAATAAAACAGCATTTGACTGCACTCTAATAAAACGAAAAAAATAACCAACATACAAGAATTTCTTTGTCCTGTTAACCCATGAAAATCCGGGAAACAGTTTACAGTTCTATTAATTCTCTCGGTCGATAGACACAGGGGAAAGAAGTGTAAACATTAATCTTTCACAAAAACTACAAAGATGAAATCTATGTCCCCAAAATACTTACAAGTCTCAATTTTGAAAAATTTGAAAAAACGTTTTAGGCAATGTAGCCTGAAATATTTGTCATTGGCAAGTATGAACATATTATTAAACATCGAACCCAAACTTCAAATTTGGCCCAAGTTATGGTCAGTATCCCTATATAGGTACATGCGTCCGTTCACAGAGAAAAAAGATTATTTGGATCTAGTAACTTCATTTATTTGACACAGATTTGATTCAGACAAACCACATTTTATTACATCAAGTAAAATAGCTTTGTGATAAATAAATTCGTTTTTTTCATTTGGTTCCCGAATTTGTTTGAATTTTAGTAGCACTAAATTATTACATGCAAACAAATATATTTAAAAAACAAATAAATATAGGAAGAAATTTGATCAAACAAGTAGTATTTTTCGTTCA
Source organism: Anaspis maculata (assembly GCA_949128115.1). Taxonomy (NCBI): domain Eukaryota; kingdom Metazoa; phylum Arthropoda; class Insecta; order Coleoptera; family Scraptiidae; genus Anaspis; species Anaspis maculata. The sequence continues at coordinate 52,666,868 of OX421961.1, read as the reverse complement.
AAGAAATATTTATTCCTATTTTTTGGGATCCCGCCCATCAACAACTATTTTCTTTGACACTAAACCTTGCAGTTTGAAGCAAAGAAATATTTCTCCAAGTGAAGATTACATGTGTTTTACGAATAAGGACTTTGTTCCCGACTTCCTGCTCCACCTGCAGCATCGCTAGTATCAAACTACCTTCCATGCGGAACGACAGAACTGTGCTGAATGTATGTTGTGTGGTGACTGATGAAAATGGAAAAAATTTTAAAGAGAAACAATTTCTGTCATCTTTGCTCGTCTCCAAGAGTAAGTAACATTATTCACTTTGCTGATTATTGAAACTAGTTCAACGGTAGGTTGCTCAATATTCCTTAAGCTGTTTCCCTTGGGGCATATGCAGCGGCTCCGAATTTTGGTTGAGATCTCGATACCTATGATATGTTGCTTTTGAGTAAGTGGAGCAGGTTTGATTATTTGTAAAGTAGATGGTCAACTTGTTAAAGTGAAGAACAAGCAAATCACATGGGGAAGCAGTAAAACAGCAGAAGATATATTTATTGTGCATCATATTATCGATGATATTAGTCTCAATAATCAGCAGCGAGTAATGTTACTAACCTACCGTTAGAGGCAGAGGAAATGTGAAACATTCTTTTCCTTTGAGGAATCCGCCATTTTGCATCAGTTACAGCACAATATAAACATAGAGAAAAGAATTTGTTTGAACTGAATAAAATTTATTTGAATCAAATAGATTAGTTCATTGTATATGGCGAACCTAATATTCAATTGAGAATTTTTTTTATTCAATTTAATGAAATATTTTGTTGTAACAAATAGCAACGCCCATATTCAAGTTGAAGAAACTTGTGTGTTATGCGAAAGAAATGGTTATTTATAACTTTCAAAGAAATGATTCTTGTACATCAAAGAAACATTTCATTCCCCGTATACAAAGAACAGATTTATTTGATTCAAAATTTTTTTATTTAGTTCAAACAAATCCTTTTCTCTGTGTTGGTTCCCTTTTCCTATACGTTAAACAATTTAGCTTTGGTACCTCTTATTTTTCAAGTACAGTTTTTTGAACGTCAAATTTTTGTGGTAAGTCTTACCGACGGGATTTTTTCAGAGCCAGGTGACAGGTGATCCATTACAACCCTTGGCCTCGAGAACGGGTTCATTTGCTGCAAAGAATTTTAGTCTTTCAAAAAAGAACACCACTGTCCACTGAACATTCATCCTAATTGAACCGGGATTTTTGAAGCCGACACCTTTTTACGCCTCAAGAGGCCACGCGACCGCTTGTGTCCCGGGACCATCAACCCTGTAGGAAAGGTAATGAAAATTCACACAAGTATTTACTTCTTGGACATTGTAAGGTAAGCTGATTTTTTATTCTGAAGAGTTCACAGATATCTTCCAAGACAAAGATTGATTTAACAATAATTGCTTAATATTTAACTCCGATGCATATAGCTATTCCAAATTGTTGAATTAACAACTTTTTTGTTCTATACTCTTTGATTACTAGCCATCAATAATTCATTCATGTAATCCTAGATAGCGTACTTTCAAGCTGATGCGTGACTTTTAGAACAGGATACCTGTTTATTACAGTAGAAATTCGACGTGAATATACTTGAAACTATACATATTTCTGTGGGAACATTACGTACATTAAAAATAATAATAAAGCTTTTTGGAGAAAGAACCTCTGGTCTTTGAATGCCTCTCAGTCTGTAAATACCTAATTAAGAAGTAGAAATGAACTAATTATTCACTTACCTATTTATTTTCACTGCAACTGTAATTTGTTGCTAAAAATAAAGTTTTTATTCCAGTGCTAATTAATTTTTATAACAATAGCCGAAAGTAAAAGGTTTTTGAACTCTCTATACTCTAGAGATCAAAATAATAGGTGTAATAGGTCGTATTGTTGTCTTTATTGTGTAATAAACTCAATAGAATGTTATATGGTAGGGTGAGTTGGGGCAAGATGGGAACGCTAAAGCCACATTCAAAATATTCAGATAGGGCATTTCGTTTGTATTGTACAGGGTGTTTCCAAAATGGTGTTACAAACTTCTAGGGGAGATTCCCCATCAAAAATGGACAAGGAAAATATATACCTTTGATGTCCTAAAATGCTCAGTTGAAAAGTTACAGGGTGTTCAAGTTGACTTTTTAAAACTGATTTTTTGACATAAGTTTTGAACCGTTTAACCGATTTTGTTCAAGTTCTCACCAAAGTTAACTGAAATAAGTCTCTATCGAATAATAGTAACGTGTTGGAGAAAAAAGTTCAGGGGCGTAGATAATGGGGGCTGTCCTCATATTTCCCCCCCTATTTTTTACACCCCTAGCTATTTTCCCAAATTGTTCTTATTTTTTTATTCTACGTTCAATTTAGAGAAAAAAGTTAAGAAGAAGATGTTTTCCAAAGTTTCAAACTCAGATATCTCAAAAACGAAGCCTCTAATCAAAATTTTGCAAGAGTAACTTTTTTCTCTAAATTGAACGTAGAATAAAAAAATAAGAACAATTTGGGAAAATAGCTAGGGGTGTAAAAAATAGGGGGGGAAATATGAGGACAGCCCCCATTATCTACGCCCCTGAACTTTTTTCTCCAACACGTTACTATTATTCGATAGAGACTTATTTCAGTTAACTTTGGTGAGAACTTGAACAAAATCGGTTGAACGGTTCAAAACTTATGTCAAAAAATCAGTTTTAAAAAGTCAACTTGAACACCCTGTAACTTTTCAACTGAGCATTTTAGGACATCAAAGGTATATATTTTCCTGGTCCATTTTTGATGGGGAATCTCCCTTAGAAGTTTGTAACACCATTTTGGAAACACCCTGTATATTGCTGTGTATAAGTTTGGCAACGATCGTTCACAAAAAATGTGTATGTATTTAGTATTTGCGGTAAAATGCAGTGTTTAAATTTTTGCGCTTGAAGTTCGAAGTCTGCAAACTGTTCCAAAACTGCGGTGAAGAGATAGCGAGATATATACTTGCCAACTGTCACCTGAGATGAAATAGCCATTTATGCAAAGTGAGATAACAAAAGTAGAAGAAAAATTGTATGCAACACGTGTAGTCCAGGAATTATAGAAAAAATAGCGAACAAAAATGATAACTAGCCGGATTTTTGTATATGTGCTCAGTTAAGCATGTAGTTCAACATAGTAAAAGTCCTCAAGAATCCGGTGTGAGCTTCGGCCGTTGTGGCCTCGAGAAGAACTTGAGGATCAGTTTTCCGTGTTTATCTCGTAAACGATGGCACTTGGAGGAAAAGCACTTGGCGCAAAATTGTTGGAAATTGTGTTGTCTACAAGAAAGGTCCTTACATATTCCATCATTAGTCCACTCCTTCTTCGTCAAAACACAGGAAAAGCTGAATAGTCCAGATGCTCGATGCCGAAGACTGTACGGACCTTGAGTTTTATGATGGCAGGGTGCCACTTGGTAGGGGTGTTGTTCGATCCATTCTCTTTTGATTGAAACTTAATGCCATCAATACTAACTATGCCGGCGGCATATACAAGGTGACATAAAAATGAAAAGTTGAACAAATGTACCTCAAGAACCAAAATAGGTGAAGACATGTAAGTCGCCAAAAATGTTTCTAATTTCATGACCATGAAGTCGTCGTGAACTTGAATCAAATATGTTGAGCCGTTTCTGAAATATCTTCAGAAGACTGAAGTCGTTACGAAAAAAAAAATAGTTTTCCGTATGTCAGTAATTCTTCAGATCTTGAATGGAAACTTGGTGTTTTGAATCGAAACAATGATAAATAACATTTTAAATGAAATTACAGTGAAAAGACCTCTCAAGGCCAACTAATTTTAGAAAAAACACACTCAACTTTTTTTCTGATATGTAGACGAAAATATATATTTTTTTTGTAACAACTTCAGTCTTTTGAAGATATTTCAAGAACGGCTCAAGATATTCAATTCAAATTTACGACGACTTCATGACCATGAAATCAGAATTATTTATGGCGATTTACATTTCTTCACCTATTTTGGTTCTCGAGGTACAAATGTTTAACTTTTTTTTTTATTTCACCCTGTATATGCCGCCGGCATAGTTCGTCTTGATGGTTTCAAGTTTCAACCAAAAGAAAGTGGATCAAACAACACCTCTACAAAGTGGCACTCCGCCATCATAAAACTCAAGGTCCATACCAGTCTTCACCATCGAGCATCTGGACTATTTTTATTTTCTTGTGTTTTGACGGAGAAGGAGATGACTGACGATGAAATGTGTAAGGACCTTTCTTGTAGACAATAAAATTTCCAACAATTCCTTCCCGAGAACTTTTTCCCAAGTGCTATTGTTTATGAGATATACGCGAAAAACTGACCCTCGAGTTCTTCTCGAGGCCACAACGGCCGAAGCTCACACCGGATTCTTGAGGACTTTTACAATGTTGAACTAAATGCTCAACTGAGCTTATAAACAAAAATTCGACTAGTTATCATTTTTGTTCGCTATTTGCGATTCAAATAGCTAAAATTCCTGGACTAGTGAGGAATACGGATGATTATTCTACTAATTCTAAAGTTTGAGAAACATGAACAAAGCAAGTCCGAAATAGGGCCTTTTCGATGTAGAAATTAGCAGTAAATAGTTGAATCTTCATCATAACTATTTTACGTCAACACCGTGGTCGTGGCACCGTTGAGGGCGGTTTTCGCTTCATAACTCAGCTAGTTTAAACGAGAGCCTTGTTTTTTTTGGTGTGAAGAGCAAATATTTATCTGAATATTTTTGTGAAAGCTCAGCTTTATGATTATCGCCTACATGCCCAATTCAGCTAATCAGAACAACCGAATAAGACCCACGTGACTCGGTTTAAGCTATCGATTATTGCATACTAGCAAATGAAAAGAGCACACTAGGTAATAGCACCTATACATGCTTATTCTACTATAAAATACAATCGGATCGTTCTCACTCGGATCCCCTCGTGAAAATCCTCGATGTAGCGATAATACATCTCACCTATCGGTGTATTACATACGATAACACACTTCACCTATCGGTTAATACCTAATACATAAGACTATTATGGCCCAAAAAGACTACTATACTATTGGATCAAAATAATTGGGAGTGAGTCATTCACATCCACAGTGGGTGTGAGTGAGTAAGTGAACACTTGGAGCGTTGCGGCGAAAAACTGGAACCAGAATGGGAAGTATGAGTCACCCTCAGTTATCCACGCTCCAAATGTTCACTTACTCACTCACACCCACTGTGGATGTGAATGAGTCACTCTCAAATATTTCGATCCAATAGTATAGTAGTCTGTTTGGGCCATAATAGTCTTATGTATTAGGTATTAACCAATAGGTGAAGTGTGTTATCGTATGTAATACACCGATAGGTGAAATGTATTATCGCTACATCGAGGTGTTTGGTACTCAATTAAAATTTAGGTTTTCGGATAGGTAAAAAAAGAAACTTATCATACGAATGAGAAAAAGTATTACGATAAGAATTGCTCGGTGTGTTGTACGCCAGCATAGATGGTCGCGTTGTGCGCCGGTAGTTTATAATTTCTAAAGATTATTAATTTTCCGTTTTTACTTTAATTACCTAATACGCGCTGTGCGAACATTCTCCTTCCTTATTTGTGTGTGTGTACCTGTTAACCCCTTATACCCTTCGACGTCCGTGCACCACCAGAACATCCAAGAGCTCTTGCCTACACGAGAAGACGCCGGACGTCAAGGTGAGTCCTTTATTCTTTTTTTCGCACCTTCTTTTCGGGTGTATCCCCAACATAATTTTGGTCCTTCGAAATCCAGATCCAGTTGTCCTTTGTACAAAACCGCTGTTCGACGCGTTTTACATTTCAATTTCATTCAAGTTTCTTTATCTTATACTTTTTTTGTACTCTTGTGATTTCAATTCAATTCAGTACCGCGACGGTAGCGCACTCTGACCGGGGTTTAAACAAGCTAACGCGATTCGAGTCTTTACGTTTGCGTGAACGAGCTGTCAGCGGACAAACGGCTGTCACTTCTGCTGTCATTTGCGTTGACATTTACGTCGACAATTTTATTCATTGTTGTTGTCACTTTTCGAAGCCAGCACCATGCCTGCGACTCCTCCTCCTCCTTCCGCAGCTCTTGTTCAGGAGTCAAAGGCACTCATCGACAAGCGTGAACGGTATTGGCAAAAGCTTCAAGTAACTCATGGTCTGATAGCGAAATTACCCGGCGGTGAAGATGTTTTTCGTGCACGTTGTCAGGATTTGCAGGAGTTGCGTGAACAGTTTGAATCGATTCAGGTCAAGATCGCGACCATTTCGGCAGCCCATGCGGATCTCAAAACTGACACCCAAAAGGTCGATATTGCGTTTGATGAGATGTACTATGCGGTCATTAGTAAATTCCGTAGTTTGCCTACTCTGACAGATCCATCGTTATCTGCACCTCCGCCGATGGTTGCACCAAATCAGCTTCCGACGTTGCCCCGAATCGATATTCCCAAATTTTCCGGTGCCATTGAGGAGTTCGATTCTTTCATTGGATTGTACAACGCTCTCATCCACAATTCTGCCTTGTCCAATGTGCAGAAGTTTTCCTACTTGGTGTCTTGTTTGGACGGCGCTGCGTTGAGTTTGGTGAAAAGTGTTCGTTTCGCGGCGGTCAATTATGCACAGGCGTATACTTCTCTTGTAGATCGGTATACAAATAAACGTGTCGTGGCCTCATACTATTTGAACAAGATTTTTGATTGCTCCCCGATGAAGTCAGATTCATTAAGCAATTTGCGAAATGTACTCGACAATGTACATTCCAATATTGTCTCATTAAAAGCTCTAAATTTGAGAGATTTGGCGGATTTTTTGTTTTTACACATAACTCTGCGCTTGCTCGACGGCAAAACCCGTAATCTCTTTGAACAAAAACACATCTCCGTGCAATTTCCCACTTTTCAGAATTTGATTGATTTCTTGCTAAATCAATGTGCGGTTCAGGAATTGACAAAAGATGCTGGTCACTCCAGTTCGTCTTTGGTGCCGACGAAGCCACCGCGCAAAGCTTTTGTTAGCACGGAAGTTACCGCACAAAAAGAAGAAAACAAAGTCGTCCCAAAAGTCTCTGCGAATCTTTCAATTGTTTGTCCACATTGTAAGGTTGCACATCAACTCATCAAGTGTCCGTCCTTTTTGCTCCTTTCTCCCTCGGAACGTCATGCAGTAGTACGTTCAGCTCACAGGTGCTTCGCGTGCTTCGAAAATCATTTGTTGCCTGCTTGCACTTCCCAGGGCAGATGTAAGCAATGTTCGTCTTCCAGGCACAACTCTCTTTTGCATTATGCGCCGTCTGTTTCGAGTATGCCGAACGAACTTGTACCTAAGCTCGATACGGATGCTAGCACTTCTATTCCTGGTGCCGAGAAGCGTACTGGCCCCAAACTAAATTGTAATTTCTCTTCCGAAATTCAAAATCGTTCTCGCAGTGTTTTGCTTGGAACTGCACAAGCACGTGTTCAAGACTCTCTTGGAAATTGGTACCCATGCAGATTAGTTGTTGATCCGGGAAGCCAACTTTGTTTTATTAGTAGCTCTCTTGCAAAATCATTGAATTTCACCCCAAAGAAATGTCCATATGACATCTCCGGAATTGGTGGTGCTCCACCCCTTCAGGTGAAGGGTGTAGTTTCTTGTAAGCTTGCTCCGCGGTTTCGGGCTGAAACTTCCATTGTTATTGATGCAGTGGTTCTCTCGTCAATCACTTCTACTCTGCCGACAGCTCCTCTGTCGGACGCAGTGCTCCAACGTTTTTCTGCGCTATCTTTAGCGGACCCTGCTTTTACGCATCCCTCGAATATTGACATTCTTTTAGGGGCTCAAGCATACCTCGATATCATGCCAGCTTCTTCGTCCATCATCAAGGGACACCCCTCAGCCATTTTCACCAATTTCGGTTGGGTTATTATGGGTTCCGTGGAAGATGGTGTTTCGTCTCCTTCAGTGTCATCATTGTTCGTATCAACCGCTCCGCCGCTGGACACTTTGATTCGGTCATTTTGGGAGACGGAAGAGATTGTAGGTCCGGTTCCTCTGTCACCCGAGGAGCAGGAATGCGAGCAACTTTTTGCGCAATCGGTTTCGCGTAATTCCGCTGGGCGTTACGTTGTGTCTTTGCCCTTCAAAGGTGGAATCCGTCCCGATTTAGGCTCCACACGTGATGCTGCGCTTCAGAGATTTCGCAAGCTCGAAATCCGCTTTTCTCGAAACCCTGAATTTGCAAAACTGTATCGTGAGAATCTTCAAGATTATATTGATCAAGGTCACATGACTATTGCGTCTACACCTTCGTCGTATGTCCTACCGCATTACGGAGTTTTAAAGGAAAGCTCAACTACCGCTCTTCGTGTTGTTTTTAACCCTTCCGAAAAGAGTACGACTTCTAAAACTCTGAATAGTGCCCTTCATGTGGGACCGAAGCTTCATAGTGATATCGAAACCATCATCACGAATTTTCGTATGCATCAGATCGGTTTGACGTGCGACATAAAGCAAATGTATCGTGTGATTGCTTTATCTCCTGAAGATTGCTGTTATCAACACTTATTTTGGCGTTCTTCTCCTTCTGAAAAAGTTCAAGAATGGGAATTAAATCGTGTTACATTTGGCATGTCCTGCAGTCCCTTTTTAGCACAGCGGGTGCTGCAGCAGCTGATAACAGATGAAGGAAAAACTTATCCGCGTGCCGCAAAAGTTCTTGCCTCGTCTTCTTATGTGGATGATATCGTTTTTGGGGCACTATCAGTTTCTGACGCTATCTCGTTGCAACGGGAATTGACAGATTTTTTACACTCACCGTGTTTTGAATTGCGTAAGTGGGCGTGTTCGCATGACGATGTCGTTCGGGATCTTGACAGTTCACTGCGCGAGTTTCCTACAGGCTCCATCCATGTCATAAAGGTTTTAGGCCTTTTTTGGGACCCGACTGCGGATTGTTTTTGTTATTCCGTCAAACCTGGCTCTGATGCACCCACAAAGCGAAACATTCTCTCTCAAATTGCGCGCATGTATGACGTCAACGGCTATTTGAGCCCAGTAATTTTTTATTTTAAATACCTGATGCAACTTTTGTGGTTAGCCAAGATCGATTGGGATCAAACTTTGCCTTCAGATCTCTACGATCTCTGGAAGACCATGCATGATGAATTGCCTTTGCTTTCGAACCTCAAGATTCCACGTTGCATTTTGGCCTCGGCGTATTCCAAGATCCAACTCATCGGTTTTGCTGACGCATCCAGCAAAGGAATGGCTGCTGTCCTCTACCTGCGAGTTACTTGTTCGTCTCAAGCTGTTTCTCATCTTCTGAAAGCGAAAACGCGCGTCGCTCCTCTCAAAACTCTAACAATACCGAGGCTTGAGTTGAGTGCTGCTGTGCTTCTTTCACGCCTTGTCAAATCTGTTCAAGCGCTGATTTTTTCCTTACAAATTCACGACATCATTTTATTTAGTGACTCCACCACGGCATTGATTTGGATTCGTGCCCCTCCCCATTCGTTGAAGACGTTCGTCTCAAACCGCGTGGTCGAAATCCATGAAAACTGTTCCCCATGTACTTGGCGGTACATACCAACAGATTTAAATCCGGCGGACTGCGCAACTCGGGGATTAATACCGTCCCAATTATTGTCACATCCTCTCTGGTGGAACGGCCCTTCGTTTTTGACTCAACCCGAGTCCCTCTGGCCTTCCTCCTCCATTGCTGCGCCTAAGCCGATTCCTGAGCTTAAGGAACCGCAGGCTGCTTTGATTACTCGGGATGTCCCTACAAATCCGTTTTTTGATTTAATCTCAAAGTATTCGTCGTTGTTGAAGTTACAGAGAGTTTTTTCCTACGTTTTGCGTTTCATCAGAAATTGTCGTTCTGTTCGAGATGAAAGACAGCTTGGTCCTCTTCTGCCCTCCGAGTACACGAACGCTACGGTTCACTGCGTACGGTTGGTGCAGAATCATTATTTTCTCGACGATATCAAGGCTTTGAAGCAAGAAAAGCCCGTCAGCAACAAATTGAGAACGCTGTCTCCTTTTCTTTCACCCGAGGGTATTCTCATGGTGGGGGGTCGACTTCGGAATTCAGTGTTACCTAAAATCTCTCGTCACCCCTATTTGATACCCCGCCAAAGTCATTTTGCGGCCTTGATTGTGGATCACTGTCATTCAGTCACGTTACATGGAGGACCCAGGCTGGTTTCATCGCTCATTCACAGGCAGTTTTGGATTTCCGGATTGCGCAATTTGATTCGCACTCGTATTTTCCGTTGTTTACGTTGTTATCGCTTAACGGCGCATCCTTCTCAACCGTTGATGGGTGATTTACCCCCTGCGCGGGTCACACCCGGGCGGTGCTTCAGCAATACTGGCCTTGACTTTGCTGGACCTTTCTTAATCAAGGAGAGTCCACGAAGAAACGCCAAATTGTTGAAGTGCTACGTGGCTCTATTTATTTGCATGGCTACGAAAGCCATTCATTTGGAATTGGTAAACTCGCTGTCTTCCGAATCTTGTTTGGCTGCGTTACATCGATTTTTTGCACGCCGTGGTCTTCCGGCTAACATTTTTAGCGACCAAGGGCGGAATTTTAGGGGTGCCGCACGCCACTCAGATGAGGTGTTTTCTTTTTTCAAAAATTCCGAATCCGAAATCGCGGAGTCGCTAGCTGCGCGACAAATCAAGTGGAATTTTAATCCACCCTATGCGCCCAATTTTGGTGGCCTTTGGGAGGCGGGGGTTAAATCGATGAAGCACCACCTCAAGAGAATCGTTGGAGAGCAACATTTTACCCACGAAGAATTTACGACTGTGCTGTGCCGAATCGAGGCCATTCTCAATTCTCGCCCGTTGGGACCCCTATCGAGTTTACCAGACGATGGTTTCGATTGCCTGACGCCAGGGCATTTTTTATCAGGCGGTTGCTTACTATCGCCAGTGGAGGACGATCTGACGACGCACCCTACCAATTTGTTGAATCGGTGGCAAATGGTTGCTCAAACTACCCAGCATTTCTGGCGAGCATGGTCCCGCGATTTTTTGCATTCGCTCACGCAACGACCGAAGTGGACGACTCCGACTCCGAATCTCCAGTTGGGAGATTTAGTGCTCCTCACTCGTCCCTCTGTTTCGCCGTTGTCTTGGCCGCTTGGAAGAGTGACACAACTTTTTCCGGGTGCGGACGGGGTTGTTCGCGTCATTGAAATTCGAACCGCTGACAGCATCTTCACGCGGCCAGTCACCAAAGTCATTCGCCTCCCATGGGTCTGACTTTGATCTCCTTTATTTTGGTTTTTCGTTTTCACATTTTTCAGTTTTGTTTCAATTTGGGTCAGAGTTTTCTTTTGTTTTCATTTAAGTTTTGATTAGCCTTTCCAGTCAAAATTTGCGTAATTTTGGGTGGAGGGTTATGTTTGGTACTCAATTAAAATTTAGGTTTTCGGATAGGTAAAAAAAGAAACTTATCATACGAATGAGAAAAAGTATTACGATAAGAATTGCTCGGTGTGTTGTACGCCAGCATAGATGGTCGCGTTGTGCGCCGGTAGTTTATAATTTCTAAAGATTATTAATTTTCCGTTTTTACTTTAATTACCTATTACGCGCTGTGCGAACATTCTCCTTCCTTATTTGTGTGTGTGTACCTGTTAACCCCTTATACCCTTCGACGTCCGTGCACCACCAGAACATCCAAGAGCTCTTGCCTACACGAGAAGACGCCGGACGTCAAGGTGAGTCCTTTATTCTTTTTTTCGCACCTTCTTTTCGGGTGTATCCCCAACATAATTTTGTGGTCCTTCGATTTTCACGAGGGGATCCGAGTGAAAACCGAGATGTAAACGACAATATATCGAACCTAGAGGTGTATTTGTTGAGACAATTAACCGAACAACACTGAAAATCTTCCTAAAAAAGTGGAAACTATTTTAATGTTTAAGGTTGGTCATTCTGGAGTGGTGTTTCTACCAATGACCTTTGTGGTAATACACTTGTACGGCCTACTAGTTTAAGGAGTGCGAGGTGAATTGTGAGTTAAATTTAACTCATGCTTTTTGTTTTATTCGAGTTAAATGTTTTAAATTCCTCAAACAAACTTTAGATCGCTCGAAAAGTAGACTCAACATTATCTTGGCTAGTTGTCTATAGATCAGCTAGGTCAGGGCCATGGTCAGAGGAGATCAGAGGCGGCATGTTTTACTCAGTGGAAAATGCTATATCTGTAACAAAGGTCGATTAGCTTCGAAATCAGCTCACATATTATGAGATCTGAAAACCACGATTATTGGACTTGGGCGTTGAGGCAGGCGTTTTGAAAAATAATAACTCTAGGGCGGTAATTGTTGAATAACATATAATAATATGTCTCACATCAGTGTTACTATGATAGGCATAAAATCAAGTATAGCAAGACCTCGAGCAAAACATTCAACTGGAAATTTCTTGGTTTGAGCTCTAAATTGGGATCATGTTACGTAGTAGTGTAAGTGCGTGTACAAAATGGTTCAGTTTGATAATCTCCTAGTGGAAGAAGCAACGTTTACCTTCTACAAGATTCAGTGGAGATTGGGAGCTCCATCATCGTTTCCCTCCGGTAATTTGACAGGTCGATGAGAAGTTGCTCAATTGGTTTATTTGAAACGACAATCTCTGATGTCGTTTTTAACACTTCATCATAATAATACCTATCGGGTAGGGCCCATGCTTGCGGTCTGCGATACAAAATCGCTCCTTCATAATCGATGAGTGCGAAACAAAGCTCGTGTTTAGCAAAGTGTGAAATTGAAGATTGAGATCTTAATTGGGTCGTTGAAAAAACTGTCGCGACCGCGTACTAGGTACTCCAGAATAAAACGATCGATATACCTATTACAATAAGTCTCAGACAAGTTTATTGTACACAACAATTCACAACAGTTTACTAACAAACAACAACAACAACAACAACAACAACAACAACAATGAGATGAAAATGATAAGTTAAGTCGATGGCATGATGAAATGAAAATGAATGAAATGAGCTTAGTGTATGGACGTCTAATGCCATCCTCCGCCACCGCCGCCTCCATGTTTGGAAACGTGATGGTAGACATGCTTGTAGACTGGCACGTGAACTGGATAATGCTTGGGGTAGTACACCGGATGGTGTTTCTCGATCTCGATCTTGTACGGCTTGTTCACGGTGATGGGAACTAATTTCTCGACGGTGATGGGAACCTTCTTTTCAACTTCTTGTGGTACCAATTTGTAGATGGGAATCGCAATCGGTTGGGGAACTGGAATGTGCACGGCGTACGGTTGGGGCACCGGGACTTTGATGATCTGGGGTACAGGGACTCCTACGGGGTGCGGCACGGGCACTCCGATTTTCTTGACTACGTGAACGGGCACGGGTTGACTGTGTTCGATGGTTTTGGTTGGGATGTGGTGGTGCTCGTCGGCTCCGTATTGAGCTTGACCGAGCTCCAGGCCGTGACCTCCCTGTTCTAATCCGTGTCCACCTTGTTCGAGGCCATGACCTCCGTAGTCCCCACCTCCGTAGTCCCCACCTCCGTAGTCTCCACCGCCGCCGCCTAACTGGAGATGACCTCCTTCGAGGTGACCTCCGGCACCTTGTCCAATGTCGCCGTGGCCTTCTTCACCGCCGCCGCCACCACCATGCGGCGTGTAGTCGTATCCGCCACCGCCGTCACTTGAACCATGTTCGAGACTTCCAGCATATCCTGCATGTGTTACGCCTAAAGCTAGTGCCAGGAGGAAGCTTGCGCCCTTGAACATAAAAAGATCGAACAAAAATTATTGGAAATAAACTCACTTCAATGTTTCAAAAATTTAATTTTGACATAGGATGATTTATGGGCGAAGAAAGCATATTATGAACGTCACGATTTGTTACTATTTTCGCGGGCTTTCAACATCTACCATTACCTCTTTCAAATTACTAATATTATTATTTTTACCTCGATTTTTACTGAGCGACTGACCAACAGACTTTATTGAATCCTAATTTCAAGAAAGTAAACTTCAAGTTGGGGTACATTGTCAGTAAACATGTCGAAGTTCTTTTGTATCATCCTGTTATTTCTGTTGTAATAATTGAGGTAAAGTCTGTTCATTGTGGTCAAAATTTGTTCTTGAGGTCTTGATAAAAAATGTCTCCGAATGTCTTAACCCTGGCCTGGGACCGTTCGGACCCGGTCATGTTCATGATGGGTTCTAGTTTCTGGTTTGAGCTTCTTGATCGCACTCAAAAAATCCATCTTGGAATATTTTTCACCAGTTGAACAGTTATTAGGAAGGGGCAAGTTGACAACTGAAGGTCGAAGGCAGTTGATTGGCATACGCATTTGAGAATGAGCAGCAAAAGTCCGGATTGTTCAGATCCAGTTGAATCAAACTTTGGGTCAGGAAGTTCGATAGTTACCGGATCTACCAGTAATAACAGACCACCAAATCGACTACGACGGAACTTACTGTCAACGCGTTGTGGCCAGCAAATGAAAAGCTTCGTGTGGAAAAGTGCATATGCCATCATGGGGAGATAGGAACAAAGAAGCTTCCATGTTCTTAGTAGAATAATTTGAAAAAATATATCGAGGGCTAATGGACAGGGCATGTATTTAAGGCCTTGGAAATTTCACAAGAAGACTTTATGGCTGTTGCATTTCATGGGTTTGCGAGGAGAATTGGACATGTCACATATAGTCAGCGACTACGTACCATCGAACGCCCGAACCTGGAAGGAACTCTCAACACGTTTCGGCTTTTTGGGCCTTATTAGTATCGGAAAAGAAAACTAAGCAAATCACAGACCCAACAATCTATATGTATGTTTGATGTAGTGTACTTTACACGCAGTAGGATGTTTCTCAACACCTTCTGTTGGTGAATTAATGAAACACGTGAGTATTTGGCACACTATTTGATGTCTCCACCCAGAACGATAAGGTTTCGCACCAGGTGCTCATATGTGTCCAAGAATGACCAATTCTTTTCCTTCAGCGCGTTAAAAAAAAAATTGGGTTGGCTTTGGAAACAGAGGAAATGTATTCAACGTAGAGTAAAGTAGTCTTCTCTACTATTTTTTTAACGGTGTTTTACTACTTCCACTGCAATTTCGGCTTTGTAAATAAAATAAAACCATTTTCAAAACTGTAAGTGAATTGTTTTGAAGCAAGATAACACGTTGTGTGCGAGTGACACCAACAGGTGGAAACAATAAGTTTGGATCAAGTTCAATTTGATAACATTCATATAATACTATCCTTACTCCTAATTTTATAAACCTTTTTCGCTTAAATCCCATATGCAACATCATGATATACAGGGTGTCCGTTTTTCGAGGCTAAGCATGGGTATCTCGCTTATCTTAAGAGATACAAAGTCGGTTAAATTAGGAAAAAGTTGCGCATTTTTATGACGATCAATGATCCAAAAAGAAATTTGACGTATCGATTTTCGTTTTTGAGATATCGTAAAAAAACAGGATTTTGATTTTTGTTTTTATTTTTTATTCAAAAAACGGTTAAAGGTGACCTTTTCTAATCTAGACATTGTCAGGGCACTTTTTCAAGGGGAATTCAAAGCTGCCAAAATCTTTATTTTAGCTTTCAAAGCAACCGAGATACGACATTCAACTTTTTTCTCTAATGGGCACCATATTGGATTTTGATATTTTTGAATACGGTATTCTTATCTGGTTAGAACGATGTGCCACATGTCATTGTTGAATAAATGTTTGACATTTACGTTTTTTTTTATTGTCGATGTTGATTTTGTTTCCAAAGCACTCTTTGAAAAATTGAAAAAATTTTTTTGCTCTAAAGCATGAATCCAACAGTGGCATGTGACACATCGTTGTAACCAGAAAATAAAATTGTATTCAAAAATGTCAAAATCCAATATGGCGCCCATGAGAGAAAAAAAAGTTGAATGTCATATCTCGGTTGTTTTGGAAGCTAGAATGATGATTTTGGCAACATTGAATTCCCCTTGAAAAAGTGCCTTCACAATGTCTTAACTAGAAAAGGCTACCTTCAACCGTTTTTCAAATAAAAAATAAAAACAAAAATTACAAATTTCTGTTTTTTCTCGATATTTCGAAAACTAAAACTGACAAGTCAAATATCTTCTTGGATCATTGATCGTCATGAAAATTTGCAACTTTTTTCCAATTTAACCGACTCTGTATCTCTAAAGATAAGCGAGATACCCATGCTTAGCCTCGAAAAACGGACACCCTGTATATAAAAATAATCAAATAAGTTGGTAAATTTAATTGTTCTTATTGTTTCCACCTGTTGATGTCACTTGCACATAACGTTTTATTCTATATGGTGTCGAAACTTTTTTACCTAAATTTTTTGGAATGACTTTTATTTAATTTGCAAAACCATAACTGCAGTATAAAACCTTAAAGAAAACAGTGGAGATTACTATTTTATTCTACAGGGTGTTTTTGAAATTGTAAATTAGGGCAGGCTGTGCTCCGGCCAAATGCAGGGGAATGAGGCTGTTTTCGGTGGAGCACGGCTTGCTCTAATTCATAATTGAAAAGAACACCCCTGACGTTGAAATATTTATCGATTGGAGCAACTGCATTGGGTGAATTACCGATTTTTTTGACGCTAACCCTAATTTTTTTTTTGTTGATCACACGGGAAAACACATGATTTAATCTCGCCAGTTTTCCAGATACGAAACGACTAGGAAGGAGAGAGGGGCAAAAAGAACAAAGAGAATTTCCAGCGATTTTCATTTTCAATGAGAATCTTTTTAAATTGGAAACTGCATTTAATAGAACTCATCAAAACGATCAGTACGATGTTTAACTCGATATGCAATAATAGCTATTTTAAAATTTTGAGGCAATTCAATTTTAACCATCATAGGTAATCTTCATTTCGGAAAATCTCAAAATTTCATTGCATATTGAGTTACACATCATACTGACCGTTTTGATGGGTTCTATTGAATGCAGTTCGCAGTTTGAAAAACTTCTCATTGATTTTCATTTTATACATAAAAACGTGTTTTTCCAGGTTTTTGTTTTCTATCATAAAATAAAAACCGCTGGAAATTTCCGGAAACTTTTTGGACTTGATCATTGAAACTTTTCAAGGCCTTTCCAATGACGCATCACTCAATATTGTGAAGTGGAAAAAAAATTGTCAAAAATTTGGAGGTGCCCTCGTACTCAAGAGTTTTGGCGGAGTAGTTTTGTTGATATATCAAACTCAAGCCTAAAAAGCAGCTGAACCAAACAGTCTCTGCCGCAACTCGCTATCGTTAACCAAACTGTAGGAAAATGAGGGTGCATGGACATGTTTTTTGAACGACCCTGTATATGTTTTCTGAGAAAAGCCCTATTATTTTCTGACTATCAATAATTGTGCAAGTTTTTTTTTATTCAAGACTTCTTTACTACCCTCGTAAAGAAAAAGAGCTTGAAAAGTACAAGACCTCAGAGAGTGAAAGTTTTCGACAAAAGAAAAGAATGTTCCTTAGAGATCCTAGCACAGAAAAAGTATTTTGTTAAATTAATCCAATTTTTCACTTAATCAGTTGATCACTATAGGTGAGTAAGCCAGAAAATCAGATTATCGATCTCTGAGTGGATCTTCCAATGTCATGGGCAATTCCAGAAACTCCCGCGGTAATGGTGTTTTCGAACACACTGTCCCGTTCTGGTCAAAGATCACCACTGAGAACTCGATAAACTTGAAGGTCAAGAAAAAATGTAAGAAACTCACAACAAATCTCATATTTCTGCACTTGATTTTGCCCGTGAGGAAAGTCGACTGAAACTGATGATGAGATATGCCGACGGATGTCTTTTATAGTGAGCTATAGGTGGGGCCATCAACACCAGTGAAAGGCTTTCTTCATTACAGATGTAGTTTATGAAAAATTGAGGAATTATGCCTCTTCTGTGCGCGAAAGAGACCATCGAAAAAATCGCGAGCCGTTGAGAACGGTTTTATCGCCCCAGTACCTTATAGGTCAGTCATGTGCAAGAAGTCGATGTACTCTTCCACACGCATTGTAGTAATCCCCGAGATCACTGAGAGATCAAAGTCGTGACGTTTAGTCATCATTTTCTCTTCGCATAATCATTGGGTGTTTTCTAATTCGAAGGAAAGAGCTTTTAGCCGTCTAATCGGTTTGGCAATATCTAATAATTATTATTAATTAATGCGATTTTTCACGGCCCAGTTGACAAACGCTGCGCGATGGCCCAGTGTCAGCCTATTCCCCAGGTGACGGCGAAAGCCATAATTTGAATAATAATTCCAGAAGCTCATCGATCGACTTGCTTGTTTATCTAATGTTATTGTGGCATGCATCTGGGGTGTGCAAAAAAGGGGATTAACCGGACGTTTTTTTGGAGTTTTCACTTTCGTTGGACAGAACGAAATTACGTGTGTTACGTTTGATATCGGACGGACTTTCGTCACGCTGTCACTTTCATTCTCGATCGTGCCTCTGCTCGATATCATAATACCTGCTCAGAGAACGGCCGTGAAAGGCCATTAAGATAGTCGTAATAACTGTAACACAACAAGTGTTACGAATATCCACCGAGACGTGGAGAATAATCCCAGAATAATAGAGAGGAAGTACAGTAACGACACGTTCATTAAACTAGAAGAAGGCTCTTTCTCCGAGAAGGTCAACACATTCTCCTAGACTTCTAGAGCGCTGGCACTTTGGTGTAAAATGCATTTGCCGGTTGTTCCACTTGCCGGGCGAAATATTCTGCGTCTTCTGTCGAAGGTGTGTTGGAAAGTGATCCATTCAGATGACCGACCACACCTTCGCTCCGAGTAAGAACTATATTTCCTCATTGATAAATCATCGACCATCGCCCTCTTTGTCACGATATAAAGTTATTAAAAACCTCGCGCCGGAAGCCGCGGTAATTCGATTTGATAATACGCGTAGGATAATTAAATCTAATGCTCCACATAAGCCATAATTGCTATTTACTTAACCATCACCTGCAGCACTGTGAGTTAATTGAAAGAAAGCTTTTCTCTCGTCTAATGGAAAAAACTCGGCAATTCCTCGCGGATGTTGTGCAAGTCATAATTACTTGAATGGAAGAAAATTTTATTTCCTTTGCACTTGCAATGGTAGGTATAAATGAGTGTTGAAATGAGAAGAGCACCTTTTTACATTAGCATAAATATGTTAATTGTGTAGCGTGAAGTATTATTGCCTCATAATAAACAAATTGCTTGTGATTTTTTATATCCCGTAGTTAATTACATGAATGCTCATTCTGCGGAAGATACCTATATGATATGGTTCGATTTGGTTAAAATAGAGCCAAGGTAGAATAAGCGCAGAGCAAGAAGACTAGAGACAGGAGAATCAACTTGCCTCGAGGCAGCTGGACTGTGGACCAGACCATTTTCATCGCCGTGTCGTGGTGCTGTAAACAGTGCAACAGCGCAAGCTTCCGCTCGTCGCCCGAGCATTTCCGGCGTAGTGGCCCGGGGTAAAGCTGGACTCCCAGATTCGGACAGGAAATGCCATTTTGTCTGTCAAATTTTGAATTCGAGGGCTCTCATTGGCCAATATGAGGACTTTGACATACAATTTCGCATTTTCTGTCGGAATATTCGCATTTGGGAATCCAGCTTAAGGGTGAGGATACGACGTTTGAAGAACAAGCCGAGCCCTTTTGCACGTTTGCTCTTGAGGTTCTTCAAGATCGTTTCCGAAGTGGAGGCTGAAAACTTATCCCTTAGGGGTGCATTAGCGGCCTTCAAAAGTTGAGGGTGCAAGAACTTTATATCAAACCACGTTTAAGGACGGCATTTCCTAGTGTTTTTTCTTTAAACGTGAGTTTCATGAAAATCAGTGGGGTAAGAGACTTGAAAAAAGAAGAGTAATCTAAAATATAGAGTGGAAATTATTAGGTAAATATTTAAAAATTCTAAAATTCGAAAAACTCGATTTTTTTTTATTTCAATTTTTTTTTTAAAAAGGTCTCTCTTGCCAGCCCAGATTCAAGTAACTCATTTTTTTTTGTTACCTCTTAGCTGCTCAGTTTCGGCAGAAACTCACGGCACAAGAATCTATCCGTTTCTCTTCCGCTCTGCAGCTAATCTCTGCTCTGCAGCAAAATAGGTGGTGTCATTTGAAATTTCAAAGTTGTGGTGGGTGGGGGGCGATCTTTAGCACCTTGTGCCAGTTTGCTAAAGATAGAAATTCGCCAAAGTATGTATTAGATGTCCCCCTCGATATGAAAGACGACCTGTTTTTGCTCGAAGACATTCACCAGGAATCGGGAGTTATTGCAGGTGGATAGTTTTCACATGATCACCCGGTATGAGCGGAAATGAGCCGACCGACACCAGATTTAAATTCACAGCGACAATGAGCGACTGATCGGCCAAGTTAACTAGAGCCATATACCCAAGTGCGAATAATAATTGACGAGTATTTAGTCGTACGCAGTAATAACAAAGTGCTCAAATATTCCTCTCTCAATTATTAAAGTACTCAGCGCAAATCCGTAACAATACATTCAAGATACGTTTTCGTAAGAATGGCACGGACATTAAACCAAATCATGTCGATACTTTAATAGCGTTGTTAGTAACAACTTGTAACCAATTCAATCTCAATTCGGTATAAAGCTCTTGCATCTTTAACTTTTAAGGGTCCTCATTGCACAACTAAGGGGTAATTGTTTTGCTTCCACTTCTGGAACGAACCTGAAAAGCCTCAAGAACAACCGTTCAAAAGAGTATTGCTCGTCCATCAAACGCAGTATTTTGTGAATAATTCAAGTGTACCGTTGCCGCGTTAAGATCTAAGTGCGCGAGAAAGAGATTGTGAATGTGTCAAACGTCAACTGACCTTTTCAATTTTCCAGGAGATAGTAAGTAAGTAAGTAAGTATTAATTGATGTTCCCCATAGGTATACATAAAGTATTTCCACAAGTCATAAAATATCACACACGATATCACAAAAGAAAAATATTGAGTCATAGTATTTACATATACAAGTTGTATATGTATATGTAATTTATCATTGTTTTGATTTAAAACACCAAGTTTCGATTCAATATCTGAAGAATTACTGATATACGGGAAACTATTTTTTTTCCGTAACGACTCCAGTCTTCTGAAGATATTTCAGAAACGGCTCAACATATTTGATCCAAATTTACGACGACTTCATGACCATGAAATTAGAAATATTTTTGGCGATTTACATGTCTTCACCTATTTTGGTTCTTGAGGTACATTTGTTCAACTTTTTATTTTCATTTCACCCTGTATATGTCGCCGGCATAGTTGATATTGATGGCATTAAGTTTCAATCAAAAGAGAATGGATCGAACAACACCTCTATCAAGTGGCACCCCGCCATCATGAAACTCAAGGTCCATACAGTCTTCAGCATCGAGCATCTGGACTATTTTAATTTTCTTGTGTTTTGACAAAGAAGGAGTGGTCTGACGATGAAATGTGTAAGGACCTTTCTTGTAGACAATAAAATTTGCAACAATTTCTTCCCGGGCATTTTTTTCCTAAGTGCCATTGTTCACGAGATATACGCGAAAAACTTATCCTCAAGTTCTTCTCGAGGCCACAACGGCCGAAGCTCACACCGGATTCTTGAGGACTTTCAGTATGTTAAACTACATGCTTAACTGAGCTTATATACAAAAATCCGGCTGGCTTTCATTTTTGTTCGCTATTTTTCCTATAATTCCTGGTATGGACTACAGTGCTTCATGAAAACGTAAAAATTATTTTTTCATGCAAAAAATTGCTTGCACTTTTAGTTCTTCAACCTTCACCAATGGCGTAGGTATACTTTACGCTTCACCTCTTGCGCTGTACATATCTACTCAGAACATGAGCAGCACTGTACTTCACATTTCAACTAATTTCAAGTATCGAGTGACTCAGGGGTAGGACTCAAGGAAGGAAACGCAATGGCACCCCTGCGCTCGCATAGCTACTTTAGGCAGTATTATTATTATTATGATATTACTCCTGTACACAGAATTTACCATGAGATTGCAGTTCTTGGAAGTAGGTTTCAACGCACGCCACCTGTGACTGATGCGCGTCGCAGCTCACAACCCCATCGGCAGGAGTAATTAGAACCGCGGCGGCGGTGGCGGCAGCGGCACAGGCGAGCAGCAACATGGGCGGCATCAGACGCGGGTGCCGGCAAGGGGGTGGCAGTGGCTTAAGTTCGTAATTAGTCCCATCTGGCGGCGGCTCCGGTAGCGGCCAAGTAATCGACGAGTGGCGCCCTCACACATGAGACTTCCGTAATGCACTCCGCCTAATTGCTCATCTCTATAAACCCCGGATTACATTCGTACTCGAACCGCCCGCCACCTCTTCCATCCATGCCGCCTCCGGAGTCAGTGGCGGGTTCACTTCCACGAGGGAGCGTGAAGAAAACGCGGTTCTTTTCTTGAGAGCGACTTGAATGATTCTCCGATCGGTATGGTTGGTGAGGCTAAGGGTCCACACGACCTACTTGACAGTGCCATTTGCAGAGAAAAAGTATTTGAGAACTTTTTTCCTCCTTGAGCTTCATTCACAATCTCTCTTTACAGGGGGCTCCAAACTAGGGCATCCAATCTAGAAAGTCCCGGGATTTTTCCACCGAGATCCCGGGATTTTAGGGATTTTGGAAATGATGCATCTTTTTACCTTAGTTGAATAAAAAATAGAGTCTATATATATATATATATATATATATATATATATATATAATCGTAACCTCTTTTATCCATCTGGGTGTCGAGGTGTCGGACGCACCGAGCCGCACTATGGATTTATGCTACTACCTACAATAATCTCGTTCATATGCGTGTACAGGTAATGGAGCCCCCTTGGACAAGTACACTACGCTGCGTCCGCTCTCGTCGCGCCCAGCTATTCACCAGTCACCCATCCAGGTTCTGGCTCCTGCGGGCGATGCTTGACTTTCGTTATAGTAGCCTGTATGCATATCCACCCATGCCGTACCACCGACTAGAGTCAACATAAGAAACACAAATTATTGATAAGCACATCATAATTTCATATGAAAATTGAAATACCGGCCCTTGAAAACTCAAGAACAGGTCCAAACTCATGATATAAAACAAAACTATAATAAATTGAATAAAAACAATATTTTTTCCCTTAGGAGAGATTTTCTGTAACCGGAGTTCTTTTGAGCACACTTTTTCTACATATTCCGTGAACAGCGTTTACTTGCAAGAGAAGCAGACCTAACGACAGGAACGGAAAAAGTGCTCTTTTTCAAGGTCCCGCGGTTTATCCAGTACGGACTTTGATCGCGAATAACATCCAAGATACAAATTGTGACGCCACTTTGGTCAAAGCATATTGAAGAAGGTTCAATCGCCTTTCAAGAAATGTTTGAGGCAACCA
Organism: Anaspis maculata; assembly: GCA_949128115.1. Lineage (NCBI taxonomy): Eukaryota > Metazoa > Arthropoda > Insecta > Coleoptera > Scraptiidae > Anaspis > Anaspis maculata. The sequence continues at coordinate 52,643,408 of OX421961.1, read as the reverse complement.
TATCCGTCTACAGACAATGACAGTATAGTATGACTGCAGTTTGACGGCCAGAGTTCAGCTGACAGCTTCGAGCGATATTCAGCGTAGACTTCCGAAAGCGGTATTTTGGTAACCGTTCATTGCACAGTGACGGCTGTGGTATCATTTTGTTCAAAATTGAACGATATTCGATTTGACCACATGAAATTTTGTACGTAGATTCACAATTTACGAGTTATTCAAGAAAAACGGACAATTTAAACGAGTTTTCAACTTCTCCATTTTTTTTACCATGGTTCCGGATCAATGGTCATTACATTACATAGTCATGTCGGACAGTAAAAGATGCGATTGTGGACTCAACGATTTTGTCCTTCGTTTTTACACACTTTCCTCTGTGACTAGCCATCATTTAGTACAGTCCACTCCACTCCCCGCTCCCCCCCCCCAACTATCATTGTATAATTGTGGCGCCTTAGAGATTATCTGTAATTTATCTACCAATGTCTAGATAACATTACTATCTACGATTGCGGACATTATAAAATGGACGACAATGTCAACGAGTTGGCTTGCTGTCATGACATTTAGGCCAAAATCCCAAAAAATCTGTCAACTGTCGTCCACTTTATTTCGACCGCAATGGTACGGTTGCGGCCAAAATAAAGTGGACGACAACGTCAATGAGTTGGCTTGCTGTCATGCGACGTTCAGGCCAAAATCCTGAAAAATCTGTCAACTGTCGTCCACTTTAAAAAGGCCGCAATGGTACATAGTTTTGTTTCGAATAGAAATATACTCGGAAATATATGTTTCACTTTGTTCTACTTTCCCCTATTTCAGATAGCGACATAGAAGTCCTGAAACCATCATGATTGTATTGGATTAAGCATTTTATCAAAAATTTTCTCTGCAACCATTTTGGAGCCGCCACTTTTCCTCGCTTCCACCCCTCTCAGGATTTCCAGCGATAACGGCTTCACTCCTTTCATATTAATGTCCTCGAGTGCGGCCGTCGTTATCTGGACGTCCCCGCGATGCTCCTGCGACACTCCTGCGCTACGCCAGATTACGGATTTAAAATTGCCCCATTTAAATATGTAAATTGGAGCGCCATTAGCGCAATTGTATCAAGCCGTTAGTCGGTGCTGTATTAATGTCGCCTTTTGCTAACGATTTTTTTCCGAACATAAATTAACTGCAAGCGGATGCCAACTTTAAAACTCTTGCTCGGATATTCCCGAAGTTCCGCACTCATTTTAATATCGAAGAGGCGGTTTGGCTAAGATGGAAATCCATTATGGGGGTTTCGAGACGATATATTTTTTTTTAGAGCCGAGGTGAAGTTTTGCCTCAGTTCGGAAGGACAAAGGCTGACTGAAACATTGCTAGATTATCATCAATGATTTGAAACTTTTATAACTGAGTATAATTTTAGATATCAGGATAAACCTGTAGAATCAGATGGGATGACTTTTCGAGAAAACCCAAGTTACTAATCATATCAGGCTTTTTACAGGGTTGACCAGTCAGTATGCCCCCTTTTTGCAAGACCAATGGCTTGTGAAATGAGGTAGAGAGATAAATCAATAAGCAAAAGAAAGCTCATTTTATGTAATTTTCCACATTTTCATTCGATAAGTTTTGGGAGCAATTTTTTTCAATGCACACTGCAACGCAATGCAAAGGCTTCCAAAATATCTCGTTTTTCAACTTATCCTGCAATGAACTCCGCTTGTTTGGGGTATTTTCATCCAAATCCATTCCGAATAATTCGAGAATGTTTTGGAAATTTGACAGGTTTGATTTCATATGCCTAGAAGTGTCCACTTGGTTCATAGACGTCTGATCTCGAGAAATGCTGACATTATTTGGGTGGCGAGATCACCCGATCTCACGCCGCCAGATTTTTTCTGTGGGGTTTCTTGAAAGACCAAGTCTATGCTAACAAACTCTGCACACTGGAAAACCTCAAAACCAGTATTCGAACCAAAATCACAACGAATAGTGTTGGCCATTTAGGACCGTAAATTTCACTCGAGAATGCAACGGTGCATTGCCCATGATGCGCATTTTACCGATGTTATTTTTCAGAGTTCAGTATATAATTGAAAATGACGTGAAATGAGCTTTCACCTGCTTTTTTATCCATCTCTCTAAGTAAATTCATAAGCCAGTATTGGCCTCGCAAAAAGTGGGCATACTCACAGTCAAATTTGACAAATTTGGTTCTAAGGCAATTCGATTGGTGTGTCCACCGGGAGCGCTTTATCAATCAAATTGTTGTATGAACTCGATAAGTGATGACGCAGATGACTATTATGATGACGAATACATTAGTTATCTTACATTTTACTGTTGTAATTTTTTTTATCTTATATGCGTTTTGGTTTAAAAGTTCAGTAAAGTATTCATGTGGTACCCGTGATCGAATTTTTGCCTTTGACTTCGACTTGTAACTGTGAATTTCGAGTGAACTGTTGTGTTACGCTTTTAGTGTCAAAAAACAATTAACTCAATTGTCTCACTGACAGATTGTACAAGAAGTTGTACAAAAAATTGTGTAGTGTAATACACATCACATTATAAATTATATAAACCAGTTAGCGCAAAGCTTGGCGATACGGGCGAACCTGCGCCCCAAGAACCGTATTATAGGTAAATGAGAATGGCTATAAAATGAGTTTCGACTTCTTATACATCTTAATGTATGTTGTAATTCATTTGTTGCTCTTGATCTTGAAATCTTAAGATGTCAAAGTAAGTATACCTGCCTATAGTTTCAATCCCCCCCCCCCAAAAAAAACCGTAGCTATCCGCATCTTTGAAATTTCATCACGCTACTTGATCGCCAGGGGCGGACTGGGGTTCTTAAAGTTAGGTCGCTGATGTGATTTGGGGGCCCCCTCTGTGACGTAGTGGGGGGGGGTCACAGGCTATAACTTATTTTAAAATTTCATATTGGAATTATTTTTATTGGTAAAAGTATTTGCAACTACCTGGTGAAACCTACCTACCTGGGGACCTGATGAAAAAAGCATTCAAACATCTTTTAGGAACTCAGCAGCTTAAAAGCGCAAATGCCTACTGTACTGTAACCATATTCATTGTCACAGAAAATTTTCTGTACAACGACGAGCGCATTGAGGTGGTTAACAAATTTAAATATCTTGGGATCACTTTTTCATCTTCTTCATTATTTCTTGCAACAGCTAAAGACATAGCAGCCAGAGCTAGACAGGCTATTGGATGTATTATTTCAGTGATGTCGCGATCAAAAATTACATCTTGGGAAGCAAGGTTACAGCTTTTTAACTCTGTAGTAATTAGCACTCTGTCCTACTGCTTGCCAATATGGGGAATGCGCTACGCTGATGTCTTGGAGAGAGTGCAGTTGTTCTTTTATAAACGGTTACTTTTGCTTCCCTCTTCCACCCCTGATTGTTACGTTCGTCTTGAAACGGGTTGCAGAGAATTAAGATTGACAATATTCAAAAGTTGCTTGACATGGCTTGAAGGGTTACACCTAATGAATAATTCTAGGTATCCAAAAATGTGTTTCGTCAGGATGTTGCAGCTGCTGGACCAAACTGAGGAAAAACACAATTGGTGTATGCAGCTGAGACAGTTTTTTCGAGAGATAGGCTGTGAGGACCTCTTTGGTGAAGTTTGCAATAATCGGTCCATCAAGCACCTTCACATGACTTTAATTGACAAATACGATCGGTTCTTGCTCCTTAAAGATGTTGACAGCTCCTCAACCTCCCGCTATTCTCCGTTTGACCCCAGTATTAGAACAATGTCACTTACAAACACTTACAGTGGCTATTTGACTTTGAGAATTCCGATTCGCTTTGTAAGGGTATTAGCTCAGATTCGCCTTTGTAACAAAAAAAATTTCAGTCTCTACTTTAATGGTACTTCATACCGGATTGACACCACTGAACTGTGCACTGTCTGTAATCTTCAAAAGATTGAGTCTTTGAGCCACATGCTATTTGAGTGTCCCATGTATGTGCCGTTACGTGTTGGTCTGCCTGGTTCTGTTGGGGGCATTGATGAGTTGTGCACGGCAATCTGTAGCATTGGAGCTGTGGATGCTAAAAAGTTCTTTGATTTTTTGGGGAGTGTTTTTAGATTGAGGGCTTTTCTGATGGATGAATAATTTTTGTTGGCATTGACTGTATTTTTATTTATTGTTATTATTTATTGTTATTTGTTTATAGTACAATGCAAGTACTGAAGGAACAATAAATATTATTTATTTATTTATTTTAACCATATTCATTGTCACAAACTGTAAATTTTTACTGCTGAACTAAATATAACTATCTATTGCGCTATAGTATCACTACTGCCCTTTATCAAAGAAAAAAAACTGGAAGGGGCCTCGGGGCCCATTTTGTTGTCGTGTAATTTTTTTTTGTATTTTTTTAACCCAATTACTTTTGGTCTGCGGGGGCCCCTAATCGACCGAAGTTTTGGGGACCCTTCGCCAAAAATCTAGGCCGGGATTGCGGCCAAGCGGCCTTGGCCAGTCCGCCCCTGTTTATCGCTGGCCAACAGTTACTATAGCTGTAATACGAATGGAGCAGAACAATAAAAATAAAGCTGAAAAAACTTATCGATACCCGGTATCAGAACTATAAATTGTTATGATTGACATTTGCAAATAATGTGTTTTTAGTAGTGGTGTGTAGCCGTTTTAGGTATTTTGTACTGTGTGTTTGCTTGCGCAAAAATTGCAACAGAGTATAAAATATGAAGCCAAAACCAGGGAAAAATTTAGATGCAGAAAACTCGAAGAGCAACAACTCATGGCCATTGAAATCTTCGAAGAAGCCGACCACCTGTCGACCACCTTTGTTGACACTGAGCAAATCCAATCTTTCGCAAAGAAACAACGTTCCAACAACCAAAGAAGCCGCCAAGAAAGACGCCAAAGAAGACATTTTCTATTGCCTCAGCAGCGGTATCACTAGGAAACGCGGAGACTTCATTGAAGAGTGCTCCATTGACACCAAGAGATATTTCGACAAGTCTCCGCCTTCAAAACTGGAATTGACTCATAAGCCGGAAGGAATATGGGAAGTCTCCAAGCATAATGGTCCTGATTCAACGGAATCTGTCTGCAGGAGACCTGAAGACTGGGCTGATCACGATCAGTGCTTTACTGACGCCCATAAATATTTCGACGAGCCTATTACACTACCAAAAGTATGTTCTGATAAACAAGTTGGAATTGAGACAGCCTTGAAGAGCATTGCCAGTCGCAAAGGTCCCTTACGTGAGTATTTAGAGGTTACTTGATAATCCGGCAATCGTCGATACACAAATTGTATTCAAATAAAATTCAAAATGATGGTTTTTCAGGTGCACTAAGAAATGTTTATGCAGACTACTTGTACGATGATGACTATATCCAAAGTAATTACTACTATTTGTTAGAAGTTGAACAGCAATATACACTAAGAAAAAGCTATTTGGAAGAAAGATGTAATATGACAGACCGGCAAATGGTAGTAAACTGGATTGTTCATGTAACAGTAAGATTTTTCCAATAAATTGACCATTGCCATTGTTATGATTGGCTCACGTACTTTTAGCAAAAGTTGTATTTGCAAGAGTCAACTATGTTCTCGGCAGTTCGTATGTTTGACACTTTCCTAGTTCGTTCTGAAACGGTGGAGCCTGAACGTTACTACTTAAATGCACTGACGTGCATATGGATTTCCTCAAAATTGGGAGACAGGACCATTCCTGTAAGTGCAGCAGCTAACTTTTAATCAACATAATTACACTTAACTGCTATTTTCAGGCTGTTAAACTTTATAATGCATGCGCAAGAAAGTACAACAGGGCACAGTTCGTCGCAGCTGAAAGAAATATTCTTTGCCAACTCAACTTCAATGTGAACTATCCCGAACCGCTTGTGGTTCTAAATTACTATCTGAAAAGGCAGTGCCTCCAAAACAACAATGTAAGTATATGAAGTATGTTGTTGGATTTGGCGGTTGCCTTAACAAATTAGTACTATCGACGTCAAAAAGTCAAGTGATTGTACGAGTGATTGTAGCTTAATATGAGTATGGAAATGTAATTGTTTACGATACGAGTTGGCTGTTACATGAGTGATTTTCAGACACGAAGCCGAAATTTGCAGAACGAGGGCGCAGCCCGAGTTCTGCGTAAGAGGCTGAGCGTCGGAGAGCATCTTGTGTAACCAGCCACTAGTGTTGTACATACTATTTTATTTGGTTTTTCCATTGCAAATTGTAAAATTTTGTAATTTTTGAGGTTATTTTGACAAGTTCCAATTCAAATACATGAACTGTAATATCCATATACAACTTATATAAAAGTTCTCATGGGCACGAATGTAGGCCCTTGGTGGTTCGATTTCACTTTGGAAGCGAAAAGTGCAAGCTACGCCATTCAATGGGGCCTTGCACTGCCACTTTTACACACCGAGGGCGCCACAACCGTTGGAGGCAAATTCGACAATTATGACAGCGTTGATGCTTTAACGACCGGCGTTCGTCATTTCATGTCTTGATTTGAAAATTGGATAACCTCTGTTTCTTGCCTGACGTTTCAAGTCACTGTCAGTTACTGGTCAAACTACCCAAACTCCCGTGTTTTTCCCGTCGTTAGGACCGTTTCATCGAAGTAGGCGCCCCATACAGTAGTGGCGACCTCACGTTGAGTTTTTCAATTGCAAGGCCCTTATTGCGGCATCGATAAGCCGATCATCACGTCGGATTCTTAAATGTTCCCATAGTGATCGGACTAAGGCGTCACTGCGTTGACACTGACGGATCTCCAACTTGGAATCGAATCGTTTTCATACGTTTTCGTTTTCATAGGCTACCTTGATGTCGAAAATATACTTGAACGGTCGTTATTTAAAAACCCTTACAAGCACTTCTTTGATATTTTGTCTTTGTTTTAGAATGTCCGGTATGCTGCAGTCTTCCTTCTGGAGTGTTTTATGTTGTTCTCGGAGTTTTCGTCTTCATCGCCGTCTCTGTTGGCGGCTGCTGCATTATTTTTGACGTATTTGAAACTTGGGATGTTGCTGCAAGCATCTTTATTTCGAAATTTCATCGAGGATCACCTTTTGCCTAAAGCACTATTTGAAAAATTTAGTCTAGCCTTGTACAATCTGGTTATGCAAAACGTTTTCTGCAGTCAAAGTATCTTGTGGAATACCGTTACTAAATATTCCACTGAAGAAAAGTTAAAAGTTGCTTGCATGTTCATTTCTATTCCTTAAATTCAGTCGTGAGATTATTGTTTTGCACAGGTTCAATTACCAAATCGGCGATGTCTATAGGGAGATGAAAGCGCCCTGAGATCTCCAGAATTCGCCTACCTGATCATCCAGTTGTACGGATATCTCACGACTATAAGTAGATACCTGTTGTGAAAATTATGGAAGTTTTAAGTAAGCTATCTACTACTCGAAACTGTGCGTTGTATTGCTATGCTGCCTCTTTGAGTGTTGTATTACTTTTATGTTGGATTTTGTTGAACGGTTGTTTGTGATCGACATGACAACATCTAAATAAATAATTTGCTGGCATATTCCATCCCTATTTTTGTTATTAAGAATCATTGCACTTTTTACTGCATTCAATGGAGAGTGGAATTTTGCTACCTAGCTCATCTTTTGTTGAGTTACTTTTATGTTGGACTTTTCTAGATACTCAGTATGGCGTAACCAAGGGTAGCAAGGTGGGACGGACTCCTCTCCACCTCCCCTTCCCCTTCTCGCTGTGTTCGTCGTGCCCCAAAAACAGTCGTGTAACTTACTTTGTATTATTGGACTCGTTTATTGGCTGAAAAATGGTACACAAATGATGAGTAAAAAATAATAGTAATAGCACACCCACTGCTATTCACTATGTATACAGGGTGGCTCAACGGAAACGTAACAGACAGATTTTTCGGCATTTCACGTCATTTTTTCCGAGATAAGCCCGGACATGTCAACTTTGTTTTGAAGGGGGATGTTCAAGTGCTATTAATTTAACCGTAAGGTTCACCCCCGTAGTCAGAGTGGCAGCCCCCTTCGAAACTAATTATAAATGACAAGTGGGGTTGAGTGATCATTTCAAAGTCGCTTCAATTTTCTTTGCAGCGGTGCTATTTTTTTTCGATTCGCTGCAAATTTTTCAAGATAATGCTAATTTCAGTGTTTTTGGACGGTTACAGCCCTTTCCAGGAGGCTGGCTCGAAGTTGCCGAACCCATGACGAAGCTAGTGAACATACTACAGTAGACAAACAAATGAAGTCAAGTGCCCGAAAATTTGTCTGTTACGTTTTCGTTGGGCCACCCTAAATACGGGTACGCTTTATGCAAAATTTTTGTGATGCATGTATCACGATGATCAAGTATGCCATGCAGGATCATACTGCGATTACAGAGTCCTATGCTGCCCACCTTAATGAATAATAATTAGCTTCTTAAGATATGTTCACGACTTGCTTTTAAATACTCATTTGAATTATAAATTATTTTCAAGGTCCATTACATTTCAGAGACGAGTCTGCAGTTGGTTAACAAAAACGTCGATTGCAATTTTCAGTAATGATGGCATGCAGGCACGCCATGCCATCTCGCCCTCCATACGAGATATTCATTATACGCGCCGATTGCACCAAGCTCAATTTTTAAAAACAATTAATTATGGAAATCAATCGCGCGCGACCCATGCTTGCGACCAAACAGAGGATGGATGGTGATGGGCGAAGGTTGAATCTCCGATCTCACGTTCCACGTCTTCGTCATCAACGTAGTTTTATTCTTATTCTTGAATTCGTGAGATCGTGATGGTGACTTTATGATTATCGCGAGACGAGACAGAGCCGAGAGAGTCTGTTTTACCTTATACCTACCTCTACCCAAAGGATTGCCGGGTGATTTAAGGGTGCGCTTTCGCGTCACGTATCTCGGCAATGTTTAATAAGACGAAGCGAGTGAATCGTAATAAATCTAAATCCGCGGCGGCGGCATCCAACAGCATCAGATGAACCTGGACGGGAGGCGGCGCGGAGGCGGCCGTGTGGCGGAGGACGAAGCCGACGGTTCGGCTGGTATTTGTGATCAACACGGATGGTTGGCATACCGGCATACCGGCCGGGCCGTTATCATCCGGGGAGGATCTCGTAACAGACAGTCCTCGCCTCAGCTATGCGCTCCCCGACGTTTACGATTCATTAAAATTAGATTGCAGATAAGATATCGCAGCAACCATATCACTATACACTATTCATACTCTTCACTCCCGGGCGCAAGCAGCCTCCGGCACTTATCCTGCATCGGGTACCTATATGTAGTACATGTCATGTTGCTGGATCCTGGAGGCGACCGGCTTTACACTTGCATCTGGCTTTGATCCTATATCTGGGTATAATTGAGCTACTCAACCGAGTACTCAACTATACTGCCGTCAGGCGGAAGAACAACGTATGAGTATGTGAACATTTTTCAAAAATAAATCTTTTGCACTCTCTTCACGTACAATTTCATCTTTGTTCTCCTTATACTGCTATTCAAATTGCTATCCTTCACCTTCTTGCTATCCTGAACAAAAAAATCGGTTGTGTCACCTGTCACCCCAAAACTTTCCCGACGAGTAGCAAGGAACGAATGGAAATTTTTGTATGAAACGTCCGGTCCCGTTGGGTAAGTAGTAAGAATCAGAGAGAAAGATTGAAAATAATTTGTAGGAAATTGAGAATTTTGAGAAATTGAATTTTGCGGGAAAAACTCAATTCTTTTTCTAAATCATCTTACTGTAAAAATCGTCAATTTGAGCTTCACTTGAAGCTCCATCATTTGAGTCTGGTCTCGGTAACCCAGGCTGGTTTTACATTTTAAACACGGGAATTCCCGGGAAATTACAAAAAACATTGTTATGAAATGTTGAAGAGCACCTCTTAAAAAAAATGGTGAAAATCTGTTCACGGGATAAAAAGTTGAAAAATATGCAGTTTTTCCACAGAGAAGAATTCGGAAACCGTGGGTCGGATTTCGAATAATTCTCATTCAAAAATTAATCCAATTTTTTCTCAAACTTTCATTCCCAGCATGTCTGCACCTGAAATGAACATTCCGTGGGGCTCACCGCATGTTGGAGTTTGCACTTTAGTTTTTTTAAATTCTGAAAAAATTAGCGTCGGAAAACCGGAACCTTGTCGATTTTGAAAATGAGTCTACACGACGCCCAATCCAATCTACTTTCGATATCAGTTGAAATTTTTTAAAAAAAGTTGATCCCCGAGCAGCAATAAATTTTTGAGTGGAGTTTGGCATCAAAAGCAAGTCGTCCTGCGCAAAACACGGGCGAGAGGCCCTCTCGGGTGGCAACGGCCAACAGAAATTTTGATAATTCGTAACGCTTGGCTAGAAAATGGTGAAAAACTGCAATTTCAGACATAATTTGACATTTTTGTTGTGTTGCTTCCTCTGCCAAATTTGATTTCAATCCATCGCGCATCGGATAGATTTTGAATAATTAAATGGTAAAGTTTTGAATTTAAACATTTTTTATTATTTGACAGATGACAGATAGGGGAATACTTTCAACTGTTTTGAATACACTTTTTCAAGAGCTTCCAAATGACATATTGCAAGTCCGAGTTCCGTGGGATATAGCTTCTGACATTTATTGATAGTGACAGTCCTGTTTGACAGATGACAGCTAAAAACTGAAGCCTAATTTCACGGCCCAAGAATTCCTGCATACCAAATTTCAAGTCGATCGGGTTGACCGTATTCTAGTGACTTCCCAGTTGAACTTTTTTTCTGCAGTTCTTGACTTTTTTTAAAAGAGTGTCAAGAATAACAATAACTGCCATTTTGAATAATAAACAATTCTATCGCACTCAGCAAAGTCGAGTTAGCAGAAAATGACACTCTCCGCGCCTTGATAGGTCACAACTAACAAATTCCGATTCTTTGGAAGTCACCTTCGAAATCGGTCGCCATCTTGGATTCCGAGCGATAAAGAAAGTAATCTGGGTCAAATTGTCTCACATAGTCCCAGTGTTAAGTCTGCAAAATTGCTTCCTTCTAGATTGAAATGCAGTTTTGTTCCTATTTTTTGCTTGTACCGCGGCGACTGTCACGGAACTTGACTATAGTTTGCAGTTATGTCGTTTGAAAGCCCTTGAAAAATTGTATCAGAACAAATGAAAGTATTGCCCTATCTGTCATCTGTCAAATAATAAAAAATGTCGAAGTTCAAAACTTCACCATCTATTCATTCAAAATCTATTCGATGGATTGGGACATGATTGGGACCTTTGCAGAAAGTAACACAACAAAAAAGTCAAATTAAGTCTGCAGTTGCAACTCTCTACCATTTTCCAGTCGAGCGTTTCATGAATTTTCAAAACTCCTCCTAGCCGTTGCCATCCGAGAGGGCCTCTCGCCAATATTTTGACCAGGACGACTCGCTTTTGATACAGGACTTCACTTTTTTTATTTATCTCTCCTTGGTACAGCAATCTGCCGATGCCGAGCTTTATATACTAGCTGTTTTTAAACAAAGGGTTTTATCACAAAGGGTAAGTGATTCTTGAACATTTACAGGCAATTTTTCTTAAAATTCTCTAGGTTTTTTGAGAGTTTTCCATTTTAAAATAAGTAACCAACCTGGCTTATCGAGACAAGACTCAAATGATGAGGCTCAAAATGAAGCCTTTTTAAATCTTTTTCTAAAATTCTAACTTCCCACCCGGAAGGACGTCTCATAATAAAATTTCCATCCGTTCCTTGCTACTCGTCGGGGAAGTTTTGGGTGAGGGTGACTCGACCGATTTTTTTTTTTGTTATTTAGCCTTATACTTATGATAAATTGTATTTTTCCGGAAATTCCCTTTTTTTGTTCGAAAAAATACTTCTATTTTCTTGTCAGTTTTCGAATAAGTGCCTGTAATTTTTTTCGTTTTTTTCGGCAGACAGGTCAAGCTGAGGGGCTCGACAGAAAAGTCTATCTGTGTCTCTTTCGCACTCCCGGTAGTTGGCACTCTGTCCTTGATGTGATGGAAATGACAGTTTTAAGTGTAGATATATGTATGTATTGGCAATAATAATGATTGTCCCTGCACTTGTCTCTACAGATATTACTTATAGCTCTTCTTTTGACTTTGTTCCTCTTCCTATCATGGGACAATTTTATTAATAGCATAAAGCGATCCACCTTTCCTTACACACCAAAAGCATTCTTCTTACGCTGTCAGCGCGAGGACGAGGTGTGGTGTAGTGTTGCAGTGGTGTGTCGGGAATTAATTTGGAAGAACTCGCTCGCGCCGTTCATTAGACAAACACCTCGTGTACTTTTCTATTTCTATTATATTATCCTTGGTCATCAATCTCGTGTAATCCCTGACTTCATCCCCCAGCTGGGGCCTGTCAGTGCAGTTCGTTGGCACTGAACAGGATAAGTACTTGCACGGAAGCAAACCCCGGGGCACTTTCATACTTAGTTGAACATATCCGATTTCATGTAGTTTCAGGTATGTAAGTACTTCGTTGCGAATTCAAACAAAAGGAAACAATCACTCGATCAGTTCTTCGCGATTGTTATACTCCACTGATGAACAATCATATAACCAAAACAATAATGAATAGAGAGAAATTTTGGCACACCTCGTACCGGCGCTGCGCCATGACACAAACACCATCGGTGATATTAACTGGGCAATTAACGGATTTAATATTTATGGTACGTGCGTGAACATACAGAGTTAAGTAGGCAGTAGGCACAGCTCGCACATAACGAATGCTCGATGCGTCTTCATTAGCACACACGCCGAATACGATTTCAGTATTGATGGCGCCAACGCACGCCACCGAATAAAATATTCATTGTGCGAATAATACCATCAAAACTCAATTTTTCTTGACCTTATCTGTCTGCGTCCTCTACCTACCTATGTTTTGTTGTCTACATATCTTGTGTCGGTTCAGAGCCTCTGAGACAAACAAAAACTACTTATTTATAGATTGATTTGCTCAGTTCGCTGCCAGTAGCAATCTCGTCCTGGTTTCACACCAACGGAATTGTAGGTATTTCATGAACAGATAGGTCAACATCTGTCTGCACTGACGTAAAATTTTTTAGGTGTAACCTTAGACCCAATCTTGAAGTATGATAGACAGGGTGTCCCGGGTTTAACGATCATCACTTTGTCAGTGGTTAGAGAATCAAAAAACAAAGGACTTTCCCATGAAAACATATCGAAAAATTGAAAATAACGGGGATACAGACCTCCTAAGTATGAAACTAATAGTACTTTGTATATCAAGGCCATAAAAGTAATGTTTTTTGGTCGAATCTGAAATTTTGTAGCCGAGGCTGCAAAACAGGTGAGACCAAAGAAAAACCTTTTGGCCAAGGTGCACACGACATTTTTTAGGCGACTATCACAAAAAATTGAGCAAAATACTGATGTTTGAATTGTTTGATTTCTTACTCGCAATCGCAAGAGTGCTTTTCTTCATAAAACATAGTTACCTGTGACATTAGAAAACAAAATTTGTAGGTATATTATTATGACAGTAGTTTAGACAAGTCAATGACGAACGAGGTATGTATACCTAGTGAAAGCGATTTTTCTCAAACCCCGCCGGCACCACAGACTGAAGCTCAAATGCGGCAGCTTTGGATTTGCTTCCGCTGAAATCACAAGCTGTATAGGTACTTACCTGAAGCAGTATGAACATTTTGTGATGAGTTGGTGCCTGTAAAACAAGGCAAAAATCTGGACAGGGTCTGTTTCTCTGGCGTACCTTTCGGTAAAATCACAATCGTGCAAGGCATCAACGTTGTGGTCTATCTATTCCATAATGATGGCTACGGTATCCATCGAAATCCAACAGCACGCGTGTTTCGGACCTACTTGGGCCAATTTTTACGACATAAGCATAACCATAACAAACAAAACAAAATAATGAAATTGCCTTTGACTTTGACACCACTCACATTGACATTGTAGCATTGACCAATGATGTAGTGGCGTAGCAATCTTGCAACTGAGATCACCTCGGAAATCACCGCAGTGGGCACCAACCTTACGGAGATGATAACGTTTTTTCAAATTTATGTATTTATTACATCTGATTTTGGTCATCATTGAATGATTAATTGCTCTTTATTATTCAGGTATACCGCCGACTTCTTCGTGATGTAAATATTCAACAGCTAAATCGGTCTAAAATCATGTAACGTGAAAAAAGCAGAATGACATTAGCCTCCCAACAAAGTAAAACAAATGAGGTTTAGCGGCCGAGAAAGGAAATATTGACATTAGCGTACATAAAAAGACACTTTTGGGATGTCAAAAAGAACGTAAAAAAAGCTTTTATGTGTTGGTCGCCTGAAAAAATCTTTTTTGTTCCGTAACTTCTGAACCGTTCGACCGATTTGACTCAAGTTTCACGTATAATCCAAAAATACTGACTCATGAACTGCTTATATTAGTGTTGCCGTCTAGACAAGACAAGACAAGAGTTGCCCCACTCTTGTCTTGTCTTGAAATATCAAGATAATTTCAAAATTTCAAGACAAGACTCTAACTCTTGATGGAAATTTTTCAAGAGTCTAGATAGGGGTTAAATTATCATAAAACCCCTTCTTCCAAGAAAAATACGTGACAGAAATATAAACATCTCTTAGCAAGAAAAACAGAGAAACTGTGAGGAGCAAAGAGCACCCTTCGAATAGAGACTGCGCTTCAATAAAATATTCCACTCGGGTATACTTAAGTTCAAATTTTAAAACAAAGACCCACTTTTATTGACACTGAAATTCATCATTAGTGTGAATGCTGAAAGGAACACCTCCCGACCTGTTAGTAGACGTATTTCTGCAACGGAGTCTTATATAAAATGACAAGATACAATTTTATAGCCATAGTTGATTCCTGAATGAAAATAGTTAGTCCATTACTGTTCATATAAAAAAGTACTCTTCCACCTATAGATGCCACTGCAACAAAATAATCAAAATACACAAAACTCTCAAGATACGGCCAGTTCCAATGACCACAGCAGTCGAAGCGTCGTAAAAAATTTAGGGAAAAAAAAAGTACTCAAAAAATCTGGCACCGGGAAAGGATATAGAAATTTAACTCACTGCAGTCCATCGGCATATAGATTTCGAATAATTAAATGGCAAAGTTTCAGACATTGGCATTTCTTATTATTTGACAGATAACAGGTAGGGAACTTTTTAACTGTTCTGAATACAATTTTTCAAGGTCTTTCAAATGACATAATGCAAGTCAACTTCCGTGAGATGTAGCTTCTCTCATTTTGTTTATAGTGACACTTCTGTTCGACAGATGAAAGCCAAAGACTGATCCGGTCATTCGACTGCAAAACCATGTCTGCATACCAAATTTCAAGTCAATCATATTAACGGTTCGGCAGCTATCGTGGAAGTTTACAAACACACAGACGACACTTAGACGACACACAAACAGACAGACAGACATCACTCTGGAAATGGTCTTAATCGTCTTGGGGGACCTCAAAATGGATATATCCGTGGAAATCTCAAAAAAATGTTCCTGCACAATTACCTACAATACATTCTCTTCCATGTTGGTGTGGGGGGCCGAGAAAGTAAAATAAAATGAAACGTCAAGACTGTCAAGTCAGCAATAATTTTAAGATTATTTAATTGACAACTTAAACGTCAAAACAGACAGGGAAGTGTTGAAGACTACAAAAATTATTGGAATGTTGTGGAGAATTTGAGTAGTGATGTTACCGATTTCTTGAGTAATACGTTCCCTTAGCTGCTCAAGGTTTTGTATAGGTGTCTTGAATATGGTGTTTTTCAGATGAGGGAAAACGAAGTAGTCTAGTGGGGTCAAATCCGGGGACCGCAGAGGAAATTCCGTCCTGCAGTTCAAACTGACAACTCGTTCATCAAAAAAACTTGCGAATGAATTGGATCGTTTCACGAGCTGTGTGCATGAGCTCTGGCCCCGTCCTGCTGAAATAAGTAGCCTCTATGCAGTTCGTCATCGTGGAGTTGGTCGAAAACTACTTGAAAGATATTGTCTCTGTATCGCTGATCATTAACTGTGAAGTCGAAAAATACAGGTCCGATGAACCTCCGTCGTGACACGACCGCAACAAAAAAGCCAACTTTTTCTGGATGTTGTGGATCCTCGCGAAAAACATGGGGGTTATCAGCGCTCCAATATCTCATTGTCTGCAAGTTAACGTAGCCCGAAAGGTGACAACAGGATTCGTCCGAAAAAAAGAGTAAATCCAACAAATCGTCGTTGTACATCAGATTTTCACTGAACCATTGGCAGGAGCGACGCGTCTAGCATGTGGGTCAGGAGGAAGAAGTTCGTAAAATTTCAGCATTTTGTAGGGTGTCAGATGAAGATCTTGCCCATTTTGAAGAGTTCCACTCTAAAAATACGACTCGATCACGAATATTTTATCTTCGCAGTAAAAGCCATATTTTTCAAATTCAAATTAAGAATTGAAGTCTTGATGACATTTCTTTCGAATTTTGTAAGTATGAATCACATCCGGTTTACTCTCCACAGCCGCCCCTTATTGAATTTTTGATTGAACATACAGTAGATAGATGTATTAGGTGCATTTTGAAAAAGCTACGAGTCCACTGTCTGGCTAGCTATAGGTATATGAGCCTCGTTATGGTCGAATTATCATTATCTCATTATTTATTACCTAGATCAAATAAATTATTGAATAAGAATCAGCAAGTGTACAAGTAATACTTCATAGTATATGAGTAAAGGTAATTATTACCTAAGCAAACTTTGTTTTTTGTTGTAGTTGAAATTAGGAATACATTGCACGTACACATAAGCAATCAAGCTGTTTGTACCTACTAGTTATCCGCATAATCTCCATAGCGTAAACCGACGAAGTAGAAGTCTGCACAGCACGCGATTTGTTGTTTAGCGAACTTTTTGATCGACCGTGTGCGATTCTGTTTTCTCTCAGGCGAAAAAAACGATCACAGCTTTTTCCCCAATTATTTCGCTCCAAAATAAACATTTTCAGTGGCGGTTTTTGTTTTTTCAAATTTCGTACCTACCTACTTCACTTCTCTCATCAACAGCCGTTCAAACAATCCGGAAACCGTACGCGGCGTGTTAAATTCAAAAAATATAAATAAATCGGAAGGCGCGGGAGCGCGTGACACTTTGAAATATACCGTGAACAGATATACGCTGTTTGCCGTTGAAATGAACCAGCGCCTCCAAAACGAACGTCGCAGGGGCCATCATCGCATAGAACAGCAGACAAATACTTCATCACATTATCATCATAAACTGTGACAACGGTCGATTCCTATTTAGAACAAATAAAATGGTTTTATTCGCAATAAATTATAATTAATTGTAATTAAACGACCGTAATGGAGCCATACTGGACGTAAATAACATTTTGACGGTTAATAAACAATAAAGGCGATTTATTGACGTTGTTACGTCTTTACGTTCACAACTTCATTTTTAGCGGCGTGATTTATGGAGTTGGTGATTTGCGTGTGATGGGTGCTCTGCGGTATTGAAGTGACGTCGCCAGTCGAGAGAGATCTTCTCCTGGAAGTGGCAGATAGACACGAAGTGCTCGTTTTATATCATTCACTACTAACGTTTTGCTTCTGGAGAGCAGAAGTCTGGTTCCGTGATTTAAAGCAAGAGATATCAATGATGGATCCAGCAGCGATCCGACGGCATCCAGCAAAAATGGCGAAGGAGCCGATCCTGCGAATTTTGCATAATGAGTATAGAGGATCGGTATAAGTTTCTCTAGCTATAATGCAAGCTCTTAAATTTTATGGCATCATGATGTCCACAATTTGAACCCTTTCGAATATTTAACTGCCCACTTTCCTATGAAAACAGACCAAATGAAAATATTAGCATTAACTTTCTATGGATGTTTTGATTCAATTTTTGTAAATGCGATTCTCGAACCACTGTGTAAGAGAGAGAAAACTGTATGACGCGCCTCCCCACTTTTCTATGTAGGGGAACCAAGGGAGTACGGGAAACTTAACGTTCAAAGGTATGTTGAATCTAACCTAAGGTGAGGTGAACCTTTTCGAATTTCGCTAGCAATAATCGACTACTTGAAGTATTCGTTACTGTGTGGAACCGAAAAAGGCATAATAAATAGGATACAAAGTAAGTTACCTACATACTATTATAGACAAAAAAAAAGTAGGACAGAGGCTGACACGGAGTGTACTGATTTCGGTGTCATTAGACTTGTTCCATCAGCAGTCCCTGACTGTCCGTGGACGTCAGCAGCGTGCGCATTACGATTTATGGAACGCCAAAATCGTAATGCGCATGCTGCTGACGTCCACGGACAGTCAGGGACTTCTGATGGAACAAACCTATTGTGACGCAAGACCAAATTTGGTGCACTCCATGACAGGCCATGTCCCACTGTTCTTGTCTGCAGTGGTAATTTTTAGCGCATTTTCGTAAGAAAATGACGTTTATATGGCCGGTTTGTCTGTCTGTCTGTCCGTCTGTCTGTCTGTCTGTCCGTGTAGAAATTAAGAAGTTGTACTCCTCCTCGAGGAGTAAAGCTAGAGCCTTAGAACTTTTTTTGATAGATAGCTGATGTCCCCAAGGGTGGCCAATGGGCATTATTTTTTTTATCCATGCATAGTTATCATTACTATTATCAAAAAACAGATATTTACTGTGCACTTCTAAGAAGTTGAACTCCTCCTCGGAGAATCAAGCTAGAGCCTTGGAACTTTTTCCGATGGATAGCTGATATTCCCAAGGGTGGCCAATGGGCATTATTTTTTCAATACATTCATAGTTATCATTATTATTATCATCACAAAACAAAGATTTCCTGTGCACTTCTAAGAAGTTGAACTCCTTTTCGGGGAATGAATCTAGAGCCCTGGAACTTTCTCCAATGGTAGCTCAGGCCCTCGTAGGTGGCCAGTGGGCAGATTGGATTTCATGGTAGCGCCGCCATCTTGGCCGCCATATTGAAATTTCTTATTAGTGGAACGATTTCCATGAAACTTGAAAGTTAC
Organism: Anaspis maculata; assembly: GCA_949128115.1. NCBI lineage: Eukaryota > Metazoa > Arthropoda > Insecta > Coleoptera > Scraptiidae > Anaspis > Anaspis maculata. The sequence goes on along the minus strand of OX421961.1, from coordinate 52,624,343 downwards.
ACTTGTCTTGTATGATCATTCTCATTTTCAAGATGAATTCCATGATTCCGCCGCCATCTTGGCCGCCATATTGAAATTCTTTATTAGTAGAACGATTTTCATGAAACTTGGAAGTTACCCTTGTCTTGTATGATCATTCTTATTTTTAAGCTGAATTTCATGATTTCGCCGCCATCTTGGCCGCCATATTGAAATTTCTCGCTAGTGGAACGATTTTCATGGAACTCGAAACTTACCTTTGTCACGTATGATTATTCTTATTTTCAAGCTAAATTTCATGATTCCGTTGCCATCTTGGCCGCTATATTGAAATATCTTATTAGTGGAACGATTTTCATGAAACTTGGAAGTTACCCTTGTCTTGTATGATCATTCTTATTTTCAAGCTAAATTTTATAATTCGGTTGCCATCTTGGCCGCCATGTTGAAATCTGTTATCAGTGAAGGGATTGTCATGAAACTTGGAACTTACTTTTATCTTGTGTAAACATTTTTACTTTCAAGATGAATTTCATGATTGGGCCGCCATCTTGGCCGCCATATTGAAATTTCCCATTAGTGGAACGATTGTCATGAAACGTGAAACTTGCTCTTGTCTCGTATGAACATTTAATTTTCAAGCTGGACTTCATTTCTATCAATGACAGACCTGGCACTAAGAAAATGCGCTATTGAGACTCACGCACGTGAGGGCATATTCACTTGTTTGTTATTTGGTGCGTTTATTCCCGTTTTGCCCTACACCCGGGGCAGAATGGGGTATCGTATAACAAATCTAGGAATGAAGCCAGAATAAGAATGGGGGTATCTGAGAATTTATATTTGTATAACACCATCAAATTTCACCAAACAACAAATCACAGAAGATCACACAAAATCACTACATTGCAGAGATGCGTGTGAAGTCTATCGACCGGGGCAAAACGAGGTACACGGGTACATGGAGGGCGTCACTTTGCTAACTGACGAGACATCTAGATGGCACAATATCATACTCGACTAAAAATTTTCCCGATAGAGGGCTCCCTGAGGGATTCAAGGGCGGTATCCTATTGTGCCCTTCTATCCCGTTTGGCCCCGGGTTCCCCTACCTGTTGATGGGAATAGTTCGAAAGTCAATGACGACGGCGTCGGCGCAGCATCGCCATTGTACATTAAATGAATACCGCTTACGGTCACTTTAGTTTGAGGACGGAGTCATATTGGTGAAATAAGCGTTGCGAAATCAATCCGTGTGGGTTTATTCCTTGACGGATTCTGACCATTTTGGTCTTTTTCGAAAGCTACAAGGATGTACTTTGGTTTGAGCCCATTGGCACTTCCGAAATCCAAAAAAAATATTCAAATTTTGACATTTGAGAAAATTATTTTTGGTGTGTGGTGTGGTTGGTGTAGAAAGTGAGCATAAGACCCTTTCACTCTAGCAAATAGAATTTTCGATTCTAGGCAGTTGCGGTAAGAACGTCATACCAGAAAACTATCCCCACTGGACTCGCAGGCTTCTAAGACTTGCTAGCGCTCGGCTTGGAACATGCCTACTCAATATTCATCCTGTGAAGATTCACTTTTCTATCTCATAACGTAAACTGCTATTACGGGACCGCGATGACAAATTATTATATACCTACACACGACGCGGTGTCTGAGAAAACGATTGATTTTGCCGCCGCTGTTTGGGATCTCCTGGTTGTTAGACAATGAGACGTCGTGTAACCAACACAATTCGACGCGTGCATGCATCGTGTAGAGCATCGCCTGGGCAATGTATATTTGTACAGCCACCAGCGGCAGTTTGCTTTTCACCGAGATCGTTTCAATAAATCGGTTGGCGGGTATGCGCCAGCATCGTATATTTAGACGGATGGCGTCGCGGCGCCCCCTCACCTCCATCACCGGAGTACCATCGATGGCACTTGACCCATATCTATTGTGATGGATGGCTCCATTTTACTACACATGCACTTTTGAGCTACAAATCTTGGGATCACTTTATATCATCGCGGTTAATAAACTGTTGATAATAACTACTCCGTGATAATAACATAATGTCACGTTATAACGTCAGTGAATTTAGCCATTAAAAAAATGTCGTGTTCCAAAAAAAGACCATTAGAGGTTGTAGCTGCCTAAATGAGCCACTGGGCTGTGTGTAGATAATGATTTATACTTTGACCGGCGCTAATTAGATCCCAGAGCGGGCCTTAGTATGATGTCGCTCTCAATGTCCAGCGATATAGAGTGTAGGTGAGGTTTTATCTGCGTGATATGTGTGTGGATCGTGGAATTGAGACGTTGGCTTGTCGTTGACAGAATCCAGGATTGGACTAATGCGAGCGCGATAAGAGACTGACAACTACTCGCCTTCTTTTAATCGGCCACATTAGCGATAAAGCCAACGCTAATTTCGACTGATACTGATTAATACGAGTAATAGGGTACGATCAACTTAATGCAGCTGCAATTTTGCAAATGAAACGACGACATATCTTTTGGCGACACTGTGAATTATGCAAATTGAACCGGTTGGTCGATGAGAAACTGGCAAAAACTGGGGAACTAAATTTTTTGCATATCGCGCATTTAAATGGTCATTTCCTTCTTATGCGTGCGTTTTTTCACATTATAACATTCCTTAAATTTACAGCTTGTTTTAGTTTGAGCTCTGCACAGGCGTGAGAAACATCTTGAGTGGTAGGTATTAATAAAAAATCTGCATAAGCATTTTTGCTTACATTTCAGAGGAGTTGCCAGGAAAAGTTTGCTTAGCAACTCCTCAAAAACCTCAGCAGATGCTCATGCTAATTTTCTTAATAATACTATTATATACCCCTTGTATTTGATTAAGTAGATAGCTTCTAAATTGCAGGTGACCAAGCTCTAAAAAAGAGCAGCCCAAAACTTTCTGCTGTATCTAATAGTGGTGTCAAAGTATAAAATCTCCATAGGTCTACCTATTTCGTTTCTTGACCCTATTGGTCATGTACCTAGTCCCTAGTCTACCTGACGTAGACTGCGTCGTTGTTTACATGACTTACCGTGGGTTCCACAAAACAGATAATACGAGATTAGTTGATTTGCGATTTTTGTTTGTCAATTTGTAGCTTACTGATCAATGGAAATGCTGGTTTATCCCTCAATAATGAAAAGATTATGGTTCTAGTACAGATTTCAGGCATTTTTTGTGAGTAATCACCTAGCATTCAGCAGAAAAAAGTTCAGATAATCTGCAATCAGCCTTGATCGCTGATCATCTTTTTTGTGGAACTGACTGTTAGATTACATCACTATTTTTGAAGTACCTAGACTATGTCAACTATGTAGACTACACAAAATAACCTCAAAATTAACTGTAAAATGTCAATTACGTACATTAAAGTGACATGTGGACAAAAAAAACTAATAGGTATTGAATTTTCAGTCACCCATCTATTGTCAATACATTAATGTAGGTAGATACACATGATATAAACATTTTCACATAAAAATTAAACTTGAAATAGATTTCCGGAGTTTGGTATTATTATACCGTCAGCTAAAAAATCTGGCTATAACCCCAAATCTCCCAAAACTCATATAAAAACCAACATTCATTGTTTTGAATTAACATTTAAAGGTTATAACAATCAGAATTTTGACGTTGCGGTTGATATAAAAATGAGGGAAAATGAAAGTAACTAGATAGTCTACGTTGTTTACCATAGTCGACGTTGTCTACGTATGTCAAGTAGACAATATGTAGATTACGCGTAAACTACCATCACTGACCGGGACAAAAAGTACACTTTTTCTCCCGCTTTTGTGGAAAGAAAAGTAGATTTTTATTCTAGACTAGGACCAAATTTTATAAATCGCTCTCCTAACGATGCAAGAAGCATTTCATGTAACAGTTGGGCAGACGTCCTTGGTTGGGCAACAAGGCTTTCTAGGGTATTTGGACCTCGCTGAATGGACCTAGGGCATCACGCGTCATCAAATTTTATTTGGAGAGGCGACAAACGAACAGACTCGCGCGCGTTGACAATCAACGTCAAAACATAACCTTTTATAACCTACAAATTTGAAGTTTGTCGTTTTACTAGATTTATTTTCGTTGTGTGCTTTGTAGAGAGCCAGGTGTGTGCCTACAGTGTGATTTAAGGGTTCGTCGTTGTCGATGATCGCCTTTGTCGCGGTTTTGGCGAAAATAATAGGCGAATATTTCCATGGAGTTGAAGGCTTGAAAGCCTTCTCCGCTTGAAAAGGGGTTCGAAGCAGGCTATCTTGCAAAAATCCGCATGTTTGGCGAGGTTGCTACCTACACAGTCATGGATTCTGAATGTACCGATGACCTTGCAATGTTTCCTAAGATAACTACAGCGATGTTCTGGGTATCTGGTTTTCAAGCGTTGTTCCCACACCTGAAAGGACTCGAGGACTTGAAAAGTTTGAAAAGCTGATAAAAAAGAATTTCACCATTGATTCTATTACTCATTTCATCATTTGAGTATAATTTTGTCACACCGAATTTCTTTAAAAAGATACCAATTTCAATAAAACTAATAAATATCTACATCTATTTATTTTTGCTTTCTATGTTTAAATTCAAATCTATGTTGGAAAAAGGACCACAGAATAGTGGAACGACTGCAAACAACGTGCCTTGTTGGGCAGCATCCTTCAGAAGTTGGAGGGTTTTCACAATCTCTTCTTGACTTGCGTAGCCAATTTCTTTGTGTGTTGGCAAGAGTTCACCTTTAGCAATACTTCCAACATTTTTGTTTCTCAATGAGAAACCTATGTCTTTCGATGCTTCTGGAGCGGCTGAAGCATCAGGGGGCGACTTCTAGTATGCTTTCACATCTGCAAAACAAATCGGGAATTAGTATGTTTTCAAATAATATACATAATACATATTTCGCACCAGGATCTTGGTCCTTGCTGAAGTCACAGCTATCATGTCATGTTTGCAATCCCTCTGCAGGATGGAGGCATGTCAACATGTTTGTTTTGTTGGTTGGATCAGCAATGATACATCACTGCGAGAGCTTGTCCCTTATCTGCTGAGAGTGCAGGACCTACAAAAAGAGATGTAATTATGCAAGACAGGTAAGTATCTCAGTGAAGTGGTGCATACTTAGTTCGTAATTACCTTATTAGAAATAACAAGAACTTGATTGTTCACCAATTTGACATGTATAAGTTGGAACCGGCCACAAAGACATTGAATCCAGCTTTTTAATAGTTTTGGTCCCTCCCAGGTGTAGGAACTACGCTTGAGAACCAATACACGATGTCGCCGTAAGTTTGAAAACATTGTGAGGTCATCGACTCATCAGAACATCCAGAAACCATGACTGTGTAGAGAGCAGTCTTTCCAAACCCGCGGATTTTTGCAAAACAGCCTGCCTTGGGTCCCGTTTGACGACGAACCCTTGGATGCACACAGTAGGTTTAGGTAGACATCTGGATCTGTACGAAGCACACCACACAACGACAATAAAATGAGTAAATGATCGTCTTTAGATTTGTAGGTTATAGAGGTTATATTTGTTCTCCAAATTAAGCTTGTCACCTGTCATCCTGTCAAGCGCCAGAGGTCTGTTTGTTTGTCGTCTCTCCAAATCAAATTTGATGACGCGTGATGCCCTGAGTCCATACGAAAATCATTGTTGCCACCTCGAAATTTGGACCGTTGGGCCCCCAGGGCCCCATTTTTGGCTTTTTCGGACATTTAGATAACCTCCGTTCTTTTACCTTAACAGCTCATTATCTCGAAGACCGTAATAGTAGGAGTGCGCATCAAGATGGCGGCAGAGATGGATGTGTCGACTTTTACGTCTCTCCTAAAACGCCTGAACAAGGATGAATTGCAATCTATAATTTTACAAAAATGTGTAAACTTCGAAAGTGTAGCCGGAATGAGTGCAGCATTATTCGAAAAATTTAAAAACTCTATCAATACCCATTTCAGCGCTGCTCCTGTGGAGGAGGTTAAACGGTGTGAAATTGAATCTGAGGACGCAAGGTTCAACCGAAGAGAAAACGAACTTTTGGCGAAAATGGTTACCCAGCTAGAGGACAGGATTGACGAGCAAAAGTCAATCATACAAACCCTAACAAAAAATCAAAACCACGATTTGAACCTGAACCCCACACCGAAAGCGAAAAACTTGAGAAGTGCATCAAAAAGTGAACACCATTCCGATGAAGACAGAAGAAATAATGAGACGCCACTCCAAGGCAATAGCACACAAAGTAGAAGACCGAATCAAAAACGGGATGACATTGCACCAGGTATAAAGAAGAACACAATCAGTAATCCAGAGAAGCGTTCCAATCGTCCAAAGATTGTTGGAGATTGTGTGATGACGTCTGAAGCTGAGCCCGGAGCATCGTTTTCGGCTGCTGTACGCAGAGTTTGGATGTACGTTGGAAGAGTAAACCATGAAACCACACCAGCACAGATCGAACAATATCTGAAAAAGAAGTTTGACGGCCACGACTTCATCGTTGAGCAGCTGCCCAGGCGTGAAGATGCTAGAAGCACTGCTTTTAAGGTGGGAGGTGACATGAGTCTCAAAGATGAACTGTATAAAAGTTCAAACTGGCCTCAGGGTGTCCTGGTAAAGAGATTCACCTTTTTTCGAGGCTCAGGTGACAACAAGGGAAGATCTGGACAATGACAGGAATGCTGGTGTCACGGCTCGCCCGAATCATCTGGGGGGCGTAGCTGAGAGGGGAGTTGCCATGGCGATGACCAGGGCTGCACCTTTGTCCACAGCGATTCATCGGTTGGAAAAAACATCAAAAACTTCATGTGAAAATAACATTTATTTGTTGCACCAAAACATTCAGTCTTTAAAAAACAAAACACTGGACATCGAACTGGCGATAAACGAGATGGAAGTTGCACCGAGGGTCCTGTGTTTCACTGAGCACTGGTGTAGTGATGGCGAGCTGAGTCTCCTAGGTATTGAAGGCTATAGTCTGGCGGCCTCGTATTCTCGTTCTACGGGATCCCATGGAGGAAGCTGTGTGTTTGCGGCGAATGGACTGGGATGCATGGAGTGTTATGATCTGAAACAATTTAGCGAGGACTATGAAATTGAGTGTGCATGTGCGTTAGACGGAGTAAACAAAGTTGTGATTTTATGTGTGTACAGGTCGCCGGTGGGCTGTGTAGATAAGTTTTTCAAGAGACTGAATTTAATTTTAGATAATATCAACAAAAAGTTTATCAAACACAAAAAAATTATCTGTGGCGACTTTAATGTATGTCTTTTAAAATCGACCCACATAGCGAGTAGTTTTAAGGATATTCTTAGAGAACATAATTTTACGCAGACTATAATGGATCCCACAAGAGTAACGACTACTTCCGTATCGCTTATTGATAACATTTTTGTCAGCTTCGATGAATCACTAAAGGGTGAAGTAATAAATATGGCACTGTCTGACCATTATGGTCAATTCATAAGGCTTGATCTGGAGACTCGGACCCACTCGAGGGAGAAAAAATATATACGTGTTTATTCTGGGGGTAAATTAGAACAATTTACGTATGAGGTATCACGGTTTGTATGGGATGACGTGTATATCGTGGAGACAGACAGCAACAAGGCTTATGAGGCGTTCTTGTCAAAGATAGTAAATCTGTTCCAAATCATTTTTGTACCTAAACTTGTGAAGACTAATGTCAAAAGAAAATCTTGGATAACTCACGGGATAAGAGAATCTTGCAAAAAGAAGAGAAAATTATATATATCGAAGAATCAAGGCGAAGTGTCAGTCGATTACTATAAGAGATACTGCAGCATATTGAAAAAAGTGATCATCTCTGCCAAAAAAATGGCAGATGAGAGTTACTTGAGCACTGCTAATAACAAGGGTCAAGCTATGTGGAAATTGATTGGTCAATACACTGGTAGAACGAAAAATAAAAAAACCATTATAGAAAATATGGGGATCAACCATACTGGAACGGCGCAATCAATTTTGAACAATGTAAACGATTATTTTGCGAATATTTGTCCTAGAATATGTAACAGTGATGATGTGGGCCATATACCGCAAAACCCAAACTCAATATTTTTACAACCTGTAACTCCAAAAGAAATTTGTACCATAATCACGTCATTGAGAAACACATCAGCAGTGGGAGATGATGAAATTCCTATCAAATTAATTAAGAGCATTGCACCTTATGTGGCTGAACCATTATGCCATATACTCAATATTGTTCTTTCAACGGGAGTTTTTCCTGATGGTTTAAAGTGTGCCAAGATCAAGCCTGTCTACAAGAAAGGTGAAAAGGGCGACATTGGAAATTACAAACCAATTGCCGTTTTGAATAGCTTCAGTAAGGTCTTCGAGAAAGTCATATCAAACAGACTACTGGATTTTTTTGAAAAGAAAAATATCATAAATGAAAATCAAAATGGTTTTAGAAAAGGGAAATCCACAATTAGAGCCGTGTACATTGCTTTGACCGACATAATGCACTCTATGAATGTGAAAAACAACACCGCTGCACTTTGTTTGGACTTATCGAAGGCATTCGATAGTGTGGAGCATGGAATACTTATACAAAAACTTATGAAGTATGGAGTAAGAGGAATTGCACTTGATTTGATAAAAAGTTATCTCTCGAATCGCACTCAATATGTTGCGGAACAGGACGAGAATGGAGTATATATGAGATCACGCATACTTGCAGTGATAAGAGGCGTACCCCAGGGATCGATTCTTGGACCGTTGCTGTACATTGTCTACACAAATGACCTTCCATCAGTCCTGCAAGAAAAAGTGCTTCAGTTTGCTGACGATACATCAGTTGTCCTGAGCGATGGGGGAGATAGCAACTCCTTAGAGCAGAAAATCATTTATACTCTGGAAACTCTCGAGGGCTGGTTTAAGAAGAATAATCTTTTGATGAACGTCGCAAAGACTCAGATGATCGAATTTGGATTCCACCAAAGCGATAGAAACCTTCGTGTTAAGTATGGCAGAGGTCACCTTGAGGCCGTGGATTGTGTGAAGTTTCTTGGGATATACATAGATTCCAGGCTGGACTGGACACACCACATTGACAGCCTTGTCGCCAGGGTGGGGAGTTATGCCTATGCGTTGGGTATGATAAGCCGTTTCGTTGGGGTGCAGGCTTCTCTTCAAGCATACTATGCATATGTAGATTCTCGGATCAGCTACGGTGTGGTTTTCTGGGGTGCATCTGGGGAGGCTGTTCGAGTATTTCGCCTACAAAAAAAATGCATCAGAAACATTTTGAAATTGAAAGACAGGGAGAGTTGTAAACAGCATTTCGTACATAGAGGTATACTTACCCTACCTTGTATTTATATTTACCACTGTATAATGTTTATAAGAAAGAATATGGACCTTTTCAACACACTTTCGCATGCACATGACACCCGAAACAAAAAAGATCTTGTTATTTGTAAATATAGTTATGCCTACCTACAAAAAAATGTTGAATTCATGGCCACAAAAATTTATAATCACGTACCAGCTGTTATTCGTGACCTGCCTGACAATAGTTTTAGAAATTGTATATATAGAACGCTAGTTGCAAATGCCTATTATGATGTCGACGATTTTTTTTCTGTTAACGATTTTAATATGTACTGTTTGTGATGTTGCCTATATTTGTTAATTTATTTATTTCATTATCTTTTTACTGACACGTTCAACGCCTCCAAAAAGGCATTTTATGATGTAAGCCTGTCTTCATCTTGAACAAATAAATGATTCTATCTATCTATCTATCTATAGATAAAGTCGAAATTCTTTCACCGTGGCCTCACCCGATGATCACTGAAAGCCTCCCCATTCGACTTTTTGTTTTTTTTATTTTGTTTGGGAGTCTGTAGACGGGGCATCACATTTTTGCACTGTTGAATAGATCTCTTCTTGGTTTATTACACAAGGTATCACAACTCAGTCACACTGTTATCAATCGGCTGGAAAAGCTTGAAAATTCTGCAAAATGACTCCAAAATATTTCATTGTATTCACTTCACGATGACTTTCAATTTCACAACATCGATTTGGAAAATTCTTACACAGAAATGTTCCTTGATTTCCGGTGAAAATGAAATCTTGCATAACATGGGGTCGCGTTTCAAAAATGAAGGCGCCATAAGCCAATACGTTGGAGCGCACGCTCCCTCCAAGTGCCAGACTTTTAGAATGAATGGTACTGGTACATGTTAATGGTACTTCGCTATTGCGAAAAGTCTTGCATACACCACGGGACTGACGTTCATTTTTATTCCCTCGGGTGAATTGCTGCCCTCGGGCCCTAAACAACTATTATACAACAAGGGACTAGAATGAGTTTTTACTCTCGCAGGTGAAGTTGCAATTCAACCAAGGGAATAAAAATGAACGTCAGTCCCGTGGTGTGTACAAGACGTTTCGCAATACCGAAGTACCATTTCCATGGTTCCATGTACCAGTACCATTCATTCTGAAAGTTCCGCGTTTGAAGGGAGCGTGCGCTCCAACATAATGGCTTATAGGGACTTAATTTTTCAGACACGACCCCATGTTATGCTAGACTTTATTTTCACCAGGAATCAAGGAACATTTCCATGTAAAATTTTTCCAAGGATTTTTCCAAATCGATGTCGTGAAATCTAAAGTTATCGTGAATTGAACACTAACAATGAAAGGGATTTTGTAGTTATTTTGCAGAATTTTCAAGCTTTTCCAGCCGATTGATAACAATGTGACTGAGTTGTGATACCTTGTGTGACTAATCATCAAGAAGAAATCTATTCAACAGTGCAAAAATGTAATGCCTTGTCTACAGACTCCCAAATGAAACTAATTTTCAATTGAAGGAGAAACCAAGGGAATAAAAATCTACTTTTCTTCCCGCAAAAGGGGAAGAGAAAAAGTGTAGGTACTTTTTGTCCCGGTATCGCGAAAACAACTATTTTTCAAAGGAAACAATTTTCGGAAATTTCCCTCACATACATGCATATCCATGTAAGGTACCTGCCTATAATTAGAGGAATTCTACTTGAGAAGAGCTCTGCTGAGAATTTATGATTCTCATTAGTGTATTAACGTTTGGCCCGCGCCGATCATTATTCGCGCTCCTTTGTCGGTTTTATTGTTATGGTCGTAGTAGTACTATGGGGGCGGCCGAAGCGGTGGTAATAATTGAAAAACGGCGTCGGCGTCGGCGGCAACCCTTGCATGGGCCTTACGCCTTAACCTCATAATAAGAAAATATCGAATAATTGCGGCGAAAATTACAAGAGGGAGAAACAAACAATTTACTTCCTGGAGTCTGCCTGCAACGGCAGCATATTCGGGGGAGATAAAGGAATTTGCCGGGGGAGATCCCTGGGGAGCGGGCTGCCGCCGGTCGGTGGGACGGGATTTAGACGAACAGAAGTCAGATCATTTGGAGTTGTACGGAGCCTCACTAAACATGATGGATGCCGAGGGGTTACATTCAATCAAATCTCCCGAAATAATCTTGCCCTGATTTGATGGAGGACGGATAGGCGCAGGCAAGAAATGAACGTTCCTTCCACGTTCCACCGGCTGATATCCAATCCTGTTAGCTAATGAAACCTGCACCTCCACTTGGTCGTTTTGCGTTCTCGAACGGTTATTATTTTTGATCAGTAACTTCATCTCTGCAATAAAATTAAAATTTGATCCTTTTCAAATGATTATTGATCATGATAAACACATACGGATTGTTAACAATAGGGAACTGCATTGTGCATCTTGAGTGGGCAAATATGTCATTCGATCGAGGTCAGTGTCTTGATGCTCCAAGGAGTCTGAGTGGTTCCAACATTCATTATTTCTGCGGTATACTGACCAACAAGGTGAAGGTGCGTGACAAGGTAGCGAGCTCATTAACAAATAACAATAATTGATCTGTGTGGCACGGCGAGGGTGGCAGCTTAAAAAATGAGCTGATGGAGAGAGTGGTTCGGTGCAATTTGGCATCAAAGTTAAGGCCCTGGGTTGTCGTGCGGCCGTAAACCCGGCAATTTATCTGCAGCGCGCAGTATGTAATGATCCGAATCGACTCCGGAAAAGCAATTTAAATTATAAAAGTCCGGGCGAGTATTGCACCAAGCCATTGCAAAGACTACCACGAGCAGCAGGAGCCTTTACGGAGTACATGCCAGAAGTTCTAAATAGTTTTCATTTGGTTCAAAGTATGTGGGCACTTCATACTTACAGTAGTGGAAACAAAAAAACGGAAGCTTTTACTCTACCTTTCGATTTGTAGGCCAAGTCCTTTAGTATACAATGTAGAGTCACACTATCATCATTATCATCATGTAGTTATGGAACAAAGGTGAAGTACTGAACCTTAATGCCTCACGAAGACTTATTTAGCCCAGAAATTACAAAAACTAAATAGGTCAGCAATTACTGAAGTGAGTAATACCCAAAGATTCGATTTCACTTCAAATGACAAAATCTGCGAATAAAAGTAACCGGTTTTATAACGGACTACAATTTTTGATGATAAAGTGTTCGTGTTCATTTTTCTACGAGATGCATATAAACGCTTGCAATTGTTAGCGCATAATATATTTATAAGAAAAATACCAACAAATTACATTTCACCAACAATTGAGATGGTGTAAGGGAAGGAATACAAAACATCGTGTATATAAAACTCAAGAATAGTAAAATAAAAACTGGGTAAAATAAAGTACTTCTTGTATAACTGATTCCTTGAAATCTAAATGGATTTTTTTTAAGTGCTCGCTACGATGGTTTGCAATAATTTTGAAGAATCCTTTTTGAAAAAGGTGAAAACTGTTTCACGGGCCCCGACCAATATTCCGATGACTTCAATTTCTTTTAGGCTTGACTTTTCAAAGGAGGGTATCGTTGGATCATAGATCCTTTGTTTTTCGATGTTCACGTTTTCTGGCTGCCCTTGGTAACATTAAGTGCGTCTTTAGACTAAGTAGATCCTCCTGAATCCGAGAATACCTGTTACCAACTCGAAATATTCAAATCTGAAGTTGGCATCGAAATAAGCTAAAACAGTTGTTTCTGCCAGATGTTTTTGACCGCTTGACCAAATAATCGTAGATTTTATGTCTCAGTCCCGAAATTAGCTAGTTCAGAGCAGCTTTCGTATTGTGAGTGTGAATCTGATTGCCCTTTAGCATGGCATTCCTCTTACTATGTACCAGGTTTACCGCATCAAAAACAAAGAAGAGGTCAACATTTTCAACTCAGTAAAGTTTTATAATTAGTCCCAACATAGACCGAGTCACTGTCTTTTGAATCACGAAAATGCGTACGTAACGCTTCGGATGATATTCCCCAAAGTAACAGACCGTGTCTTGATCTAGACTGAAACTCTGAAAAATATATACTTGCCACAGATGACATGCTTAGAAATAGCAAGCTACAAATAATATTTTAAATGAAAAATATTGATGCCAAGTCTCTAAACTATTCACATGACCTCAAACACACACCGTTCTAGGTGTTTCCCTCACGGGCGTGAGGCTGGTAGCGCACTTCTACTTGAAAGGATGCAAGGATCAGTTTTAAACGGCAGGAAGACACCATGGGGTCCTTATACCAAACCAAACAAGGGAGCCGCACATGCACAGAGTTTGCAAGAATACGTCAAAGGGATGAGCATACTGAGTTCCAAAAGCTACTGAAAACACAAGAGGCTTATTGGAGCCCAAAACGACACTTGAAGACACAAAAAATCATTGCTCACTGTTGCCCTAAAGAAGACACAAAAGAAGACACCGATATCTGCACCCGTCACCAGTTTGTCAGTTTGACATAGATACGAGGTAACAAAACTCACAGGTTTGGTTGCTAATGATATGAAATGGGCCAAATGCCAAGTGAACAGCCAAGCCCGGCTGGTATCGGTCAGAAAAAAAACAACTGCAGACTTATTTTTGATTTTTTTATTGTGTTGACAACTTCCTGCTGTATTTAGTTCAGATCAATCGGATAGATTTTGACCAGTTGAATGGTAAGGCTTTTTACATTGACATTTTCGATTATTTGACAAATGTCAGAGAAATACTTTCGATTATTCTGGATACAGTTTTTCAAGGGCTTTCAAATGACATATTGCGAGTCAAGTTTCGTGAGAACTAGCTTGCCATCTTCTGATAGTGACACTTCTGTTTAATAGATGACAGCCACAAACTAATGGGCTCATTCCACAGCAGAACCACATATCCACTTACCAAATTTCAAGGCATCGAATCAACGGTTCGGCAGTTATCGTGAAAGATTATACAGACACATCCGCAGACAGAGAGACACGCAGAAAGGCGTCATTCTGGAAATGGCCTTAACACGTTCACTGTCCACTGCGTAAAAAGCTACGTATTATCCCCAAGTCCCCAATCCCCTCTGTTCTCTTTTTCTCTTCTCAGACGTCCTACGACCCATATGTGTGTCGCATTTTGCTGGTTTTGCACTGCATGAATTTTCCAAGTGAAGTCCACAATGCTCTACACAAGAACATGCACACAAGTCTTCAATTCAAATGTATCAAAAAATATTGTGTGATGCGACCCACATATGGGCGCAGGACTCATAGTTACGTCAAACAATGTCCCACATGTGGGTCATAGGACAGTGAACTTGTTAATTGTCTTGGGGGACCCCAAAATGAATGTATCCGTCGAAATCTCAAAACATTTTTCTGCGCGCTTACAATACTTTCCCTTCCATGTTGATGGAGGACCGGGAAAGTGAAATTGTCTTTATCGAGATATGAAGCCCTCAGTTGAGTCTAAGTATGGCAAATAGTTGGAAACGACACCAAACTTGGAAGAAATTGACCTAATATCAACAAAATAAGAAAATTGCTAACAAATGTCAAAAGTTCTCCGGCTAGCCCCTCCCTTTGGTCTAGTGACACTTGGCTAGTCAATTTGGTACTACAAGAACCGAGTGGATCGACATGCGGTGTATTTGGGTTCGAATGAAGAACAGGTTGAAATTTAAGCATATTTTTGGTGATTTTACCCTCTTCCCTGTTGCAGCTTTCCTGTCAAAATTTCTAGTTCATAAGAGGCACTTCCATATACTTCAAAGTCCAAGTACCTCAGAATGCTTTGTTACCTAAATGTTACATAAAATGCTCCTTGGATATGAACTATTGAAACATTGTTATACCGGGTGTTTATAAACGTTTGTTATCATATCGCCTTTGAAATCTTCTATCACTCTTTCAAATCGTGCCTTTCACTGCGACTTTTGGCCTGACCAAAGCCTGCCGCGATCACAGACGTTTATAAACAACCGGTACTTAGTCTAAAGGATAGAAAATCGTTCTCTGTCATTCCAGGAAAGAAAATCGTAGTAGTTTAGTTCGTGCTTTCCTTCCTGGTGTACCGTTATTGCCGTTGTGGATTCATGTCGTCTTGTCTTCTGTTTCACCTGCAATTTTTGTGTTGTCGCCGTGTGTCTTCAATTGCGCATGGGTCCATTGGCCAAGAACAGAAATCGCGTCAACAGGTGCGTGAAAATTAGACGTATCATACAAAGGTGCGTCGTGTTCCCTGGGATAGCGCCATGTTCCTTGGTTCGTTCCTACAATATGTCCGAGTACCAGGACCCAGACACCTGTCTTATTCGTTGTGTTTTCGGCCTACATCTTCTTTTCAGTTGGATTCAAATGAATGGGTACCGCAAGTCCTGTGATACTTTGGAAGCTGCCACGAGTCCTTCACAGCTCAACTTCTTCTGTCTATGCGTTTTATATGTTTAGAGTACTCAGTGCGTTGTACATCTTCCATCTTTGCTTGAGCGACTGAGTATACCTATTCATTAGTACTTCACAATAGGAACTGTACAATTAATTCAGGAACGAGCAAGAATCACCGAGACTAACATTTGTTAGGCATTTTCTAAATTGTCTGATGACAATGATGCCGGTACGACTGAGCGGTATTGAGCGGTACATACCCATAATGCATTTCATTTTATTACTAGCGTCCAATACAGTCATAAGAGTCCTAGGTGAACTTTGGTTAATAAAAGTAACAAGTCGTAGAGCTATCGTCATATTTAGAAGAAATTCTCATAGTAGTCTGATAGCAGCAATAAGATTTTTTCTCTTAGACATTCTTCTTGTTCCCGAACTCAGAACTATGTTGGAGTTTGGCAACTTGAGTTTCGTACAACATTAAATTTTGAACTGTTTGGGACTTCTGAAATGTGCTATATACGGCAGGACATGGAGCTGAGAGAGCAACATAGAGAGAGAAAGAGAGGGTATTGAGGCATGGATTTGGATCTCCCCCAGAGCCGCGGACGACCCTTCATTTGAACTAAACAAATCCGGGCCGCCAATAAATCACCGGCGAGCCGTTCCCGCCGCCGCCACCGGGGAAAAGCCGGAGCTTTCATAAAACTCGCTTGGCGCTCGCTCCTCACCGCCGCCACCGTGTTGGGCTTCCAATTCCAATTGAAATTGTTTCGTGCGCTGCATGCCCTTCCCTGTCTCTGCACCTCAGGTGGATATAAACAACACATATTGCATCAGGGATGTCGTTAGATCTTACTGCAGCTCCTGAATTGTTCTGTACTATATACCTACCAAAAATATGTAGGTACAATATCCGTAATAACTAATAAACCCGCGCTGACAAGGAATTTAATATAAAAATGCCTAAATATGCAGCGGTTCATACCTAGACATTTTTCGTATACCTACAACATTCTCGCACTCTTGCCATCCTTTTCATATTTCTACCGCTGGCAATATTATATACCGAGCGGAGAAAAATAACGAATGACACTCCGTGTAAGATTTTCATATGGATCATGAATTCAACTATAGCAAGGTATATGACACCTTGAAGCTGTTCTGGAGGGTTAAACTGAAACTCAGATACCTGCCACCTAACACAAAATGTCAACTGCATCTTTAAAACCGAGAGTGATTGTTTTGTGCTTGAAAGTTCAGATATAGGGGAGGATTGTCGCTATTCGCCGCGGACCGATGTTTGCATTTGCTTTATGCCAAAACTCTTTTTTTGTACCCCTTATAGTGAGCTTTTAGACCTGTTCAATTAATTTTCGTGCGGGGAAAAAATCAGATAACGATGGATATATCCATTTTGAAGTCCTCCTCCCCCCTCACAATGAAGATCATTCTCAGAGTCATAGGTATAGCCCAGTCAAATTGAGCAACAAAGGGCCAAAACCCAAAATAAATTCGGAAAGTGATTCCGGATTCCGGAAAGCCGGGAAATTGAATTCAAGAAGGCTTGGAAATTTTTCAGAACCCAGAAAACTAAAATATTTACATCAGAGTAGATGAGTAGATATTCGAAATGACTAACCATTCATTTGCACACATAATCGTGCTTTTCTCAACAGACTCAATCCTAAGCTCAATTCTAAATCCGTAATCATTTGTTGTATACATACGTCGCAAAAGCCTCTTGAATTCCGTTTCTAAGCTCTTCCTCTGTATTCATGGGCTGCCTGTAGACAACGTTTTTCAGATGTCCCCAAAGAAAAAATTCACAAGGGTTCAAGTCAGGAGACTGCGCAGGCCAACGTCGTGGATCACCTCGTCCTATACAACTGTTAGGATACTGTTGGTCCAAAATGGCGCGCACTGCCTGAGTGAAATGTGGCGGTGTCCCATCGCCGTCGTGCTGAAACCAGCCGTTGGCACGGAGAACGAGTGGTACTTGTCTCATCTTATAATTCAGAAAGTTCATTTTTCAGAAATTCTGCATAGACAGCTCCTGTTAGGCGTGCCGGAAATTAAAAAAATCCAATCTAGAAAAAAAAAAGATTGAAATACTAGGTACCTATACCTGCTCATTAATTCAGACTGCTGATATACCACAATCCCTCAACAGGCTAGTCCAAGAATATCTTGAAAATCTCTGTTTAAAGGATCTTGAAAAAGTAGCCCTTGGATTTTCCTCTGCCCAAATTTGCCAATAATTATAACAGCCTTGCCTGCCGAATATCAATTGGCCCAAAAATGAAATCCGTGAAAAAAAAAGTTGCTCAAGTTCTTCTTGATTCAGCAGCCACGTGCAGAATTCCCTGTTAGCCTTATCTACGTTTGTGAATGCTGTATTCAGGGTGATTCATGAGTGACCTTACATAGGCTAATGGGAGATAGAGGACTTCGAGGCGAGTCAGGAAGCAGGATCCACAGAAGAAATTTTGTCTTCTCTATTGGTTACGATGATACAGGGTGTTTTGTGTGTTTCGTATGAAACTTTGATAAGTGATATTTCTGAAACGGCTTGAGATATTTTGTTGAAATTTACCAGTGATATTTCTCTGTTGGAACTTATGCAGGAGACATACCGGGTAAGTCGAAATCCACGACCGGGCTAGAAAAAATGTGCACGTTTTTCATTCGCTCAAAAAGTACATTTACTGACCGCTTTTCTGAAAAAACTGCTTTCGGATTCGAAAAGCTAAGGAAAAATGCTCCAAGAATCATCCTTCAATTCATATGGCACACCTGAATCGTTTTGACTATAAAATTAAAAGTAAAATTTGTGGGTATATAAGTTTCCATTATCGACCGGACATAATCGACTCATTGTTTGATGGAATTCATTCAAATTCATTTTTTGACTTGTCTCTGTTGAATAGAAGGGCTTGGTTAAGAGAAAAATTCCATAGCTGTAGATTTTTTCACGACCAAATCGAGTCTAATTTGGTGTTTCACTCACGATTTTGTCATAAAAAAAAGGTCGGCTCTGGAATTTTTTCTTTCAACCAAGCCCTTCTATTCAACAGAGACAAGCCGAAATAGGAATTCGAATGAATTCAATCAAACAATGAGTCGATTATGTCCCTCCAAAAATTGAATATTACCCATAAATTTCACTTCAAATTTTATTGCCGGAACCCCGGAACGGTTTGGGTATGCCATCTAAATTGAAGAGTGATTCTTGAAGCTTTTTCCTTAGTTTTTCGATTCCGATAGCAGTTTTTTAGAAAAGAGGTCAGATAATGTACCTTTTGATCAAATAACAAAGGGGTACATTTTTTCTAGCCTGGTCCTGGGTTTCGACTTAACCGGTATGGCTTCTGGGCAAGTTCCAACAGAGAAATATTACTGGTGAATTTCAACAAAATATTTTTAGCCGTTTCAGAAATATCGCTTATCAAAGATTCATACGAAACACACTAAACATAGTACAGTATCTTCGTAACCCATGGAGAAAACAATTTTTTTCTGTAGATCCTGACTCGCCTTGAAGTCCTGTATCTCCCGTCAGCCTATGTATGGTTACTCATGAATCACCCTGTTATACACGAGTGTGATTGATACAGTTGTCGTTGCTCACTCCTCAAATGTGTTATGAACTTCTGCTAAAATCCAGTTGGTCTGCAACTTCTTCGATGCTCCTGGTACCCATCTTAGTCAAAATCATTCAGAATGGCTTCCTCATTTCAAACAATGCGCACGTTTGTTGGACCACCACTAGCTCCATTTCTTGGGATAACTTGACCGATCTCTTGCATTTTTACGATTGCTTCCATAATATGACTTTATCATCAGGACGATTTCTGTCCGGAAAACGTTTCGAAAAAAGTCTGGTTGCCTCCCTGGCGTTACGCTCACATTCCCCGTGAATTATAATCATTTCCACTATTATGGTCAAATTTGAAAGATCGTGGCTTTGACGTTTTCTGCGACTCACAATAAGGTTTAATTTGACACTGATATCTTCCGAAAGCTCGAAGCCGACCAATCTCTTTCTAGGAAGATTTTTATTTTATTAGAAGCCTAGCAACGTGAAATTAAGGCAACACACCTCAAAGGTGCAGGTCTCTGATTGGTTAACTTTGCTTCGTCTTTTCCCGAATACCATTTGAGACAGATTTTTTTCTTCAGTATTACACACTTGATTGCCGTCTAGTTCTGCCTCATTCTCTCTGCGGCGCGAGTCCTGAGACACTTGTATAAATACAGGATGATCCAGGATTATTCTGAAAAATTTCAAGAATCGATAGAGCATGAGAAAGCAATAATGGAAATTCCCTACAAAAGGCCCAGTAGCGTAGATTTTGGGGGGCTGCCTCTTCTTACCCCCATATTTTCGACGTCACTAGATTTTGTTGAAAAATCATCAGAATTTTTTATCCTTATTGAATTTAGAAGTAGAAGCTTGTGTGTTGAATTTTCATCTGATCAGTGGTTTCGGAAATACTAAGAGTTTAAAGAGATATTTCAAAAACACCCGAGTACACGGTACTCCTTATTTTCATTACATTTTATTTCGAATCGATAACTTAGTATCTAACACGACAGAAACAAGCATTCTCAAAACTTCTCCAAATGCATTTCCTTGGCAACCAAACACATTCGACAACTATTTTTCTGTCATGAGTTTCAGGCATTCCCAGGTTTTTCACCTTCAACTTTGACGGGCTATATCTCTGCGCTTTGAGGGGCCATCCAACAGTACATACTAATAACTGAACTTGAAGGTAAAATGCTGATTATCGAAAAAATGTACAATAGACCGGAGAAGTGATGACGTCACAACATGGCAACATGGCCGGCGGTTGACATTTTCTGGAGGCCAACGTCACATGAACGTGACGTTTTTATGTTTGGTTGTGTTTGGCATGACATTTTCTGAAGGTTTACAACAAAAGTCACAAAAGTCAGTGCAAAATGGCAGTGAGCATTGCTGAAATTGTCAGCCTAAGAGACAGCCAGCGTCATACAGGCGGACTTGGTTGCAAAAAGGCCAGACATAGCCCAACTCATTGACAGAGAGCTGCGCAAAGCTGCACTCAGAATCACCAGTGCCTACAGAACGGTTCCGCATGATGCAGCACGAGCGCTCTCGGGTATCCCACCCTTCGCCCTGATGCTTGCGATTAGAGGAAACAAGCCTAGGAGTGCCCACCAGCAAACCAGAAAGCAGGAACAAGGCCAGAGAGCAGTTCGTCGAGCAGTGGCAACGGCAGTGGAACGCCTTGGTTCAAAGTTGGATGAAAGAAATACTGGGGAGCCTCAAAAGCCTCAGCGCCAGGACAACGCGGAACACGCTCGTTTTCATTGTAATGGTCCATCAAGGCAGCGAGAAGACCTCGAAGAAAAACTGGGCAGGAGAATCGCCGTCGACAATCTCGTTCATGAGATGCTCAGAGGCAAAGAGCAATGGATCGCAGTTTATAGTTAGCAGTTTTTAGTTTATAGCAATATAGTTTGATTTCCTCCACCTGATATAGCCCAAAATATGGATTTTTTTTTTATATCCATTTCCGTTATTTACCTTCGTAAAAATTTGACAAACACATGACAAACACAAACAGAGAAACTTCAAGTGCATGCCACGTGCCGTGCATCCACGAACCTGTCGCACCCCACGGTCATGTCACGTTTGACGTTGGCCTCCAGAAAATGTCAACCGCCGGCCATGTTGCCGTGTTGTGACGTCACACTTCTTCGGTCTATTGTTCTTGACGCATTGTTGATTTTCATAAGTTGATAAATGGCGTAACACATAACATTACGACTCACGAGATGTTTACTGCTATCATTCCCGATGGCGTAAAATGGCTTTGGAACCGAAGGGGCCGTAAAGCGCAATGCCGTCTGGAATCCCACAAACGTCTTTTCTTAAATATAGATCGGCGTTTGATCATTTATCAAGACGTTTGACTGCAGTAGTAAAAACCCGTAATAAAGTCACCCAGGTATAAAATTATGAACCCGATAATGGCTTTGCGGCGGGGCTACTCTTTGCATATAAGTATAGCGTTGCGGAACGGGGAGGTTGAGACTCGTTATTGGGCCTGGGAGTGAGCCGAAGCCATCATCCCGGTCTAGCACTATAATAACAATTACCCTGATAACAGTTGTTGTTATAATAAAAAGACTAATCCTACGGTAGTAGCGGTAGCGCAGAATAATCATCATCTTATATTCGGAAGGGAAGACGGCCAAGCCCCGGAGCAACGAAAACATATTACCTGGTCCGTAAAAATGTTCAAAAGATAGCTTCTAATAAGAAGGTATGAATAAATGTTTGAATGATTGAACTGGAACAAGTGGCACGATCATCGGTCATGCATAATTGAATCCAACAAATTGAATATGTACTTCTAATTTAGACGCTATCATAGACCCATCAGTAAGTAGGTACAAAAATACTTACTCGATGTAATGGCATGTATTATCTGGACTATCTGGTGTAGGAGGATGCTGTCCGTTGTTCACCCAAGGTGGCAGATATCGAAGACTATATAAACGACCCGTATATACGATTGGCAGTATCGGGGGCGGCTAAGTGGTATGTCGTGTCGTCGGCAGGTGTTCCAGATTCGCTCTTCTACCACGCCGTTAAAGGTGCTGCTAATTTCCACAATTAAAAAGACATTCACTTATAGTCGAGCGAATCCGATAACCCAAGGTCTGGCGGGCGACTGGTGCTGCTATCTGTTTGATTGAGCACCGGACTTCGGCGAAATGACGCCGCGGAAGGTCTTATCTAATGCAAATTGGTTGCAAATGTTGCATCCGCATTAATGAAGACTTGAATTATAAATATGGGAATGAAGGAGGCAAGGGTGACTCGTGACTAAACATGGGGTAAGCGAGGGAGAGTTTGCAAATTGCTCAATCGTGACCCAACTTGAGTGAAACTGGTAGTCGACCCAAAAATCATTGATGCTTACAAATGCCAAGCCTGGTGAATCCCGGTTCCTAATTCTTGTAGTGGTACTGAAATATTTGTTATAAACTGGAACCTGCATGGCGTTGAAGATTTCTGCGGGCTCTTTCCAGTGGTGCCGTGACCAAGATAGTTACGACTTTTAGTTTGAGCCTTTGAGCCCAATGAGTTTCAAGTTTGACTTTCCATTTTCAGCTAGAATATGGAGAAAAGCTTATCAGATTATTTTATCCTATTATTACCAACATTTTATATCTATACTTTGTCCTTCTCTTACCCATACTACCGAATATCCGGCAAAGATCCTAAATTCCAATTCCCAATCAATACAAAAGACGTCTGCCTATCAGCATTCGACACTTCGACAGACAACCATTTCTACTACGTAGTTCGTATCTTTTATCGTTGAATATTGCATAAGTACCTACTCTGTTACTTT
Organism: Anaspis maculata; assembly: GCA_949128115.1. Lineage (NCBI taxonomy): Eukaryota > Metazoa > Arthropoda > Insecta > Coleoptera > Scraptiidae > Anaspis > Anaspis maculata. The sequence continues at coordinate 52,601,237 of OX421961.1, read as the reverse complement.
GTTGAAATGTTGGAAACAGAAGTTTGATACATTAGGTCTAGGTAGCAATAAATGAGCATGAAGATCTTTTCTTAACCATCAACTACTATAAGCAGCATAATATGGACATGGATGCGCGACTGGATGGAATCCAGCAATCTTCACGGAGGAAGGAGTGGAGCCAAGGGAAAAGAAAAGTCCTTAAATTGGCCATCACGGCCGTCGCAAGTGTAAAACCTTTATGGGCCGTATATTGTCGGAATTAAGAACGAAACATATTGGATGTCGCCTTCTCCTCTGCACATTTACATACCGGTTCGAGTCGCAATCATAAAAATAATATGATAATAATCGCATTCGGTGCGAGTGAAATATGCCGGCGTTGTTTTTGTTTATTTGTTGAATTAATCGAGGCCTACCTCTGCTCGGACATACACTTTACGTTGGCTCGCAGCTTTGTTATGAAAATTTCAACTGGAAACACTACTCGCCTCTTGTAATTTAAGCACTTAGGCGTTATTATTTACGCGCCGGGATGCGAATAAACACGCCGTGTAATGGCCAGTTCTCTTTCTTCTCCGTGTAGACTGTAGAGCCAACTACACAGAGCTGGGGATGCCTTGCCTACCGCCGGTTTACTCTCTACGCTATGGATAGAAAGAAGGCTCAGTGGTCGTGTGTGTCGGAAATCGCGCCCCAGGGGGCGGCCGAATGCAAGGCTCGTAATATTGCAAGAGTGACTTTCCACCATTCAGAATGGGCCGTTTTCTGATATTGAAAAATGCCACTTTCCCACACGTGCAGGCAAATTACAGCCGGTAGCCAAGCCCATCTGAGATCAGGACCAGAAGATCACACACGGATAATAAGTGTTTTATATACCCACTCGAGTCGCACTCGACTATTAATTTCGACAATAAATTATTAAAGCCCGTGGTACGTAGATAATAGGGATGTGAGAAGTGATGGATACTGTCTACTCAAATCGTAAAATTTCTACTAATTGGCCGCTATATGTTACGACTTGAATGGCTTTGTAACTGAGGGTCCTATTGATAAATTTAAACCGATCTCCTTTGGGTGCTGTTCCAGTGGTGGCGGCTCCTTGTTCGGTATCATTAGCGAAGCGTTTCAATGAAGATTTTAAAAGATTCACGAGCACCGGGGTATAGCATCTCTGGCACAAGAGAAAGAAATCTGCCAATTATCATTGAAAGACGGTCGTCTGGTCGTCTTCCTAGACGTGATGAAGCAGTACGAGATGAAATGTTCAATCGGTAACTACTTGTATAGATTCCGACAATGATTCAGGTAATAAGTATTTCTCTTGTAAGAATGTCTAAACAACGCGCGAGGTGACAGAAGCAAAGTTTGAGAAATTAAAACTCCATCGTGTTTCCTCCTCCGATCGTCAGCGTGATAATCTAACTCAGTCCTACGTCAAATTAACGTCTAGGTACCAGAGATACAAAATTGAGGCTACAAGGAAATTTAATACATAATGAAGAGACGGGATGAGAAACAGGACAAGCTTTGGTTTAGGAGTACAGGGTGGACCACCGAGATTCCCCCCCCCCCCCCCTGTTGGAATTTTTCCCGTAGAATTCAAATTTGAACACCTTTTTTTTGTATCTTATAGTAAACAGGATGTTTCAAAAAACCATTCAATTTTTTTCGACACCTGGTATCTAAATATTAGATATACCGTGTGATCATTTGAAAACTATCCACCTGTAATAACTCCCGATTCCTAGTGAAAATGTCTTCGAGCAAAAACAGATCGATTTTTATATCGAGAGGGACATCTAAAACATACATTAGCGATTTTCTATCTTCAGCCCCCTCGCCCCCACCTACCTCAACTTTAAAATTTCAAATGACATTACTTATTTTGCGATACATTAAATTGAACAAAATTAGATTCTCTTTCTGAAAATATATTTTAACATTTTTTAAACCCACCCCTCTTTCTCCCTAAATTCTCTGAGTGTCCAATTAAATATTCTTGACCTCTCAATTCTCTTCAATGCAGTCAACGTCATCCTGCACAGCATCGGAAGAGAAACATTTCTATGGAGAAAGTGCCACTCAAATTCACCCCTTTGCTCCCCCCTCCTCACCTTGAAAATCTAAAATGACAAAACCTACTTTGTGATACATCAAATTAAAGGGAATCGAATTCTCTCCCTGAACACAATTTTTTCGAAATTTTTAAAACCCCCGTTTTCTTACTAAAATACTCCAAATGTCCAGTTGAATGGGGGAGGGGTTGAAAATTTCAAAAAAACTGTTTTTAGAAAGAAAATTCAATTTCCTTTGATTTGATGTATCACAAAGTGGGTAGTATTTTGTAAAATTTCAAAGTTGAGGTGGGGGAGAGCAATGGGGTGAATTTGGGTGGCACTTTTCCCACCGAAAATTCTCTTCTTTGAAGCTATTTAGGATAAGGCTGACTAAACTGAACAGAATTGAGGGGCCCAGAATTAGTACAGGAAAAATAGTAAAAAAATCGGCAAAACCTCGGAATAAATATGGACGTCATGAAAATTTGATATTCTGTTCAGAATTGAGTGCTCTACAACATATCCAAAATCGCACTCGGGGGTTTTGAGTTATTGGAGGGGGGGTGAAAAATTGCAGGTAAAAATGGAGGGGATGGAACCCGTCAATCCATTGGATGCGAATACATTATAGTTCGACGTATCATATCCCCTTGATACCATTTTGGCACAAAAAGTGTCCATCATTGTTGAAGGGGAGTAGTGGGAGGGGCGAAGCTCTGCTAGGTGGTCCATTTTGTTTTTCCGGACATGTAGAACCGATCACGACAAGTTTGGTATCTTTTCCGACTAAATTCAATCTCCTGAACTCGTATTCGATGTGTAAATTCGAATGAAAACAAGTTTGAACAAGTTAATTTTAGAAAACTTGTTTTTTCTTTGACAATTTTGACGAATTTTTGTTTTACTGTTGGAGGTGTTCATTTTTAGAAAATTTTCAGGGACCATTGAATTGAAGTGTATTCTCCACAAAATTCATCGACTCGATGTATAATTTTGTTTCTCGAGTTTAAAAAATCGATTTGAACTTGAGCCGGCACGGCGTGTCGTCTACTATTGACCAGAACACTGGAGTTCGATAGCGATAACGATGCGAGCCACACGTTTTTAACGGCCGCTCCGCACAAATGCAGGCAAGTGAAAGTAAAGAAAAGAGAAAACGACTAGACGATTCCGACCCCCTCATTCAGGAAGAACTGGAGAACTTCAGCAAGAACAGAAAAATAACTAGTAGTCCCGTCAAGGCCATGGGAAAGAACGAAAAAGACGACGATGAGCTGAAAAGTATGGTCAGGAGGCTGCTAATTGAATCAGCTGATATCAAGAAGCAAGTCGAACACATACCAAAATTGGAGGAGGGAATAGAGGAGCTGAAACATGCATATCAAATGATGAAAGAAACATATGAGATAAAGGAGAAAAGATGGGAGGAGGAACGAACCAAAATGCAGAATCAAGTGACGGAATTGGCAAGAAGACTGGAAACAATGGAGAAGAGGGAGAAAAGAAAAAATATAATTATTACTGGATTGGAACCGAAGAAAGTGGAACAGGGGAACATGCTGGAGCTTGTGCGAGTTTTTTTCAATGAAAAGTTCGGCGTACAACCTGAGATTTCGCAAGCATACACTGTTGGAAAAAACAAACAAGGTCAAGCGATAACACTGGTGAGCTTCGCCAACACTAACGAAAAAGAAAACATTATGCGGAAAAGAGCATCATTGAAGGGATCCCAGGTGTACCTGAACAACGATCTAACGAAGAACGAGAGAACAATACAACAAAGAATTTCCCGGCAAGCCAATGAATACAGAAAAGAAGGTAAAATATGCAAGATATTCCACCGGCGAATCCAGGTAGACGGAAGGATGATGGAATGGGACGATGCCCGGCAATCGCTTGTCCCAAAAAACGAAGAAGGAAAAGAAGAACAGTAAAGCGCAAGAACAGGCATTCACCGACACGTTCTCGACTGGCAAAACTCTTCTGCTGGAATATGCAGGGGTGGAACAACATCCACCGCCTTGAAAAAGACCAAATGAATGAACTAGCGGAGAACGATGTTTTGTGTTTGTGTGAAACTTTCTTAACGAGTGACTTAAAAATTGAAATGTGCCCAGTTTACCTCAAGAAACACATTGTCGTTTCCCAAAACGCTGTAAAAGAAAAAGAAAAAGGAAGAGGAAGCGGTGGACTTGCTGTGATTATAAACAGGGAATGTGTTGCCAAAGAGAACGGTGTGGAAATGTTTAAGGTTTTGGAAAGTAGTAGTAGTTGGATTTTTGTAAGATTTAAAAATAGCATAAATAATTTGTTTTATATTGTAGGGATAGTTTACTTAAAGCCCAGTTTGAACTTTAGGATAGCTCTGGAAATGCTAAGCGATTCCTTATTTGATATACGGGGTGCACACCCAGGAGACACTGTACTTATTTGTGGGGATTTTAATTGCAGGATAGGGGAACGAAACCAGGTGGATGAGCTGTTGGTCTCTGCTAATCCAAATTTGTTTCATGTCAGAACCACACTTGACACGGTACTAAAACCTGAGGGAGCAGCACTGGCGGACATGATGGAGGAGCACGGCCTTTTAGCTTTAAACGGCAGAACCACAGGTGATGTTCCCGCACAGTTCACGTACGTAAGTAAGTTGGGAAATTCGGTCATAGATTTTATTTGGGTGAGTGTTGAGGATGTTGCAATTGTGGAGTCTCTTAAGGTGGGAAATTATCTGGTATCCGATCATCATCCGTGTCAGGTTTGTTATGTGCTTATCAATCCCGTCCACCTACTGAATAGTTCGAATTCTTGCAAGTCTCCGTGCCGCACAAAAAACGTTTTGATTATATCTGAAGAAAGAACGCGGGCTTTTTCTAATATTATGAAAGAATCATGCAGACTAGGTTTTAGAGACAAAAATAATGATAACGCTGACGCTTTTTACGAAAACTTTTTATCGGCGGTAAAAGAATGCGCTGGGTTTTTGAATTTATATAAACAAATTAAAATACATTCTGATAATTCTACTCCCAGAAATCACCAGTGGTTCGACGAAGAATGCCAAAAACAGAAAAAGCTGGTCGGTCGCTTATTTCATGAATTCAAGAGGCATAATTTTGATCATGACGCTAGAGTAAAATACCTAAATGAAAAAAATAAATACAGACAAATTATTATTGCAAAGAAAAAGGAACACCAGGACAAAACAGAACGTAAATTTAATAATTTGCATAATCCTCAGCAATTCTGGGCCGCCTATAGAAATTCGACGAGAGTGGGTAGGAGACAGACTGATTTGGGCTTGACATTATTGGATTTACAAATATTTTACACTGACTTCTACAAAACAGGTCCTACAGTCATAGAGCCAAGTTTTTCAGACGTTAGACACCCTTATCTTGATAAGGGAGTTTTCCAAGTCAGAAATGAACAGGGCTTTAGCTCAAGCAAAAATGAGAAAAGCTTCGGGCAGTGACGGTCTTGGAAACGTAGTCTACAAATCTCTACCAATCGATTGGATTGAATATCTCAGGCTAATGTTCAATAAAATTCTGCAAACAGAAAAATTTCCAAGGAAATGGGGAAATGTAAAATTGCAGCATTTATACAAAAAGGGTGATCCACAGCACGTGGAGAATTATAGACCAATTGCACTTCTCAATAGTATCTGTAAAATATTCACTTGTATATTGAACAACCGAATTATGACGTATGCCGAAAGCGCTAGAATATTACCGGAAAGCCCAAATGGATTTAGAAAAGATAGGTCTTGTCAAGATAATATATTCGTGTTGGATGCGGTTATAAAAAACCATTTGCGTTTGCAGGGCAGGAAGGTGTACGCTGTGTTTATTGATTTTAGAAGGGCCTTTGACACAGTCAATCATGAGCTTCTTTGGGAAGAACTATTCAAACATGGAATTAGCTCAAAAATTATCAGAACAATTAAAAGCCTTTATACCAACGCAACTATACTACTGGAGGCCGATTCAAACAGTACAGTCAGGATCAATATTTCAAGGGGTGTACTGCAGGGGGACTGTCTGAGCCCCAGCCTTTATATATTGTTTACTGGTCAACTTGAAAAATATCTACTGAGTAGGGGTGCGAGGGGGGTGTCTTTGGACGGAGGCGGTGACATTTTGACGTTGCAGTACGCGGATGACATCGTAATACTCGCGGATTCTCCTTCAGCTCTACAAAAAAACCTGGACATTCTTAGTGATTACTGTAGCGAAATGAAACTTAATTTAAACCCCGAGAAATCAAAAATTATGATTTTTAGAAGAGGAGCAAAATCAAAACAATATACTTTTACATTTGAAAGCAAGATCATTGAAGTTGTAAACAGATATCAATACTTGGGAGTAACTTTTAATTTTAACGGCTCATTTAACGAACATGTGAAATCAATAATTACCAAGAGCAATATCACAGGAGGAACTATCAGAAGAATTATCGTCAAAAATAACATTACGGATTGGAGATGCATCAATAAACTATATCGCAGTATTTTGGTTCCCACCTTTACGTATTGCGTCACCACCTGGGGTTTAGCACACGCGTCGGAACTTGAAAGACTGCAGCTCGGTTTCTTCAAGAAGCTTTTTTATCTGAAGCAAAACACAGCCAGTAGCATTGTTAGGGTGGAAATCGATGTGCATAGAGTAATAGTTGTCTTGATAAAGGAAATATTGTCATATATACAAAAAGTTTCCAAAATGCCTGAGACAAGATTACCCTTGAGAGCGCTGCGTAGACTTTCTTGGCTTCACAATGCGAAAGCAGACGAAAAATTCAATTGGCTTAGCCGGGTTTTAGGTATTTTGAAGTCTTTGGGAATAGAACAAGAATGTCGGGGATTGCTCGGTCTCAGCGACGAGGAACTTTCTTCTGTCCTGTCAAGGGTAGAGACGGCCACAAGAGACGCAGACTGGAATAATATACTAATGTCAATAAACAACCCAAGCTATAAGTACATTAACTTTATAAACAAACCATTTAATTTATATGAGGAGAATATCCCCTTCCACCTTAAGAGACTTTACATGCAGCTTAGAACTTCTCTTGATTCAAACATGAAATTGTTCTTTGGAGGAATTACGTACGGTATTGAAGCGGGAACGATATGCACCATGTGCAACAAGAACTGCAGAGGAACTCTGGAACATATCCTGTTTGTCTGTCCATTATACAGGGAGTTCAGACATGAATTTTCTGGATGGCAGAGGGATGTGATTCAGGTTATGACAACCACCGACTTGAGGGTGGTAAAGGCCGTGTACCGATATCTGTCTCGTTGTCTGCGACTCAGGTCCTTTGTTCTTAGCGAGTGGTGACCTTTCAGCTCTTCTCATCTGGGATTTTCAGAATAATTGGGCGTGGGGAAAGAGTTACTTAATATTTTGAATTATTTACTTTATTAGTGGTGTTGTATTTGGTTTGGTCTGTTTTCTTTTTTATTTTTTTTCGAGCTTCTTGCTCAAAAACTTGTAATTAAGTTGAAAGAGCAATAAATTACTATTATTATATTATATATTATATTATATATATACTATTGACCAGAACACTACAGCATGCACCTTTAAATGAAAACACCTCAAACTATTGAAGAAATAACAACTCATCTTTGAAAATTGGAGGATTTGTGCAGAACTGAATTCCCTATAACATGAACAAAATCGCCATAAATCGCAGTGCAGGATTTCGAGTTATTCGAGGATGAGGATAACACTTTGACAAGATTCATACTCTATGAACTGTTACCTCCCCACTTAAATAACTCAAAACCCTGCAGTGCGATTCATGGCGATTTTGTTTATGTTATAGGAAATTCAATTCTCCACAGATCCTCAATATTTCAAAGATGAGTTGTTATTTCTTCAATAGTTTGAGGTGTTTTCATTTGAAGGTGCATGCTGTAGTGTTCTGGTCAGTGGTAGAGGACGCGCCGCGCCGGCTCAAGTTCAAATCTATTTTTTAAACTCGAGAAACAAAATTAAACATCGAGTGCATGATTTTTGTGGAGAATACACTTCAATTTAATGGCCCCTGAAAATTTTCTAAAAATGAACGCCTCCAACAGTAAAACAAAAATTCGTCAAAATTGTCAGAGAAAAAACAAGTTTTCTCAAGTTAACTTGTCCAAACTTGTTTTCATCCAAATTTACACATCGAATATGAGTTCAGGAGATTGAATTTAGTCGGAAAAGATACCAAACTTGTCGTGATCGGTTCGACATGGCCAGAAAAACAAAATGGACCACCTAGCAGAGCTTCGCCCCCCTACTACTCCCCTTCAACAATGATGGACACTTCTTGTGCCAAAATAGTATCAATGGGATATGATACGTCGAACTATAATGTATTCGCATCTAATGGATTGACGGGTTCCATCCCCTCCATTTTTACCTGCAATTTTTTACCCCCCCTCCAATAACTCAAAACCCCTGGGTGCGATTTTTGGCGATTTTGGATATGTTGTAGAGCACTCAATTCTGAACAAAATATCAAATTTTCAGGACGTCCATATTTTTTCCGAGGTTGAAATCCATCTTTCTTGCACTAAATATTGGAAGGGACACCATGCCCGGTTGCACGAACATGGTATCTAATTTTGCGACGTAGCAAATTGAATCGGGTTGCAGGAACAGGGTATCAAACGAGGTAGCAAACAGGCTGTGGCTAAGGTTATCACGCATTTGAACTACTTGCATCTTTTTATGCGTATGCACGTACCTAAAAGCGCTAAAAGGTCCGATTCGACACTTTATTTTGAACTTTCCAACGTCTCCGATTTTTATTCTTCTGAAGAAGAACAAGAAGTAGAAGATGCAGTTCGTTGTGTCATTGCCGATCAAAAAAAACCGTCTCGTAGATAAGATGTACCTACCTCGCGTCGCGAGCTGTCAAAGTCAAAGAAGCGTCAGGAATTTCAGAGGTTAACAGCATCATTTATTTCTTCGAGTTTTGAAGAATAATATGCAAATCATTGCGCCGAATTAAGGCATAAATCCATGCACAGGCTGTCGATCAGGTGAATATGACAAACTGCCTCCGTAAATGCTATTATGTCGATCAACAATTCTAGGTTCAGGCGATGGGAGTTACCGACTGAAATTGCGAACACTTGCTGGGTGCCTCCACGAGCCCTGTACCTGTACGGCGGAAACAAAGCTGTTGTTTACACCAAGAACGCGGAGCTCTTTATTGCAAAGTATTGCTCAGTCAAAGTATGAGTGCTTCGGTGACAACGATGAGTTACAGGAGTACTGGGACTGTGATCCCGTGACGAAACTTGAACAATTTTGGGCCGCTAGTGACACTGTATCAAGCATGTGTCAAGGTGATATCCAGTAGCTCCAGAACAGCTTTTGACGACAGGAAATACTGCAGGAGTCGTTGGCATGAGCAACAGCAAAGAAATTGAGAGAAAGGAATGAAACTGAATTCTGGATTTGTCAAGTTTTTCTTTGGTACAAAAATAGACCTCACACACTGAAAATGGCTGCCTCTTTTCTCTTGTCTTATTGTTTCTTGCCCTAACCCTTAGATGTGCTCATTTAGGTAGTTTAGGTCCCTTGCCCATCAGGTCCCAACACGACCCACGACTCGGCAACTGCAATAAAGAGTTAACTGGATCGAAACGTGTGGTGGACGGTTTGTTGTTGACTGGGCCGTCACAATATGTCACGCTGTATGCGTATCTAAAATGTCTGACTCGGCGCTTTCAGAATTTTCGGAAGTCTCCGAATTTTCCTCTTCTGAAGAAGAGCAAGACGTTGCAGGTGCAGTTCGTCGTGTAAATGCTGAGCGGAAAAACCTCTTCGAGTTTTACAACGACAAGGAATTTAGGGAGCGATATAGGTTCACGAAGGACAATGTGTTGCGGATCGTGGATCTCATCGGAGTTGCAGACCTAGAGCTATCTTCTTCGGTGTATTTCTTCTCGCGCACCATTTCCACTCTTCAAATTTGCTTGACTCTTGACAGCTAGACTTCAACTGTTTCAAATGTCCTCATACAAACAAACCTGTATAACTGATTGCCTGCACCCATCAGCCAAAATTCTCTATTTATGAGCACAAAATGTAAACCCAAACGTATACTCGGTTTGAATTAGGCACACCAGTGCTTTTCTCACTCACAATATCAGCTCAGCTTTCCATTCCCATATTTTATTCAATTTTTTGTTTGACATATTATGTCAGTCGTCACCCTAGACACTCCTTTTTTTACGCCTACAAATAGCCTACCATTTGATACCGAGTTTGGTACCGAAGCTAATTTGCGACGGAGCAAATTTTAGTTTCTTGCAACCGGGGGTCAGAGAATTTTTAGGGAGAAGGGAAGTAGGGTTGAAATTTTTGAAAATATTTTTTTCAAAAAGATAATTTAATTTTCTTCAATTTGATGTATCGCAAGGTAGGTAGTGTCATTTGAAATTTTATTTTTGGAATGGGTGGGGGCGAGGGGGCTGAAGATAGAAATTTGCCAATGTATGTTTTAGATGTCCCCCTCGATATAAAAATCGACCTGTTTTTGCTCGAAGAAATATAGACTAGGAATCGGGAGTTATTGCAGGTGGATAGTTTTCAAATGATCACCCGGTATGATTTGATATCTGAATCAGATCAAATGCAGAATACAGGGTGTTCACTTTTACAATTTTCACCCCAGATTTCTCCCCGCCAAACGATTTTTAAGAAAAAAGCCGGAACAGGTCGAATTTATCGATGAGAATTCGGCAATACGTGTCCTGAATGTCCTCATCAAAATAAAAATAGACCTGTTCCAAAGTTTCTCTTGAAAAAAATTGGACGGGGAAAAGAGGAATGAGAAATTTGGGGTGCATGGGAAGTGTGAAAAACGAGAATGAACAGCCTGTATAATATGATCTCATTCAAATATCAAATCATATATCTGGACTCAGAAGAAAAAGCCGCATCATTTCCAATATTTAGGTACAAGGAAGTTTTTTGCAACACCCTGTATACTAAACGATATAAAAAAAAATTGGTGTACAAATTTGAATTCCAAGGAATATAGGTTTGGTAAAAATTTCTGTCCCCACCACAACGTATTCCAACAAGAAAAAATTTAAAAAGGGGGGGAAATCTTGGTGGATTACCTGTACATTATCGAGCTTTTTAATAATGAAACAACAACAAAAATATGCTTGCTAACACAGTTATATCATCGGTTATATCTATAGCCAGTTCATTGTGGTAAATTAAGAAAACCTGAGGGCCAAGAATACGGTCGTTCGATACGGGGATTATTACCAGGGGTGTCTGCAGTTCGCCAGATTACTTACACGATGATATGCCTATAAATTAATTAGGCTGATGTGCTTAAACAAAGCGGGTACTAATTATACTTACTTTTATGGCTGTATTAGAACCCACCACTAGGCAATTCAGGCCGCCATTTGCCCGGTATGCAAATAGCCGCCCCGGATTTTACTTTTATCCGGATCGCATCGCTGAAACAATAAAGGCCTAGTCTGCACCTTTTAAATGCGCCACCACCACCACGAGCACCGCGATTTCCAGCGGGAATTATTTTCAAAGACGATAATGCACAAGCCGATTTTGAATTGGGTGTGTAATGGAAACCGAAGGGGAAGAACCGAGGACACAATGGAAACTTGAAACAAACCGTGCGCTTAAAATCTTTGCATTAGTAGTGGACAGGGAGCTGATGGTGCCTCAAAACTTACGTCATAATAAGGTACATGATTTCAACCCTGTAAATCTAATGTGCGTTGCTAAGGTTTGAAAATTTCTCTGTCTTACATGTCAGACCGGGAGCTTAAAACCCGGTTCGCACGGGCGGCAGATTCGCAGAAATTCGGCGATATACCGCTGAAATGCAATTGTTGTCATTGTTGTTATGTCAAAAACAGCGGCATATCGCCAAATTTCAGCGATATATCGCCCGTGCGGACTGAGCTTTAGGCTGGTGTAATAGGCTTGTCAATTCTCGAAAAATGGCCAAAGTTTACGTCATAAGGTACATGAATGAGACCAACAGGCTTTCGTGTGAGAACATCCCCTTAATTAAAAGTCGGGTCATAAGACATTTTTTTGGGGGCTCTTGGTCCATAAGACAAGTTTGAAATTTTCAAAAAGGGCCAAAATTCACCTCCTCCTGGAGACTTCTCCTTTGACATAATTTTAGGAATGGATACAATTGTCACATGTTTTTTCACGTAGGTTTCGAATCTGTTCGCTTACAGGGTGCAACATCGAAAGTTTTTTCGCAAAGCGTACACCCCATATTTCAACATGAAAATTGATTCCGTTTTTCATCCTGATTACAAATATATCTCACACTTAGTAGGCTAGTCAACAAAACGCCTGTGGAAAAATTGATAAATTTTGGTCTTTTTTTCAAAATTTCAAACTTGTCTTATGGACCGAAATCCCCCAAAAATTTTGGGGATGGGATGGGATTAAGGGGATGTTCCCACATGAAATCCTGTTGGTTCCATTCATGTACCTTACGACGTAGATTCTTGGATATTTTTTCGAAAATTGACAAGCTTATACCCGCCTAAAGCCCCCGGTCTGACATGCGATTCACAAAGCAATTTTTAACAACCTTATCAACGCACATTAGACCTACAGGGCTAAAATCATGTACCTTATGACGTAAGTTCTAAGGCACCAGCTCCCTGTCCATAGGATCATTGTAGTATGTATTTTGTATTATAGGACTTTCTTGATGTTCTGAGGCAGAAATAGTATTTTACATTACAAGCCAGGTAAAACAGTTTTTACTGGCGATAGGATGAGGATGACCGGCGAGCCTGTCACATCCTAAAGCCAGTAAAAACGGTTACCTGGCGTGTCTTGTATAATATTTTATTTGTTTTTCATTTGTAAATAGGCCGAAAACTCATATGAAATGAAAATTTCTTGCGTTCTTTCATTTTTTTTTTAATTTCTCGTTACCTTTGAAATCATAGGTACACACCTATGTGTGCCTGTATGTGTACACAGGTACACAGAAATACCGAAAGTGAAATGAGCGTCATACCTGAAGCCATACGAAACGAAGCTACCACAGTTGTGGCGAATTTGTTGCCGCAGAAATCCTCTGCGCGGTACGAGCGAGAATACGAAGACTTCAAGAAGTATGGCAGCAAAGAAGCTGGGTAACGAGTGTGACTGAAGACGTCCTTCTGGCTTATTTAAACCAGCTGTCTGCGAGGTTCAGTGCAAATTCTATTGATACCTTAATAAAGTGGTAATAAACTACTTTCTAATAAAGTGGAAGGTATATATTTAAATAATCTTGAAACTACACCACAATTTTCCTTTTTTTTTTCCACCAACCGGTTTCGCCTTTCGGCCTTTTTGACGAATGTCAAAAATTTTACAAATTTCTCCAAAAAAGAAAATATTTTAAATATTATACAAACCCTGACGATGCCGAAAGGCGAAACCGGTTGGTAAAAGAAAAATAGGAAAATTGTGGTGTAGTTTCAAGATTATTTCAATATATACCTTCTACTTTATACAACACCACTTCAAGAACAATGGATTTTTACTTATTTATCTAATAAAGTGATTCAACAAATTTTTTGTGTATTTCTGATCGTTTTTCAGCACTAGTTTTCAGGCAAAAGAACTGTGACGTCTATAACTGACTAGCCAGTTATGAGGTGTTTCCAAGGTGAATATAGTCACTTGATAAGTTCGTGTTTACAAATGAGGAACAAATAAAGAATTAAACCTTTGCGATGTAGGAGTTGACTATGGCTACGTTTACATCGCTGGACTAAAACTGGATTGACTCAAGCACTGACCCAAATTCCACCTAAAGTAATTCTTCTCTTCCAGCGTTTTCACCGACAAACTTACGCGGCCGACCTATTTTAAAATATGAACTTAAACTAAATAAATATAAAAACTGAATTTACTTCAGTCCACGGCTAACCGGAGACCTGACCCAAGCTACTTGGTCCTAATTTGGTCTTTGTCTACAATCGTTTACACTACGTGGACTTAATTTATTTGGGTCGAATTTAGTGCTTAGGTCGCAGACCAAAGGCACGGTGTAAACGTAGCCAATTTCTATAAGGTCCCAGTTGCATTGCAACGTGCTTGATGGTAATCGTCATATAAAACAGTCCACAACCTTATCACTGACCTGTTAATCAGCACTGGGTGAACAATGTTATTAGTGTAATAAGTCAAAAACCGTTTTAAAGCCACGAGTGCTGTACACTGTTTTACTTGTTTTTTCCATTGCAAATTGTAAAATTTTCGTGATTTTTGAAGTTATTTTGACAAGTGTCAACGTGAATACATAAACTGTAATATCCATATACAACTTATACCGGGTGATCATTTGAAAACTATCCACCTGCAATAACTCCCGATTCCTAGTGAAGATGTCTTCGAGCAAAAACAGGTCGATTTTTATATCGAGGGGACATCTTTCTTTAGCCCCCTCGCCCCCACTCACCCCAACTTCCAAATTTCAAATAACACCACCTATTTTGCAACACATTAAATTTAAAAAAAAGTATATTCTCTTCCCGAAAAAATATTTATGAAATTTTAACCCCTCCCCCTTCCTTACTAAAATTCGCTGAGTGTTAGAGATGTGCAGAAAGTATCAATTCGTTACTAAAGTATTCGTTACTTGCTCGGATTTTACGTATCATATTAATTTGGATATTCATTTGGAAAAGTATTCGATACCAAGTATCAATTCGATACTTTTTTCAATTGATACAAAGTAATCAACTGATACTCAATATCGATACTTCATATCGATGAGTATCGATATCGAATTGATATTCTCGATACTCGATATCGATACTTGATGTACCTATCGATATTCTCGAGTATAATGTTGTATCCTTACCATAACCAAGTAGCGGCGGTAAGTATTCGGTATCGGATCGGATCAGTAATCATCAATGCGTGCTTTCCACCTAGCCCCAAGTTCGGTACACCTGCCATTTACGCATGTGCGGGTTCCAAACGGTGCTTTCCATCTACGTGTTCCTACTCGGTTCTGCGCCGTTCATTGGATCACCTAAAATTTTGTGCCACACTATGGAACATGTGCCGTCTGGTGGTATTTGTACCGTCTAGGTGGAAAGCACCCAATAATCAATATCGATGTATCTATCGATAGTCTCGAGTATAATTATTGTATCCTTACCAACCAAGTAGCGGCGGTAAGTATTCGGTATCGGATCGGATCAGTAATCAGTATCATCAGTAATCAGTATTAGTACTTGATTGGTGATTGGTGATTTGTGAACTGAATAATAAGATAAAACCAATTTCGATCTTGATTTCGAATTTCAATACTGGATTACTGGAGATGGAGTGGATAGCATGAAGCATATAGGATATAGGTACTTACATATATAGTCTTGGTCTATACCTACTACATTTAATTTACTTAACAATTTGACTTGATTTTTATTCTGTTTCTGTTAGCTACTTTTACGAAACATCAACAGGTGCAAGTAGTTATGATAGTTATTATTGTTGACCTATCCTCGGGTTCCACCAAAATTTTAAGAGCAGATTAAATCTATCACGCTGATAGTTGCTATGCACCAGCCAATGGGATGGCCAGTTGCTTAGTTACTATCAGAGTGATAAAGTTATTGCGTTGATGAAAGTTTGGTGGAACCCGAGGTGGGTGCTGCAATTTAGGAATTTATTTACCCCTACGCGTCTTAGAACATACCCACAATGTGATGCAGAACTTGAGTTTTATTGGGTTCGGGGTTGGGCACGCATTGAACAAGAGCACTGAGAGCAGGTAGAGATACCTCTCAGTTTATTATTTTGAGTAGGTACCTACCATTGAATAATCTGCGCTTTTTGGTCTGATTTCGTTCTGCATTAAGATTAGGTAACAATTTTGCACAAGATGAATCATACCATTGTAACTATCCCTTATTCTGTTTCGATATCGATATTGATTACTTCGGTACATCATATTTGATTACTCATAGGTACAAGTAACGAGTACAAGCGTTTATTGTGATATTGGTGAAAGTATCAGTTACAGTAACGAATACTCAGTATCGAATACTCGTTGAAAAAGTATCGATATCAATTCGATACTCAAAAGTATCAATATTGCACATCTCTACTGAGTGTCCAATTAAATATTCTTGACCTCTTAATTCTCTTCAATGCAGTCAACGTCTTCAATGCAGTCAACGTCATCCTGCACAGCATCGGAAGAGAAAATTTTCTATAGTAAAAGTACATCCCAAATTCACCCCTTCGCTCCCCCCACTTCACCTTAAAAATCTGAAAAGACAATACTTACTTTGTTATACATCAAATTAAAGGAAACTGAATTCTCTTCCTGGACAAATTTTTTTCGAAATTTCTAATGTCACTCGTTTCCCTCCTGAAATACTCCAAATGTCCAATTAATGAGGGTGGGGTTGAAAATTCCAAAAAAAATTGTTTTCAGAAAGAGAATTCGATTCCGTTTAATTTGATGTATCACAAAGTAGGTGGTGTTTTGTTGAATTTTGAAAATGGAATAGGGGAGAGCAAAGGGGTGAGTTTGGAGAGCTGTACTTCCCCTCGTAAAGTTTCTTCTTCGATGCTATCAAGGATGACACTGACTAAAGTGAAGAGAATTGAGGGGTTCAGGATATTAAATGAGACACTTAAAGAATTTTTAGGGTGGAGAATGGTATGGTGCGGTTAAAAATTTTGGAAATATTTTTTTCGAAAAGAGAATTTTCATTCTCTTCAATTTGACGTATCGCAAGGTAGGTGGTGTAATTCGAAATTTCAAAGTTGGAGTGAGTGGGGGCGAGGAGGCTGAAGATAGAAATTTGTCAATGTGTGTTTTAGATCTCCCCTTCGATATAAAAATCGACCTGTTTTTGCTGAGAGAAATATTCACCAGTAATCGGGAGTTATTACGGGTAGATAGTTTTCAAATGATCACCCGGTATATAAATGAGCAGTTGCGGTGCTTATTCTCATTCTTGTCGTTATTTTCATTTTATTTCAATTTTTTTTTGCGAGCATAAATCCACCTTAAGTGTAAGTGACATCTAGTTACATTATTTTTGCCTCAACAATGGGTCTTTAATAAAATAATATGCATTAGATTGTAGCGAGTTTGGAATTAAGTCGCTTATATCGTTGCTAAATTAAAATTTATAACGGCTCAGGCGAAATGGTTTCGCATTGTTCCAGATGATGGTGAATGGTTTTTATGGATATTGTATGGAGGTAGGTACATACCTATACTGACGAAACACATAATACAGAGTGGCCCAGTTAGTGGGGGCACTAGGTGAATGAGCCTTGCAGCTGGTGATGAAAGCATGAAATTCGGTACACATACTCAGAATGAGCCCCTCTTTCAGATAAGAGGTGAAGCCACGCCGAATTTTCACCGGAAGGGGGCTCGGGGGGCTCCTGGAAGTTGAAGGTGCTAGGACTCCCACCAAACCGCTTATCAGTTCGTTTTATCAATCAAAAAGGAAACTTATGAATATATCGTAAACATTAACGACGTTTATCGCCTTGTCCCGGGAATTTTTTATCATGAAAAAAAAGTTCTTCGGCAGATCCCACAAATTGGTTTTATTCCATTTTCACCTATACAAAGAAATCATAATGAGATGTGCAACACGTTGATTCTCACAAATTCGTATCCTCTGAATTCGTTTGTGGAGTCAAAATTTTGAAGATGTATCTTCTTGAAGAGGGACATTCCAAGGAGTGAGCTTTTTTCAACACTAAGTTTAATCAGAATTTTTCCAATAAATTTGAATTCGTTTTAAGCGCATCTTCCATAAAAAAAATTCGCTATTTATTAGCCGCGTCTGTCCTTCCTTTCGTCCGTCATTCCGGCCATCCGTTCGTTTTTTCGTCCTTCCGTCTGTTCGTCTGTCTCGCTAAGTATCGTCTACTAAACAGAGAGGACCCTCAAGGCCCAAATAGCACCCGGCTTGACATGGCAGCACCGTAGCTTCTGAAAAAAGTTCCACTTGGGTACTTTGAAATATTTACTTTCCAACGGTAACTTTTCTGAAAATAATTGTGGTTTTTGTGTAAAGATTGCAGCACCAGACGACGAAACCGAAATAGAAAATGGCCTCCGCTTTCTGTCGACAAACACAGAAATCAATAATAATGCTTAGCAATGATAGGACTCGCGTACATTTTCTGGTATCTAAGGGAAGGGTGTACCAAATTGAATTGAAATACTATAGGTATACTTTCCATAATGATTTAGACCAGTATCACAAGTTAAGATTTCTACGCTAGGTATACGTCGATGCTGAATGGTCATCATAAAAAATGTAGAAGGTGCCAATTTATATTCAACTACGTCTTCATCGTAAAAAAAACTATTTCTAGATTGTCTTTGAGCCTACGTGAATAAACCTCTTCACTTCTTCGCTAATTATCATTTATTCGCTAATTATAGGAGCCTTTCGTATACCACAACAAATGCTGCGCGTTTTGAATTATAACCCTAGAAAGTATCTACCACAATAAATCTTTACGGCGAGAAAAGCCGCAGAAGTTGCATACCTACCTGCTTCATACGCTTGGCTTCGATTTCTGAGAAGGAGATAATTATTCAGAAGCATTCAACATAATTAAGCTTGCAATGTGGACACCTAATGCATTTTAATTAAATTCTAATATACCTACCAGTGACTCGTACTTGGCTTAATTACTTGATAAAAGTGCTTGTTGAATAAGCAAAAATTCTGGTACAATTTTGAAAATTAACGATTGAAATACATTGTTACCTACTGTATGTAGGTACATATATCAATTGTATCTTGAAAATTGGATTATTAAAAAAATCAACACTACGTCGTCGGCCCTGTCTGAGAGTTGTTGTTTTATTAGACGCGTTACTTGGTGTTTCAAGTCGGCCGTAAAATCCTTGTAAAAATAAATAATTAATAAATCTTGTTAGAGCAATGTAATAACCAGGTTTATGCTACTGTTAAGTGTTAATCGTTATGTAAAGCAAATAGACAGAAGAAGGCTTATTTACCCGTCATCCTTGTATGCTTATCTTACGGTAGACGAAATTATGTCGGTGGTAAAGGAAGTTCCTCGTTCCTCGGCCATAAAGGTAGGAATTTAGTGCTGGCTGAGCTCTTGCACGGTTGTATAAAGTCCATAACCCATCTCACTTAAATATGTATTATTTTATTACACGTTTTAATCTGCGATTACATCCATTTTATTCGAGCTTAAAGTACCACAATACCGATATAATTGTATGGTGATATAAAACTATAATCATAATCCACAATAAAAGCTGTGCATCGAGGAAAAACTGCAATAATATTATGTTGATAGAAAATAGCGGATAAGACTGCACTGATAGCATCGTTCGAGGCGCGCGTCGAGAATTTATGACGCATAAAATTATTATTTTTTTACGAAGGGGGATCAAAGTATGTCAGGACTCTTCAAGTAACGTTACGCAGTTATTTTATCAGTCGTGACGAGAACCACTTGGACTCATAATATCTATACCTGTGCAGTATTAGATTTTTCGGAGAATTTTTCTATTTCAACCACTGCTTCTCTTTGAACAAGGTTTTATAGGTACTCTCACACACATTTTACTGTGAAAATAAACATAAATCTGTAGCTCCAGGAAATTTTCATAATCCTTGTCTGGATTTCAGGAACACTATTATTCATGTATGTACAACTCCAGTGAGTAAATCTATTCATTCTAAATTTATAATAAACGCTTAGGAAGGGGGTTTTTCCCCTTGAATTAAAAAAAGTTTTTTGCGAATTTTTACTAGGTATACCTTACCTTATTGATGATAGTCGGACCATCTGCAGCAGATCTTCCGGGTTTATTCGTGATTCAATTGATTCAGCTGTGTGGAATGCTAATGGCCTGGTAAACCATGGACCAGAGATATCAGCCTTTTTGAGAGAGCACAACATTGATATCATGTTGATATCAGAAACCCATTTTACCAATCGCAGCTATCTGAAAATACACAACTACATCATATATAACACCAACCACCCAGACGGTACAGCACACGGCGGTAGTGCTGTAATCATCAAGAATTCCATCAAACACTACGAAGCTTGCAAATACCAAACAAACTACATCCAAGCAACCACCATTGTTTGTGAAGATTCAAGGGGACCACTTTTTATTTCTGCCATTTACAGCCCACCTCGACATTCCATAAAAGAACATCAGTATACGGAGTTTTATGCCACACTGGGAAACAGATTTCTGGCTGGTGGAGATTATAACGCCAAACACCCGAGGTGGGGCTCAAGACTGACAATTCCAAAAGGCCGAGAGCTGGAAAAATGCATCACCAGGAATAACTACCATATCCTATCAACAGGACAACCTACCTATTGGCCGAGTGACAACAACAAAATTCCGGATGTTATTGATTTTTGCGTCATAAAAAACATTCAGGCAGATCATCTACATGCAGAGCAAAACTATGACTTATCTTCAGATCATTCGCCAGTAATGGTCACACTGAGCTCCAAAATAGTGAACAGACAAAGACAAGCTATCCTCACGAACAAGCAGACGGACTGGGGACTATTCCGAGACTTAATCGAAGAAACTATCACCACCAACATGTCATTGAAATCAGCCGAAGAGATAGACGTCGCTGTTGAAAACTTCACGAGAACCATCCAACAGGCCGCCTGGAACTCGACACCAGAACAAAAAACAACTGTCAAACAGCAACACTGTTCCAAGTTTATCAGAGAAGCCATTGCTGAAAAGAGGAAATTACGGCAAACATGGATGATCACCAGACATGGCCAGGACAAAGAAAATCTGAACAAGGCAACGAGACATATTAAAAAGCTACTATACGAAGAAAGAAATCGGGAATTTCAAGTTTACCTGGAAAGTCTTACTCCTACCAAGACAACTGAATACTCGTTATGGAAAGCCACTGCGAAGCTCAAGAATTCTCCACAGTCCAACATACCTCCTATCAGAAAAAAGGACAGAACTTGGGCAAGAACTGATCCTGAGAAAGCAAAAGTTTTTGCTGAACACCTGGCAGATGTCTTCAAACCGTTTCCTTCTGAAAGTTCCCAAATCGAAGAGGCAGCTATAACGTCGTTTCTTGATGCACCGTACCAAATGGCATTACCCATCAAACCAATAAAAAAGCAAGAGGTAATTGACATCGCAAGGAAGCTCAAACCAAAAAAAGCGCCAGGTTACGATCTTGTGACAGGGACAATAATCAAACAACTTCCAAGTACAGCCATCACCGTGCTCACTCACATATACAACGCCATCTTGAGAACTGGCCACTTTCCATCCCAGTGGAAAGTGGCCCAAATCATAATGATCCTGAAACCTGGAAAACCAGCCGAAGAAGCAACATCCTATCGCCCCATCAGCCTTTTGCCCGTGCTGTCCAAGCTGTTCGAAAGATTGTTTTTCGGGAGGTTGAAGACACAACTTGACAAATTCAATATCATCCCAGAACATCAATTCGGTTTCCGTGAACAACATGCCACCATCGAACAAATCCATCGGGTAGTTCAAGTGGTTAACGAGACTTTCGAAAAGAAAAAGTACTGCTCCGCTGCTTTCCTCGACGTGACACAAGCTTTCGATAGAGTATGGCATCAGGGGCTACTCTACAAATTGAAAAATCAGCTTCCTGCAACATTTTACCAGGTACTGCGATCGTATTTATCGAACAGATATTTTATGGTGAAATATCGAGGGGACGTCACGGAGCTGTATCCTGTTGAAGCTGGTGTCCCACAGGGCAGTGTCCTGGGCCCTGCATTATATCTTATATTCACCGCCGATATCCCAACTACGGCAGACTCGACAATGACCACGTTCGCCGATGATACAGCCATTTTGGCTGTCAGTGACGCCCCAGACAATGCCAGTATGAAACTTCAAGAAGCGCTGAACAGTCTACAAGCATGGCTTAAGCGATGGCGTATCAAAGCCAACGAGGTTAAATCCCAGCACGTAACATTCACACTTCGAAAAGAGACTTGTCCTGTTGTCACACTGAACGGATCTCAGCTCCCTCAAACCGAAAAAGCCAAGTACCTGGGCATGCATCTTGACCGGCGTCTTAACTGGAGAGATCATATTTTCACCAAGAGAAAACAGTTGGGCATCAAGTTTTCGAAGCTGTCCTGGCTGATCGGAAGAAACTCGAAGCTCTCGTTAAGCAGTAAACTGACTGTGTACAAGACCATCCTGAAGCCAGTTTGGATGTACGGTGTTCAACTTTGGGGAACGGCAAGCGCCTCAAATCTCGACATCCTTCAACGATTCCAGTCAAAAGCACTCCGAACAATAGCTGATGCCCCGTGGTTTGTTTCGAACAACACATTATATAACGATCTGAAAATTCCGACAGTGCTCCAAGAGGCGCGCAGCACCAGCTCAAAGTACCTTGCCAGGCTAGCACAACACCCCAACCCACTGGCGGTGGGACTGCTCGATAACAGTCAGACGACATACCGTCTGAAGAGATGTACCCCTTTGGAACTGTTTTATAGGTGAAAGTCCATTAAATGAGTGTTAATTTTAATTTAGTTTGTACAATTCTGAATAACTTGTTTATTTTGGAATGTTTGTCATTATGTTAGGCATTTATTGTAATGTTCTAACCAACGCTGATTTATTTTGTTTTTTTGTACCTTTTACTTATTGCCTGTACGGGCAGATTGTAAAATATCATTGGTGTTAATAAAAAAAAAAAAAAAAAAATTGCTTATGGATTGTGGTGACAAGCTGACAGTTGCATTCAAGTGAGACAGTTCTTTTTTTCCAAGAATATTTAAATACTGCCGCAGCTAAAGGCAAGTTACAGTATTAACAAGGTCATTAAGGGAAATGCTGTTATTCAAATTCAAGTGTCGAAGAGCTTATAGTCTAACAAATCTACGCATCATTCTGTTTTGCTTGGCGCGGGCGGGCTTGAGCCGTAGGTGGTTCGATTCCCAGTCTGGGCCGGAAAACTACGAGCTCCTTGATTTAGTTGGAATGTGGAATGCTTGCCAAATGCAAGAGGCGCGTCGTATGTCGCATCAGCACGTGAAATTTGGACGATGGTGACGACCTCTTGGATGTTGGTGGTTGTTGAAGTTTGGTGTGTCAAGTACTACTTATAGGTAAACGCAGGGTGATAAACGCAGGCTTCCAGGCTTGCTTCTTGCTAACATGATGCACTGGCCGCTATTCAGCTCTATTTGTCACAACAGCAACTGACACACTAGCAAGGTTGCTATAGCTTTAGCAATTCACTAACTAAATCAAGCTGATTCAAATGATATTAGATACTTTTTTTGCAATTTGGATCTAACTCCAGGCTAAGTCTCCATTCACTTTCCGCGTGCATTATCAAATTCAAGATGCAAGCTGTCGTGACTTGCAAAACGTCGGTAGGTATAATAATCTCTTCGGCTGAGTCGACACGAAAAATTCCACACACAGAGAAAAAGGATTATTTGGATCTAGTAACTTCATTTATTTGACACTGATTTGATTCAGACAAACCACATTTTATTACATCAAGTAAAATAGCTTTGTGATAAATAAATTCGTTTTTTTCATTTGGTTCCCGAGTTTGTTTGAATTTTAGTAGCACTAAATTATTACATGCAAACAAATATATTTAAAAAACAAATAAATATAGGAAGAAATTTGATCAAACAAGTAGTATTTTTCGTTCAAAGAAATATTTATTCCTATTTTTTGGGATCTCGGCCATCAACAACTATTTTCTTTGACACAAAACCTTGCAGTTTGAAGCAAAGAAATATTTCTTCAAGTGAAGATTACATGTGTTTTACGGATAAGGACTTTGTTCCCGACTTCCTGCTCCACCTGCAGCATCGCTAGTATCAAACTACCTTCCATGCGGAACGGCAGAACTGTGCTGAATGTATGTTGTGTGGTGACTGATGAAAATGGAAAAATTTTTAAAGAGAAACAAACTGTCATCTTTGCTCGTCTCCAAGAATAAGTAACATTATTCACTTTGCTGATTATTGAAACTAGTTCAATACGGTAGGTTGCAACGGTAGGTTGCTCAATATTCCTTAAGCTGTCTCCCTTGGGGCATATGCAGCGGCTCCGAATTTTGGTTGAGATCTCGATACCTATGATATGTTGCTTTTGAGTAGGTGAAGCAGGTTCGATTATTTGTAAAGTAAATGGTCAACTTGTTGAAGTGAAGAACAAGTAAATCACATGGGGAAGCAGTAAAACAGCAGAAGATATATTTATTGTGCATCATATTATCGATGATATTAGTCTCAATAATCAGCAGCGAGTAATGTTACTAACCTACCGTTAGAGGCAGAGGAAATGTGAAACATTTTTTTCCTTTGAGGAATCCGCCATTTTGCATCAGTTACAGCACAATATAAACATAGAGAAATGGATTTGTTTGAACTGGATAAAATTTATTTGAATCAAATAGATTAGTTCATTGTATATGGGGAACCTAATATTTAATTGAGAAATTTTTTTATTCAATTTAATGAAATATTTTGTTGTAACAAATAGCACCGCCCATATTCAAGTTGAAGAAACTTGTGTGTTATGCGAAAGAAATGGTTATTTATAACTTTCAAAGAAATGATTCTTGTACATCAAAGAAACATTTCATTCCCCGTATACAAAGAACAAATTTATTTGATTCAAAAATTTTTTATTCAGTTCAAACAAATCCTTTTCTCTGTGCAGCTATCAGCACCAAGAATCGCAGAAGTTCTCGTCATCAGCTCTTGCATTTTTTGAAAATTCCATTTATGAACTTCTATTAAGGGGTATTTAAATGCACAAGTTTCCTTGTAAAGCTTAGTTTATGATGAGCGATTTTTTGCCGCGATTTGAGCTGAGCTGAGCGGAGCGGAGCGATTTTTGTGCCTTGGCCAATTACGATGCGGGGACGTGACATCATGAATGGACAGGATTGGTCCAGACAAAAAAAAATCGCTCAGCTCAGCTCCGCTCCGCCGGGTATCGCTCATCATAAACTGAGCATTAGGTTGGGTTCGTGATGGTATTTGCGCTTGCTGAACAGCCAGGATGATATCGTTCATTTATTCTTTATTCAAGCTGTGGATTTGCATAAGGATAAATGCAATGGAATACGTTTTCATTAATAGTCTCGGTACCTTAGACGAGGTAGGTATACTCGTATTTAAGTACTACAAAAACTAGTAACTTTACTCGCGATCGATATTTGTCATTGATCAAAAAAAATCAAGTAGTGAACCGCAAATAAATCATGTGTACTATCTACAAGTATAGGTACCTCAGTATAAATACTAAATCAATAAATCATGACATCATAAAATGACGGAATGTGTTAGATTATTCTGTTGAAGATTTAATTTATTGTTTTTTTTAAATTGATATTCACTGGCTTATGACACTTAATTGACCAACAAATTTGCATTAAGCTCCTGTTTGTATTCACTGAACCACGCATTTTCATTCATGGCTGAAGGAGTTTGTAAAAATTTGCAGAATATAAAATATTCATAATCAACTCCCTGTCGTGCTACGTGTTATAAAACCATTCTTATCAACTATAATGGCGAAACGTCATTTTTCCCTTGATTAATTATATTCATCTTGTAACAGGAAACTCCTGTAATAGCAGCTATGGATCCTTTTTTTTCTTCTGGATTTAAGCTCATAATCTGCAATTTATCGTTCTGTGAAGAAATGGTGGCCTGAGGCTTCCGGTCAGGCTCTATACTACGGGCCTGACGAAGATGATAACCATATCTTATTTCAGTTTAATCCATCACCATCATGCACTTACATCGACAATCAGTTCCGCATAAAAAATGTCTGGGTATAGTAAGTACAATACCTACCGTTCAACCCTAAATTCTCGCTTGTTTCGTTTCCCCTGCTTAAAAAAAGGAAAGAAATGATCTACCTGAGCATGGAGCAAGCATATTTTACCAGAGCGTACCCGCATCTCTTTTTCACAGCCGTGCATTGAAAAGCGCCGTTGAATTCCATGTGCGTCAAAGTTGACAAGAAAACAATAAGTTTTAATTGGCGTTGAATCAAATTCATCTTTTCTCGATTCTGGCTAATGGCTTGGATTAGTTAAAAAGAGATGTCGTCGTTTTTCGGCATACGTAATAAAAACGTTACAACAGATTGGAAGAGTGAGTCACTGCTGAGGAGGATTTCGATTAAAATCATTCACAACTACTGAAATAAGGATGCCTGTGAGCGAAGGACGCGCGTGTGTGTGTGTGTGTGTGTGTGGTGCGAGCAAAGGACGCGTGCATGCATTATCACGAGGATATGATGTATGATCTTTCCTCGAGTCGCTTTTCCCAAGGGCGAGATTTTCGGAAACGAGTTTTTTTAGAGGTGATGGAGAAATAAATTGAAGTTTTCATAGTTGTTCCTTTTTTGCGAGCACGTGACGAGCTTGATACATTCGCACGCAAGATTGGGTCTTTCGAAGCACAGCACTATTCTAAAATTGAACGAGAAAAAATTGCAGACGTCGTCGCCGCATCATCCCAGTTTCTTGTCGTATATAGGTTTTTATTTTGAACCTCTTCTGCACAAAAACATCTTTCAATTTTTTAACATTTGAATAATTCTGTCGATATATTGTGAGGAGATCCATCTTCCATCTTGTTCAAATTAAAATCATACACGTAGAACAGTCCACTTTTCACAAAAAGCGCCTGGTTCCCATCCAGCATTGTTGCTGCTTCAATGCTATCTGGCAATCCATGGAAATAGCTCGATATTCTAACATTTTGCAATTCCGTTTGCATTGCACCCTTGCCAAACGTGAACGCATGAAACACAGAACCTAAGAAGCATATTGTTTACTCAAGATCGCATTTAATTCAATTCCAAACTAACCTTTAAAAAAATAAATGGTTTTGTTGGGGTGATAAAATGAAGCGTCAATGTGACCAGGCAAGTTCCATCTCCCAAAACCATCAGCAATGGATTTTTTACTAGCCCTGGATCTTTTGTTCCTATAGGATCTATAGAAATAGTTTCCTTTAAAGAAATATGTAAATGCGGGTGTCGACACTGCCGCGTCGATTTTTCCCGGAAAATGGCCAAACAGGGTGTTCGCATCGAAAGGTCCAGTAGTCAAACCGGTTTTCGTGAAAGTCCAATATTTATCATTTTGAAAGAGTATCTGTCCCAGTGCTAACGGATAGTTCAGAAGATCATCAACGGTGGAATCCTTGCACAGATCTGAGCTATCAACTTTTCTATACAGATCACTTATTTGCTTCTGATCGTGTTCTGACAGTTTCACTTCTATATTTTGGTAATAAGGATTCATTATGGAGTCAGGATCCTCTATGTGATTCAATCCCAAGGCATGCCCCAACTCGTGAGTTGTGACCCAGTTGAAGTTGATTTTGTCCAAGCTCGGAGTGAGAGACCAGTCTTCTTCTACGTCCAAGAACATTTGACCATTTGTCTATCAAAATCAAGAAGGATGTGTGAAAAATAAATGAAATGATTACACTGAGTTACGGGATAATATGCAAATCCTAAATTCTTGCCTGGACCATCTTGAGGACTAAAGTATATTTTGATGTCAGCGGACGAAGTTTTGGACTCTATCATTTTCAAATCGGTTCCGTTTGTCCACAGTGATATTCCCTTTTCAAGCGCTTTTCTAATAGCAGCCCTGTTCAAGTTTCTTGTGCGATTAACAATGACGTACGTTATTTCGTTGTTCTCCCATTTACCTGAAAACAAGACGTTCTTACTCATACCTTCTCTTTTCTCTTATTTCTGAATATAATACCCAAAACCTTACCTCGGAAATTCAGTTGGTTGCTCGTCATCTTGATATAGTCAGGCATACCACATCTAGGTTTTGATAAAAACTGTTTGGTTGCTTCGTCCATTTGACCTATATTTTTTATTAGGTAATTACTGCATGTTTCATATAGGCTGTGGACGGGATTTAAAAAACATATATTCACCAGTTGGATTCATACCGGCAAAATACTGAAAATCCTTGAGTGCTGCATCCAAATCTTCTTCATTCTGATCCATGGATTCTAGATATCCGAATGTGTGCAGGTACTTCTGGAATATTTATTAGCCAACTGCTTCGATTTTAGTCACTAGATATATACTCATCAACATACCTTAGTTTCCTTATCCATAGGTTTGCCATTGCATGAAATTATCAGAAACAAAAAAAATGAAAAAATACGTCTTGCCATTTTTTTCCCAAGCTTTACAAGGTATTTTTTGAAGTATAAGGTATAACACTAACTTGGGTCCATACTCAAAAGATGTGGAAATGGCACTGATGACAAATAATTGTAATATCAGCTTGAAACTTATTTATAGAGAGAACATGGTTTACCCGAGAGGCGATTGGAGGTCAGGTCAATGATGATAACATTATGAAAGTCGCTGCACCGTTCTAAACTTAATATTCAGCACGTGAGTTAAGAAAACCCAAAAATTGTGTACCATGTCGCGAAAATTTATGCTGTTCCACCTGATGACAGTGCATTTTTTCTGTCCTGTTTCAGGCCTATTATGGAGCGACAAAATATCCGATTTGACAGATGACAGATGGACAAAAAAAATTAGAAGCTTTAAATAGAGCATTTTAAGGGCTTTCGGATGACTTGTTGCAAGTCAAGATCCGTTATGTAAACTTCTGTTATTTTTTGATAGTGACATTTCCGTTCGACAGCCAAAAACTAATGGGCTCATTCTACGGACCAACAATGTCCGTATACCGAATTTCAAGTCGATCGGACCAACGTTGCAGCTGTAATCGTAGCAGATTACAGACAGACAAACATTCACACAGCAGACATCACTCCAAAAATGTTCTTAATCGTCTTAGGGGACCTAAAAATGCATATATCCGTCTTCATCTCAGAAATTTTTTTTAGCGCTTTCACAATACTTCCCCTTCTTGTTGGATGGTAGGTCGGGGAAGTAAAAGAGCAGTCTGGCTTATCTCCAGTTGAACAATCTGGCTGGAGTGATTCGCTCAGTAAATTCGCTGATCGGAATAAAAGGTCAATTTCTCGAATCCGTTATCTTGTTTTTCCAAGTTTTAACTCAATATACAAATTGATATTATCGATCAATATCAGTATCATCGATAATATTGCGACTTACTAGCAATTTTTCGCTGTCATCTGTCAAACGGAAATGTCACTATCGAAAAATGACAGAAATTCTATCTCACGAAACTTGAGTTGCAATATGTCATTCAAAGCCCTTGAAAAACTGTATTCTAAATTGTAAAAAATATTCCTCTATCTGTCATCTGTCAAATATTGAAAAATATTACTCAGAATGTAATCGATAGGTCGCGGAAACAAAACGTCTTCTTGGCAACCGCTATAGCAACGTTGCAAGTACGCCTGACGTGGGTGGCAACAGCGCAATGTGCATTTTTTTTCGACGTTGAATTGACATAACGCGAGCTGAGAACTATAATATTCTATCTGCACTTTTTGTAGAAAATGATTTTCGAACTTCAAACCAGCAAAACATGGACGAAATGATCCATGATATAAACAATCAAATCAGAAACTGAAAAAGAAAAGCCTCTTCCTCTAGATTTTGACCTAATTGTTCACATCATGAATCATTTCGTCCATGTTTTGCTGGTTTGAAGTTCCAAAAACATTTTTCACAAGAAGTGCAGATAGAATATTATAGTTCTCAGCTCGCGCCAGCGCTGGATGTGGTGCCAAGATACCGCTGTAGAAATTCGTTTGTTTTTGATGTTACGCAGTCAAATCTTGAGATTAGCACAATTATTTTTCTGATGAAGCGGCACTTGTTCAATAAATTACGTATAAAATTTATTACACCAAAAAAAAATTGTATTAACAAGTACTAGTGGAAATAACATTATACCATACACCCATCTTCAGGACGCCATTTTTGCTCCCGCGATCTATGGATTTGATGATTTGAACCATTCGGCAGAAAGCAACAAGAACAACAACAAGAACAAAAGTCTGCGGTTAGAGCTTTTCGCCATTACCGTCTGGCACTTCAAATTCTAAATCTTTTCCTGGCCGTCAACTACTCGAGACGGCCGTTCACCCGGGTTTTGACCAAGATTACCCGTGGCATGACTCTACTCGGACCTTCTTTCCTGCGCGGGATCGACTTTTTTTGAAAAAGTTGAACTGATATCGAAAGTAGATTACATGTTATGTAGGCCAATTTTTATATGAGACACGGTCTCAGTTTTTGGGCACAGAAATAATTACCGTCGGAAAACCGGAACGGTGCCGATATTTTGAAAATGGGTCTACACGACACCCAATCCAATCTACTTTCGATATCAGTTGAAATTTTTCGAAAAAAGTCGATCGCCGAGTAGGAATGAATTTTTAAGTGAAGTCCTGCAGCAAAAGCGAGTCGTTCTGGTCAAAACACGAGCGAGAGGCCCTTTTGGGTGGCAACGGCTAGAAGAAATTCCAAAAATTCATAACGCTCGACTGGAAAATGGTGAGAAATTGCAAGTGCAGACTTAATTTTATTCTTTTGTTGTATTGCTTCCTGCCAAATTTGGTCCCAATCCATCAGATTGATTTTGAATAATTAAATGGTAAAATTTTTAACTTTGACATTTTTCATTGTTTGACAGATGACAGATAGGACAATACTTTGAACTGTTTTGAATACAGTTTTTTATGGACTTTCAAACGGCATGTCGCAAGTCAAGTTCCGTGAGATATAGCTGCTGCCATTTTTTTGATAGTGACTCTTTCGTTCGACAGATGACAGCCAAAAACTAATGGGCCCATTCGACAGTGGAACCATGTCATCAAATTTCATCGTGGAAGATTACAGACAAACAAACATACACTCGGAATTCTTTTAGCGCGTTCACAATTCATTATTATTGTGGGTTGGGTTGCCCCTGCACTGAAACTATGTTTATTATGCCCCACCAACCGGACTCACCGAGCCACAAAGTGGTGCCTGGATGCTTGCTGGTAGGTCCATCCAAGCACTGGGGCCGACAAGCGCACGGTTACACGGACTCTATCTTTCACCCCCGAACGCAGGTCCGGATGTCCGACACATCCACACCCTACGCCCGGTACGTTCCAGAATTCGTCCGTCCCCCAGACTACGCTGCCGGTTGTCCTCCACACTTTGCCGTACCGCCGGCTGGAGGCATGTTATACTCGGGGGGTTTGCCCAAGACCAACCGAGGAGGAATACCAGACCGACTTCGAGTTAGATGAAAGACGCCTAGTCACCCATCCAACTCTTGGCATTGGCCAACGTTGCTGCAGTCGAGTTATCACCCGACTGGAGCGGCGTACTACACGCTACGCTCTCCTCCGCGTTCACAGTACTTCCTCTTCTTGTTTGGTGGTGGGTTGGGGAAGTAAAAAAGCCTCTAGAAAATATTTATTTAAAGTGCAGACTTGTTGCAAGTCATAGTTAGAGAAGAGCTTGAAGTAATTCTTCAGGGAGGGGGGAATTTTTATATCGTATCAAAGAATTTCAAGTTTTCCTTCCTGGAAAAACTGCAAATTTCCAACTTTTTCTTATTCCGTAAACAATTTCCACCATTTTTTTTTTAACAAGAGGTAACTGGATCGTGAACATTTGCGACGATTTCTTTCAAAAATTCTCCGAGTTTTTCAAGAGTTTTCCATTTTGAAATGCAAAACCGGCCTGACTTCTCGAGACCGGACTCAAATGATGAAGGTCAAAATGAAGCCCTTATATTGACGATTTTTTAAAATGACATTATTTTTAAAAATCTGTGAGGTTTTTTCCGGAAAATCAGTATTGTAAGTATCTAAGTAAGTATCTATATAAGTATTGTTGGTGCAAACGGCCATAACTGAACAATCCTATACCCATCTATGTTCGCTGATGACATCCATGCTGATGACTAGGAAAATTTGAAGCAGAAAACTTCACTGCCTTCTGGACTAATAGCTACGGCCGTGTTCACGGGTGATCAATGTTTCCTTTAGTTGAAGAGTCGTGTGTGACGATTTTGCCAACATTCCAGCTCTGGTTGATTTTCCATCCCCCATAGTCCCAGAAATGATCAAGATATAATTCCGGTAGTTCAATAGCTCGTGTCCCAGTGCTTCCAACTACTCTGCTAAGGAGCAGTAAAAGGTGGGTTATACGCTAAGCACGCCAAACATGCAACAATCACATCGCGTCGCAATAAATTAAGGCCCTTTGTGAGTCGGCGTAAGACCATTCAGGCCTCAGTAGACGATAGGGTTCATTAAATCCGTTATCGCAACTTTCAAGTCGTTTCTGCAGGGAAACTTTTAAATTTATTTCACTTATCGTTATTCCGAAGGCGGCGGTTCCATTTCACCGCCGCCTATATACTAACGGCCACCTCAACGCGCGGCTCTTGCACTTAATCAAGACCTATTTTTAATAGTCGGGCCACACCACCGACATCACAAGGCGGCTAAATCCGAAGGGACCGGATTCTATTAACCTGGCGGCGGTGGTGTGGTGATGGCAAGGAGGCTTTATTAGTGGATTACCGGATGATAGCGGTATATCATTTGAATATGCTCAGGACGCTTTTGTCACTCCCCACAGAATAAAACTTCATATAACATCAACACTCGCGCATCAAGACGTCTTTTCAAAGTATAGGCGCTAGACTTTAACAGTGGGACTAAATTAATGTCTGAATATTTCTACCACCCTCCTAGATCGCAAGAGGAAAACGGTATCTTGCTATCTAAGAGTCGCGACAGTGACGGTGGAATTCCTCGTGGAGGACGCCGCCGACGAGAATGCTTCGGTTCCACCACCATTATGCGATATATTTATGGGCAGCGGATGAATAAAAAGATCTGCTCGGCCTGTAGCTGCAAGGCGGCCCTACATCATTTTAACATAATAGAAGAATGGATGGCTTTCAGATTTATGTCATCTTTCGGCCGTATCAAAGTTTGTAGCGATAAAGAACACAATGAGCCGAAACCGAGAGAGCGCGGCCGATATTATAATATTGAATTAATCCGGGACGCGACCAATGAATGGTATATACCTACCATGACCACGACGACCGTCAGGTAAACAACGCATATACACTTTGGGAACTTTCTGGTCCATTTGTTAAGTCTGCGGTGTGCTTTCTAATCCCACACTGCCGAGGATGAGAGGGAGCGCCCGAATTTCATTCTTCTAGACGGGGGCGGCAAATGCCGGATTTAAATGATATACTGCTATCATCCCGTAATCCACTATACTATAAGAAACCATCACACAAAATGCTAGTGAAATTCTTTTGTACCCATCATATTTGACCTTATGTAGTCCTAATCACCAGATCTCTGTTGATTGCTCAGAAAGCTTATACTCCCATCTCTGCGGTCTCAAAACTAATAGACTTATCACTCTTGGAAACTCAGTTTCATCTCTCCATAGATCAAAATAAGGTACCTACTCTGTTACTTGTTTGTGCATCATTTGTCTAACATGAAGAGATTTCATTACTACTTGCTGATATTTATTGGGTTGTGTTATAGATAGCATGTAGATGTGAAACCTTGTACGACGCTTCTTCGAGAGTATACAGCACCAGTTTTATATATGTAGGTACATTGTGTTTGGTTATGCGCCAACTGTTTTACGATAGAGAGATTACACTTGTATCGATATCGTAACAAACACAATGTTTTTCGAACTAATCAGATGGATTTTATTGTAATTCCTGTGCACCTGCCTAAACCTTGAAAGCACCTGAATCGATTTGAGCACCCTACCCTGCACCAGTGCACATCAAGATTTCTTTAGACTTTATAATCTTCATTCTTTACCCATTTCGAGATGGTATCAGTTTAGGTATAAATAAAAAAATTTCACATTTTAAGAGTGTCTTACCATGTCAAGCTTTGTAACGTCAACTAATAAACTGCTGGACAACAAAGTTATCGGTATCGGAAAAATGGTTCGACTTTGGAGGTCAGTATCTCCCGATTGTCGATTGCGATTTCCATGTTGTTTTTTGCGTTAACTAGCCTCATCTCTTCGTAACTCATCCTATAAAAGTGAATGTTGAGAAACTTTATGTAAATTTTCTACGGGGTGATATGTAAAATAGTGCAAAATTGCAACGACTCTATCGTACCCCAATTTTTCAAAAATATATTTTTTCAATATTCTAATACAAAAATCATGAAGTGTGGTGTCTTATCTCAAAACTGTTCTGGAATTACCTAGATTGGAAGTCGAACATTGGAGATATGAATTTTTATGTTGAATGTTGCAGATTCACGAAACTGAGGCATAGCATAGCACAAGCACAAAAAGTATAACGTCCAGAGGAGCTTTAGTTCGCTTGAAAACTGAAGTTTTACATCGTTACCATGTTCAGGGGCTTAAATTTGCAAATAAAACATGTTTTACATCTAAAATTCTGATGAAGTTCTGACGAAATTCAACGTACGAAAAACAGGCAGAGTGGCAACCACTTGAAAAAGTGCCCCCTGCTTGGCCTCACACCAGATATTCGGGTTGTGTTGAGAATCAAATTGTCCTGGACTGTTGTACAAACAATCTTGCTCAGAGTCAACATCCAGTCATCAAAAGTGACAATCTTGCGTGCCAACAAGGCAAATATGTAACATTCACTACAAAAATTTATATCTTCAACCGGCCGTCTTTTGAACAAATGGGGCCTCGGGCACAAGGCACTGAGGGGCCCCCATATAAAGGTTTGTGAAAAAAGCACGCGAGTGAGGCGAGCACCACCGCCTCAGGTTATTATTCAACAAACTTTTTTTCATGAAAATATCGCGCTTTTTCAAAATTTTCGACAGAAAACCGGTCTTCTCTTGATTAGTTTAGTGAGATGGAGCGTCGTGGACTCTTGGGGGGTAATGGGAGGCGCCACGATCAGCTCAGAAAGTGACATAATCAAATAAACGTCGTAAACGTGATATGAGAACAACATCTTTCACAAAAATAGAAAATTTAAGGGGGATTGGGGGCCCCCAAAAAAGCCGGGGCCCTGGGCATAGGCCCTTCGGGCCCATGCCTAAAGACGGCACTGATCTTAAATGTTAAACTTCCAATCTAAGTAATTCCATCAAAATCGTTCCAAGATAATCCACCACACTTCATGACCTTTGTATTAGAATAAATAAAAAAAAATCGACAAATGGGGGTACGATGAAGTCGGTGCAGTTTTGAAGCATTTCACGTATCACCCTGTAGAAATTTTACATGAATTTTTTCAACATTCACCTTTACAGAATAGGTTACGGAAACATAAGGCTAATGAACACAACAAACAAAATGGAAATCACATCCGGCAATCGGAAGTTGATGGACTTCAAAAGCCGTACCACTTTTCCGATACCGACAACTTCGTTGTCCAGCAGTTTAATTTGTGCTTTAGTTCAGATCATCCATCTTGTACAAGTATCACTAGTTGAAGACTAGCAGGACGAGTTTCATGTAATATTGTTAGGTGATGTTAATTTTTTTGCGCTACGTGACATTTTGTTCGATAGCTCCTTTTCCCAATCTGGTTAGAATCAGCGTGTGCCAGAAGAGTGAATGGAGTCTATGAAGAATTTTATGAAGTATTTGGTTGGATAGCAAGTGTCGGCCCATCTTGAGACATCAATGAACATATCTGGAAGTAAGGCCACGAAATCTGTTCCGGTGTCCCGTGTGCCCCCTACTTTGGCATCCCCTCACCTATTCTGCAGGTGCAAGTCACGTTCTATCTGTATATTACTTTTCTGACCCCCCTACCAACATGGAAGGGTAAGTAGGTATTGTGATCGTGCAGAAAAAAAGTTTTGAGATTCCACCGGATATATCCATTATGAGGTCCCCCAAGACGATTGAGATCATTTTTAGAATGATGTCTTTTTGAGTGTTTGTACATGCACATCCATGGTACATGCCGTACACGTTCTAAATTCAGTAGAATGATTTTTTTAATCAAAAATTAAGTGACAAGCTGAAGGGCTAGAGCTACGGCTGATGGCACCTGCAAAGTTTTGCAGCGAAACTATCAGCCGCCATCAGCCGTATCCTCCCAGCGCTCCAGCTTGTCACTTTATTTTTGCTCTAAAAAGTCGTTCTACTGAATTTAAAACGTGTATGTGTGTCCGTAATCTCTCACGATAACTACCGAACCGTTGATCCGATCGACTTGAAATTTGGTATGCGGACATTGTTGGTCCGTGGAATGAGCCCATCAGTTTTTGGCTGTCATCTATCGAACAGAACTGTTACTATCAACAAAAATGTCAGAATATATATCCCACGGAATTCGACTTGCAATATGTCGTTCAAAAGCTCTTGAGAAACTGTATTCGAACAGTTAAAAGTATTGCCCTATGTGTTATCTGTCAACTAATAAAAAATGTCAAAATTCAAAACTTCACCATTAGCCCGGGCATTTTAGGGTTTGACCCTGAAATAAATATGTCCCTTTTGAAATTTTGCACAAACGGCCTTTGACCAATGCTGAACAACATACTACAAGCTCCAGCCCGACAAGTGTGCGGAACATAGTTTTTTGGGTCAAGCAAAGAGTAAGTGCCACCAAATCAGATAAACTCCTGCTGTAGCTCAGAAGAGGGTACTGTAAGTCTCAACGTTGACCAACGTGTCCCTCAAGCTATGCTGATCCACGTACTGGAAGCTCCAGGCCTTGAAATGTGAGCGTCATAGTTTTTGATGAGCAAGAAGGGTGTAAGTTCCGCGACAGTGGTAACTCGGTATTTGATTTCCTTAAAATTTTGAAGGACTCTGGTTCCTCTGAATGCCTTTCAATCAAGCTAATCCACATTTCAAAACAGAATTCTGTGATCTCTTTCCTCCCGACCTACCAACCAAAAAAAAAGGGAAAGTATTATGAAGGCGCTTAAAAACATTTTTCGAGATAAACCCGCAAATATCCATTTTGAGCCTCCCTGAGACGTTCAGGACCATTTCCAGATAAAATTTTGTCTGCCTGTGTGTCTGACTTTGTGTGTGCCTAGCTGTGTGTGTGTGTGTGTCTGTCTGTAATATTTCACGATAACTACCAAACTGTTGATTTGATCGAATTGAAATTTGGTATGCGAACATAGTTTTGCTGTCGAATGAGCCCATCAATTTTCAGCTGTCATCTGTCAGACATGAAAGTCACTGTCAAAAATGACAGGATCTTTATTTCACAGAACTTGAAATGCAATATGTCGTTTGGAAGCCTTTGGAAAACTGT
The DNA here is from genome assembly GCA_949128115.1 of Anaspis maculata. Classification (NCBI taxonomy): domain Eukaryota; kingdom Metazoa; phylum Arthropoda; class Insecta; order Coleoptera; family Scraptiidae; genus Anaspis; species Anaspis maculata. Next base: position 52,563,938 of record OX421961.1, on the reverse strand, counting down.
ATTCAGAACAGTAAAAAGCACTCATTTGTCTGTCATAATAATATGTCAAATATTAAAAAATATCTATATTCAAAACTTTGCGATTTAATTATTCAAAATCTATTGCATAGATTTGAACCAAATTCAGCAGAGAGCAACAAAATAAAAGAGTAAAATTCAGTCTGCGGTTAGGGTTTTCCATCATTTCTCAATCAGGCGCTACGAGATTTGGCGGCACTTATTTCTTTCTTGCTCAAAACATCTATGTTCCGCACACTTGCTGGACGGGAGCTTTTACTATGTTGTTCAGCATTGCTTGGGAGCCATTTGTGCAAATTTTCAAAAGGGACATATCTATTTCAGGGTTTGACCAAAATTTCACCTAAAATTCCTGGGCTAATGTTCGATAGAATAAAAATCATTCTGTAGGTAACAAAAAAGGAAGAATAGTCTTGGTCGGGTATTTGGACAGACTTGACATTTGAGCAGACACCTATGCGGTCAATAAAGTCGATGAGCCCAACTCACAGCCGTGGCCTATCTAATGCTGCCCTTACAAAGTGGGTCCACATTATGCCAGCAACAAAGGACATTGTCAATGTGATGGGAGAGTTTAGCGGAGTGCTATCGAAAACTTCGGAACAAGACGTGGAGCACCGTAAATCCCGCAAGAAACGTGACACCGAAGATGCGAAGGAAATTTTGCGGTGGCTGGATATACACAACCCTTTCCAGCGATCTTCTCCTTTGCTTGTTTCACTTTCAAGCGACCTCGCAGCAACAGAGACAGCATAAACTGCGACACAGCCCTTGAAGTTTAACTCAATTCCATATGAAATCGATGGTTGGAAAACCTTTCAGTGAGGTCCATCTTGGGGGGAAAGACAACGTTCGATCACTAGCAACTATCACTCGTGGAATGCGCATTCGGGATGGTATTATGGAGATAAACTCAATTAAACTATTTTACAGAATGCTTTGTATACCGTCCGTTTTTTATTTTAGGCCCCAGCCCGTAGCATATTTTTAAAATCACAAAAAAAAGATCTTTCGACTGATATGTCAAATTATTTTTGACAGATGTCATTTTTTGACAATTGACAGAATAGTACTTGTGATACATCATTTTGAAGCCCATAAAATTCTGAGGAGAACTGTGTTTTAATTTTTGAAATAGGGTGTCTTTTACAGCTTCTAGGGGTCTTTCAACAGGAAAAAATGTTGAATTTCAGAAATACATAACAAGTAAGTAGGTAAAGCAGGTACCTATTTTTAATAATGTTGTTAATGATGAATAATTATTCATCAATCACAATGAAACAAAAAATGTCTTGAAGAAGTTGTTCGAAATGACCGCCTCCTTGTTCCTTGAATGAGAGATTCGACGATCAGTGAATTGGAGCTACCGGCCCCAACGCGATGACATCCGAGCTTGCCAGATATGGCCCCTCTCGATTTTTTAATGAGCTTACCTGAAAGATAAGGTGTTTATAGAGTTTCCCAATAATTTGGACGATTTGAAAATCAAATCATTACCATTAGCTAATATAAGAAAATGTCTATTACTTATTGAGTCGCTACTTCTGTTATTGATATTTTTTCCTATTGAAAGACCCCTAAAAGCTGTAAAAGACACCCTATTTTGAAAATGAAAACACAGTTCTCCTCATAATTTTATGGGCTTTCAAATGATGTATCACAAGTTTTATTCTGTCAATTGTCAAAATATGACATCTGTCAAAAATAATTTGACATATCATCATTCGAAAGATCTTGTTTTTGTGATTTCAAAAATATATAATACGTTGAGCCTGAAACCCATAATAAGGGTGCTACGGGCTGGGGCCTAAAATCAAAAACGGACGGTATACAGGTGTCCGTTTTTCGAGGCTAAGCATGGGTATCTCGCTTATCTTAAGAGATACAAAGTCGGTTGAATTAGGAAAAAGTTGCGCATTTTCATGACGATCAATGATCCAAAAAGAAATTTGACGTATCGATTTTCGTTCTTGAGATGTCGTAAAAAAACAGGATTTAATTTTTGTTTTTATTTTTTATTCAAAAAACGGTTGAAGGTGGCCTTTTCTAATCTAGATATTGTCAGGGCACTTTTTCAAGGGGAATCCAAATCTGCCAAAATCTTTATTTTAGCTTTCAAAGCAACCGAGATACGACATTCAACTTTTTTCTCTAATGGGCGCCATATTGGATTTTGATATTTTTGAATACGGTATTCTTATCTGGTTAGAACGATGTGCCACATGTCATTGTTGAATAAATGTTTGACATTTACGTTTTTTTTTATTGTCGATGCTAATTTTGTTTCCAAAGCACTCTTTGAAAAATTTAAAAATTTTTTTTGCTCTAAAGCATGAATACAACAGTGGCATGTGACACATCGTTGTAACCAGAAAATAAAATTGTATTCAAAAATGTCAAAATCCAATATGGCGCCCATAAGAGAAAAAAAAGTTGAATGTCATATCTCGGTTGTTTTGAAAGCTAGAATGAAGATTTTGGCAACATTGAATTCCCCTTGAAAAAGTGCCTTCACAATGTCTTGATTAGAAAAGGCTACCTTCAACCGTTTTTCAAATAAAAAATAAAAACAAAAATTACAAATTTCTGTTTTTTCTCGATATCTCGAAAACCAAAACTGACAAGTCAAATATCTTCTTGGATCATTGATCGTCATGAAAATTCGCAACTTTTTTCTAATTTAACCGACTCTGTATCTCTAAAGATAAGCGAGATACCCATGCTTAGCCTCGAAAAACGGACACCCTGTATAATTCGTAGTGATGACGAACTTGCATGCAGAGTTCTGTCTTATGAATTGGCATCGCAACCTCCCACACTATTCGACAATTGATCTTTGAAGAAAGGGGCAAAATCCACCCTTTTGAAGCCCAAGAGGCGCTAACAGTGCTAACACCACCAACACATGAGCCTGATTCCCCGCCTGCCTCCTACTCTATTGACGGCGACGGCGATTACCTGGTGCACCGTGTAATGTGGGCTTAAAATCAAACGTATGGTCAAATCGAGGGTCAAATCTTTAAAAAATACATCTCATATGTGAAGCGCAACTGATGCTCAGCCGAAGAAAATGCTGTTGTTGTATTCGATAGTTACTTTGAACCGTCAACAATGGACGCCGAGCATGAACATAAAGTCTCGTTCGATGTAATCTTGTGAGAAAATGCAGTAGCCGCAGCTTCACAGGAAGACTTTCCCGCAAATACAAAAACAAGATGCAGATAATATCCAATGTGACATATCATACTTGACAGCTGCTGGAATCCATGTTCTCCAAGTTACAGCTGATGCTGATTCTCTTATTGTGTCCACGGCAATCAAGGCTCGTAAACCAGCTGCTCTTGTAGATATTGACACCGACCTGCTCGTGCTGCTGACAACTTTCACTGAGAAGACGCAAAATGATTGTGAAACTGCTAATTCCCGGGAGAACTGATGCGCTCCAAAAAAATCTTCAGCAGTATGGCTTTTCAAAACGCATTGGGCTTTCTCACCGAACTATTGCATTTTCTGCATGCCATGACAGAATGCTATACTACATCTTTTCCTCTCAAAATTGGTAAAATAACTGGCTTCAAAGAAACTTAAGTGTAACAAAGACCCTCATAATCATGTGCACGTGTTCAGTATTGAATCGATTCCACCAGATGAAGTTGTGGCAGCTGGAGAAGAGTTCATGTCAAGTTTTTACTCTGGCAAAAGCATAGACTCCCTCAATATCAAAAGATTCCAAATGTACGATAGAGTTTCATCCAGAAGGCGAGTCGACGGTAGGTACTTCCCGCCTCACTTCTCTTTCCCCCACCTCAGGTGCAATGCGACAGCATTTCTATAGTTTTCTATCAGGTGGAGTAGTTATGGGGAGGGCTTTAAACGAATCTCCTGGACTGGGGATGGGAATCACAGTAGAAATACAAAGAACCGGGGCCACAAAAATTGCTTCAATGATTTCTTGTAATCGAAATACAAGATGCGAAACACGTCAGAGTGAGTATCGCAGAATCAGTCTGCACTCTGCATTGTTCGATAATGTCGTGGCCCCTGCACTGGCCATGGCTGCAGGCTGCAGCAATAGGTCGATGGAGGTAGATGAAAATGACGAAATTGTGACCAATGTGCTGAAGATGGAGAGGAATAAACGCATCACTATGCGGATTCTCCGGTTGCAAGGCGCTGGCCCATCAAATATAAGAAATTTTTTTGCCTTATCATGTCCTACACTTAGTTGTAAGGGAAAAAATACTCAAATAAAACTTCAAAACTTGAGAAAAAAATCAGGTCATGTTAAAAATCAAGATGCCGGCGTTTGCCCAAGTGGGATTCTTTGGGACTTTTCAGGTTTTGTAACTAGTAGTTTCCAGAAGATATCCCCAAAATTTCAGCTTGTTATTTGAAATTTCCAGGTTCAGCCAATTTTTATTTTAAATGGCCTGTACTAAATAATATAGGCGTACCTTTAAACACAAAATTATACTGATAGTCCAGGAGCTTATGTGAATAAAAAGCATTCCGTGGGATTTTGAATGAAAGAGCATAGCGATCATGTGGAATACATTTCTTGAATGGGCAGCAATCACACCTCACCGGGTGTTTTGCTTGAATTTTTTGCAGGGGATTTATACAGGGTAAAACAGGAGAAGAAAAGAAGAAACAAGTGAGTATGCCTTCACGTGCGTGAGTCTCAGTAGCGCATTTTCTCAAAGAGGCATACATATTGTGAACGTAAAGAAATTTGGTTGAAGGAGAAACACCATTCCTTGATGCCCGCTTTCTTCATTCAAAACTCATTGTGATATTGTGTTATCAGAATGGGGTACTTGTCAATGGAACAGATTTGAATGAAAATTCTTTCACTCATCAACATATTTTTTTGTTTGAGGGCGGGAGCTAGGAGCGGCGACTAATCAACAGTAGTCTATTCTTTCCCATTTTCAGTCGGCTATCCATATAGCTAACGAATTAGATCGCTATGTCTTCGGGTTTATGTTTTCCATTTATCTCTTACTTTGAGGGCAGCGTGTGGGGATGGCAGCATTCGGCAAAGTAACTGTTGCACAGTTTGAGTTGAGAGTTTCTAAATGTTTAAGGAAATATGACAATCAGTGAAAATTGTGGAAGTTGCATTTTTTTTGTTTGGGGGCGGGAGCTGGAGGCGGCGATTAATCAAAACTGGTCTATCTCTTCCCATTTTCAGTCAGCCATCTATATAGCGGAACAATTTGATCGCTATGTCTTCAGGGTTATGTTTTACATTCATCTCTTACTTTGGGGGCGGCATGTGGGAGCGGCAGAGTTTGGCAAAGAAATTCTTCCAAAGTTTGAGTTGGGAGTTTCTGAATGTTTGAAGTAACATTAAAATGTAATTCAGTGGAAATTATTGAAAGTTGCACTTTTTTTTTGGGGGTGGAAGTTGGAGGCAGCGCCATGCCAAACGTAGCCTATTTTTTCCCATTTTTAGTTAGCTATCCATATAGCGAATGAATTAGATCGTTATGTCTTCGGGTTTATGTTTTTCATTCATCTATCACTTTGAGGGCAGCGTGTGGGGGCAGCAGCATTCGGCAGAGTAACTGTTGCACAGTTTGAGTTTGGAGTTTCTAAATGTGAGGGAAATATGACACTAAGTGAAAATTGTGAAAGTTGCATTTTTGTTTGTTTGGAGGCGGCGGCTAATTAAAAGTGGCTTATATTCTTCCAATTTCAGTCAGCTATCAATATAGTGAAAGAATTATATCGCTGTGTCTTCAGGTTCATGTTTTACATTTATCTCTCACTTTGGGGGCGGCGTGTGGGAGCGGCAGAGATTGGCAAAGGAATTCTTGCACAGTTTGAGTCAACAGTTTCTAAATGTTCGAGGTAACAGTATCAGCTAAATCAGTGAAAATTGTTGAAGGTTGCACTTTTTTCTTTTGGGGGCGGAAGCTGGAGGCGGCGCTATATCAAAAGTAGCCTATCCTTCTCCATTTTCAGTCAGCTATCCATATAGCGAAAAACTTAGATCGCTATGTCTTTGGGTTCATGTTTTTCATTTATCTCTTACTTTGGGGGTGGCGTGTGGGAGCGGCAGCGTTCGGCTGAGCAAATGTTGCACAATTGGAGTTGGCAGTTCCTAAATGTTTAAGGGAACATCTAAATCAGTAACATTTGTGAAAGTTGCACTTTTTATCGTTTGGGGGCGGAATCTGGGGGCGGCGACTAACCAAAAGTAGCCTATCCTTTCACATTTTTATTCAGCTATTCATATACCGAAAGAATCAGATCGCTATGTCTTCGGGTTTATGTTTTTCATTTTAAAGTGATTGGGGGCGGTTTTTAGCAGTTTTTTCATGTCGGCGGCGCATATTGAAGACGGAATGTTTCTTGGCTTACGTTTATAAGTGGCAACTATGTATTATTCAAAAAATGAGAACACCAGAGCATCAGGTCTGGTAGAAAGTGCAATATTATGTTATTTCAAGTTTATCGGGGGCGGTTTTCTCTATGTTGGCGGCGCAATATGGCCATCCAATATAGCCTAGCCCTCCTTTGGGAGTGGCAGCTATGTAACAGCGAAAAAATTAGAAAGCTGGGTCGTCTAGTTTGGGTGGAGTTCGAGGAACGGACGGACGGACGGACGGACGGACAAAGCGGTTGCAATAGCGATTTTCATCAAGATGGAAAATGCGCTAAAAAATTATATAACGTGACCTATAGAAGGTGGAGCGGTACAAATCACCAGGTGGATGCCCGACTTGATGTTTTTAAAGGTTTTGCTTGAAAAATTGATATTCGTGATAAATAGAGTGAAAAACAAGACATCTTGAACATTAAATTTATTATTTTGAAAAAATTACCGTCGGAAATCTGAAACCGTGTTGGATTTGAAAATAGACCTACACGACGCCCAATGCAATCTACTCCCGATATCAGTTAGAGTTTTTCGAAAAAAGTCAATCCCCCAGCAGGAAAGGACGGCCGAGTTGAGTCCTGCACCAAACACGAGTCGTCCTGGTCAAAATCCAAGCGAGCGGCCGTCTCCGGTGGTAACGGCTAGGAGAAAATTTAAAAACTCGTAACGTCCAAATGGGAATTGGTGGAAAACTGCAATTGCGGGCTTTATTTAATTCTTCTGTTTTGTAGCTCTCTACCAAATTTGGCTCCAATCCATCGGATAGATATTGAATAATTGAATGGCAAACTTTTTTAAAGAAAATCACGGAGCTGTGTGTGCCTATGTCTGTAATCTTCCACGATAATAGCCGCAACGTTAATGCGATCGACTTGAAATTCGGTATGCAGACATGATTTTGCTGTTGAATGAGTCTGTTACGTGTTGGTTGTCATCTGTAGAACGGAAATGTCACCATCAAAAATGACAGAAAGCATATGTCACGAAACTTGACTCGCAATATGTCATTTGAAAGCCCTTGAAAAACTGTATTCAAAATTGATGAAAGTAATGCTCCGCATGGTACCTGTCAGATATAAAAAAATGTCAGAAGTTCAAAGCTTTGTTATTCAATTCTTCAAAATCAATCCGATGGATTGGGACCAAACTCGACAGGAATCAACACAACAACAGAATCAAATCACGTATGCAGTTGAAGCTTCCCACTTATTCCCAGTCTGGAGTTACGAACTTCTATCCATTTTTTCTGTTTCACCCTGTATAATTTTTCTGCAAGAAATTCAAGCAAAACACCCGGTGAGGTGTGATTGCTGGCCATCTAAGGAATGTATTCCACATAGTCGCTATGCTCTTTCATTTAAAATCCTTCGGGATTATATAAGCTCCTGGACTATTAGACAAACCAAGTCATAACTGACTGTCGGTCGTCCAGAACATTATGTGAGAATAAAATGAAAAATCTTTCATATGTTTTCATTTTACAGAAGGAGCGGCCATTCAGAGTAAACACCGTCTTTTTTTGCCTTACTTCCTTACTTCGCTTAGATATGCCGTTGTATGGCGACACATCTTTCAATGCTTTCTTGTATAGTCGATACTATCGAATTATCGATAGTCTTTAAAGGGTAAGTAACATTATCAAAACTATGTAGCTCCAACTGATGTGATTTTATGCAGATTGAACGATACATAAGGTAATGTTGGGAAGCTTCGCTGAAGTTAAAACCATACGTAGTGACAGAGCCGCAGTGCTCTCCTAAGGTAGGTGGATATATCCACGTATTACCGAGCAAACAATGAATTCCTTGACGGTTCGTGATTTACAGACGGCAATTATAATATCCAGCCGGCGGCAGCAGGAACAACACGAGCAGGGGCAGGAGCACCGGAGCGGAGTTCGCGCGCGAGGGGCGGCTTATGCGGGGGCGGCTTTCGGTGGTGGCGGCGGCGGCGGCAGCAGCAGCCAGCAGGGACCGTATACACGAACACGGCAGCGGAACGCCGCTCTCGCTGGCGGGAGAGAGAGCTAGCTCTCTGGCAATATCCGCATTCCAGAGCTGGAATCCCGCGTTGACAGCTCCTGATATTGCAGGGCCGGGTGTCTGATAACGACTCCGCTCCAGGAATGTCGTTAGCTTCCCAAAAATAACGTTTAGACAGTGTTATTTATGGCCTTGACAGCACCAGCAGCCGTATCGCACTCAGACTCCGCCGCCGCTGGGCGGGAGAGAGCCCTTTCTATGCCCGCGCGTCTCACTTTCCAACCCCGTCCATATTAAATTGGTCGGGAACAGGGTGATTTGCCGCTTATTGGATCCGATATTGTTATTGTCTCGTGGAGAAGTGGAGAACGCGAGGAGCACCAGAGAGCCAACTGCAGCTCCTTTCGCACCGTCACCTACCCTGTTCTTGAGACCAAAGAGACACACTGGCAACAATCGTAACGTCTTCATTGCTAAATAGGTACATTATAGGAGGATACCGGATAAGCACTATTGTTATTACCATCATTCGTGATTACCGTAGGAACTTTAGAGCAGTTATATGCAGTGAATTGCGGCAAGTTATCTTGATGAAAAGGCTATGGCTTGAGAGGAGTTTCAGACCTGTCACAAATCGTGTTTGTTTCATTTATTCACCACATCCGATAATTATTATTGTATTTCGAAGCAGGACAATTTGATGACGCCGCTGACTTGCCGCGGTACACTTTGCCGTCGACGAGTTTTGACGGGAACCAGGGATTTCAGGGAAGGAGCCAGATAGTGGTCAAGACTTTAGAAAAAAAAATCGATTGTGTCACCCCAAAACTTTCCCGACTAGCCTTTTCGCGACTACTGACGTACATGTACGTTATTTCAGAAAGTCTTCACCGGCCTACTGACGTACTATTGAAATTTGGGATATTTAGCCTGGCCTACTGACGTACTATTGAAATTTGGGATATTTAGCCTGGCCTACTGACGTATGCAATTTTCCAAGCAACAGTAGATTCGGTGGTCGAATCACGTACATATACGGCTGGAATCTAGCTTCTTCTGCGATTTTTTGTCGTACCAGTACGTCACATACGATATTGTGATACGTTTGTCCGCCTACTGACGTAGCAGTACGTCTCATGCACATGCGCACTTCAGAATAGGCATGGAGACGCCGGTATTCTTATTGAAAGAAATGGAGGGAAAACGCAATATGGCGCAACGGGAAGAAATTGGAGTCTCTTCTCTCCGCGAGTTCTATCAAATACAAAAAGTCTGGTCCAAATCGGAGAATTTTTTTTCCTAACGCCGGCGCCGGCTGGAGCGGGCGGTGGGCGCTCTCTGGCTCAGTCGCGCGAACAGGCTAGTATCCAGGGTCCTATGGAAATTTTTGTTCGACACGTTCCTTCGGGTGGGAAGTTGCAATTAGAGAGAAAGATTTAAAATAATTGGCAGGGAAAAATGATTGAACTGCACGCAGTCTTCCTTCAAAATGTTTATTTTATTCTGACCGGTTTCGAAGGTCTCTGGCCCTTCTTCGTCAGAGTGTTAAGCTATAAGATAAAATACATAAAGCAAGTACATAAAAGGTGAACGATAACATACCAAAAATGTATAAAAGGATGGTATAAATAAAGTTTGTGTAAAAGGTTTCAAATTCTTGAGATGTCAATAAAACAGTTATGATGTTGTCATGGAAGGAAGGACATCTCATGAATTTGAAACCTTTTACACAAACTTTATTTATACCATCCTTTTATACATTTTTGGTATGTTATCGTTCTCCTTTTATGTACTTGCTTTATGTATTTTATCTTATAGCTTAACACTCTGACGAAGAAGGGCCAGAGACCTTCGAAACCGGTCAGAATAAAATAAACATTTTGAAGGAAGACTGCGTGCAGTTCAATCATTTTTAATCCATATATCCTTCTGTGAGATGGCGGATCCTTTCCTGAAATTGGCAGGGAATTGAAAATTTTGTCATGGAAATTTGGATATTCCAGGAAAACCTTAGTCTTACTCCAAATCATTTTTATGCAAAAATAGTCAATTAAGGACGGAGTCATATTGGTAAAATAAGCGTTGCGAAGTCAATTCGTGTGGGTTTATTCCTTGACGTATTCTGACCATTTTGGTTTCTTTCGAAAAGCTACAAGGATGTACTTTGGTTTGAGCCCATTGGCATTTCCGAAATCCAAGAAAAAAATTCAAATTTTGACATTTGAGAAAATTATTTTTGGATTTTGGAAATGCCAATGGGCTCAAACCAAAGTACATCCTTGTAGCTTTTGAAAGAGACCAAAATGGAAGAATCCGTCATGGAATAAACCCACACGGATTGATTTCGTAACGTTTATTTTACCAATATGACTCCGTCCTTAAGGCTTCACTTCAAGCTCCACCCTAAAAATAGTCAATTAAGGCTTCACCTCAACCTCCACCTTAAGTACAGTCTCGGAAACCCGCCGGCAGTTTTACATTTTTAACCATAAAATTCCCAGGAAATTGGGAAAAAAATTGTTGGAAAATGTTCAAGTACCAGTTACCCCTTGTTTAAAAAAAATGTTGAAAATCCGTTCACGGGATAAAAAGTTGGAAAATTTGCAGTTTTTCCAGAGAGAAAAACCCGGAAACCATGCGTTCTTCAAAATCAAAAGTTTTTCCTCCAAAAATTAATTAAATCTTTTCTCAAACTCTCATTCCCTACATATCTGCACCTAAAATGAATATTTCGTGGAGCTCACCGCATGTCGACGTTTGGACTGCAGGTTCTTCAAATTTACGTAAGTTGCAAATTTCGTTTTGAAAAAATTACCGTCGGGAAACCGGAACCGTGTGGATTTTGAAAATGGATCTACACGATGCCCAATCTACCATCGACATCAGTTGGAATTGAAAAAAAGTGGATCTCCGAGCATGAATTAATTTTTGAGTGGAGTCCTGCATCAAAAGTGAGTCGTTCTGGTCACAACACGGGTGAAAGGCCCTCTCGAGCGGCAACGGCTGGAGAAATTGGGAGAATTCATAACGCCTGACTGGAAAATAGTGGAAAACTGCAACTGCAAACTTGATTTGATTCTTTTGTGATGTTGCCAAATTTGATTGGCTTGATTTAAAGGCATTCAGAGGAACCAGAGTCCTTCAAAATTTTAAGGAAATCAAATACCGAGTTACCTCTAACGCGGAACTTACACCCTTCTTGCTCATCAAAAACTATGACGCTCACATTTCAAGGCCTGGAGCTTTCAGGGTCAAATCCTAAAATGCCCGGGCTACATCTTCTCACTTCTAACAAGATCTCCAATTTTCATACTTTGTCATTTTTTCTGTTGATATTGTGATTTTGAGCTGAATTATTTATATATAGACTTTTAGTTACGCTTATCCACCCTCAAAAATCTCTGGAGCAGCAAAAAATCATAAAAAGCGGGTCGTTGTGATGTGTTCTTGATGAACAGGCGGCTGAAAACAAAAAAAATTGAAGTAGTGTGAAAAATAAAGATATCGGCGTTTGCCCAAGTGGGATTTCTGAGGATTTTTGAGGGTTTGTTTCTAGTTCAGTTTCTACTGAGTCCATGAAGATTGAAAATACCCTCCAAATTTCAACTCGCGGTATTTGAAATTTCCGGGTAGATACCTCACTGACTTGTGGTGAAACCACGAGCGCTGGACAGTTGTCGATCTCGACAATTTCACCTCTCCCCTCTGCACCTCTCACCCGAATTTTCTTTTTCCCCTCTGCACCCCTCACTCTTTAGGGAAGGGAAAATTGTCGAGATCGACAACTGTCGAGAGCTCGTGGTTCCACCACTGTACTATATACCGTTCCGTCACCACCTGATACTTTGTTTTGTTCTGTATCATATGTTTAGGCCCGTATTCATATCCCCCTTTTAGTGTTAAAAGCGGTTTTAAAGATGCGCCTCTAACATTTCCGTATTCATACGTGGTTTTAGCGCGCCTCTATCATCACTTTAAACAGGCGTCTCTAAAGTCGTCTTAAAAGGGGATGTTTAGAGACGGGCCTATTCATATGTCTCTTTTACGTGTCTTTAAGCGACTTTGGATGGTCTCACGCATGCGTCAAGTTAGATGGGATCCAAATGTGCCAACAGGCGTGTTTTGAGTCCATTTAACCTACAAGCTGTGCCATGTGTTCTTGGGAAGTGTGACGAAAATCACATTTTCTTTCTAAAATATTGATTTAATTGAATTAATGAAGCATGCCGCCGAAATGCAGGAAGTGCGCAATGCTCTGGATGTCCCTTTCGGTCATACTCCTTTACTATTTACTGTACTCAAGGCGGGGCGGGGACGACTTGCACAAAACAGTCGAAAGAGGTGTTCATTTGCTAACAGATCCAGGCCGCTATTCTTGAAAATGTGGAAGAAACTCCCCGAAAGTTTTTTGCGAGGTTTTATGCAATCCGCAGTACATCAATGTAGCAAGAGTTGCCAGCACTTCCGTTTTGCCAGGCGGAGCTGCTCGGGGTAAATCACTAGACAAAGAAAACAGATCCAGCTGGGCCGTGATTGGTGTATGTATCTACTTTCTCTATCTAGTGATCTACCCGGAGCGGCTCCCGGCGCAAAACGGAAGCGGCTTGGGGTTCTTGCCTACCTGCGTCCACCTTCGGGTAGGTAGTTTTGAGTACATTTCACAACGTTGCCATATCAACACCCCCTTTAGTTAGATGGGCCCTAACAGGACGTAAAAGGTGGCCTATGAATACGACTGCTTTTATCAGGTAGCCGAGCGCTTTTTGTTAGAGGCATGCTAAATGTGGCTTAAAAGTGGGATATGAATACGGGCCTTAGTCTCTAATAAAAATGTTCTTCTTTCAGCCCTGGATAAGTAACATACTTCAACGAAACGTCAGGTAAAAAACAAACGTGTTTTATAGATAACTGTCCAGAAGTCCTGTGAAAATAATAGAAAATTTACTCTAAATGTATTCACAAGATACTGTAGTGTCGCGTTAGTTGAAATTGAATTGACAAGAACGGATAAATTTTCAATCTCACCGCAATCACAAAATTGGATACAACCAAGCTTTGCAATACATAACCCACAAACAACTATCTTGAGGCTATAGCAAAACATACTTTTCATAATTTACAAGCTAAATATTAGTTACTGAAAATGTCACAAATAGTACAGGAAAAATAGTGAAAAAATCTGCAAAACCTCGGAAAAAATATGGACGTCCTGAAAATTTGATATTCTGTTCAGAATTGAGTGCTCTACAACATATCCAAAATCGCCAAAAATCGCACCCGGGGGTTTTGAGTTATTAGAGGGGGGTTGAAAAATTGCAACTTAAAATGGAGGGGATAGAACTCGTCAATCCATTGGAAGCAAATACGTTATGATTCGACGCATCATATCCCGTTGATATCATTTTGACACAAAAAGTGTCAATTACTGTTGACTGGGGGTCGTGGGGGGGCGAAGCTCTGCTAGGTGGTCCATTTTGTTTTTCTGGCCATGTAGAACCGATCACAACAAGTTTGGTATCTTTTCCGACTAAATTCAATCTCCTGAACTCGAATCCGATCTGTAAATTTGGATGAAAACAACTTTGAACAAGTCAACTTGAAAAAACTTGTTTTTTCTTTGACAATTTTGACGAATCTCTTTTTTACTGTTAGAGGTGTTCATCTTCGAAAAATTTTCAGGGGTCATCAGATTGAAGTGTATTCTTCACGAAAATCATCCACTCAATGTATAATTTTGTTTCTCGAGTTCAAAAAAACGATTTAAACCTGAGCCGGCTCGGCGCGTTGTCTACTACTGACCAGAACACTACAGCATGCACCTTGAAATAAAAATAGCTCAAACTTTCGAAGAGATAACAACACATCTTTGAAAATTTTATTATCTGTGCAGAATTGAATTCCCTATAACATAACCAAAACCGTCATAAATCGCACTGCAGGGTTTTGAGTTATTTGAGGGGAGAGGTAACAGTTCATAGAGCACGAATCTTGAGAAAATGTCATCTTTCTTCTCGAATAACTCAAAATCCTGCAGTGCTATTCATGGCGATTTTGTTTATGTTATAGAGAATTTAATTCTGCACATACGTCCGTTTTTTATTTTAGGCCCCAGCCCGTAGCACCTTTATTATGGGTTTCACACCCAATATATTATATATTTTTGAAATCACAAAAACAAGATCTTTCGACTGATGATATGTCAAATTATTTTTGACAGATGTCATTTTTTGACAAATGACAGAATAGTATTTGTGATACATCATTTTAAAGCCCATAGAATTCCAAGGAGAACTGTGTTTTTATTTTTGAAATAGGGTGCCTTTTACAGCTTCTAGGGGTCTTTCAATAAGAAAAAATGTTGAATTTCAGAAATACATAATAAGCAAGTATAGGTGAAGCAGGTACCTATTTTTAATGTTAACTAATGGTAATAATAATCATTCATTCATTATTGAACAAAAAATGTCCTAAAGAAGTTGCTCGAAATGACCGCCTCCTTGTTCCTTGAATGAAAGATTCGACGATCAGTGAATTGGAACCACCGGCCCAACGCGATGACATCCGAGCTTGTCAGATATGACCCCCTCGATTGTTTTATGAGCCTACGCGAAAGATAAGGTGTTTATAGAGTTTCCCGATAATTTAGACGATTTAAAAATCAGATCATCACCATTAGTAATTTCAAAAATACCTATTACTTATTGAGTGGCTATTTCCGGAATTGACATTTTTTCCTATTGTAAGACCCCTAGAAGCTGTAAAAGACACCCTATCTCAAAAATAAGAACACAGTTCTCCTCAGAATTTGATGGGCTTTGAAATGATGTATCACAAGTACTATTCTGTCATTTGTCAAAAAATGACATCTGTCAAAAATAATTTGACATATCATCACTCGAAAGATCTTGTTTTTCTGGATTCAAAAATATATAATACATTGGGTGTGAAATCCATGATTAAGGTGCTACGGGCTGGGGCCTAAAATAAAAAACGGACGGTATAATCAAATTTTCAAAAATGAGTTGTTATCTCTTCGAAAGTTTGAGCTATTTTCATTGAAAGGAGCATGCTCTAGTGTTCTGGTCAGTAGTAGACGACACCCCGAGCCGGCTCAGGTTCAAATCAATTTTTTGAACTCGAGAATCAAAATTATAAGTGGATGATTTTCGTGAAGAATACACCTCAATCCAATGACCCCTGAAAATTTTTGGAAGATGAATACCTCTAACAGTGAAAAAAAATTCTTCAAAATTGTCAAAGAAAAAACAAGTTTTTTAAAGTTAACTTGTTCAAACTTGTTTTCATCCAAATTTACACATCGGATTCGAGTTCAGGAGATTGAATTTAGTCGGAAAAGATACCAAACTTGTCGTGATCGGTTCTACATGGACAGAAAAACAGAATGGACCACCTAGCAGAGCTTCGCCCCCCCACGACCCCCCTTCAACAGTAATCGACACTTTTTGTGCCAAAATGGTATCAACGGAATATGATGCGTCGAATCATAACGTATTTGCTTCCAATTGATTGACGGGCTTCATCCCCTCCATTTCAAGCTGCAATTTTCCACCCCCCTCCAATAACTCAAAACCCCCGGGTGCGATTTTTGGCGATTTTAGATATGTTGTAGAGCACTCAATTGTGAACAGAATATCAAATTTTCACGACGTCCATATTTATTCCGAGGTTGAAATCTATCTTTCTTGTACTAAAAGGAAACTGAATCCCGCTAGTTTTCAAAGTTGGAGCCACTCAGTTAAATACTCACATATAAATACATAAATATTTAGAATACCTTCAAGTATCTTGTATTTGAATACATTTGATTGGAAGTATCTGTATTTTGTATTTTGGAATAATTCAGGCAGCTAGTATTTTGTATTTAAAATACAAAATACACAATCCGTTTGATTCTCACGCTCTGTTTTGGCTGGGATTGGTAATATTTTTTGTAATACCTACATACTATACATTACCCCATTGCCACTTCTTGCGTGAGCACACTATCTGGGATCGATAATAACTTCGTTTGCATCTTTTACATGAGTATTTTGTATTTTGAAATAAATATGTTGTATTTTGTATTTTGAAATTTCTTGGTTTTCCAAAATACGTATTTTGTATTTTGTATTTCAAAGACATTCCAAAAAGTAGTCTGTATTTTGTATTTCGACTATCTTGGATCGTGTATTTTGTATTTAAAAAAAAAATTCGAAGTATTTTGCCCAGCCCTGATATGTGATCTCAGCTTATCGTACTTTGAAAGCGTTTTATTGGCTAGACAGCTAGCTAAGTCGAACTGAGGATAAATGAAACTTTGCATAAATGCGGAAAGACCTGGTCTGATTGATCGCTATAATTAATGTCCGATGTGTGAAGTGAAGTGGTATCTAGATTATCTTATTTTTGAAAAACCTAAAAACAAAGCTCTAGGCTCTGCTGTGTGGGAAAGCTGAACGGATGAAGCAACTTGCATTATATTGGCACCAGCGAACTACCGAAAACATTATCAACACAATCGAATCTTCTTTTTTTTCGGCACGGGTTTCTCAGTTGTCCGTTTTAATGAATGGTCCCAAACCAAAACCAAACGCGCACACGGCCGTCCCACTGCTCCAATTCCAAGGATTAAAAGTGGATACCAAAATAGTTGGAGCAATGATTTAGGAGCAGAATAGCCGAGCGTGAGCGGTAGTAGTATAGCACTGGGTAACAAGGGTGGCGAGAAATGGGAGCCGACTGGCTTTAATCTCTGTCACTTTACTAATTGCATCTGGGTTCGAAAATAGACCATCGAAGTATTCCACCGCTGACATCCAACAAATCACCTAGTCATAATAACGGAATCGTATGGTACAGCCACGCATGCCTTCTTCCTCTTATCATCATCGTCCTCATAGCTGAAACCCGAAGACAATGACGACGGTGTCGGTTAATCGTCGTCGTCGGTCCCAATGAAGGATCGCGCGGCAGGGATGGCAGGCAGCCTAGTCATCAAAGCTGGCATGTGAACGACTGAAGGAATGCGCATTTTTCAGCGCGCGGCATCGTTTTTTTTCAGGCCCGGTCTGACAGCTTACACCATGTTCTCGTCAACTCTTCCGTGGACATGTCACGAATTATGAATTCTGACCGAATTTAAAAGCCCGATCTCTTGCTGATGATGCATCAGCAACTCGTTTTTGGGACAGTCGTACCTCTACGTGTCGGTAATAAATACACCGCGATGGCATCAAGCGAAGTCAGGAGCTTTTTACGTCGCCGTGTCGTTATAATAAGAAGTGTTGTCAGCATTTAAATTTCGCGATTTGAAATGCCGGCGGCGATTGAATTTCTCATTCTTTGGGACTTCGACCTACCGTTACTGTCCGTCATATTACTTCCATGGAATCCCAAACTTTCGAAATATGAAGCTGAATGGGCATTGTTATCAAAATGCTTCCTATCATTGAATCTACGTCCCGCTGCGATGTCAACCTCGTGTGTATGCGATTATTATTGTGGAGACATTTCCCTAAATTTGCCGTTATGTCGTCCTCCCATGCATGCACCATCGACTTTATATTAATGACTTTGGAGGCACTATCGGAGACAATTCATCACTGGCACACACTGTACACATATACACGTACCACCTGATTATAATTTTTAATGTCCTCCTGCTGAGTTATTGTGGGCAAGCTAGAGTAGGGAATTTCAGCGATGCGAGACGGTGATAATGTCATCGTCGGATGGCGAAGGCGCGGTCTATGCTCTCCGTTCTCCACCTCGCGGCAATCGCCGGTCCATCTCTAAAAGCGCAGTCATTCATCATCCATGCAAATACTTCCCGATATATAATGCAATTAACAGCCACCGGAAGTGCAACAAGCAAGCAGCAACAACTGCATATACCTACGCCAGCACATACACATCCCTCGAGCACTAATTAAATTAAAACAAGAACTCGCAGACCATCATCCCGTTTATTCGCTAGCTGGCGATGGTAGGTACTATACAGAGCCACATAAATAACTCGTATAATTGGACAAGAAGGCACTAGATATCGTTCTGGTCTTCATATTTCATGGAAGTGTTCTGCAATTTTCAACTGCAACTTTGATTTCGTTCTCAGATCCTGAGTTAATAAATGAACTGCGTTTCGAAGTAAGAGCCGCTAAGGAACTCACCATCACCAGTTTTGTACTCCCGTCATCCCACCAGAAGATTTATTGACATCGTGTAATGTACAGGTGTCCAAAAAGTCACGCCGCTTTCAAAATAATCGATAAAGGGGTAAGAAATTATTTTATTCAATTTTTTCCAAAGCATGCAGTCCTGGTCTCTGAAAGCTTGGGGAATTTAGGTATGGAAAACTGCATCGTCAAGATGTCTTCCCTTTCGCGGATACACGATATACACGTCTTCGCATCGAGACCTAAAATTCTCCAGAGCTCGATCTCACAAACACGGCAACTGTAATAGAGCCGCCATTTCTCCTCGAATAGTGAGTTTTAAATCATGCGCAGGTGCTGTGGTGAATACTTTTCCTTCAAGGTAACCTCAGAAGAAGAAGAAGAAGAAGTCCGATGGAGTTGGGTCGGGACGTAGTTCGAAGAGTGTTTCCCGAAAAGATGATTTCCAAACGGAGGGACATCACTTTTGGCCTCCAAGAAGTCTCGATCTAACTTCGTTGAACTTTTTTTGTTGGGTTACCTCATTGGAAATGGGTTCCCCGTCCCCGTAGCACCTTTACACTGCATGCAGGGAAAGACAATATTCTGGAAAAAATGGCAGCTATTCCAGCTGCCACACACTAAAAATTTTCCTAGTTGATTTTAGCTAGATATGCCTAGTTCCAGCGATTCCACCTAGTTTTCTAGTTATTTTGACCGCATTTCGATTAGAGTCCAAGATGTGACCGGTAGCTGAACTAGATTTGGATATTTTGTTCTATTTAAGAGATAACGTGGCTAGATATCCAGTTGAATTCAAACGATCAGGCTATTTACTTTTGCTAACAAACTAGATTTTCTAATCGATTTGGCTGGATAACAGTAGTTTTAAAGGGATTCCAGTTGATGCTGCATCTGCGCACAAAGTGAGACATAGAAGATTAGTCGATTTCATTGTTTACGTGGCACAGTTCACACTTCATTTTGTCCATGTTTTTGGTATTTCGGCCAACTTTGTTGCAATATCAATGTTTGGTGAAAATATCTCAATAGACTTTCTCATACAGAGGCGGTTCCCTTTGCTCGCAGCTCGTGCGCAGGTCTTCATATAGACCAGTTTGAAAAATATTCGCGCGTTTGTAGCCCAGTGGGGATACCTTAGGTGTATGAGAAACTCTATAAATCCAGTGCTCCTGCTTCCAATAATTATTACTGTACGTGTTACTTGAGTGATATCCATGTTTTAAACAAACAAACGGACAACGGGCAATACAGCTGATCAGATATTCCTTTGTAAGTGTAAGTGTGATTAAACTTCGATGGATCTTTTCATAAGTTGATTTTTCAGGCGCTTTGGTTTAGCCCGCGAAGGATTGCATACCCAGGCAAGACCAACAAAAGAGGAGGGTTCCAAATCGCAGATTCACGCGTTACCCACGACTTTCGAATTTTGACGAAAAAATGGTATGTGACACACATCCTAATCATAATATTGGCACTTGAATAATTTTGATATAGATTAGGGTGGATTTTGAACACCCAGACATTTCTAGAGCTGTTGATTTTGAATTCTGCATGTTACTTTATTGATTGAATAATTTGGAGAAGTTAATACATGGCTATTTTCATTTAAGATCATTTGCAAGCTTGTTGCCCAGTTGCTGCCAAATGGACAGCCGAACATCGACACGAATATGTTAGTTATCATAGCTAAGTACTCTGTATTACCAATAAAATTATTCAGGTATACAGGGTGGTCCATCCTAGCGTAATTATTCCATAGCGGTCTTACCGTTTAAGATAGAGAAAAAGACGTAAAAGAGAAGTTATTTGGTTTGATGAGACCTGTAACCTAAAATTATTTTCAACTATACAGGCTGTCTCATTTTAGCGGGATTAACGAAACGTCAATTTTTTTAAATGGAACACCCTATATTTTTTTGCATTCTCATTTTCAATCTTTTCAACTGTCTTATGCCTGTATTTTATTTTTCAATTGTGTGGCAGTGCTACCAACTAAAAATTTAAAAAAAACGCATTTTCACAGTTTTCTTAGAAAAATCGTAGCGGCCTTGCTTTTCAAAACTAAGAGATGAAACTTGACATGGTGATACTCAAGTCAAAGACCAGTATCAAAAAATTGAGATTTCTTGATACAGGGCGTTCAAAAAAAAAACATCAAACTTCATAATTTTCAAAGTATCATAACTCATTTTTTTCAAATGGCATGCCCCTAATTTTAAAACGTTATCTGATAGCTTTTTTTATCCTCTTTCATTCTTACCGGGGGTACCCTACCCTCAAACTTCATTTTTTTCGGAATAACCAGAAATTTTTACAAAATTTGCAATTTTTCTTGTTTTTTTCAAAAATTGAGTTGGCCGTGATGAATGACAGGCCAGCCAAATAGTACGCAGCTGTCAGTTAGTCAGTCTGAATACTGTCGAACAAAAAAGATGGCTTCAACGCAAAAAGATAACAAAGTGGGATCCTGGATATCTGGATTATCACCAGAATATCATATCAATTATTTCCTCTCGCGTAAAGTCATTTTTCTTTGTTCGACAATATTCAGACTGACTAACTGAGTGTTACGTACTATTTGGCTTGTCTGTTATTCATCACGGCCAACTCAACTTTCGGAAAAAATGAAAAAATAGCAAATTTTGTGAAAATTTCCGATTATCTCAAGAAAAATAAAGTTCAAGGGTAAGGTACTCCTAGTAAAAATGAAAGAGGATGAAAAAAACTATCAGATAACGTTATAAAGTTTGGGGCATGTCATTTGAAAAAGATGAGTTATGATACTTTGCAAATTATAAAATTTGAAGTTTTTTTGTGAACGCCCTGTATCAAGAAATCGCAATTTTTTGACATTGGGATATTGGTCTTTGACTTGACTATCATCACCATGTCAAGCTTCATCTTTTAGTTTTGGAAAGCAAGGCCGCTACGATTTTTTCAAGGGAACTGTAAAAATGCAATTTTTTTCAGTTTTCAGTTTTTAGTTGGTAGCACTGTTCCACAATTGGAAAACAATAATAAAGGCATAATACAGTTGAGAAAGTTGAGCATGAAAATGCAAAAAAATATAGGGTGTTCCATTAAAAAAAAATTGACGTTTTGTTGATCTCGTCAAAATGGGACATCCTGTATAGCTGAAAATAATTTTAGGTTATGAGTTTCATCAAACCATATAGCTTTTCCATTACATCTTTTTCTCCATCTTGAACGGTAAGACCGCTATGGAATAATTACGCTGGAATGGACCACCCTGTATAATATTATGTAAATCTATGTATTCGGTTTTATTTCCTATCCTTTTTCCTTGGGGTTCAACTAGAAAATGTAGTAACGGGGTAACTAGATTACCTGAATCTCCACTAGATTTCATTTAGAATAACTATAGAAAAGTTCAGCTAGAGTTTTATGGATGAACTAGATTTTCTAGTGAAATTCTACGTTTTTTCAGTTCTAATAACTAGATGCTCTTTTAAAACACTCCACTAGATATCTAGTTAGGAGTTTTTAACTAGATTTTCAACTGTAAAATCTAGGAGTTCCACTCTAGTTAGTTTTTGAATGAAATCAATCCATTTGAAAAAGTTTTAGTGTGCATGTGTAAGCGAATTTTGGCGAATTTCAGGTCACGACTTAAAAAGATCCAGCGGCGAGAGGGAAGACATCTGCTTTTGAAACAATTCAATAAGATAAATTCTTACCCTTTACCTACCGATTTTTTTAAAAGCGGCGCGACTTCTTCGGCACCCTGTGTACTTGGTTCCAATTTCTGGTCCAGCACTTTCGGATTCATGGATTATGAGATGAGTCAGTATACCTACAAGTCTTTATTGTTGTGTTATTCATAGCGCATTATCTATTAATCACTTTACATTGCGGAACTGTGAAAATCGCACAAATAAGATCAAACTTCACAGTCTGTCCCCGAGAAATAAAATTATGCTCATAGTTACTGCAACTCCACATCCTTTTACTTACTAGTACTAGGTATAACAACGAAAAGAAAAGTCCCTATAGATATGTGATTTCAGAGAGTATATTTTATTTGGTACCCTGATGCACCATTGAGTTGGAGTACGAGAAGGTTTTCACGACTACATTTATGAAATGGCTAGCAAGACAAGCGAAGAAACCACGTAAATAACGGCCATAATTGGACAAGAAAGTACTAGATATCATTCACACGGAGATTAGCCGTTTGTGTGCACTGTGCAACGTCGTAGTGCGGAAAAGTTCTCAGGATTCCCGACTCGCAGTCGATAACCAATGGACAAGCGTGAAATCCAGATTAATAATTACTTCTGGAAGTTCAGAGACGTTAAATTGCCTTGTGTAGTATGGGCACAGAGGGAGGAGAGCAGAGAGCCACAGCAGAAACTGGCAAAGTAAAGCCCATGGGAAACGGTGGAAAAGCGACGTTCCGAGCCGCTTTCCGGGTCATTATATTATGAGTTATTGGTTATTATTCTTTAATCATACGGTGTCGTCCAAATTTGATGGTATAATTATAATTAGAACGAAAGGAGAGGAGATCGCCCCTAAATTAACTAATGGGAATTGGACTAATTAACTGAATTAAAGCGACTGTTTTTCCGCCGTCAGAGGTAGCAACAACATAATTACATGGATGGGTTTTATATGCTGGTCGCAGTAAATGCTCTTTTACTGGTTACTAATTTGGATGTTAAGAGAGCCTTGGTGCCTAGATTCGTTCTCTCGTTATGCTTATGTGCTATTGTATACCACAGTGTTTAGCATCAAATGCCAATAATGTCAGGTCCGTATTTTCATCGTTTGTAACATTTTGATGAAGTTCTTAAGACCCTATTACACTACACAATCTCTTGTACAAGCAATTGCTCCATTTTCCGTTAATCTGAAGGTAAGTATTGTTACGATATTTCGCGTACGGGTTCGAATATGATTGAGACGATTGTTTTAAAACAAAGACTGTTTATTTCTGCGTACTACAATCAATACACCAACACTTATCTACTTGGAATTATATCGCAGGTACTTTGCTTGTTATCGCTCGCTATCCAATTCAGTACTGCCGCGAGCTGCCGGCTGATGCCTTATATAAGGCCTCCGAACAGCGTTCTCGAGCTTTTTGTCTACTTCCAGCAAATTCCATAGTGCCTGGCATATGCGGTTTCTAGACCATTCCTGAATAATCACACACCTTCCGCGTGCTTTCCATGTGTTCTGTAATCGGCACCTCCGCCAAAGTAGACAGATGTGCCTTGATCGAACGTTTGAGTCTCCATGCAGTTTCACATACATGAACGCTCTAGAATGCACCAGATCGCTCCAGACTTCTACACTGCGATCTAATGGATGGAATATCCAGAAAAATCGAGTGTTCACCAATATAAACGAGATCGCCGCTCGTAACAGTATAGTCAGCCCACGGATTTCTGAATATAGAGCTGGATAGCTAATACAACACATGCGTGTTGTCCAAACCCAGCTGGCCGCCATACTGTGCTAAAATGTTATTGGCTGACGGGCAACAAATCGGATTCAAACTATGAACCGACGTCTTTTGTGCATTGGTGTTTACATTTGTTTCAAATATTAATTGTGAAATAATAATTACCTGAAACTGGACGAGTCCTACAGGGAGAAAGCTAAGATGCTTGTACTTTTGTTTCGTAGAATGATTCTTGGTTCTTGAATCTTCCTATTATTCATTTTTTAATTATTGGTTAGTGGTTATGATTTCATCAATGTTGTTCATTACAAATTGCAGGATTGCAGCTCATTTTATTTCGGAATAGTTAAGTACAAACATGTTGGAAACGTAAGGTATTTGATGAATTGTTTCGAAGACAAAACGTAGAAACTCAAGCAAAAAACTAATGGCGTCTTCGACTGGCCAGAACGGGGCCAGTTCAGCTCGAAAATCGCTATCACTGATTGGGCAAGGATTTTCGAGAACCTATCGGATCCCCTGATTTTAGAGCCGAACTGGATCGGTTCTAGTGATTTTAAAACGTTACAAAACAACACAAACACGAACCTGATTTATATAACAAAAATAAAATGAAAACAATTATTGAAGTATAACATAATTGTTTATTTGTGCTTAATAATAATTCCGACATAGCTTGGCTTGTTGATGCTTTCGGCATAGCTTGATCTGGTCATGATTCCGGCATAACTTGGCTTGTGGTTGTTGGAGCTTCCTGGATAGCTTGACTGCTTTCTGAAGCTACTGGAATGGGTCTCAGGTATACCGTGGTCTCAGGGTAGGCAAATCAAGTGAAGGAATTACATTGGGTTTCAGTTTCTTGAGCAATCCAATTCGCTCGAAGGCTTCATCCAAGAAATGATCTGAACAAACACGCTCTCATTGTTACGCTGCTGAATAAATGTTTGTTGATCCCTACTGATGGCCTGGAGCCACTCCACTTTGATCGTTTCGGAAACCTGTAATAATTCTTTTGTAATAAATGAAAAATCGGATAAAAACATCGAACTTACACATGATAGGTTATGCCGGTTTTGTTTTGTTTGTCGCTATTTTTGCAACTAGGCACAAAACAGGACGACATCAAGTCTTTTTCTTCAACAAATCACTGAAAAACGCCGAGAAAACTTCGCACAAAGAAACGGATAAACAAGAAAAACGTCAAAAAATGACAATAGATTGACATTTGGGTGACATTTGGCAATCAAAGTGACACTCAGGGATGACAATTATTCGCAGCTTTGCCAACCCACAAGCATTAAAGTTACTAAAAATTAGCACAGTATGGCGGCAAACACGCGTTCGACAAAAATTGTGGTGGGGGTATATTGTGATTGGCTATCCAGCTCTATATTCAGAAATCCGTGAGTCAGCCTCATTTAGCCATAATTTTAGTTTTATGGTGCTATTCTGTAAAAAAGATACATCGATGTGAGCACTGTATCGCTGTAAGATGACACATGCATAGACAAGGACAAAAGTAGAAGAAGGAAGAACCACTGCGCATCCATTTCAGCCGATATCGCATGGGGTCCGCCATTTTTAGGTCATAACGGCTTTTTCAAGGCGGCAATTTAAATGCGGGGAGTACGCGCGAGTCAAAATCATAAGACAGACGTCAAAACAGATGACAGTCATGAGACAATTTGTAGGTTATACTTTGTAAACGAAACAAATAACTCAAGAATTTCTGCTCACGGTCTTGACTAATCCTCATACTCATAGTCAATACTTCGCTCGATCTCGGACTTCGCATGTCTCAAGTTGCCATAGTCGGATTGTGCTTAAATCGGAGACCGACTGTGAGTATGGGCCATAGACGTATGGGCATAAGGCCTACGACATGTGCTTAATTTGAGCTACAGAATAAAATTTCAAGAAAAATATTCGATGTTTTACTTGAGATAAAATAATACAAGTTTGGAAAGTGTTTGTTGAACATTACACTTAATCAGCTCTTCGCTTTACGTTTTTGCTAGATTGTGCACCTAATCTTATTTTCAAATAGCATCTTACGAGCACTTTCCATCAAGATAAAATTGTGGTGTTCCAAAATGTCATTGTCCAAAACGAGGTTCTGACTCGGGTCCTGGGAGTAGTGTGGAGAAAATTTTATTCACATTACTTCGAAATGCCTCGAACAAATCAGCAGCACTGGAGCCTTTCTCATAAGACGTTTCCAAGTTATTCCTTCATCATTCCAATTGTCTCGAGCCACAATCGAAGCCCATCACCTCGTGGAAAACTAAAAACAAAACTTAGTTACCGGAGTGAAATTTGATTATTTAAATTCAGCGTTACGTATGAAAGGATATCTTCTCATCTCTGGGTTCATCAATCGCTTGAGGTTCTTGCAAATTTCGATAGGTATAACAAGACTTCCTGTATTGATACATTTGCTAAGTTCGATCAGGTTCGATCAAACTTTATTAAACAGGGAAAATCGCAAACGAACACTTTACACAGAGGCCTCGATATCTGTTTCACAGCTTCTAAGTGGAGATGAAACTGCGGACCCCATTCTCCATTTCTTGACAATAATTCATCAAGTACAATGCACTCGACAATGCAATATTTATGCAATGCATCCCAGGAATATAATATCCGGTCATAAAGTAGAATTGGTGGAAACGAACACTGAATAACACTCTACATTCAATTCTATTGTTATGTTTTACACAAAACCAAATATCGGCGCCGAGAAAAGTTCGATCACAACAAATCAGTCTAACCTAAAACTTCGTAGCTGTCATCAAGTACACTGTCAGTACTGTCACCCACCTGTCATAATTAAAATTGCCGCCAGGAAAAACCGTTATGTAATCAAAATGGCCGGCCTACAAATTACACAGCCGCGCAAGTATCTTGCCTCTTCTACTTTTGTCCTTGTCTATGGACACATGTGACAATGCCAAACATTATTATTTCTGTCATTTTACAGCGATGTAGTGCTTACATCGATGTATCTTTTTACAGAATAGCACCATTAGTCATAAGCGTGGCATCGCTCATTGACTCACTGGACACGACAGCCAAGAAGCGATCTGCGCTTACTATAGTGCGGTGGTTAGTGGACGATATTAAGACCTACCTTGCATTTGATTTTAGAGCATTCAGACTTGGCATAGTTGTAGTACATACCCTTAGCTTACTTTTAAGAAGTGGGAACAATGTTTCAAACCCGGGAGAGCAGTGGTATAGCGAGTTGTCTACCTAACAGGGGTAGATTTCAAAAGCTCAACAAATCGTCCGTTTCGGTGACTTCTATGGGCCAGGATTGGTCCCCCACTTGACATTTACTAGTTTAAGATATATGTCGACCTTGCCGATGAGTTGTGGCAGCGGTTTGCCTACCTTCCAGGGGCACAAACAGAGATCACCGGAATCACAGTTAGTCCCGACGTTACAGGCTACAACCTTGCAAACAATGATCAAGCTATAAGACTTGTCACAAAATGTTTATTAGGCCCCAGAGCAACTTTTGAGAAGTGATGCCACGGTGAGTCCACTTGCAGACGTCGTATACAGGGTGTTTAATAGTCCAAAAATTCTAACTCCTGAACCAAAAAAGTTGGAGTCATGAAAGTCACAACGTAGATTCATAATTCAGTGCTTGTTGAGATAAAATAAACCGCGTCTCTATATCTTCAGCCGTTTCTGAGAAATCCTGAAATTGGTGGTCAACTTCATGAAAATTCACATTTTCCAATAAATCACTGTTTTACGAGGATATTTCCTAAGATATTTCAGTGAAATTCGGTAGTCCCTTGGAGAGTAAAGTCAAAAGTGAAATGTCGTGTGTTGCCATCGTCCCTGTCCACTATCTTCGAAAATATGACATGTCACAAACTTTTTCGTCTGAGAAACAGTTATATAAAAATACAAAAACAAAAACGAAAAAAGAGTTGGTCCCGGTTAGTTTGGACAATTGTGCCCGGCCAAGGGCGTGAGTTCGGTCTCCGAAAAAAAGACCT
The DNA here is from genome assembly GCA_949128115.1 of Anaspis maculata. Taxonomy (NCBI): domain Eukaryota; kingdom Metazoa; phylum Arthropoda; class Insecta; order Coleoptera; family Scraptiidae; genus Anaspis; species Anaspis maculata. The sequence continues at coordinate 52,535,928 of OX421961.1, read as the reverse complement.
AAATTCGGAGAAGGGCGCCAAGGTCCTGGCCTCAATATGGCGATTGTCGGAGGACCTAAGTCGACAAAATTGTGCAACTCAAAAAAACAACACAAAAAAGTACCTACCACTGTAGACAAAAAAACAACTATGAAAAAAAGTACAGTTTTAATAATTGAACGTGGATTATGAACAAGACGAGATTGTGATTGAGGCTAAATGTTGTTACAGAAAACTCGAGAGTCAAGCTTTCAGAAAATCGGTTACTTCACTGCAAAATTTCTGAAACTATATCTGAAAAGCGCAAAAGGGGAAGGGCTAAGCTCCGCACGCGACGGGGTAGATCAAGGCAACTCAACAATTTACTTAAGAAATAGATAAAAATAACTATCGACCTTTCGGGTATAGACGTTCGTGCACGAAAGAAATACTTTTGGCCACCGCTGCCGAATCCGGTCCTGTCTATGCTGCACCACTCCAGCACCTATTCTCCTGCGTGATTAAAATAATTTTGAAACGAAAATTGCTACGTTATTCTTACACACGAATTTACACCGATCAACCGAAAAACTCAACTGTACATACCGCTGCAGCACTACTTAATTAATAACGTGTAACCGTTCACTTGTAATAATAACAATTAATTATCTGATAATGAAATATTAAGCCGCACTAAAAATTACACGGCGCACAATCTAAGGGGATTCTTTGGAATTGACAAATCGGCGGATCTTATCTCTAGCCACCTAGCTTGGATCCTGGGAAAGTCCCGACAGGATTAAATCCTTCCTACTTGACGCCAGAATGTCAAATCCTCTTGGTCCTCCACAAAAAAGGAAAAGTGGAACAGAAACAAATGGTAGGTACACCAGGGCTCCAATTGGATGGAAAATTCCTCGCACCCCAAAGAAAAAAAAGACTAAAAAAGAATACTTCGCTATGGTTTTGCTTGATGGCAAAGATGAGGTATCTTACCCCAATTAAATGTTCAGATGTTGAAAAGAAACGTTAGTGATTGGGTCTAGAAATAATTACGGTAACACGTATAATAAAGCACACAACGGCTAACTATTCCAGGATGAAGTAATCTAAAAAAAGGAGAAAACGTGATTTTCACTAAATGACAACATCTATCAACCTTACCTTGCTCACAGAAGCTACCATAAATGTTCGAGAAAAATACTAGCTCCAAAATTCGGCATATACAACAGACGACGACGGAATTATCCGGTAGGTAATAACCGATTTCTACTGCACTGATAATTACAAATCCTCCAGCTGGAGTAATCACAAAATGCGAAAGTATCAAGTGCAGAAGTCTCTTCGAGCGTCGAAATTTTCAAACTTGAACCATCTACCAGACTTTTTATTAGCGCCTCAGACCTTATCGCGCATTTCTTCGACGAGCTGCTTTTTTCGCTCGGTCCGATAAACTCCTATCAGGTACCTCCAGTAATAATTTACGGTATTATAATTTGGTAAAGCGAAATTTTAAATGAAAGAAAGAAATTACTTAGATGAAGGAAAACTGAATACAGGGACCTAAATTAAGCCAATGACCACGAGTGGTCTTAGATCAAAAAATGAACGTTACATAACCCCCCCCTTTACCTCCCGGGTGATTTACTTGGAAAAAAAAATCACACTCTAAACCTGTTCACATCCAAATACAAAAGTAACAATAACAAGAACAAATGGACAACAACATTTCGATATAAGGGTACAGAAACTCCTAAAGTACCTACATAGAAAAGACCAAAGTGATTAAACTCCTCGTTCGGCTCAAGAACGCTACGTACTTGCATGTGCATCTTATCCCAATCAAAACGGTGCGAAAGCTTCCCTAAAACCATCCTACTAGGCGAAACTTCCACTACTAGCAACGATACAAGTTTCACGAACTTAGATGATCACCCGGCACTCGTAGGATCCCCATCGACAACGTCGCAAATATCGCTGTTAACACACCGCCAGCATCAGATGAACGTCACACTACGCACCTGATCTGAACGTACTCGACCAACGACTACAACACTACTACCGTTGCGACTAAGACCAATACGTCACCAATGCCAAACTTGTTGTCTCTGAAGTGTCGGAGAGCGAATCCCGAAACGGCTGAGTACACCAAGAAATACACCATAAATTCCATATCTTGGCGCTCAAATACCTACTCCTTCATTCAGATTAACAGAAACCACCCAGCTAAGATAGACAGCTGCAGGACTTGCGATTTAGAGTTTATACAGCCCGGATGGACGACTGTGTTAGAGGAGTGAATCGAAAATACAACCTCCTCTAACTGAAGGTCGCTGGCTGTACGGGCTACCCAGGTGACCGTAGCGATTACAAGACGTAACCGGCCAGACAGGAGAGTTTTTACAGCCCGGATGGACGACTGTGTTAGAGGAGTGAATCGAAAATACAATCTCCTCTAACTTAAGGTCGCTGGCTGTACGGGCTACCCAGGTGACCGTAGCGATTACAAGACGTAACCGGCCAGACAGGAGAGTTTATACAGCCCGGATGGACGACTGTGTTGGAGGAGTGAATCGAAAATACAATCTCCTCTAACTGAAGGTCGCTGGCTGTACGGGCTACCCAGGTGACCGTAGCGATTACAAGACGTAACCGGCCAGACAGGAGAGTTTATACAGCCCGGATGGACGACTGTGTTAGAGGAGTGAATCGAAAATACAATCTCCTCTAACTGAAGGTCGCTGGCTGTACGGGCTACCCAGGTGACCGTAGCGATTACAAGACGTAACCGGCCAGACAGGAGAGTTTATACAGCCCGGATGGACGACTGTGTTGGAGGAGTGAATCGAAAATACAATCTCCTCTAACTGAAGGTCGCTGGCTGTACGGGCTACCCAGGTGACCGTAGCGATTACAAGAAGTAACCGGCCAGACAGGAGAGTTTATACAGCCCGGATGGACGACTGTGTTGGAGGAGTGAATCGAAAATACAATCTCCTCTAACTGAAGGTCGCTGGCTGTACGGGCTACCCAGGTGACCGTAGCGATTACAAGAAGTAACCGGCCAGACAGGAGAGTTTTTACAGCCCGGATGGACGACTGTGTTAGAGGAGTGAATCGAGAATACAATCTCCTCTAACTGGAGGTTGCTGGCTGTACGGGCTACCCAGGTGACCGTAGCGATTACAAGACGTAACCGGCCAGACAGGACTAACGAACTACCCCTACGATGCAGTACAGTCTGGACAATTCCTCTTCGTAAAACCAGGCTTATTGCATCCATAGCAACGCAAAGCTGCTGACTCACTGCAGAAACGTGCGATATGCCCCTCCTTATTGCATCTAAAACACCTGTTCGAAGAAAAACTGTTCCTGAAACTCCCAGAACCAGATCCTGACGGTTCAACCAGATTCACACAAGCGATCGTCGGCTCAACATAATCCTTTTGTCGTCGCGAAGGAGGTTTATAGTTCTCAACACGATATCTCTTTGTTTCCAGCTTCAGACATTCCTCCTCCATTTCCTCCACAGAGTGTACCACGCCCCAACTGCTCCAAATAAAAAGGGGCCAAGTTACGGCTCAACACGCTCAACCGCACATCTCGAGGTATGGACCCGTGACGCTCGAACAGACTCGTCATGGCCGTAATGTAGTCCACAATCTTCTCATCTGGTCCCTGGGTTCGGTTCAGGATATCGTTAAATAAACGGTGACGATAATCCGGTGGAAGATAATGATGCGTAAGGAGATCGGACAGCTCCCGCCACGAGTGACACCTGGAACGCTGTGCTCGAAACCAATTAAGGGCCTTCCCCTCAAAAAGATCTGCAGCCGAAGTGAATAATTCCTGTTCCGAAACACCACGCGCGACGCTAAGCTCTGTTACCCTTTCCAAAAATGAAATCACGGATGAATCACCAGAGAACTTCACGTTCCATTTGTAAACAGGATCGGACCTGCCTTGAAAACCCGAAGACGCAGAAGTCGCAGGAGGTGGAGTAAGGTTCCGGCTTCGAGTACCTAAGAGTCCCGAAACACCATGATTACCCCCTACCACAAGTTGTCTGGGCGTGCCGTGACTCAAAGGGGCACTCCGCACCTGCTCAGCATCATCATGACTGCTAACCTCCCCGGCCGAATCCACTGCAAGTACCGCGCTCAAATTCAGCACCCCTAGGCTAGCCTTTGTCGCCATTGACTGGTCCAACAATTCCATCAACGACGTCAGCTTACTGATACAGGAACCTCTCGCTTCTAAGTGTTCGGCCTCAACATCGTCTCCCTCTAGCGGTGCTCTATTAACTCTACCCAGTAGATGCAATATACGAGAGTACAGTCGTTTATGGCTTAGCTTCGACCTAGGATCCTGATACTTGTTAATGTCTACCAGCAACTGTTTGTATTTGGCCCCGACCTGTCTCAACTCGACCCCATAATTGTACGTGTAAGCAGGGTAAGTAACAGACTCAGGATCTGATCGTTCGGCTGCAATCAACGGACACAACTCGGCTCGCAACTCTTCGACTGTTTTATTAGTAGGATCTTTCCCCCTGACCTTCAACTTGTACTGCAACTCATCCTTCAGCAAGTGCCTCATTTGCATTTGCGTACCAGTCGCCATATCTTAACCTAAAAAAACTCACGAGAAGGAAAGAGAAAAAAACTCGACCTCGACAGCCAGGAAGTCCAACTCCCTCTAAAAACGCTTAAAAGGAATCAACTGCGCATGCACAACCTACTGCGCAACACGAAATGTTTTTACTAACACCCTGTATAATAACTGCACACCCTGTACACTGAACCCTTAAAAATCTCCCCAAAAAAAACCCGCAAAATCTCTCAATGTATCTATGAATAACGAGTTGAGTCACCCCCTAAAACCTACAATCACAATCAATTACCAACAACCTGAAAGAAAAAAGAAAACAAAAAATGTACACTGCGCCTGCGCCCCACGTTGTTAGCGCCAAAAATTGTCACAAACTTTTTCGTCTGAGAGACAGTTATATAAAAAAACAAAAACAAAAACGAAAAAAGAGTTGGTCCCGGTTAGTTTGGACAATTGTGCCCGGCCAAGGGCGTGAGTTCGGTCTCCGAAAAAAAGACCTAAATTCGGAGAAGGGCGCCAAGGTCCTGGCCTCAATATGGCGATTGTCGGAGGACCTAAGTCGACAAAATTGTGCAACTCAAAAAAACAACACAAAAAAGTACCTACCACTGTAGACAAAAAAAACAACTATGAAAAAAAGTACAGTTTTAATAATTGAACGTGGATTATGAACAAGACGAGATTGTGATTGAGGCTAAATGTTGTTACAGAAAACTCGAGAGTCAAGCTTTCAGAAAATCGGTTACTTCACTGCAAAATTTCTGAAACTATATCTGAAAAGCGCAAAAGGGGAAGGGCTAAGTTCCGCACGCGACGGGGTAGATCAAGGCAACTCAACAATTTACTTAAGAAATAGATAAAAATAACTATCGACCTTTCGGGTATAGGTCGTATCGACGAGGCGGCCATTTTGTAGGAGCTAATCAAAAACAGCTGACTGAGATTTAGATTTGTCACATACCTACATCAAGACTGACATGGCGAAGTTGTCAAGCAATTACAGCAAGACGCTTGCTGACGATGATTTGCCCAGCCGCGAGTAGAAACTTGGGGTGCTGTGTTTGTAGTGTGACCCATTTGAGCTGGTGAATCAAAATCTCGACTACACATTGGATATGATGCAAAAACACAACGCGGGAGGCCCTTGTAGGCCTCTTGCGTTGGGTACAGAAACGTTCTCAGTCAAGCAACTAATAGCCCATTAAGCAGAAGAAGCACACGACCTACCGCACGCAAGAAGTGTTCTCTGCAAGCTTTCAAGTCTCTTGTGAACTTTCTGTTGAGATAATTTCTTCGACTTGCTCGATAAAGCCATCAGGATTTCCGTTGTTCAGATCATTCCTGCGCTCGATCTTCACGGGATATCAACACTCCAGGGTAGTCCAAAACAGTGAAAACCGATGCTCCCATGCGGGAGTAGGTGGCCGAACAGCCATATACACAGCGAACAGAGCAAACTACCATCTTCTGGGTCATTGAAAACATGAACTTTGTGACACTCTAGTTGATGTGATAAAAGTCAGTTTGATTAGCCTCTACAAAATGGCCGATTTTCAGGAGCGTGACGTCACGTCGATACGACCTATAGACGTTCGTGCACGAAAGAAATACTTTTGGCCACCGCTGCCGAATCCGGTCCTGTCTATGCTGCACCACTCCAGCACAGGCATACATGCGCGTGATAATGCATGCAATATTCATAGGATTGGATAAATGGATTGACTTCAAGAGTTGTCAAACGTAGGTCAGAGTCCCCATCTACATTTCCGAGGACCAAAAGCAATAAGCAAATTTACTCGCTGACCTACTCTCAGTTGAAAAAAATCTGAGACTTCGTGCGGAGTGTGGGTACTGATTTGGCGTGCTATCACGGTGACAAGAGAGCCAAAATCCATAAAATATTATCCATCGTTTAAACAAATACAGTAGCATACTGTATTACTACCATGGGCATGTATCTGAACTGGACTGATAATACCGTACCTACGTTGCCATGGCCCCAAAATACTGGGCCGACGAGTCCGTCATGGTAGTTAACAAACATGCAACTACTGGGCACTAGTCAGATATTAAATGCAGTTAATCGCAGTTCAAGTACAGAAAATTATCGTTGGATTCTACTATAGTAGGTTATTCGTACTTACAGAACTTGAATCAGACGTACTTGAATATCTTGTTATTGTTATTTTATTATATAGCTTTTTGACTAACTCTAAGTATCACTCATTGAAATAGCAGCGGCGATTAAAGACCAGCTAATCAGTAGCTCTCAAACTGCTTCCTTTCGGTAAGAGTTTTGGGGAAAGATGTCGAAGAAAAAACACATTATTGTTAGCGCACACTTTTATTTAGAAACGAGTATCAATATCTACAAATACCAAATTTAAATGCAAATTCCAGGTTTCTGTATGCTTTTCAGAACTATGCTATTATTTTATCTACGATAGTAGCGCTCATATTGGGGACATATTTATTATTCGACCTGATACTCCGATTAGCAGTCGAGTTTATATGTACACTACAGGTCCATGGTTAATACTGATGATCATTTTTGACTCTATGTAGAGAAAGTTTGATAAATATATCTTCTATATAAATATTTCGATTGCTTTTCGTTCAGTATTGAATCCCAAAAGCTCTTGGAAGCTGTTTCTGATGAAAGAAAATAGTGCAAGTAGCTAGAGGGCAAATACGACGTTCCACAATGCATTTCAAATATTCATTATTTCATCAGCTGAATTACTCTTTGGTTCAGCTACTAGTACGGTGGTTAAGCGCCAAAAAAAGCTCGAACTATGCATTTTGAGCTTAAGCAATGCGCTTTTGGGGTTCGATTGGGGATACCCAAACCTTAATTTCAAGAGTTGGAGACATCGGTGCACTCGATGCGGAGGGGGTCTGGGGGGCCCTTAAAAGTTGAAGGTGCGAGGCTTCCCACCAAATCACCATACCAGCACGTAATTCCTACTTGGATGTCATCAAACGACTCTAATCTACACATTGACAAAATTTGTTACCATGTCCCAACAGTTCTTCACACTGAAAAAAATTAATTCTCATGACAGATCGGAAAAAACTGTTTTTCTCAATTCTTCATCCCCACAACGAATAACCTGCCAAGTTTGGTGTCATTTTAAAGTAAACGGCATCCTCTGATTTTATTCACTGAGTCAAAATGTTTGTGAGACCACCGTGCAAAGAATGGCACGCCAAGAAGTGAGCATTTTTGAGCACCTCATTTAACAGTAGTTTCTTGGCTGATACCAATCGATATGATTGATAATTTTGTCATGGATCAATAACTTGAACTCTTTTGTAACGGTAATGCATGTGAATGAAACTCGACACGAGCGTGGAGGCCTGGAAAAAATATTTTTCTCCAGCGGTCGAATTTATTTCACGCCTACTGAGCGTTAGTTTGTTGGGCTCAGCAGGCAGCGTTTGGATAGGTTTGGAGACAAAATTTTCATATCTGTCTATGAAGCTGAGTAGCATAATTCTGGAAACTGATCTGAGAATCATCAAAGATTATTTCGACGGTCACTAGGTACCCCCATGGGGATTAACTGCACAGAGATCATGGCTGACGACGGAGGGCATTCAACTTTTAAAGTGTTATTTTCTTTTTTCCATTTAAAAAGTTATCATTTTGTACGTGTAAGTTTCCTTATGTTTGAAGAAGAAATAATTTTATAAAAACAACCGTGAAAATGACTGTCAGAGTGGCAGAGAATAAGATCTTGGGCGTTGAATTCCCTCCGCCGTTAGCCATCACTTCTGCAGTTAACCCCCATGTGGGTACTGACCGGCAAAACAATCATTGATGATTCATAAATCAATTTCCAGAATTAAACAGCTCAAATTTCCAGATAGATATGAAAATTTTGCTTCCAAAGCTATCCAAACGCTCCCTACCTGAGCCCTGCGAACTGACGCTCAGTAGGCGCGAAAAAAAATTCGATCGCTGGAGAAAAAAATTTTCCCAGGCTTTCACGCTCGTGTCGAGTTTCATGCACATGCATAATCGTTACAAAAGAGTTCAAGTTATTGATCCATGACCAAATTATCAATCATATCGATTGGTAACAGCCAAGAAACTACTGTTAAATGAGGTACTTGAAAATGCTCACTTCTTGGCGTGCCATTCTTTGCACGGTGGTCTCACAAACATTTTGATTCGGTGGATGGAATCAGAGGATGCCGTTTACTCCAAAATGACACCACACTTGGCAGTTTATTCGTTGTGGGGATGAAGAATTGAGAAAAACTGTTTTTTCCGATCTGTCACAAGAATTAATTTTTTTCAGTGTGAAGAACTATTTGGACATGGTAACAAATGTGGTCAATGTACAGGTTAGAGTCGTTTAAAAATAAAATACATTTGAGCACACTTCCTTCTCGCCGACAACGAAGACAAGCCACAGTATTGCATGACGCCCTCTCTGTTGTCAATCTCTACGCCTTGCATTTTCAACTTATATGTCAAATACCTGAGCCATCGAGTCTGCACCCCCTCAATTCTATTAATGTGTACCGCATAATATGGGTTCCATATAACACTGCAATATTCAACCAATGATCGAACCAGGGCTGAGTACAAAATGTTAATCGCCCGTACATCAGCAAAATCCGCAGTCCATCTTTTAATGCAACCAAGCATTCTATTACCTCTCGATATAATGTGATCGTAATGATATCTGAACGACAAGCGGCTATCAATGTACACACCCAGGTCCTTGATATAAGGTACAGACTCAAGGGCACCAGCACCCAACACGTAGACCGGATCTGATCTAATCATTTTCCATCATATTAAGCCGCACTAAAAATTACACGGCGCACAATCTAAGGGGATTCTTTGGAATTGACAAATCGGCGGATCTTATCTCTAGCCACCTAGCTTGGATCCTGGGAAAGTCCCGACAGGATTAAATCCTTCCTACTTGACGCCAGAATGTCAAATCCTCTTGGTCCTCCACAAAAAAGGAAAAGTGGAACAGAAACAAATGGTAGGTACACCAGGGCTCCAATTGGATGGAAAATTCCTCGCACCCCAAAGAAAAAAAAGACTAAAAAAGAATACTTCGCTATGGTTTTGCTTGATGGCAAAGATGAGGTATCTTACCCCAATTAAATGTTCAGATGTCGAAAAGAAACGTTAGTGATTGGGTCCAGAAATAATTACGGTAACACGTATAATAAAGCACACAACGGCTAACTATTCCAGGATGAAGTAATCTAAAAAAAAGAGAAAACGTGATTTTCACTAAATGACAACATCTATCAACCTTACCTTGCTCACAGAAGCTACCATAAATGTTCGAGAAAAATACTAGCTCCAAAATTCGGCATATACAACAGACGACGACGGAATTATCCGGTAGGTAATAACCGATTTCTACTGCACTGATAATTACAAATCCTCCAGCTGGAGTAATCACAAAATGCGAAAGTATCAAGTGCAGAAGTCTCTTCGAGCGTCGAAATTTTCAAACTTGAACCATCTACCAGACTTTTTATTAGCGCCTCAGACCTTATCGCGCATTTCTTCGACGAGCTGCTTTTTTCGCTCGGTCCGATAAACTCCTATCAGGTACCTCCAGTAATAATTTACGGTATTATAATTTGGTAAAGCGAAATTTTAAATGAAAGAAAGAAATTACTCAGATGAAGGAAAACTGAATACAGGGACCTAAATTAAGCCAATGACCACGAGTGGTCTTAGATCGAAAAATGAACGTTACAGACAGTCAACTGTTTTTCTTCTTATGATCGCTATCTCGAAGTCACCCATTAATTAATAAGTGAGGAATTGAACTGGTTTAATAATAATGGTCATGGGCAATAATCTTCATGCAAAAATAACCATTCCCAGTGAGTAAATCTTTCTCAATTGACTCTAATCCCGGCTATTCAAAAGTATGAAATTTTATAGTGAACTTCCCATTTTTTCAGAATATTTTCAGGCTATTCCAGGAAAGACTGAACTTGTATCAAAATGGTTCTATATCCCACTTCAGGAAAGATATAGGATAATTTTAAACACCCTCCTTTATCTATCCAATGGTCGTTTTAACCATGGTGCGGGTGCCAAAGCTCTGTGAAACTCGTGGAAATGTGTCCAACGGTCCAACAGCCTTTTTAGTCAATTAAAGAGAAATTGCTCACTGGGTACAGTTATTTTTGCATTTGGACTATTTCTTGGGACCATGATTTGTATTGCCAATTGATTTTCCAGTCATTCAATAATGCGCGAACTCAAGATGGCGGCCATAAGGAGAAACACAGCTGACTGTCGTATTTTCGAACGACAGCAAGCAGCAGGCAAGGACGGTGGAAGCACAAGGCATTCTCTTTCTGGCCTTACTCTCTATGGTACTACCGAATTTCACCCGGATATATCTTGAAAAAAAACTGAGTTAATGAAAATTGTGATAGAAACACTGATTCCGGTATTATTTGTTTGTGCCTCTGAAGGGTAGACAAGCCGCTTCCACGACCCATCGCCAAGGTCGACATATGCCTTGAACAAGTAAATGTCAAGTGGGGGACCGATCCTGGCCCATAGAAGTCACCAAAACGGACAATTTGTTGAGGTTGTGAAATCTACTCCTGTTAGGTAGGCAACCCGCTGCTCTCCCGGGGTTGCAACCTCGTTTCCACTTCTTAACAGTGAGCTGGGAGTATCTACGGCAACTGTGCCAAGTCTGAATGCTCTACACCTTTTCCAGTTGTAGTTCAGAAAATATCAATTGTATTTCAGATATCGTCAATTGAATTTCAGAATTTATCAAGTGTAGTTCAGAAAGCGTCAATTGTATTTCGGATTAGTCACTTGTAGTTCAGAAGGCGTCAATTGTATTTCAGATTTATCAAATGTAGTTCAGAAAACTTGAATTGTACATCAGATTATGTCAATTGTATTTCAGAAAGCGTCAATTGAAGTTCAGAAGGCGACAATTGTAGTTCAGAAGACATCAGTTGCATCTCTGATTAGTAAAATGTAGTTCAGAAAGTATCAATTTTATTCGGACTCCTGCAAATTGGGGCACTTTTGCACAGCCACAGCTTCGAACTCTTGATCTTCTTGTATGATGAACTGCAGATATTCGACACATCTTCTGTGTAACAGATGCCTGCGGGGGTGTTAATCGCACGACCGGCTTTCGCAGCACTGAAGAACGACAAATGCTACAATTATCTTGGAGCTGCATTGATTGATAAATTATACATATAAATTATTTTCTGAACTACAAATGACATGTTCTGAAATACAAATCACGCTTTCTGATATACAAATGATGCTTTCTCAAATTCAATTTATTAATCTGAAATACAATTGACTGTTTCTGAAATACATTTGACTAATCTGAAATAAAATTGATACTTTCTGAACTACATTTTACTAATCTGAAATGCAATTGACGTCTTCTGAACTACAATTGACGATATCTGAAATACAACTGATACTTTCTGAACTACAACTGGAAAAGGTGTAGAATAAAATACTAGGTAGGTTTGACTAACCGCCGCACTATACGGCTGAAATTAAAATTGCGGCTAAAATATGGCTGATTAAACCCACTTTAGTACAGTACCGAAAAGCGAGCGTCACAACACATTCCCTTCTTCCATCCCCTGAGTCGGCACTGGTCACCCCAAGCTAGGCCACGAAAGAGTTACAGCACCCCGTTCACCCCATGAAGCAAATTCACACACATGTTGTGATCTAAGCGATCAATATGAAGTTTCTCTTTTAAAAAGATGGCTACTAAGACTTTGTTCAATTAATGCATTTTCAACAAAATCTTTTATACTATGCAGGACAGGACAGGGCGCGGGGCTGACTACTAACTGTTGTTCTATCTGATATATACTGGCGGCCAAAACTAAAGGGACACTTTTTTTGAGTTTCCCCACAGAAGAACCTCTCGGCAGGTAATTTTTCATGAGGAAAGCTCGAAGGGTATTCTACAAGTCCTCAAGGTCACGGGTTTGTGGACCTTGCCATTACAAGGTGACCTGACTGAGATTGTAGCAATGTGCCAAAATCGTTTTCGCAAAATTTCCAAAAGAATTCATGAAATTGTTGTATAGCCACGGGAAGTTGAATTACGATACACTTCAACAGGTTTGAACCAACTGCTCGCACTCAACGAAGTCCTCTTACATCGAAATTCTGCTAATCTTCTTACTTACTGTCAGGATACAGTTCTTTGTTCTGAATCATGGAAAAACAGCTCTATGATAATCAAAGGTGGTTCGGGCCTGCTACAAATGAATTTTTCTCATCACAAGAGAAGTCGCTGACCTACGGATTACTAAAATCCTTACCCAGTCTTCTACAACCTCCTGGTCTGGTTTGGTCAATGTCTTTACCACTGCAATTTCCACTATTTGGCGTTATCCAAAAACATTTTTGATAATAGTGGGGATCCGTTTATACCTTTGGTAACCATTAGATTTATCTTTTGAGCTTTAAGTCCCCAGCAAGCCCCCCCATAGCCCTCTTTTGCTACCTCATAGATAAGTGGTAACGAGACTAGTTCTTTTCGTAATCAGAGTGGCATACGTTACTGACGATCTTAAAACGTTCAGTCACATTGTCAAAAACCCAACAAGTCATCTTCTTGTATTCGAAATGCCCATTTTTGCAAATTTTGAACATCAATTTCACCTCGAAGGGAAAAGTTTATTTTTTTTTGTAGAATTTTCTTTCTTTCAAGTTTCAGTGTAGGTCATTGCTTCTACTTGCAAATTTGACCGCTAAAGTGCACACAAAATCTCTCTTTCTCGTGTTATCCACCATCATGTTTGGACTGGCAATGCTCTTTCTCAGGTATCCACGGCCGGCCTGCCGGTGTATAACCGGTTGCTAAGGTATTGTAGGCGGCTTGTACCAGTGGATTACAAGCACATTTTTCACATAGGTAAATCAACTTTTACAGACTTTCGGTGATTCAAATTATGAGATGAGGAACCTCTCAAACCTTTTGGCGACCTCTGTCAAGGAATGCTCATTATTAACAAGCCCCGCTATCCTAATGACCTCTTCTTTCATAATTTTTTGGCGATTCGTTCTCGGGATTTGCATTGACAGTTGCGAATTGTCAGGTTCGCGTCCCCATGGCGTTTCCTCTCGCTACCCACCTGAATACCTTAGCAACAACCGGTTATCTCAGCTGGTCGACCATGGATACCTGAGAAAATGCATTGCCAGTCCAAGCATGAGGGTGGATAACACGGAAAAAAGAGATTTTGTGTGTTCGAAATTTGCAGAAATGGGCACTTCGAATACAAGAAGATGACTTGTTGGGTTTTTGACAATGTGACTGAACGTTTTAAGATCGTCAGTAACGTATGCCACTTATCACTCACTCATCTATGAGGTAGCACAAGAGAGCTATATGGGAGCTCGCTGGGGACTTGAAGCTCAAAAGATGAATCTAATGGTTACCAAAGGTACAAACGGATCCCCACTATTAATAAAAAATGTACATAAAATACTTCTTTTGGAGTTTTTGGGCAGGATGGTAAAAAAACTGTGAAATTGTATATTTTACGCAACGTTTCGCCGATCAACATCACTAAAACGTTGCGTAAAATATACAATTTCACTGTTTTTTACCATCCTGCCCAAAAACTCAAAAGAAGATTTTTATATACAAAGAAATCCAAGGACAGAGAATATACAACATTAATTTATAATGTTTTTGAATAACGCCAAATGGTGGAAATTGCAGTGGTAAAAACAATAGCCAATCAGACCAGGAGGTTGCAGAAGACTGGGGAAGGTTTTTAGTAATCCATAGGTCAGCGACCTCTCTCGTGATGAGAAAAATTCATTTGTAGCAGGCCCGAATCATCTTTGATTATCACAGAGCTGTTTTCTCATGATTCAGAACAAAGAACTGTATCTTGACAGTAAGTGAGAATGTTAGCAAAATTTCGATGTAAGAGGACTTCGTTAAGTGCGAGCAGTTGATTAAAACCTGTTGGGGTGTAACTCAACTTCCCGTGGCTCTACAACAATCTCATGAATTCAATTAAAAATTTTGCAAAAACAATTTTGGCACATTGCTACAATCTCAGCCAGGTCACCCTGTAATGTTGAGATCCACAAAGTCGTGAGTTTGAGGGCTTGTAGAAACCCTTCCAGCTTCCCTCCTGAAAAATTTGGAAGAAATCTGCCAAGTGGTTTTTCTGTAGGAAAACTACGAAAAAGTGTCCCTTTAATTTTGACCGTCAGTATAACTTAAACGTTGGGATTTTATGTAGCAGTCCATAGGGATACAGGGAGTATACGTTTGGTGGCATCTGAAAATTCTCGATGACGGTACTTTTCTCCTCGCTTTCCTCCAGGTGACACCAACTGTAGCCTTCCATCAGCATCGCTGTCTTATTGGTTACATGAAATTTCAAAGTTTTGTTCATGCTGTCTCAGAAAAAACACAGAAAATACTACTTCGTGGCAATTCTTTGGTGAAACCAGTCTGACAAACAAAAAGATTCTTCCACTAAGGGGTCGTACCGTTTGCCTTGATCTGTCGCCAAACGGATTGCCATTGTTTTGACTTTTATCATGGGGACGATGCGGTGGTGAGCGACGGAGGCGGCGGCTGACCGCACGGGGTCGTTATATTTTAATTACTCGTTTCTCTTTGAAGAGGAAAAAGTAATAAAAAGAGCGAGCAGGCAGGTTTGTGGCGAGTTGTTGTTGCATTTACACGTATCTCAGTCTGCGATCAGAGTAGCGAGATGTATTCAAGTTATGCGAGATAATACAAACGCAGCAAATTGGCCGGGCAAGCCTTGCACTCTCTCCTCTCTCATTCGCTTTGTATTGCAAAGGTATCGAGTTCCCTCTTCTTTGTATTTGTACTTCACGAGAGGCGTGCTGCTACAGCGGACCCAGCAGCAGGCTCGTCGAGCCTCTGCAGGACGAGTCCGTGTGACGGCGATGTTGGCAGCTAGCGCGCACCCAAAACCCGAATTGCCATAGCGAACTGAATAAATTAGCCGAATATTAATGCGAACTTTACCCCATTTCCACCATTTATACGGCGACGAAAAACACAAGGCCGGATCTCGGGTTAATTAAACCGCATTCGGGACCACAGCCGCTATGCCTATTGCCTATGCCGCCAGCGGTGAAACTGCCTTCCTAGAGAACTTGCCCCTGTAGGACAAGTGGTTTTGTGTGTTCACAAACTTATCGGGACGGATCAATTCAGTGTTGTTTTCAATTTCTTATGGAGCTCCAAGGAAATCTATGTATATTAATTTCTACATTCATAAGGCATTTTATGTGAAATCGTCCCTTATTAATGCTTAAGTACTTTATATCATTAACAAAGACAGTTTTGAAAGAGGCATTCTTAGTAGATCGACATATTTCAGATCTCTTTATGTGACATTTTGGCACTCTTATCATTTTTCAGCTCTTTTGTTCTTTCTAGGCCGTTTTTCGGCACTTTTATGAGAACGCAAATGTCTGTTCAGTGTCAATTATTGTGGCCGCAGTCGAGAAATACGAATCGTGAACTCAAAAATGAAAAGTTTTTTGTGAAAAGTTGCGATTGCACATATAGCATTCGCGCGATTGCCGGGAAAGATGCACTTTTAGCACTCATCGCATAATCATAGTTTATGTAATGAGTGCTAAAGAGCTGCATACACTGCTTCATGTGCAATCTCAACTTTTTACAATAAAAAATAAGCAAAAATATCGAGAAAATTATGATTATTTATATATATTATTTATCTGGATATTAAATGTTAATATCCAGTTTGCCAAAAACAATAGACAGTCTTGACAGCCTTCAAATTTATTTCGCTGCAAAATGTCCGACGATTCAGGAAGCGATGTCGACGTCCCCCGAGAAATTCTGGAAGCTGCGTCCTTTTGTCGTCCTTTCCCACTCTTTTGCGTTCACGATTCGTGTTTCTCGACTGCGGCCACAATAATTGACGTTGAACTGACATTTTTGTTGACATAACAGTGCCAAAAAATGACCTTAAAATCATAACAGTGCTGAAAAGTGACATAAGAGATCTGAAATCTGTCGACGGCCCCGTAGCCCAGTCGGTCGTCTGCCGTCTGTGGTGCGGATGGCGCGGGTTCGAATCCCGGTAAGTCATGGATGTTTTGTGTTTGTTGAAAAATTTGCGTATATTGTAATTCCTATGTAATAATTCACTGTTATCAATAAAAGGCGCAAAAACTCCTATGGCACTGATAAGCCGAGAAGGAGGAAAACATTAAATAATTTAATTTAATTAAAATTAATTTAATTTAAAAAATCTGTCGAAATACTGAAAAATGCCACTTTCAAAACGGTCTTTGCTAATGATAAAGTAAGCATTAAGGGAGGATTGCACATAAACTACTATTGTGGCGCTTGTTCATTAAAGTTACCAATTTTTTTTTTCAACGTGGCTTCTTCAACCCACTAACCTGTCTCGCCGATTGTCGACATTCTCTTGCTCTGATGAGGAGCAACTTGCCCATGTTTTTCCGAAGCCCATTCTCACATGAAATTCTTTGAAAAAACTGCAAATGAATTCAACAGCCCAAAAAACTTTGCTGGTTCAATTTGAGATTTAAAATCCCCGACAGTATCAAATCCAACATATGGGCATACTTTGGATTTTCCTTGATCATTAGAGATGAAAAACCGTTACATTTCTTTTTGCGTCTTGCTGGCGCCATCACACATCACATGAATTGAACATTTCAAGGTCTTTTTCGATGTTTTGGCGTTTATGACGATTCGTTTGACGACGTGGTAGAAATTTGTAGAGCAGCAGCAATTTCAAAATCACTCATTTATCATGTGGGAAAAGTCACTGTATAGTCACCGAAACCTTTTTTAACAAAGTCTCAAATTTCAGCCATTTTATCAAAAAGTGCTAACAAAGCTTCACGTTTTATTAGTACCTGATGGTAACAAAAAGTTTCAGCAGAATTAAGACAAATTTTTACGTCCTTCAACTTCACTTCCAAACCCAATTGTGGTAAAGTTGAGAGACGTTACAATTTTTATCCTAATCTTATTGAAACTTGTCGTTACTATACTTTACCTATTTTGCCTACGGGTTAGTTTAAAATTGAGACGATTGTTTTAAAACACACACTGTTTATTATGCATACTAAAATAAATACACGCCAACAATTATTTACGCTTGAGAATATCGCTGAGGCTATTTGCTTCATATCCGCCCGCTATCACTTCGCATTCAATGCTGAATCTGTGGGCGATCCATGGTGCTTATTTATACCTCCGACTTGTCTTCTTGAATGTTCCATAGGTCCTCCAGCAAATTTCACAGTGACTCAGCATATGGTATTTAGGCGACTCCAGAATAATTTCACTCCTTTTGCGTGCAATCCCAACGTGCGGTGAATCCGGCACCTCCGCCAAAATGGACAGATGTGTCTCACTTGCATGCTCAAGTCTGTACATATTTCAATCGCGAAGCCATCGCGTATATTCTGGAAATGTCTAGAGCTCCGCACTTGTACACTGCGACCTAATAAGAAGAGTCTAGAAAGATCGCGTGTTCTCCAGAATCTTCGCTCGTAACAATACTGTACAATTGAAGATAAAACGAAAATGTCTGAAATCAACTCGGCAATTGCTGGCCTTCAACCTACAAGAAAACGAGATTTTTTAACATTTTTTTGATGAAACGGCTGATATGAAATTCAACGTCATGATTGATCATTTGAAATTTGAAAATATTATTTTACAAAAACTTTCAACTTCAAATATCTTCAGGATCATCAAAATTTTCTTGGTAGCCCACTGGTGCCAAGCATTTTTATTGCGATATTAGTAGCATGTTTTATGCAGTCTCTGGATGTTATCTAGGCAGTCATCCTTGACGCCCAAATAAGATATGTGTAAGGGCTCTTGACTCTGAGTTCCAAACACCCTTGTACTTACTCACCATTTGAAGGTAGCCCAATAAGAATATTAGTATTTGCGCTGGTCAAATAAATTAGTATAAGCATTTTATGACTATCTTGGACTGCAAATTCAATGTTCTTCTACAACGCATAATGTTGAATCCCCAAAAATCCAAAATATTGTACTGTACACAAGAAAATATTTTTTCAGAGGTCTACGTGCTGTCATGTTCAGGTGATCGTAGAATCAAATAAATCAAAAATTTAAACAATCATTTTTGGCACAGCGCGATTTTTGGTCTTGTTTTAGAGATGCATGCAATATGCAATTGTTATTCGGCATGAACTTCTGAACCGTTACCCTATTACCCTTCTTGGAAGCGATCCGTGTTTATTCAAACTATTTCCACGTGATAAGTCAGTAGGTATCGCCATCGGTTTTAAAATGTAAATATTATCAGAAAAATCGCTCTGCAAATTGAGAAACTTTTTAATATTTAGGCTTCAATGCGCGTCGTGACCAACGTCTTTGGTTGTGACGCCTTGATTCGGTTCTTATAGAGTATAGCTATGAAAGAGAAAACAAAAAATAAGTTGGAGGCGAAGCTTCAGTCATATCCTTAATTATTCATCAGATCTGTAAGTCGATCATTATTATTATTATTATTACTATTATCACTATCATTATTATTATTATTATTATTATTATATCAGCCCTCTTCCAAACCAAGTTTCGGATCACTCTACCTCTTCAAAGTCCTAAGAAACCTGTGTGTATGTAGTGTTCCTGCAAGCTACACCACTGGTGGGACATCGAATGGCACAGGACAACGTAAGCCATTTTCCAAAGACCAACCAAATTTGTCACCATATCGCGTCACAATATACAGGGTGTCTCAAAACTCGCGCCCCACAGCTCCACTCGGTGTATGGAATCTTCTATGAAGACCCCAAAAGTTGATAGAAAAAAATTTCGACTTTTATTTTTCAATTTAGGGAGGGTCAAAGGTTGGTCCATCGAACCCTTCTGTTTTCGTTATTTCAAAAGATTTTCCTGAACTGTTTATGGCATAATATTGAGTGGAAAATATCAACCACTGGATGTGTACTAAATTTCTATTTACTACACAGGGTGGAGTCATACACTAAAAAATCCAATTTCGGTAAAAAACTCCTCCCAAAAAAATTCTTTGGAACAAAACCGTGTTATTGTCTGCTCTACATTGGTTAAGGGATCAAAAGAAACGTTTGCAGGCATTTGTGAAGACAAATAATTTTCGAGGTTCATCACTCACCCTGTTTAGTAAATGGAAATTTAGTACACATCCAGTGGTTGATATTTTTAACTAAATATTATGCCATAAACAGATTATCAAAACCTTTTGAAATAACGAAACTAGAAGGGTTCGAAGGACCAACCTTTGACCCTCCATAACTTGAAAAATGAAAGTCGAAAAAAAATTCATCAATTTTTGGGGGCTTTATAGAAGATTCCATATACCAAGTGGAGCTTTATGGCGCGAGTTTTGAGACACCCTGTATATCAAGACCTTTGGTTACTTCAAAGTTATTGTTATTTGGTTAATACTGTTACAAGCGGCGATTCTCGATGACGCGCGATCTTTCCAGACTCCCAGTCGGGTCGCAGTGTACAAGTGCGGAGCTCTGGACATTTCCGGAATAAACGCGATGGCTTGCGATGGAAATTACATGGGAGACTTGAACGGTCGATCAGAAAACATCAGCCGAATTGGCGGAGGCGCCGACATATCAAAACACACTGACGGCCCCGTGGCGCAGGCGGTCGAGTGGCTGCCTGCGACGCGGAAGTTCCGGGTTCGATTCCCGGTGAAAAGTCTGGGTGTTGTGTTGTCCGAAATTTGCACTTTCCAGAGTTTGTATAATTGATAAATAAACGGGCAAACTCTTATGGCGAGAAAAAGCCGAAAGGAGAAAAACATTAATAAAAAAAATCAAGACACACGTGAAGCACGCGAATGGTGTGTGATTATTCGGGAGTCGTCTAGAAACCATATGCCGGGTCACTGCGGAATTTGCTGGACCCGTGGAAGGTTCGAGAACACTAGTCGAAGGCATACATATAAGCAGCACGGATCGGCCTAGGAAGGAGTATTGAATGCGAAGTGGTAGCGAGCGGATAGAAGCGAAGTAGTACCTGCGATATTCCCAAGCGTAATTGTTGGCGTGTATCTATTGTAGTACGCAGTAATAATAAACAGCGTGTGTTTTGAAACGATCGTCTCAATTAGAATTGAACCCGTAAGCGAAATACGTAAAAATACTGAACTGAAACCAATAGGCCACAACGTTGATTTTGGTCAGCTGAGTGTTTGACCTTTTATTGAGTGAAAGTGAAAGCTAGCCTATACCAATCCAGGTGTAAGAAAAAGAAAGAGGATGTCTATTGTCTATCTATGGTAGAACAAAAGTTCACCCCTAGCGAACTTTTTTCTGTTTCACTGAACGATGACATAAAATATCAAAATACGTGGGATTAGAATATTCGTAGATCCCGCTCTGGCATATTGTTTATTCCATTTTCGCACGTTCCTGTGTATCTCCGGGTCGTGGTAGGTGCGCATCTATATGATTTATTCGAGTGTGGATGGCGTCGGGAATGGGTGGCGTATATGTATATCGCTCGGCAGCAGGGTTCAGCACTCGCAGGAGGCATGAGGCAGCAGGCCGGGATGCAGCAGGAGCGGGGTGGCTGGATGCGAATGCGGTATATACGGTACGCTCTGCGAGTAAAATCCCATTTCCTTGAGCGTGATCTCCTCCGGCGATAAATAGCCCGAATAAAATAAAAAATATACAGCTGTGAGGCTAATCTCCGGAAGAACACCTTAATTCCGGGGAGCGGAATCGGAATCCCATCCTGATATGTGGATGTCGCCGTGCAAAGCTCCCTCGAGCCTGGCGCGTCCGACGGGGCGCCCGCCTGATTCCGGTAATTTACGGCGACAAATTCCCACATATTATGCCGCGGGAGGCCGAGAACACCGCGGCGCGTCGAGACCGTTCACATCACGCTCTCGTGCCCATCTATATCCAACGGACGACCAAAGCTGATCATTTTCGCGGAACACTTCATGCATGCGTTCATAGAGGCAGATTTAGGACTTGCTTCACCTGCATCCAGCATTGTAGGTAATATACCTACCTATCTAAACTAGTCAACTAAATAAACGTTACATGGCTTCACTTGCCCTCACTTTAAGACTGGGAACTTTGGATTGTTGAAAACAATTTCAATTCTGTTTGAACGGTCCCCTAGTCTAATCTTTATAGTAGGAGCGGTACGCAAAAGCATACCGCATTTTGGAGTGGAGTAACGAGATTTTGCATGGGCGTACTTTATACCGAAACAAGCGATTTGACCCGCAGCACTCGATATTTTGTCCCTTAGGGGGCCCTCCAAATTTTCGAGATGCAAGAACTTCCACCATACAATCATTGAATATCGTCATGTATATCATGAAAGAAGCTTACGTGCGTCTATTGAAAATGTTTTCACCAATCGTCGACGTCGTGTCGGTTCCATTCTTCACATTGAAAGAAAAATTCTTTGACAGAGGTCAAAAAAACTGTTTTTATTTCTTCTCTTGTGCAAGGAAACGGAAAATTCATGAGTTTTGTTGCGTGCCCAACTAAATCGCATTCCGTAAGCCCAACTACGGGGTGTTTATAAGAATCTGTGATCGCGGCAGGCATGGGTCAGGCCGAAAAACGCAGTAACAGGCGCAATTGTAGTGATCGAAAGCAGATTCCAAAAGCGATGCGATCACAGACATTTATAAACACCCGGTATGAAGACAAATTTTTTGCAGTGCCATTTTTCCAAGAAGTGGTGACCTCTTCAGTCCACCTTTTTTAACAGCATTTTTTTCAATGTTCCTATACTGGATAAGACTGTCGATTTTCGCAGATATGAAAAGCTTAAACTCTTTTCTTAGAAATTTCCGTGCAACATGGCTTCAAAACGCACAGGAGAGCCCTAAAAAAAATCTGCTAGGCCGTCAAATTTTTGACATGTTGCTTTTGTAGTAGGGGAGACGCGCAAATAAATTAGATGTAGTCCAGGCGATTTAGTTCCAGCGGAAAATATACCTACTCACCTAACGATTCGGTGTTTTATGGTACTGCAGGGAAACACGGCATGGAAGAATATTTACTGACAAGAAACAGATTTATTTCAGACTTCTAAGAAGAAGGTAACGTATGTGTTCCATCTCTTGGGCAGAAAAACCTAGCCTTCTATATGATCGCTGGTCTTCAACGTGATTGCGCGTGTAAAAATTTCATCCGCATGACACTTGACAGATCGTTGTTTGTTTCGTTCCAGGTTATGTTTTGGCGTGATTTTATTCAAAAAAATATTCTATTAGCCTTTTTAGGTACATTGGCATGTGATTATTGAGAGGGAAGTGAAGTGGATGACTCACATTTTGAGAAATGCTTGGAGTCTGGGATTGCGAGATGTCAGTTTTGACACTTATTTTCACCAAGCATTTCAGCATGGAACTCGGCATGGAATAGGTAGCCCGTGGCCTCAACATGTGCTGGGCTATACATATAGTCTATAGTATACCTATACTATATAGTATACCTATACTATATAGTCTATACTATATAGTCTATATTTTATTTGACTAACTTATGGGGAAGGTAGTTTAAGAGTATACGGAACAAATCTAAATTTTCTATACGACTCCGATCAGACGATAGAACGCTTTGAAAATATCATCGTGACGTCACTTGGGAAGATGTTTTCACCTAGATCTTCACCTCCGATTTTCACCTATCACGTTTCCATGGTCTTATTATTGCTGTTGTCGTTTTGACAAACGTCATTGTCTTCAAACAATCAGTAATAATTATGGCAGGCTTGAAACCGTCGTTGTCTCATCGGCAACGGAATCAGGTACAGGTATGCACGTGAGTAGCTATAGGTAGCCCGTGAAAATTTGCCCCCATGACGTCATTGTCGTTCTTAATTATAACCGCAGCGCCCGCCACGAGATAGGTAAATTTACAAGACCCTATGCAATCGTTCTAGTTTTTCCAACTCTTTCATCTGAGACCAACTAGTATTTTGTGTTGTGGTCTCCTTCAAGGACGGAGTCATATTGGTGAAATAAGCGTTGCGAAATCAATCCGTGTGGGTTTATTTCTTGACGGATTCTTACCATTTTGGTCTTTTTCGAAAACTACAAGGATGTACTTTGCTTTGAGCCCATTGGCATTTCCAAAATCAAAAAAAAAATTAAATTTTGACATTTGAAAAAATTATTTTTGGATTTTGGAAATGTCAATAGGCTCAAACCAAAGTACATCCTTGTAGCTTTCGAAAGAGACAAATGGTGAAAATCCGTCAAGGAATAAATCCAGGCGGATTGATTTCGCAACGCTTATTTTACCAATTCAACACCGTCCTTAAAAAGAAATCCTTTCTCGTACCGATCGCGACTGTTTTTGGGTAGCTATTAGATTTGCCGTAGCTTCTTCGGCCGCTTGCCGAGATTCAGGAGGTGTGAGATCAAACATTTCTAAGCCTACTTCATACATGATCGGTAATTTTCAAAAAAAAAATTTGCTATTTTTGTTTTTATGTCAGATTGTCAATACGTCAAAGTGAGAGCCACTAAATTTGTCGTGAAGCGCTCACTTGATGGAGACGATTTTCAACACAATAATAATTATTGTAGCTTATATGCATAGCGAATAATTATATGTATTGAATAATTGTCAGTAAAATAGCACACATACCTCGGCGAAAACGGTTATTACTGCGTCGGGCTATTGTTGCCCTTTTGCAGCAATCTTGGCCCTCCGCAGTAATAACTCGTTTCCCGCCTCGGTATGTAATATACTATTACTGCTAAAACCAAACCGCTTACTCCTGCAGCCTGGATTGAATATTGGTTCGTTGCGTCGCAACTACCAAGAAAAGAGTTTGAGGTCTCCATTCCTGCAAAAATTACAAGTGGTATTCAGTGGGACATGAAATAAAAAAAATAAAATTCTCCATAATTAGGTTTATGAAATGCGATTTAGTTGGGAACGCAACAAAACATATGAATTTATCGTCTTCTTGCATAAAAGAAAAAACAATAGTATATTATCCAACAAGCGGGTAGTTAATGATTGCTTCTTACTCATGAGGATGCAGTTTGCCAACACGAGCCTTGGCGAGTGTCGTAAAGCTTCCGAATAAGTAATAGCTATTGCCCACGAGTAGAATACTATGCTTCATCCAGTCTGATTGAAAAATGCAGGCACGCATGCATGCGCGTGATAATGCGTGCATTATTTAATAGGATTGGATTTAAACTGTTTTTTTGACCTTTGCCAAAGAATTTGTTTTCAAGTGTGAAGAATGAAACGGACACGACAACAATTGATGAAAACATTCCCAATAGACCTGTAAACTTCAGTTATGACACACATGATTATACTCAATGATCATTCTGTATAAAAGTTTGAAAATTTAGAGGGCCCCCATTGGCGCCCCTAAGGTGCAAAATATCGAGTGCTGCGGGTCAAATCGCTTGCCTCAGTCCACATCGCCTGCAAATTTCACTAAAATCGGACCACTTTCAGAGAAATTGAAAATGGCTGATCAAAGATGGCAGCCAAGTGACAAAAACCATTGGTCAACTTTATATAGTGGACACGTACGCATTCGATTGGCGTTTGCAACACATCGATATATCTTTTCGTTGAGAAATATTTTTTCCAGTTCTAGCATTTGAAAACATGTTCAATATGGAGAATACAAGATGGCGTCAAAGCATCAATTGTCGAAAATTGGATGTATTTTGGTGTGGTTTATTTTGCCTGCAAATTTCATTCCAATCGGATTACTTTTCAAGAAATTAAAAATGGCGGATCAAAAATGTCGGTAAAGTAATAAAAAACCAAAAGTTAACTTGACATCTTGGACATTATGCACAATTATCCCGGGTACGGACGGACGGACACACAAAATAAAGCTAAAGGCGCCTTTCTTAATTTTTTTGAAAAAGGGCGCTTGCAAACTACGTGGTCCAATTTGTGATCTGCCACCCTCATTTCTTGGCCAAATTATGAGTGAAACATTTTGAAATGATCGAAATTAGTGGATCTTCCCAAAGCACGTTACAATGTGCTTTGTTGATTTTACAAACAGATTTCCGAAGATCTTTTCAAAGTTGGTTCATTTTTCATCCGCCCCGTGATACAAAGAGTCCGCTTTTGATGATCTTCGATACGAGAACATTGTGGCATGCAGTTTTAGCTTCAATGTGAGCCCAAGGTGTTGTAAGTCTGATGGCAATAAAAAAAGTTATGAACTAAGAACTAAATATCGCCTTTTCGAAGTCACACTGTAAATCAGGAAGATAGACGAAAACTTGGAAAACCATTTCAAAATATGGGCTTCACCAGTTCTTGGAACAGTTCGCTTCGAGGAACGGAGCGGATACAAACTCGTTAACTTTTTGCAGAACCACACTGCAACACTGTTGTATATAAACTGCTGGACAACGAAGTTGTCGGTATCGGAAAAATGGTTCGACTTTGAAGACCAATAACTTCCGATTGCCGGATGCGATTTCCATATTGTGTTGATTAGTCTGATGCTTCCGTGACCTATCCTGTGAAAGTGAATGTTGAGAAACTTTATGTAAAATTTCTACATGGTGATACGTAAAATGCTGCAAAATTGTACCGACTTCATCGTACCCCCGTTTGTCAAAAAAAAAATATGTATTCTAATACAACAAATGAGTATGCCTTCACGTGCGTGAGTCTCAGTAGCGCATTTTCTCAAAGAGGCATATTGTGAACGTAAAGAAATTTGGTTGAAGGAGAAACACCATTCCTTGCCCACTTTCTTTACTCGAAACTCATTGTGATATTGTGTTATCAGAATGGGGTACTTGCCAATGAAATAGATTTGAATGAAAATTCTTTTACTCATCAATATATTTTTTTGTTTCAGGGCGGGAGCTGGGAGCGGCGACTAATCAACAGTAGTCTATTCTTTCCCATTTTCAGTCGGCTATCCATATAGCGAAAGAATTAGATCGCTATGTCTTCGGGTTCTTGTTTTCCATTTATCTCTTACTTTGAGGGCAGCGTGTGGGGGTGGCAGCATTCTGCAAAGTAACTGTTGCACAGTTTGAGTTGAGAGTTTCTAAATGTTTAAGGAAATATGACAATCAATGAAAATTGTAAAAGTTGCATTTTTTGTTTGAGGGCGGGAGCTGGAGGCGGCGACTAATCAAAAGTGGCCTATCTCTTCCCATTTTTAGTCAGCTATCTATATAGCGGAACAATTTAATCGCTATGTCTTCAGGGTTATGTTTTACATTCATCTCTTACTTTGGGGACGGCGTGTGGGAGCGGCAGAGTTTGGCAAAGAAATTCTTCCACAGTTTGAGTTGGGAGTTTCTGAATGTTTGAGGTAACATTAAAATGTAATTCAGTGGAAATTACTGAAAGTTGCACTTTTTCTCTTTTGGGGGTGGAAGTTGGAGGCGGCGCCATGTCAAAGGTAGCCTATTCTTTCCCATTTTTAGTTAGCTATCCATATAGCGAAAGAATTAGATCGTTTTGTCTTCGGGTTTATGTTTTTCATTCATCTCTCACTTTGGGGGCAGCGTGTGGGGGCGGCAGCATTCGGCAAAGTAACTGTTGCACAGTTTGAGTTGGGAGTTTCTAAATGTGAGGGAAATATGACAATCAGTAAAAATTGTGAAAGTTGCATTTTTTGTTTGTTTGGAGGCGGCAGCTGGAGGCGGCGGCTAATTAAAAGTGGCCTATATTTTTCCATTTTCAGTCAGCTATCAATATAGTGAAAGAATTGGATCGCTATGTCTTCAGGTTCATGTTTTACATTTATCTCTCACTTTGGGGACGGCGTGTGGGAGCGGCAGAGTTTGGCAAAGGAATTCTTGCACAGTTTGAGTCAAGAGTTTCTAAATGTTCGAGGTAACAGTATCAGCTAAATCAGTGAAAATTGTTGAAAGTTGCACTTTTTTTCTTTTGGGGGCGGAAGCTGGAGGCGGCGCCATATCAAAAGTAGCCTATCCTTTTCTATTTTTAGTCAGCTATCCATATAGCGGAAAACTTGGATCACTTTGTCTTTGGGCTCATGTTTTTCATTTATCTCTTACTTTGGGGGCGGCGTGTGGGGCGGCAGCGTTCGGCTGAGCAAATGTTGCACAATTTGAGTTGGCAACTATGTTGATCGCTATGTCTTCGGGTTTATGTTTTTCATTTTATCGCACTTTTTATCATTTGGGGGCGGAATCTGGGGGCGGCGACTAACCAAAAGTAGCCTATCTTTTCCCATTTTGAGCCAGCTATTTATATACCGAAAGAATCAGATCGCTATGTCTTCGGGTTTATGTTTTTCAATTTAAAGTGATTGGGGGCGGTTTTTAGCAGTTTTTTCATGTCGGCGGCGCATATTGATGACAGAATGCTTCTTGGCTCACGTTTATAAGTGGCAACTATGTATTATTCAAAAAATGAGAACACCAGAGCATCAGGTCTGGTAGAAAGTGCAATATTATGTAATTTCAAGTTTATCGGGGGCGGTTTTCTCCATGTTGGCGGCGCAATATAGACATCCAATATAGCCTTGCCCTCCTTTGGGAGTGGCAGCTATGTAACAGCGAAAAAATTAGAAAGCTAGGTCGTCTAGTTTGGGAGGAGTTCGAGGAACGGACGGACGGACGGACGGACGGACAAAGCGGTTGCAATAGCGATTTTCATCAAGATGGAAAATGCGCTAAAAATCATGACGTATGGTGTCTTACCTCGACACGGTTTTGTAATTATCTGGATTGGAAGTCGAACATCGAATATATGAATTTTTATTTGGAATGTTACAGATTTGCCTCGTTGGCACGCGAGAATAAATCACTTTTTATGAATGGATGTTGACATTGAGCAAGATTGTTTGTACAACAGTCCAGGACAATTTCACTCTCAACACAACCCGAATATTTGGTGTGGGGCCAAGCAGGGGGCACTTTTCCAGGTGGTTGTCCCTGCCTGTTTTTCGTACGTTGGATTTCGACAGAATTTCATCAGAATTTTAGATATGGAACGTGTTCTATTTGCAGATTTAAGCCTCTGAACATTGTAACGATGTGAAACTTCAGTGTCCGAGTGAAGTAAAGCCCCCCTGGACGTTATACTTTTTGTGCTTGTGCTATGCCTGAGTTTCGTAAATCTGCAACATTCAACAGAAAAATTAATATCTTTAATGTTAGACTTCCAATCCGGGAAATTCCAAAACCATTTCGAGATAAGACACCACACTTCATAATAATTGTATTAGAAAACTGAAAAAATATATTTTTGGAAAATGGGGGTACGATGGATTCGTTGCAATTTTGCACCATTTTACGTATCACCCTGTAGAACATTTTGATTCAGTTTCTCAACATTCACTCTTATAGGATGGGTTACGAAAAGATTAGGCTAGTTAACGCAACAAACAAAATGAAAATCGCAATCGGCAATCGAGAGATATTGACCTCCAAAGTCGGACCATTTTTCCAATACCGACAACTTCGTTGTCCAGCAGTTTATTAGATGCACATCAGCACAAATAATCAAATGCACCATGTAACTGTTGAAGAAGCCAGATAGGCCAGGGAAGTCGAGTTCATTTTTACTGGAGCCACAGCCATTTGAAGTCAATTCAAATTTTTGGTTGTTCCACTTCGAATGATGACCATTAACCACTGTACAATGGATTTTGTATAGCTTCTTCGATCCGAGGCCCTAAAGTTTCTACAGCGAATGGAATAGGTAAGAAAATATAATTCTTCAGCTTATCAAAATCTTTGTAATTTTGGAGCTGCCTCTTTGCTCTTCTTTTGGGTGAAAATATTTGGAATCAATACTGTAATCCGATTTGAAACACAAAAATATCTATAGGTGCCTATGCTTTTATTAAAAGAATTTTGAAGTGGAACTGATTTTGGCGAGCACCACAACACAAATCATTGTGCCACAGTTCCACCACCGCTATCCAACCCACCTGTTCGTCTTCTCTATACTCAATCACCCATAAGAAAAGCCGAAATGCCCCCACACACAATGCACTTTAACTAAAATGTAGAAGGTTCTAATTTATGGCGTCACGGTTCGGAAGAAACGCTTCGACTTTCCAACACTTAATTACACGCAAAATTATCCTTAGTTACAAATTTGTTAATCTCACATAGATTACTTTTGCTCTCCGGAGATTGAACCATTCATCGTGGTTGTCGCTCGGATCGGTGAGAGATCCGTTTAATGGCAACCTTTGTAAATGGAATCACACCACCAAACCAAAATTAGACTCTTGTAAGAACGTCATCTCCCTGTGTTTTTTTCTTCTAAACTAGAGAACCTATGAGGCTGATGGGTTGGTTCATTCATTCTGTCTGGAAGTTTTTGACATACGTTGTATCTCACGCCTCAAGACACTACAAATTTAGTGAATGAATGAGTAAATGAAAAGTGGAATGGATGAATGAATGAATAAATGAATGAAGATTTTACCTTTTACGTTGAAAAACGATTATGAGGCAAATTTATAGCAGCAACAACATACTGTCGCAATGATCCAGTTTTTCGGAAGACTCATAGTTGCTGTTCGTCTTTTTCTACAGCAGCCTGTCAAAGCTGCTATATGGGTCAACACTTCATCGCGGTTCTCTTTTTAATGCGGACATTTAGAAGTGTCGTATTGTGTGGTCAGGACCGGCCTATTTATCGCTGCCCTCGCGTATTATTTCATTGTGTTTCGCAACCCACTCTTGTACGAAAACACAGATCAATGTGATTTACCGAACGGAGCCAGTCGCCGTTGCAAATAAATAATAATAAATCCGGGATGATCCAGGGAACGACGTCACGTTGCGGTCATAATCCTCGACGCTAAGGTTCCTCCACGGTACGCCCTGACAATGGCCCTCTTTCACAGTCACAGCCGGATTAAGAGGGAGATTCGGGAGGGCCAGAGCGCGTTATATACGACACGTCCTAAATTTCACCAGGCGTTAAATTTTAAAATAATAAGTTACTTGCTTTTGAATCGCTTGAATAATCGCTTTTAAATTCCTGAGAAATTCATTGATGTTGGACTAGCTGAAGCAGTATCATTTTTGGCATATCGATACCTCCTGATCAGGTAACTAACAAAATGCAATTTTACAGGAGAGAAGTTTGGAAGTTTTACGTTGTAAAATTGCCTGTTGTTTTGAGTTACACAATCATGTGAGGTATTTTTTTAAATCAATGTTCTTGTCAGTCTGAAGATTGATGCAAGAGCAATGTTCTTCAAAATGCTGTTTTTTTTTTTGGAGAATCCCTCACAATCTGTAGTTACAATCTTCACCTTCAACGGTTGAAACATTGCATGGCATTATATTATACATACTTACCTATTATATTTTCTATATGATATTAAATATTATGCTATATGGCCGCACTACAAATATTTTGAAAATTTATCTAATTCAAAGAATCAGTCTTGCCATTCAACAGGGAAATGCTGTGATGATCACGGGCACGTTGCCGTCGACTATTTCCATGGATGAAATATTTTCAATTAAATTTTACTCATTATACACATTGTAATATTACAATTTTTAATAAATGCTTATGTTCATGAAAAAAAATTTATAATAATGCTATAAATCAATATTGTTTATGATATATGTTTATATTTAAAACATAATTGTAAATTGTAGGGATGTTACAATCTACGCCTGGAAGTTCAATTTGCATGAAAGAAAATTAAAAGAGCATTTACAGCTTTTGTTACCTATTGGGATGTTCCAGTAAAAATATTGTAACTGATTTACGATTTTCAAAGTTTCTAATTGGCTGATCGATGTTTTTATGGTCAAATTTGCCAACTGAGCTTCCGGCTTTGCAACATTGAATACGACGTACCAAAAATGTTGACCATTTTCCAATTGGGATAACTTCTGCTTGTTTTAGACGACTTAAAATCTGTTTGTGCCATTGCTTAGCCCAATTTGCTGATAATCCACAACTGTGAATAAGAAACTCAGTGGAACTTGAGTAAAGTTTATACAGGGTGACATATATGGCGGTGCAAAACGGCCAGGCGTTCAACATGCTCCCATTTACAGAAATTTTCTTTTTTCTGGATTCCAACATTGGAGACACAAAAGATAACTTCATACCTCGCCACATTGTTAGTTTTATTCCCCTAGCCTCTTTATTTACAGGGTGGTATAAAAAAAAACTTTTTTGGTTTTTCGGTAATATCATTTTTTATTCTGGGCCGATTTTCAAAATCCAAGGCTCAAATTGAAGCTGAAACCTCAAGTAAGAAGATTCCGTAATCTGAATCGACTGGAAATAAACATTGAAAATGTATGGTTCTCTCAAGAGTGACCCGGCGTTTCATCGGCCCCGGAATCTAGCTTGGAATGAGAATTAACCTATAATCAACCTTAGCCTTGAGCGAAGCATTCATTCTGAACATCTTCCGATATTTAGAGTCTGAATGAGACAAGAACTCTTGATAAAGAAACAAAAGTACAACTACATGTTATCAAGGCAAAATCATCTTCCTTGCTTATATGATATAGCGCGTAACTAACGTTACGGGAATGCATCGCTCACCTGCAGCTTTTGTAACCAACGTTACGGAAATAACAACAAACAGAATTTTTTTATGCTGATTGTTTAATCTCCGTAACGTTAGTTACAAGCGACTTCATACGAGCAAGAAAGATTATTCTACCTTCAACATGCACTTGTAATTTTGTCCCTTTATCAACAGTTTTTGTCTCATTCAAGCTCTAAACATCGGGAGGTGTTCAACTGTTCAGAATGAATGCTTCGCCCAAGGGCAAGGTCGATCATCAGTTCATTCTTATCTCAACCCAGATTCCGGAACCGATGAAACGTCGGGTCACTCTTGAGGGAACCATACATTTTCAATGTTTATTTTCAGTCAATTCTGGATATGGGATATCACCGAAGAACCAAGAAACTGGTTTTTTGATACCACCCTATAAATAACGAGGCTAGGGGAACGAATCAAATGACGTGGCGAGGTGTGAAGTTATCTTTTGTGCCTCCAATGTTGGAATCCAGAAAACAGGAAAATTCTTCAAATATTGGCCGGTATGCACCGCTATATATGTCACCCTGTATAAACTTTACTCAAGTTCCAGTGAGTTTCTTATCCACAGCTATGGATTATCAGAAGATTGGGCTAAGCAACAGCACAAACAGATTTCAAATTATCCAAAACAATCAGGAGTTATCCAAATTTGAAAAGAGGCAAAATTTTCGGTGTGTCGTATTCAATGTTGCATAGTTCTTATGATTCCTGAAAAATAGCTGTTGTGCTAGTACAGTCTTGCATTTAGTTGTAGAGTTATGTTCCAAGTTCCAGCGTGTAGGAGATTTTGATGCAAAAACATTCAAGTATCATTATAATGCAGGAATCGTGAAAAATGTCCAAGCACGAACATCGTATCAAGATTTACCATATTTTTACACCAAGCTACTCCGATTGAATATGGGAAAAGGAATAGGGTCCTTGCATGAATTTTATTTTGAGACGATTACCTCATAAAATCATTAAAAACGTCATCCACAATAATTTCCGCCCAAAAAAAAAATTTTAAAAAATTTCCCCATCCTTTAAATGAAGATCAGAGTTTGAATTTTTTTTTTCGCGCCAAAAACGCGGTCGCTTCTACAATGACCTTGAATGCTCACAATGACGTCATCGCGAGAGTTCTATTTTTTGTTTGCAAGTTTTTTTTCTTTTCGAGGTTGCAGCCCTGCGCCCTGAAACCCCGCGAAATTTCAAATCGTCATTATTTTACCCAAGGAGACTATTTAAGCTATTAACTTGCTATTAACCTAAATCAGTCCCGAAAAATTCAAAATCATTGCATTTTCATTCTATATTTTTATTACCACAGTACCTGATTAAATTATAACAAATTGTCCATTAACGAAACAATCAAATAAATAAATTATGTATCAACAGAATGTTGAACTTCCCTTCTGTCTTACGACCATTTTTCTTATCTTGCTTGTGTGATTATCATTCCGCCTTCTGCACTACCAAAGAATACCAAACATAGCAATGATGCATCTTCTATTATACAATTTGTTTCACGGTTTTTGCAGATAAACCAAGAGAAATCTTCTTTTGCTCTCATGTAGAAGTAGAATCTTGCATTTTTTTCTAGTTCTGCTCTAACGTCACATAGGTATACGTTCTGGTACGGAATCACTTCAAAAAATTGCAGGATGCTGGACCAAAACAATAACTATTTTATAGCAACGTGATCATCGGACACTTCAAATTGGTCATCTGGTCCATTCCTT
This sequence comes from Anaspis maculata, assembly GCA_949128115.1. NCBI lineage: Eukaryota > Metazoa > Arthropoda > Insecta > Coleoptera > Scraptiidae > Anaspis > Anaspis maculata. Next base: position 52,502,045 of record OX421961.1, on the reverse strand, counting down.
TTTCATGTTAAGAAAGGATGTGCATCAGAACTGGGAATCGAAAATAGTAGTGACGTTATTATTATAGGTGTGCTCTGCTTGGTATGTATGATGCCAGGCCAGGGTATTCAGATTGCTGTTGCAGGTCTGGTATATCGTCGGCCTGGTATAACATCCGTTTTTATGAATGATGATTGATGACAAGATCGCTAGAACAAGCTGGTGTGTTCTTTCTTCTCATAATTTCATAAAAAAATTGGTTTGCTGAGCTCGAGGGTGAGCTCAATCAAAATTTCATCCGTTGAACTTGTAACAGCTGCGATTGATTTGCCACTAGATGTATCTGTAGGTACGGTCCTCGATCCTAAGGTATTTAACAAAGACAATCTTCATTTAGCGCCCTAGCTGTGGATAAGTAGTGGCCCCATTTTCCTCCACATATTTCCAGATCAATGCAGTCGTTCTAATGGACACATCAGAGATAGCTTTTGCAACAGAAGGAGACGACTTCTCTTCAAAGTACCTGTGAAAAAAAATAGAAATATTTTATTATTGAGTTCTTACGTAAAACAAACAATTTCGCCATGAAGCTCATTTTTAGCCTTTGTCAAATTTCAGTAACAGTAGAAGTGAAACCAATTTCGCAAGTAGTAAAATGGATTTCAAAAATTTTTTCTATCAATTTTGAAAAAGTGCTTATATTTTGATTCTGATTCTTGTCCATTTGGATTCAGTAATGAAGGATTTCCTCTTGGGGTATATTTTTGGACACAAACAATAAAAAATTCTAGGTATTTGCCGACGTTTCGATTTAATTAAAATCTTTTTCAAGACTCATGACCTATTGACTTGAAATAATTATTGAATGAATTGTAACTGACATTTTTGTGCAGCAAGCTGCTTAACAAGTCAGGCAGGAATGGACCCCAAGAGGAAATATACCCCAAGAGGAAATCCTTCATTAGTGCTTGATATCAGTTTCCGAGAAAAAAATCTGCCCAAGAGGCGAGTGCAAAAAGACTGCAGATTCTTTCGGCATGTGATACAAGATCCTGATGAAATACTGACCCAAACATACTTTAAATTGCGATTTCCGGGCACCGCACAGACACCTCAAAGGTAACAGTGGCTCCAAAAATCTCTCTTCATTCCTGCATCCACGTTTGGCTGCACTTCCCTGCAGAAATGCAGATAAATCTTGCATTTTTCTGAGATAACTTGGATAAAACTTCGAAATCTTCTGGGGACATGGGGGCGAGCATGGTGTTGGGAGAGTACCATTGATTTCATGTGAAAATAGCACAGAGGAATTTCAGACGCCACCAACCGCAGCCTCCCAGCATCCTCGTGGATGGCTACAAAAAAAATTGTTTCAGTTGAGTACATTAGAAAACACAGGATTATGCCATGACAAGTGCTATGTACCCGCCATATGGAAAACTAACTGCGTTATTTTATAAACTGCTAATTCACTTGTAGCCAACCCACAACAGAGGCAGACTTCAGATGTTTTCCATATTATTATTCTAAATATTAAGTTGGACCTTGAACTTTGCGTTTCCCCATTTCGTGTTCTCTGTGCAGTCTAATGAGTAAATTGCTGAAAAAATTTGTACGAAAGAGGTCAGCCCCTAGTTTCCCTGCTGAGTTTCTTCACAGTTTCCCCAGGCTCTTTTAGTCTTTTTTCATAGACCCTCCGAGTTCCAAGCGGTTCACCTGGCGAGTGCCAATAGAAGAGTTCTCCTTGAGATCCTTCAACTTGTACAGAAGGGGTCCCTAGCAATTTAGCATTGGATTTATCCCTCAACGGAGTCATGTCTGGAATGCCACCATGTGTCATAGCCAGAGTAATATGGCTACAATCTATTTCCCATCGTCTGCTCCTATTTATTACATGAAGCGGTTCAGGCTTAGTCATTAAGCTAGGTTCAATTCACAAGAAAGAGAATAAACGACCTTCACCTTTTTCGTTTTTCTTTGTGCATTCCAAGGCTTAATCGTGTTGAAAGCAAGGGTCCGTACTCCATAACTTCTCGCAGATTTCATTCCTGCAAAAGATCAGTAATGATTGTGCTATTATTTAAAACAATTCCTCGTCTTTACCTCTTCAACCGTGGATGTTCGAACCGGCCAACCCATCAACGTTCAAACCAATCCAACGGCACGCCACAACATACATGAAATAATGACTCGATCACCTCTCTTCAAGACTCTGGCAGATTGTCCAAGTCCATAGGAATGACGCTGTCTCACCTTGTTCTTGTTCAAAAAATCACTTTGTGAAAAATGATCTCCACACTCTATGTTTCCACAAACAACGAAGGACGGTTAGTATCTACAACCATTTACTACGTAGTGTCACTTGTCTGGCAAATATTCTTCCATTTCCGTCGCAATTGGGGGTCCCTGGCGGAGCGAAAAAAAGTTTTGTTCGTTGCCTCCATAGCATAGCTGTTCCTTCCGGGGAACTCTTCTCCTGTCCTCCATGTAGCCCTATAGCTAAACAAAACAGACCTATTTCAATTTTGGGATGTAGCGCCTGTGTCAGCCAACCTTTACCTGTTAATATTGCACTTATTTCCGTACACAGGACACCAGAATACACCACTGGAATACACCCACTTTTACTGTTACATCTTACAAAAAACTGACCTCACGGAAAGCCGCCGCGCCATAGTTAATGGAAGTATGAAGCCCGCGAAAATGCGCCGTCGCCTTTTCTCACGTGTCAGGGCGATCCCCAAGCTCGTGCTGCGCGCTTTTCAACCTGAACTGAGTTTCAACCTCACAGACGTCTGAAACGGTGACAGTTGGATTATGTCAAACATTTAAAATTCGTAGTCGCAATCTGTTTGTGTAAAATCAAGTAGCCCCGTCCGGTGCATAATGACGTCATCGCGCAGGTGACAGATGGGTGCATGGAAGTTGCATACCTAACAGTTTTTGTGTTTTAAATTTACAAAATAAAATAAACTATCAAGAATTTCGAAAAACCGTTCAGTCTATGGTGCTATTTGGCTACCAAAGCATCATTGGAGGCAATAAAAAAAAATCGTGCAAGGACCCTATTGTAAGGGAATAAATGCTAAGCACCTTTACGTGTTTGTTGTGTTGATACATGAGATGTAATGACTTTTAGATAAGTTGTATATGGATATTACAGTTCATGTATTTAAGTTGACACTTGTCAAAATAACCTCAAAAATTACAAAAATTCCACAATTTTCAATAGAACAAACACGTAAAATGTTGTACAGCACTCGTGGCTTGTTACACAAAATGCTTTCCGACACTCAGCCTCTACAGAACTCGGGCTGCGCCCTCGCTCTGCAAATTTCGGCTTCGTGTCTGAAAACCACTTATGTAACAACCAACTTGTATTGTAAACTACTATTACAATGTTTTTGCCGTCGAACTGCTTAATTATTCAATTATACAATGTTTTTTCAAAATCATTTTTAATCAAATCTGGGAAATTCTGGGCTTCAGTGTTTTTTCCCCGACTTTAATGTACTAGATTCTGAATCAACTAAACAGTGGGAAATGTGAGAATAACAGTTACATTGTTTTCATTAGAACGTATCGATATAGCAGTGGATTGTTGGTAGAAAATTAAGAGTGTTTTAATTTAATTCTTTTAGTTCTCGAAGCAATCCAGGAAGGAGGAGACAGTGTGAAAAATTGAATTTCTCTACCTTTCAGGCAACAACCAATCTAAATATTTTAATTGTCAGGCTTGAAAATAATTACATTTCGGTGCCTGGGCGTTATTCCAGCCCCTTTAAGAGTTGATGTCGAATAGGGGGAGAAGCAGGAGCCAAAGACAAACATGTTAATTGCGAGAAAACGTCAGTTGATGGATACTGATGAGTAGACCAGGTGTTGCTTATCGCCTTTGCAGATAGACCAAATTCAATTTGCCTTGACGAAATGTAATGGTAAAACCAGAAATTGAGGTTGACATCAGGAAACATCTCATGGTGGACGAAATCAAATTGAATCGCGGATACGACAGTATAGTTCTCTTTGAACATAAGAGAAAATAATGAATGTTAAGCTTTTGAATAGATCAAAATTGTTTTTGTTTGGTTCAACATATGAGCTGAAAAAAAACACCACCACACGGAGGGTCGGCCAGCTCTGGCAAACCAATAAGCAAGGATTACATGGGCTACGACCGACGGGCGCGCATTTGCATTATTTGTTATTACAATGTCTAATTTAACACGTCGAAAGAGTGCGTGAAGGGTGCTTATGCGGCGTTCGTCAATCAGTCCTTTTCAATAATAATAGCGGCGCGTCGAAGCGGGCGCGCTGAGAATGGGGTTAAAGGGGCAAAACAAGTGATAAAACTGCAACGGGAGGCTCCCTTGCCGCTCGCCCTGGCGACGTGTAATGAATATAATAACAACATCGGCGTTGCTAATAATAATTGGCAATTCAAATCGAGCCGGGCCTGAAAAGAGCAAGAAGAGGGTGGACGGTTCACACACACTCACACCAAATACAAACAGGGGGGTGTTCGTGGTGCGAACAGCGCTGGATTAAACAGCTATACGCCAGACCAAAGTTTGATTACACTTCGTCGCTGTCAAGTTTTGAGCTATTGGGAGTCAATTTTTTGGTCAGAAACTACCTATTATTCACAATGAGTTAGCAATCGATAGAATCCTAACTTTTAAAAAGTTGGAAAGTGAATGATTCCCTACAGGTTGCGAAATAATGTCACTTTCGGACCACGGGCCGAAAGTGACGTATGAAGAGAGTTGATCTGATCCAAACAGCTGTCGCGGAGCGCGGGGTTTTGATGGATGCATTGTTTGGAAAGACTGCCTATGCCTCCTGATAAAAACGTTTAACGCGAAAAACTTTAAATAAAGCCAATTATTTGCATTCGAACTGGATTATTGTGAATAAAGTCCTATACATACCATGAAGTAATAGTAGTTTACAATACGAGTTGGCTTTTACATAAGTGGTTTTCGACACGAAGCCGGAATTTGTAGAACGGGGGCGCAGCCCGAGCTCTGTGAGAGGTTGAGTGTCGGAAAGCATCTTGTGTAACAAGCCACGAGTGCTGTACAACATTTTACGTGTTTGTTCTATTGAAAATTGTGAAATTTTTGATTTTTTGAGGTTATTTTGACAAGTGTCAACTTACATACATAAACTGTAATATCCATATACAACTTATATAAAAGTCATTACATCTCATGTATTAACACAACAAACACGTAAAGCGTCATCACAGCCTACGGGGCTCTATCATACCTCGGCACTCCTCGGTGATGTATTGAATCCCTTGGCTGTAATGAGACGCTTCCCACCTCGGTATGTAATATACCTACTATTACTGATTCAAAAAACTTGGCTTCAAAAGTGATGTTTCAATATTTTTCTGGTTGATTTCCGGAGAAGTCTTGCAACAAGATTTGAGATGTGGAGCTGTTGCACAATCGAAAACGGTCGATTTGGACTTAAACAACAGCATTTTTATTCTCAGCCGGATTAGAGCGGAAACTAACTTACGTTGCGACATTTCTAAAAATCACATTGGAGGCCAAAAATGTTTTTCATCAGTTAAGACACTGTTTCTGGCGGACCGACGCGGAGTTAGGTACCTATTTACCTATATTAGCATTGTCGGTCCTATCTTTCAAATATACGCTTAAAAAAATCGAGTAGGTACTTATACCTGTTTATTTATTTCTTATTTTTTCCATCCTATTTAACCAAGTACCTAAGCGATGAAAGATTATACGTTCGGCCACCTGCATGAATGTTTACTTTTGGTCGTATGGCGTCAAGTGATGAGAAAGAGATTTAATAAAGTGCTTCAAGTTGAATGAAAGCATAGAAATCGGCCGTAACAAAAAGCCCTCTCAAAAAGATACACCACTGCGTGTTACAATTCAGTGGCAGACGTTTATTATTATTATAAAGCCACACCGCTTGGTGCGAGCTGCTCACTCGGTGATGATCATAATAATAATAACAACAACAATAATAAGTACTCTGTGCGCGGATGATGACGATAATAATAACGGGAACAAACAGGTAGGAAGGTTGGATTGAGATGTGATGCTAACCGTCATCGTTATTAAATCTACTTGTTATTTCAGAGCTACATGCAGCCTCTTTGTGAGGCTGTCATGTCTCGCTATTCTGCCTCGACAAACGGAAGTGACTGACGCGACTTCTTTAGATCGGCTCTCTTGTATATTCCCTTTTGCTTCTGCATCACGAGTTTTACTATTGCATTGCATTGTCTATTCATTTGCGTATGTGCCCTCTCCATGAACAAAACCGTATTTCTATATCACATTATAATATGTGGCTACAATCTCGTAGAGTTTTTAAGTAGGTCCTACTTACTTACTCACTAGTCTTACTATTAGCATTGTTCTATTAGGTATCAGGGATTTAGGTATATTATTGCATACCAACGGAACGGCTCAATTTGAAGTCAGGTGGCGCGGAGTTGCGATAGTGCAAACTGTGGTTATGTCGCACCGTTGTCATGGTGATCCAACGCATTTCCAGACGCAAATCGGACTTGAAATCTCCCGTGAAAAGGTAAAACCTAGTAACTGCCTTTGGGCAAATTGTGCAGGAGAGCGAAAAGAAGTTCCCAGTCTTGCCATAAGGATTGATATAGCAAAATAGGACAGATATTAGCGGTAATGGGGGTTTTCAAGGTTGAATTTTTCATATTTCATAATATCTTCATAATTTGGGTAGTATTTTGGAAAATAATGCACTTACTATGTTTTTCCATTAGGAATACCAGCATATTACTTTGGAAAATCCTAGCACAATGGCTTGCTATTGAGGAACTTCTGAAAGCTATCGAATCTCAAATGGAAAAACATAGTAAGTACAATTATCATCATCCCTGTTATGTTATTATATATAAATTTCGTTTATTAATAAAAATATAAATATAAACAACACTGAATAGAATATTCAATGAACGAATGGGTTTTAAGTATATATGTATAAATGGATATATTGATAAATTCAGCCACAAAAAGGCACACCAGCACATCACCAAATTCCCTCCAGCTCCTCCATCTCTTCCTGTTATGTAAAAAATCATATTTGATGTAACTTTTAAAAATAGAACCAACAAACAAACAAAATAGCGTTTCCAAAATAACATTCCTATCGATATAAATTGATATATTTGGCAGGGATTTACATTCGAAATTGCACGCAAGAAAAGTCACGATTTGAGTTGCGATTGAACTAATCAAGAAACAAAATAATCAATTACATAGGTAACTAACCGAGTAACTAACTGACATTACAAACAAATGAAAAACAACAATGCCTCCAAAATTCACTTTCAGGTACCTACTCATTAACCAAATCAAAGCTCTTATCTCCATCAATGGCACTTTTTTCTGATGGGTCTAATCACGGTGGCTCTTGATATTGGAACAATATTGTAATTTTTACAATGAACCATCGTTGTATCAATTAATCGTAACAATAATAGCAAAATCAACAAAATTACAATATTGTTTCAATTACAAGAGCCACCGTGATAAGACCCAAAAGCAGGCAACAAAAATTATAGCTCAAAAATTACACTTTTCCCATCTTTATTCAAAACAAAAAAATAAACAACATTTGATGTCAAACCAGAAAATGCATCAGACGAATCAATATTTTTCTCTATATATAAGTCTAATATAATATAATATAATATAATATAAGTCTCTTCACAGGTGGCATTTTGGGCACAATTCTTCCAAAAAATTTGTCTTTTTTTAAATAATTTATTCCTCAATTGTCTTATCTAATAGTTAGGATAAAAAAGTCGAAATTTTTTTAATGTCGGCACGTTGGACTTACCTACCCCCTAATTAATTACACTTTAATTAATCGGCGTTCTTGGTTGTTGTATTTTTGTGAGCCTAAAATAATGAGAGAGTATATACTAAATTATAATTTTGGAAATATCACGACGATTAGAACTTGAGTGCTCCTGAAACAATGAAATTAACAAAGCTCACGTTTATTAGTAGTTATAATTAACTATTAGTCAATAATTATTAACTAGTTCATCATACGACCTCTTTCTTTGATGTTTTAGCGGGAGAATCGAGTAAGAGCACGTATCGTATAACGGTCCAAACGGCAACAATGGGGCACATGGTGCTAAGAGTGTTTATGTTGGGGGTGTGTAAATCTTTTTGTGTTGTGTTTTTTTGGGTATAACGCGTGAAAGCGCAGTTGATTTACTTGACCTTCAATGGCCTCTTGAAGTGTGATTAGTAGGTAAATTTAGGGTACCTAGTCAAGCAACGTTCTACAAAGTATGAACGGAAGTATGGATTCAGAGCATCCATCAATGAACTATCAGCTCGACTGAAAAACACGCACAAAAAATTGGAGAAATCTAGTAAGAGCCATGCTGGGTTCATCTAGATCATAATATCCTGAATAAAACACCGGGAAAACCTAGTAAGCCACCCTCGAGGCCACCCTGCTATGTTTATCCATTGTAAAATATCTACAATGCCGCAAAGATGCTAGGTTTTACCTTTGAAAGGGATACGTGCTATGTTTTTCCACTGTAAAGTAAACTAGAAATGCACTTACTAGGAAATTCCATACGTTCTAATTTATTCATTTTTTTGAATATTGATCCAGAACCAATATCTGAGTGAAGGAAATACTTACAAGATTCCGAATATGTGAAAAACTCATTTTACCAAAAATGTGGGTTACTAGGTTTTACCTTTTCACGGGAGAAATTAGGCACTAACGGCTCGATACCAAGTTGGGACTGAGACCGCCGTAAGTGCGGTTACCATAGCAACGGCGTGGTTGGTATCCGCCGTTGCTATGGTTACCGCACTTACGGCGGTCTCATCAGTCCCAACTTGGTATCGAGCTGTAAGGGCTCGATTTCAAGTCGATTTAACCCTTAGAGTACGGATCATTTTTCTGAAATATCTTCCAAAATATTTTTTTCACAGAATCTGTTTTCTCGCTAGTTTATTTATTTTAGTCAACGATTGTTTTAACGTGTAAGGCATTATTCTAAGATCCTTATTTTTTGTATAAGTAGCTAAAACGTTGCTTGAAGTCCATGATCTTTCCCTTGTAGTATTTCAATTTTTTGTGGGTATCAAGTCAAAAATACAAATAAAAATAATAACTGTCACTTCCGAGTTGAATGTGGTGAGATGCTATTGAAATAGTTCATCACCTACCACGATTATCAAATCATTATATCCCAAAATACTGATTGCCTGAAAGAAAAAGTGTTTTGATCAATTTTGTGTGTAACTGAGGATTCATTTTGATCTGTTGCTTTTGCTTTCACTACAATGAAGATATTATTTTGCAAATAAGTTTAAACAGATAAGTTTCACAATTTTTGACCATTTCTACAAAAATTGTTAGTTAACTATAGTAAAAAAAGTGTGGGGTCCATTATTTACCCCACGCCGTATTTTAGGTAAGTCAAAATAGCGCGGTACCCTGAGGGTTAAGTCCGGTCACTATGGCAACATAACACAATCCGACGCATTGATCCCTTGAGTTCTTTTTTTTCACTAATCGAATCTTATCCAAACAGAAGCTAATCTTAAGAAAATTACAAATTGACAATTTTTATTCTCGGTGGGTTATGGCATGCGTAACTAATCGAATACTGGTGAAAATGCCAACTTGTCGGCGGGTTGTGATTTTCTTGAGATAGGTACATAATTCTCAGGTCATACCAGCAATTAAAGTGGGCCACTTAAAAATTTGACTCCACTTCAAATAAAAATATCTGCAAAAAATAACCTAGGTATTTCAAAACCGATTATACGATTACGATGTCTGATGAGGCGTTCGTTTGTCTACAAGATGTCATAATAGCTCTTGCCATTATCGGCAACAAAAAATGATGTACAGAGTGAAAACGAAAGATGTGCCGAAATAGTCATTTTGAACCATGCGTAGCTCTTTTGTAAAAAAAAATACCATGCAGACTTAGTCCGACTTCAATCTTGGAAAGCTCGAATCATTACCTCAAACTTTTTCAGAACTCTTTTAACAACCTACTTACAGGGTATAATCTCAAAAAACAACGTTTTGGTTTTGCACCGAAAATAGGTCTCCTTGTTATCCGATTTTCAAAAGATGGATGTTGAAGTAGCTAATTCTACAGGAAAGAAAGCTCAAGAATCAAAATCGGCTCAAAACAAACATTAAAAACATGAGAGCGCATCACACATCACTCAAATGTTCAGTAGTTATTCTTGGGATCTGGTTTAGAGAGAACATTCTAAACAAAAACAACTCTTTTTGACGTGCTTTTTGCGTGAATGGTCAAGAATGGTAGATATGGGAACCAAATTACAACTTCGTGTTCTTAGAGGACTAACAGTGTCCTTGCTCACCTAAAAATGCACGTACCTAACCGACGTCACCAAAATCAGAACAATGATCGACAGACAAGCCAAGTTAGGCAATATTGGTAAAAATCGTCGCAATTTCTGTGTATACAAGACGTGGCAATGTGGCCTGGAGACTGTTGTAGTGACACTCCTGACAGTCTTGAAAGTGACGTTAGGTATGCTTGGATTGATCAGTGCGGCATAAATTGATTCATAACATTTCCTGTTCCTGGTTTCTGCTGCATTATTATTCATTATATTTATTGTTGAAAAATGTGTAGCATGTTTTTATTTTTTGCTTCAAGTCTCACTAAGCGGCGTTCAGCGTGTTCAGTGGTGGATGATTAGCACTGATGGTCGGCCGTTTGTTTACACATCTACGTTACCAAGTTCTTATACAGGGTGATTTTTTGAAAAGTTTCCACCTCCAATATTTTCCCGCACAATTTTTTTTTGCAAAAAAGCCAAAACAGGTCGATTTTCTTTTCGAGGGGGACATCTAACCAGCGTATTTTCAATCTTACTGTTTCATCCCCCTAGGCAGGGTGACTACCCCTTCCAAAATCTTAAATGGGACTAGGGGTCAAGATACACATTGTTTTGAAGGTCATTCAATTCTCTTTATACTGGTGCATCTAAAATGAAAATCTAACCATCCGTTCTCAAACTATGAATTTTTTAAGCCAGGAACCTTCGCTGAATAAATTTTTGTTTTTATTATGCATTGGCGTATCAAGAACCGCCAACACACGTCTATTTCAATCAAGTATTAGGGGAAGGGGCATTTTTTGACAGATCGTTGAGATACGTACCTCTCACCCACTCCTTCGCCCCCATCAACAACCCCTTGGAAATCTGAAATGGGATATGAGCCATCTTGTGATACCTCATTTGAAAGGTTCATCAATAATTCGCCAGTGCATTCGATTCTAATAAACTCGTCAACAGGTGCCTAAAACTCAACGATCATTTTGGAAAAATTATTCAGAAAGCACTTTTATTCAAATAATTTCTTTTATTCTGAAAATGCAAACGTTTCAACAGACAGAAGCAAGTGGAACTGAAAGAAGTCAGTAGTCACAATCACAAAAGATGCTCAAAGTGACCACCGTTATTCTCCATGCAGTAGTAGAGACGATTTTCGAATTCCTGTCTCACTCTAGAGAACGTTTCTCTAGGAATCCTTCTGCATTCGTCAACTATCCGCTGTCGTAAATCTACCAAATCCACTGGCTGAGTTTTGAAGACAACAGATTTAAGATGACCCCAGAGGAAGAAGTCGGGACTTGTCAAATCTGGTGATCGAGGTGGCCATTCTATCGCTCCACGCCTGCCAATCCAATGATTCGGAAATCTCTGGTCGAGCCAGTTTCGCACATTGACAGCGTAATGAGGCGGGGCTCCATCTTGCTGAAAGAATAGCCCATTTTCATCCAGGATCGGATTTCCACCTTGATCACGTTGATTTTCAACTTCATCGGTTATTAAAGGATCGATGGTATTCTCCAGCAAGTCCAAATACACATCACCATTCAATGTTTGTTCAATGAATAGGGGACCGACTACCGCATCTCCAAGTATTCCTGCCCAAACATTCAATTTTTGAGGAGCTTGCGTATGTCCCTCTCTGAAAATGCGTGGATTTTCATCACTCCAATAACGCACATTTTGTTTATTTACACAGCCGTTTAAATAGAAACTGCATTCATCACTGAAGCATATGTTCTTGACCAGATTTGGGTTTGCAGTGATCATTTCTGTCATGGTCTCGCAAAACTCTAGTCTCCGATCAGGATCTTCTTCAACAAGCTCCTGCAGCATTTTCATTTTGTATGGACGGAATTTATGAAGTTTTGTCACTTTGCACAGGGATCAGTACGAAAGTCCTGTAGTTGCAGAAATCCGACGCAAAGAGTTAGTTGGATCCAAAGCCAGATGACCTAGTACTTCAATCTGAGCCATTTCATCTACCACCACGTTACCTCTTCTATTCACATTCTTCACCAACCCCGTTTCCTGGAATTTTCGTAAAAGCTTTCTGACGTACATATGGCTCATTTGTCTATCTGGATGTCTTTCACTGAAAACTCTGGCCGTGGCTCGGTAACAGTTCATTGCACCATAAATCAAAATTACTTCAACCCTCTCGGCAACAGCGTAAGCCATTTTTTACATGTAACAATTCAACCGACGTCGAATACGGTACACTTAGTGTATTGTAGAAAACAAAATAATGTACCTGAAAAACTGGGAAAAACTGAAGTAAAAAAATTATCTTATCTTTTGTGATTGTAACTACTGACTTCTTTCAGTTCCACTTGCTTCTGTCTGTTGAAACGTTTGCATTTTCAGAATAAAAGAAATTATTTGAATAAAAATGCTTTCTGAATAATTTTTCCAAAATTATCGTTGAGTTTTAGGCACCTGTTGACGACTTCATTAGAATCGAATGCACTGGCGAATTATTGATACCCCTTTCAAATGAGGTATCACAAGATGGCTCATATCCCATTTCAGATTTCCAAGGGGTTGTTGATGGGGGCGAAGGAGTGGGTGAGAGGTACGTATCTCAACTATCTGTCAAAAAATGCCCCTTCCCCTAATACTTGATTGAAATAGACGTGTGTTGGCGGTTCTTGATACTTTTAATGCATAATAAAAACAAAAATTTATTCAGCGAAGGTTCCTGGCTTAAAAAATTCATAGTTTGAGAACGGATGGTTAGATTTTCATTTTAGATGCACCAGTATAAAGAGAATTGAATGACCTTCAAAACAATGTGTATCTTGACCCCTAGTCCCATTTAAGATTTTGGAAGGGGTAGTCACCCTGCCTAGGGGGATGAAACAGTAAGATTGAAAATACGCTGGTTAGATGTCCCCCTCGAAAAGAAAATCGACCTGTTTTGGCTTTTTTGCAAAAAAAATTTGTGCGGGAAAATATTGGAGGTGGAAACTTTTCAAAAAATCACCCTGTATATATATATCAATAGATATCATTGCCATCAATAGGAAAAAGAAGAAAGGCTACATTTTGGACCCGACAATACGATTCGAACAAAAACAAGGGCAGCCTGAAGAAGTCCATCTTGAAAAATGCTCCATCTACGAGCCCAATATCTCCTACATCAAAGAGAAATATACACCTGAAGAAGTTAAGTGTATAGGATTGATGATTGGTGCGCGGGGAGCCATTCCTAATTTTTTCATATTGAATTTTTATACATTTTTTCGGATTCCTTGTTCTCTAGCGAAGGATATTGCAGTAACCGTGTTGCAAGACTCTATTAAAATTTTAAAACATCATTTTTATCAAAACTAAAATTCAAATTTCAAATTAAAAGATCTTTCAAAATTATATTCAACACACTATATACGGTATCCTTTGTTAAAAGCAGGTCAAATTGTTTGGCAAGGTTGTTCATACTGTTGAATAAATATATCCCTTCGACGAATCAGGCAGTGGTCTCACTGGAGCCCACTACCTTTCATCAGTCACCACCAAGCAAAATACGTGGCTCTGGTCTCACTGAAACCACTACTGGCCACCGTTCCGGTCTTTAAGTGCTTGCTAAGTTGAAGCCACTTAACAGGGCCTTAAATGATACAGCGCTCGAGTGTCATACAACATTTTACGTTATCGTTCCTCAAAATAAGAGAAAACTGAAATTTCTTATAGATTTGACCTTACTTTTGACAAATGTCAAGCGACAAGCGTGATACATAATCAGTAAAATCTATATATTTTATTATGTATCACTTTACACATCGTGTATTTAATAAAACAATAACCTGAAAGCAATTGCGCGCTCCGGAAGGATAGGCAATTCTCCCTGAGTGCGTAATATGCTACTTACTACTCCCATTGCGTAATGTACCTACTGTTATAAGTAAGTGCCTACTATCCTACGTGATTTGTTGTAGAATATACTGCTCTTAGTTTTTCTCGTTTATAACTTTTGTTATATATGTATGTGTAACATGTATACATATTACATATATTTATTAGATGAAACTAAATAATTTGAAATGTCTGCCTACATTCAAATCGGTTTGCGTATAAATTGAAACTTTCCGACGAAAATAATTAGGAAACGATTACGCGTCCCCGATGCGGCGTGGTCCATCCATCAAACGCGTGCGGGATCCCCAGAGATTACATCCTGCAGCAGTCTAGGGGATGTTGTTACCAGTTCATATTCCCGCTGTCCCTGGAGTCTGACGTATGCGAACGCTTCAAAGTTGCTTGAAATCAACGCACACAATTTATACCTATTGGTTGTAGTGTAGACGTCAATGAGCCCATTTCGATGATTAAGTAAATAATTTACCAAAGTACTAATTGTCCAGGAAAAAAGGTAGTTTATTATATTTACATAGGTACCATACAGGCCGTTATAACGTAAAAATTCACGTAATGTTAGTACAGTTATAATACAGAGTGTTTCAATGGAAACGAACCACCCTGAATAAATCTTTGCCAGGTGAGACTTAGAAAATTTCCCAAGACCCGTCAATTTTTGTTTCGAGGGGGACATGCAAAGCATTGGCAAATTTCTATCTCCAACTCCACTCACCCACTCACTTCAACGCCGAAATTTCAAATGGAGCTTAAAGTGAATCCTCATGCAATTGACGATTTTTACAAGAAGATGATTTGGAATAAGATTTGAGGTTTTCCCGAAAAATTTGAATTATTCTAAGAAAATTCACAATTTTCTGCAAATAATTTTCAATTTTTTTTTTTAATTTCAACTTTTCAGCCGAAGGGACGACGTTTCAAACAAAAATTTCCATAGGTTTCTGGGGATACTGGTCGTAAAGTTTTGGGGTGACTGGTGACACAACCGATTTTTTTTTAACGACTCCAAAATTGAGTGAAGGTGCGTTTCCCAATTACGGCGCCCATTACTTAATAGCTAATTGAAATTCCAACGGGAACAATTTTATAAGTATCAGCAATGCCAGTCTAAAATCTCATTAAGTCGTAATGCCGATTGTGCTAGGGCTACTGCTGTGGTGCTCCCGCACCATCTCCAGCAGATAGACCAAGTTTTTCCTTAATAGAAATAACCGGAACCCTTTTGACTTTATGGCCGGAGCGATGGCAATTAGCGGGGCGAGCGTCGTCTCCAGAGACGTGGGGGATCGCCGGGATCCAGGCTAATTATGAGAGAGTTTTGGTCTCTCGCCCACTGTATACGCATCCGAGTATGAAATCCTAAGCTGCTTGTCGTAAGTGTTGGATTACATTCGCCAATTACAGGGTGCGTGGCGGGAATTAGCCCAACGGACGCACACCGCACATACACACACCGCTATACAAGTTGATTGACACCCTGGACTCCGCCGGGAACCCTTCGATAAATCGTCTATACCTAAGCGTAGGTACAGGGTGGGCAAAAATCTTTTCTCTTGCATTTTTTGAAACAAAATTGTTTGCTCTCAACCAGAGCTCAACTTATTTTTGAAACAAAATTGTTTGCTCTCAACCAGAACTCAACTTATTGACAGTATTTCAAAATTTAGTTCAAGTTAATTGTATTTATAACTAGAGATTACAGAGCTGTACAATATTATATGGAGACTTCAACTTGGGAATAAGCTACAAACTTGTACAATTGGCGGAGGAGCCACATCGACAGTTTGCCGCATTTATCGCGAAGCTGCTGATCAATAAATAATTAAGAGAGCTTGGCGGAACTGGGATAAGTCGTTTGTCTAGCCACTATACATAATTATCATACAAGTTTCGCAAAGTTTTTATACACCCTATACATATGTACGTGGAGGAGTTCATTAACAATAAAAGCATATTCGAATTCTCTCACGACCCGAAACTCACACCAAACATGGACACACGCAGTAATTGCTTTGTTAGTACGTACATGGAACGTGCGTACGTGTACTTAATCCACCCCCAAAGCACCACGTTACTCCTGCAATTATTGATGTTATTGTTTGAACTTTATTGTGTGGCCCCAGTAGCCTAGCAGCTACAGATAAGGTTTTGTTCAGGATTAATCCTAGAATAAGCCGTAGGTATGTGAATATTCCAAACTCTGCCATGCGTCATACAGTTTTTTGCGAAAATGTATATTACTTATTGATAAACGTCGCTGCACTTCCTCTGGACACCAGATAACTGAGGCGTATTCCATCCGGGAGACCAACCAAGGTATCTATCTAATAGTTGCTGCTATTGCTGCAGTTTCTCGGTACTCGAGAAATCTCCAACTTTCGCGTTTTGGATGGAGTTAAATTGATAAAATAACGAGTGATCGATTAGATTTCTCCTCAAGAGCCGTATGGCCTTGATAGCCACGTTTTTTCGCCAGATTTTCAGCAATCATAGGCGACCTGGAACCGTATTCTTTAACTCGCTATGCACTCGAAGCGACAGATATCGCTATCGGTAGCTAGGCAAGCACCATTGTGATTGGCTTTTGCGAAAAAACGTGGCTATCATCAAGGAGACCGAGGCCTACTTTGAGGAGAAATTTATTCGATCATTCTTTATAAGGGGTTGCGGAATCAAACGCTGTGAGCTTATTCCTTGACAGAAATTCACCATTCAGGTCTTTTTCGAAAGCTATATACAAGGATGTATTTTGGTTTGAGCCGATTGGCATTTCCAAAATCCAAAAAAAATTATTCAAATTTCAAAACTTTGGAATTTTAGTTGGATTTTGGAACGGCCAATGGACTCAAACCAAAGAACATCCTTGTAGCTTTCGAAAGAGACCTGAAATGGTGGATTTCTGTCAAGGAATAAGCCCACAGCGTTATATTTGATTCCGCAACGCCTCATTTTAGCAATTCAAAGATGGAGTTAGATTGGACAAGGATGTACTTTTGCTTGAGCCTTGGGTTTGAGCCTCCAAAGAGACTCTGGAAGAGACATTTCTAAAATAAAAAAAAAAAAATCAAAATTTGAAAAAAAGTATTTCTGGATTCTGGAAATGCCATGGGCTCGAACTAAAGTACCGGGTGTTTATAAACATCTGTGATCGCATCGCCTTTGGAATCCGCTTTCATCACTAGAATCGCGCCTGTTACTGCGTTTTTCGGCCTGACCCATGCCTGCCGCGATCACAGTTTCTTATAAACACCCCGTACATCCTTATACATATAGCTTTTTTCAAAGAGCTCTGAATGATACATTTTTGTCAAGAAATAAGCCCGTAGCACTTGCGCAAGGAACGTGAGTCTCGTGTCAAAATGAACACCAAGGTCCTTGATGACACTTGGTATACAGGTTGATCCCGAAATGTAGCACACAGGGAATGGAAGTGGAAGTGAAGAATGAAAGTACCATATGATCAAAAACTTTCTAACTCAAGGGGGGCTGTGGTCCTGGTTATTGGCAGGCAAACGAGGCTAACTTTGGCAAGGCCACAGCCTTGCCAACTTGCTTTCAACTTGAGTAAGAAAGTTTTTGATCATACAGTATTACCTATACACAGGCTGATCCAAAAGTGTCGAACCAAAGTTATGTCGCCAGCATATGAATGAATCATTCGACTCCATCAGCAGTAGCCCAAGATGAATAAGTTTTGACCTCAAAAAAAGGTAGTATTAACAAAAAATGAGCATGAGCATTTGCTAAGATTTTTGATGAGTTGCTAAGCAAACTTTCTCTGGCAACGCCTATGAATTCCAAGCAAATGCTTATGCTCATTTTATATTATTACTACCCAAATACTGCAGTCGTGAAAATGGCAGATTTTATTCAAAATTTCGTACTTTTTCCAAATTTTTGAACTTCAGGAAAATCCCAGCCGAGGCTTGTTGGCTAGAGCTGTCAAAAATCTAGAAACTGATAATGGGGTACTTGCCCAATTTTTTTATTGCCCTAATCGATAGTATGGTTGAAAATAATGCACCTGTATTTTTTCTTTGTTCTAAATTCCCAAAACAGCGGCCGTAATGCGTGTTTTGTAAAAATATACCAAAAACTAAACAAACAGCACTGTTGGATTGGAAACTTAAAAAATTGTTGGAGTGACATCACAGTATTTCAAAAATACAGAAATGAAAACCCCACTGAAGTTTCCCTACTACCAACCCTTTGAAAAAAAAAGTCGAAAAAAAAATCTTTTTAGTCAATGGATATATTTTAGTGAAATTTTTAGGAAATACTCTTTATCACAGTTTTGATGATTTGAAGTATTGTCGTATGTGATACATACTTCGATAGGTGAGGTGAATTATCGCTACATCGAGGATTTTCACGAGGGTATAAGCGATAATATATCGAACCTTGCGGTATATTCGTTCAGACAATTAACCAAACAGTACTGAGAATCTTCCTGAAAAAGTGAAAACTAGAGGTATATTCGTTCAGACAATTAACCAAACAGTACTGAAAATCTTCCTGAAAAAGTGAAAACTATTTGAAAGTTCAAGGTTGGTCATTCTGAAGGGGTGTTTTCACCAATGATCTTGGTGGTTATACACTTGTACGGCCTACTATTTTGAGGAGTGAGGTGAATTGTCGTATGTAATACACCGATAGGTGAGGTGTATTATCGCTACATCGAGGATTTTCACGAGGGGATCCGAGTGTAAATCGAGATATAAGCGATAATATATCGAACCTAGAGGTGTATTTGTTGAGACAATTAACCGAACAACACTGAAAATCTTCCTAAAAAAGTGAAAACTACTTGAATGTTTGAAGTTGGTCATTCTGGAGGGGTGTTTTCACCAATTACCTTGGTGGTAATACACTTGAACGGCCTACTATTTCAAGGAGTGAGGTGAATTGTCAGTCAAATCTATTTCATTAGCAAGTACCCCATTTCAAACAACTTCAAATGAGGCTCCATTTTTTGAGATTTCAAGTATACACAGTTTTTTTGAAGTGAAACTTCTATTCTCGCGCCTAGATCACAACACACAACTAACGCGGAATCACACATGGGAGTGAGATCGGTTCATGGCATCAGTGGCTGTAACGAACGCCTGTAACGTTGTCTGACCTTGGGGCGACCAACGTCGTCCCAGGAAATGAAAAAATAAGCTGTTGCGGCGTTCGCCTGCGTTCGGTTCTATTTTTCACAGTTAGTATTCTTTTACCGCTTGCATTGTGTTTCAAGTACAACAGCTTCCATCATAGACAAAAATTTGATTTGATCGATGAATTCCAATTCACGGTAGTGCCATTTGCAATCAAAAATGATTAATTCATTTTCGTAATGCGTATTGCCGACACTGAACTGCTTTTCTTGGTGTGGTGATGCTGGTGGCCCGACAGGGATGGTTCTCGACTTGGCTTGAATAATGGTTCTCGACTTGGCTTGAATAGTGGTTCTCGACTTGGCTTGAATAGATTCGAGCGGATGTATTTTATTATAAGGATAGGGAGGTATATTCAGGGCCGGGCCTAGCAGGCGTGCAGTTGCAGTGCGTGCCGGCACGCACGCGGCAATGGCAGGCGGCAAGTCATAGGAGCGGCGATATAGACAATTTTTCGGTGGCACGCAGGCGGCAAATAGATCAGGCCCGGTCCTGGGTATATTCTTCAACGGACGTCCATCGAATGCAAATACGTCGTAACTTGACGCATCATATCCTGTTATTTTCCTGACCATCTAGAGCCGACCACGACAAGTTTGGTATCACTTTCCCGGCTAAACTCAATCTCTGAACTCGAATCCAATGTGTAAATTCCACTTGAAACAAGTTCGAACATGTTACTTGAAAAAACTGGTTTTCTTTGTCAGTTTTGCCAACTTTTTTTCACTATTAGAGGTGTTCATCTTAAAAAATATATCAGGATCCATTTGATTGAAGTGTATCCTTCACGAAAATGTAGTCCGGGAGACGGACGCATGTTTAGTACCCCGCATAGACAAGGAATGTCAAAACGCTGCGCTTACTTAGATCGGCAACTTGGCTTCAGAATTTGAGCCATGTTCAGCGCTCTAAGCGGAAAGGAGTGGTACTAATCAGAGAAGTGCCTACTAGATTTTCCGTTTGAAATTGAAGACTTCCAATTATTGTTGATGTGAGCATTTTGCTCTTGCTCCGTTTGTGCGAGGAGTTGCTAAGTAAATTCCCTTAGCAACTCCTTGCACAAACGAAGCAGAGCAAAAATGCTTCTACATCACTTTTTTTCCGTTTTGTGGACGGTTAAGAAAACCAGATATTAGTAAAAATCGAACATTTATTAAGAAAATGTATACAAATAAAATTATTCTGTAACGGACGCAACAATGAGGTTCACTAAATTGTCCAGGTGGAGACAAACACTTTTTGAGATGAACTCCAATTTTCACAAGCAGGGTCGAAGATGCGCAGGTAATGGGAACTGGAAGCAGCAAAGCCATCTTCTGTAGTTCTGAAGGTTCCTACTGCTGAGTTCAAAACCGGCTCCGGATGTCCTAGCTTGACTTGAGGGCTTGATGGGGGATATGCGCACCTGGGCAAGGGGTCCCCGCAGGGAATCCAGAACTTGTTGAATAAAACGTTGCACAAAAACTACTTTGAATACTGCCACACTATCCAATATCCAACACTAATCCACAGAATAACTTGCATGGACACTAAACTTGCTATAATAACTAATATTTTTGTTCCAAAGAAGAACGCTGGAAAATGAGGCAAACGAAAAATTTGTTTATAATTCGTTGCTTTGGCAATCCCACAGCCACTGTGAAACCCTGCCCTACCGCGCTGCAAATTCCGATTTTGGCAAGGATTTTGGAGGGCCGGATCGGGGGGTCTCGGAACTCGAGGTATGAATCGGTCGAGCCGAGAAATATCACCAATCAGGGGCGGGAAGAGTGATGCTGGTGCCACCTGGGAAGCAGGAGTGGCGGCTCAACCCCAGAAGCCAACCTCTCGAAAACGTTGCCACGGCAGTTTTACGGGGAGTGCGTAGACCCTGGTACCCCGATCGAGTTATGTTTTGAGACTATCATCTATGTATCGAGAAAATATGTGCAACCATGGAATGGCAATCCTGCCTAAGTAAATCCTGCAGGAAATGCAATTAATTTATTAATTTCAAAATTGTAGAATACATCTTTCAGAATTTTTGTCAACAAATGTCAGTCACAGTGTTGATGGCACACAACAATCACCCCTTTCACGCGCCACTGCCAAAACTTCCATGGTGCTGCTAAGCAACTATATCGTTACGCATTCGCAAAACTCATGCGAAACTAATGGCGTTTTCGACTGGCTAGAACCGAGCCGGTTCCATTCCAACTGAGCATGCGCAGTTCATCAGAGCAACTTTCCGGCGTGTTCAGCTGGAGGTAGCATTGCTCCCGTGCTACTTTTGCTGTTGCTACTTGTTCGACTGGGAATATTCCTACGTCATTTGCACGGAACCAGCTCCGAATTTTAGAACTGTCTCGGTAGTCAGTTCCTAAGATCAGTAGGTCAGTTCTACTGTCAACTTGATGTATCAATGTCGATTTTGGTGCTAAAGATGAGTCGTGGTAAAACCAAAAGGGATGAGATTGTGGCGATGCATTCCTTTTCACAATTTTCTCATGAATTCCTATTCGAATCAAGCAGTGAGGAAGGTATGAATGCTTTGAAATTAATGAGAGGGAGAGGGAAAAGAAACGGAATGAAGCCGTCTGTGATGGAGCCGAGTCGAGGGGGACAGAATGGAACGAATGCAATTCGGTTCAAGAGCAGCTCGGTATCAAGCAAGTTTGGAACTGGAACGGTTCCAGAGCAGTTCCAGTCGAAAACGCCATAAATGAGTTTCTGGCAGTGGCCCGTGAAAGGGGTGATTGTTGTGTGCCATCAACAATGTCACTGACATTTGATAGCAAGAATTTTGAAGGTTGTTATCTACAATTTTTAAATTATTAAATTAATTGCATTTCTGGCAGAATTTACTTAGGCAGGATTGCCATTCCATGGTTACACATATTTTCTCGACAGAGAGATGATAGTCAATACACATAACTCGATAGGGGTACTAAAACCGCGTCCGTCTCCCTTACTAATGGTGGAATAAAGCCCTGAACAGGACCTTGTTTTGGCCTCAGCTCTTCAGCAGCCAAGCCGACAGGACGGCTCTTGGTTATTCAGATTTGAAGTTTGTTAAAATAAAAACAGAGGCAACTAGCCAGTTCCAAAATTTAATTTCTTGGTACTTTAATCCCGAAGCTGCAAGAGCTCTGCGAAGTCTGGAGCATCGCGGAGATGGATGAGCTATCGCAACAGCGTACACCCAGTGCTCGACTGCTCGGCTTTGGCTTTTTTAACGTTCGATTTCCCAGCTTGCCAATTCACATCGCAGCCCAGCGTGCGTGATGGATGTCATGTGGTCCGGATTTCCGACGGGGTTTCGGGAGGTTGCATGTGCAGATTTCGGAAATGCTGGCTGGGAGAAGGAGGAAGGAGGAAGGTGCAGCAGCACCAGTAATGTACGTGTCGAACGAACAAACGTCGGCAGCGGCGGTGGGCAACTCCAAGACGGCAGTGGCAGTTTGTGCCGTTGGTGCCATTACGATGATTGCTATTATCGCCCCCGCTTTTAGGCGGTGCGGGCACCCGGGAGCAGGGGGCTTCAGGGACGGCTTGCAACGCTGAAAATGCAATAACTGTCAGTTGTTTTCTCCGGCGTGTCGAGCGCGCGAGCAGGGAGGAGGCTGGCGGGGGTGGAGGCGGTGTAGAGAATATTGCAAGTGGCTGCAGCGACGCGGAAAATCGTACATGACACGTTCATATCCATGGCAACTCCGTCAGATATGAATATTTCATAGAATACATTTTCATACTTTATTGAACGTGTCACCTCTGATTACGAACAATATACCTGTCCTGTCTTCCTTTGCCGGTGCCGGCGGTGTCTCCTGCTGCTACTCCGTAAAACACGCAGATAACTGCGCGACGTTTCCTCCGTTCTCGTCGTTACGTAACGCTAACGCCACCGACGCCGCCGCCGTCAAAATTAATAAAGCAAGCGGGGCTTAAAACCGCCGCCGACGACGGCGGGGCCTCTGTTCCGCCACCTACCGCCGCCGCCGTCAGAGAGAACCGGAGTGCAGTGTAAAGGTAACAGCGGTGCGTTGTCTGCACCGTACAACCGTTTTTTGTATGAAAAATATATAGTATAGTAGGTTCACTTGTACCGTGATTCTAGTTGGCTGTGAGATTTTGTTTCTAAGTTTCCAAATCTGATATTTGAAAACTCCCTAGAACTTGGCAGTTGGTTGCATTGATGTTTGAAAGTTCAAGCTTGACAACATCAACAACATTACCGTTTATGTCAAATAGACTGAAAATCACGAGTTTCACGGAAATTGTGGTGGAATTATGCCCATTACTGTGAAAACTGTGTTTGCGCCTCAGCTTGTGTCTTGAACAATAACGTCCAGTGCCCATTTTGAAGCCCTCGAGGGTGCCATCAAGAACTCGCTTCTGGGAGAAAATTGGAGGAGTATAGGTGCTGGGCATGTACCCCATAACGTTCAGCTTTGCGGAGAAGACATGAATTTATTTTCAAAAACCACATAATATGGAATCATTGTGAACTATTTCTGGTTTTTGAAAGAAGTACCCACACTCTGGAAGACTGGGAACTCTGGGAAGCTACCTACACTCTTCTAATTTTTGTGTGAATGGGATACATCGGCGTGATTAGGTACTTGATTTCACTGCTCAGGACATCGTACTGGAACAAGAAATTTGCGGAACTTGTGAAAGGTGAACTACATCCACTCCATACTTGCAATTTGCGAAGTTAATTTCGGTAAATTTTTCATTTTTGACAGGAACAGCCGACACATCAGCATATCCTATCTTGACAAAAACGCACCAACATAACCTATCTTTCGAAGCCAGACGCTCAGGCGCACACTAGGCAGTTGGACGTGAAGTCTACAATGCCAAACTGTGAAATTTGCCCAGTCTACTAGAATCACGGTACAAGTGAACCTACTATATATAGTATATAGGGTCAGTATAGTAGTTATCGTTCTATAACGTGGTGATCAATTTCGATCGTTCTCTAGTCTCAACTTGGCCTCTGACTGCCTGAATGTGCGAATTGCATTGTAAAAAAATCATTCATTCATCAAAGTCATTTGGTAGCCTGTTTGGCGTATCGGCCTGAATCGGTTTTATGAGTATAACAATAAAATTCGCTGGAAATGCATCATCTCAAGTCGGAAAAACTCTACACACAGGTGTCCCACGAAGTAACCGACATAGTTCAAGGGAAGATGTACTTTCTCGAGGCAAATCAGAATCTGCCTTCGAAATTTTCCTGACGTCCCCCGTTTCCGATATACAGGGTGATTTATGTGCTCAACCGAAAAGTTTGATGGGCCATATCTCAAGATACATCAATAGAATTATTGAAATTTTGCAGATATATTCTAGAACCAAAAGCCTTTGTAGCGCCCTATTCACTTATGAAATAAATACAGCAGGACCGTACCCAAAATTTTGTTTTCAGAGCTTCTGTTGAAAAAGTCATCCTGTATAGATTTTTTCTCAAAAAAGATCAAAAAATCAAAAATATTATTTTTGGATATTGGAAATGCCAATGGGCTCAAACCAAAGTACATCCTTGTAGCTTTCGAAAGAGACCAAAATGGTAAGAATCCGTCAAGGAATAAACCCACAGGGATTGATTTCGCAACGCTTATTTCACCAATAACTCCGTCCTCAATGCACAACTCGCACAGTCTAAATCAGTGCACAAAACAAGGATGAGGCAGACGTCCCGTTCCTACATCAGCCGCGCTAATAAAACCACGGGTTTGATATTCTCGGAATCGTCATGAAAAGAAAAATGCAAGGATATTTACGACAAAATTAATAGGAATTTATGCGCGCCATAGCCGACCATCGTAGGTACCTACGTACAGCTATAATAGCCCCTAGTCAACCACGTTATTTTACCAGTGCAGTGCTTAGTTCAAGACAAATGAAACATAAACACTACTGCACAGAACATTTTTAAAGAAGGTAACCTACCTACCTATCCCACACGTGATTTTATGGTCGCTGTTTCCTACTAACAAAACGGTCTCAAGACCGAAAAACATGGCGATACCATAAGAAACAAAGAAGGATGGTCAGCAACTAACAGTTCTCTCAATGTTTGCTTTCGATACTATATCAGCATGAGAATTAACACGCTTATAGCGTTTTTCACTTGGAAAAAGGTGCGTATTTTCTGCTCCCGTCGCCATGGAAACTCGTCAGAAAGCCCAGGCTATTGGTCGATGGTCGATGCTCCCTGTTACGGCGGTTTAGTACGCACTCTTGTTTCAAGTGAAAAAACGCTATAAGTTTCAACTGAGTACTGATCTAAGCGGGAGTTTGGATGATAGTGGAATACAGGATCATTCAAAAAACATGACCACCTTCATTTTTCTAGAGATTGGTTAACGAAAGCGAGTTACGGCAAAGACTGTTGGGTTCAGCTCCTTTTTTATGGTCAAGTTTAATATGTCACCAAAACTACTTCACCAAAACTCTGAGTATACGAAGACACCTCAAAATTTTCAACAATTTTTTTCCACTTCACAATATTGAGTAATACGTAATTGAACAGGTCTTGAAAATTTCCAATGAACCAGTGCAAAAAGTTTCCAAAAGTTCCCAGCGATTTTCATTTTATGATAGAAAGTAAAAACCTGGAAAGACACGTTTTTATGTATAAAATGAGAATCTATGAGAATTTTTCCAAACTGGAAACTGTATTCAATAGAACTAATAAAAACGGTCAGTATGATGTGGAACTCAATAATGCAATAACTATTTCGAAATTTTGAGATTTTCCGAAATGAAGATTTTGATGGGTAAAATTGAATATCCTTAAAATTTTAAAATAGCTACTGCATATTGAATTACACATCATATTGACCGTTCTGATGAGTTTTATTGAATGTAGTTTTGCAAAAATTTTCATTGATTCTCATTTTATACATAAGAACGTGTTCCTCCAGGTTTTTGTTTTCTGTGATGAAATGAAAAGCGCTTTTTCGGAAACTTTCTGTGGCACTTCTCCATTGAAACTTTTAACTAATTTTTCAATGACGTATCACTCAATATTGTGCAGTGGAAAAATTTGCCTTAAATTTTGAGGTGCCCTCGTATACTCAGAGTTTTGGTGAAGTAGTTTTGTTGACATACCCATTGAACTTGAACAGAAAAAGCAGCTGAAATCAAAAGTATTTGCCTCAACTCGCTATCGTTAACCAATCTCTAGGACAATGGGGGTTGACATCTTTTTTGAATGACTCTGTATAGGTAGTTGCCAATTATCTTTCAAGAGGTAAATTCGATTTCATGGTTTTCTGATGTTGCGGTTGCATGCAAAGTGCAACGTTATAAACGCGCCCGTAAATTGCTATGACACTGCTGTGGTGTCGTCAGAGGCGTATCTACGGGGGGGCAAGTGGGGCACGTGCCATGGGCGCACTTTGACCCTCAGGGCGCAAATGAGAGGAAAAGATGGAAATGTAAAAAATGAACAATGAAATTATGTAGATATTTGAACTGTTGGACGCAATTCGTGTGAGCGATAATTGACAAGCGAAATGGGAACAGAAAAAGAGGGAAAAAAACCAAACCAATAAATTGAAACAGACGATCAACTTTCGACTTTGTTATTCGATCAAGATAGGTATAGTCTAATACAGGGGGCCAATTTGTCGTTGGCCCACCTGAATTCTGGAGAAAGACGCCTACGTCTTTTTTCCAAGGTTTCTAATCCAGGGGGCGCACTTTTCATGTTTTGCCCTAGGCGCAATTTACCCTAGATACGCCACTGGGTGTCGTCAATAACAGATGCATGTAATTGCTTATCTTATTTGGCACCTGAAATATCGCTGATGAAGACGGCACACCATCTATAATTTATTTTGATTGCGTTTCAATTATCACAAAAGTGCAAACAAAATTTTTCATGTTATCATGTGGATAGGTATGAGAGGGGAGCTTTATTTTTATGCTATCAGTCGAAAATTATTAGCAATCGCAACTCATACCAAGTTGCAGTACAAATACATCCACGTTTTGCCAGTTTCAATCATTGATAATAGGCAGGCATAACAATATAAATGAATCAGATGAATAAATTAAGGTCATTTTACAGGGTGACTCACAACATATGACCTTTCCCCTCCTGGATCTCCCCAGACTTGAGACAAAAATTATTGAAGAAAAATGGTTTGGGAAATTTTTTTAATTAAAGTTATGTTTCCCTGGCGATAACAGAAAAATAAACACGACAAAATACGTATGGGTCTGGGTAGGGCATCAAGATACCCAAAGTTTCAAATTTGTACTGCCGATGATTCAAATTTCATTGAAAAAAAACTAATTTTCACTCTCAAATTTAACACCTTGTACCTACCTTGAAAACTGAGCCATTCACGACAAATTCGTTTCAAGGGTTTGTTGCACAATGCAGGTGCACGTGCTCGCGTTGATTCGTACTGACTTCATCCATCACCCTCCGTCTCACGTTGACGGCTATTCTCTACATCTTGTCCTACTGACGGTTGCAGGCTCAATACTCAGAGGCTTGCACAAGGCCATCCGAGATTGGTTTTTTCAGTTTTTTTCAGAATTGAATGCGGACCAGGCGTCATATAATAAGTAACGTCTGCCTATTCAAATTCTGACCGAGGCTGGCGCTTCTGCTATCGAGTTCAATCTCCACTGGAAGATTGGAGCGGAGTGAAGTATATCGCATGAAGTCGTGTACCATGCGCTAGTCGTTATACATCATAATACACTCACTATTTATTAAGTAATATAGGTAGTTGTACATACAGTGAAAAAGACAAGATACATTTTTAAAAAATACCTACTCTGTTTAGTTCTACTTAGTGTGAATTTATTTCCACCGCACCCTGTAGCTACTAAAACCACGATTTTATGCAAAATCAATGAAGTTATGCAATTACTGTTAATGTAAGTACCCTTCCTCATTAGTCCCCTAGTTATTATGAGTATCATGACGATCTCATTATGAGGAAACCTGAGAAAACTAGTATATTATTAAACAAGCGGGTAATGATTGCTTCTTACTCATGAGGATGCAGTTTGCCGACACGAGCCTTGGCGAGTGTCGTAAAGCATCAGAATGAGTAATAGTCATTACCCGCGAGTAGAATACTATGCTTTATCTAGTCTTACTGAAAAATGCAGGCATGTATGCGCGTGACAATGCGTGCATTATTCAATAGGACTGGATAAAAATATTAAATCAATTATAATGACATAGATAACTATACCTGATACAAATTGCCATCATGATGTAGTATTCGACACCTTTTTTTATTCAATGAATTATTATCAGCATACCATCATAATTTCTTCGTAATTTATAGACATACTATGGAGGAGGCAAAAGAAGAGTAAGGGGACGCAAGTAAGAAATAAGTAGAAATATTCATAAATAAGGAAATGCACGCACAATAATAGGTACATTATACCTACCTGCAACTTGCAACTGGTCCAACCAACCTGCTTCAGAAATGCTCCCACCTGCTTCACAGTAAACTAAACTTGTCAGTATAATAGTACCGTACAAAGGGTACAGATAATTCAAGTACAAAAAGGTGAGCGTAGAAAACGCCTTTACACCACTGAATGAATTCTCCCAAAATTTGGCAGGTCGGTAGATATACGGTTTCGACAAATCAGTGTATGCTGAATTTGAGTTATTTCCGTCAAAACGTCACTAAGACAATTTTTTTAAATCCGAAAAAAGTCAACTTTGAAGGGCTGTGTCTTCGTTATTAGGCCGAACTTTGCAAAATGATACTTATATGGTTTCCGTCATATTTTGACGAGATCTACCCACAGTTGACTTTTTTGTTATCATCGCTGAAACACCCTGTATAAGTATGAATAATTAAACATCTACTTAAAGATGTACCTCGAAGAAATTGTTAAGTTGGTGCGCGTCAAACTGAGGAAATGAACCGACCGCGCTGTTTACAATAATAAACTTTCATTGTGTCTAATTAACATTTATACGCAGAAGAAGCACGCCAGATTGTCGTAAATACGTACCTGGATAAAATAGTGTTTGATGTTTGTGTCGACTGTCGATGAAGATGATTTCAGTGTGATGTGTGATGTCGATTCCGCAGTTTTCAGTAATGAGAAACACCTGCTGGTTCACCCTCATCGCATAACGTGATATTGTCTACAAAGTGAATTAATTCGATTATACGAGTACCTACTACCTAAACCATGCCAGAAATTTTCTTGGTCGATTTTTTTCTTTTACATACAATACACAAGGAATGGAAATGCGCAGACTAAAAGGGTTCTGCAATGCAAAACTCTGCTTGGAATTTTATTTCCGACGAAATTGCTTTCAGCAAATAAGGAATACCGCGATACTGCTAGTAATGTGGGTACCGCTATCACTTATTATCAATTATCTTGAATTCTTGAATAAGTATATTTAATTGGAAGTTTGTGATGGGTGATACCCAGGCTTTGGCTTTGGCTATTCCAATTGTTGAAAACTGAAAGTGCAATGAATATTTTTATAGAGGTATAAGCACTAAGCAGGTACGGTGGTTGATATAACGGCTCAGCGCTTTATAAATTGCCGTCACTGGATTTCTTACTTCGACTGTGACACAAGTGTTTCACGTGCGGCTCTTTCCACTTCAACAGTATGGTCGATTGAAAAATAATCTCATTTGTCAGAATTGTGTTTTACCCAATAGCATTATTCCTTTTCTTCGCCCGAAGAAGAGTTCAAACATAGCTCGAAACGTTGGCTGAAGAAAAAGCATTTTTTGAGTTCGAGTCCCTGCTAAAATGCTGAACTTAATTCCAATTTGTATAGACTTCAATGTTGATATTGTATCGAGTTTGACAATCAATCATCAACCTAGCGAAGCGCAATCAAGCTTAGCTTACTCCTATTTATTGCTTGCGTAATCGACAAAAAAGAACCTGATTCTGGATTACCTTTTGTGATGCATCTATCTATCTCTCCCTCTTGCTCTCATGCAGCAGAAATCCAAATTAATCTCATGATTATTCGATCGAAGAGAGCCCCAACGATTGATTTACAGCGACGTTTTTAATTGGCGAAATAAAAATCACGGATCGCCGATAAAATCTAGGGATATTTGTCAGCGGGTTTACTTAACGATCCGACACGGCCAGCCTCCCGCTGCATATTCAACTCAATACATACAGATCTGCTATAGTTGAGCAAGTAGGTACATAAATAATAATTACAATCGGTCGAGAAAATCAACAGTGTCGTGCATCAACATAATTGAAATTGTAGTCACACTACACTCCGCCGGTTCGATTTCCTGAATTATAGTTACTTATAGGTACAGGACGTCCCGAAATTGATGGCAAATCCTTAGCGGCTCAAAAGAAGATATTTATGTTACTAAGAGTGTATTATTCTGTTCTGGGATGTTTCTACTTGAGGGCATTCTGCCGCAACGGGTAGATAATTGTCACATTATTGCTATTCTCTTTGTTTTCTGTGTTTTTAGCGCATTTTCCATCTTGATGAAAATCGCTATTGCAACCGCTTTGTCCGTCCGTCCGTCCGTCTGTTCCTCGAACTCCTCCCAAACTAGACGCCCTAGCTATCTAATTTTTTCGCAGTGAGTGGCTGTTACATAGCTGCCACTCCCAAAGGAGGGCTAGGCTATATTGGATGTCTATATTGCGCCGCCAACATAGAGAAAACCGCCCCCGATAAACTTGAAATAACATGATATTGCAATTTCTCCCAGACCTACTGCTCTGGTGTTCTCATTTTATGAATAATACATAGTTGCCACTTATAAACGTAAGCCCAGACACATTCCGCCTTTAATGTGCGCCGCCGATATGAAGAAATTGCTAAAAACCGCCCCCAATCACTTTAAAATTAAAAACATAAACCCGAAGACATAGCGATCTAATTCTTTCGGTATATCAACAGCTGACTAAAAATGGAAAAGGATAGGCTACTTTTGGTTAGTCGCCGCCCCCAGATTCCGCCCCCAAACGACAAATAGTGCAACTTTCACAATT
The DNA here is from genome assembly GCA_949128115.1 of Anaspis maculata. NCBI lineage: Eukaryota > Metazoa > Arthropoda > Insecta > Coleoptera > Scraptiidae > Anaspis > Anaspis maculata. The sequence goes on along the minus strand of OX421961.1, from coordinate 52,470,652 downwards.
TTACTGATTGAGATGTTCTCTCAAACATTTAGAAACTGCCAACTCAAATTGTGCAACATTTGCTTAGCCAAACGCTGCCGCTCACCCTGTATACCTAGGTACCTACTCGGCAATTATAGAAATTCCATTTTTATTTGTTACTGAAGCCTCTTTCTTATTCTTCGCATTTTCATATTTGATTTTAGAATACCCACCTTTTTTTTCAATTTTCCAACTTCACTGGTTTTCATGACACTTACGTTTGAAGGAAAACACTAGGAAGTGACGTCAGTTATGCTCTTTTGACAGCAAAAAACCATGAACCGGACGTAGGATTCCTTTCTCTGTTAATTGAATATAAGGATGTCATAAAAGGATGCAAATGGCGGCCTTCTGATCCTGATCACCTTATACAGGGTGATTCATGAGTGACCTTACATAGGCTAATGGGAGATAGAGGACTTCGAGGCGAGTCAGGATCCACTGAAGGAATTTTGTTTTCTCCATAGGACTGTGTATCTTACGTGTTATCCGGGCCCATGCGCGTAGAATTAGGCGCTTGATATGAAACTTCCAGACAAATAGCGTCTGTTAACACGTAACATGATCAGAAAAACTATCAATAATCGTTTGTGTAAGTGAAATTTTCAACTATTGATGCTCACTGTTTGTGAGTTGTGAGACTGATGTTATTTCAATCTTTTAAACATTAAAAACAATCATTTTGAAGGTGGAATAGGAAGGCAAGCATTCGGTTCTTACAAGAAAGAATGGAAATAAACACTGCGTCATGACAAGTGTAGAAGCGAGAGTCGATACGATGAAGAGAAAGTTTTTATTTTATTCCGTTTCCGCGAACACGTGCCCTGGAAGTTTTGATCAGGGTCCTCTCCGAGTCTCCTCTAACTGAAACCCTCTGGGGCCAAAGGTAGGCGAGCCGCGAGAGCCACTCTCATACGATAGGCTTCAGGCAATCCTTGCTACATGAATGTACTGCGGATTGCATAAGACTATCCGGCCCAGAAGCTTGGCAGGAGAACGGCAGAAGCCGTATTCGGGGTTGCCAAGTGAACAAGAAATATTACTTTCAATTACTTCGATTATAATAATTTCCAAATTTTGAACTTTCATTCCGTATGGTGTCAGATTTCCTAACTAGAAGAGCGCAAGGAAACATCTTGCAAAACAAATTGATTTTATAGTGACTATTTGAGGTGACAGTATACCGTCCGTTTTTTATTTTAGGCCCCAGCCCGTAGCATCTTTATTATGGATTTCACACCCGATATATTATATATTTTTGAAATCAGAAAAACAAGATCTTTCTAGTGAAGATATGTCAAATTATTTTTGACAGATGTCATTTTTTGACAAATGACAGAATAGTACTTGTGATACATCATTTTAAAGCCTATTAAATTCTGAGGAGAACTGTGTTTTTATTTTTAAAATAGGGTGTCTTTTACAGCTTCTGGGGGTCTTTCAATAGGAAAAAATGTCAATTTCAGAAATAGCCACTCAATAAGTGATAACTATTTTCAAATTAACTAATGGTGATGATCTGATTTTTAAATTGTCTAAATTATTGGGAAACTTTATAAACACCTTATCTTTCGGGTAGGCTCATAAAAACTCGAGGGGGGTCATTTCTGGCAAGCTCGGATGTCATCGCGTTGGGCCAGTGGTAGTTCCAATTCACTGATCGTCGAATCTTTCATTCAAGGAACAAGGAGGTGGTCATTCGAGCAACTTCTTTAGGACATTTTTTGTTTCATTGTGATTAATTTATCATTATTATCATTAGCTTACACTAAAAATAGGTACCTGCTTTACCTATTTACTTATTATGTATTTTTGAAATTCAACATTTTTTTTCCTAATGAAAGACCCCTAGAAGCTGTAAAAGACACCCTATCACAAAAATAAAAACACAGTTCTCCTCAGAATTTTATGGGCTTTAAAATGGTGTATCACAAGTAATATTCTGTCATTTGTCAAAAAATGACATCTGTCAAAAATATCTTGACATATCATCAGTCGAAAGATCTTGTTTTTGTGATTTCAAAAATATATAATATATTGGGTGTGAAACCTATAATTAAGATGCTACGGGCTGGGGCCTAAAATAAAAAACGGACGGTATGTAATATAACGTATTATTGGTAACGGCGGCCATGCCAAATCTGACAACATCGCGATTAACAGATTGGGCGCTTTCCATTTAAAACATTTGTGTCGGTTTGTGTCAGCTTGTGTTAGCTTGTGTCGATGAGACAAAGGAAAACAGATCAAATGGAACGCATTTGTGTCGATTTGTGTCAACACAAGTCGACTTGTGTCGGTAAATGGAAAGCACACACTGTGGATCATTTGCGAAGTAAGCAAGGAACTTCCAATAATATCATTATTTTGTAAAAAAGAACTATACAAAATAGAAATTTGGCTTGCGACTGGTTCTTCTTCACATTTTTAGTAACTTTTTTGTATCTATCTGGAGACTTAGTCATGAAATAGCCTGGTATTCAATAGAAAAGTCGATATTTGTCTGGATGTTTCAAATTTGGCACTAAATAGCGACAGTTGCGTCCATGTTGCATCTGTGCCGTCGGGTCAGGAGAACGCACTATTGGTTACGAAGATACAGGGTGTTTTGTGTGTTTCGTATGAAACTTTGATAAGCGATATTTCTGAAACGGCTAGAGATATTTTCTTGAAAATCACCAGTAATATCTCTCTATTGGAACTTACCCTAAAGCCATACTAAGTAAGTCAAAATCCAGGGCCGGGATTGAGAAAATGTGCCCCTTTTTTATTTGATCAAAAAGTATATTTTCTGACAGCTTTTCTAAAAAACTGCTACCGGATTCAAAAAGCTAAGGAAAAATGTTTCAAGAATCACTATTTAATTTAGATGGCACACCTGAACCGTTTCGACAATAAAATTGAAAGTAAAATTTGTGAGTAGATTCCCAGTTTCGACCGGACATAATCGACTCATTGTTTGATTGAATTCATTCAAAATCATTGTTTAGCTTGTCTCTGTAGAATAGAATGGCTTGGTAGGAAGAAAAATTCCATAGCCGAAGATTTTTTTTGACGACCTAATCGAGACTAATTTTTGTTTCACTCTCGATTTTGTCATAAAAAAAAATTGGTCGGCTATGGAATTTTTCTTTCAACCAAGCTCTTCTATTCAACATAGACAAGCCAAAAAATAAATTTTGATGAACTCAATCAAACAATGAGTCGATTATGTCCGGTCGAAAATGGGAGCTCACCCACAAATTTTACTTTTAATTTTATTGTCGAAACGGTTTAGGTGTGCCATCTAAATTGAAGAGTGATTCTTGAAGCATTTTTCCTTAGCTTTTTGAATCCAATAGCAGTTTTTTGGAAAAGCGGTCAGAAAATGTATTTTTTGGTAAATCAAAAAAGGAGCACTTTTCTTCTAGCCCGGCCCTGGATTTCGACTTTCCCGGTATGGCGTCGGGATGAGTTCCAACAGAGAAATATTACTGGTAAATTCCAACAAAATACCTCTGGCCGTTTCAGAAATATCGCTTATTAAAGTTTCATACGAAACACACAAAACACCCTGTATCTTCGTAACCACTGGAGAATATAAAATTTCTTCAGTGGATCCTGACTCGCCTCGAAGTCCTCTATCTTCCATTAGCCTATGTAAGGTCACTCATGAATCACCCTGTATTAATCAATGAAATTAAATCAACTCTGATGGTGAATACTGGAAGCTGGATGAGATGGTTTCAACTGATGAAATTTTATAATTCACTGCTGAATAAAAAATTGCCTGTAAATTCACTATTACACCCCAGAGCGAGGTTTCAACTTACCTAAATCTTTGCCTAAATCCGCCCCTGCAGTCCTGCCGACATTTATGTACATACTTCTTATAAATCTTGATATAAGTATTCAGAATAATTAATAATGTCTGATTATAATCTGAATTTATAATATCATGCATTCAATTTAATTGGCTACCTAATTTGTATACGTGGATCGCATACTGCTTCAATCGTATTTATACAGGGTGAGGCAAACCAGTGAATCAATTTTGTTCTGTTAGATATAATATCCTATAGTGGGACTTTGGTATTGTTACTTTTAAAAAACAATGTGACTGGAATAGAAATGGGTAGCTTGGCGAAGATTATCACCGATTTACCTGAACGCTTGAACATGCAATGATTTGTCCTCGATTTGATGTACCAAATCAGTTATAGAGTCAACCTGTAGATAAATAAAAAAATTTCACGGTGCCCGTATTGGTGATGGTGATGGCTGTTGCAGCCGAGGCGATGACTTAGGGGCGTACAAGACTTCAACAGCATACTTAGATATTCATAATTGATATTTTAATATTTATTACGGCGTCCGATGCCGGTCCTGATAACGGGTGATGTATGTGCGGGGCTAATTCGTACCCCGCCGAAGAACGAGGCAGCCACTTGCTGTTCTTCGGCGGTTGTTATAACGTGCATTATATAGGTAGGTACCCAACGCGTATAAGTTATACCTACACTAAGATCGGGATATCATCTCGTTATAATTCGGTTTGTTTTGGGACGAGCAGGAGGAATCATCATCTGCATCTACATAAATCCTCTGTACATTCCACCGTAATTGAGTCTATTTATACGCACACCTCGTTTGCCGATCTCGGCAGCTCTAAATTACTGAGATAATTAGTTTGCTTGGAATTTGTCAACAGGCCACATCGAGAGCATTCTACACCAGTAAATTGGTAATTTGATGGTAATGTAACTTCATCAATGGGGCCTGTTGAGCTGTTGAGCCTCGAGCTGTTATATGAATCACCAACCATAATCTATCACCAAAAACCGTTCTTCTTGAGGTTTATCTAAATTTAGTTTCAGTTTCCTGCCGTTTTTGAAGATTTTATCGTATTTTGTAGCAATCTCCCCAGCGTTACCCCACTTTTGTGAATTTCGTAAATTATTTATATTTTCTAAAATATTCTGCTAGATTTTGACAGCATTTTGATAGGAATGCAAGAATGCAGTTCCAAACTTGCAACTTTGAAAATGTGTAGCGTTTTTATACTCGTAATCAACTGGACGAAACCCTCAATCGACATAATGTAGTTGCTATATACATTTTTAAATGAATAATTATTTACTTAGTTAGCTAGTTAGTTAGTTAGTTAGTTAGTTTTTATTATTATTATTATTATTATTAGTTCAATTTGTTTTCATCATTGATAGTCATCATCCTCTCTCCCAAGTCATCGATCGACACTTACCATCGCGTCTTCAAACATTCAGAATCTATATCTGTTTCTCTGCCGCTCTGCAGCTAATCCGCAGTCTGTTTTAGCCATTTTATGCTAGGAAATGCCGCCCTTGAGCTTTAATCAACTAAAAATAATTGGTCAAGGTCTCCTTGGTCGGTTAAACATCATAGTTCATATAAGGAACTCCAAGAAAATTTCCAACTGCGTCATGGTGTTTCGACTGCAAATAAGGCACAAGTTATTCGACATATTATTATGCGAAGTATTGTTGTTAATAATGTTCAAATTTTGATACATTTTGAGATTGGATGAGAATAGTCTCCTAAGTCCGATGATCAATACAGTAAAGTCCTTAGAAATCCGGTAACTGCGTCAGGATGTACAGTTGGGAGCGAAATGGTTCATATACGGCTCCCCTAGGAAGTCGGCTGGATTTCAGAAATATCAGCTGCTAATTGGATCGTTCTTGAATGCCAGTTTTGATTATAGATTGATCATGATCAAAACTGGTATTTGAGAACGATTCAAGCAGCTAACATTTATGAAATCCAGCCGACTTCCTAGCGGAGCCATATGAATCATTTCGCTCCCATCTGTACCCACTGTCCGCAAAAACAGAACAAGTGACATCAGGGTGATATTTTGTAACGTTTCAAAAATTGAACGATAATGGTTTGGTTACGATGTCATTTTAGGCAGGTTTGTGAAAGTCGAAGAGTTCAGAAACACAGATTCAAACAGCTAAATTCCCGCGTCGTTCCTCCACTTGTCCACACTGACCACAGCGCATATATTGAAAGGCTTATCTAAAACTTATGTGGAAAGAAATAATTTATCGCTCTTTTGCTCTGTAACGTCTGGGTCAGCTAGTCGATTTGAAGGATCGCTTTTTGAAGAAATATACGTCGGAATAATTAAGTTTAGTATACAGGGTGAGTCATTGATATGGGCGAGCTCAATTACACCTACGCCATCAATGATATCGAAATGAACCAAACGGCACTGCAAACGGGAGGTCAAAGTGCAGTATGTAAAATTATTTTGCTTAATACAGGGTGCTCCATTTTTGCAGAGCAGTTTTTGAACGAGGTTTTTTGAATAGCACTCCCTGTATATTTTTGCATATTTGGATTTGCAAAAACATATATGCAAAACATAACAAAACATAAGAGGTAAAAAAGATGTGAAATGAGACGCCTGATACGAATAAGAAATAAAAAACAATGGGGTACTATTTGAAAAAATGAAGGTATGGCCCTTCAAAGTTTACCAAAATCAATGGGTCTGTGCTTTGGTGCACGCAAGCGGTGATCCACATCTGGACATCCCATATCTCTTTTCGTCGTTTCAACATATTCATCTTTTCGTCGTTTCAACATATTCATCTCTTCGTCGTTTCAACACATTCATCTTATCGTCGTTTCCATCAAGTCTTCGAGCTTCAAGTCGTCATGCATGCAACTTTTGCATACGCCAACGTATTTAGCCTTCCGTCTCCAGAGAGTAAGATTTAGAAATAACTGTGCCCTATACTTTGTCGATTAAGCTATATATTTTCGCGAGCCCTGACCGTGGTTTACACAAAATTCTAGAATTTTACGTTTTCCCCACGACACGATTGCTTGTTCAACCAATATATTTACTAGAGTACCTTGTTTCTCGGTATTCGAACTTTGATTGCTTTGATATCAAAGCCTGAAAACAAACATCGATTTCACGACGCTAAAATAATATATCTGTATTTTCTGAACTTACCTGTAACCAAATAATTATCGTCCTTCTACATTTTTATAGAATTTTCTACGTTCAATTAATTTATTCATTTCATATTTAAACTGTACATAGTTGAACACAATACAAGTTTTAGTTATTTATCAATCATTGCCGCATTGGTAATTTCACTATACCTATTTAGTATCGAGAAAGTAATTACCAAATACCACTTTGAGGTGAAATTTGTGAAGTACCGTTCTTTTACAAAAGTAACTGAGCACCATTTCTCCAGTGACGGATTTGCCCGAGCGGTTGGCGTCCAAATCTTGAAGTTAGGTAGGTTTTCATCTGACATTACATGGGTCTAAAGAACCCCCGTAACAAAAGAATCTTCCCGACAGAGAGCTGCCGAGGCGTTGTCCTTATTCAAAATCAAAAAAAAAGGTACAATTTTTTCACTAACGTTTGCATTCAAGATTCAAAACAAGTGAACATTATTTGAGACATATGTATATGAACATACAAAAAGTTTTTAAAAATTCTGTCAAAATTGTATTCACTTCTTTCACAAGAGCCTTGTTAAAACGTGTGTGTACTGTGCGGCGCGGCGTCTTGAACCCCACTTCGTAAAATTGTATTATTTTGGCATGCAGCAACAAAGACACAACTACTGAAGTCACATGTTGAAACTTATTTTCTGAATTTTAATTAATAGACAATGTTTTTTCTTGAAGAACTGTCGACTTAGTTCATAAGATGAAAGAACTGTGGAAAGATTTCCACTGACGGAACGAATGACTTTTCAAATGAAAAGTAAATACTAGAAGGTGGTAGTTTTCTTCAGAAATGGAAGCTGTAGACACAGTGTTTCGCTATATTTCTGAAGTTTGCATTGACTTTCAAGCATAATTATTTTGAAAGTATTGTGGTCAGGGCCGTCTCTAGACATTTGGCCGCCCTTGTGCAAAAACTGTTAGGCCGCCCCTTTCCCCATTTTTTTTAAATGTTAAATTTTGTTTACAGCTTCTTTAATTAAAATTTTATTCTATGAAAGTAACAGAAATAGCGACTGGAATTGCAATTCTCGCATTTTGAACCGATTTTTTTTATCAAGTAGGTAGTCAGTGTAACGATATTATAATAAACAAATAAACGAAAGTTAACTCACCTACCGGACGGTTCGTGAATAAGATAAAATAACGTCAAAATAAGACACCTGACCATAAACAAGGAATGTCAAAACGCTGCGCTTACTTCTTCTCGTGTCTTTTAGGAACATATATCAGAAATAAACAATAACTACACTTGAATACCAATCTGCTTCTAGGTACTGTACTTACCAATCTATTACGATTCCACCGCCCTTTGGTAGAAATCAAGAATTTAGCAAGGATCTTGCAAAATCTGATTTCATATTCACGTGTTTTAAAGGTGGTATCCATCATACCGTTGAAAAAAATGTTCAGGGGCGGTCGGGCCGCAGGCGTAAAATATGAAAAAACAAACAAAAATTCCAAAATGTTTAGGGGCGGCCGCGGAGGTAAGATATAAAAAGCAAAAAAATTAAAAAAAAAACGCATTTCTGCCCCGAAATGCCGCCCCCTGAATCTGGCCGCCCTTGTGCCATGCACGAGTTGCACGCCCGCTTAAGACGGCCCTGATTGTGGTTCCACGACAGATTTTTTGGAAAGGGCACTGAGATATAGACAGAACAACGTGGAAAGCTGAGCGAAATTTGTAGGCACGAAGCAACAAGAAAACTCTAATGCCTGCCACGGTTTTTGCATTGCCTTCAACCCCAAACGCACAACATGGTCTCTCCTCACTATTTGTATATACACACATCAAAAGAATCTAGAGGACAAGCAAATTCAGACGATTTCTAAAATCATCATAACTTTTGATTTCCGTCAGCGATTTCATATCGGTTTTTAGTGTTCGATAGCTCAATCTTTCTTCTTCATGCCTTGACGACGTCAAATACGAAAAGTGTTTTTTAAGGTTGCTACAGGGTGATCAATGGAACAGTGTAAAATTGCCGAAAGTTCAGTACGAGCGCGATTTCCCAAAAAAGAAAATGCATGCATTTTAATAGCACAGTTATGAAGATCAGTGTTTCAGCTTATATGACGTTTTTGAATTTTAGAAATCGAAGGTGAATTGCCAAAGATATTAATAATTTTATGCCGCCGTGTTGAACTTCCAAGAAAGAGAAAAGTTATCCGATTTTATTGAAACTTGGAACACACTCATGCCTGGTTCAAGTAATTGGAATTTCAAGGTCATATGTTACTTCCGATCACTTTCGAGCCGCTATATTGAACTTTTTACATAAATGATTCGATTTGAATGAAACTTTGAAACACTAGAATCGAATCATTTACATAAAACTTGAATGTGGCGGCTTGAAAGTGACCGAAAAAGAAGACATTTGACCTTGAAATTCCAATTACTTAAACTAGACATGAGTGTAATCCGAGTTTTAATGAAATGGGATCACTTTCTTGGAAGTTCAACATGGCGGCACAAAATGATCAATATCTTTCGCAATTTACCTGCGATTTCCAAAATTCAAAAACGTTACTGAAGTTGAAACACCAGTCTTTCTAACTGTGTTATTCGAATGCATGGAATTACTTTTTCAGAAAATCGCGCTCGTACTGAACTTTTGGCAATTTTACACTGTTCCATTGATCACCCTGTAGAATCTTTATAAAACATTGTTTGTATTCAACTTGATCAAAGCATGAAAACAAAGGATTGGGCTATCGAACACCGTGAACCGATATGAAATCGCTGATGGCAAATGAAAGTTATGATGATTTCAGAAATCGTCTGAATTTGCTTGTCCCCTAGATTCTTTTGATGTGTGTAGTGCGTGCGTCAAAGCGTGTAGTTCGCTTTGATAATTCTGGACAGTTCTGGATGAAACCGAACACTCAAGCACTGCAAGAATATTCCCCAATTTTATAGGAACATCACCATGATTTCTCGAAAGTCCCTGCAAGACAACGTGACGTCCGTCGGGAAGACTTCCAACGAAAACAACTTTATGATTAAATGAATTTTAGCACATCAGACCGATCGAACATCGAACATCGAACCATCGAATAAGTTCAGCAAATACGTGTTTCGAACTGTTTGGGTCTCATCAGTGACCTCACTGCATTCGTCGTGCCCCAAAAACAGTCGTGTGACAAACTTCGTCTTAATTAACCCGTATAATATGTAATATACTATTTTTTTCATATTTTCGAAAAAAACGCTCTGTACTACCTTTTGTAATACACTCAGTACACCGTATAAAAAAAAGCGTTTTTATCTCCATTTTTGAGGGAGAAATCCTTTAGATAGTTTCTACCTACTGAGAATAAAGCCTTACCTAAGAGTTTTTGCCTTTTTTTACACAGGGCTCCACCTTTTCCTGTCTTTTAAATCAAATTGAATCGACGTCCTAACAAACAACAACAGACCACATTATAACCTCTTCCGAAGCTTCCAACTTCAACTGTTCTCAGAAAACTTATCTACTGTCAACGTCACTGATCCCGCTCACCCCACATCGATATCTATAGTGCGGGCGCTAAGAGCCAAAATCGGGATGAACCTTGCAAATGGTGATGAAAGCATGAAATTTGGTACATACTCAGAATGAGCACCTCTCTTAAATAAGAGGTGGAGCCACGCCGAATTTTCACCGGAAGGGGGCTCGGGGGGCTCCTGAAAGTTGAAGGTGCTGGGGCTCCCACCAAACCGCTTACCAGTTCGTTTTATCAATTAAAAAGGAAACTCATGAATATATCGTAAAAATTGACGACGTTTATCGCCTTGTCCCGGGAATTTTTCATGACGAAAAAAAATAAGTTCTTCGGCAGAACACACAAATTGGTTTGATTTTATTTTCACCTACAAAGAATTATTAAGGAGATGTGCAACACGTTGATTCCCACAAATTCGTATCCTCTGAATTCGTTTGTGGAGTCAAAATTTTGATGGTGTATCTTCTTGAAGAGGGGCATTCCAAACAGTAAGCTATTTTCAACACTAAGTTCAAACAGAATTTTGTCAATGTTCTGAATCAAAATTACTGAATTCCTTCCAGCAATGCATACCCTGAACCCTTCTTTGAAAGTACCACGTGCGATTGAACGTGGAGTAAGTCCTGAAACACTATCAGAATTTTTCTTCTGTGATGCTACTATCCACTCTCGACCGGGGCAATTAGGTTCCTACACAGCATGCGCGGAGTGTATACACGTTATTTCAATATTATGACACAATTTCAATCATGAAAAATTTGACTGAACCGAGAAAATACCCTGCATCGTGTATACACTCCGCGCATGCTGTGTAGGAACCTAATTGCCCCGGTCGAGAGTGGATAGTAGCATCACAGAAGAAAAATTCTGATAGTGTTTCAGGACTTACTCCACGTTCAATCGCACGTGGTACTTTCAAAGAAGGGTTCAGGGTATGCATTGCTGGGAGGAATTCAGTAATCTCGATTCAGAACATTGAAAAAATTCTGTTTGAACTTAGTGTTGAAAATAGCTTACTCTTTGGAATGCCCCTCTTCAAGAAGATACATCATCAAAATTTTGACTCCACAAACGAATTCAGAGGATACGAATTTGTGGGAATCAACGTGTTGCACATCTCCTTAATAATTATTTGTAGGTGAAAATAAAATAAAACCAATTTGTGTGTTCTGCCGAAGAACTTATTTTTTTTCATCATGAAAAATTCCCGGGACAAGGCGATGAACGTCGTCAATTTTTACGATATATTCATGAGTCTCCTTTTTGATTGAGAAAACGAACTGGTAAGCGGTTTGGTGGGAGCCCTAGCACCTTAAACTTTCAGGAGCCCCCCGAGCCCCCTTCCGGTGAAAATTCGGCGTGGCTCCACCTCTTATCTAAGAGAGGTGCTCATTCTGAGTATGTGTACCGAATTTCATGCTTTCATCACCATTTGCAAGGTTCATTCACCTAGTGCCCCCACTACTAATGTCAAATGAGTTTTGATTTGAGCTGTCATTATGAAGTGGGCGTAATTTAGTGGTTAACTATGATTATCAAATTTAATCTAGCGTCCAGGAACCTAACGTGATTTATTCAATTAATTAATTACATAGCAGTGATAAACTTCAAACTCCGTGATTTGAATATTTGATTCGTGCGAGTCTACATGCACAAAAGATGTGACCCATCCTTTTCTGACTCCTGTTGATTGGAAGAGGACTTTGTTTCAAGAGGAAACTTGGCTCTCGAACTCATATATTGCTGCGGTCTCGTTGATGCTCAAAAAATAAATCACGATTTTTTTATTCAAGCAGTTAATTAAACTGGCGGAACAAACGCGCCATAAAGATAACGATTACCGGTGCAACTATTAAAAAATCAATTAGCCGCAATAAAAACATTTCCATTTAATGTGTGGCATGCTGCGAGATTAATCGCGCTGAGAAGTTCACAACGGAATCGCGGCGCAAGTATACCTAACGCAAACAATAATTCTAAAGCTTCGAGTGTAGTAGTGGTATTTGTATTGTCGAATGTATGAAAAAATTGTAAAACATCTTCGTGTCTGGCTGGATGTTGTTGAGCGGAAAGTGAATATTCCACTATTGGATGATAAATCAGAGGTCTCAACACTCGTCCAAGTACCTGATAAAGAAAAATACAAATGTATGCTTTTGCCGTAATTAAAAATAATCGACTGCATCCGTTTTGTACTTACGCCAGAAAAAATGTTACTTATACCTACTTGAAAAAATTCACATCAAAATTGCCACGCTTCGTAATTTTTTTGGCTCAGTGTTGTTATAGGCATGCCTCGACTCCTCGACTACAATAGGTGACTACACTGTAGTAATGTCAGTGGTAGTAATCAACGTGTAATCGTTAATAACGTATGAGATTGTTACAAAATGGTGGTTACAGAGCTGGACCCTGCCCAGGCCCGTATAATTTTTAGCAACAGCATAATAACTGGTTACTCTCGCGGGATGCGCTCTCTTCTCTTCTTTTGCCATAATACACATCACCATCATCGCTTTGATGTCTGGATAAGAGAAAAATTTAAATACCGCATCGTGATGGTCGTGATGGGTCGCCCTATTCATCATGGAACACGGTGTTGCTGAACAATAATTTTTAGGCCGATTGTACAGACAGAAGTGTAAATACTGTCAACCTAGGTACAAAAGATTTCTTGTACGTATACTCGTATCATCAGTTGTCATCACTCATTGGCCTCACTCCACAGTCTATCATGCACTGATGTTTCGACTATATACCTATAGGATACAGGGTTCCAATAATGAGAAAAAACGGGACTTTAGTAATCAGTTGTCAAAAAATAACAAATTTTTCGTCACTTATCGTCGATTGATTGTTGAAAAAAAAAGTTATTCATTTTGTACTTGCTTACACCTGCACTATACACTAGTATACACATTGCATTAACTCGAATTTAACCGATCAATGTGATGAACCGTACAATAAACATAAACATGAACTCTGTTCTGTTAGTCATTCAACCCTGTTGAGAAGGTCTGCTTTAATATAGGTACATTTTGTTTTCAAGTTGAAAACCAGATGCTTTCTAATTTGAAAAATGTCTCAAAATTCCATCGTCCTTGAAAATGTCTAATTCACTGAGGTAGAAAATACAGAGAGTGATCTACGCTACCAGTGAAATATAATGTAATCTTTTTACAAAGTTTTCGCAAAAAAACCTATACATAGTCGGTTCATTATTGAAAAATATATAATAGAAATTCATTTTCTCAGGGACAGGGGCCAGACACTTGTAGCCCAGGCGCAGGCGCATGGGCGCCCGCAGGATTTTTGTCAGGGGGGGGGCAAATAGCTTTAGTTAGAGAACGTCACATACCTACCTGGCCTAATTTGCGAAGTCCTTTAGATTAGCGCCGCAGGCGAAATTTTTTTCGAATAATAATAATAATGGTGATAATAATTATTGTGCGAAAAATAAGGAAATATATTTGAAAATTAAACTTCACTTTAGAGAAATTTATTAAAATTTGTAATTTTGTACAAAATGTATAAAAATTTACTTCAAAATAGCCAGGTCAATAGTTACACTCGTTCATTATCTTGAAAAAACCCCTAGTGTTTTAAACCAGAGGTTTAGAAAATTTAAATTATTGCCATGATTGATATAGAGGTCAATTGTTACACTCGTTCATTATGTTAAAAGAAACCCCTGGTGTTTTAAACCAGAGGCAGGGGTTCAGAAAATTTCAAGTATTGCTATGATTGATATAGGTAGGTCAATTGTTACACTCGTTCATTATGTTGAAAAAACCCCTGGTGTTTTAAACCAGAGGTTCAGAAAATTTCAAGTATTGCTTGCAGATCGTTACCTACCTACCTACCTATCTACCTATTTTATGACTTTACGGGTAGCTATCTAATTTAGGTAGAAGCCTAATGAAATTTCAAATTGCTCTAACAATTCAAGAAAATGAAAATTACCTTCTTAAAGTTTTTTCTTTCGAAAATGAATTTTTTTTTTCCTTCTCGAGAAAAAAATTTTTTTCGTAAGGAAGAATTTATTCAGCTGCTCCGGAGCCAGGGGGGGGCAAGTGCCCCCCCTTGCCTCCCCCTCTGGGCGCCCAGGGAAAACAATAAGGGAATAATTGTTTCCTGGCTGGAACCTAGCTTAAAACGATCTGTGTAGCTTAGGTTTTGACATACTAATTTCCCCTCTTTCGGAAATGTCGGCGTCATGTCGCCATCATCAACAAGAAGTGCACCAGCGTGGCTTTTGCCGAATATCTTAATTTTGGGTCATCTGACAGCAAAAGATGTGAGGAGTCATTTTGAAGCCTATGAAATTCCCTACAGTTTGGTTTTTTGATCAATTTTTTGCGACCTATGGTCTTTGAGATAGAGCTTCTGGAAGCGAGAGTCATTGTCGTGAAAGCTCCATGGCCACTTGACTCGAAAAACTAAAATGTCGATGTGACAAAAAAAACTTCAAAATGAGATTACTCGAGAATTCTTCATGCTATAGTTGCGGTGATGGTCTTAAACTCTTTCTCTTGAACCGTAGATTACGAATATTGAAAAGTCAAAAACGTCACATTGTACATATACAGGGTGTACTACGGGAATCAAATCAGAACAGAAAAATTTGACATATTTCTTCGATTTAGCCTATGCAAAACTCTGAGCACTTATCACGAGTCCAATATCAATATGCATTTGCTATGTAAGCTCCACTTGACACACCTAAGAAGTGGTTAGCTAACAGCCTCCGTGTAAAATGTTTTGAAGGCCCTCTGAAATCATCGAAATTTACAGTAGCAAGAAATGTATGTAACAGTATATTATATACCAAGGAACCAAAGTGAATTTTTGATCCCTTGGGTGAAGTTTTTTGCTCGAGGGCCCTTTGGGTCCAAATCCCCAAATTAAAGATTCACTTTGGTCGCTTGGTATATAATATACTTTTATATACATTCCATGGTACTGTGAATTTTTAATATTTTGATGATTTCAGAGGGCCTTCAAAACATGTTACAGTAAAGTTGTGAGCTGACCACTTCTTTAGTGTATTAAGTGAAGCTTATAGAGCAAATCCATATTGATATTGGACTCGTGTTAAGTGCTTAGAGTGTCGCATGTAGGCTAAATCGAAGAAATATGTAAAATTTCTCTGATCTGATTTGATTCCCTCAGTACACCCTGTATATGTACGATGTGGCGTTTTTGACTTTTTTATATTCGTAATCAACGGTTCTAGAGAAAGAATTGAAGACCATCACCGCAACTATAGCATTAAGGATTCTCAAGAAATCTCATTTTGAATTTTTTTTGTCACATCGACATTTTAGTTTTTTGAGTCAAGTGGCCATGGAGCTTTTACGACAATGCCTCCCGCTTCCAGAAGCTCTATCTCAAAAACCATAGGTCGCAGAAAGGTCATTTAAAAACTATTACGTAGGGAATTTCATTTATTTCAAAATTACTTCCTACATTTTTTGCTGTCAGATGGCCCAAAATCAAGATATTCGGCAAAAACCACGCTGGTGCACTTCTTGTTGATGATGGCGACATGACGCCGACATTTCCGAAAGAGGGGAAATTAGTATGTCGAAACTTAAGCCACACAGATCGTTTTAAGCTAGTTTCCAGCCAGGAAACAATTATTTCCTTATTGAGCTGATTTTTGCTCCCTGGCGCCTGGGCTATTGAATGTAAGGAATGAGCTTATTATTGTCATCATATTTTTTGATTTCTTACTATTAATGAAAAAGAGAGTTTTCCCGATGGGGACCACATAGCGTCTGGTACACCTCTGCAGTTTAGTATTATCTCGACTGCATCAGCGCTAGGCCAAGTCATGATATTGTTAGGATATCTCGCGTACGGGTTCGAATATAATTGAGACGATCGTTTTAAAACACACACTGTTTATTTTGGCGTACTACAATCACTATACGCCAGCAATTATCTCCTTGGAATTATATCGCAGGTACTTCGCTTGTTTCGCTCGCGTTACCACTTCGCATTCCAATTTAATACTGACTGTCGCGCTGTTGGACGGTGCATTTTATATGCCTCCGATTAGCATTCCCGAGCTTTCTAACATCTTCCAGCAATTTCCATAGTGGCCCGGCATGGAAGAATCCAGAAAAATCCCGTGTTCACCAGCATGCACGGAATAGCCTCTCGTAACAATATTGACGGTGACCGTCGTAGGTGTTGCACTAAGCGGATCACTTGCTGATGGGTGGACTGTTGGACACTTGGACAGGTTCCATCCAATTCTCAACTGGCTGATAAATGCATCGGGTGACCTTGGGCAAACCTCACTGAATCAGGGCCGGGCCTAGCAGGCGTGCAGTGCGTGCCTGCACGCAGGCGGCAAGTCATTAGGGGCGGCAATATACAAATAAAGTCGAATTTCAAAGGACTCTTTTCATTCCCGCATTTGGAGGGTGGTCTCCACTGTCGGTAAGGGGGGCGGCAATTTTTCGCTGGCACGCAGGCGGCAAATAGGCCAGGCCCGGCCCTGCACCGAATATCACGCCTGTAACCGGAAGAACGGCAATGCGTAGAGGATAACCGCCAGCTTAAGCAGGGCGATGGATAAGTTAGGAGCGCACCAGCGCAGGCAGATCCTCTTTAAAGAAGCTCGTTCAGCCTGGTAGGTGTTTTTCCTTGAATTTTCTATGAACGCTGGCTGGGGCTTTTCGATAGGTATGTAGGTAACCTCGACCATCCAAGCGAAGGTTCAGGTACAGGTACAAGTATTCATTACATATTTCATGTCATAACAAAAATTCGACATTTTTCAAAGAGAAAAGTCAGTTCGTGCATTTTTGGGATTTATCTAGGAAAATTCTGATGCTCCCGCAAATCTTTTGGAGGTAGCAGATAGTGCAAGGTTAGATTTGCTGCCAGACAAGTCAAGAGTATATTATGAAAGAGAATATCGGCTGTGTTGCGAGTGGCGTGGCAAGAACGAGCGTGCAAGGTGCAGGAGGAAACTATTGTATCTAACGTATTATGAGTAACTAAGGTATTATGAGTTACTGTACTATTGTGTTCCTAATAACTATTGATAAAGGTTCAACATTAAGCGATCATAATAATAAGTGATGATACGATAATTTTTTTATAATCAAATAATCGCCGCACAAACGAAGCTGATTGGAGCAAAGCCAAAAATTTATTCTCCCAAAGTGGACCACAACTTCCAACGATTGAATTTTTCTTTATAAAAATGTTACCGTATATTCTGTTAATGAAATTCAGCGTTCACCGTTCAATTTTGTTGAGCAATAACCATAGTGGATCTGGTTCAAGACCGCGTGCATAGGTATTGTATCGTACTTGTCACAATGTTTAGTTACACGAACAGGTATAAAAATCTAATACGGTCTTGTCACGGAATGGTAATTCCAATCCGGATGACAGACTTGATACGGCCTCTTGATTAATGGGGCGAAAGTGCTCTACAAATATGGTGGACGAAAAAAAAAATACCACCCGGAATTAGTCCAACACGAAAATTGCCATTAAAACGAATGTTTCATCGTGTCCCGTATAATAATTTTCTTGTTGGAGTTGATGCTTGATAGGCATGTAATTAATTCCAGTTTTCGTGGATACCTATAAGTGGCGGCTATTCAGAAATTGAAAAGCGGGAAAGAGGGAGGACACCTTCAACGTAGGGATTCGTGATACCTTTAAATGAAACTGTGACCCATAGCTCATAAATATCCATGATGCCGAAACTTTTATTTGAATCTGATGCTCGATTCCTACACCCTACACGAAGTTCAACGCGTAAAGATTTGACCCATACCTTTATCTTTTCATAATTTTTAAGGGTAGCCCATGGGTCCACCCACCTAGTACATATACTATTATTTCCCCAACAGGAAGCCTATTTCTTTTATCTTACTTCTTATCTTTATCCTGGTGTATGAACAAACGTTACGCGAATTATTTTTGAACCGTTATCCATAATTCTGAATTCTTATACAATAAGACTATAAGTATACCCACAATAGGAATTCCATGTAGGTTCAATATTCCTGCTTCCTGCAAACTGTCAATGTATAAGCTTCGTAGTTATACGAATTATCGCTGTCGCTATCGGCAATCGGTTATCCCTAACCCAGTTATATACAATTTTCGTTCTTTCTATTCTCTTATACATAGGTACTTGGAAGTTCAAAGACAATAATATATAATTTGATAATCTAAGCCTGAAAAGCAAATACCTATGCTCACAGAGGGTAGGGTTAACACAAGAGAAAAGTGGAAAACAAACGTCGCGCCTAAAAACAAAGAGAAAATGGTGTAGGCCGGTGGCTTGTAGCTGTCTGGAATCTGGGGCCGATTAAGACAACAATAACTGCTCGCCGGTGCTTTCATACACCATACATACCCACTTAGTCATAACTTACACGCACGCATAAGAACAAGGCAGTGCTACCAACAATAGTCGACTTTCAGAGATACCAGAATTTAAAATAAATACCGGCGAGATTTACGACGAGGTTTACCTACGCGCTGTGCCCCAAGCCCAAACGAGAGTCTCCCTGTACTTTTTCTTGTTCTTTGTACCTATCCTATAGGTAAGTTGGAAACCATCTAGAGTAAAGAATCTGCTGCAGAAGAATTAAAAATTATAAAGCCGCATCCACATAGGATTAGTGCAATTGGACTGCAGGGGGACTGCGTAGGTAATAAACCAATCTTACCACGAGCGTTCACATAGAATTAGTGCGGAACTAGCAACTTGACACGTTAGCTGCCGACCTGACGCAACAACCGTCAAATGGTCTAAAATTTCGCATTCGCATCTCACAGTAGCAGATTCGCATTATCAGTCAAGTCATCACACCGCAGTAATAAATAGCTCAACAACAGAATCGTGAATTGTCATTGGCGATGGCAAGAAAATAAATTGGCAAGGGCAGTGCGGAATGCCAGAAAACTTCAAACTTCTGCCATCCCAACTGCACTCCCACTGCCACTCGTTTTTTACCGTAAGTCTATGTGAACGCTCAATGCAAAAACCTATAGTTTAGCTTTTTTACCATACCGCATACCGTTGCCACTGCACTAATCCTATGTGGATTCGGCTTTGTGGTAGTGTGGTAGTACTTATATATAGGTAATACAAGGCCAGTTTCTCTATCCCTGACAACTTCATCCAGAAGTTAAATTCCATGGAAATAATTATTAGGACCAACGTTTGTATGACGTTCAACTTTTAGTCGAAGTTAACCGGAGATGAGGGAATAAAAAACTGCCCCTTGGGGTGAGTTACTTAATTATCGAGATCACTTGAATTGAATTGAAAATTTGAATCGCGAGTCCAACGTTTTGCATTGTTCAGTTGTGACATGCATATTATAAGCTGCCCATGACTTCATCCGTTGAACTTGGTTTAACTCGGTTCAAGTAGTGATCCAAATCTTCAATTGTGTGATCAAATGAATTCTTAAGTTGGGCAGACTGTGACCTGGTCAATGTCAGGGGTGCGAAGCTGCGTTTGGCTAGGGCACAGTCTGCCAAGTTAGGAAATTATTCGATCACACGATACAATACATAAATGGACAGGGAGCTGGTGCCTCAAAACCTTCGTCATAATAAGGTACTTGATTTTAATCCTGTAGTTCTAATGTTGATAAGGTTTGTTGAAAAATGCTTTGTCTCACATGTCAGACCGGGGGCTTTAGGCTGGTATAAGCTTGTCAATTTTCAAAAAGGACCAAAATTTATCAATTTTTTCACAGGCGTTTTGTTGACTAACCTAGGTACTAAGTGTGATATATATTTGTAATCAGGATAAGAGACGGAATCGATTTCCATGTCCATGTTGAAATACAGGGTGTACGATTAGAGAAACAATTTCGATGTTACACCCTGTAAGCGACGTACCATTATAAAATTTTGTGGACAGATTCGAAACCTACGTAAAAAATCATGTAAGATTTGTTTTTAATTCCTGAAATTATGTCAAAGAAAAAGTCTCCAGGAGAAGGTAAATTTTGGCCTTTTTCGAAAATTTCAAACTTGTCTCATGTACCGAAAGCCCCTAAAAATTTTGTCTTGTGACCCGGTATTTGATTAAGGGCATGTTCCCATACAAAACCCGTTGGTTTCATTCATGTACAAACAGCTTGTACACGAAGGACTCTTCTGACGTATTCATCCCCTGCATGTCTGCCTGTTGAGGACTCCAGTTTCGTGGTGTTTTCGTGGGATTACATCACTTAGTTTTCTTTGTTGTCTTGTTTCATGCGAGCCGGTAATTTGGTAGGTATCTACTACTCGACGAACCTATGGATCGTCATTTTTCTGTACTAAAAGCATTTTGCTCCTGCATAAAAGAACTCAGGATTTTTTTAATACAGCCGAAATCCCGCTGTGGATCGGAATAGAAACAGAAGCACCAGGCGGCATCCAGGGATTTTTTCCTCTTTGCTAACTACGTTTGCTGCAGAAATCCGGGCTTGGATCCGGTGGCAGTCTTCACCCCACAACTCGCGACCGACCGACCGACCAGCGTCGGTGATTAATGACTGCTGGAAGATTGGAAGTAATTAAAGCGCGGGAATAAATGGCAACGTTCCGTTCCGTTCCTGCGGTTCCGGCCTAACAATGCACCCATTCATTTCATCCACACACAGACACATACACACATACTCACCCTCACTTGCACAAAGACGAACATAAACACATACCTACACCAGATTACACACACACACACACATACCCACATGCAAGTATACTTACTTCCCCAAAAAAGGAAGATGATTCAAAGTTCAGATATCGGAATTCAAATTCAAGTCCTTTGGAAATTTCTTGTGATCTTGTGATTCTTGGGGCGATGTGAGTATTAATCCAAGAAGAATAGGTTTTGATCTCAAAAAAACACTAGTCTGGAAATTGCAGATTTCGTTCAGAATCTTGGGCTCTTTCCAAATTTTTGAGTTTCAGAAAAAAAAATTGAAAACTTTTTTCTAGAGCTGTTGAAAATCTAAAAGCAAAAATTTCGAACGACTTCAAATGAGGCTTCGATTTTCTTGGGATTTCATGTATTACACAGTGACCTATTTGGAGACTGCAAATATTGAGAATGAATAACAATTGAACAGTTCGAAACCAAACACAATGAAAAATTGCACAGTTCGAAACCAAACACAATGAAAAATTGCACACTGCTCTTGGACTATTTCGATTTCTTTCGTCAAGTCTATAAAAGAAGTAAAATAGTAGTACATATAGAGACGTCCTGAAGATTCGATATTTCATTCAGAATCGAATGCCCTGCCACATAACTCAAATCGCCAAAGATCGGACCTCGAAGTGAAAAATTGAAACTCAAAATGAAGGGGTTGCGACCCGTCAATCCATTGGATGCAAATACGTCGTAATTCGACATATTATGTCCAGTTGGCACCATTTTGGCACAAATAGTGTCGATTATTATTGAAGGGGGGTCGTAGTGGGGGGGGGGGGGGGGGGGGGGGGGGCATAAGTTGACTTGAAAAAACTTGTTTTTTTTTTGACAGTTTTTCTTTTCACTGTTAAAGCTCTGCCTCGTATATACTCGTACTTACTAGTAAATATTAGCGATTGTTCTCGAATACATGGGAATTAATCAGGAGCCTTGCAACTCGGAACAATTATTATGTAAGACCAGCCAACATTACTTGATTCCACTTCAAATCTTGTTCATAGGCCCGAGCCGCCATCTTGAAAAACCGTCCTTCGATCAAGTTCAGAACCATTTATTCAAGATGGCGGTTCGAATGCAACAGGTAGAGGTGGGGACTTTTAGTGTGTTCATTAGTATTCCTTAGCAAACATCTCTGTCAAATTTCTAAAACTCCGACAGTTACTTCTCTGTACTTTTCCCCATTTGACTGGCTCAAATTTGAAATTTGTAAAGTCAAGTTTGAGGACTCAATAAATCAATGAATACGGATCTTTTTTCCAGCAGTGTAAAGGCCGTATTTCTGGTATTTGGTTTGCTTTACTATTTTCATTTTGTTCGTTAATTTGTTACTGTTTGTTATACAGGGTGCGGATTTTGACATTTTGATTTGATTCTTTTGTACTACTTATTTTAAATTAGGCACATCATATGGGGCTCATATACAGTTGTATAACTTTTGGACCTGCTGTATATCCTTTGCTGATGTCTTTTGAATCAAAATATTTCCTTCAGAACCGATCAACAACACTTTTTGAACTCAGCTATTGTTCTTTCACTTTAATTCATATCGAGCGTTCCAGAAGCTAGTAAAGGCGCAATACTGTTGAAATCTTGTTTTGCAATAAGTATGTAAATATCAAAACTGATGAATATTCAATTGAAACCTTTACTTTGCTCTGTAAGAAATGCCAAACCTAAAAACCAAATTTTTTGCTTTATAAAAAAACACAAATATTTTCTCTTTTTTTTTTCATTTCCACTGTCACCTTCAGCTTCCATATGGACTGTCAACATCTTCACAAAATTTGGGAACAATATCTCCAGCCATAGGCGAAAAATCGCAAATTTCTTTGATTTTTTTTTTGTTAAGTTTCAATAAGTTGATTTTATTACTTGATATTAACATGCAGATGCGAGAAAAAATCGGTATGAAACATTTTTTGAGACAATTTTATAAACTTGATTTTTTTATAAAACTCAATTAAATATCTCTGGTGATTAGAGCAATATAAATAAAAAACTGGAGCGAAGGACAATTTTTCCAAGATGGCAGCTCGAGCGCCACAGGTAGAGTTGGGGACTTTTAGTATGTTTATCAGTATACCTCAGCGAACATCTTTGTTCCCAAGTTCCCAAAACTCCGACAGTTTTTCCTCTTCAAGCTTTTCTTATTTGCATGACTGGCCTATTATACTCGGTGTAGAAAGCAAGTGAGAAGCATTAGATATGGTATTTTTCCGAATCCAGGACAACAAGAAGAATATTTTTACAAAGTAACGAAGGCTAAAACCACGATAAACATCAAAACTGAATCCATCATAGGTATATATAGTATACCTTCAATCACTATATGGCACTGTACTGGTAAAGTTTATACTATGCTTTACTTCACACCGTTTTCTCTTTGTCTGATGTCGTCGGGTTAGTTTTTCACGTTTCTTTCCATGTCGACCTTTATCTAACCCCCCTCCAGCCGAGGCCCCCTCATGGGTCCAAAGCCTCTGATTATCGCGTGTCGACCCCCATTTTCAAAAGTATTAAGCCAACATCGTGCGTGCCGTACGCCAATATCCCGATTAACATGCATCGTACACATAATCGACATCTATGTGATGTGTTTTCACAAAATATATAGCTATTCTGAAGAAAACTTTACCACATTGACCCCATAAAACCACGCAACGACGAAAATGACAAATAAAAGTCGGATGCAACGTCACTCTCAATTTTTCATATCAACATCCAAAAATTACGCAAATTTTGCACGCACACATACCCACTAACAGTACTAACATGCACGCTTTGATATGCCAGGCATGCATGGGATGCATCCCACACCAAGTAGATAAATATAAAGACTCCGACTCGGGTATAAGCTACAAACCTCTACAATTATTGGCGGAGGACCCATATGATGAGTTTGCCGGCGGATTTCTCGCAAAGCTGCTGGACCATTTAGAGCTCTCGCAGTTAGATTACTCACAGTACATTCAACCCTTGTGTGATTCGAGTGAGTGAGTTATACGATTTCCCAAATTTCTCAATTTCTCCCAGCCAACTAGGACACACACACAACTAGAATACACTATGAGGTTGAACGTACTTATTAGGGATGGATACGAGAATGGATACTCAGTCTCTGTTATAAAATGCCAAAATGAACTGATCGCGCGATCACGGCGAGTGCCTTCGTCCTTCGAGGACCTCCCAAAACGATGTACGAGAGCATTCTGTGGGAACAATCAACTGTTTTCTCTATTCCACGTATTGTTGAGGTACATATTTTATTTTGTGGCCGGTTTCTGAGCGTATTGCTACCAAATTATATTAAAAACAGACTTTTCAATCAAGGAAACTCAAGTACGTACTAGGTACAACAAAAATGACATCGTGAATTATTGAAAGTTCTATTATAGATGATGTCCAACATAAAGAAAGCTGATGTTTTTGATTCTGATTGTTGTCGAGGTTTCATCCAGTTCCATCATGCATTTATTATGAAGCAACCATAGTGATACTGTATCATCAATGCGTCATACTCTAAATGGAATTACAAGAAGGGGAACTCCTCTTGGAAGTTCCCTATATATAACCACGTGCACTCTTCTTCACTCTTTGTCCTGTATAACTCTTATTGGATGGACATCATCAGAACAGCAGCGTCGGCTCTGCTATACTGTAATTATCTGAGAATTCATTATAAATTCTCTTTCTATAAAACTTACTTTATGGTCGTACGTGTGTGACCGGCCTCGACGTATATACCTATGGATGGCCGCGGAGACTGGTTTAAAATGAATAACCAATAAGTGCGTCGTCATTTTTTACCGATGGATGGATGGTATATGGTGCCCATATGCGCGGAGACCTATTATTTTCGGCTATCAGATGAATGTATAATTACTGTCATCGGAGTGTCCATTATGCCTTTGGACTACCTTAGCCGTGTACTATAATTGGATAATTGTCAATCAAACAACTATTAATTGCCAGCTTTGTCCGCGCGGAGAAGAAATCTGATTGCTGTTCTTCCAGCTCTGGAGAGATGTTCTCGGTATCGCCATGGGTCAAAAATCCGATCGGGTCTTGTAATTATTAGGGGCCTACATGTAAAGTATTATACCGCCTTATATTAAATTTTTTTTCAGATAGACATAGTAGGTAGGTGAATGGATATACTTGAAAATACATTGAATAACTGCTATATAGCCGGTCTTGCAAGTGTTAGAGATTCAAAATATTGTGAAGGAAAGGACCAAGAACCGCCAATCTGATGGTGGGTTAAAATTAAAAATTTGTTTTTTTTATTATTTTTACAAGATTTCTGGACAATTATACTATAAAACACGCTGGTTTACAGCTAATATTTTGTTACAGAGTGTAACTTCTGTGGAGCTTCAAGCAAAAATAATACTCAGGTGAGTACAAAGCTTAGTCATAACTAACTGACTGTCGTCCAAAACAAAAACAATATGTGAGAATGAAATTGGACATCTTCCATCGTGCGTGTTTTAATTTTATAGGAGGAGCGGATCTCGCAGTGTGGACGATAAGGGACATTGTCTTTACTATGGTGGGTCTCCACCAAGATTGTTAGGTTTTGGCGGCCACCAATGATGCCAAAGATCGGCAATACTCGCGGATGAAAAGACCCACCACCCAAAAAGGCTCCATATATTCTGATGCACACTCATTGAGATCACTGAGTAGTGAGGCTAGTGATGTCTACATGATTCTAGTGGGCTGCAATTCAGGCCGCGATTGGCCGATGGCGACCAGAAACACAGCCCACTCGAATCATGTAGGAATCAGACAGCCTACCTATACGTTGTTTCAGAAATATTGCTATCCCAGTAGGTCATGAAAATCTAAATGCAGCTTTAGATTTAGTTACAAAAAACGTCAAATCAAAAGTGTCAATCTCATGGAAACTTCATTGTTTATTTTCAGGTTGTAAGTCAGACCTTTCGGTCCTTTCAGTCAGAAAGTATTTCTTCAGTTTTTTATCGAGTGAACGTGCAGCACCTCATTCAAGTAGCACTTGAAGAAAGATACATTCAGTTTTGATGTCAAACCGTCCGTTTCTGATCTCGCAGGACTAAAAAAATGGGTCCTACTACTGAGTCAGCAGAGTCCCAACTTGCCACAATCTCAATCAACATTGTGCATACATAATTATCACACATCCTAAGGTAGATGTAAAGCAAACTCCGTATGGCCGATTGACTTGAGGATTCTGAAGAGTGGCGTTCTATCTTGGCCGAAATCTAGAGGTCATGCAAAGATGGGGATTTCAAATTCATGTATTCGTTGTTCTTGATTTTTATAAAAATAAGATCATTCAGTAACTCTTTGAATCCGTATTCGTAATGGACGGATCTCCTTCCATTGCCACTTTTGAGTTGTAGTGACAAACCTTGATTTCTTCTTGCCAGTATGAGTTTGACCGTGCAGGACGTTACTTCATAGATCAAAGCAACGCGCTGAATGCTGGCAACTGCATTTGTTGGAATTTCCAAAGGATTCTTTGTAACAGCGGCAAAGTGTTTCAAGTTCTCTCGCAGATAAACGAGCTGGATCACCAGGCATGGCGTAGAAATTATCAGGTAATCAAAACCAGTAACAGGAACAACACAACAGTAACAGTAGGTATAACGTAACAGGAACAACAGTACTCAACAGTATAAGTAGCATCAACGTACAGATTCTTGAAACATGCGTCGATAGGTGCTTATCACGATTTTTTTTTCAGAAGCTATCTATAGGTGATGGACAAAACATGATAGTTTGGATATGACAGTATAAGAAATTTCGCGGTTGATTTCGACTAACATGTCAAACTCCACTTGGGACTAAAACAATAAACGTTTTAGAGCTAGACAAAGCTAAAGCTACTTTTGCAATTTCCTTCCATTGCCTACTGAGATAGCATCAATTCATCTGAAACAACGTATACCTACCTATACTCTAGCTTATTACACTGAAACAGCAAGCAAGGTATGAAGATACATATACCCATATCCCATATCAGGTGGAGGAAATGAACAACACAGTGTACTCTGTTTCGTACAGTTCAACTCCATAAATTACTTTCCACATCGTCCATTGAAAGAATAAGTTTTCTGTTGGGCAGTGGGTTTTCACATTAGGTACATTTTTTCACAGAATTACAGATTTTCGGCATCATTGTTCGCTGGCAACAAAACCCGGCCAGTCTTGCAGTGACCCACCATCCAGTATAAAGACAATGTCCCTCATCGTCCACACTGCGAAGCGCTCCAAAGATACTCACAATTCCTGGCCTATGCTCGAAAATTTTCACTTTTGCGTATACATGATGCCTCGACACGGTGACAAGTGTCACATTGAAAATTGGCAATTGCACATGTAGACAATAACTATAGCTACCATCCACTCGTCATCGTATCAATGGTATATACTAACACAACACATTTTTTCCATAGCTTGCTCTAATAATGAAGAAAGCCGTGAAATTGATTATATATGTAGGTATACCTATAAGTAACGAGTGATAGAATAAATTTCTCCCTCAGTCACCTTTGATTCCTAAAAATCTGGCGAAAAACATGTCTAGCGAAGAGACTAAGGATCACCTGGAAGAGAAATTTATTCGATCACTCCACTCCGTTTAATCGCTTCGCATAGGTACTCTGCTTCAGACTGTTTGTTTATAGATTCCTATATCTATATATCTACCTCTACCTATAATACTCGTACCTTTATAATATATTCGGCGATTCCTGGTTTCGCTGATGCAATGAATTACCGAGCGATACATCATCAGAAATCGGACATCAGTATCGGATGCAGAGGGTGCCGGCTGATGCTCCATTCATCTTTTTCGCCACCTGTCCGGCGACAGATCGTAAACACGCAGAGAGCGTCCCGCGCCGTCACGTCGGCTGTCCGTCGGCTTTATCCCTCTGTCATTGACGCGCGCCTGTTCTCGGTTCCTCAGTGGTTTTTCGTCCAAGGAACATTTCGTATGTTCGTAGTCGATTAATCATGCAATAGCTAAACATTCAAGGGAGTATATAGGTGTTTCACGTTTTTATTGAGATAGGTAGGTATATAGATCCCTATACCTACCTACTTGAGTGACACCTAATTAATGGCATTAGACTTTTTCAAATTGAAATCAGTGTGTACGCTAGAGGCGTCTACCTACGCAAAGTAACAATAAATCTGAGAACACGTGCCTTTAGTAGCACATATGAGAACAAATGCATAGATACAAATAGTATTTCGGAGTCTAAGGTGAAAATGGTGCCGGTGACCAGGATTGTGGCAAAAGTACGACGACGTACCTACTGCAGAACGAAGGACGAACCGTCGCTGGATCGACGTACCCGTGTACACGTCCTCGTTGTTTATCGTGCATCACATGGCATGAGTCCCGCGTGACGTCACCGTCCACGCACCACGTGAGTTCCGCGACCGGCCGGCCGGTCACGTGGTATCGCCGGCGAATCCAGCAAGTGGTGGATTTTTAACGTCGACGTCGGGGGCGGGGCCTGCCATCAATCCGTCACGCACAAAACGGCAGGTAGGCGTCAAGGCCGCGCCGTCCCTCAACCAATCACACTGTACGCCATATTGCTGCAGGGGCGTGGTTGGCGGCACCGGCTCTAACCCTTTAGCCGCTGTGTTTATTGCGTCACTGACGCTCACACATGTTGTTGCTGCCGCTTGTATTGCTGCGATGATCCTGCGATCGCGAGGTGTGCTGCTGCGTGTCGGCGACTGTACGTGCGGACGGCGTACATCGGCTGCTGCTGATTCCTCAATCCCATAGTACGTTCATTCCACCACGTCTTTCAACCTCGCTTGTACATTACCTATGTTTTCTGTGTTTTGGATAAGTACGGCTTCTACCCAGGTAGAAAAACCTACCTACCTACAGATGTAAAATTGTTCTCACCAATGTTGATTGAACTAATGTTAGTTAGGTAAGTTCTTTAGAGAGGAAAAATGCGCTATAAGTAGGTAGACCTCTATACTACATCAGGCCATCAGGCCTGTTGGATGAAAAAGTGTTGCGTTTCAGGTACAAATTACCAAAATCCTCCACGTGTTCAAGCACGTGGTTGAAAATATAGTTCAAAACTAGAAAAAGGAGAATAATTACTATAACTAGCCGTAGGTAGATAAATACCGAGAGTTCATAAATTAAATGGGTCAAGGGTGCCTGTGAATTCAAAGACGTCTGTCGAAACTAGCGTAATCTTTTTGTAATAAATTTGTCAAACTTTGACAAGTTACGTCCCATATTATTGATCTCTGATCTGGCGTAAGTGCACGAGAATACTTCAAGTTCGAAAATTCTTCTCGATCATGTAAGTTTTGTGACCTGTCATGAAAACCACATTTAAAATGTTCTGAAAACGAAAACTGCGACTGGTTTGACAAATTACGATAACCAAAAAATTACAGACATCAAATGAACGATGCTAGCTCCGATAGATGTTTTGAAAGTCACAGACACCCTTGACCCATTTAATTAATGAACGCTCGGTAGCTACCTGTAGATTCAAAGTTTAAATTAATTTACCCGCATTTTGTCCGTTGTCCGAGTTATTAAAACTTGTGCAACGTGCATAATATGACGTTCGTGACTTCGACGCCTCTGCACCGCGACGAGCCCTCAACTCCAAACTTTCATACCGACTTCCAATAAGAACCTAGGTTATAAGAAGCGAAACAGGTGCACATATCCCTATGTTGAGCTCCAGGTTATTCGAAAGTACAAATAAAAGATCTGTTGTAAATTGTATGATGCCATGCATGGTTATTATTTCAAGCATCATCAGGTAAAGGTACTTGGGCAGATAACATGCATCAGAAAGCGTAAGTGCAGGGTAGGTGGGAATAATCCCACACTTATCGCGTTTTCGAACTCGATAAGCTTAGTTTCATAGGCAATGGCAATGCTTTGGCCGCGGCTTAGATTTTGCATCGTTTTGTGTCGTTTGCAGCCAACGGACGTCACCAAAAATTATTGCTCTGAACGCATCAGTATAAAGCAGTGATCAGGAGCGACGGAATTCAGAAATACTGGAAGGCCAAGTTGAGAAATTGGTTAAATAAAGGGGTCGCTACTGACTTACTGACTACAAGGGACCCAGCGTTCCGGAAATGCACTACAGACGATTTTTTTTTTTTGAATTTAGAGAGATTGGAACCTAGAATCTGGTGATCTGTGATTAAAAATATATCTTGGCAATATGTTAACTCCTGAGACCGTTGATTAGTTATTAATACCGAGACCAAGACTTGAACATTCAAAATGATGAAGGCAAGTTTAGCCAGGTGTGATGAAAGTAGCTAAATCCTTTTTTTTTCTGAGATACCCGATTTCTGAGATAGAGATTTATAACATGATCGAAACTTTTGAGTTTGATGTAGCCGTTCACAGAGGTGCTGGATGGCTACGGTTGCTAGGTAGGTATATATATCAATTGAGGAGAGCATCGAAGATTTTCATACGCCGCCCAGTACCGCCACTAACCATATATATGGTTTTCCTGCATCTCTATTTGAATTGATATACCTAAAATCCCGAAGTTACGTTCGTGTTACACCTATCAGAGAAAATAAGAATATATAGGACTGACATTATTATTCCACAAAAATAAGCTGTGAAAATCTCAAACTAGATTTTTGAGATTCATGATCATGACTCACTCTGTATCGTAAACAAAAATTCGTTGCGCACACACACCCCACTGACTGGTTGATGATTTGATCTCATCAATCTATTTCAAACAATTCTCCAAAATCATTTTGAACACCGAAAATAAAGGGGGGGGGGCCAACTCCCACCCTTTGATTCCCCGTAGATATCTTGAAAAATAAACGGCACGCATTAATTTTCTCGAAGATTTTTCTCGGATTTTTGAGTTCTTATGAGTGGATTCCACATGCAGGGTCTTTTTTTAGCAATGTCACTATTCCGGAAGCTTCTGGTGAACAAAGTACCTACGCAACTTTTTGACAAGGGTATGGCAGCATCTTGTAGTTTACAGTTTCAAGTTTTGTTTGACACTACAACCATGGTTGGCAGTCATCAACTTCGTGTACACGGTGCCAAGAGCCTCAAAGTTGCAAATTTTCTGTTTCTTCATTTTGAAATTCAAAATTCTCCTCCATTCCTGTACCAATTCACTAAAAATTTACACATTTTGATTTGCCTCGAGAAAGCCTATATATAGGTACTTATTCTTAAGCTGTGTCGGTTATTTTGTGAGACATCAGCCATATACTTTTTGTGACATTATATTGCGAAAAGAAGTCTATATGCAGTGATCTGTAGGATAATTTTCAGTAGGTAGGAAGGTACACTGAGAGGCATTTTTGTTGCTCAGCTCAAGAAAAATGATATACGCCGTTTCAGAAAATGTTATACTATTATGGACAATTGGACAGTAAGATAGTTTGCTATTAGTATCATCACCGGTGAAGTGACTTGTTTTTAATGTGTTATTAAGCCATCGCACAGATTAAGTTGTTCATAAGAAATTTCTGGATTTTGCGGTAAACTTTCCTCAATTCATGTAACAGCTCTGTTATGATTATGTTATGGTAGGTATTAGTAGTTTACGATACGAGTTGGTTGTTACATAAGTGGTTTTTAGACACGAAGTCAAAATTTGCAGAACGAGGGCGCAGCCCGAGTTCTGTAAGAGGCTGAGTGTCGGAAAATATCTTGTGTAACAAGCCACGAGTGTTGTACAACATTTTACGTTTTTGTTTCAGTGCAAATTGTGAATATGTTGTAGTTTTTGAGGTTATTTTAACAAGTGTCAAATTAAATAAATAATAAATAATAAATGTTTTCCTCCTTATCGGCCTGCACCGGCCATAGGAGTTTTTGCCCTCTATTATCATATTACATTTACATGAAAAATTGCAAATTGGACAAACACAAGCATCCAGACTTCTTCCGGGAATCGAACCCGGGGCTCTCGCGGCCGCAGGCAGCCACACAACCACCTGCGCCACGAGGTCGTCGACAAGTGTCAAATTAAGTACATAAACTGTAAAATCCATATACAGCTTATATAAAAGTCTTTATATGTTATGTATCAACACAACAAACACGTCAAAGATTTCATATTATATAGTTATTCTTTATAAAAGCTTATTGCGCTTATACAAAAGGTATAGGTAAGTATAATAAAATATCTGAAATAATATGGAACAGTTTTATTTATGCAAAATTCGAACTATACATATCCAAAACGCAAATTGAAAAATGGGCGCAAATTAAATTTCTACACTTTTACAACATACTGTTTGAAATAAGGTGCATCAGCTTTTGTCCTTGGAAGTGGAGAATGATGTACAAGATTGGACTGTCAGCAAAATACTTCAGCAGGTTTCTCCTCAGATTGTAGTGACTAAAATGATGCGAAGAATCAAATCAACTCACCTTCAAATGATTTCACCAGCTCTGGAACCCCCAGGACGTCAGGATCTGAGAAACACTCACAATCTCTTCCTCCATTTTTGGAAACCGGAACGGGCAAGCAAAAGTTACTCAAAAGCGACTGCGCGCAGAAATTATAGTCAGTTGTGTTTAAATCAGCAGTAAGAAATTATTATACCTGATGATATAAAACTATATTTTCGCTCTAAAGCCAGCAGTGAGAAATTATTTTACCTGATATAACACAATGATATTCAACTTTTCTTATTGAAGAGGAAATGCATGTTGAGGGAATAATTGAAATTATTTTAAATGGAGTATTGAATTTTTCCAGTAAAATTAATTTTACATTCTATAGAAAGCGTTTCATATACCATCGCATCAGCTGAAATGACCAATTATACCTATAGCATAATTTGATTCATTTTGAATATAAGAAAATTTCTGCTCGGAAATTCTTATAGAGTCATTTTTCCAGTGTAGGTACAAGAGAGCAACTAAAGTATATAGTTCGCAGAAAAAATAGGCTTTAGGTTCAAGGTTAATTCAGAATATTGTCCCCTATAGGAGGTTACGTAGTAGCTATATAGTAAATATAAAACATAAAGACATTGAAGATCTAGAAATAAAAAACTAAGTAGTCTTCAGTCTACAACGCAACCTTCAGCCTATATTTAGATAATAAAAAATAAACCGAAGCTTTCTCCACTTCCTTAGGTATCAAAACTGATCAGTTGAGGTGCTAGTCGCTGCCTTCGACGACTATTACATATTGTGATTAATTACGGCTTTTAATAATATTATTTGGTTGGTTTTATGCAAATAACTTCTGATGGGAATATCATAAATAAACTCATGTTTATTCAGCAAGTCAGTCGACTGAATAACGTTAAATTCTATTTTTTAATTGCAATTATTCATCATCGTGCAGCAAGCATTTCATTCAGAAAAATAAAATTATTATTGTTGCTTTAAACAAAATTTATTTTTATGAATACCTAATATAAATCATGATATGGTTGTTGTATGGAGTTCTTCGACCGAAAACAATTCAACAGGAATATGCCTGGACCTGGATCTCAATTCAACAGGTGATGAATTGAATGGTCCATATACTATAGCCCCAGGCATTTTAGGTGAAATTTTGGTCGAACCCTGAAATAAATATCTCCATTTTGAAAATTTGCAAAAATGGCCTTCAAGCAACACTGAACAACATACTAAAAGCTCCAGTCCGGCGTGTCATAAATTTTTTTGAGCAGGAAACGAATAAGAAGTGCCGCCAAATCTCGTATAGGTAGCGCACGATTGAGATGCATGGTTAGAGAACTTTGAATGCAGACTTAATTTGATTCTTTCATTTTGTTGTTGCTTGCCGAATTCAGTTTCAATCTACTGAATAGAATGATTTTGAGTAATCAAACGGCAAAGTTTTGAATTTTGGCATTTTTTAATATTTGACAGTGCGGCATGACAGATAGAGAAATATCTTCAACTGTTCTATACACAGTTTTTCAAAAGCTTTTAATAAATGACATATTGCATGTTAATTTCGTGATATACAGATTCTGTCATTTTTCGATAGTGACACATCTGTTTGACAGATGATAGCCAAAACTTGTTGGGCTCGTTCGACAGCAAAACCATGTCTGCATACCAAATTTCGAACCGATCAAATCAACGGTTCGGCAGTTGCCGTGAAAAATTACAGACACACACACACATGCACACTACACATCCAGAAGCACAGCCAGACTTTCATATGGAAATGGTCTTAAACGTCTAAGGTGGGCTGAAAATGAGTTTCCGTCTTTTTCTCGAAAAATGTTTTTTTGCGCGTTCACACTACTTTCCCTCCTCGTTGGTTGGTGGGTCGGAAAAAGGGAAATAAAAAAATTCTGTTATGAAATGTAGAATAGCATTTTTTTAAGGGCATTAAGGCCAACCAGGGCCTCTCATAATTTGAGCAAGTCAAATTTTATAGAGTTATCACAATTGCGGAACTTTCCCTTCTTGCTCATAGAAATCCATCATGATGCGCACACTTCAAGGCCCGGAGCTTTTAGTACGTTGACCAGCATTGCTTGAAAGACATAGGTCAACGTTGAGACTTGAGTAAATACTTCAGGGTCAAGCCCTAAAATGCTTGGGGACTACTAAAAATTGCCTCCTACTTCAAACGGTCATATCTCTAAAAATTCCTAATCATTTCCAAAAGCTTGGTGATGCTTAAAGAGCGTTTTGTTGGCTACACGCTACACGGCACCATGACGAGTTAGGTGCTCACTTAATAAGTTTTCTAAAAAAAATCTAACATTCTCTCAGCGGTGTATATCTTGTAGATTAGAAATGCTTGAAAATGGCAGCACCACTTTGTAAAGGTAGGTATATTTTCTTAAAACGGTGACTAGTTTTGACTACCTACATGTACAGGGTGGTCCATCCTAGCGTAATTATCCCATAGCGGTCTTACCGTTCAAGATAGAGGAAAAGATGTAAGAGAAAAGTTACATGGTTTGATGAGACCTATAACCTAAAATTATTTTCACCTATACAGGGTGTCCCATTTTGACGGGATTAACGAAACGTCAAATTTTTTTTGAACGGAACACCCTATATTTTTTTGCATTTTCGGATTCAGCTTCTTCAATTGTCTTATGCCTGTATTTTTGTTTTCCAATTGTGTGGCAGTGCTATCAACTAAAAATTAAAAACTAAAAAAATTGCATTTTCACAGTTTTCTTAGAAGAATTGTAGCGGCCTTGCTTTTCAAAACTAAGAGATGAAACTTGACATGCCGATAGTCAAGTCAAAGATCAATATCACATTGTCAAAAAAATGGGATTCCATGATACAGGGCGTTTACAAAAAAACATCAAACTTCATAGTTTTCAAAGTATCATAACTTATTTTTTTCAAATGGCATCCCCTAATTTTATAACGTTATCTGATAGCTTTTTTTATCCTCTTTCATTTTTACTGGGGATACCCCACCCTTAAACTTCATTTTTTTCGAGATAATCGGACATTTTCACAAAATTTGCTACTTTTTTGGTTTTTTTTCCAAAATTGAGTTGGCCGTGATGAATGACAGACAAGCCAAATAGTACGCAACTCTCAGTTGGTCACTCTGAATATTGTCGAACAAAGAAAAATGATTTTACGCGAGAGGAAATAATTGATGGCAATAATCCAGATATCCAGGATCCCACTTTGTTTTCTTTTTGCGTTGAAGCCATTTTTTTTTTGTTCGACAGTATTCAGACTGACTAATTGACAGCTGCGTACTATTTGGCTGGCTTGTCATTCATCACGGCCAACTCAATTTTTGAAAAAAAAAACAAAAAAGTAGCAAATTTTGTGAAAATTTCCGATTATTTAAAAAAAAATGAAGTTTAAGGGTAGGGTACTCCTGGTAAAAATGAAAGAGGATAGAAGAAGCTATCAGATAACGTTATAAAATTAGGGGTCAAATTAATGCCATTTGAAAAAAATGAGTTATGATACTTTGAAAATTATGAAGTTTGATGTTTTTTTGTGAACGCCCTGTATCATGAAATTCCATTTTTTTGACATTGGGATATTGATCTTTGACTTGACTATCTCCATGTCAAGTTTCATCTCTTAGTTTTGAAAAGCAAGGCCGCTACAATTTTTCTAAGAAAACTGTGAAAATGCAATTTTTTTTAGTTTTTAATTTTTAGTTGGTAGCACTGCCACACAATTGGAAAACAAAAATACAGGCATAAGACAATTGAAAAACTTGAACATGAAAATGCAAAAAAATATAGGGTGTTCTATTTAAAAAAATTGACGTTTTGTTAATCCCGTCAAAATGGGACACCCTGTATAGCTGAAAATAATTTTAGGTTATAGGTCTCATCCAACCAAATAACTTTTTTCCTACATCTTTTTCTCTATCTTGAACGGTGAGACCGGTAATTACGCTAGGATGGACCATCCTGTATAGTCATAGCCATGGTCACATCCGAAATTCTTTAAAATGAAGCAATAAAATGATTTTATTTTTAATTATTTCATTTTATTTATGATTATTTGAGCGAGCATTCTGCAACCATTGCCTACATAACAAGTGACAGGTTAGGTTCCCAAGGTTATGAAAAAATTCAAAAGGTAGGACTGGGAAGCTAATTTATGCTAAATCCCAAGAATGCAATACCATCAGTTATCAGTTCCTTATCAAAAAGAACTTGGTTGCTAAGAAAAATAAATGGGCCAAAAGCTGAGCGAACAGCCAAGCCCAGCTGAATCCGGCCAGGAAATTTTTTGAAAATTCATAGCGCCCGTCTAGTGAACGATGGGAAACTCCAACTTCAGCATCAACTTGATTCTTTGGTTGTGCTGCTCCCTACCGAATTCGGTTCCAATTCATCTGATGATCTTGAAAAATTAAATTGTGAAGTTTTGGATTTTGTCATTTTTTATCACCTATTTGACAGATAACATATGGGGAAATAGGTACCTATACTTTTAAACGTTCCGAATACAGTTTTTCAAGAGCCTTACAATGACATATCGCAAGTTGAATTTCGTGAGATGTATAACTTGGAAGTGGTCTTAATCGTCTTGGGGGACCTCAAATTGGATTCATCCGTCAAAATCTCAAAACTTTTTTTCTGCACGATTACAATACTTCCCCTTCCATGTTAGTGGGGGGCCGAGAAAGCAAAATTGGAGAAATATTGTGAAGTGTTATTGATGGTCCTTTCTCCTTCTTTAAGTAGTGTTGTCATCGGTCAAAAACGAAACGTCGTGTGTCAATTCAATACATAACCTCAACGATCTATCGTTAAGCATGTCGTCACGGTAGCAAGAGACAACGAAAAATTGGGGGTGTAGATTCAAACCATGCTATGTCCACAAATTTTCAAAAATGAGTTATAGCCTAGTTAAATAAGCTTATAGCTTTACAATGACACCCACCTTTGTAAAGATTTTCTTGTCCTTTGTACCTAGTCCTGTCATACTAAACTGCTTGACAATTGAACTGCAACACCTAAAAATTAGGTGCGTTTTCAAATTGAGATAGCTCGAAAAATATTTGACGGATTCTAGAAATTCAGGCATGTGAGGAAAGATCATTCCTTTGACTATCGAGTGCTGGTATTGATGATAAGTTTGATTGCACAATTTGTCATATACAGGGTGCCATCGGAGAGCGTGCAGATATGGGCAATCTTTCACCTTGTACAACTTTCGAAAAAAAAGTCTGAGATTTTTTCTATTGCCTGCTTTTTAAAGGTTGAATCATTATGCCGAAACGGTTTTGGAATTTTGACCCCAACTTTTTTTTTCAAAAAATTGTGCTCAATTTTCTGAAATATGCACTTTCTGATTAAGAAAAAGAAATAGAGACATTGTTTGTTTTCAAACGGCGTCCATATTAAATTTGCTTACGAGGATTTTCATTTGAGCCTCCACATCCCCTAGAAACTACCCCTTTTGGGACACCATCTCACAACAAGATATGCAATGCTTCATTTAAAAGGCCTAAGAAAAGTACTCATCAATAATTGGATTGGGATAAGTATACTACGATGACCACACACGTACAGCTCTTTAAAAACCACCCCTTAACTTCAAGGAACAAGGTTGGTATGATAAGACATGCAATACATGAAAATTCCAAAAGACGTCTTCTTCAAATGTTCCACTAAAAAGGTGATGCTACACGATAACCCTTTGCTTAGGTCATCCCAACAGTAGCTACCCTCTCGGAAAAAGAACTACCTTTCAAAAAACCAGTACTTCTGCAATACCTCATTTGTTGGATTTCTTTTAAAATCTGTCGCAATAGTTTGCCGCTACGATGATTTCATTCGCATATCTACCCGAATCTACCCCTTCAACTACCTCTTCAATATCGCATAGCCTTTACCTTGATGCGTGTAAAGTCATCGCGAAATCATTTTGAACTTATTCAATCGAACCTTCTCTGGTTAGTAGGCAAAAGTTCTTTTAACTCGTAAATAACGCATCAAGGTAGAGGCTATGCGATGTTGAAGGGGTAGTTTCGGGTAGATATGTGAATGAAATCATCGTAGCGGCAAACTATTGCGACATATTTAAAAAAAATCCTACCAAATGAGGTATTGCGGAAGTACTGGTTTTTTAAAGGGTAGTTCTTTTTTCGAGAGGGTAGCTACTGTTGGGATGACCTATACGCAAAGGGTCATCGTGTAGCATCATTTTTTTAGTGGAACAGTTGAAAAAGACGTTTTTTGGAATTTTCATGTATTGCATGTCTTATCATACCAACCCTGTCCCTTGAAGTTAAGGGGTGGTTTTTAGGGAGCTGTACGTGTGGGGTCATCGCAGTATACTTATTTCAATCCAATTATTGATGATTACTTTTCTTAGGCCTTTTAAATGAAGCATTGCATATCTTGTTGTGAGACGGTGTCCCAAAAGAGGTAGTTTCTAGGGGATGTGGAGGCTCAAATGAAAATCTTCGTAAGCAAATTTAATATGGACGCCGTTTGAAAACAAACAATGTCTCTATTTCTTTTTCTAAATCAGAAAGTGCATATTTCAGAAAATTGAGCACAATTTTTTGAAAAAAAAAGTTAGGGTCAAAATTCCAAAACCGTTTCGGCATAATGATTCAACCTTTTAAAAGCAGGCGATAGAAAAAATCTCGGACTTTTTTTTCGAAAGTTGTACAAGGTGAAAGATTGCCCATATCTGCACGCTCTCCGTTGACACCCTGTATATGACAAATTGTGGAATCAAACTTATCATCAATACCAGCACTCGATACTCAAAGAAATGATCTTTCCTCACATGCCTGAATTTCTGAAATCCGTCAAATATTTTTCGAGCTATCTCAATTTGAAAACGCACCTAATTTTTAGGTGTTGCAGTTCAATTGTCAAGCAGTTTAGATAGATTCAAGAAATACAATTTTCGATCGAAACTGCTGGTGGAAAAGTGGAGTTATTTGCAAAACGTAATGTCCATTGCTATTCCATTGATAACTGGCCTATCGCTACTAAGGCTACTGACCTATCAGTAGAATGACTTTTTGGAGCAGAAATAAAGTGACAAGCTGGGGGGGCTACGTCTACGGCCGTTTAGGAACGAAACGAGGAGCGAAACGAGGAGCGAAACGAGGAGCGAAACTATCAGCGGCCATCAGCTGTAGGTATCCTCCCAGCGCCCCAGCTTGTCTGCTTGTCACTTTATTTTTGCTCCAGAAAGTCATTCTACTGAAAATAAAAAGTGAACGGGATTATATGTACACCTATGATATACCCATCACCGACCTACCTATCTATCCATATATTCCTTATACCTATACCTATATTCACACAAGGTGTACCAACTACAGCTACGACGGGGCTGCCTGCCGACCTGGGGGTATTTGCATAGATCAAGATATTCGTTTCGTAATATAATGTTTATGGCGGAATATTATTTTATGACCGGCTATTTTTAGCTTTTATTGTCTGTTTGTACAATAGCTCAAGAATATAAGCATAATAGACGTGCTTATTGCAAGGGCTTAACAAAAAAATCCATATCAATATCTACAAAGACACAAGCAGGTAACGTGTCGTTCCAGAGTATAATCGGTTGATATGGGTTAAAACAAAGGTTAATTCCTATGCCTGATAAGGCCCGTGGTGCGGTATTTTCTATGAGCAGACACACAATGGCAAAAAAAATCAACATGCATCAGTAAAGAGACACCTTGACTAATGCAATTTTTTTCAAATTTTAATATCAACATTTAATTTTAACTTATTATACATTGCATTTGTTCATAATAAGGAAAATTGCGCTGAATACAACTATAATTACGTCAGAGCTGTGCGTGACGATCCTTTGGTCGTGCCAATAATTATTGCTAAATGCTGTTTTTAGCATGCTTGTAGGTACCTATAAAATAAGAATCAAATAATTATATGATATTATGCAGAAATAGAAATACCTAGAAGTAAGTATGAGCTACAATACTTAACTAATAACGTCGGTAACGCTAACGTATAAGCGCATTACTAACTCTACATCGTTTCTAATTCTGATGCAAGTGAAGTGATGTATAGGTAAGTATACCCATACTTATGATGAGTATACATACATACTTCAAGGATGAGCAGTTGAATAGGTACGTGTCTTAGAATCCCGCAAAAAAAGGTTTTTTCTATAACTTCACTTTATAAATAAGTAAAAATCCATTTAATCTTGCAGTGGTGTTGTATAAAGTTGAACGTATATCGGTTATCTTAAAACTACATCACAATTCTTTGTTTTCTCTTTTGCAAATCAAATTAATTATTTTTGACAAATGTCAAAACTTCTACGCTTATACGTATCACGCTATGTTGAGTGCTAGGTATACAAAATTGAAAGTTAGTCAGTATGTATTGCAGCGTTCTGCGCTAGGCTGTACTTATAGGTACCTACTCCTACTAGTTGAGGTATTGAATTGAGGTATTTGTTTTTTATTGGGTGTTCAGGGGCACATCAGTAATATAGAAGGTTCACTTCTACGGTGATTCTAGTTCGCTGGGCAAATTTTCTATACTTTAGCATTGGTAGACTGGCCATCTTTTTACCTGCTGTAAAACTGGCTTCTCTAAAAGTAAAGTTCATTTTTTTATCAAATTGATATCAAAATCTTGGAAAACTGACCTTGTCATACGTGGAAGTGCGACTAGGGGGGGCGCAGAGCTGTATCACCGTCATTTGGAACACCAAAACAGCACGGGGCCGCCTTCAATCTAGGTGAGCCATCTTGACGACAGCCTATTCAGGGCCGACAAAAACTCGTCCCGGGAAGCCCCAAAACGAAAGCAAATTGCAAATTGAAGGTACTCAAATCAATTTCGGTCCAATACGCAAACCTTTTGCACGTGAATTTTTTTGACAATGACAAACCGCCATTAGGGCGATCCTTGTATCACCTATGATTCTTCAGGGCTTGGCGTGTCTTTTCGACCGGGACAGACGAAAGGGTTGATGATTGCATGGGGCCCCTTTTTTGGACGAAGGGCTCGTATGTTCTCAAATTTGAACCATCGAGGTTGAACCGGTTTCGAGAGGTTAGAAATATTTTTGACAACTGTCAAATGTCCTTTGATTTATTTGTTTATTGGCGGAAATTGAAAACAGGTCGAAAAATTATTACATTTTCCAATCAAATGGGAAAAAGCGTCAGACATCACGTCCCGCAAAAATGTTCTGTCTATCTGCAGAGGAAATACGCAAAAAATGTGTTTCAAAACTTCAAAACTGGTCGAGACGACTTCGTGTCTCTTCGTGAATGATTGTGCCAAATGATTTTCTATATTCCACATTTAGAAACTTAGAAACAAAATCTCAAAGCCTACTGGAATCGCGGTAGATTCAG
Source organism: Anaspis maculata (assembly GCA_949128115.1). NCBI lineage: Eukaryota > Metazoa > Arthropoda > Insecta > Coleoptera > Scraptiidae > Anaspis > Anaspis maculata. Next base: position 52,428,640 of record OX421961.1, on the reverse strand, counting down.
AACATACTATAGCTTATTAGCGCCCTTTCGATGACTTCCATCATTTCACCATTTACCCCTTGACGTCACCGCTCGGTTAGTAAAGTAGGTTCACTTGTACCGTGATTCTAGTCGGCTGTGAGATTTTGTTTCTAAGTTTCCAAATGTGAAATATAGAAAATCCCCAAAACTTTGCAGTTGGCTGCTCTGGCCGGACCAGTTTTGACACGGGACAAAAATACATTTTTTGCGTATTTCGTTCACAGATAGCCGGAACATTTTTGCGGGACGTGATGTCTGGCGCTTTTTTCCATTTTATTGGAAAATATAACAATTTTTCGACCTGTTTTTAATTTTCGCCAATGAACAAATAAATCAAGAGAGCCTTGACATTTGACAGTTGTGAAAAATATTCCTAACCTCTTGAAGCCGGTTCAACTTTCGGTGCTTCAAATTAAAGAGTATACAATGCCCTTCGTCTAAAAAAGAGGCCCCATGCAATCATCAACCCTTTCGCCTCTTCCAGTCAAAAATACAAGCCAAACCCTGAAGAATTATGGGCGATACAAGGATCGCCCTGCAGTCTGTCATTGGCAAAAGAATTTACGTGTAAAAAGTAAATTAAACCAAATTTCAAAAAACCCAGCCGCTCAAAGTTGCGTATTGAACCGAAATTGATGTTAGTACCTTCAATTTGCAATTTGCTTCCGTTTTGGGGCTCCCGGGACGAGTTTTTGTCGACTCTGAATAGGCCGCCGTCAAGATGACAAGATTTGCGGCCGCCCCGTGCTCTTTTGGGGTCTAAATGACGGAAACACAGCTCTGCGTCCCCCTAGTCGCACTTCCACATATGACCAGGTCAGTTTTCCAAGATTTTAATATCAATTTGATAAGAAATATAACTTCACTTCCAGAGAAGTCAGTTTCACACCAGGTGAAAAGGCAGCAAGCCTACAATGCTAAAGTGGAAAATTTGCCCAGCCAACTAGAGTCACAGTACAAGTGAACCTACTATACACGCCAAAGTACTGGAAGGCGCATAAATAAGAAAAGCCACCTGCCCCGGCGGGATTTGAACTCCAGACCTATGGGTTTGAAGCCAGAGACAGAGCCCACCGAGCACCACTGGGATAATCGAGATCTTAATCGTCTATTATCAAAGTCAACAGTAAATAATTTTATAAATTCACTTGACACAACGATTAATCCAGCAAGTTTAGAATTTTGCTTTTCCAGCAACCATCAGTGGCTCCTGGGCTTGAAAGTCAAACAAGAACTATTTCAAACCCACGCGCCTATGTTGATCCAACGGAACAATAAATATTATGCTTAAATTCAAAAGTGCCATACAACATTGTTGCCACATTCGGGCCAATGATGTTTCATTATAGAGAAAAATTAACAAGCATCATTATTTGCCGACTTGAATGCCGTGCAGTTCCGCTTTTAACATAATTTTTAACAATTTATTAATCCTAACAAACAGTATAATCTAATATTAAGTCTAAATAACGATAACTGCTAGTTTCACGTGTGAGATCCGAGACATGAGAGGTGTTAATATTATATGTGTGTGTGTATTTCCCATAATATTATATAAAATACAACGGCTATGGCGGCAATAAATTGTCGTACTTTATTATTTATGTGCGTTATGCCTCACATTTATCGCCGTTGGAGCTATTAGTTTTCGAATTAGGAATTTCAACGACTTATTGCATATTTGCCTGATGCGATGGCCAAATTTTGCGGTCCTCCACCATCGCGCACCATGTAATGTTCGCGTGTTAATGTTAATCCTGCATTGTTTGTTGTTTATGCCCTCGTATACAATTGACTGGACGAGTGCTTCTCTTAATTAAATGTAATGTAATCCAATTTATTTCAGTGTTATTGTTTGATGACAGAATTGCAGCCCAGTTCAGTGCTCAGTGGTAAAACTGTTGGTTTGGCTCATAATCAGCCCAGCTACCACCTTCACCTCAGCATGCTAAACTTGCTAAACATCCCTTATCATTCGTGGAAATGCCGAAGGTCCCAATCCTGTAGCAAAAAATGAAAAAATGTCAAACAAAAAACGTCAAAAACCATACGGCTTACCTATGTAGGTACAAATTACGAGAACATACTAGCGCGAATATACGGCCCACTTAGCCGGGTCGTGTATAAACATGGGAAAACAACTTACTTAAGCTCATGTCTGCGTATATAAAATATAAAAATACCTGTTCGAAATAAATTAGATGTCGGGTTGATACGAACCTAAACGCCATGAATTATTTATGTCATCAATGGAACGTACCTATTTCTACCATTTATTCGTGTATATATTCCGGCGATAATTATGGTTTAATTTTTTATGGAAATCCGAACCGAAGAGGGTCTTTTGTTGTAGCGCCGGTTTTTTTCACGGGCGAGAAGCCTCATTAAAAGGAGCAAAAATGAGATAGGTAGAGTGCACTACATACAGTCACAGTGGAAATTGTAATTGGGAACAGATAAATCTTGTCCGCCGGGCCGTCCTCGTCGTCACACAAATTGTTAATGATGATCGTTGATTTAAGATTATTTTGAACGGTTTGATAAATAACTGAAGCTTCTCGTTAGTTTCTGTGACACTATCAGCGGCGGTATCTCTGGCGGAGATAAATCTACTGGATTTGTTTGGTTAGAAAGTTCTTCGCCGTATATGTATATGCGTGTGTCGGTATCCCTACTTGCACGCCGCCGCCGCCCCTAAAAGAAATGAAAGTGCCATCGAACGCTGATGCCCTTGCTCAATAATTTGTTTTTGTCCAATTGTATACATTGCAAAAGATTGAGCTACCAAACGGTCCAAACAGAACTCAAATCTTAAAATGTTGGAGGGTGTGACAATTTTTTGGACCGGCACTTTACATACAGTTGGACAAGGAGAAGGTGTAGAATTACTGTCTATTCCTCGGTCTATTCACAATAATGCAAATTATTCAGATCATCAAAATATAATACATTGGTATGATGCCACTTGAAATTATTGAAAAATGTCGGTAGGTAGTTGAGTAAGTATAATAATATGTAGTTATTTATTTCGAACATTACATTCCCTCTTCGATTTGGTATTGCAGTGACAGGATAATGGCAGATTCAAAGGCTCAGGGCAACGATGTCGACCGCGATATAATCCAACTCTTGATGCCATTCCATTGTGTGATGGTATAGTGATGGTACCTGTACTTGAAAGGGTACCTATACCATCGCGTGGAACCGCTGTTGCATCAGATGGTGTTTTTTGCGGCACCTGCGGCGTAATCCATATACCGCCTCCAACGGACTCGAATTTGTATTTGTATTCGTAAAAAACGTACAGTGATTGCCCATTAAAAACGCGCACAGATTGACACAGAGTAAACTAATTTTGGCTTGGTGTCACAGTGACACGGTAGCCGAAATTCCAAAAATCAGTATTACAAGGCATTCAATTATTCAATATTCATCAGCTTCGCGGATATTTCGGCAAGCTCTCGATGCACGGCTCCTCGGCCAATTTACTTTATTCAACCTGCATACTGCGCATGCGCCAAGTTTTTGATGACGCCGATGTAATCTAGGGATTTTATCTCCAGCACGTTGCGATCGTTTGCGATGCCAATGCGACGTTTGACGTTCGCGCTGAAATTCAGATTTCATTTGACAAACTGTTGATGTTGAACATCAGTCCAGTTTTCAAATGCTTATAGGATTACCTACGATTGATTCAACTTCAAGATACCCCTTGTCTGCTGTGTGCCTGGATGTAATAAACTAACAAAATATACAGGTGGAATAATGCATTAATGTGCTTGAACGCTTGCACTTGTCTATTGCTCTGTTATCAGATCACGGTTGCGGTACCGGTACCCCTCCCGTATCTAATGTTATAGTCTCAAAAGTGCTTTGCTTTCTTGGCACTTTGTTTACTTTGACACTTCTGAAAATAATCGATGACGATGAGTCCTTTCTTTATAACCCGTATCCAGACTTGACCAAACTAAGTCAGAATGGTTCGACTCCTACACCTCACCATGGGCTGAAGGACAGAATGATCAAAAGTTGTGATCAAAGACAACCTCTAATATACGTTGCTTCCTGTAAACTCCAAACTCGTTATGTGGGTTGCTAGGGATGGCAAGTCAAAAAGATCTGAAAATTATTCTACGGCACTGCTTACTGCTTGAGCCGGGGTCTCAAATAAAACGTCATTTCTTCTACTTTTGGAAAAATTGGTAGATGAACTAAAATTCAATTATGTACTTGAATCAACATCCGAAGTGTTTTAAGGGCAACAAGTACAGTCTTTCCAAATAGGATGCAAGTGCTAAAAAGAATATCAGAATGACAGACTGTAACTGATTTCTTGACCGGATTATATGAAGGAAGTGAGAACACCTATCACCTCAAATCAAGAGGAAAGGAGGAAGGTGGTCAGAAAAGTTCCAGAACAATCAATGGCGGCTGAAGATTTTAAAATTTTCTGACGAGACAAAAGGCTTTGACACAACAGCTGAACTAATGAAGCGATATGAGTTAGGTATAAAAATATGGCTTCACGGACTTTTTCGTGGTATATTTTGTTGCCTTCAAAACTGCAGTTGTAGATTGTTCCTAGGGCTTACCGTTTTAGCGGCGTTTTACTTGAAAGACTTTGGTACAGTCCCGTTTCTCCACACACCGCCAAGCGTTTAGTTTTCATCAGATTTGACCAGCGGAACACTGAAACATGCGCTTGCGCTACCGTCAAACCTATCATGTGGTTTACTTACAGTCGTGGTATTCAATTGAATGTTCTCAACCTAAACACAAAAGGACGTCATTGCCTAGTGATTTTTCTTCTGTCGTGGCTCTCGGCTAAATCTGTCTGCCGAAAAAAGTGGAAAAAATAAGGGGCAGCTGAGATGACTTTGGCAACATAATGTACCTACATCGAGACCTACATTTTAAAATTGAAAATTAATGGATTTCGAAATTCAAACTTGAAATAAATCAATTTAAAACAAAATCACGTCGCGTTTGAAAATAGGCTCACATTACCTACTGTTACGACCGAAGATGGGCCTACAGAAAGGATACCGCTATTTTGCTTTGTTCTACACTTTATTTCGTAATTACAGCACTACGTACTATAGGCTGGATTCCGTCCACTGTATGGTTTGAGCATGGTATCGTCTGATATTTTCCTCCGGGTGCACTGTTCCACTTTTTGGTTGAAATTGGGCACTTCTCTGGTCGGTTCCGTTCCTGAGGGGTGTTCGCTTGTCCTTGTTGTCGTCCTAAGTGTCCTGTTGTGCAGGATAAACCTGAAATTACTGTTTTAATTAATTGGAAAACTTTGTTGACGAGGGTGATCCTGACCTCATTCGTGATTTCGTGTCAAACTGGGCCCGGCCGGTGGTTGCCGCGGATGATGGCTGTGTGGATCGGTGTTGATTTCGGCGTTGTCTCCGCTCCTCGAAGATGCAAGCTTCACGGAAGAAATTGGAATTGGGAATTGACCGGTTTGTTTTGTTGTTCTGGCAGAATATTCCGTTCTGTCAATGCTGTCATACTTGGTTACCTGTCACTGGGCATTGCTGCCAATCGAGCATATGAACTGACACTGTTTTTTTTTGTTGCACTTGCGCGGCAAAAACAGAAACAAGAAGTCTCAGTGGAGATAAACGAAAAAGTGGCGTCGCTATTTTTCCAAAAACGTGTAGCTACCTGTAAAGTGAAACCTCGACGGATTTTGTGCATTTTTCTCGTTGGAATTGAGAATTGGCCGTCGAGATTTCGTCGAACCTGTTCGGATTAACACAGGTACACGTAAAAGCGAAATTTGTTTGAAAATTCGCACGACTGCGGTCGGATCAAAAATTGGAAAAATTCGTGACTTTGCCCCTTCACCTTCAATCTCCGATTTACCATCACCAGGTATGTCACTGATTTTCTTTGACGCGTTTCCCGAGGAAAACATTGTATATTTTTAGGCTTTTGGATTTTCTTTTCGTGGAAGGCGGAAGAAATACTTCTCTTCATCGTTGTTGAGGACGGAATCTGGAGCGCTCAAGTCGATCCGTACAACTGAGTTTTGCAGTGTATATCTGCCTACTTAAAGAGCCGCACACGATCTGAGGTGGGCTTTGGAATTTTGCTTTGGGTGCTTTGGTAATAATTTGTTGTTTTTTTTTAGGCTCTTTTCCTCTTTTCTCTTCTTTTTTCTTTTCTTTCCTTTCCTTTTCTTTTCTTTGGTCTTTATTTTCCGTATTCATTTCCTGAGAATCGAAGTCGCAACCTGCTGGATCGAAGCGTGCCCTTTTGGAAGTACCTATCGTTCGTGTGTGTCATCAGCAATACACGAGGCCACATCACCGTCATCTAGGTCGCCACCATCAGTTAAGTTGCATGCTTCGGTTCCTTTTTTGTTTATTCTTATTTGTGTAGTGTGCTACTACGCTTGTAGTTGTAGTCAATACTATTATTCGGTCGTAGATATACCGCTAACCGTAGACACGTAGCACGTAGTTTAAATCAGTTGCAATCAATCAGTAGTGACGTCATACATTTGTTTTTATTGTATTGTATTTCGAAATTGTGATTGAATTGATGCATAAGTAGTTGAGTTAGTTCTGGCGCTTGATTAACAGCTTAGTTCTGAATACTATTACGTAGTGCCGCATACTGGCGCTTGCCGCGGGTGGGTAGTTGCGGAATTGGTCGTAGTAGTAGTCGCTAATTTCGGTCTAGCCCCTAACAAAGACTGCCCCGTGTACACGTAGGTAACATCCTTGTTTAGGTTGCGCTTGTGTTTTTTTTACAGGACACTACCTACGGCTGAGGCTCAATACTTGCCTGTTTCGGTCGAATGGTGTCGCCGCTACACCCAGTATCATTAACGTGTTGGTTTATTGTTCACTACTTACAGTATCAGCTCACTTAGGCCCTTCAGGCTCTTGTCAGTCAGGTTATGATACACCTGATATTTTATTTTAAACTGCACTTCATATAACTTATAACTGTACTTACCTTCACGTAATTTCTTTTGTTTTCAACATTATCATTTCCTGTCAAGTAATACAGACACACGAATTGGTTCTGGAATATATTTGTTTTATTACCTTCGCAATCACAACTACGTATTTTTTTTTTTATAAGTGTTTACCTTATTGTGGCGGTCATTATTTCGTGGTTCATTTGAGCGCAATAAGTGATGAGTATCAAGTGACTTGGCGGCAAATTGGACTTTGTCTGATTTTCCCTTCTGACTATTTTTAGTTGTGTTTTCTTGATCAAACATCTTTCGACCTTGTAGAACGGTACTGTGGTGAATCAACTAAACCACGTGGCGCCCAGTTATCTATTTACCCACCCCATTCTCCACTTGTAGTCGGCGGGCCTCTGCAGTATCTAACTACCTGGTCACAGGAAGGTAACGAATTGAAACGTGGTTATATTTTTGGCGCCCAACGTGGGGCGAAGTAAACAAAGGCTGGCGAAGTAAACAAAGGCTGACGAAGTAAACAAGTGTAAACAATTGTAAACATTTCCGTGAATTAACGCAATAGAGGTAGCTAGGCATTGGGTATTCACTTTCTTTTGAGACTAGGTGTTTCCCTTACCCGTAGTTATCACTTTGACGAATTTTGAACTCAAATTTGGTTTTTTGTGTTTTGTTGAGTTTGGAAAAAATTTCTTGACTTTGTGGAGTAGAGAGTTGGTATTCGTGTGGTTTTCTATCTTATTTTATTGGATCGCAATAAATTTATTGTGATACAGGGTGTTGAATTTTGTGAGTTAGTGAGTTTGGTTCGTCTTGTTCATTATACTTACATCATGGCTCGACGGGTGGATATATATCGTCTGGACAAGGAAGAATTATCTTATGAATTGGCCGTGAAGGGAATAGCTTCTGGAACTGTCGAAGAGATGCGGACTCGACTGGTTTTAGCCAGGCAGATGGAGAAAAGTGGTGATAGCTTGCACTATCCTGATTATCCCTACCCTGTTGAAGAAGACTTAGAAGCCGTGACGAAAAAACTTAAAGATATATTGTCACCGGAAATAGGAAATTTCAAAGAGGACAGCAAGAGCAGTACATTCATGAGGCTACAGAGCAAGCTTGGACATGTCTTGAACCGTATAGACAATATCGTGGCAACAACCGTGGAAGATAAGAAAAGACGCTCCGAACTTTTGGCTGAAACTCTGACTCTGATGGACAAGCTCAACACCAAAGCAAATGCAACTCTTGCCAAGTCTCCTCCTCCAAATTTAAACGTCATGCAGCATCAATCTACGCCAGCACCCGGTCAACCATTGGCATCTTCTTCGATCGTGAACCCATCTTCTTCAACAAGTGGTGTGAAGCCGATTCTTCCTCATAAGTGGAATTTAAAGTTTGATGGTGGAAAAAGAGGGATGTCAGTTACAGCATTTTTTGAGAGAGTGGACGATTTACGCAAGGCTCGAAATGTCACTGAAGATATTCTGCTAGACTCAGGTATTGATCTGTTTGAGGGCAGAGCCTACGAGTTTTATAGAGATTGTCGAGATGAGGTCACTTCTTGGGAGCAGCTAGTGAACAAATTTAAAGAAGAGTATCAGCCGCCTTTTTATAGCGAGAAGTTGTTGGATGAGATCAAGGGAAGAACGCAAGGGCCAGACGAAACCATTGGTACCTATTTTGCGGTGATGTCACGCTATTTTGAGAGGCTGCAGTGTACTGTTTCAGAAGAAACCAAGCTGACCATTCTCTTACGAAACATCTCACCTCAATACCGATCGCAGTTGGGAGCTTTGGAAATCACGAGTATCAGCCAGTTGAAGTCTTTGTGCCGTCGGATCGAAGAGAGGATGCAGTCGTGTTACGCACTTCCCCCAAAGAAATGTCAATCGATGGAACCTGACTTGGCCTACGTAGGATTTGAGGACTCTCTCAGCGCGCTTAACGTTTCCGGCCCAGCGAAGTCTAGCAGTGGTGGAACTCAGAATAATAGTGAACAAGGAGCCCAGAAAGTGATCTGTTTTCGTTGCAATCAACCGGGACATCGAGCCATTGGATGCGCTCTGCCGAAAAAGAAGGTTTGCTACAAGTGCAAGAAAGAAGGATTCACCGTCCGCACTTGCCCAGTCTGCAACCAGGGAAACTTAGAGCGGCGCTTTTAGATGTTGGCCGGACTAAAAGGAACTCGCCACCCGCTCCGGCATATGACAAGTATGACAAATATAGACCTATCTTAGATTTTATTTTGAACCACGCTCAAAATGACGAACGTCCTTACTTGGAAGTGAATGTTTTGGGACACAGAATGTTGGGACTTTTGGATTCTGGAGCGTCCGGAACATTTTTGGGAAGTAAGGGTTGGAAGTTACTGAAGGACAGCGGAATTGTTTTGGACACTACGAGAAAATCTGTATGTACAATGGCTAATGGATCCAGACAGGAGAGTGCAGGCGTGATGGAGTTACCGATTCGAGTCAGGGACAGAATAAGGATTTTGGACGTAATAGTGATGCCTGAGTTGCCGCATTTCCTGATATTGGGATTCGATTTCTGGGTGAAGATGGGTGTCGTTCCAGATCTGCGTCACAACGAATGGTATTTCTCACCGGAAGAGGACTCAATTTGCTTATTGGAACCAGAAAAGTTGCAGACCATACTGAATGCCTCCGAATCTGAACGTCTGGAAGAACTTGTCGCTAAGTACAAGGCATTGATGGGAGAATCTCTTGGATGCACCACGATGGCCGAGCACAAAATTGTCACTAAGTCGCCGCCTATAAAACAGCGCTATTATCGGGTGTCTCCAGTCATGCAGGAACATATTGATCGAGAATTGAACGAAATGCTAGCGCTGGGAGTGGTTGAGCGCAGTAATAGTCCTTGGGCCTCACCAATAGTCCTGGTAAAGAAGAAAGACGATCAATACCGGTTCTGCGTGGACTATAGGAGATTAAACGCTGTAACCGAACGGGACAGTTATCCTTTGCCGCTGGTGGCAGATACTCTCGACAAGCTGAAGGACGCCAAGTACCTATCCAGTCTCGATATAAAAAGCGCATTTTGGCAAGTGCCTGTAGAAGAATGTTCGCGACCATTGACCGCATTTACAGTGCCGAACAGGGGACTGTTCCAGTTCCGTCGAATGCCTTTCGGTCTCCACAATTCGCCGGCGACATGGCAAAGGTTGATCGACACAGTCCTAGGCCCGGAATTGGAACCCCATGTATTTGTGTACCTGGATGATGTCGTGGTCATAACGCAAACATTCGAGGATCACGTCAAGGTTTTGGAGGAAGTTTTCCGTCGGCTACGAGAGGCTAACATCACCATTAGCTGGAACAAATGTCAATTCTGCAGACCGGAGATGAAATACCTGGGATATGTGGTCGATCGAAGAGGACTCAGGGTGGATCCGGATAAAGTGCGTTCGATGTTGGAGCTGCAGAGACCGCGAACGGTGACAGAAGTGCGAAGGGTGATCGGAAGCTTCTCGTGGTACCGTCGATTCGTACCAGAGTTCTCCACTATCGTCGCTCCCATCACTGCCTTGACGAAGAAGAATCGAAAATTTGTGTGGACCTCGGAATGTGAGGAGTCATTCCGGAAGATTAAAGAACATTTGGTTGCCGCTCCTATCCTCAGTTGCCCGGACTATTCTAAGGAGTTTCATATCCAGACAGATGCTTCAGGATACGGAATCGGTGCTGTTCTCACCCAGCCTTGCCAAGATGGTGACAGCGTGATTTGCTATTTGAGCCGGTCACTGACGAAGCAAGAAAGAAACTACTCCGTGACGGAAAGAGAGTGCTTGGCTGTGGTGTGGGCAGTACAGAGACTTAGGCCTTACATTGAAGGGGTACCTTTCACAGTTGTGACGGATCATTTTAGCCTGAAGTGGTTAAATGAATTGCAGGATCCGAGCGGTCGACTTGCTAGGTGGTCCGTCAAGCTACAGCAATATAATTTTAAAGTTGTCCACCGAAAAGGAAAAGATCTAGCCCTCCCGGATATGTTGTCAAGAGCCGTCCCTGCCGTGGATTCTGTTGACGTGGAGAAGCCACCGAGTAAACCGGTCCAAGATCAGTGGTACAGAAGGATGATGGAAAACGTAGCGAAATGGCCATTGAAGTTTTCTGAGTGGCGGTTTACCGGAGGGCGACTCTTCAAACGCGTGAAACAGGACTATCCAGAGTTGACCGCCGGAGGCGATGCTTGGAAAATGGTTGTCCCGAAGGAGGATAGGCACGACATCATCAAGTCGGCGCACGACCCCCCGTTGTCTGGACATTTAGGAGTATACAAGACGGTTTCAAGAGTTGCGGAGAAATGGTTTTGGCCGAAGATGCGTCAAGACGTTGCCACCTACGTCAGGAAGTGCCGTGCTTGCGCCGCGCAGAAAGGTGATCCACAGGGAGCGAAGGACCATATTATACCTCACTCAAAGCCTAGTCGTCCTTGGGAAGTGGTGTCGACCGACTTGATGGGGCCGTTACCTCGGTCGTTAAAGGGTAATACGATGCTGCTTGTGGTGACGGATTACCTCAGCAAGTTTTCGCTGGTATTCCCGTTGCGGAAGGGTACAGCAAAGAACGTTGTCGAAAAAATCGAGGGAGTCTTCCTCACCTTTGGAGTTCCCCGTCGTGTCTTATGTGATAATGGCGTCCAGTACCGCAGTAAGGAATTCAGACAGCTGATGGACGAGTACAAGTGTCACATACGGTTCAATGCCAATTATCACCCCAGAGCAAATCCGACGGAGAGGCAAAACCGGACTTTAAAAACGATGATCTCGACCTATGTCCACGAAAACCACCGCACCTGGGACGCACAGCTTCATAAGCTGGCCTGCGCACTGCGCACCGCGAGGCAAGAAACGACAAGAGTCACGCCGTATTTCGTAAATTTCGGTAGGAATATGTGTCTCTCAGGTGAGGACTATGAAAATCTGGAATTGTTGGAAGGTGAGGATGGCACTCAGACATCGGAGATCAGCAGAAACGAGGCATTCAGGAAGTTGTTTGGTGACGTCAAGCGGAGGCTGGAGATAGCAGCAGAGAAAAGCGCGGATCGATACAATCTCAGGAGAAGGCACGAGGAGTATCTACCAAATCAGTTAGTATGGCGAAAGAACTACGTATTGTCGGACGCTGCGAAATACTTTTCGAAGAAATTGGCCCCGAAGTTTGTTGGACCGTTCTTTGTGCATCGACGTCTATCTCCGTGGACCTATGAACTGAGGGATCAGGATGGAAACCTTAAGGGAACATGGCATGCGAAGGACCTGAAGTCAGGACCTTCTGACCAAGATTAACCTTGGGGGTTAATCATCTTGTGGAAAGGGGGGATTTGTTACGACCGAAGATGGGCCTACAGAAAGGATACCGCTATTTTGCTTTGTTCTACACTTTATTTCGTAATTACAGCACTACGTACTATAGGCTGGATTCCGTCCACTGTATGGTTTGAGCATGGTATCGTCTGATATTTTCCTCCGGGTGCACTGTTCCACTTTTTGGTTGAAATTGGGCACTTCTCTGGTCGGTTCCGTTCCTGAGGGGTGTTCGCTTGTCCTTGTTGTCGTCCTAAGTGTCCTGTTGTGCAGGATAAACCTGAAATTACTGTTTTAATTAATTGGAAAACTTTGTTGACGAGGGTGATCCTGACCTCATTCGTGATTTCGTGTCAAACTGGGCCCGGCCGGTGGTTGCCGCGGATGATGGCTGTGTGGATCGGTGTTGATTTCGGCGTTGTCTCCGCTCCTCGAAGATGCAAGCTTCACGGAAGAAATTGGAATTGGGAATTGACCGGTTTGTTTTGTTGTTCTGGCAGAATATTCCGTTCTGTCAATGCTGTCATACTTGGTTACCTGTCACTGGGCATTGCTGCCAATCGAGCATATGAACTGACACTGTTTTTTTTTGTTGCACTTGCGCGGCAAAAACAGAAACAAGAAGTCTCAGTGGAGATAAACGAAAAAGTGGCGTCGCTATTTTTCCAAAAACGTGTAGCTACCTGTAAAGTGAAACCTCGACGGATTTTGTGCATTTTTCTCGTTGGAATTGAGAATTGGCCGTCGAGATTTCGTCGAACCTGTTCGGATTAACACAGGTACACGTAAAAGCGAAATTTGTTTGAAAATTCGCACGACTGCGGTCGGATCAAAAATTGGAAAAATTCGTGACTTTGCCCCTTCACCTTCAATCTCCGATTTACCATCACCAGGTATGTCACTGATTTTCTTTGACGCGTTTCCCGAGGAAAACATTGTATATTTTTAGGCTTTTGGATTTTCTTTTCGTGGAAGGCGGAAGAAATACTTCTCTTCATCGTTGTTGAGGACGGAATCTGGAGCGCTGAAGTCGATCCGTACAACTGAGTTTTGCAGTGTATATCTGCCTACTTAAAGAGCCGCACACGATCTGAGGTGGGCTTTGGAATTTTGCTTTGGGTGCTTTGGTAATAATTTGTTGTTTTTTTTTAGGCTCTTTTCCTCTTTTCTCTTCTTTTTTCTTTTCTTTCCTTTCCTTTTCTTTTCTTTGGTCTTTATTTTCCGTATTCATTTCCTGAGAATCGAAGTCGCAACCTGCTGGATCGAAGCGTGCCCTTTTGGAAGTACCTATCGTTCGTGTGTGTCATCAGCAATACACGAGGCCACATCACCGTCATCTAGGTCGCCACCATCAGTTAAGTTGCATGCTTCGGTTCCTTTTTTGTTTATTCTTATTTGTGTAGTGTGCTACTACGCTTGTAGTTGTAGTCAATACTATTATTCGGTCGTAGATATACCGCTAACCGTAGACACGTAGCACGTAGTTTAAATCAGTTGCAATCAATCAGTAGTGACGTCATACATTTGTTTTTATTGTATTGTATTTCGAAATTGTGATTGAATTGATGCATAAGTAGTTGAGTTAGTTCTGGCGCTTGATTAACAGCTTAGTTCTGAATACTATTACGTAGTGCCGCATACTGGCGCTTGCCGCGGGTGGGTAGTTGCGGAATTGGTCGTAGTAGTAGTCGCTAATTTCGGTCTAGCCCCTAACAAAGACTGCCCCGTGTACACGTAGGTAACATCCTTGTTTAGGTTGCGCTTGTGTTTTTTTTACAGGACACTACCTACGGCTGAGGCTCAATACTTGCCTGTTTCGGTCGAATGGTGTCGCCGCTACACCCAGTATCATTAACGTGTTGGTTTATTGTTCACTACTTACAGTATCAGCTCACTTAGGCCCTTCAGGCTCTTGTCAGTCAGGTTATGATACACCTGATATTTTATTTTAAACTGCACTTCATATAACTTATAACTGTACTTACCTTCACGTAATTTCTTTTGTTTTCAACATTATCATTTCCTGTCAAGTAATACAGACACACGAATTGGTTCTGGAATATATTTGTTTTATTACCTTCGCAATCACAACTACGTATTTTTTTTTTTTATAAGTGTTTACCTTATTGTGGCGGTCATTATTTCGTGGTTCATTTGAGCGCAATAAGTGATGAGTATCAAGTGACTTGGCGGCAAATTGGACTTTGTCTGATTTTCCCTTCTGACTATTTTTAGTTGTGTTTTCTTGATCAAACATCTTTCGACCTTGTAGAACGGTACTGTGGTGAATCAACTAAACCACGTGGCGCCCAGTTATCTATTTACCCACCCCATTCTCCACTTGTAGTCGGCGGGCCTCTGCAGTATCTAACTACCTGGTCACAGGAAGGTAACGAATTGAAACGTGGTTATACTACACCCAATCCAATCTACTTTTGATATCAGTTGAAATTTGTCGGAAAAAGTCAATCCCCGAGCAGAAAAGACCATCTGATTTGAGTTCTGCACTAAACGTGTGTCGTGCTGGTCAGAATCCGGTTGAGCGGCCCTCTCGGGTGCCAACGGCCAAGAGGAAATTTAAAAATTCGTAACGCCTTGTTGGGAAATGGTGGAAAACTCCAACTGCAGATTTAATTAAAATTGTTTTATTTTGTTGCATTATGCCGAATTTGATCTCAGTCTATCGGATAGATTCTGAAGAATAGAATGTCAAAGTTTTGAACTTTGATATTTTTCAATTACTGACGAATGAGAGTTGGGGGTACTTTCCACTGTCCTGAATACAGTTTTTTTTTTTTAGAGCTTTATTCAAATGACATATTGCAAGTCAAGTTTTGTGAAATAAAACTTCTGTCAATTTTTGATAATGACACTTCCACTTGACAGATGACAGCCAAAAATCATCAGCTCATTTGACAGCAAGACCTTGTCTGTATACCAAATTTTAAGTCGATCGGATTAACGGTGCAAAATTGTTTTTTTTTTGGGAGGACTCTTGACAACTGGCAGCCCCCAAGACGACTCGCTTTGGGGAGGCAGACTGGCGTTTCAGCAACTACCATGTGGGTGGCTATCACCACAAGAAGTATGGTGTGGTCAGAAATGACATGATCTCAAAGGTCGCTAGCTCACGGTCTAAAACGCTTCCTAAGGCAGCTACAGGCCCCTTAAGGTGGGGCCCTGAAGATGTTTTTTATTCACTATCTCCGAAACGGTTCAAGGGAAATCAATCAAACTTGACACATCCACAAACCTTCTTATCTTATGCTCAACAAAATGCAGCAAAAGTCAATTCCAAAATAATTCACCAGGGGTGGGTCAGGCGTCAGGCGGGTCAGGAGGTGTGGGGGTAAAAATAACTCAAACTTTTTTTTAATGTGAATTGTTTCCTAATTCAACAAAAAATTATGGAATATTGGAGTTTTCTACCAAAATAAAGTCCCTCTGTTCAACCTCGATAGACGCATCGTTTGCAAGATATTTGAGTTTGAATGTATGGAAACGTGGTCAGAAATGCTGATTATTTAATTACGATATTCAAGGCGGAAGAAAAACTATTTCAAAGCAACTTCATTTTTGTTAGGCATACAAATTTTGTTCGACTTGAGAAGGTTATTTAATATGTCAAGTTAGATTGATTTCCCTTGAACGGTTTCGGAAATATTAAATGAACACCATCTTCAGGGTCCCACCTTTAGGGGCCTGTAGCTCCCTCAGGAAGCGTTTACGGACCCATATTCATAGGAGTTTTTTTTCTTCTTGTTTTGATGAGAAGGAGCTGCCCTAGAACGTTGTCGGTGTATTTTCGGGACAGCCTGCATGTTTGATGTATTTTCTGAACATGGAATTTAAAAAATATGTACCTATGTGATGGAAAATGTCTTTTTTTGTAAACGGAGGTTTTTTTCAAGACCGGCCTAGGAAATTTTATATAGGGCGATGTGTTATGCCCGCTCTATGAAAATTTGCATCGCAACCGCAACGCAGATCGCAACGTTTCTGATTGGCTCGCAAGGTATTCGCAAAGCCATCGCAACGACGCGAAAGGCTTGCGAGCCAATCAGAAACATGCGTTGCGGCTGCGGCTCCGTTGCGTAATTTCATAGAGCGGCCTTCAGGTAGCTATCAGTAGAAGAATAGACCCACAAAATTTCAATCGAATTTAGGTATCTGGTCGTTCTCAAGATACGGCTATTCAAAAAACTCGACAAAATACCTGAATTAACTCCCTGAAACGAACAGCGTTAGAAAAATTTCAAGACCAGCTCCTGGTTCGCCTGGAAAATTTGACGTACCCTTAAGCTATGTTCATTTGGTGGTGAATCACTCTGTATGAGGTTGTTTGATTTTCTCGAAATTAAAACTCGTGGATTGATAAATTTCTAGAGATGATCTCTTCGTTAGCTTCTCAAGATTGTCCTCTGAGTTTCCATAATAATTGTAATAATAATAATCTACAGAAGGAACTCTTCTTGCGCATTTTGATGGATTAGATTATTACGAATGATGTTGTCTACCATTAACTACTTCTATTATTCGACTTCAACATACTTTATTCTGGTGGATCTGGGATACTTTTGTGATAACTCCTGCTTCACAAAGTGTTCCTATGTGTCTAATCTGTTCTATTTTGTGGAAACGCCCATCTATTCATCTACGTATTGATAGTTTTAAAGCCATCACCGTTCGCGTTTCTTGCAAATGTCACACATCGATACTCATGCTGCGGAGTTGGATTTTTTTGATAGGACTTCACGTCTCCGCGTGAAGGTTTCGTAAAGGGAAAGTGAGGGGCTGATTTCTCGAGAAAAAAGTGTACACAAGAATTCTGACTTCCGGAATTCCGAGGATTTCCGGTGCTTCCGGAATTCCAAGGATTTCCGGCATATTCCGGGAATTCCGGTTATTTCCGGAAGAAGTTCGGGAATTCCGGTGAATTCCGAAAAATTTCGGTGACTTCCGAAAGATTTCCGGGGGTTCCGGTGATTTCCAAAAGACTTCTAGGAATTCCGGTGATTTCCGATTTTTTTGGGGAATTCCGGTGATGTGATTTCTGGAAGAATTCTGGGAATTCTGGTGATTCCCGAAATATTTCCAGAAATTCCAGTGATTTCCAAAAGACTTCCGGGAACTCCGGTGATTTCCGAAAGACTTCCGGGAACTCCGGTGATTTCCGAAAGACTTCCGGGAACTCCGGTGATTTCCGAAAGATTTCCGGGAAATCCGGTAATTTCCGAAAGAGTTCCGGGAATTCCGATGACTTCCGAAAGATATCCGGGAATTCCAGTGATTTTCGAAAGAATTCCGGGAATTCCGAAATGTAATGTACACTGAATTCCGGGGAAATCAACCTCTCAAGGGAAAGGTAAAAGAAAGAATAAGTTGCCTATGAAGCACTTCGTCATTGTTTTTGGGCAACTTTTACGTATTGCCCTAGAATCAATTTTTATACCAAAATTATGGATTACAATCCTCCATTCCAATACAGGCAATACAATGACAGCTTCACAGCATTTTCTAAGTGGTCATTTTGCTGACAATGGCATCGCGATCGCGAATCGTGATCTGCAGGATTAACAACTTATATGCAGACGCCGAATCAAATATGAATTAATATCAACGTTTGGTGCTTAGAAAGAATGCTAGTGAAGTTCTTTTGTACTCCTAATCTTGGACCATCAACAGGGAGATAATCGATTAATGCAGTGGACAGTGGACTGACCGTCAGTTCCACAAAAAAGATGATCAGCGATCAAGGCTGATTGCAGATTAACTGAACTTTCTTCTGCTGAATGCTAAACGATTAACCACAAAAAATGCCTGAAATCAGTACTAAACTCATCATCTTTTCATTATTGAGGGATAAACCAGCATTTTCATTGATTAAACAGCTACAAATTGACAAAGAAAAATCGCGAATCAACTAATCACGTATTATCTTTTTTGTGGAACCCACGGTGATTGTTTCTTTAACCCTAAGAACAATCGTGTCAAAGTTCTTGGTTTGGATTGTATGACGAAACGCAGGCTTACATCATCTTAGGTATACCTAGTAAACCGCTAGTGGCTTGGTGCAAAAATTTTTCAAATAAACGATTACGAAAATACATGAATAATTGAATATCTACGTACCAAACCAAGAATTTAAAGAACTTCTTCCAAGAATACTACTCTCATATTACCTACTTCTTGTCTTATGGCTAAGAAAAAATATTGTTGAAACGAATAGCCTCACTGGGGGAGTTCATCAAGAATAGGTGCATATCTACATGGTGATCAACGTAACTAAATAGTGTAATTGGAGAGATGCAAAGGTGTTTGGGACGTGTCCGTCTCTCTCCGATTTACACCGAACCACACCTGACTAATAGGTGACCATCATTGGTGGGGGTCAACAGGCAGGACAAGGGCAATTTGATTAATCGGCTCTGTGATATCTTCGGCGTGTGATGCAGATTTATGGTACGGCACCCATCCGTGTAAATACCATCGGTGCTGGTTGACTGGTCCGTTGGTAATCCGAGAGAATTATTGTATGAAGGGAGTTTGATTTTTTCGATCCTTCGCGTTCATATCCGCCGGTCGGCCAGGCGGCTGGCTGGCTGGCTGGCTGGATGGCTGACCGGCTCTGGCTGGGGCCTGGATGTGGTGTTCTCTGTTCTCTCGATCCGAGTCTCTGCGGTCGTTGTTGGCGGCTTATCGGCCGTCCAGTTTGAAAAAGCGCGTGAGTATATCGCGATCGGGCCCTTTCATTAATTCCGTGAGATGTATCTGCGATTAGGCGGGCGAGGCGTGTCGGACACATCGCACTAAATTCAACCAGCAACTTATCGGCCCGGTAATCTGAGCCACGGCCATGCCACAATGGAAACACACCACAAAACAGACAAACGTAATACGTCCAACGGACATGACACATGTCAGAATTAGATTAAAACCGCGCGGCCACAATTAAAAATAGCCCACCGTGCCGCCGGCCCGAAGAGGAACTTCTGGTATGCGACTTCTGTCTTCCGTATGATGGTGGAAATAAAATAAACGTCACGCGTGTATGACGAGGGTTCGGATGCTTGACTGATGCGAGTGTGTGTGGCTGTTACAGAATAAGAGGTATCTATCTCTCCAGGGGGAAGGTAGGTACACAAAAGGGCACCTGACATGATTCCGACCTCCGGGTCAACCGAAAGACATATAACGTATACCAAGGCGTAATGCAACTCCCAATCAATGGACTGTTTACGAACTCACGTGGATTGAAACTGAAGCCTCATGTGCCTGGATAACAAACCAGAAAAAACAAACGTCATGAAATCGAATTATGTGGATTTCCAAATACACAAGATGCTCAAGCATCAATGCCATCTATGATCGGCACACCGCAATGTATACATAATATACGGAGGTAATAAGAAGTGACGGAGGCTTTCATGAAACTCTTCCACCAGTGTGGGGAGGACAGTGGTCGGCGCATCGGCTGATCAAAGCCTCCGCCACTCGTTATCTCCGTATATACATTGCGGTGTGCCGATCATAGATGGCGCTGCATGAGACTCTCACTTGTGAATACTCTCCAAAGTGTAATATATAGGTGGCCCAACGAAAACGAAACAGACAAATTTTCGGACACTTGACGTCATTTGAGCTAGTGTTTGGCGGCAGCCACCTCGGAAAGTGCCAAATTCATGAAGTAGGAACTTTTTGAAAGTGGTACCTAATCAGGTGCGGATTCCTCACTCATTGAGTGCGTTTCTATCGCAGCTTTGGCCTCAGTGGCTTCAGTCAAGCACGTTTTTATTGTCGGTCGCACGTTCGATCCGCTTCACTCAATCCTATTTCACTACTTTAGAATTAGGTTAGACTTGATGAGAGGCAACAATATGGTTTAAAACGCGTCAAACTGCGCCAAACCGAGAAAGATATTATAATTTTGAATTTTCTTGGTGTATTTTATTTACAATTATTGGAAGGCATCCCTTGATTTCGTAGAAATTACGCTTTGTTTACAAGTTGGTTATCTGTCATTTCGATCCGATCCCGTTTACATCGGCCATTTCAAGCGGATCGACTCGATCCGATAGAATTTCGATCGGATCCAAAGCTACGATAGAAACGCAGTCATAATTAGACAAAGTCTTACCACAGGTTATATACGTCGACTTTCTCCAGTGGATAAAAATGTCACCGCAGCGCAGAATACTAAATAATGCAAAACGTTGAACTTGTTCACCGCCAATCCTTGACAACGCTGGTCTCCAGGTTCTCAGACCTACCACCCACCCACGATTCCTGTCGCCTGTTCTCAAGTCAATGCTATTGGTTTTTCTTTCGTTGAGGCTACATTTGCGTTAATGTGCATTAATGTGTACTAAGTAACGGGTGATCCATTCAGAAGTACTTTTTTCAAAAATTAAAAAAATATCAAAATAATAATTTTACTGGGTAACTTTAATTATCGTACGACAAAAGGATTTTTGGCATTTACTTCTTAAATATTATTTCTTTCAAATGTTGGCCGTTACTACGTCTAAGGAGGTCCATTCTGGAGTTCCAATTTTGCACGACGCGTTCGAGCATATCGACTGGTATTTCGCGAATGACACGAGAAATTTTCGCTTCCAATTGCTCAATCGTAACCGGCTTATTCACGTAGACTTTGGACTTCACGTAGCCCCAAAGAAAGAAGTCTAAAGGCGTGATATCACACGATCTTGGCGGCCAATTCACCGGCCCGAAGCGTGATCGAAAACAGTGGATCTTCTTCAAGCTTTTCAAGAGCCCAAAGACTGAAACGGTGACAATTTGGAAGGTCGGCTGGCTTTAATTCTTGCACAAGTTGAATTTTGTATGCCTTTAAACCAAGATCCTTGCGTAAAATACGCCAAGTTGTTCCATACGACAAGCCAAGGTGTTGAGAACGTCGCCGAATCGATTCATCACAGTCCTCGCGTACACTCTCAGCTACCGCCGCTATATTTTCTTCGCTACGTAGTGGATGTGGTCTATTTGGTAGCGTCTTATCCAATAATGAAAATTGGGTTTCAAATTTCTCGATGGTATAGCGAATTGTGCGTTCGGTAGGCCGATTATGTAGACCATAAATTGCCCTAAGCGCACGAAACACATTTCTTGTAGAACGCTGATTTTCATAATACAGCTGAACAATCTGTAGACGCTTTGCCGGGGTAAGTGTTTCCATAATCAAATGTCAAACAATACTGAACAAATATGCCATGGCAATTTGATTGTTTGACAATTTGATCTGTCATAAAAAGCCTACTAGAAAAAGTACCTCTAAATGGATCACCCGTTACATACCTACTTTTAGACAATATTGTACCTACGCACTTATGCCACATTTTCATAGCTTTTGTGTTGTAATCTTACAAAAACAAATGTCATGCAAAGGCCTTGGGCATGTAAGTATGTAAAGGTATTTCGGTATTTGATTGAATGTCACAAAAACCGTTTTCTCTCGAATCTACAGGCAATTTTGTCTTCAACCATAACCATTTCTCATTTGACCTCATCGTAACTCACTCGAGTAGTAAAATTCTGTCGATTTTCTTGGAGCAAGGACTCGAGCCAGAGGGCAGCTAATTAAGCGTAAAATAATTGAATCGTGTGCGAGGGGCGTCTGGTATGGGTAGGTACCTACTACAACAACGCGCGGGTCCAAGTTTGCGGTTCGTCGTGTAGTATGGATCTCGAGTACAAGACGGATATCTCCCGGAGCAAATGGTCGTGTATGTGTCTGCGTATATAATTCACCCGGAAATGGAAACTGCGTGAAAGATTTATGGCAACCGCTTCACCTTGCTCTATGCGAGAAGGAAGAAGGGCGGGAGACGAGAGGAAAGACACACACATACACATAATACTACATACATACATACATACATACATACATGCATACAGACGAAACACAAGAAGAGAATTCTAGCGAAGTCGGATGCTGTCGCGGTTAAAAAATCGAACCGCATCTGTATGTAAAGTGGCGGTATCTGGAAGGCAGGTTTGAAGAAAGATTGAGTTTGATTTTTAAGACACTTTACATCTCATTCGGGCTGACATGGAGTGACGTGCGCAAATTGAGCAAATCAGACGTGGCAGGTTGGCGGCGGCGGCGACGGCGGAAGCGACGCTCATACAAGTATACGGTCTATATCGACACCGTTGCTTCTCCGCTATATTCGCTAATGAAATTTTTCGTATGAACTGGATATCTGCGTAATTGACCTTTCCAATTTTAGGAGACAGAAAACTCGACGGTATTTCAAGGTCATTTTTTGATGTTTTGACGTATTATATGACAGTTCCTTTTGAAATTGCACCGGAGAAGTAGAGCAACAGCAATTTTAAAATCACTCATTCATCATATGGGAAAAGTCATCGCAGCCACCGAAACTATTTCCAATGCACAAAGCATTCTATATTGTGTGTCTACGCTAGGGGGCTAGGCCTACGAATATCAAAATCAACTTACACTAGTCAACACCGCATGTGGCGTGCCTTTAGCTATCACTGTGACAGGCTGTCGTCTGGTTGTCACTGAGATGATGAAAACAAATTTGAACCATCTCTACTTGGTTTTACACCGCACCAAACACATCAGTGAAGTGAAATCAGTAACACGGTCGCACCTACAAAATAGGTTATTGATAGCACTTTTTCCTTGTTTGTGCAATGCTGTCATCGATCAGAAGAAGAATGTCGTGTGTAAACACTATGACCATAATATTCCAGCTCCTTCAAAAAAAATCTCGAAAGTACTCGTCGTTTCCATTGTCGTTCTGGGTTCTGGTATATTTCAGCATTTCCCGGAAGTCTGTTTGCGAGAGCTCTAGAAAAGTCCATCGGCATCGCGAATATTCTGACACGCTCACGAAGCAGGCTCCTCCGCCAATTATGCAGATGTGTCTTATTCGCACGTCGTGGTCTCCAGGAAGTTTTGTAACAATATTCACATCATTTCGGGGCACAATAAAGGAAGACCAAAATGTACTTGCATAAAATTTTAATAAAGTGATGCAAAGGTGAATGCAAGCAGAAAATGGTATAAAATTTGGAAAAGCTATTTGCCAGGATAGTTAGTCACGAGGGCCCTCAGTAATTAAGATACTTATTAAAAATTTGATAAGTATAGAGGTGATCTCGAAATGGCGCACCAGAACAGTACTCCGGTTTATGGAATCGTTTATGAAGTCCACAGACAATATTTAAAAAATTCTTCGACTTTAATTTTCGAAGTTATGAAAAAAGGTCAAATTGGTTCTTTGAACACTTCTAGTCCCATTTTTTTCAAAAGATTTCAGTGAAATGTTGCTAGCAGGATTTCTCTTCTCATAAGTCATCAGAAATCAGTAATATAGAATACTTTGTCCATTGAAAATAGTTTCGGTACTTTCGGTGGCTGCAATGACTTTACTCATATGATGAATGAGTGATTTTAAAATTGCTACTGCTCTACTTCTCCGGTAAAATTTCAAAAGGAACTGTCATATAATAGGTCAAAACATCAAAAGATGACCTTGAAATACCGTCGAGTTTTCTGTCTCCTAAAATTGGAAAGGTCAATTACGCAGAGACGCAACCCGCTTCTCAATAAAATTATATCTTCTATACAGGTGTCCCGAAAATATACCGACAACGCTCTAGGGCAGCTTCCTTTTATCAAAACAAGAAAAAAAGTTCCCATGAACATGGGTCCTCATGAACATGGGTTCGGAAATGCTTCCTAAAGGAGCTACAGGCCCCTAAAGGTGGGAGTGGTGAGACCCTGAAGATGATTTTTATTCAATATCTTCGAAACCGTTCAAGGGGAATCAATCAAACTTGACACATCCACTAACCTTCTTATGCCCAACAGAATGAGGTAAGATTAGTTCCAAAATAATTCACCAGGGGTGGGTAAATTATAAATTTACTAAAGTGTGAGGGTAAAAGTAACCCTTCCTTTTTTGAATGTCCAAATTGTCGTTTCCAAATTTAACAAGTAATTATGGAATATTGGAGTTTTCTATCAAAAAAAGGGTCCTAAGGCGTCAACCTCGATAAACGCACCGTTTACGAGATATTTGAGTTCGAATATATGAAAACGTGGTCGGCATTTACGTGAATTGTGAATTACGTTCTGCATATTTCGTTCGCTGCATATATGCACGTATTCAGAACGGTTCGCAAAACTCCTCGATGTTTAGAAGTTCACACTGTAGTGCTGAATACCGACTTTGGAAACATTAAAATTTTTTTTTGCAATCGCGCTGCCAAAACAAATATTTTTTATGCCTATTTTCATCCGCAGACAATAAGCTTAGGCTTAGGTTTTCCCCTTTCGGAAATGTCGGCGTCATGTCGCCATCATCAACAAGAAGTGCACCAGGATGGTTTTTGCCGAATATCTTGATTTTGGGCCATCTGACAGCAAAAGATGTAAGGAGTCATTTTGAAACCAGTGAAATTCCCTACAGAACAGTTTTCAAATCAACTTTCTGCGACCTATGGTTTTTGAGATAGAGCTTCTGGAAGCGAGAGGCATTGTCTCTTAAGCTCCATGGTCACTTGACTCGAAAAACTAAAATGTCGATGTGAAAGAAAAATTTCAAAATGAGATTTCTCGAGAATCCTTTATGCTATAGTTGCGATGATGGTCTTGAACTCTCCCTCATTGATTACGAGTATAGAAAAGTCAAAAACGTCACATTGTACATATACAGGGTGTACTGAGGGAATCAAATCAGATCAGAGAAGTTTTACATATTTCTTCGATTTAGCCTATATGCGACACTCTAAGCACCTATCACGAGTCCAATATCAATATGGATTTCCTCTGTAAGCTTCACTTAATACACTAAAGAAGTGGTCAGCTCACAGCTTCACTGTAAAATGTTTTGAAGGCCCTTTGAAATCATCAAAATTTTCAAAATTTACAGTACCAAGAAATTTATATAACAGTAGTATATTATATGTATACCAAGGGACCAAAGTGAATTTTCAATTTGGGGATTTGGACCCAAAGGGCCCTCGAGCAACAAACTTCACCCAAGGGATCAAAAATTCACTTTGGTTCCTTGGTATATTATATACTGTTACATACATTTCTTGCTACTGTGAATTTTGATAATTTCAGAGGGCCTCCAAAACATTTCACAGGAAAGCTGTGAGCTGACCACTTCTCAAGTGTATCGAGTGAAGCTTACAGAGCAATGCATATAGATATTGGACTCGTGATAAGTGCTTGGAGTTTCGCATAGGCTGGATCGAAGAAATATGTCAAATTTCTCTGATCTGATTTGATTCCCTTAGTACACCCTAATATGTACAATGTGACGTTTTTGACTTTCCAATATTCGTAATCTACGGTTCAAGAGGAAGAGTTTAAGACCATCACCGCAACTATAGCATGAAGGATTCTCGAGTAATCTCATTTTGAATTTTTTTTGTCACATCGACATTTTAGTTTTTCGAGTCAAGTGGCCATGGAACTTTCACGACAATGGCTCTAGCTTCAAAGACCATAGGTCGCAAAGAGTTGATTGAAAACCAAACTTTAGGGAATTTCATAGGCTTCAAAATGACTCCTTACATTTTTTGCTGTCAGATGACCCAAAATCAAGATATTCGGCAAAATCTACGCTGGTGCACTTCTTGTTGATGATGGCGACATGACGCCGACATTTTCGAAAGGGGGGAAACTATTATGTCAAAACCTAAGCTACACAGATCGTTTTAAGCTAGTTTCCAGCCAGTAAACAATTGTTTCCTTATTGTTTTCCCTGGCGCCTAGGCTATTTCAATCTTTGTCTCAAACCAACTTCCGACTCGAAGGGACGTTTTCGTACAAAAATTATCATCCGTTCCTTGCTACTTATCGGGAAAGTTTTAGGGTGACACGAGGGGTCAACCACCAGTGGAAATCACTGTACATTTTCTTGGAAATACTATGGAAATACTTGGAAATAGATGGAAATACTATGGAAATACTTGGAAATAGATGGAAATACTAAGGAAATACTTGGAAATAGATGGAAATACCATGGAAATACTTGGAAATACCTGGAAATACTTTGGAAATACTTGGAAATACTTTGGAAATATTCCATATATACTTGGTCATAACTGCCGAAATTTGATTCCTAGTGAAGCCTGTGACAACTAGAACAGGTCTCTACGGTCGTTGTACTTATAAACTACTGGACAAATTAGTAGACGGTTTAAAAAAAGACGTCTGAATTTGAAGGCCAATAACTTTTGTGTGCACATAAGGCGACTTTTAATTACGTTTCTTGAGTTGGTCAGTTCCATTTCTCTCTTAGACATAGGTATATCCCATGAAAGGAAACATCAAGAAACTCAAAATGAAGTTTCTACAGGGTTATAATATGTATGTACAGGTGTCCGGGAATAAGTGTTACAAAACTTACAGGGACATAGAAAAACAAGAAATAAGGGGACTTTTGTTGATAAACATACCCTCGCAAATGTATAATAACGGAGATACAGGCCATCAAAGTTGTTTTTTGAAAACAGTTTTCTTTGCATAACTTTTGAACCGTTCAACTGATTTCATTCAAATTCAAACCAAAGTTCACTAAAACAGGTTTTCATTGAACAATTATTACGAATTTCATCAAATATTTTTAGGGGCGAAAATAATAGGAGGTACCCCCTCCCCCCCTTTCCCCTAATTTTGAACCACCCTGAATATTCTTGGAAACGGTTTCAATTCTTGAATACTGCGTCCAATTCTCAGAGAAAAGTCACTTCTGCAAAATTTTAATTAGAGGCTTCATTTTGAGAATGTTTTTTTCTGAAAAACTCCATGTTTCTCAGCGAAAATGGCGATTTATCAACTTAAAACACCCAGAAAACTTATTCCAGTTGACGAATCATGAGTTTTCTTGAATATTAATTTTTAGGCCCAGGAAAGTGGCGATTTGAGTGGCGATCCCAATATTTCAAACCCAAATATCTTAAAAACGAAGCCTCTTATCAAAATTTTGCAGAAGTAACTTTTTTCTTTAAATTAAACGTAAAATTCAAAAATAAAAACAATCTCCAAAAATATTCGGGGAGGTCAAAAATAGGGGCAAAAGGGGGAGGGCACCCCCTATTATCTTAGCCCCTAAAAATGCTTGATAAAATGTAGTATTATTGTTCAATAGAGACCTGTTTCGGTGAACTTTGGTTTGAATTTGACTGAAATCGGTTTGACGATTCAGATGTTATGCAAAAAAAAACTGTTAAGAAAAGTCCCCTTATTTTTCAAGTTTCTATCTCCCTGTGAGTTTTATAACACTTATTCCGGGACACCTGTATACAGGTTGGTGTCCGGTATTTATTCGCGGAAACATTGGCAATCAACAAGAGCATATAATAGCTATTCACGATTCAAGTGTTAGAAGTGACAAGGATCATTTTGTAAGCGGGAACCCCGCGAACAACATAAGACACTTTTAACGCGTGTATCGTATAAGATTTTATCTAAAATGGTCTTTGAAATGTTTGATAAATGTCAGAATTTATTGAAAATATGACAGGAACGCGCAGGATCATCACTTTTAGCACGTCGCCCATGACGACGTATTAGAAGTGACGGGTATTATTTAACGCTTGTAGATAATAGCTATTTACGATACGAGTGTTGAAAGTGACAGGTATTATTTTGTGAGCGGGGACGCTTGCGAAACGAGCACTAGCGAGTGGAGCAACCCCGCGAACAAAATAAGACACTTTTAACGCGTGTATCGTACAGGATTTTATCTACAATGGTCTTTGAAATGTTTGGTAAATGTCAGAATTTATTGAAAATATGACAGGAACGCGCAGAATCATCATTTTTTCACGTCGCCCATGACGACGTGTTAAAAGTGACGGGTATTATTCAACGCTTGTAGATAATAATAGATAGACTTTCCTTAAACACTTTGTTCAAAATCAAAAAATAACAGCGATAATATAGCCTTTCAAAGCTGAAATTGAAAAAATTTTTTTTTGCATAATTTATGAACCGTTCAACCGGATTTTGTTCCAATTTGGACCAAAGTTTACTAAAATATGTCTCTATTGAATAATGATAACGCATTTTATCTAACATGTTTTTGGGCGCAAATAATAGGGGGTGACCTACCATTTTCCCCCTATTTTAAAGCCCCTAATTATTTTTGGAAATCGTTCCATCTTTTTGATTCTACGTTCAACTTGAAAAAAAAGTTCCTTCTGCAAAATTTCAATAAGAGGCTTCATTTTTGAGCTATTTGGATTTGAAATTTGGGAAAACATCTTGAAAATTCCACTCTGAAAGGTCTAAAAATTGAATTAAAAAAAACTCATGATTTCTCAGATCCAGAATCCAAATTTTCTAGGTTTTCACGAAGCCTTCAATCAAAATTTTGCTAGAGTAACTTTCTTTTCTAAATTGAACGTGGAATTCAAAAATTGGAACGATTTCCAAAAATAATCAGGGTAGTGAAAAATAGGGTAGGTACCCCTATCACCTTTGCCCTTAAAAATGTTCGATAAAATGCGTTTTCATTTTTCAATAGAGACATAATTATTTTAGTGAACTTTGGTCTAAATTTGAACAAAATCGGTTGAACGGTTCGGAAGTTATGCAAAAAAACTATTTTCAAGTTGAACTTTGAAGGCCTATATTTTCGTGATTGTTCTTTTTGGAACAGAGTGTTTTGGGGAGAGTCTTTTTTTAATTCTCTATCGATTGCCAAGGTTTCTGCCATTAAACACCGGACACCCTGGACAGAGTGTGTCCCGGAATAAGGGTTACAACATTCACAGGGAAGTAGAGAATTCAAAAATAAGGAGATTTTTCAAATTTATACTATCGCAAACGTATAATAGTTGTTTTTTGAAAACAGATTTTTTTGCATATCTTTAAACCGTTCAACCGACTCTATTCAAATTCAAATCAAAGTCTAGTCTACTGAAATATGTCTCTATTCAACAATAATAACGCATTTCATCAAATATTTTCAGGGGCGAAGGTAATGGAGAATATCCTTCCCCTTTCTCCCATATTTTTCAACACCCTAATTATTTTTGAAAATGGTTCCAATTTTAAATTTTTGCGTTCAATTTGGAGACAAAAGTAACTTTTGCAAAATTTTGATTAGAGGCTTTGTTTTCGAGATATTTGAGTTTGAAATTTTGGAGAACATCTCGAAATCGCCACTTTCAAAGGCATGAAAACTAAAATCCAATAAAACTCGTGATTCCTCAACTGAAGTAACTTCTTTAGGTGTTTCAAGTCGATAAACCACCCCTCATTTTTAGTTGAGAGACGAGGTGTTTTCAGGAAAAAACACTTTGGGTTCTGGAAAATGGCGATTTTGAGTTTCAAAGTTTCAAACCCAAATATCTCGAAAATGGAGTCTATAGTCACAATTTTGTTACTACTGTGTTATTACTCGTATTGCTCAATACAGTAAGCTTTGGTTCGACTTTGAATAAAATCGGTGGATTGTTCCAAAAGTTATGCAAAAAGTACCGTTTTTGAAAAACCATTTGAAAGCCGGTATCTCTGTTATTATACGTTTGCGGGGGTATATCTATTGAGAAAAATCCCCTTATTATTCAATTCTCTATCTCAAGCCAAAAAAGTTTCAAAAGTTATGCAAAGTAACTATTTAAAAAAAAAACATTTTTGACGGCCTCTATCTCCGTAATCATACGTTTGCAAGGTATGTTTATTGCGAAAAGTTCCCTCATTTTTCAATTCTCTATCTCCCTGTGAGTTTGGTAACTCATATTCCGGAACACCCTGTAGAAATCAGTGCCCTCAACGGTTTAGGAATTTCTTGGTTCGGAAGTCTAACAATGAAGATATGAATTTTCATATTAAGTTATGTAGATTTGGCCCATCGGGACACGGGCTAATTCTAGTTGTGATTTTGAAAAATTAAAATTGTGCACGGTTGTTCCCACAACCACTTTGCAAATAGAGTATTATACTTTTGAAAAAATTTTTTCGATGGAATCAGAAACTATATTGAAAAATAACTGACCCGTATTTTTTTTTCAGCCAAAAATCGTATCGTTTGGCCGCAATAAATAAAAGAAATTCCTATATTCTGCCTATTTCTGACGTCATTTACACAGGCAGTATAGGCGGTGACTCGCTGTGACGTCAGAACTTGTTGATGTTATTTCTTTATTGCGCCCAAACGGTACGGTTTTCGACTGAATAAAAAAACACGGGTCAATTATTTTTCAATGTAGTTTCCATTTCAATCAAAAATTTTTTTTAGTATAATACTCCATTGTGATAGGTACAAACACACAATTTGGTACACGTAGGTACCCTTCAAACTAGCTACCTACGTGTACCAAATTTCAAACTTTGCCCCTGAAAGGTAGGCAATCTGCGAACGGAAATACTTGGAAATACTATAAAAATACTTGGAAATACTATGGAAATACCTGGAAATACTTGGAAGTATCATGGAAATACTTGGAAATACCATGGAAATACTAGGAAATACTTGGAAATACCATGGAAATACTTGGAAATATTTGGAAATACTTGGAAATATATTGGAAATACCTGGAAATACAGTCAAAATACTATCAAGTATTTCCAAAAATGGAAATCACTGTACAAATTTTCAGTAGGTGGTTGACCCCTCGGGGTGACACAACCGATTTTTTCTTTTTTTGCCTGCATCAACCAGTTTGTTATTAGCAGGTTTTTTCTTGATGGTTTTTCAGCAACAATAACAACGACGATAACAACGAAGTACTGTTGATTTCCAGATTAATCAATTAGCCCAGTGCGGATTTGAACCCGGGACCTCTACATTTGAAAGCGGGGCCGAGCTTACCGTGCTACCGACTGGGTTTGTTGTGTTTTTTCTCTCAAAGTTAATCTCTCCCCGGTATGGCATTATTGGGTCCACGGTTCTATGCGACAAGTCTTTCGCTTGGCAGACGTGTATTCGTTTCTTTAACGTTCCAGAGCTCAGGCTCTCCCTCTTCTCCCTGATGAATTATTCAACGTTCCAGAACTCAGGCTCTTCCTCCTCTCCCTGATATAGAGTGAGAATTGTGGTACATGCTTGAGATTGTAGAGAGTAGAAACATGACAGGAACCTGTAAGGTCACATTCTTTTGCCAATTCAACGCATGCTAGTGGTAAATTATCATGTCTGCACTCATGCACGACTAGTGTAGTAGTTGTAGATAATACAGTACAACCTCGTTAATCCGGACAATTAAATGCAGGGGGTATGTCCGAATTAGCGATTTGTCCGGATTAGTGGACAACTTGTAAAAATGTTTATTCAAAGGTTATAAAAGGTATCCAGTTAACTAACACAAATAAAATAACAAAAATATTCATTTTTCTCAAAAATTTCAAAAGATCAAACAAAAAATAGGTATAAATATAAATACATCGGTACATAACTCTGAATACCATTTTGAACTCGAAGGTCTTGGATGCCCCGCATCCCCAATGAAGTCCACAATGATACCTAAAAGCGCACCAAACGCTGAGTGCGTGCAGTAACCGCGCGTCCGGACGCGATCGGACGCGAAGTGTCCGGATTAGCGAGGTGCGTCCGGATTATGACACCGCGATTTGAGCGTCCGGATTACTGGATGTCCGGATTAACGTGTGTCCGGATTAAAGAGGTTGCACTGTATGTAGACCGAAGCATATAGGTATTCTCGAGGGTATTCTATTAGAATAAATAAGAAAGGTAGGCATTACATTATCCATCCTATATTAGGTATAAGGTATAGTTAGATAGGTACTACCACTGTCGATGCATGGTATTCCATCAGATAAGAATGTCTACTAAGGGACCGATACAAAAACCGATGTTCGCCTGAACAGATGGCTTGCATAGATTCGCCGGTTCGATGCAGACGTCTCAATTCGTGTGGTTCATGAGCGCTCTGGCAATAAATAAACTCTTTCCGATGTTCCTATGACAATGTAATTAATTGAGACGCAGCATCAGATGGGCCCCAAATGCGATACGCGGTAGCCCGCGTCCACATCAGATAGATCGTTCGCCATTGAAACAAATTTACAGAATCATTAGGAGAAGAGAATCTCAGTCATAGTCTCTCTTCGCTCGCGCATCTAGTAGCCAAGTTTTAAATGGGGGAACAAGCCTAGCTATTATCTGTAGACATTTTTTGAATGGTCCCGCGGAGTGTCTTCGTCGACAAGATTGGCCGTCGGTCAATAAGCCAAACAGCATGTTGTTTCGCAGAGGCACCCCCCGCTTGGGCGCTGTCTTGTTTTTCGTGTGGTGTTCCATACCGCGACCAGGCCGGCTGTATATTTTATTCGGTTTTAAAGTTGATTAGAGTGAACGGAGCGATGCCAGCGGGAGGCCACCCCCCGTCGCGATGTAAGTGCTTATCTTGGCCATATCAAACCGTTATAACATGGAGTCGGCCGTAATTTATAGGCAAGGTGAGCCCGCTTCATTAGGATGAACCCCCCCGCACCACCACCATCCGCGACCAAATCCACTGCACGAAGGAAATAGTGCTGCTGCGTACATAAGTGTATTACATACCTAGTACTTGTGTGTGTGTACCCACAGAGAGATGCAGATCTACATACTAGGCGTAGTTCATACTCCACTTCCAATAAATCATCGAGGTGTTTTGTACAATGAAACACGGAACACATACGTAGGTATACAGTCGAACTAGAAAGCTCACGAGCTTTGAACGGCACCGACAACAATGGAACAGCAATAGCAATGCTCTGTGTATACCTGAACCAGAAAGTATATGACAACTATCGCATTTTCTGCTTCCTTTTGCGTTATATATGGCTGTGAAATTTCCTTTCAGCTATCGCAAGTCTATGTGCTCGAGAAAAGTCAACAAAATTATTGTGCTCATAACATGGGCTCATAATACACTCGCATAAAATAATAATTTGAATGGTTCCAGACTTGCAAAGTTGCGTTGAAAATAAAGACTGAACTGCACCGTGTCAGCATCAGCAGCCAAATTTTGTGAAGCGGCGATAACAATTTCAACACCAGTATAATTGCATCATTATCGGACAATTTCCGATAATTGAGCATCTCTCGATTTGACAGGCCAGTTCGAGTCTTCCTCTCCTCCTCCACCATAACCTTCACACCCAATGGAGTTTTTATGTCCGCCTAGTGTGCATTAAAATTCCCATCGTCTGTCAATAATTCAGTCGATTTTTAATTCCGCGCTCTTCAATTAAACGCCGACAAGCCGTCTATACTAGGTATAGCTGCGCTTGGTCCTCCCAGCCAGGGAGGATCAATGGGTATGATGGGAAAAAAAGCTGCGAGATTGATTGGCCGTCGAAGCCAACGTCGTTAATCCGAAATTATTATCGGCCATCACGCCGAATTTGACTTTTTTCGACGAAATGTTCATATCGGCATCAATGGTCTAGTTTCGGCATGCAAGATTGTATCCATGCGGCATGCATAATTCGTAATGAATGCTGATTCTTGAAATTGGTAGGTAGCTAGGTAGGTAGGTATAGGGCCTGACGGCAACAAAGTTGATTATGGTAACTTATAAAGTGAAATGTAACTATCATGTGCTGCTTGCTTGAAATTGCGCGTTTCATGGGTGTCCAACTAGGTCATTTCTTCATTTCGTGTTCCCTAAATCCTAAATCCAGCTTTCCCACCACGATTTGGTGCGAAAACATGACTAGCGACCAGAACATAGTTTACCTACTCTATGACGTGATTTTTCATTGAACGCTCTATAGGTCTGATAAGACATTCACGCGATATGATATACTGCATTAGACTTCTGAATAAAAAAAAGTATGAGTCCCTATACTCAAAATAATTCTTGAATAATGCGCCCTAAAACTCTAGATCACATGATGTTTTGAGATTACATTTGAGATGATTTGCATTATTGTAGGTTTGGTACATGTTAAACTGTAGCGATATAATTGTGGATATAATTTCTTTGTCTGAGATCCCCAGAAACCGGGCTGAAGTCCCAGCCCAACTAAGGCAAGGTAGTTCAAGCAAATATGCTGCGAAAAGAACCCCGGTGTCTTCACGAAATTAACGGAGCTTGTGTTATTCAGTAGTTGTTACTGGCTCGGCGAATGGATAAGAACAAACAAACATCCACCTTTATGCTATAGCTTAAGGGAAGAAGTCAGTTCTGGTGCTGCTTGTAGCTCCTGCTGGTGCATTCTTCCTAATTCCATTGCTCCTCGTTATTTATTTAAATACGTTGCGAGATAAGAGGGCCGGGTCGTTTCGCCGTATTTTTGTGACTTCCTTATGCTCTCAGCTTTAATTATAAGTATAATATCTCGGGTAGAGAGAGGCATTACGACGGGACTGGAGAGGTAATTAACTGGTCGACCCTCGCGACCTCCGCACCTGCGAGAGACGACTCTGTGACATGGTATGGTCGCGAGACATCTACAAAACGCGCAATTCCAAGTACCTCTCTATACACACAAGCATCAGAGCTGAGATTGTTATTAACAATATTAACATAATCAACTTTTCCAGGTATTTTCGGAAAACGGATGGTTCAATGCTCCTAGAATCCTAGGAGGCGCCTTGGAACTTGGAACCTAGATGTAAGGCGACAACGCAGCGCAGATGGCTGAAGGAAGGTAAGAGGAGGCAGATCAGATCTCATATTCAGGCTACATGTTGTCGTCGATCTAACGTACAGGCATATCTGATTTTTGGTATTTTTCGCACAATGGATGTTGTTGAGACAAGAAAGTTCCATTTCTTTGAAAAATGGGATAAATGTGAACTTTTAGAGCATTCTCCATTTTGATGAAAATCGCTATTGCAGCCGCTTTGTCCGTCCGTCCGTCCGTCTGTCCGTTTCTCGAACTCCTCGCAAACTAGACGCACTAGCTTTCTGATGTTTTCGCTGTTACATAGCTGCCACTTCCAAAGCTGGGCTAGGCTATATTGAATGTCTATATGTATTGCGCCGCCAACATAGAGAAAACCGCCCCCGATCAACTTGAAATAACATGATATTGCAATTTCTCCCGCAGACCTGATGCTCTGGTGTCCTCATTTTATAAATAATACATTGTTGCCACTTATAAACGTGAGCTCAGAAACATTCCGTCTTCAATATGCGCCGCCGACATGAAAAAATTGCTAAAAAGCGCCCCCAGTCAATTTAAAATGAAAAACATAAACCCGAAGACATAGCAATCTAATTCTTCCGCTATATGAATAGCTGACTAAAAATGAAAAAGGATAGGCTACTTTTGGTTAGTCGGCGCCCCCAGATTCCGCCCCCAAACGACAAAGAAAGCAACTTTCACAATTGTTACTAATTGAGATGTTTCCTCAAACATAGAAACTGCTAGCTCAAACTGTGAAACATTTGCGCAGCCTAACGCTGCCGCTCCCACACGCCGCCCTCAACGTAAGAGAAAGAGATAAATGAAGAACCATAAACCCGTAAACATAAGTCTAAGTGTTTCGTTATCTGGATAGCTGACTAAGAATGGGAAAGGATAGCGTAGGCTTTTGATATGGCGCCGCCTCCAGCTACCGCCCCCAAAAGAAAAAAGTGCAACTTTGAACAATTTCCACTGATTTAGGTAGATGTTACCTCAAACACTTAGAAACTCTCAACTCAAACTTTGCACGAGTTTCTTTGCCAAAAGCTGCCGCTCTCACACGCCGCCCCCAGTGTAAGAGATAAAACATGGAAAACTTAAACCTTGTTGTTAGTGATTGAAAGAATTTTCATTCAAATCTATTTCATTGGCAAGTACCTCATTCCGATAACAAAATATCCCAATAGGGAGTTTGCGATCTTAAGGAACGTACGACGTAACGCAACGTCGAACGGGGAAATTCCCCTGTAACTAAGGAATTGCAAATAACAATCTCGTCAGTTTTCACGTCGAAAGTTACGTTACGTCGTACGTACGTGTGCACGCAAGCTCCCCAATAAGTTTCGATTGAAGAGAGTGGACAAAGAATGGTGTTTCTTCTTCAACGAAATTTCTTTACGTTCACAATATGCCTCTTTAAGAAAATGCGCTACTGAGACTCACGCACGTGAAGGCATACTCACTTGTTAACTTTCATGTTAGAGCCTTGGTTTGGATATATTGGGGAGTTTGCATGCACACGTAAGTACGACGTAACGTAACTTTCAACGTGAAAATTGGCGAGTTTGTTATTTGCAATTCCTTAGTTATAGGGGAGTTTCCACGTTCTGCGTTACGTTACGTCGTACGTTGAATGAAATCGCAAACTCCCTATTGTACATACATATCGTCATTGATCAAACGTACACTCGACAGCCAAAATAGCGCGCACTTCAATAATGACGAAAACGACTATTCGCGAGTTCGCGACTACCTACTCTACCGTAGTAGGTAAGTATGTACTTATAATGAATAAAGCTGCCCTTCTAAAGCAACAACTAAACAAACCAGGTGCGTTGAATTTGGCAGCATTTTGTTGTTCTTTCTACCACCACAATAAAACGATATTCAACTACTTTGTGTTTAGGTTGCAACGTGTATACTTAATTACTGAGAAATAAAAATGCTTGACAACAGTTCTATA
Source organism: Anaspis maculata (assembly GCA_949128115.1). NCBI lineage: Eukaryota > Metazoa > Arthropoda > Insecta > Coleoptera > Scraptiidae > Anaspis > Anaspis maculata. The sequence continues at coordinate 52,391,766 of OX421961.1, read as the reverse complement.
AGTTCAATAATAGTAATGCAGATAATGCGAGTCCAATCCCTGTCGGCACTTACCGAGTATTACGTCGTTTTCTGCTTTTGTTTGTTTTTGGTACCTGGACCGTTGGCCCAGTCCAGTTCTGTCCTGCCGTTTATTTTCAAGTAGTTTGGGGAATTTTGTTATCTTGCGGTGACCATTCTGGCAAACGAGTTCCACGTGCCTTCCTTCAATTGTCTTAGATAAGAACTAGTCCAGCGCGCCGATAATCAGAGTCTGATAAAACGAAGCGACGTGGCTACTTCTTCCTTTTCAATTTGAAACTTGCATCGGAGCTGTCGCCTAGTTGTGTGCTGTACATCCACGTTTTTGCCTTTCGAGTGGTTTCCGAAATTGTGTTAGTTCTAAGCCAGAAACCGCCTGTTTGCGGGTTTATTTGGCGAACATTGGATATTAGGGTATTGGACCCGAAGTAGGCATTGTTTTGCCGTTTAAAGAAGTACAACCACACTCGGCGCATCAAACGAAACCGTCTGTCACCTGGAGGTAAAGTAAAGACTGATTTGGTTCCGTTTTTTTTTTTGTCATATTTTCGAGTTGGAGTCGACACTAAGTTGAGTGAATTGTTGTAGGTTTCTTTCTTCCACCCACCACTCAGTTTTTCTGCTACATAACGAGTTTTTCTACGATCAAGTTCCCGACATCTCTATTTTCCTGTCATCCCGTTTCAAAGTCTGAAGATTTTGCCAGCAAGCCGTCAACGTCACCGCCATCGACATCGTCAGTTCGTCGCATTTATGCAACAGGGAATTTCCCGAGCAACTCTTTCCTTGGAAAGGGAACGATCCAATAAGGAGCCCGCCTTGGTTTGATGCAAGATTTCCCAAACCGCCCGGCGAGTCCTATCGCACTAGCGTGGACCCCATCTTCTATGACACCGAGTGTAGCCATCGCCTGCACTCTGGAAGTCTCAGCGTACAGCGTACGACAAATTGTCGATCGCGGCCGTCCGGAAGCCGTCACCGTTTGTACAGCTTAGCGTTTTGGTCAAGTAAGCGGCGAAATTTCGCCTTTTGTGCTGCTTTATTTTCCCTCTATTACTTGTGTTTCAATAAAAATGCGTAAACGATAATAATTTTTCACGTTGATATTTGGCTGAACACTACTCGAGTACCGTTCTAGAGAAAGACGGAAGAAAAATAGATTGACAGTTTTCAGGGGACAATAAAGGGAAATATTCAAAATTCAGTCTGCTCGCAATTAAATTGTTGCGATTTCCGACCATTCGCCAAGAGTATATGCGCTTTGTTTAAATTAACATCACTCTTTATCTTTTGAAATCCGTACACAATTTTTGTAGTTTTGCCACCGACAGTCTCGTGGTATCTTGTTGTTGGTGACTTTGAAATTAACGTAGGTGTTGATGTTATAGGGCGAAAGGTCCCAGTTTGACTTGAAAATCAGTAATTATTATTTCGAATGGAAAATCTCAGAAATAAATTCACGACGTTTCATGTATAAAATTATCATTGTTTTTGTAACATTGTTAACGTAAGAAAAAGAAGCCGATAACACTCTCTGGGGTGGCTTATCAACTTAGGTACCTACCGTGCCGTTTTAGATTCACCTCGAATTGAATTGTTATCTGGTACTGTTAAAAACCGGACGACAGGTACCTACGCTTTGGAACAGATAACGTTCATTTTAATTCCGGCTCGTGCTGAAGCCGAGCTTCTCTTCCAAATGTAACATAAACTTTGTTGTGGCATTATTCGACTTACCGATCTCTTTTATTTCCTTTATTGTAGAATAAGCCAACCGGCACCTGTTCATCTTCATTGCCTTTTGTAAATAAACTTTGTATTTGGAATCCAATCATTGCTTTATCTTCACTACCTATTGTTTTAGTCATTGCTTGGTGCTAGAGTTTTTTTTTTGGGGAATTCGGTCACAATACTGTGGTAAGTAAGTAAGTAAGTAAGTAATTTATTGCTTTTAAAAATAAAATTTTTATAGCAAAAGGAGCTTAAAATTAAATAAACGTACTATTCAATTCAAAATAAATAACATCTCATTATGATTAATAAATATACAAATACAAGCCAGAAGTCCGTCCCCCCAATAATATAGAAGGAGTGAATGAATAAGAAGGGAAAAAAACATGACCCTTTTCATTACAAAAATTAAAAAAGAAAAACTTCACTCATTGCGAAGAAAGACAACTGACAGAAAGCAAGTCACTTGACAGGTAGTTATAAAGAATTTTGGAGTCTCTCGCTTTCACGTACAGAATTGATTTGGATATACTGCCAAAGCTTGCGAAGCTTTTCGGGAGGTTACTCCTTAGTGGAGTGTAAAGTGGACATTCGAAAAAAACATGATATAGGGTTCCAGGCTTTTGTAGGTTGCAAATAGAACAAAGCTCGGATGAGTTGATTTGGTGGAAGGACCCAGAGCAAGAAAATTTAAGGAATCTTCCCCCGGAGAGGCGTAGCTGACAAAGTGTTCTGGTTATTTTAATTGGCACTGGCAAGTGTAGGTAGTTGAGTCGTTCATGATCCACTAATTCATATGAGTCATTGAACGTTGGATAATGAAGACTTTGAAATTCATCCAGGTCTCTTTGATGCAAGTATTGACTGTATTTATTCAAGATGTCGTCCGAATTTTCCTGAAGGGAGGCAAGTGTTAGGTTATCAAACATGTCTGAAAGTTCTATTTTTTCGAAAAATTGTTCAAGTTGTGCACACCAATTGTATTTCAGGTTTAGTTTTGTCTTTGTTAAAGTCAGATGGTGCATTCTTTGAAAACAGATTTTTGGAAGGCGAGAATTGTTCATTTTCAACATTTTCTTCAACCAAGAGATGCAGCCCTTCAACACAAGAAAACTGATATGTTTGCATCCAAACTCAAGTCTTGAGTAGCAGTCAAGTGTGGACCTGGGAAACAGAAGCAGTCGTTTAAAAAAATGTATCTGGACCCTCTCGAGTAGGTCTGTGTATCGGTTAGCCCATACCGGAAGACAATAAGACATGATACTGACAATGAGTGAGTCGTATAGTTGCATTCTTGCTTTCCAGTTGTTCATTTTTGATTTAGCCATTATTGATATGACGGAGCCTATTGCTTGTTTTGCCTTACTAACCGTATTTTTAGACATTCTAAGAGAGAGCGAAGATGAAGAAAAAGTTGTTCCAAGATAATTGAACTCATTTACCACTTCAAGCAATTGTTGATCATGATAAAATCTGTAACTGGGTGATCTACAATACTGTGGCGCCCCCGACCATCCAATAAGAACCCCGGCCTCTCTTCTCTGATCAGCTGGCGGGCCGTGTTTCTAAATAAGACAAACCAATGGTAAATCGCACCAAAAAGGCACGAGGCCTTTTTGGCATGTAACACGAGTTTACATACAATCATGCTAACTGTAACTGTTCTATCGAAAAACTTACCGACACACCCAAAGAGACGAGGGGACCTGAAAATGTCCTTCTGTAGATTTTTAAAATTGGCCTTACCAATGTATGTTTGGTCATTTCGCTATACGACCACGACCTGAAAGCCAAAACACAGCTCCGTCTTCGAGCTTTGGCTCAAGTAGTCTGGAACGACCAAACGTAGATTTGTATACAAATGCCGAACATCCAAGCACACCATTGTTGAATCCAGATATGGAAGTATCCTCGTCCACCATCTTCATCCGCTCGTGTGCATCGTTAATGGGCATTTGTCTTTCGGTTTTGGCGTAGGTAATTATGCAGCGTCAGCGCCGCTTGCTGCGACGACTGACCGGCGGTCACATGCCACGATGGTCTTTGTGTTTTGTGCATATGTGCTGGAGTAACGCATGTACGAGTATACACGTATAAGTTTTCTTGGGGCAGTCAGCCCTCATTAGCATATAATATGCGCGGATTTTATAGCCGCTGCACGGGACCATTATAAGAGGTCTTGTCATGGTCCGTGCGTGACGCCTGTCGTATAAGTCACATCAGGGATGGATATCTCGACCTCGACTGTATACCTACCATACTATACAGCGGCGGCTTTATCGTCGAACCGCCACATCATACGCCGCCTACTAATAATACTAAAGGTACTACACACGATTTTATCGAATTAAGTAATTGCCATTTATTTCAATACACGTGTAAAAATTTGTGTATAGGTTACCTATAGCGGCGCACCAAATGGCACGTCACTCATAATTACGGAGGCGACAGGACTTTTCCTTCGAATTTAACGTGATGTGGTAGTTACCTATACGTTCGCATTACCGCACACACGATTTCGGCATTTCCATACACATAAAGTGTTGAAGGAACTGATACCAACTGAACACCTATCACGCAATTTTCAAAAGTGCCAAAGCCAAACGAGTTTTTATGTAACGAAAAAGGAGTCATGTTTTCCAAAAGGACATATGTAACTCTTTGGAGCAGTCTCTTCCAACACGCCGGAAAGTTGGTACTGCACCATTTGCTACTGATGTCAAAGCCTCTATGGATCGCCACTAGGTCTGGGGCTTCCTAGATAGTGCATTATTTCTTTATAAAGTTTTTTACACATGAAGGTTTTACTGCAGGTAAGATGCTAAGATCGCAGGAGCGAAATAAAAGAAATGCAAGACAAGATTTGTCTATTTCACGTATACAATGGTTATTTTGTGGCGCGAGGTCGGAAATACGCAGCTATCGACTACGCCGGCGTGATGAGCAGGCCACGATGCCACTATTCATAGCGTAGTGGCGCTCACTCGACTTGGCTTCGACCGCCCCAAGACTTCCCGGGAGGCGCGAATAGGCTGGAGAAAACTCCCTCAACATAGCAGCCGCTCCTCGTAACTACCATTGTATTTTTACTGTGTTTATATATTTGCCATCGTAGTAGTCCGGACCTAGTAGCTTGGTTCAATATTTTTATCTTGGCTTCTGCCATTTACTTAAATTAGAAGTGCACAAGCGGAATCTGCAGCGGCGGAAGTTTCGGCGCACGACGCGTCTGTTGTCGCTCTAGATGGACCTTCAGGTGGCTCGAAGCCGAATCCTAATTCCTTCGGTGCTAGCTGGCTTAATTTAAGGACATTCCCTATCACGCATTTCCACATGACGTCACGAGCTCGTCAGTGTTGCCAACCTAGTTGAATTTATAACCTCAAAAAGTGTTCGGGAACAGCCCGCGTTGTTATGATTTGAAAAAAAATACTTTTTTGAGATTTTGGATACCTAAGAAAGCAAGTTTGTGCGTGATAATTGTTCACGAAACTCTGGGGTTTCGATCAATTTTGATAGTTGAAGATATGCTGCCCCAAATAATAGCTCAATAAAGAAGAAAATTTGGTGGAGTGTTCAAATCAATTTGGTCGGAAAAAAAAGAAATCGGTGGCTTTTTTGGAAAACCAGATTCCTGGAAGGAAAGAGCGTCTCAGGAAGTATCTCAAAGTGCCAAGAAATGCGACTCAAAGACATCTGGGAAGGAGAAAATATTCCAGTTTATAATCCTGCCGATAAGGTAAAAAGCTGACTAAATTGTTGGAAAACAGAATAATCGTGAAATGATTTCACAAATTATCTACTACTAAGCGCCCTTCTGATTTCAGAAAGTATGGCTGTGGCAAAAGCTGTGACCTATACTATGACCTCGAAATGGGAAAATCCAGCAACCAAGGAATTGACCAAAGTTCTAAGTTGACCACAATTTTATCTCGAATCCTGCTTATTAGAAGGAATTTCAGGATTTTTTAAGCAATGTGTCTTGACGCGATGAAGCCGTCAACTGGATATTCAAGTATGATTTTGTCATCAGAAGATATTCGGAGCCGATCCCATCTGGTCACATGTGCTTATATCACAGCGAATATTACAACTACGGTGAAGTAGAAAATGGAAATTATTGTCAGTTCAAACATCCAGGCTTGTTAAAGCAATGGAGAAAGCATGGCTAGAGATGTAGCTAGAGAGCTCAATGAACGTGAAAGTTGGGTTGGAGTGGTGGAATCTTTTTTTGAGGGAAAAATTAGAAATTCATGGTTTTTTTGAAACGCTGGGCTCGGGGAAGTAAGAAGCATTACAGAAAGTATCCCAAAGCGCCACGGAATGAGGAAGAGGAATGAAGGAATACACTTGAAAAAATATAGCAATAACGATTAGGATGGGTAACTAAATTGCTGTAATACAGTTATGATGTTTGCACAAAATTATCTGTTGCTAAGCCTCTCTAGTTTCAGGAAGTAACTGTGTCAAAAATTGGGGCCTTTGGCAATCTAAAAATGGGAAAATCTACGGACTGAGGAATTGCTTCGTCGACCACAATTTCGAACCTAGAATCCTGAATAGAACAATAAATGTTTATATTTTTAAAAAATGTATCTTAACACGATCAAGTTGTAGTTGAAAATTCAACATTGTTAAATCAGGTGTGAAATTTCTGTCAAGGAGGGGCTTTGGTGGCCGAAAAGCTGTTCGAGCTAAACTTCCATGTTTTGCCTCTGTCTATATTCCACAACCAAAGTGAAGACATTCTTGCACTTTTAAAACATAAAATCTAAACAAAAACTATTGTTTGTTTCTTTAATCCAGCAGTGAAAGCTGGGCCTCAAGTATTTGGTCGATTGGGAAGCACAAACCGAAGAGGTACATACCTAGCCCCTCACAAGGCGTATCACTCCAGCAATGCCGGGAATGTAAACCCCCAACATTCAGGTGAAGTTTGGTGGCAACGTCCATGCCCAATTTCGTCGGAAAATATGAAGGTAACCTAACATGTTTGGCTTGCTTTTTCACAAAAACCACACTTTTCCACAAGACTTATTTTCTAGGCGCATCCAGGCGCATTTGAACATGATACAAAAGTTTCAAAGTCAGACTCAAAAAGGTAGCGAAGGAAAAGATGAAGAGACTGGAACTCCATAAGCGCCCTGTATAGTTCGGTTGTCTTCCCAACATTATTTGGTTCAAATTTGGCGGGCAATTCTAGACACTTGGCAACACTGCTGTGACGTCAATGGAATTGCCTAATAGATAAAACCCGTAGGTGTTCCCGTCAGATCTTATGAGCTCCGAGTGAGTCTGCTTTGCCCACTGATGGCTTTGCCATTCATTTTTCGCTTATTTTTCAATACAAAAAAGATCTGTCAGTTGCAGTTCCAATGAAATGATTCTGCAAGCCGGAGAAAAGGCGTCTCACGTGAGGTATGGTATCAAAATAATCGCAAAATAAAAGATTTTCTCATATTTTCTCCTTGAAGTAATGGGGTTTGCATTTTATTCCACGTCAAAAATTTGATCCTGTTATCTGGTACCGAACCAAAATTTGATACCACCTTTGTGCACTCGGACATTGATACTTTCATTTATGAGGTTATACTATTACCTAGACAGAAACCAAGGGCCGACATGATTTTTTGATTAAACAGGGCGTTTATGGAATGTTCTTTTTTACAGAATCGCACTATGTGGTATCTATCTCTGTGAGTTGGCAGTCTACAAGATGTGTGGGGAAGTATTTATTTTATCTGAAATATGATTCTGATTCGGCAATTGCTCCTCGCAAGCTGCAACCTGCGCGATAATTTGTTAGTTTGAAGTTTTTGACATTGAAAGATCGAGATTTAGAGTTAACGTTTAGTGTGGTTACGATTTCTCTAAATGTTGAACTGGTTCTAAAACCTGTTTTGTTGGTTGGTGGCAAAGGTCGTAGGTTCAAAGTTGATTGGTTCAAATTTCACGAGCTATTCAAGAGTTGTTGTTTTTTTTTTTAAATCTGGAGATAGTGACACTTAAGTAGGTAAGTACAACTCAAAACTTCTTGATAATGATTTGTGCTCTGCAGCTACCTTGGCCCTTGGCTGTAATGGACCTCTTTCCGCCTCGGTTGTAATGTACTATATTTCCAGCGCAAATGTCGAATTTCACAGCCGCCCATTTCATTTCAATTTATCATACAAACATACAGACAGAGAATGGACGTTTATCTACTCCCGTATCGTACTGGCTACTGTTCACGAGTGTACTGGCGCTTGACTTTTATGACACGGCGAGGCATTGCTACCTCCAAAATTCTCAATTTCTTTCAAATATTTATCTTAAACAAAACAGATAAAATAGTATATTGCACTCGTTTCATAAGACGTTTTGTCGCACTCCTTCCTTAGAGACCCTACTCACTGCGTTCGTCGTGCCCCAAAAACAGTCGTGCGACAAACTTCGTCTTATCAAACTTGTATAATAATATACTATTATATTGTCTAGTTTGCAAAAGCCTCAAGTTATGACAGTCCTTTATTTTATTTTCATATTTATTTTGCAGCATTGTATTAAGTTTCAATCTCTTGTTGTTATAACATGATGTTTTGAGTGCCCCTGCTCAAGTATCAAAAATCACATCATATTATCTATCAATTATTGTTGCCATAAGGTGTACGACATCATTAATAATTTCCCTGAATAAAATCAGGAATGTAATACACGATGACGGAAATCTGTCCCACTGTCACGTTGTACAAAAATGATTAGGTACACATTTCACGGTGAAAGCTGCTGTCAGAGGGGGCGGCGGATGGCGGACACCCAGCAAAAACATTTACAACACCAATTTATTCATCACTTAACAATTTTCGACCCTTATCAGTTTGTTTTGCGAGCAATAACATGTCTAATGGAAGCCAGTCGAGTAGATGACTCTTTACGGAGAGAAACGACGATAAAAATAGCGCTGGCGTCGTATTGTGCCCATTTTACGCGACCGAGCTTTATATAGGATATACAAGGGAACCAAGGGATAATCTTATTATTCGGTCTTCACGGAAAATGCATTAGTGAATAAGGAAGGGACCTGCAAGTCACGTTTAGGAAATTTTGTTCCATGGAAAAATAATCGTAAATGCGCCTATAAATCTGGTTTAGTCGGCACAACTTTCAATATTTGAAGAGCTTCTCCTCCACTCTACCGCAAGTCAACATTTGTCATTTGGAGTATGCGCACACTTCAAGTGAAAAAAAATCTGTTGTTTCTAGTTTTATGATGGACATGAATAAATTACGAGTATTACGACGGGACGGGGTTTTTGTAGTGCATCTAAAATTTCAAAGAGGCTACCGTACAGTGACAGCCGTGATAATTGCCGACAATGACTTGCCATCCACTTATTGTTTATGGCACATGAACGAATCTCATAAATCTGTTTTATGAAGCATTGTGAACATGCCGACATACGCTTGCAATTGGTTTCCTTACATTGAGCATAAAATTAAAAAGACAACCAACCCAGGAGAAATTATGAAAACTAATAAAATGCTGTAAGTTACGTCAAGGACCAAAAAGGATAATAGACAGTGATAGTTAATAGGCCTAATTATAATTGTCCAGCTTTTTTTTATATTCCACTAGTCTCGAAATTGTGGATACTTTGTGCTATGTTATCTTGAGAAAACTTTTTTCGGATGCTTCTAAATTAATTACCCTCACGTAATTCCTACGCCACCGGTTGGATTCCTTCAAAATTTGGCAGGCGGATAGAACGGTAGATCGATCAAGATTGGTAGGCGGCTACCATCGCTGAAACACCCTGTATAGTCATAGTTTCACCCTGAAATGCACGTACCAGTCAATAATTACAGCAACAGACCAGTTAATAGTCATTAACTCAGAAACTATCTACACTAAATTCTAACCAAATTCGACAAAAAGCGGTACAACACGGAGAAAAATATTAAGCTATATTAGACACAATTGAGGTGTATTTAACAACAATCTGTAGGCGGATATAGGCCACCTTCAAGCGACTGTCCCTGTAACATTAGATTTGTGGATGGAAGGATGTTGTACAGGTTTCATTAAATTAGTGTTGCACCAAACATAGTTTTATTGGTATTTGAACCACAATCTTGTAGTTGTATCAGCAGTAAATCTTGTGTACATAACCACAAAAAACTAGATACTCTCATAATGGTGTATGAATGAATCACAAGCAGTTTGGGGATAAACCAAAATTGAGTCTATTTAGCCCAACTGCAACTTTATAGTTGATCCACCGTAAAGCTTTTGTACATAACAACCAAAAACTACTTACATTATCATGTTGCATAGTTGAGTTATGCAAGTAGTTCCTATCTGACATAGCTCCAATTTTGTTGTTGCATTTTACATTTCCAATTTAGGTGGAATAGCACTTGTGAGGGGTTAACGGGGTGCTAGGGCTAGGAGTCAGCAGCGGGTATGCAGTCTCGTATGAAACCACTTAATCGAAAAAAACTGCGTGCAATCTAAGTTCGGTCAATGACACACTCTCGCCACAACTTTTCTCCTTTTTTTGCGCAAAAATGCATAACATTCAGTTGGAATTTTGGTAAAATATGAGTAAAATAGGAAAAAACGGGAAAAATACCCTCGAAAAATCGGGTTTTTTGGTATTTTACTCGTATCTTCTCGAAATTTCAACTGAAGGTTGCAAAAATTTTTGCATAAAAAAAAGTTGTGGCTAGAGTGTGTCGTTGGCAGAGTTTAAATTGCAGGCACATTTTTTCATGAAGTGGTTTTATACGAGACGGCATGCACGCTGCCGGCCTCTAGTGCTAGCGGCCTGTTAAGGGGCCAGCAATAATATATTATTTTAGTCAATGTTAAAATCCATAAAAAACTCGTTATCAATCACATTGATTTTATTGATAAATCTGTATAAAAAAGACATTTCTTAACCATAAAGGTAGGTAGGTACATAGTAGCAGATACTTATCGTATTATTGACTATATATTGAACATTTTCACAATAATTACATAACACGTAGGTACAGTTGGGAGCGAAATGATTCATACGGCTCCTCTAGGAAGTCGGCTGGATTTCAGAAATGTTAGCTGTTTGGATTGTTCTTGAATGCCAGTTTTGATTAGAGATTGGTCGTAATCAAAACTGGCATTTAAGAACGATCCAAGCAGCTAACATTTCTGAAATACAGCCGACTTCCTAGCGGTGCGGTATGAATCATTTCGCTCCCAACTGTACATGCATACAATAAATCCATTCACACATCTCTTTCATAGTTTAGATTCCATGAGTTGAATTGACCAGAGTTGAATTCTGGTCAGTCGGTCCCACAATGATCACCATGGGTTGCAGGGTTTCTTTGAAACGCTGCAGTCTCTTTCTTCTCTTATCGATAGTTTCATGTAATGTGTCAATAGTCTAAGAACAAAACCAACATATTATTTAATTAGTTGTTCGCAGTTTTAAATAAATTTGACAAACAAGTTAGATAGAATAATGATGGGAGATTGGTGGACATGTGAGAGTGATTGTGAATGGTGAGTGATGGAAATCATATTATGTGCAACTGCCAACATAACCATAAACTGAAGAAATAATAATATATGCAGTAATCAAAGTTGATCAATATTACACGGGACAGTACTTACTTCTATGTGACAGCAAAACGCTTGCTGGATCTCCAATTTCGATGGTCTGTACTTCTCGCCGGCCTGTTTCGACTTCATCGGACATGGGGTAAGAAGAAGCGGCAAAAGAAAGAATGCCAAAACTTGTTGATGTTCTGAAACGTTCATTTAAAATTGTATATAGAGGGTGTTTCGTTGATGGTTAGGGAAATTTGAACTGCAGATAGACCGCATCAAAATAAGGAAACCTCTATGCTACATATTTTGCAAAATACGCTTAGCGTTTTGAGTGAAAGCTTTCCGAAAATTCTGGAAACTTTCGAGAACCACTCTAATTTTTCAGCTCATGATCAACCTAGGTATCAGCAGTAGTCATAAGTTTTTGCGCTAGGCAAGTGGATCTCAACTAAACGGCTTTGTTTTGCGTGATTTTTTCAGAAAATAATACTGGCTGTTGGTATACGGTAGCAATTTTTGAACAAATTTGTACCGTAGCCCCACTTGTGGGATAATTTTCTTTATCATTTCATTGTTCAACGATAAGAAAACCTTCAAATCTATTTGGTTCTCTATTAACAAATACATCTAAGATGTAACCTTCACCATTCAACCCATCATGCAACAGATTACTTACCTTCAAATGTTGGCACTAAGCATTCAAAGCCCCATTCTGATAACAGTTGCTCCACCGCACCGTGTCCATTTTGCTGCATCAATACAACACTTTCGAAACCAAACTGAACTTGCACAATCCTGCAAAGCAAAGAGATGGTGATGAGGATGTCGCGCACGTTATTTGTGATCGGAACTCGAAAAAACACAGTTTATGTTTGGGTTACTCAAAAGTTGTGTATAGAGTTACCACAAAGAAGTAGATTTCAACAACACAAAACCTAGAGTATTACATTTCGTGGTGCAGATATGAATATAACGGTGCGATGATCCAGCTACAAATTGTGGTTGCCATATAAATAACAGTCATGGAAAAATTATACATTGTTTCTAGTTCTTCCAAACAAACGAAGAGATGAATTTGAAGTAATGAGGTTTCAACTCAAAGAACATTATGATGGTTGAAATATTGTTGTGCTATCAACTAGTCGTCTATTAAGTTCAGCCCCAAGATTGCAGTTGATTGAGGAATAGTCACTCATTATTGCAACATAACGTATCAACACCAATCGTAATTTATTCTCAAGAACTTGGTCCTTTCCGGCTAGAAGTAAAATCTGATATGCCAATACCAATTCGGTTTAAAAAGATGCACAATTTTCCAACATTTGTAAAATGTTCAAATTTACAAAAATATTTTTCTCCGTGAACGAAATGATAAAATGGAGTTCTCCATCATTTTCTAGACGAGCGCAATTAGTTTTTGGACTTTTTCCTGGCCGAAACCATTCGGGACGTCTGTTCTCGCGGCTTTTGGCCAAAAAGTTTGGCGCTTTGTGCTAGACTCACTCCAGGTCGAGGCCACATTTCCTGCTGGGGATCGCGATGCGGGATTTTCAAATGCGAACGGTTTTGGTTTTTAAACAGTGATTAATTTTAAAACAGAACTTGCATATTCCATAAATTGAAAAAAAAATTGAACTTTGACTTGTGATAAGCTCCACAAAATATTCATTTTAGATGCAGATATGCTGCGAATCATAATTGCGTATATAGAAAAAAGATTGAAATAATTTTGGGGGAGGCGAACCAACGGTTTTCCAACTTCTCACCTGAAGAGACGTACAAAAAATGATGAAAATTTTTTGGAGCTGGTATATTCATTACTCTTATGTTGAAAATTATGCTAGGTCAACCGGTGGTCATTCGACCCCTTCTTTTTCTTTACATAGTCTCGTTATTTTGAAAGAGTGTAGTAAACTGGTTATGACAGTTAACAGTATCAACTACTGAGTGTTCTAAATTCTCTTTTACTATGCAGAGTGAGTCATCAATTGAAAAATTCCAACTTTTCTAAAAAAAAAACGTAAATAAGTCATTGGGACAAGTGTGTATGCCATATTCTATTCTACATCGGTTCAAATGATCGTTTTCAAGTCTTTTTCAAGAAAAAGTATTTCTTCAGGTTTATGACTCATTCTGAATAGAAAACGCATTCAGTGTTTGATATTTTTCACTTATAATTCTGCCTAAACCAGTTTATGAGACTCTATCGAAATAATGAGACTAGAAGAAGGCGAATGACCATCCTTTGACCCTTCATAACTTGAAATCGAAAAACGTCTTCATCACATTTTTGCGCGCTTCTTCATATATGAGATTACGTATATATACTTCAGTACCTACTGGTGAATATTATACTGATCATTTATTGTAATGTTGAGTTTGATATTGTGGTTCAATTGCTTGTTTCTAATTTCATCGTTCTCTTTCGTAATTTCGTATATATGTATCGTTAGCTGGTACTGAGAGGCATTAGCATTTCTGGCATTGGTTTCGCCGATATTATGATTCTGCTAATTCTGCCGAATAATCCCCAGTTATTAGTTATCAAGAGTAGGTGTCGCAACCACACTACGCTTGTTCAACACCCTCTCTGTTAGGAAATACACACGCTCTGTACGAGAGTACCTACACCTCTATTCCTACATACTACATCCACTCATTTATTGGCGGGAAAGTAAATAAGCAATCAACTCGTACAGTAGGCAGCGTGCTGTGCCCGTGATTGACATGTCTGATTGACAGCGCTGCTGTGGCGCCCTCTGGCCCTGTTTGGCCACGTAATGGCATCGCAAACACCGGCACATATGCACCCGTCCGTCAGCCGTACACCAGGACAAAAATACTATTTACCCAGGGCAAACATTGGACACACGGATCATCGGCAAATCTTCATACATAAAGTTCAAATATCTTCAAGAATCCACTTGTTCTGAATAAAAATCGAATAACGCGTGTGTCCGTCATAGGACAAAGTGGATTAAATAATTAAATATCCTTTTTTTACAACGTCCCTTAGAATTTTCTTTTCGAGGTGTTTCTTCAATGACTTCGGTACCAATAAATATATATGAAATGTCGAGGAATCAAATGTAGTAGGAAAATAATAAACAATAGGTGAATACTAAACGCTTGCATCGGGAAAACACTTTAGAGACTTGAACTTACATCACGATTTGTTTCTTATTCAACGTTTTTGTATTTGTTGGTGTTTTTTCAACATTACTATTGTCTAAAAGAATAAAGTGCTTTGCCTGGTGCTAAGGTAGGTGAATAATACCTAAGTCACGTAGATGACTGAAATAATAAATGCAACATTTTCTTGTGGTTAGAGGAATTCATCTAGGAGGCAATTGTAAAAAATAATAATTGCTCCCTGTTTAATTGCGTCCCATGGACCTCGTCATATTTCAAGACAAATAGTAAACCGTTACGGTACCTGCATTTCTCCTGCATACACACATTACACATACGCGACATCCACGACTGTCTCTCCTTTGGGCCCGTTAGATTTAGAATGCTAGAAGGAAGTGATATACGGCCGTTGGCACAGGACTTCCGTATAATGGGTGTTGGTTAACTGGGATGACGAAGAGCGGACCCACTTGCGTCCTGACAGGCAAGTGACGAAATTTCACTCTGCGAGACGTATGAGGGTCATTTAGTCCAGAGATGCTGATCTCGTTGGAACGATGACGGTCAGGGGTCACTGTCTATTGTCGCCGTGATGGCCTCTTCGTGACTTATGACCAACCGACATAAACCTACTCCTTATTACACCGGCGCAGCGCGATCCTGCTGAGAACTACTCTGATAATGCGGTCGGAAACAGCCGAAAGGTGACAAGTCCGGCATATGGCCTATTAATTACACCTTGGAGGGTCCTGCCTGGATGTTTACTGAGTTAGGTGCATCTAGACGAAGGATTCTCTGAGTTTTTACTAGAGCCGTGTGACACGCATTACATGCATTAACATTACAGAGACATGTACTCCACATATACTTTCATGTAAATCGTCTTGATTATGATTGATCTTCAAATTTCGTCTTACGCCAAGCGACAGACGACACTTTATTTTGAATAAGATTAATGGTACTGCGGAGATTTGAGAGATGATACGTGAAGGAACGAATACTATAATTTTCTATAGTCTGGTTAATAGATCTGTAGATGCGATGAATATGCATATAGAAAATATTAAAGAGTTTGTGAAAATGAAACATTATGAATGAGATTTTGACCTATTTGGTGGAGTTTTTCATTACATTTTTCATCACTTTTTACAATTAATAAAAAAAAGTATATTAAAACAAGAAATAAATCCACACGAGAACTTATAATAATTAAAAACTGAAAATTAAATGAATCATCTATTCCACCGTCAATTTGGCTCATTGTTCCCATGACACTTGCAGCATTACCACAATTTATTAAACATTTTACAATTAATTCAGTGAAAAGAAATTGAAGAGGAAATTGTACTTCTGCATGTAGGCACGGTCCTTTCAATTGCACACCCATAGGCAGTCCACTTAGAAGACAGGTAGGGGTATGTATGTCTTGTCTTCACTTTTCAGGCACAACACAATGATTACTTCCTCGATGCCTCCATTTTAAATCGAAACCAGTCAGATGGACCGAGGTAATTTCGGGGAAATGCTGTTTTTTCTGCTCTCAAGATTTTTTTGCCCGTCGGATCGTGCGCTGTTTTTGTCAGTGTTCAACAGGAAGGTAAGCAAGAGGCTCTTGGAGCTTATATAGGAGTGCTGAAAGTCTCCCAATTTGCCAAATTTGGGGCTCCGTCGACCGTCGGGTGAGTAGAACTACTGATTGTAATTCATACAATTTTTTTCAAGGAAACGGGAACGAAATATTGACAAATATTTGAAAAAATTCGTAATCAAAATTCTATTTAATACTTGTCAATGTTTCGTTCCTGTTTCGTTCGTTTCTTCACAAAATTTTCTTTACAAAAGTTCGTAATAAAAATTCTATCAAATAGAAAATAAATCGAAAACCGTTTCGAGATAACACGCCATTCTTGATGATATTTTTGGTGAAGGTATCCACACAAAAAATTCTCGGCTAAATATGGCCAAACGCAGTGGCGGACTGAGGGGGGTGTGGTGGGGACGGTCCGCCTCGGGCCTCGGAGCCTTAATCATCTGATGGGCCCCCCATTTCCCCTTGTTTGTAAAATATACGGCAAAAAAAGGGATAAAATCCAAACATTTCAATTTTTCCCTCACCTAATGATCATTTTTTTCGCATATTATTTAGGTGAGTAACATTGATTTTCTTATTTTTCCATTTCAAAGTTACCTTGGCAGGCCCCATAACAACACATTTGAGGGCCTACACACAGGCAATAAAGGTGTGTCTGTATCACGGAATCTCTAAAAATTATCTTCACTTTGGGCTTTAGGGGCCCGGCCCCGAATATCAGAATGCCAGAGGCCTCAAGCCTTTGAAATTCTGTATTTTATCATTTTTTTTGAAAGAGGGCAAAGACAAAACAACAAAATTTTCTTCTCTGCGCGCTGCAGGTAGTAGAAATTCATATTATTCCTAATTTTGTATACACGACAAGGTTGTAGCATCGAGTCAAAATTCAAAATTCAATTCAACATCCAAAGCTGGAACCGAAAACTTCTTGTTGGTACTGGTGGTCAGTGGCATAGCCAAGGGGGGCGAGGGTGGGCGAATGACCCCATTCCTCTACCTCCCAAGCGCCCACGGCACTTCATCCCACACTAAATCGATACAGAAGAAATTTCTGGCGAAAATTTTCAAGGAGAGCAAAATTTTTCTGAATAGCGAAGTTTGTTTATTAAGTAGTTTTGGTAAAAACGTCAAAAACTAAAATCGCAAAACGCATGAAATATACTGTTTATTATTAGCATTATTATTATAATTATGCCCAAAAAAATTCGCCTGTGGCGCTACCTCTCGCGCACTTGCGCTTTTCCTGACTACGCCACTGTGTGGCACATTTGACCCAAGGCTGGTCCATCTGACCGACTGATATCAAATGTTCAGGATAACGAGGCAAATCTTTGGATAAGATCAATGAACGGTTTCACTTTTGGTTTTATAGTCAAGTTGACGACTCATTTTTCTGTTTCTTAGGCTTTTGCTCTCGCTTTTGCTCAATCACGGCGCCGGGACAGGGCGAACCAAAGAGTCTGCCCCCTCCTTCATATTCTCAACTTTCACTCCTTAGGGGGGCTCCATCTCACAATTCCGCCTAGGGCCCCCAATTCCCTTAGTCCGCCACTTGCTAAACGTCCAGCAGTTTTGCACCGCTCAATTCGATACCTTGTAAAACTTGATTTGGCTTTTCTCATACTTCGCTAAACCTAGATCCGTGCGATAACCAATAGGCAGTGGCGGACTAAGGGGGGGGCGGTGGGGGCGGTCCGCCCCGGGCCTCGGGGCCTCAGTCATCTGATGGGGCCCCCAATTCCTTTTGTTTGCAAAAATACTGCAAAAAAATTGGGATAAAATCCAAAAATTTCAATTTTTTCCTCAATGGTCATTTTTTTCGCATATTACTCAGATGAGTAACATTGTTTTTCTTTTTTTTTTCTTCCATTTTTAAGTTACCTTGGCAGGCCCCATGACAACAGGTTTGGGGGCCTACACACAGGCAATAGAGGTGTGTCTGTATCACGGAATCTCTGAGAATCATTCTCACTTCAGGCTGCAGGGGCCCCGGCCCCGGATATCATAGTGCCAGGGGCCTCAAGCCTTTGAAATTTTGTATTTTATTATTTCTTTTCAGAAGAGGGGAAAGACAAAACAACAAAATTATCTTCTCTGCGCGCTACAGACTACGCCACTGTGTTTTTTAGTCAAGTTAACAACTGTTTTTTTTTTGTTTATTAGGCTTTTGCTCAATCACGGTGGGGCAGGGCGGGCCAAAAAGTCTGCCGACCCCCCTAATATTCTCAACTCTCACTCCTTAGGGGCCCCATCTCACAATTCCGCCCAGGGCCCCCGATTCCCTTAGTCCGCCACTGCCAATAGGTAGATTGGGCTATATCGACCAAAGTCACCGAAAGAAAGCTATCCAGTTTTGAAAGCCTACGAAAATTTCAATAACATCCGAACATAGGTATTTTGTTGACACCATTTTGAGACTAACTAAACCACCGTGATAATCCGTGTTGTTCAATATATCCTTACAGCTTTTTTATGGTTTTATTGTGGCTCCATTCACAATATGACTCTCGTTTCAGAAAAAAAAACCTTAATTACACACTTTGGCCCTATAAAATATGAAAAACCAACACCATTATCCGGACAATATGTTAGTTTCCCATGGCCGTAGCCGTAGAGTAATCGGCAGCTTGAATTTTACCAAATTTACGACCACCAAAAACAGCATGAAACAGATAACCAATAAAACGTATAGTCCCTCAGTAGGTATTTATTGCCTTTTTATCATATTTGTAACGTTTCTGGCTGTTATGAGCAGCCCATCATCTGAATAAATTTGAGATCGTTGTATATTCGTTCGCCGGCGTGTAGATTAAATATTAAGTGTAAGTATATGGAAAAGGCAACGTATAGGTAACAGTTTTATGTTCGTTTAACTTACAAAGTAAGTAAGTGCAGAACTAATCATCAACATGATCGTAAAATTCAGATCAGTTATTATAAACAACGCTATTATTTTTAATGAGTTTTCGCCTTTCGGCTTGGACATGACGGGCCCGGATCGTAGGTGATTTGCCGTTTTCAATTTCAGCAAAATGCCACTGCCAGTGCCGCGAATTTGAATCACATCAAAAATTAAGTTAACAACATCCAATAAATAAAAACATCGTAACTATTGAACCGTATAGGTCATAATGATACGATCTACGGTTGTTTTTTGAAAGGTGTGTAAAACTGACTCACATTTTTTATTGTACCGCTTTCGGGAAAAAAATTGTAGATTTATTCCTGGACACATTTTTGAAAAGCAATGAAGCATAATCAATAATATCTAGAAACGGTTTTGAGGTCATGATCGTATTTTGTTTTTTGAGGAAGTTATATTTTTTCTAAACGTGTGTATTTTTCAGTCCAATTCTCTCAGTATTCATGTTTGTTCATTGAAAATCAAGGTAAAAGGTATAATGCATTTTTTCGCTTCACAAATTTCCCTAGAGAGAAATCTGCGTCATTGACACCAGCCCATCTGGAGGTGTTTTTGAGCACTTTGAAGTACTTTGAACCTTCGCCGGAAGTGGGATGATAATCTGGGGCATTTCGCGGTACTGAAGTACACATTTAGGTACCGGGACAGCGCATCACAAATGAAATGCAGCCTATGTTGCTGGACATGTTCCACAGCTATTGTGTCAGCGTCATTTTGCTAGTTTCTGAGCCTAAAACCTTTTAAGTACTCGTCAAGTTTCTTATCACTTTTTAAAATCAATAATAAAATTTCTTGCATTTTGGCAACAAGGCAAACTTTTATTTTTATTGACAACAATAACAATAGTTTATTATTTTGTGAACGAATGATTAGAGGTGGTCGTTTGGTCTCGGAGGATCCTTTCTGCACTGCGACCTATAAGATCTTTTGTGCGTGCACGAATGACAGCCGCACATCTGTTTGGCATGCTCCGAATCAAGTCGTTGATTAATGTTGTAGGAGCAAATTCCACGTTTGCTCGATAGCCATCCTTAGCTCTCCAAAAAAATTTAATATGCTCCCTATGCTTCTAGAAGAAATCTCCTTCTTGAGCTTCGACCTGACGTGCTCGATGAGGTTCAAGTCAGGTGAGTTCGCCGGCCAACCCATTTTGTGAATGTTACTCTCCAGTGGCACTGCATTTACTATGCGAGCTCGGTGCGGACGAGCATTGTCGTCCTTGTATAGAAAATTAGGCCAACAATTAGACAAGGGGGAGTTAGCACAGATCTCTGTACCGCTCCGCATTCATTGATCCACCCTTCAAATCCAAAACCACCATCTCAGTACGCTTGTTTGCGGTAATCCCAGCCCACACCGTGACACCACTGTCACCAAATGCAACCTGGGGTTCGAACATCTCTTTCCTGTACTGTTCATTCACTTCCCCGGATGTTTCTGGTAGAAATTCCATTTGGAGGCCAGTAGTTACCTACGTTTTGATCATCGAAGTTTCTGGGTCAAAAATGGTCAGTTAGATTCAGATCAGATTAGATTCAGATTCTTTATTAGCTCCTCAATAATTATTACAGAGCATATAATTAAAATACATATTGCAGCCATGGGTTGCAAATGAGCATCGTCAATGTGAATTTCAATGTCAGTCTATTGTGAATGGACAAACGGACAAAGAATCAAAGATAAAATATCAGACTAGGTACCTCGGCATCAAGAAACTCGCTGATACAATCAAATGGTCTTTTGATAAGCAACCCCCTGACAGCTAGGGGTTGCTGCAGGTCTTCTTGCTATCAGATTGTTTTCAACGGATCAGGGAGTTTGTTCAACAAAATCAAGGAAACAATCCTTTTCTTTTTCGAGAGGAGGAGAATGCTTTCTACGCACACCCTGGCTTGTAGCACCGGGGTAGTGTAGGACTCGGCTAGCGTCTTCGCTAACCCCTACCCAGTATAATAAACTCCTCCTCACACCTGGTGATTATCCACCCTCTGGAACGGTTGAAGCGTTACTTCGGAAAGTGGTTGGCTAGAAGTTCTTCTCCATCAGGCATCCTTGACCTCAGCTGATCACATTTCCGACCTCTGGTCTCGTGGGATTAACCTCTAGACAACTGTCACCCGCCGGTTTCCAATACCTCTTGACACATTGTCCCACTCGGCTTTTCCACCCGATGAGCTGCTCCATATCGGAGACGAGACAGCCTAGGCCTGGCTGCCTGGTAATCGTGCTGTTTCTTGGCTTTCACCGCTCTCCATCGACCTTACCGGCATGGGTGTCCCTACCAGGAGTCAGGGCCTCCCGCCGGCATTGTTCTCAGGATCATCGCGGCTACTTGAACCCCTCCACCAACTACCAACTACAAGCACCGGGGAGGGGGAGCAAACTATCCTATGACTCCGCAGAAAAGCAAACGACAAGTTCCACGAGGAGGGGCAAATGTCATGAGACGCAGAATGCGCTTCCGGAGCCTCATCACCTCCCTAATCCCGCTGCAGTAACCCCACAAAAGAAGACCATGGCTCAAAGTTGAGTGGACATGAGTGGACATTTTCAATGGCATCGAATCAACTCTTTTCGGAGCTGCGACAGTACAAAATATGATGAAGACAGCCTGACAGAACATAATCAATATGTACTCGTCAAGTCAGATGCGCGATGTGCGTCAAGATAAAGTGCCAAAACTTTACAGACTGAACTTGGGGTATGCTACGTCCCCGAAACCTCACCAGTGGACTTCCGTCGCAGGCCCGGGGAGAGAATCTAATCAGGTTTGTTTTTGTGAAGTTTAGGTGTAAACCGTTCTCCCAACAATAGTCAATCATGCCAGATACAGCAGTAGCTGACCCAAGGCTCAAGTCTGCAGAATATCGAGAGTCCACAGCAACCGTGATGCCAACCGTGGTGTCATAGGCAAATAGCGTAAGAAGTGAGTCTTCTATGTTCAAATCATTTATGGAAATGAGAAAGAGAAGATGCCCCAAGATACTATCCTGGGGCACTCCTGCATTCAGATGTTTGTAATGAGACTCACCCCTAACGCTGCCCCGGCCCAACGACACGTACTGCAGAACTGCAGCCTGCCAGAAAGGTAACTCCGGAGCCACCTGATAGCTTGCCCCCTAACACCGCACTTGCCAATTTTCTGAAGCAGCCGCCCATGTGATATGACATCGAAAGCCTTAGTCAGGTCAAGAAACAAACAGGCTGTGTGCTCTCCACGCTCAAAACTGTCAAGGATGTAATTGTACAGCGATAAGATAGCATCAATAGTGTGCCAGCCTTTTCTAAAACCAAACTGCAGCTCAGAAATAGTATTTTATGTAACAAGTACGCAAAATGAATCTTTAGCGGCCGAGCTTGCTTAGTTACGAGGCGGAAGCCGAGTCCCTAAGGGCGGATGAGTCCGCTAAGGCATTTTGCGTACGTGTTGCATACAACGTTTTTTGGTATAAGCTCTCCAAACCCTCTTCAACTCCCTCAAGCAGTACCTATTAGCTGTTGTAGTTCAAGCAGGAATTCACATGAATTTTACGCATAATCACGCTGGCTGAACTGTTGTGTTTGTTATGGCAACCTAGACCCGAGCCGCTTCGGCTCTAAAATCAGAGGATTTGATTGGTTCTCGAAAATCCCTGGCCAATCAGTGATAGCGATTTTCGAGCTGAACTGGCTCGGTTCTGGTGACTCAAAAACGCTATCTGACTAGTTTTAAAATCGAATAAAAAAAAATTGATAACGCTCCAATAGATATTTCGGGAAAAACAAAGAAGATTGTCCTCGATTTTCTTCCAGCAAAGTCTAGCACGCAATACATATGAGCGAGAATATGATTTATTCATCAAATGGAGAAAAAAAAAAGTGTGAATATTGTGAATGAAAATGTTGAATGGCGTATTCCAATAAACAAATAATTCAGTCATCTAAAGTGTTGCCTAGTTACCTTTAAAGGACTAGTCCGCTAAAGACGTATTCTACGGACTCAAAACAATCTGCAAAATAACCATTTTGGAGAGCGTATACCAAAAAAAAAGTTATTGGTCCCAAAGTACTTTATTAAACGGGAGTAGAGTATAGAAAGCTCTTTCATAGATCTTCGAGAAAACCGACAAAAGAGCTATCGGCCTGTAATTGCGAATCTTGGATTTATCCCTCTTCTTAGGGACAGGAACCACCTTGGTAAGTTTTAACCGATCCGGAAAACGACCCTCAGAGAAAGAAATATTTATGAGTTCAACAAGCGGCTCGCAAAGATAATCCACAGTTATAGGTAGGAGTAAGGGTCCCTACTTACCTACACTACGAATACTATACGATATACTTCATTGTTTGAAAGAATGCGATGTGGTAGTTCTAGCTTATGTCTATAGGAATTACCTAGTGCCGGCAAAAAGAGCAAAAGGTTTTTTGTGCAATTTTTTCCTGCATTCATGACACATGTTGGTCTAATAATATAACAATAAATAGATAAATGATTCCAAAACAGTATTGGCACTTGAATGAGGCACATTTCAAGCTAATACTAGGAATGGAATGATTGGTGACGTTTAAATGCTTATAAAAAACTAATTATCCAACAAAAGATGATTTATCGCCAACAATCTGTACAACACAAACGCCAGCTGTAATGTATCATGAAGGTGATAATTTCACTAATGATTCGAGACATAATTTAGAGATCAATGACGAAACGTCGCCCATTAGCTGGCTTGAAACCACCGCAGGTGAGCGCAAAATGATGCCTTTTGAAGGCTCGATCTCCTCCTCACCGACGAGGAATTGCACTTTGACATTTTCTTCGTGTATATTTATCTTTCTAGCAAGCAATATCACGATCACGCCTGCTGCAGTCGAGGATGATGGCAAATCCACTCATAGATTTATTCTATACAAATTGGATTCATTTAGTAACGCGAAGTGAAAAGAAACATAGCGGCCCGACACCGGCGCGCAGGGCGTAATGCAGTGGCGCAGCCAAGGGGGGGGCTAGGGGGCTATAGCCCCCCCCTAGACAGTCTCGCTTTTTCACCGAAGCAATGAAAAATTTTGAAAATAAAAAAATATTGTGTTCGACTGTTATACCTTCTTCATCATTTCAAAAATGGATCATTAGTCTCTCTGTGTAAGAGTTCCACTGCGATTGGATTGCGCGTTTTTTTTTAAATTGGTGCGGAGAGAGAAACTCTTCCGGTTTGAGGACGGAGTTGAATTGGTAAGATAAGCGTTGCGGAATCAATCCCTGTGGGTTTATTTCTTGACAGAATCTCACCATTCAGGGTTTCTTTCGAAAGCTACAAGGAGGCACTTCAGTTTGAGCCCATTGGCATTTCCAAAATCCAAAAATCAATTATTCATCCAAAAATTGAAAAAATATTTTTAGATTTTGGAAATGCCAATGAGCTCAAACCAAACTGCATCCCTCTGTAGCTTTCGAGAGAGAACTAAATGGTAAGATTCTGTCAAGGAATGAACCCACAGGGATTATTCCACCTATCAGGCTATTTTGTAACTTCTCGTTCACTAACGACTCGTTAGCGAACGATTATCGTTCAGACTGCCAACTAACGACTCGTTAGCGAACGATTATCGTTCAGACTGCCACTATCGATAGATCTAACAAGAGCACGAAAAACCGTATTTCGTGAGCAGCTGCGTTCGGCCGTATCGTTTGTATGTGCCGAACGATCGTGTATGACGTTTGTAAGTGCGCGCAGCACAGCTGTCAGTTTGCAAGTGTCATGACATGACTACCATTTATAACTGTCATTTTCCCCGCAAACCCGGGGAATACTGAATTTAATACCTACTTCAATTTAAGGTAGGTAACATTGGTACCACAATAATTATACTCGAAAATAGGATGATCAAGGCCATTTTTCCGGGGGGGGGGGGGGGGGTTCGCCATTGGCGCAGCTCGCTTTGTTCGCGTTCGTTAGCCCCCCCCATGGCTAAATCCTGGCTGCGCCACTGGCGTAATGAATGTCATTTCGCGCTTGATTTGCGTAAATATTTAACAAGGCCATTAAAATATCTATTAGAGTTAATTAGAAACATCGAAGTTTCATGCATTTTTAATTTCTTAAAAGCGGAACAACCCAGTGAATTGTTAATGGACGCTTATTTTTAACCGGCTGCTGTTTGCGAGAGCAGGGGCGACGGCGTCGCCGACTCTGGTGCCACCGCCTCCGCCAGTGGTGTAGATTGATTTCCATCATCCAAACGTTGGAAGGGTGAAAATTACTTGAAAGTGCACTTAAAAATAAAACACTATGCTATGTCACTTTTACGCACAAAGTTATCTAAAGACTGGAGTGATAAGTGTATTCAAAATGAAGTTGATTTTTTTTGGCCAAAGTTGCCAATGTTGGGTTATTAAAAACTGGAATCTTTATAGTCAACTCATTTATTCACTGCCTTTTCAGGTACAAATTGAAGAGAAAATTTTAATATGTAGAAGTTGAGTAGGTACCTACCTATACCATACCTACTTCCATCTTGAAAATCGTGCTGGACTACCTGGCACAGCACAGCAACAAAATTAACTATGCAGAGATTTCTAGGTTTACGTTTTGAATTACCTACACTGACTTTTATAACGTTAAAAAAAAGGAAAGACAAGGTGCCTTAACGGGGAACACGGGGAAGCCCGTTTCAAGACTTGCAGGCGTCCAGGCCTCGCTTTCAATAGGTATCTTCCTAGGAAATGCCCAAGGGTGCTGTAAAGATGCTCTTCCTTGAACTCCGATTACTTGAACTAAACTAGGATAGGACCACACATCAATATATATCAAGCTATATCCCATACACTTTCTATTTTCAGTAGAATGACTTTTTGGAGCCAAAATCAAGTGACAAGCTGGGGCGCTGGGAGAATACGGCCGATGGCCGCTGATAGTTTCGCTCCAAAACTTTGCAGGTGCCATTAGCCGTAGCTGTAGCCCGAGCCCCCCAACTTGTCACTTTATTTTTGATTCAAAAAGTCATTCTACTGAAAATAGAAAGTGTATGGGATATATTTTACTGATACAGAAACACCTCTATAGTTTGCGCTAGACAAATAATTTAAAAACAAAAGGAAATAGAGAATTCACTACTGGGGTTTGTTGCTTGGTAACACTCGGTTGTTGCGCCCTTGTTGTCGCCAATCCAGGATCAATTAGAGTTTCCACATTTTCGTTGTCTTTTTCTACCGTGACGTCATTCACAACGTTGGTTCATCGAGGTCATGGTATTGACACACGACGTTTCATTTCTGATCGATAACAACACTACCCAAAGAAGGAGAAAGGACTCTCAATAACCTATTTTGTAGGTGTAAAGCCTAGTCTACAATATAGTCTTTAGTTGCAAGTTGGAAGTCGCAAGGTGGGAGGTGAGGTTGGAATTGCAGTCGCTAGTTGCAGTTATAGTTGGTTCTAGTCCAACTCTTGCGACTAGACACTTGCAACTTGCATAATTAAAGACTATATTGTAGACTAGGCTTCACCGTGTTTCTGGTTTCACTTCATTGTGTTTTATGCAGTGGAAAACCAAGTTTAAGTGTGTTCTCACCTTTTTACTGACAACTAGACGGTCCCAGTGTTGGTAAGGGCACGCCACATGCGGTGGTGGCTGAGCCTACGGATATTTAAATCAACTTCCACACATGAAAAATGCTTTGTTCGTTGAAAATGGCTTCGGTGGCTGCAGTGACTTTCCTCACTCATGATCAATGAGTGTTTTTAAAATTGCTGCTGCTATACTTCTCTGGCAAAATTCCGCCACGTTCTCAGAACGAAACGTCATTAAAGTCAAAACGACGGAGGATGACCTCGAAAAACCAATGTGTTTTCTATCTCCTAAAACTGGAAAGGTCAATTCAGGATGAGGCGGGCGTGGCCATTCAACGTTTAATTTTTTCCTATCAATGACAAAATATTCCCACTCAAGACAAAAGTAAAGCTTGTGTGTAGTGTTACTGAAAAAAAAAATGGGTAATGGGACATCTCTTGTTTCTATAAAGGTTGCATGAGTTCATGAGTACCAATTTCATTCAAAAACTGAAATCCTGCTTTTGATCCACTGCACTCAACCACTGAACTCTATTATTCTAATTAGGTGGGCAAGAATAACACTTACATTTGAACAATACAATAAGGTCGAAATTCGCCTACTTGCAATCAACGTCGGGGCCGCCAAGCTTGCGCCGTTGCCCGCTCGATCAGCTGGACTGTCAACAGTGTCAGAAAATCTAACCTGTTGCATCTGTGCCTGTTGCTTTGTGTTTGTTGTTTTGATTCGAGTGGTTAAGTGCATCAGTGTTTTTACCAGTGGTTTTCACCTGCGTCGCAGTGGTAGGTGCTCAAACATGCGAAACTGCATCGTGCCGTTTGGCGGCAATCCCGGTTCTATTCCCGGTTTACAATATTTCCGGTAAGTTATGTCATAATTTCAATAGTTCTAGCTGTTCAAAGCAGACAATTTTTAAACTGCATACCAGTGAGTAGTATAATTACTTCCATGCAAGTTTTTTTATTATTTAAATAGAGTTGCTGAAAGTCGTTGGGAGCCATGGTTGAATGCGATTGGGAGACAAGTCAAAGATCAACTATCAGCGGAAAAGCTCCATTTGTTCCAATCATTTTAAACCGGTTGATTTTTTGGTAAAGGAAAACATAAGTGTTGAAACCTAGTTCTAAGTTTCAATAGTAAAAGTTTTGCACAAGTTTTGTAATTCGGTAAACGTTCAAATTTCCCGCATTTTCAAACTGAACTGCGCAGGCTCGGTAGTCCCGTGCGCACAACCAATTTGTATCACATGAGAAATGCAGCATTGCTCTTCCAGTTAGAATAATAGAGATCAGTGCACTCAACACACTCATTTCTATGGCGCACAACTGGATCACTCAATGAACAGCGCGAAGTTTCGCTACCTGATGTCAAACAATAATGGGTTTGTCGAGGACTATGAACTATTTCGTAACCAAGATTCCTATCATCAGTTAGCTGGAATTGGCCAAAAGACATTGAAACTGGCTAGAACATAATGATCGTGGAAACAGGCAGCCGCAGTGTATACTCAATACTTAACAAATCCAAGCATCGATTCAAGAAAAAGTAGATGCATGATTTCAATATAAGCTGTCTGATTTATGCATCATTCGACTGGGCTGTATTTCTGGTCGCCATCGGCCGATCGCTTCAAAAGATGTTTCTTCAACTATTGAAACCGAGACATAACGGTCTAATTTCTTTGTGCTAAATTTGAAAAAACTATATAGCGCGAAAAAGAATTTCCTGAAAATAAACCCATGTACTTTACATCTGCGCCACTGGGCATCTACGCCGCCGCCGAGCTGCTGCTTTGTTTATTTGGAATGTGCCTGTGCGCTTCGCGGCGCGATTAGGACGAGCTGGAGCATTTGCATTTTGGTGCATTACGTGCCTGCATAATTTAGACGCTTATGGAATTGTCACGGGAACCAAGGCAGAAGTTAAGGCCCCCGAACGAGCAGGTCGTACACCAGACTGCATATCCCGCCCCCAGATGCCCCCGTGGCCCACCCTGTGCCGCCTGTTCGGAACAACAAAACGTCAGGCACCATGGGAGCACACAGAAAACTGCTACAACACAGCTAGAGAGAGCTCTTCGTCGTCGGCGAGCTCAAACTGGTGCATCAAACCGAACGAAATTGGATTGTTTTCGCGTAATTGGGATTTTAATGAACGCGAGCTTCCATAGATATAGAACACCAGACGCCTTGATGGAGTTCTTTTTCCATTGAGTTCCGGTGAAGTAATTTCTATCATACCAGGCTGGTAGCTTGAGTTGAACCAAATATAAGCTTCGTTATTGTTGTTCTAGAATAAAAGTTTGTACCTACTCAGAACCAAACGGTGCTGATAGGTGAATTGAAATTCTTTCTAGAAACAATCTTATCTTTTCTAGGATTGGTCGCTACAGGCCAGGATGAAAATGATGATATCACCCTATCGTCGGCAAATGAACCTCCTGCTTCAAGAGCAGGGATTTCAAGAGAAATGTCAAGTTTTTTTCCAGTTAATTTTCCTATCGGTCTGAGAGGCGGTCTCTGTTGGTTATAGCAAAGCTCATCTGAAAAGAAAGAGTGATTTATCAGGACAAAGCTCAAATGCTTTAGTAGCAAGCAATCTAATGGTGACTCGAAAACAGTGGCATTCGGGAATCATTGGATTATTCACTTTGCCATCAGGTGTAGGTAAGTAGGCCTGCTTGGTTTGTAAGTCAATCATATTGTTTTTATCGGGGCCTTTTAAAAGCTCGTGTTTTACACGGTGCTAAAGAAATCGAGACTTCCCTCGACAGTATACGAAAAATAAAAAATTGTTTCAAGAGCCCACCAAAAAATATAAAGAAATTCCTTGACTTGTATTTTCGAAACAGGCAGGGTCAAAGGGTGGTCCCTCAAACCTTTCTAGTTTCGTTGTTTCAAAAGATTTAGGCAATTTGTTGTTGACGGGGTCAAAAACTTAGAATATCAGATTTCTTCAAAAATGTATCCAAACCATTTGGATTGATTGGTTCCTCAACTGATGTAGAGCAGGTGATCACGCGGTTTTCCACCAAGTATCTGAATATTTTGGAAGTGGGCTTTTTAGAGAATTTGAATTTTCTCACTTCATAACTCATCCCGAATAGAGTATTATACTTTTATAAAAAAGTTCGTCAAACTTTTTCAATGAATAGTCCATGAAAAACGAAGGGACCCGTATTTTTTTATTTCCCTGAAATATCACCTGGTAGCTTGTAAATTGAATAATGAACCATGACTTGTCAAAACGCGGCTGAATTTGGCCCCCTCTGGCCTATCCCCACTACTGTGTGACGTAGGTATGGGGCGATTGCAGAATGAGGATAGTTATGAGTGAGACAGCGCCAGAAAGTCATGTCGGAAGTTGGCAATCTAAGCCAGGTTTGAAATGCTGACAGTGCTGTCTGGTGCTGACAGAAGTGTGACAGCAGAACCAAATTTGAAAAATGTCTTGGCGTGTGAAAGTGTGTTTTGTGCCCACGAACTTTTTGTGCCATTACGCGACAATCGCTTAGACAATGTACCAAATAAACTATTTGTTATGGTCAATCCGAACCAACCGGCAAAACCGAGAGTCTGGTTCAGCGTGGACAGAAAGTGATCGTCGATTCTCCGATGATAGGACTCTTTGTATGAGAAGATCACAGGAATAAGATGGTTCAAGGAATAAGAAGTGAAGATATCCTTGAAAACTCCATCCCTATGACATCTCCACCTAGACCGGCAGCATCAACCGTAACTCCTATACATTCACTGTCGGGAAAATTTGTAGTCTCAAAAATGTCTGCCAACAAGTGTATCCAGTTCAGTTTTGGAGCAAAAGTCAGAAGTATTGGTTTAAATGTTGATGGGCCAATGAAATCTATTCCAAGAACCTCTGCAAAAACTCACATGCGCACAAAACAACAAGCTGCTGAGTATGTTGGTTCACACCAAGGAGGGTTCACACAGTTTCTGATGACGGTTCACTCAGTCAAGGTCAACAGAGTGCATCGGACTATCTACCATCTGCAAGCTCTTCATCGTCGTCACTGCTCTTGAGCTCAGACTCCGAAGCCTCCGAAAGAAGAAACCAGTAGAGAAAGAAGCTCCTAATCTTTTGAATATCAATAAGCGACCAATGTATTACCTGGGATTACCTTCAGATGTGGTGGATTCTGGCGAGACCACCAAGTGCGTTGTAATGTATCCTGGTCGCGGCACCACTTCTGTAATGTATCCTGGTCACGGCACCACTCTGTAATGTATCCTGGTCACGGCACCACTCCTGGTCATGACATCATTTCTGTAGTGTATCCCTGTTTTCGATGTTTGGCAGTGATCGTCGTTGTTTCTTTCCTTCCCCACGTCGTTTACATTTTACCTACGTTGTGTTGAGTTCTTACTCGAGAT
Organism: Anaspis maculata; assembly: GCA_949128115.1. NCBI lineage: Eukaryota > Metazoa > Arthropoda > Insecta > Coleoptera > Scraptiidae > Anaspis > Anaspis maculata. The sequence goes on along the minus strand of OX421961.1, from coordinate 52,360,856 downwards.
GAGAATGTGTCGTTAGTGATGAGGTTTGATTCTTGAATGAAACGCGAATGAAATGCAAGCAAAATGAATGTTTATTGGAAATTAATGGCAAAGTTTTTGAATGAATTTGTTCCTTTTCTTAAAACACCTCACCACAATAAATTGACAGTGATTAAATGACAAACATGAATGAAGAACAACAAAATCAGATTAACAAAACAAAACAAGAAATCATGAAACATGTCTAACTGTCAATTTGACCGCAAAGGAAAAGTGACGTATTCGCTGACAGGCACACATGGGAAGAACACGTCAAAGAAACCCATGCGTATTGCCTGGTTGGTTGCTGAAAAATCCCTTCCAAATGATCTGAACAAAAATTAAGTGTGAATGAGTCACGATGAAATGACAGAGAAGTCACTCCAGTAATGCATTGATCAAGTCAGCGTGAATCGGTGCTTGAACCTCTTTGAAAGATTGTTTCGTTTACAAGTTATTAACGTAACAACAAAAGGAAACTTCATGCCCAGCAATTAATGTTACAATTTACAAACAAAAGAAGTCAAACTGATAGAAAAGTAAACAATAAAGAAACGATCAGTAAACAAGTAAATAAATCAGCCAGAATCAAATGATTAGTAAACAAGTGAATAAATCAGCAAGAAACAAATGATCAGTAAACGAGTGAATAAATAAGCAAGAAACTAATGATAAGTAATGGTGTAGGTAAATGAACAAGAAACAAACAAGAGATAAACAGGTAGATAAATGGACAACAAACAGGTGAGAGATAAATAAATAGAGAAGTTGAAGTTGGTCATACTCTTTTGTAAGCAATTGGAAGGAAGAAGTATCTGTAACGCATTCGCCTGAAATTCCCCAGCAGTTACCCATCACAAACCCCACAGATACATACATACAGAACAGAAAAAGAATTAGTAAACAATAACCATGCAAGGGAATCGACTCGAGCCAACCTGTGGCCCTCTCGTCGTCGTTCAAGTTGGAACTGAAACCCCAACGTGAATCGAAGAGGTAAATTTGGAGTCAGATGTACTTAAGTGATATCCTGATGGGATGGACAAGGACCTCTCAAGAAGCCTATGTTCGATGAGGCCCCACGTGAGATCAACCCACTCAGGTGCTTGCCGGTGAAAGTGTCGACAAGGCCGCCCAAGGTACTGATCAGAGCGGGTAAAAGCAAAAGAAGTGAGATCAAATAGGAAAACACTTCTGCAAAATTGAGTGTGTCTACATTCGTTCCCGAAGGTAAACACTTATTTTCGTTGAATGCGAGATAAGTGACATTTAGAGTTGAGCTTGTGAATGGACATTGTCGGTATTATCGAGAAACGATAATTGCAACCACAATCATTGAGTACTCACACCACTTTCATACTCCATTCGAACTCCAACATTCAACGTACGCATTCTTGGTGAAGAGATTCCGTGATACTACCGAATATGTTTATAAATGAATATGCCCGTCAAATCAGGGCAGTAAAAAGAAACAAACCCGAAGTCTGAAGCAGCGGCGAAAGGATGGGAAACTAAAGTAGCGATTCCCCAAAAACAACATTCCACAAACGCTCCGTTACACTAGGCAAACCAATAGCCGACAGGATTTCTTTCAAATAACAGAGTATCTACAGAATGCCATCCTTTACAGAATTGCATCATAAGTAGGAACAGCAAGGGATCACGTTAAACAATATGAAAAAGAGATAACATAATTCCCCTCCCAAATAATAAAATGTTAGTAGACTCAACGAGGCAGATTCATACAAGCAGGTGGACCCTCCCCCAGACACGGAGAAGCGTGCAAGTCCCTTTTCCTTCCTTTACTTTCATGTATAACCCAACGATGAACAATAAAATGTGAATGAATCATAAAAAGTACGGTTCTCTACGACGGATCAAAGGGTGGTTCTTCGAACCCTTTAATTTTTGTTAATTCAAAAGACTTTCGCTAACTATTTATGCAATAATTATAAACAAACACTATCAACTACTGGGTGTGTAGTACGTTTCAATTTACTGCACAGAGTGATTCATGAAGTAAATAATCCATTTTCTCCAGAAAAGTCATTCCAAAAAAATCCCCTGGTACAAAACCGGCGTGTGACTTTCTGCTCCACATCCATTAAGGGACCAACCAAATGCTTCATGCAAAGGCATTTTTTTGAAGAAATATAATTTCCAGGATCTGCAACTCACCCTGTATAGAATACAGAAATTGAATAGATATCCTGTGGTTATCTGTGGTGTTATCAGAACAAAGTGTAGGGGCCAACTAAAATGGCTTTGGCAATGACAACATCATGTATAGGTATCAAATATTTTAAAATTTCAATTTTTGAAAAATAGAAATTTCTTTCAGAAAATTTCCTTTTTTGTTATTTTTTGTTTTTTTTGCATACAGGTTTAGTTGAGGGTTAATGACAGAAAAGTATGTCTATGTCTCTTTCGATTTACCGGTAGTCCGCAGTCTGTCTTTGTGATGAAAGTGACAGTCTTTAACAAATACAGATTAATCCCCCCGCTATAGCATGATAGCTAGTTGAGCGGATCCACAATGGCCTCGTGGAAAGGGAGCTGGTGCCTCAAAACTGACGTCATAAGGTACATGATTTTAACCCTGTAGGTCTAATGTGCGTTGTGATAAGGTTGTTGAAAACTTTTTTGTCTTACATGTCAGACTGGGGGCTTTAGGCTGGTATAGGCTTGTCAATTTTCGAAAAATGGTCAAAATTTACGTCATAAGGTACATGAATGGAACCAATGAGATCTTGTGTGGGAACATCCCCTTAATCAAAAATCGGGTCGTGAGATAAAATTTTTGAGGGGCTCTCGGCCCATAAGATAGGTTTGAAATTTTCAAAAAGGGCCAAAATTTACCTCCTCCTGGGGACTTCTCCTTTCACATAATTTCAAAAATGAAAATCGATTCTTACATGATTTTTACGTAGGTTTCGAATCTGTCCACAAAAATGTTTAATGGTACATAGCTTACAGGGCGCAACATCGAAAAATTCTTCTCAAATCTTACACCCTATATTTTAACATGAGAATCTATTCCGTCTCTCATCCTGATCACAAATAAAGGGTGTCAAATTAAGAGTGTCCTGTTTTCATTTCTCAATTACAAAAAAGTTACACAACGGGTTCTCATTTTCTTTTCTTTATATGAAAGAGCTGAGTTTCAGCTCCCTCACGACATATTTTGAAAGTTCATACTTAGAAATTACATCAATTGAATGGCCTCCATTGCGCTCGATGCATATTTGCGCTCGGTATAATGGGGAAACCATCGTTTGTCGACACATGTCCACCGAAATCCTGGGAATTACTTTTCGGATATTATTTTTTATTTTTGAGGTCATCGAGATTCTGAGGTCTATGTTGGGAAGCCTCTGATTTCACGTAGCCCCACAAAAAGAAGTTCAGTGGTGGGAGATTCGGGGAACGCGCAGGCCAGGAATGATCTTCCCGCTGGCGCTGAGACAAAAAACGCCCCGGAAACATCAGTCCAAAGAAATTTAAATTTACGGATGTCATTTTCAGCTAGTGACTTCCTTTTTTCGTCATGAGAAAGCTGAAACTTTGCTCTTTCATTTGAAAACAAGAAAATGGGAACCTGATTTGCAACTTTTTTGTAATAAACAAATGAAAACGGGACACTCACTCTTAATTTGACACCCTTTATATAGGTCATACTTAGTGGGTTTATACTGTGAAAAGATTAATAAATTTTGGTCCTGTTTTGATAATTTCAAACTTGTCTTATGGACCAAAATCCCCCAAAAGCTTTGCCTTACGACCAGATTTTCGGGGCTGTTCCCACACAAAATCCCGTTGGTTTCATTCATGTATCTTATGACGTAAATTTTTGGGCATTTTTTCGAAAATTGACAAGCTCGTACCAGCCTAAAGCCCCCGGTCTGGCATGTAAGACAAAGCAATTTTCAACAACCTTATCAACGCACATTAGATCTATAGGTTTAAAATCATGTACTTCATGACGTAAGTTTTGAGGCACCAGCTCCCTGTCCATCGGGGGTGGAGGATGACGATGCGCTGGTAGATCAGCTGATAGCAAATTAGGTTTTCAAAATCGAAACCTAAACCGTAGCAAATAAGGCATCAGGTGACGTCACGGCAATCGCGACATGGGTTAGATGACATCATCAATTTCTCAGGTCCTCGTCGAGGGCAGCAGGCGGTGGACAACGACAACAACACATAGACCACCACGTAGGATTCCGGTCTCTTATATAGGGGAGGAGGACGTCCGTGTGCCATCGTGTTCCTTCTTTGCCGGATCCCGAACTGCTCCTTCAAGCCGCCTGCCTGCCACCGGTGGAACGATTAATGATTGTGCTGCTCCTCGGAGCACGCGACCTACCTCAACCTTAAGATAAATGCGTATTTGATAGCAGCATCGCGTCATGACTTGGACTTCTCTGCGTGGAGTTATGAAGTCGTTTCTAGGCGGCGGGCAGGAACTCGTGACAGACGCCGGCGCCCATTAATATCATATAAATTATATACGGCCGCCCCGGGCCTCCACCCTCCGCCTTCTTCTTTATATCCGTAAGATGCGGCGCTCGTCCTCAGCAATAGCCAGCCAGTCGATGGAGTAGTGGCCAGAAAAAGAAGGTAAGTCTAACTTTTCTACCAGGAAGCTGAGGTTAATTATGACGTCGGTGGACTGGATATCCCATAGATCCCTAGTCCTGCTACATCTCCAAAGCATAATGGCATGGCTGTTTACTATGACGCTTCCTCACCACCACGTGTCGTCTCATCCACCTGAAGGATCCCAAGGACATGACAGCTTGACAACTCCAAAACAATCATCAAACCCATCAGAAGAAATCACACGTCGTCTTTGATGGTTATGATGATGATGATGATGGCACACATACCTATACATACACACAGAGCACGCGGGTGATGACGCCGCCACGAGCGATATCGACCCCGCTAAGGCATTTATCACTTTTCTCGCTGATTTATCGCTTTCGCCGCTAATTGCTTTTTGATTTATAAACAATTGTTGCCTGGCTATAAATCGAGCGAAAAGCCTCATAATTAATTTTTTGTGCATGTGCGAACGGGCGCGTAAAGATACCTATAGCAGCAAGCACCTATAGTATAATCGAAAAAACAATAACATCAAAACTCTCCGACGTAACATCGGAAAATTTGTCAGGCGATTTGTCAACCCATTCATACGTTGTACGTAGCCCCACGGGGTCATTCGCCAAAAAAAGTGTTATGTTCCGCGTCCAGGTGATACAGCCGCCAGCTCACCATCACCAGACTTTTAATGGTACTTTCTTCGGGAGCAATCAATCACGCGATCAGATACGATGTAGCACTGTGCTTATGTAAGATTACATTTGCATTTTATCTCAAGATACACACAATAGATATGTTACCGTTAAGACTCGAAACGGTTAAAAAACAATAATGTTTGATTTGAAGATACGAGGACACCGTTCACACGTAATTTGTTACTGTCAATGTGACTCGAAACGCAGCGATTACCAAATTTCCCATGAACAATCACCAAAAGGTTGTGTATGAGATCAAGGTTTTTTTTAAGCTGGACATCATTTTCTGTGGCTATATAAGTATAGAAAGGATAATGATCACAATCGTGCACGATTCTGTACCTGTTTTATTTTATACCATCTTTCATCATTTTTAGTCAGCTTTAGGTACTTACTCCTACTTTTTTGTAAAGGAATGAGGTCCTCAAAATCCCCTGATTTTATTCTTATTAACCAAGTCTCAAGTCTTACCTGTATATCGCAAGAGCTAAGCGTCTGATTCGGGGGGTGGCAACTGATTGCTAGAGATACTGGCCTGGTTTTAAAAGTTCCTCTTTAATCCGTAAGCGATTAATTTAGTGTATGAAGACGCCAATATAAAGTATAGTACATTCAATCCTAGTGTGATTCTTGTTGGCTGAGAGTCCGCCCTGCGACGCCCTCGAAAAGAAGAAATTCGGGAAATCATAGCTTGCTGGAATCAAATATGGTTGAACTAAGTAGGGATAGTTTTTTAGTAAAATAGTTCAATGTAAAGGAGTATTATAGAGTATTATACCAGTCGATTTCGGATTGCAGCCAGCTACGGAAAACCGTAGGTATTCCTTATTGTTACGGATTTCGCGTTTGGGTTCTTTTATAATTATTGAGACTATCGTTTGAACACGCACTGTGTATTACTGTGTATTACTCAATTATTATCTGCGCTGAGATAAATCGCTTTGAATAACTTCGGCTTTCTATCCGCTCGTTGTCGCTTTGAAATGAAAACTGCTATGTCAGTCGACCCATCGGTGCTTATATAAGTACCTCCGACTGTTATTCTGGAAGTTTCCACCGGTTCTCTGGCAAATTCCACATTGAGCCGCGGCATGTGGCTTCGGACGACTCTCGAACAGTCCAGCACTTCCGCGTGTATTTCCGACATACACTGGAGCGTGTCGGAAAGTCATCCTCAGTGTCATCCTATAGATAGCATCGAAGAAAAAAAATTCCATTCTCCGGCGTGCCAAATTATAAATCGCAGGGGAGGCGAATATCTCGGCCAAAAAGAACATGCGCACAGTGGGACGAATGGCTACATTGACTGGACAAAAGTATTCCGATCCAATTTCCAAATTCAGAGCGGGTTCGAATCCCAGGTTCGGCAATTTATTTTTTTTAAGTTTTATTCAAGGAACTCGCCGAGTGTTATACCTTTTTTTTTCAAGTAGTTTTTATAAGCTACAATACCACAAAGTTTCCTTTCATTATGATCAGTTTTGTGGAAAATATGCCGTATTTAGTTTTCAACACACCAGCTCAAAGAAAATTACCAAAAAGCCTTTGTCGCAAGCCGTCGCAAAAAGTACTGGAAGAAGATCATAATAGAAGGATGGTGGATCATCCTGGAGGTATTTTCATAATGACCCACCATGACCCGCTCTTGAAAACCGTGCTCAAAGTTCCGCATCTATAGGGTTTTTCTGCGGTCATACCAATCTGAGTTGATATACCTACCTAGAGTTGATAAAGTACGAAACACGGCACGGTACCTGAGAAAACAACTATATAACAAAAAGTGTAAGGTACCTATCCCGTACTTTATCAACTCTAGGTAAGTATATCAACACAGAATAATATGACCGCAGAAAAACCCTATAGATGCGGAACTTTGAGCACGGTTTTCAAGAGCGGGTCATAGTGAGTCATTATGAAAATACCTTCAGGATGATCCACCATCCTTCTGATATGATCTTCTTATAGTACTTTTTGCGACGGCTTGCGACAAAGGCTTTCTGGTAATTTTCTTTGAGCTGTTGTATTGAAAACTAAATACGTCATATTTTCCACAAAACTGATCATAATGGAATGAAACTTTGTGGTATTGTAGCTTATAAAAACTAATTTGAAAAAAAGGTATAACACTTGGCAAGTTCCTTGAATAAAACTTCGAAAAAAAAAGTTGCCGAAGCCGGGATTCGAACCCGTTCTGAATTTGAAAATTGGATCGGAATACTTTTGTCCAGTCAATGTAGCCATTCGTCCCACTGTGATGCGTGTCAATGTTTTCCTCGTGGTGTCGCGAATGGCAGTGCGATACGCTATTAGGAATATCGGCAGATGACGATCCCAGTCTCGTTGATGCTCCTCGACGACCTTTGACAGGTGCTGCTCCATTGTTCTGTTGAACTGTTCAATCATTCCATCAGATCGTGGGTGTGAAGAGGCGTCGTCCTGGTCTTCTGTATCCCGAGTAGAGTACATATACCTTGGAATACGTTGGATCCAAAATTTCGTCCCTGGTCTGAGTGTAACTCCAAAGATACTCCGAAACGGCTGATCAGATTGTCCACCAGCACACTCGCCACTGTAGAAGCCTTGGGTAGGGCTTACACTTCCGGCCACTTGCTGGGGTAGTCCATGGCAACCAGGATGTATTTGTTGCCATCTTCCGTTGTGGGGAACAGGTCAGCCACATCTACCACGATGCGTTCAAAAGGTGCTCCAACATTGTAAGTCTTCAGCTCCCCTCGGCTGCGAGTTCTTGGTCCTATGCTGGGTCACACTAGCCTCGCAGTGGCGACACCATGTTTCCACGTCGTCCCGGCAGTTCACCCAGTAGAACCGATCGCGCACCTTGGCCAACGTCTTGTTCACTCCAAGGTGCCCCCCAGTGACGCCATCGTTCATCTCCTTCAGGACCTCTTTCACTCTATTCTTGGGAACCACCAATTGAACCATTTTCTTCTTCACATCAGGACTCTCCCAGACTCACTTCAGCAGCCCTCTATCCTCAGAGAATTCCATTGAGCCCAAAAAACCTTCTATTCGGGCCCTTTACCAGAGATCTCGGCTCACTCTGGTCTGTCCTGGCCAAGTTCCTTTCTTTCAGCAAGTGTACCGATGGTTGGGTCCTCGCGCTGCTTCCTCTTGAGCTCATCCGTAGTCCAATTTCTTGGGGTTTCAACGACGATTGCCTCGACTTTGACGCTTCCATTCTGTTTGTCTACCCTCTTGCAGTGTGCTCACAGTCCTCGTTGCATGGTCTTCGAGGAAGAGCATCCGCGTTGCCATGACTTCTTCCAGGACGATGTTGGATTTTGTTGGAAGTCATATTGTTGCAGTTTCTCCATCCACCGTGCCAACTCTCCCACTGATTCTTAAACTGTAGTAGCCATTTCAGCCCTGCGTGGTCAGTCCTCGCTAAAAATTTTTAGCCATAGAGGTACTGGTGAAAGTGATCGACAGCTTTCACTATGGCCCCTACGCGTCACGCAGTAGTTTCTCAAGGGTTTGGATAACACGTTGCTGTAGTACTCCACTACTCGCTCCTGGCCCTGTTGGTGTTGGACAACACTGCTCCACTGCCGCTGTTGCGGGCATCAGTGTCTAAGACGTACTGACCTTGTGGAAGAGGGTGTGTCAGGATAGGGCTCGAGCACAATGCAACCTTTTGGAGTCTTGAATGAGTTTTCACATTCCTAAGTGCAATGCAGATGCAGTTCCCAGACTAGTGATGTAAAGTGTAATATTTTTGCAATGCCATTAAGTATAGAGTATGGAATACCTCATAGTTACCAAAAGATATCTTACAAGTTACCTACAATTCTTAGGGCCGCTATTTCCATCTCCCAATAAAGTTCTGAACAGGCAATTTGGTAAATAAACGCTGCGCAAAACGTACAGCGCTACGTTTATCAGTTAAATAGCCTATCCGAGACTTCATGAGGAAGGTGAGAATACTGACCCTTACTCTTACAATTAATTTTAACAAATAACGAATAAATTATTAACAATGAGATGGGTTCGCCCCGCCCGCTTTGGCCCTAAGAGGCACAGTTATTTGCGTGTTTTGTGTTTTCTTACTCTTACTGTTATAATTTTTTGTGCAGTATTGCTATCGTATACTCACAAGTAATGGCGGTACACGCATAAAAAGGTAATCTTGAGTTAAGACAAAGCGTTTAATGTCAAGTATATGTAAAGTTTGTATATACGCAAAGCGATGATATTCTCACTCTAAGAGTTTTATTTTCTCCAAAAGAAGACTGTCATAGTATCAGCTGAAAGCTGGATCACGTTGAATTAAAATATAATACTTATTAAACGGAGTATTTCCAGTGTTTCACAGAAAGTATACTATAGTCTTGCAATTAGATTAGATAAGTCTTGCAACAATACAGCAAGTAATTTTGTTATGAGAACAATCGGATTGACTACCGCATATTAGCCTGTTGGTAGAAGAAAATTATTCTTGAGATAAAATTATAACTAAATTGGACTAATTGGCGAGTTTCAAGATCGAATACGCCATCTGACGGCCAACGTGTAAACGACGTTTGTGCACGGAACAACCGCAGATTTGTGTGGGTTCTTATGAGCGTTGCGGTGTTTGGTGACTTTAATTGATTCCATCTGACTTAACGCGGCGTTGATTTTTTCCAACAAAGTACGTGAGCAACGCAGGTTTCATTATCTTGAATATACTAGGTGTCGTGGGTTGCAAAAGCATTGCATTTTTAAATAAGAGTGGCAAGTGTACGACGACTGGCAAGCAAAAGTGGCATCAGAATGGGAGGTGGTAAGATTTGTGATGTTGTCATAGTGACAAAAAGTGGCGGAGAATTTGTTGCGTTTCCGAGTGCGAGTCGCGCTGTGGAAACCGGAAAAAGGAAGAGTTACATTTTCACCGTTTCCCGTCGAAAGCGAAAGACGCAAGTTGGGTAGTCAAAATGACAAACAAACTCGGCACTGTGGAAAATATGACTACGAGAAAAGCCTGGGAAGTGTCGCTGAAAATGGGAGCTTTATATGGCTGCATCGAAGAAGCACAGCTGCGATATTTTTGCATGTCGCGGACTGGCCTGCTTTGCAAGTGCATTTGAACGTTCCAATTTTACAGGAACTGCTACTACCATTTTTTTTAATTACATTTCCAGTTACCTAGTGAGGAGATTCATACAATGCACTTGTTTGTAAACACAATTCAAATATGTCTATGTTTAAACATATTGATGCTTGATTCGGTTCGCTTTCGACCACACAACACAAGAAATTGTGACTTCAGAATTTCTTCTCCCATCACGATACTTCGAGAATCCGTTAAGTCCATCAAGTGATTCAAAACCTCCATAACACTCAATTGCGCTTCTGCCATTTTTGAGTTCCACCGCAATACCAATTAACTGCACGTTCCACGTCTGGAGGACATTAAAAACCGCTTACTACTGATGAGATTTTTGAACGCGCGGGCAACAATCCGTGCTCTATCCGACATGTTTGTTTACATGCGAAGCGCATCAGCAGCGCCACCATCAGCGTCACCATCGGTAATGTTACTGGCCAATACTGCTCCTGGTTCACTCAAAAAAATGTTGATCATGATATTGATTAACAGTGATTATTGAATATGAATTCGTTGCGACAATGATAAAGATTATTGTGGTAATGAACTTTCTGTACTTGTTTGATAGCTCTGTTTATTGTCATAATAACTGAGCATTTATTGTGAGAAAGAAATGGCCTATATTGACTAGTGACAGAAAATTCGTCAGGACAACGATTCGTTTCGTATATGTCATGAACATATTCATTCTCGCAATGAATGCATTTTCCTTGAATCCAGGCAAGTCAAACAATGACTTATTTTGTTGTTGTAACGAACGTGTTTATTATCATAGTAATACGTTTATTGAAATAATGAACAAAATTATTCAATATAATCAAAATACTTTACTTCAACTTGATGAACAGTGATTATTATGCTAGCGAATGAATTTATCAATCAATAAATGCGTTCATAGCAATAGTTGAATAGGATTGTAGTAGCAGGAACAGCGGTAGCTAGAACAATTAACGCGTTCGTTGATATAACGAAGGATTACTTCGGATCGTCAGCGGGTACAATGCAGTTGCGCAATCTGTGTCAATTTCTTCCTTTTTGATTTCGACTTCACGGAGAGAACAACGCAACAACGTCATCGAGCTGTGGAAGAAGGTAAGGTTGAGTATTTTATGAGGGAGTAATCACTATTTGAAGCCTTTTTTACAGTTTCTTTGCAAATTGTATTGTTGAATAAAAATTATTCATAATTATTGAATAAGTGTAATGTAAGGGTTTGAAAACGAAATGTTTTTTATGCTAGAAAAAATTATATTGTTCAAAAGTTTCATTTTCACAACAACCACAACAACAACAAGAGCAAGACGAATCCGTAAACCGTGATGCCCAGTCAATCAACTTAACGGACATCTCTTATTCCCACCCCAACACCCATTTGGAGAAAAATTTGGCTGTGAATGACAAGTCAATTCAGTTGCAAGATTTACTGAAGTCGTGGATCAAGAAAATGTTGCGAAACATTCAATAGGTATGAAACATGGATATTTGTTAATACACCAGAATTTTTTTTATCCATGTTGTCTTTGTTCATTTTATGTAGCTCAGAAGGTTTTCATACCACTGCTAAAAGTGATCAACCGGCACCATGTTGAACGGCTCCCATCACTTCGAGATGGGCACTCAAATTACGTTCGAACATAACCTTGAGAACTGAAGGGACACGATAGGCCTACCATTGGCAAATCAAGATGCAGAAAACAAAAACAGGGCTTTGGATAGCTCTGCACTCAGTAATCCTTCCTCGCCACCTGGTTCATCGCTTTCGAATATTTCGCGAGAGAATACACCTCCAAGGCCTACCTACACCTTCACGTTTTATGCCTCACCGAAGATCATCTACCTACTCCAGATGAGTACATTCCGCTGGCGAACATTTTGAATGAAAGTCCTAAAGGTTTAATGATCACGGAGTTTTATGCGAAGTTCAACAGGTTTGGTGAGGAACAGCGGATCCAGCTAGTTGCGTTGATTGCAAGCTTTTATGAAGAAAGGTCGGTCCAGCTCAGCTCAACATCAAGTCATCGTCGCGAACAAGAGATTTTAAGCGTTTTCCAACCGGAAAGTTGGTAAGTTTTGACCATGACGTTATTCATTCTACTTTATTTTCAACAAATAATATTTTGCTACAGGAATTTTACCGTGTCGCTGAACGAGGAAAAATTTATAATGAATACTGCAATATAAATATAAATCTTCGTTCAAATCGGCAGTATCTGGCCATGTTGCACCAGCAAAGAGCAAGACCAAAGAGAAGAAAACCCGGCATGAAAAGGATTTTGGTAAGTAGTTGAAAATCAATATTGATATGAAAAACAGTAAGTTACAATTTTATTATGTTGAACTTTTATCATAAAATTGAATGATATTGTCTCATTTGAATTTTTTTTTTCAAAATGTGTATCTGAAAGAAAGTGAAAGATAATTAAAGTGTAACTTCAACCTTTTTGGCCTTAGAGCACAATTTTCCTTTTGTTACTTTGTTTGGTCCTTTAGTATGTCTTTAACAATGACTACAAACTATTGTAATCTATCAAAAAAATACACTAGCTGCATATTTGCAAAAACCCTATTCCAACAATGTTTTTATTATATAGCTATCTACCTCTTCTTAGCTTTAATAATATCCTGCATCTATTTATAAATGGAATATATGAATAAATAAATAATGATAAATGGATAAATCTTGTTATTTTTTTTCTACTCATCGGCTTTTTCCCGCCATAGGAGTTTGCCCGTTTATTTATCAGTTATACAAACTCAGAAAAGTGCAAATTTCGGACAACACAACACCCAGACTTTTCACCGAAAATCGAACCCGGGACTTCCGCGTCGAAGGCAGCCACTCGACCGCCTGCGCCACGGGGCTGATTTTTCGCCTGCGTAAGCCGCCCACACTAGCATTATGACTTTCAGCCAGCTACTAATGATTTACCGATTCAATAGTAGGCTCCGATGAAAGTAAGCAGTCGAAAACCGTAGAACATTGAAGTGCTTTTGCACGGTTCAAAATAAGGGGGTTCAACTTTGGAGCCGATACAATATATTAGGCTCCCTAATTATTGGCCACGTTTCACGAGGCTTAGCACTGATGCTAACAACAATTTGTCAAGAATGAATTTGTCATTTGATTGAAAGTAGATGAAAATTTCAACAAATTTAACATTGTTGTTAGCATCAGTGCTAAGCCTCGCGTGAATAAGGCCATTACCATTTAAGGGGTTTCTGATGCGACTAAAAAAGTTGTTGACGGGAATCGGTTTTATTTTATTTTTTTCGCCAAGTAGAAACTCTTCCAAAAAGAAAACGTACGGGCATTGCTATCAAATTTTGGGAATTTCCAAAAAAATTGAAAATTTTTCATTTTAATTTTTGAAAATTCAAAAACCAGATAACATCGACAATGCATCTTTTCTCAAGGGAGTTGCATGCCAAATTTGGACTTTTTATTTTCAAAAAAGTGGTGCCAAAAATGATTTCTCGTAGACATGAAAAAGTGAATTGGTAGAAATCATTTTGGTACCTTTTTTTGACAATAAAAAGTTCAAATTTGACATGCGACTTCCTTGAAGAAAGATACATTGTCGATGCTATCTGGTTTATAAATTTTCAAAAATCAAAATCGAAAATTTTCAAAATTGATTGGAAATTTACAAAATTTGATAGCAATGCCCGTACATTTTCTTTTTGGAAGATTTTCTACTCAACGAAAAAAATTAAATAAAACCGATTCCTATCAACAATTTTTTTGTCGCATCAGAAACCCCTCAATGAAACAATGTACATGGTTGACTCTTACAATTAATATACCGCTCATTGTTAGAATGAACGATATTCATCGTGAGAATGAACGATATTTATTGTGAGAATTAACGATATTCATTGTGAGAATGAACGCATTCATTGGACACATTAAATTCAATCATTGGAATAAAGTAACCCACCCGTTGACGCCATGAATGATGTTATTAATATGAAAGAATTGCATTTGTTGATCAGTTGAACTGTGTTACTGATATCAATGAACGGTCATTATTGGATTGACAATTGGAATATTAACATTGATGAATATTTTTTCCATAATGTTGATGAACAGACTACATTAATCGATAACACGATATGATTGATCGATGAACAATGCTTCGTTGGCTCAATGAAACTGTTAACTGGACAAATTTTAATCATCACGTTTGTTGTCTCAATCAATATTTTTATTATTTTTACGTACCTTTTTGGTTGAGTGTTAAAGCAAGTATATTGAATGTTTACAAGAAGAGTTTGTTGCTTTCATATGAATAAAGTCATGGTTTCAGTTCAACTATAGGATTATCTTATATCGAAAATATTCGAATTTTGATTCTGTTTATCAAGAGCATACAGGATGTCCCAGTACTCGCGCCCCAGAGTCAAAAGCAGTTTAGGGAAATGCTTGAAACGAGGCTTCAAATGTGTCAGAAGAATGTTTAAGAATTGATGTTCTTTTAGATATGGGGAGTCAAAGGGATCACTTTGACCCTTCCAATTTTTATTATCTGAAGAACTTCCAGTAAATTTATTAGAACAGACTAACAGAAGAGAAATTGAACTTTTCAAAGTGATTCATAATCTCGAAAACCCTGAAAGATTCATTTTTTCTAAAAACAATTGCAAAAAGTTCCAGACGTCCCCAATGCGCGATGTAAAACAGGAAGTGAAATAATTTGTTTCTATAGAATTCTTTTACCAGGCAATTTTTATAAAATCGGTAATTTTAGAATTTTTGAGTCACCGGCGCCGCCCTGTACAGGAAGTAGATAAAATTGTTGCACACATACTGAAAAGTTCAATTTTTTTTAAAATGTCATCAGATAATAAAATAACAGGGGGCAAAGTCCCACCCTTCGACGCCCCATATCTCCAAAAATAAAAATCCAATTCAAATATTTAGACATTTTTCTGACACATTTGTAGCATTTCCCTAAACTGGCTTTGACTCTGAGGCACAAGTCCTGGAAGACCCTGTATACCTAAACAAGCTTATGGATAAAGGCTGGAATTACAATAATTATGTATGGTATACTAAAAAAAAAATGTATTTCGCAGAAGTTCAAATACAAAAAATCAATAGAAATCCAAATCCAGATGGGTACATTTTAAACAAAAACGAATTCTTCTTATTCTTTCTTCTTATTAAAAAACAAAAAGGCATCATTTTACTGTTGAGCCGGGTGTCGCAGCTTCCATCAACCGGCACTGCAACACTATGTGGACAACTTGCGCGAATTCAACTGAAATTTGCACGAAAGAGAATCTCGCATAATTATTCAGGTATCTCCCTCTATACATACACAAAAAAATTTGTAGTAATAACGGGAAAACACTACGAAGGCGCAGAGCGGACATCAGAGTTTTTTTATGATTTCGAAAAAAAAACACGAAATTATGGGAATAAAGTCAGAATTCTGAGTTTAAAGTCGGAATTCTGAGATTAAAGTCAGAATTCTGAGTTTGAAAGTCAGAATTCTGAGATTAAAGTCGGAATTCTGAGTTTGAAAGTCAGAATTCTGAGTTTAAAGTCGGAATTCTGAGTTTAAAGTCGGAATTCTGAGTTTGAAAGTCAGAATTCTGAGTTTAAAGTCGGAATTCTGAGTTTAAAGTGTGAATTCTGAGTTTAAAGTCGGAATTCTGAGTTTGAAAGTCGGAATTCTGAGTTTAAAGTCGGAATTCTGAGTTTGAAAGTCAGAATTCTGAGTTTCAAACTCGGAATTCTGCGCGCGCACAATTCCGAGTTTCAAAGTCAGAATTCTGCGCGCGCATCGGCAGGAATCGAGCCGGTTGATTAAATAGCGATTGACGAGTTGACGACCCTAACGATACCTACGTACTCGCTAGGTATTTAATAAAATCTTCGGGTGATGTAACAACTTGTGCCTTTTCTAAACCCGAGTCTAAACCCTTTTTTTCCTTAACACGATACGAACATTCCACACAGCCGAACTGGTTAATTCTTTGTCCGTAGCGTGCGTCATCATGTGCTTCTTCATACACCTCTTCTTCGCGCAATACGAACATTTGGTACAATCGAACCAGTCGATGGCGTCGGCGGCGACATGGCTCCACCTGAATGAAGTTCCTTTGTGCTTTGAACGATAAGCCTCGATAAGAACACTCGGCGCATTGTAGGTACAATAACAGCAATAGCATATTATTACATAGGGTTGTGAAAATGCTATATGCTACCTATTATAGCTGCGGCGCCTCTTCAAATCCCGAAGCGCAGCGCAGTAATGTTTTCGTTGGGCTGGCAGTATCGTGGCTGTCAAGCGCATAACTGGGACACTATTTGGTGCCACTGACAAATTCCGACCAACGTGATTAGGTAGGTACCTACTAACAACCCAAATTGTGGACACGTCCAACTGTTCGCAATGTTCGCATCGGACTGACTGAATTCTTCTTCCAACTCAACCAACACGTTCAAAGGAATTACAAAAATGTTGCATGCACCATGCAGCCGAACTGTGGAATGCCATTGTCAAACAGGAACAGTTCTCTTGCATCTACTGCAACTACAAGAGCCATAAGCGTTTCGACTTATACGAACATTACAGACAAACACATGGATACCTACAATGCGTGCTTTCCACCTAGCCCAAAGTTCGGTACACCTGCCATTTACGCATGTGCGGGTGCCAAACGGTGCTTTCCATCTACGTGTTCCTACTCGGTTCTGCGCCGTTCATTGGATCACCTAAAATTTTGTGCCACACCATGGAACATGTGCCGTCTGTACCGTCTAGGTTAAGGTGACCAGATTTGTCAGTGAAGAAATCGGAACATGGGAGGTCCGGGGGGCGCCCCCCCCCCCCCTCCGATGGGGAGGCGACGCGATTTTTTCCCGAGAGAAGGGGCGTGGTCAACTTATATTTGCTGATATGAGGCCGTATTAATATCTCGCTTTCAAGCTAGAAGCGCATTTAGAGGTGCACTTTTAGGGGCTGTCCGTTCATATTTGAATTATCAAAAATACATATTACAATTGAACGGCCGTATGTAATTGTAATATGTAATTTTGAACACTAAATATGAATGGATAGCCCCTAAAAGCGCACCTCTAAATGCGCTTTTAGCTTAAAAGCGAAATATGAATACGGCCAACGGCCCTGCCTTTAAAATTTAGTTTTTCCAGGCAGCTACCTTCCTACCTACCATCTGTTTGTACGTACAATTGTAAAACTGAATATTTATTTAGTTGAGAAGGTTGAGAATAAATCTGATTCTGATTCTATTCCTAATTTTTCCGCGTCTGTTCATTGTTGGTTAGACATGCAAAATACACCAATATTTGGGGATATTTGTGCCAATCGAAATAAATTCAATCTTGTAAACGAACTACAATCTACATAAATTCCAACCAAATTTACCAAAAATATAGAGGATGTGAAAAAAATTAAAATGTTCTTTGCTCAAATCGGAAATCGGAGCATTTACGGAATAGTTACTCAAATCGGAACATTTAGGGAACAGAAAATCGAATCGGAAAGTGTCTCCCGAAAACGGTACAGTTCCGATCAAATCGGAACGTCTGGTCGCCTTAGTCTAGGTGGAAAGCACCCAATGTTAATTTCGCGCCGTCCCCTCCCTCCCTCCACCTTTGCGTTATAACGTGACACAGCTGTAATAGCATATAGCATTATTATTCACAACCCTATGTAATATGCTATTGTTGCTTTTGTAGGTACAATTCGCCGAATGCTCTTATCGAGGCTCATCGTTCAAAGCCGAGTTCAAAGCACAAAGGAACTTCATTCGGGTGGAGCCATTTCGCCGCCGACGCCATCGAGTGGTTCGATTGTACCAAGTGTTCGTATTGCGCGAAGGAGAGGCCATTTAATCAACCGGCTCGATTCCTGCCAATGCGCGCGCAGAATTCTGACTTTGAAACTCGGAATTGTGCGCGCGCAGAATTCCGAGTTTGAAACTCAGAATTCCGACTTTCAAACTCAGAATTCCGACTTTAAACTCAGAATTCCGACTTTAAACTCAGAATTCTGACTTTCAAACTCAGAATTCCGACTTTAAACTCAGAATTCTGACTTTAAACTCGGAATTCCGACTTTAAACTCAGAATTCTGACTTTCAAACTCAGAATTCCGACTTTAAACTCAGAATTCCGAATTTAAACTCAGAATTCCGACTTTAAACTCAGAATTCTGACTTTCAAACTCAGAATTCCGACTTTAAACTCAGAATTCTGACTTTACTCCCAAAATTTCGTGTTTTTTTTTCCGAAATCATAAAAAAAACTCTGATGTCCGCTCTGCGCCTTCGTAAAACACTGATTATCTTGAGCTCCTTATTATCAAATGATACCATGTGATCCACAAAATTCGGAGTTGGGGTTGGCTTTGGAAACAAAATATTGATGGATCGGAGTAATGGAGCGACTGAATTGGCCGAAGGGACGAATTTCTCGACTTCAAAGCCACCTCCGATGTCGAATTTTGTGAATCGCACGGTTTGAACAAGTTAGTAAGTAAAGAAACTTACCTCTGAATTCTTCGATAATTTTTGGATTGCAACTTCAATGTTGGAGATGCGGCTCCATGTTGCACACGCGGTACGTATAAATTTTTTTTGCAGGAGCAGAAGTAGCTCACATTCGCGTGTATGTGCGTTGTGGCCGAAAGATGACGCAATACGATGAAAGTTCGGGCGGATTGATAATACATATTCTCAATCGAAGAGTCTCAGTTTTCAGACCAAAAATATACAATCATTTCAAGAATAATTGAATATTTGGGGAACTGATCATCGTCTTAGTTCAAGCATTGTGGCATTTGAGTTCAGTAAGTTGAAATGTTGTTTCGAAGATTGCATTTTCAGATTAAAATCACAATATGTTATAAACTGTGAAGTTTTCAATATTCTCAGATGGAGATCTTGAAATGCTTGAGAGGAAATTTTCATTTGTTCTGAACAAGTTTATCTAAAGAGTTGTTTCAAAAACAACGTTTAATATATCTAAGATATTCGATAATATCAGTTTAAAAGAATAGTCCAATTTAGAGAATGTCTGACAAAACTATTACATTTTTCGAACAAATACTGGCTTCGTATTGAACTGAAAAAACTATTTCAATTTGAATGTATTGAATCATCAATCCAAGTCAATGAGTCAAGTAAATATGATACTATTGGATTGAAATTACGTTTTTATGCGTGTAAGTACCGCATAGTAATGCAAAGTGTTGCAAAAATGAACCTTAACTGGCAAGGCAATAGTTATATGCATCGTATAAAATTTGTAAGATACCGTATGGTGATCAAAAACTTTTCTTCTCTAGGCAGGCTGTGGTTTGGTCATTGGCAGGCAAACGAGGCTGATTTTGGCCAGGCCACAGCCTGCCTAGAAGAGAAAAGTTTTTGATCATACGGTACAAGTGATGCAAGTACCGAGAGTTCATAAATTAAATGGGTCAAGGGTGCCTGTGGATTCAAAAACGTCTGTCGAAACTAGCGTAATCCTTTTGTAATTAATTAGTCAAACTTTTAGTCAAACACTGGGTAAGGTTTTTCCGCCCCTTTTTCCGTTCTTTGCTCACGATTTATTCTGAAGTTTGATGATACTTTGGCCATGGAACCCCAAAACTGAAACCTGCTTTCGGCCATGTCAGTCAGGGAAATGTCACCCACGATTCGTTTAGACAGCTATAGTTTAGACTACATTATCTGTCAATTCTCGCGCATGCGTTCAGTTCCGTGCAAAATGAGTATGAAGTGAATGGCCATGAAAAGACCTATTCTTTTACCGTGAGCATTTAGACAATAAAGTCGAACAAGGTTTCGAAGAAACTGAGTCCAGAAACCTTTTATCTGTCTCAGTCGATATAATTTATTTCCAGGGGAAAATCTTGAGGATCACCAATAGCACAGAATAAGAGGCTGAAAATGAACAGTGAGCTTTTATAGGTTCATCATTAGCATACAATTCCGTATAGGTAATACTTTAGAGGTACAAGAGAGTCATGTGGGGAGGACGCGATGGATCTCCAAATAAAATGTGGGGAGCAGGAACACTGATGTCCGAAATGAAGCCGAGGGTCACCCAGGTCAGAGCACGGGTGACAAACATGCGAAAGGCTTTTAGGTGGATAGCACTGAAGACTAAAGAAAGAGACTAGTTAGGTTGAACAAGAAATGAACAAAACGAGTAGGTACTTACCGCGTAGATCAAAGCCTCGATCAAAGCAGTCAAAGGCAAAAAAAGGGCACAGGAAGAAATTACGGTCGGCGGTTTGACGTTGTCAGTCGGACTCAGATCTTGTTGTTTGAAAACGGCACCTTGACGACGTTATATCATTACCAACCCAACGAGGAAAAAGAGCCCTTCTATGTTCTATATCTAATATATTTGTGACGTCACAAATATATTTTTAAAACACGCATTGCGGCCGCAATTTTGGGAATTTAGGAAGAAGAAAAAATACGGGTACATTATTTTTAACCATACTATCGATTGAGCCAATAAAAAAAATTAGGCAAGTACCCCATTACTAAGTTACATAACTATAGTTTATTTTATGAAATCCGCAATCTAAAATTGAATGTAACCCCTTCTCATTTTTAATTTTCTTTGTAATCTGTATTTTTTTAAACGTTCTCCCATCTTTGTTTTGTTTTATGGAAGTTTATCTGTTCCTATGATGTCTTGTAATGTACGTACGTATGGTTATTATTCAAATTTCATTGAATTTGAATTGTATGGTTCTTTTTTTTTAATTACATATTATTGTAGAAAATTTCCATTCTTTTTATTTATTCCCAATACTACTAAAAGTGTATTTATAAATAATGAAAACGTAACGGTTAATGTTACCGACCAGATATGTGATAGCAATCTTTCCGTAAGGTAGGTAAAACCATCTAATATGGTATCTCTTATTACTATAATGCAGTATTCTTTACAACTACGAAAACATTCTGTTGACGACAGGGAATGTTGAAATTTACTTTGCTGTAGTGGTAAAATCCTCTATACTGTAGTGGTAAAATCTACTACTTCATTCACTGCGAATATATACGAGAAGTAGTGTATTACGGAACTATATCACATTTACTATTTTGTAGTAGTATTATTACCACCATGTATAAGTTGGCGCCTATTTAACTGCTACAGCAAGTAGGACCAACGCTTTATCGCGTATTGCTTCCGCTTCTTTTTTCTCGGTGTAGTCGGCTATCCATGTAGCGAAAAAATTAGATCGCTATGTCTTCGGGTTTATGTTTTCCATTTATCTCTTACTTTGAGGGCAGGGTGTGGGGGTGGCAGCATTCGGCAAAGTAACTGTTGCACAGTTTGATATAGGAGTTTCTAAATGTTTAAGGAAATATGACAATAAGTGAAAATTGTGAAAGTTGAATTTTTCTTGTTTGGGGGCGGGAGCTGGAGGCGGCGACTAATCAAAAGTGGCCTATCTCTTTCCATTTTTAGTCAGCTATCTATATAGCGGAACAATTAGATGGCTATGTCTTCAGGGTTATGTTTTACATTTATCTCTTACTTTAGGGGCGGCGTGTGGGAGCGGCAGAGTTTGGCAAAGAAATTCTTCCACAGTTTGAGTTGGAAGTTTCTGAATGTTTGAGGTAACATCAAAATGTAAATCAGTGGAAATTATTGAAAGTTGCACTTTTTTCTTTTGGGGGTGGAAGCTGGAGGCGGCGCCATATCAAAAGTAGCCCATTCTCTCCCATTTTTAGTTAGCTATCCATATAGCGAAAGAGTTAGATCGTTATGTCTTCGGGTTTATGTTTTTCATTCATCTTTCACTTTGATGGCAGCGTGTGGGGGCGGCAGCATTCGGCAAAGTAACTGTTGCACAGTTTGAGTTGGGAGTTTCTAAATGTAAGGAAAATATGACAATCAGTGGAAATTGTGAAAGTTGCATTTTTGTTTGTTTGGAGGCGGCAGCTGGAGGCGGCGGCTTATCAGAAGTGGCCTATTTTTTTCCAATTTCAGTCAGCTATCAATATAGTGAAAGAATTAGATCGCTATGTCGTCAGGTTCATGTTTTACATTTATCTCTCACTTTGGGGGCGGCGTGTGGGAGCGGCAGAGTTTGGCAAAGAAATTCTTGCACAGTTTGAGTCAAGAGTTTCTGAATGTTCGAGGTAACATTATCAGCTAAATCAGTAAAAATTGTCGAAAGTTGCACTTTCGTCAATTTGTCATATCAAAAGTAGCCTATCCTTTTCCATTTTCAGTCAGCTATCCATATAGCGAAAAACTTAGATCGCTATGTCTCCGGGTTCATGTTTTTCATTTATCTCTTACTTTGGGGGCGGCGTGTGGGAGCGGCAGCGTTCGGCTGAGCAAATGTTGCACAATTTGAGTTGGCAGTTTCTAAATGTTTAAAGGAACAGCTAAATCAGTATTATTTGTGAAAGTTGCACTTTTTATCGTTTGGAGGCGGAATCTGGGGGGCGGCGACTAACCAAAAGTAGCCTATCCTTTCCCATTTTTAGTCAGCTTTTAGTCATTCAAAAAATGAGAACACCAGAGCATCAGGTCTGGTAGAAAGTGCAATATTATGTTATTTCAAGTTTATCGGGGGCGGTTTTCTCTATGTTGGCGGCGCAATATAGACATCCAATATAGCCTAGCCCTCCTTTGGGAGTAGCAGCTATGTAACAGCGAAAAAATTAGAAAGCTAGGTCGTCTAGTTTGGGAGGAGTTCGAGAAACGGACGGACGGACGGACGGACGGACAAAGCGGTTGCAATAGCGATTTTCATCAAGATGGAAAATGCGCTAAAAAGGGGGTTTTATTTTTGAAGATAAAAGATTCAAGCAAACTCTTTGGGGCAGAATAATGCTCACAGAATTTCAACCACTGCATATGTATTGGATATTGGTTTTCCATCCAGGGTGAGTCAGAAATCTCGAAAATCATTTTACTCCAAAAATGCCTCCAAACCGTTAGGTTTATCCCTTCCCTAATCCCTAAGTTGAGGCGGAGCGGGGCCCTACTGAGAGAAAAAAAATAGCTGGTGCAAAAGTATGATTGTAAAGTTATGTTCCAATTCCAGCGCTTTGGATAGAGTTTTTATTCTAATTTTTACAGCTTTGGCCGGATAGGCATAAACAAAAAGCATAGCAATAGCACTGGGCTTCAAGATCCTTGTAAGTGAATCATATATTGTTTATCCAATCCTATTGAATAATGCACTCATACATGCCTGCATTTTTCAATAAGACTTGATAAAGCATAGTATTCTACTCGCGGGTAATGACTTTTACTCATTCGGATGCTTTACGACACTCGCCAAAGCTCGTGTCTCGTGTCGGCAAACTGCATCCTCATGAGTAAGAAGCAATCATTACCCGCTTGTTGAATAATATACCTACTATAACATGTCAGTGGAATATTTCACACTTCCTTACCCGTGTATTTGCTAACTGCAAGATAGTCGCTAGATTTGAAATGCTTGTAGCAAACTATACAGTTCGATTTATTGCTTTCAAACGAAGATTCTCAATTATTATACTGTAGCCCACAGTTCCCACAAATGCCTCGTGTAGAAAAACGTGTAGCGTTCCAAATGGTTTACCTGATCCTATAAGTAATTTCAGAATTGTGATGTAGCCGGCCCGGTCCAGCAACAGTGGAGATGGCTGGGTTCAATAATGGTAAAATAAGGCGCCACGGATTTGTTCGGCACACCACCTGAGAATTACCTACCTGTTAATCCAAATACGACAAATCCGAACCTGTATCAAAGTCGGATCGAGTAAGGCAAAAACCAAAAAAAAGAAAAAGGGGAAAACTAACAGTACCAACAAATGTTTTACAGTCAAGGTCGGGGCTTTATTAACAATAATTCAAGTCGATTGAACAATATAAAAAAAAAATGCAACAATAGTTTAAAATTCGAATGCAACAGTGAAACTACAATGCCTAAGAGAATATATTAAACAAATTATAAACAACTGAAAAGCCACAATAGTGTAGTAGACTTAACTGAATCGAATCGAACCGAATCAATCGACCCGAATCGAATCGAATCGAACTGAATCAAATCTCAAAACGGCGGTAAGGGTGACGTGAAACTGCGCAAAGTAAATATTTTTTTAAAGGCAAACAACGATGGGTGACTACAAAATATTTAAATAAAAAGTTAAATTTTATGAAAGCGAGAAAACAACAAGTTATCAAGTTAAACTACAAAATGAACCATTCAAAATGACAAAATATGAACGAAATATCACAAGTGAGCAATATTTAAATGACTAGTGAGATTTAATGAATCGCGACGACCAGAGGTTTTTCCTGCTACTTCAAAAATTTAAAATTTGCTACGGTTGGTCGTAGATTTAGAGTTTCACAGCTGTGCAATCTAACTCTATGATTTTAAAAGCAATAAAAAATACCTGAACAAACGGATTTGGGTTTTAGAAAAATAAATGAAACAAACGCAAACTATGAAGTACGAGGAATGGTTTAGTCTTACCTTGTCAATAAATAATCTACGCTCTTGCTTAAAAATTCAAAAAGGTTCACCAGGTGTGATCATAAAAAGGGCAATTCTGCAGTTTTAACTCTATTATTACTTCGTTCTTCTTTCTTCGTTTCTCATGCAATTCAAATCGCCGTATTTCAGGTCGTAGGTGTAGTTATAATGTATGCGCTAACGCAACCTTAAAATCGAATGTCAACTTCCGTTATATTTTGCAACGTATCAAGCGCCAAAGTTACAGCTCTACGTTCCCAAACAATCGAACAAATCGGGTAGAAGCTACGTAACGGAATTCTACAATTAAAGTAGAAACTGGAAAGTGGAAACTGGAAAGTAGAAAGCCTGGAAAAGAAAGTAAGTAGGTGTGAAGCACGAAATTATACGAAAATACCCAAAAACCAAAATCGAACAAGAAGAGAGAAATACCTGGAGGTGTTGGTCGGCTTTTTAAGAGTCTTTTAAATGCGTTCGAAGTATAGATCCGACATACAGTCGCTCGGATTTCTTCCCAACGGACAATAAATTCGATAATTCTCGACGTTCGTTTTCAATCCGAAACTAGTTCGCTCTTCGTCAACAACAACCAATTCAAAAATATTCCAAATATCCAAATATTAATTTCTGAAGCTCGTTGACGGAGAAATTTAACGAAACGTTCGAGTTCTTCGACAGTGCAAAAAGAATCTATCTCAAACTTCTTTTTCGCGATAGCTACCTACTTGATAAAAAACTCTACAAGAAAATCTGGTGTGCTTCGAAACGGAGTGATAAACCTGCCTAAATAAATTACACGAATATTCCATGTCAAAATGGCGTCGACTGTTGTTTGTAAACAAACATACCTTTGCAGATTTTAACTAACGCACGGCATTTTCAGACTAGGCGATAAGAAGTGAGCACCAAATGTACAACAAAATGCGAACCACGGTCGAGGCGTAGGTACATTTTTCAACTCTCGCGTCGAGCACAGTATAGTGAAGTTATACTTCAACCAAACCAAAACAAATCAAAATATGCGGAGAAAATCAAGAGACAAGAACTATTGGAAGCACCCTGGAATGAAAAATGAACATTACAAACTATGTCCTTTGGACCCGTTGCAGCCTGGTACACAACACGTCACTATTTTTTTTTTACCGATGAAAATGAAATGACAAGAACAAGTTGAGGTTATGTGCGATAGCGAGGATTCACGGTTCAAGGAACACGGGCGCTATTAGTTCAGGCGTTTCTTTTGGAGATTTTTTTTAGAGAAACCTTATTTTCACATCTCATGACTCACCCCGTACAGCAAATGCAAATTTGATACGCACTCAGTACTTGATATTTTTTATACCAACAGTTGCCACCAACGCAGATTATTAGAATCTTTTGGGATAAGGAAACTATAGAAAGACTCAAAGAACCTAACCCGCCATCTGCCATCTACCCGAGTATCTGCCCAAAAATAAAAATCTCGATTTTTCAAAAAAAAATTAAGCATTTTCGTTTACTGCTCTGGACTCCGCAGCGCAGGCGCGAATTCTGGGACTCAATGTCACAATAATTGTACATGTCGGTGTGACTTAGTTTTTTTTTTTTTTTGTCTATCATTCATTCAGGCCCACGCTATATTGGGACTTGGCTAACGAAAATCATTAGGCCATCATTAGTTCAGTAATAATTGTATGTCACTTCCTGAGTTCCCGCATGTTAATTTAACGCTAGTTACGACGTGTCCTTTCCTTTAAAAATCGAAACGCCACTTTAAATAAGGTCTTAAGCACTTCAAGCCATGATCTTATTAATTGTATGAGGCGTACTGCTCCAAATACATTCTGTACTCGATTCCCATAACCGAAGGTTGCCATTAAATTTCGATCGATTATTGTCAATGGTGAGCGAGATTGGGAAAAAAGCTCAATTTAAATAAAACCACCAAGAAATAGCTGTGTCATTACCTGCTTGATTCTCAAAATGAATCTGGAGTCAAGCTGCACAAAGATCCTGGTATGTCTTGTTGTATATCGTTGAGAACCGTAAAAATTCAATATCACACAGACCTAACCGAATTAAATTTTTTTCGTAATTATTTTCCAGAATGAATCGACGAGATTCGTGTCCCACCCAGGCACGATGACTCGATGAGCATCTACTTCTATACCTGTCGTCTTCACCGTCAATACTAAAATTAAATATTAACTATTATACTTTGCAAGTTAAGTTGCTTTGTTGGTATTTTCTCTTAGTTTTTTCAAGGGGAAATCGTATACAGAAACAGCAGAAATAGGCTATAAAAAAAAACATAAAATAAACACAGTTAATAATGCTTATCCTTCCGTGTGCTGCTCGAGTTCTTCCTACCGAAGCAGCGTTGTTTGAAACCAACAGCAGTGACACATTGTAAGAGGGACTTTAATGATACCTTTTGTAAAAGACATGTAATTTGAAGAGGAAACGTATATAATTAAATGAGTTATGAACGCCAATCTTTCCCACATGATGATGGTAATTGATAATTGATCACGAATGTGGTGGCACAAAGCCGCAGGATAAAATTATGCCTTATTCCTTCTGTCCGTCCACTTTACATCATTATACCCTCATTATCGCATTATGAGGTATTCTGTTTTTATAGAATCACCGAAACGACCGTAAACAGCAGTCTGTCAGATGTTCACTAACTGAACTAAATGGTCAGTTGCCTAATCAATTTTTGGCTCATGGCGAAGAGAGGAAGAGATTCTGCTTTTTGACGGGGACTTGGGACTTATAGTGTTAGTCAAGTAAAATAAGGCGGTTTTTATGCTAAGTTGGAACTAATTAGGGACTCGATGAAAAAAAATAGCAATGTAGATAATGAAAAACTGAATAAGAAAAATCAAAGTTTCATTTCCAACCATCCCGGGAACCATGGAAAAGAAAATGGAGAAAATGGGAAAACATGCGCTGCGGCCTTTTTTCTGGAACGGTACGAGAACGGTCAGAGATGTGTTAAAACTGTCAGGAACGAAGTTGTAGGAAATTGAATATTCTACAAAAAAGTCCCCGAAAGTTAATGTCTAGATATTTAGTTTAGCCGTTAATCGCGGTCAAAGTTGCGCGCCGGTCCAGTGGAGTGGAAGAACTGTCCGCGTGACATTCTTCTTCAAATGCTGCGAGAACGGCAAGAGATATCCGAAAATTTTGAACGACAAAGTTGTAGAGAATTGGATGTTCCAGGAAATTCTCAAGCCTGATTATTGGCTTTCCTAGTTTAGCCGTGAACCACGTTCGAAGTTGCGCGACAATCCTGTTGATGAAGTGGTTCTTTTGGAAAACTTACAAGAATCCTAGACTCGATGACAAAAATATGACAAGAAAAGGATGGAAAATTGAATCTAAAAAACCAAAGTTTCATTCCACACCGGTTCGGGAAACCAGCTTTCTCATTGAATACTGAAATAATTGTAATAAATACGAAAAAATATGCTCAAGCAGGCTTGTAGAGGATTAAATGATATATAGAAAATCCCCTGATGACATGTAAGTATGTATACTGTCTGCCAAAAAAAATGCAACGCTTAAATGTCGTGAACCATATTTTGATCAATTATTCACAGAAAATGTGTCACAGAAAGACTCGAATCAACCAATGGACCGAGGAGGCAAATTGCGAACGACAAAAAAGTCTGGTCCTTCACCAGTTTTTGTTCTTCGTGAAAATGTTGTCTTCGAGTGGCTGCTATAAGATGTTAGGAACAAATGTTAGGTGGGATCGGAGATAATCGGACTGCGGCCCTAGAATGCCTGATTTCGGCGAATACCAATTTTAGACGAATTCCGTCTTCTGGACCTATTTCTGTCGTCCTAAGACTTGAATGGTGCGATGAGCAAATCAGTGGAGCTGAAGAATAATAGAAGGATGTTTTCAGGGACGAATTCCACTTTTGTTCTGACGCTTATGACGATAGTAGGCGAATAGGGCGCTTCCTTGGAGAGCGAAGGTGTTGCACTTTTTTTGGCAGGCAGTATATCTTTTTCGATTCTGCCGAGCGCTATCAAAGTTGTGGCACATGACTCCTGACGCGCCGCATATGTGGCCAAACTGGCACGACGTTCCGATGATTGTTTGATTGATTATAGAACATGATAAAATGATTTCAAAAAAAATCAAACTCATGATCTGTCCTGTCAGCAAGTGCGGGTAGACTTTACCGGTACAATGCTCTAAACAGTCTCTCAAAACGAACTCTGGCATCGGTGAAAATTCCATGTCGTTTGGAACCCAGTGGTCTGTTCCGAGACGACGGGAAGCGTCCAGATCGAATGTCCCTAATTCCATGGAAGAGACGCAGAGCATTGGTGTGGGATGTCACCTGTGTTGACACGGTTACCCCAACACACGTACATGGAAGTTGTATGAACGCTGGTTACGCTGCACAGTCAGCAGAACAAAAGAAGCACAAGAAGTACGCCAAAATCAAGAAGGACCACGAGTTCGCTGGTATTGCTGTTGAAACTTTCGGACCGTGGAGCCCTGACACAAAAGCAATTTTTAACGACATTAAAAAGTTGCTGTCAGAAGAGTCACCATCTCATAAATCAAGCTTCTTTGTGGTGCAGCGAATCAGTATTACGATCCAGCGTGGAAACGCTATCAGCGTCCTAGGCACATCACCGCTGACAGATAATTTGGACGAGATTTTTTTTTCTCTTCAGCATGTTTTTGTATGTATCTATTTGTATCTATCATATTTATACACTATGATACTGTTACAATATATCGCGTACGGGTTCGAATATAATTGAGACGATCGATTTAAGACACACACTGTTTATTTCTGCGTACTACAATCAATACACGCCAACAATTATCTACTTGGAATATCGCTGTGATTATCGCTCGCTTATCCGCTCGCTGTCTCTTCCAATTCAATACTGCCCTGAGCTGCCGGCTGATGCCTTCTATAAGGCCTCCGAATAGTGTTCCCGAACTTTCTGTCTACTTCCAGCAAATTCCATAGGGGCCCGGCATATGCGGTTTCTAGACCATTCCTGAATAATCACACACATGACCCGTATAATTCTGCCGGGCTCTGGAACGGCGCCTCCGCCAAAATGGACAGATGTGTCTCGATTGATCATTCTGATTCATTGAGAAATCTCCAGAGCTCCGCGCATTTGTACAATGCGGCTGTGAAAGAGTCCAGAAAGATCGCGTGTTTACCGCTGCTCGTAACAATACATAGAACTCAAAAATATGAAAAATTTTGAAAAAATTTCAAGGGGGTAAAAAATTAGGAGGCAAAAAAAAGGGTGCTCCCAATTATCTACACCCCTGGATATAATTGATAAGACGCGTTATTATCGTTCGATAAAAACTTGCTTAGGTAAACTTGGGTTCAAATTTGAACAAAATCGGTTCAACGGTTGAAAAGTTATGCTGAAAAAACGATTTTTTTTATTCCCAACTTTGAAGGGCTATATCTTCGCTATTATGCACTTTTGAAACTTTTTTTCCCGAGAAAGTCCCCTTCATTTTTAATTTTCTATTATCTCTCAAAATTATTGTATCAAAGACTGGACCATACAGGCTATACAGGCCGTTTAATTTTATTTCAGACTAATGCACTCCATGACTGATGCCCAAAAAAGTGCCAAAAGTTTTCAACTCGGAGATGAGTGGAGTGGCTGAATGGCCGATTTTTTTGACTTCACCAGCTGCCCCCCTGTTACGAATTTTAAGAATCGCCAGGATCACACGCTAGCTAATTTATGACGATACAGAGAGAATCCTGATTTTCATATTTTAGTTGCAGCAAATGATTTTTTCCATCCCAAAATTTGATGTAGGTTGGATTTACCCATTGAATGATTTAGATGCGTTATTGGGATTGGAATAGCAGGGTCCGATCCTGCCCCCGATCCCTGGGATGCGTACCTAATACTGGCAGAACACTGCCGTCGTGCGTGAAATTCACGGTCAGTGCGATCCATCTAGTCCTATGTGGCCCGTTGCCCATCCTCAAATATTTATGACTGGTAATTTTGCAGCACGGCTCGATTAGGTATACACAATAAACAAACATCAGGCTTTCCGCTGCTGGAAATTAAAACGACACTCTTCCGGAATATAAGGCAACAGGTGCGCTATCACTTTTTTTAGCGCTCTGAACAATGGCGCTAGTGTCCGAAGTGCGGCCCTTGGGCCCTTCATCATCTCTGTCACAAGGTGCTTTACGGGTTTACGAAACAGAAGAGAGATATTCCTAAATGCATGATGAATACCTACGTGCGGCACCGGAAACTGGCTCATTAATTTTGTCAAATCAGAGAGAGAGAGAAGAGCAATAACGCTTATCCGCTAATTTCATAAAATGTGTACATTTTAATTGGCTGATACTGAAATAGTCGCGCTCCATGTTATGATGTAGAACTTTGCAAACACCACGATGAGCACCACGACTTACTCGCGGTTATGGTGTGCATTTAAACGATAAATAACGAGCTTTATCCTGGGATAAATTCGAATATGCGCTAATTAGTATGTAAATAATTGACTAAATACAATCTTAGAAGAACACCATGTGCCAGCCATACCTACACTATAAGAAAGGATTTAGACTTTCTTTTGGTACGGGTTTAAATTATTTATAATGGATCTGAGATTACAACGAATGTCTCCTCCTTGTCTCAACTATCATCGTGATTTTTTTTTATTCCCGCTATTAATTTTTCCCGTTGATGGTTTTGTTCCTTTAATCTCATGAATTATTGGCTGCGTGTGCACTGAGCTGTAGAGCTTGGACTTTATGCCTGTATCAGGATAAGCTGCCTGCTGCATAAGTGCCGGGCATTAATTTGCATAGAAAAATTGCTATTTTTAGAGAAATATTAATGCTATTCCATACACGAGGGTTTCTAAGAAAGAATGCACGCTTGAATTTTGTATACAGTTTTGCGCATATAGCCTATATGCACAATCATGACGCCTTGCAATCTTCACATAAGCAGGAAATATCGAAACTATTAATAAAAGGAGGCACTGCGCTGCGGTAAAACTTGAATGCCTAATGATGTGCACTTTGCTTATGACGATCCCTTCGCAAATGATTTTTTTACACGACCGGGTACCGGGTGTAAAGTGAGCCTTTTTACCCTCATTTTCAGGCGTAAAGTGGCTCATTTAGCCCGAGGGCGTAAAATTTTTACTTTTACGCCCTCGGGCCTTGGTTTTTTAAGCGTCAAAAAACAAATGCCTGTAATTATTATTAAATGTCACAAACTAATAAATTTGTTGAAATGCACAGCTCAGAGACATTTGGGACACCCCCAAAGGCGGGGAAGGGTGTATGGTTTCACTTATCAAGCTTCTCGTTGAATTGTTTGCTTTGAAAATACACATATTCGAAACTCCAAAAGTGAGGTTATGTGTGTTGACGGCTCTGGCCGGATTCCTATTTCTCAGAGTTCCGTGCTCAGTTTTCTTGAGGGGGCAGGCGAATACTAAATTTGAATAGCCGTTTTCGATACAAGAGCGCAATTTCAGGCCCGAAGCCGTGGTTGCCATCATAAAACGTGTAGCCGAATGAATATTTTGGTTTGTAGGTATCCGTCTGCCTGTCTCTTTACGTAGGCTGTAACTTTGCGGTAAAATCCGTGTCGTCCTTGACTGAAAGGGTTGTCTTCAGCATGGAAAACACGGACCACAAAGTAGAAGGCTTCCACCTTGGATTTTTCAGCTAAGTATAGGTATACCTACGTTCTCATGTTTTTGTTTTTGAACTTCTCCGGCAGAAGATCAAGTGTGACTCGAAAAGCCATCGCCATCGGCGGGAGGAGTGCAGCGCCTCAAAAACGAAAATTCTTGCTGGGTGCTTTTCAATAAAAAAGACACTGACACTAGTGATAATTATTAAATGACAAGTAAAAACAAAATCATAGGTGCCCATAATGTCATTGCTAACTAGATCGATCTATAATCGCTTTTTAGTTTTTCGGCTTTTATGGTTCAAAATCAAATTCAAAAAAATAATGGGTCGTGTAAAAAACGTTGTATGCAGCTCAAGCGTAAAGCCTGTTTTAGGCCCTCTGTCTGAATGTGCCCTCGCTATGCTCGGGCACAACTTACATACGTCGGGCCTAAAACAGTCGCTTTACGCTCTTACTACATAAATAACTATTTTATTCTCGATTCAATTTGATTTTTCAGGCCACAAAATGACTGCCAAAAGCGGCATGCGATTACAAAGATTGGTTGACTTGGGCAGTTCAAAAAACTTGCAGGGAAAATTATATTGAATCGCGAATAGAAGCTTCTAGCCAATCTATTATACTCTTCTTGAACATATTGGAATTTGTCATGTAATATTGAAATGGGTCGAGATGACTTTGAATGAACTCAACATTGAACATTGACAACATTGACAACATTGACTTTTTTTTTGGCTATTTCATACTCCTCGTTAGAAACGTCATGTGTCTTTCAAAATTACCTTTGTAGCTCTTCTCGGAATAGCTGCACAAAAATTGAATCTGTTCGTTTGTTGTCAATTACTCATTTGTATTAGGCCAGTCAACCTGGCTCAAAAAGTGTCTTATATTTACAAAACGTATACTCTGGCTGAATTTTTGCATACACCTAGGGAATCCCCCACAGAGTCCCGAACCGCGAAAATCCACCAAAATTTCCTTGAGCTTTCCGAGTTAAGGGTGTTTTTCTTTATCTTGCGGTTGCCATTGGTTGGATTTCGATTTTCTTTTTTTTTTAAATGCTCGGAAAAATATTTGGAACAAGTTGTGTTCAGAACTTTTCAATAACTTGTCGAGAAAAAGTGCCAGAAGCCGAAAACCGTCGTTTTTTAGGGGGTGGTTTTTTTAGCGCACTTTCCCAAAAAATGGGAAAAAGGCGCTTTTAGCTTCACTTTGTCCGTCCGTCCGTCCGTCCGTCCGTACCCGGGATAACTCCTCAGGGAAGGAAGATATCGATGTGGTGTAAACGCTGTTCAATAGTACATATGTCCAGGATGTCAAGTTGACTTTTAGTTTTTTGTTATTCTGCCGCCATCTTTAATCCGCCATTTTGAATTTCTCTAAAAGTGATCCGATTGAAATGAAATTTGCAGGCAATGTAAGCCACATCAAGATCTATCCAATTTTTGAAAATTGATGCCCCGCCGCCATCTTGTATTCTCACTATTGAACATGTTTCGAAGTGATAGAACTAGGAGAATTATGCCTTAACGAAAAGAGATATCGATGTGAAGCAAACGCTAATCGAGTGCGTACGTGACCACTATATAAAGTTGACCAATGATTTTTGTCACTTGGCCGCCATCTTTGTTCCGCCATTTTGAATTTCTCTGAAAGTGGTCCGATTTGAGTGAAATTTGCAGGCAATGTGAACTTCTTCAGGATACATCCAATTTTTGACAATTGATGCCCCGCCGCCATCTTGTATTCTCCATATTAAACATGTTTCAAAGTGATAGAACTAGGCGAATTATGCCTCAACGAAAAGAGATATCGATGTGGTGCAAACGCCAATCGAATACGTACGTGACCACTATATAAAGTTGACCAATGATTTTTGTCACTTGGCCGCCATCTTTGATCCGCCATTTTGAATTTCTCTGAAAGTGATTCGATTTGAGTGAAATTTGCAGGCGATGTGAACTTCATTAGGATACATCCAATTTTTGACAATTGATGCCCCGCCGCCATCTTGTATTCGCCATATTAAACATGTTTCAAAATGATAGAACTAGAAGAATTATGCCTCAACGAAAAGAGATATCGATGTGGTGCGAATGCCAATCAAATGCGTGCGTGTTCATCATACACATTTGACCAATGATTTTTGTCACTTGGCCGCCATCTTTGGTCCGCCATTTTGAATTTTTCTGAAAGTGGTCCGATTTGAGTGATATTCACAGGCGATGTGAACTTCATCAAAATACATCCGATTTTGGACAAATGATGCTCTGCCGCCATATTGAAATTTCTTATCACTTAACGATTTTCATTGAGCTTGGGACTTACCCAAGAAGTATGATCATTCTTATTCTCCAGTCAAATTCCAACATTCTGCCACCATCTTGGCCGCCATATTGAAATCTCTTATTAGTGGAACGATTTTCATAAAACTTGGGACTTACCCTTGTCTATTATAGTAGGTACAATCATTTCGATTTTTTAGCCAAATTTCATTATTGTAACGCTATTTTGGCCGCCATATTGAAATTTCTGCCCAAATAACGGTGGAACCTTAATTAACATCTTGCGTTCACTAACCCTTCAAAAAGGAAGTGCGCTACTGAGCCTCATACCCATGAGGCATATTCGCTTGTTACAATTTTCTATCTGCTTTTCTATGATAGTTATGGGAAAAGCTTCCAACAAAAGTTGTAGCTCCTGTAAGTCCCTACAAGTTTCAACCGAAAATTTCTTTGTGCCGAAAATTACTTTACGAAAATTACCCGCCCCAGATGGCGCTAAAGTCAACCTCGTTTGGAAAATATTTCCAGGTGTAGGGGGCATCGATTCCAACTCCAGGGTGTGGGGATCTAAAGGCCAAATTCTCATCTATGTTCGTACTAACTTTACTAATAATTGATGAATAACAAAACCTTTGTACAGGTGACTTTTTTGAAAAGAACCCACCCCCGATATTTCGCTGCACAAATTTTTCTTGGGGAAAAACCGGGACAGGTCGATTTTTATTTCGAGAGGGACATCTAAGACACGTGATGACAAATTTTTATCTTTAACCCTTCGCCCCCGCCCGCCCCACCCTATTTTAAAATTTCGGCATCACCTACCTTGTGATAGATCAAATTGAAGGTAATAAAATTCCCTTTCTGTCAAACATATTTTAAATTGTCTCGAATCAGCCCTCCAACCCCTTTCAAAATTCTCTCATTAATGCAGGAAAGTTTCTCCCTCATCATTACGTAACTCCCGATTCTTGAGTATCAGATTTTCTAGTAAAAACAGGTAGATTTTTATTTTGAGGGAAACATCTAAAACACCTATAGCCAAATTTTTATCTCCAACCTCTTCGCCCCCACCCTACCCTACTTTCAAATGGCATTGTCTTGTGATTCTTGTGATAAAGAGAATAAAATTTTCATCCTGCAAAAAATTATTTCAAATATTCTAAAGCATCCCCTACTCCTTTACACTTTGTTGGAGATAAAAATTTGGCAATACGTGTCCTGAATGTCCCATCCGAAATAGAAGTCGACCTATTATTGCTGGAAAGTCCATTTCTCAAAAATTGGAAGTTGAGAGAAAACTTTATTCAAAGTGGGCTGCCCGTTTACTTCGGGTTGCAATAGTACACAGCATACCGATCAATCCAATGGGAAAATGTAAAATGTATAAAGTTAAAAGATGAAAATAAATATAGCATTTTATATATAAATATGTTTGTGTAAAATCCTTATCGCATCGATCAGAATTTGTTCTGAAATGTCATTAATTATGGTCATGTCGAGTTTAAAACCAATAAAAATGTCGATTACGCTTTTTCCTACAGTGCCTCGGCTTCCGAACCAAATAGTACAAGCGGTAGGCAAAATAATCCTGCATTTAATAAAGAAAGCAAACCACTTTGCACAGTGACTCTAAGAATCATTTCGAGCGATTTGACCCGCAGCACCCGATAATTCGTCCCTTAGGGGGGCCATGGGGGCCCTCCAAATTTTCAAGATGCAAGAACTTTCACAAAACGATCATTGAGTATCGTCATGTGTGTCATAAAATGAGCTTATGGGTCTATTGAAAATGTTCTCAGCA
The DNA here is from genome assembly GCA_949128115.1 of Anaspis maculata. Classification (NCBI taxonomy): domain Eukaryota; kingdom Metazoa; phylum Arthropoda; class Insecta; order Coleoptera; family Scraptiidae; genus Anaspis; species Anaspis maculata. The sequence continues at coordinate 52,324,182 of OX421961.1, read as the reverse complement.
ATTATCGTTATGTCCGTTCCATTCTTCACACTTAAAAAAAAAATTCTTAAGCAGATGTCAAAAAAACTGTTTTTATTTTTTAATCTACGTGAGGAAACGATGAATTCATATGTTTTGTTCAGTTCCCAAACAAATCGCATTCCGTGAGCCCAATTATAGAGACAAAATTTTGATGATGGTATTTTCCAAAGAAGTGGTGTCCTCTTCAGTACATCTTTTTCAACAGCATCTTTTTCAATGCTCCCACTGGATAACAGTGTTAAATTTTACAGGTATGAGAAGCTTGAAGTCTTTTCTTAGTAATTTGGATGCAACAAGGCTTCAAAACGCGCAAGGGAGCCCTAAAAGAATTTTTTTCTGCTCGGCTATCAAATTTTTGGCATGTTGATTTTGTAGTAGGGGAGAAGTGGACAAAAATTCAATCTTGGTCGCGCGGGCGGCGGCGGCGGTTTCATTTTAGCGGCAAATATATTTACGCACAACGACTCTGTATTCCGTTGTACTGCAAGAAAACTTGGCACAGGAGTAGCTTGTACCAAAGCAAGTGATTTGGCCCGCAGCACCAACATTTTTTACCCAGGGTACTCTGCATCGTGACCAATGACCATTCTTCAGAACATGACCAACAATTCAACTGTTTCTGTTATAAGAGCTGATGCATCGACTTGATGATCATTTCTGTGCAATGTTTATTGGCAAAATCGAAAGCTGTAGTCTGAAATAGATGAAAAATTTATTCAGTAGCGTAATTGTCATATTCTTGTTATAATGTTTAACAGAATTGAAGAAATTAATTAAGTATTGCTTCTGCGCTGTGCCCAGCCTTTAATAATAAAAGCGAGCAGAATACTCGAGTTCCAGTTATTCAAAATTTATTTGGAAATTATTGAATATAAACTTGAAACATCTCCACCCTCGTCTCCACCAGTACTTCCTTACCTCTTCAAAATTCTTCCTCCTTTTATGAAACTTTTCCGGTCTCCGATGTAGCCATACTGAGACCAAATACAAAGATGTTCAGAAGTTTGTATAAGCAAAAAAATACGTACTTGTGTTTCAGCTCATTGAAGTCCACCCATACTTCTGCAATATGCATCCAGACCGCCGGCGACCAGTTTACAACTCCTTTTGAGCCCCAAGAGGACAGCGAAGAAAATCTATGATAGCATCAGTTTGGCCCCAGATATGTCCAACCCGATAGAAATTTTTACTGTATGCCTCAGGCAAGGTATCAAAAGTGGGTGTTATGGCATGCAGCAACCGCTTCGTCCATGTCGCAAAGAGATCTTTCAATAAATCGACTTGCAATAAGATATTCCCCCCACGACATACCTGATTTCTGATTTTTGATGTCAAATCAAGTCTTCTACATGTATTTCTGTTATAACCTTCAACATAATTTAAGAAATGAAGTGTTGCTTCTGCGCCGTGCCCAGCGTGGTCCTTGAGTAATAAAAATGAACAAGGTACTTAAATACTCTAGGTCCATCAACATGATTGAGCAATTTTGGAAATAAACTTGGAACATCTCCCCGGCTAGATGTATTTCTCAACCTCTTCAGAATTTCTCCTCCTCTTCCTGAACTTTTTTGATGCCGCCATACTGAAATCAACTACAGGAATGTTTATATTATGATAATAAGTACCCCATTGGAATGACAATAATAGCGCCTCTGTTCTTTAGAAAGGCTCTGAAATAACCTAGGAGTGGCGAACAACCCACCTTTTGTTGCAGCATTCTCCTTTGCATATTTTACATTGGAGCGTACACAGAAGTCCGGCTTTTTGACAAGTACACGTTATTGTTTTGCAGTCAGTCTTACATTTTGCAGCTGTTGAAATTTAGAAGTTCTTATAGGTTCACAAAAAAAAAGGAAAACGTACTTGTGTAGCTCACTGCAGTCCCCCCACACTTCAGCAATCAGTGTCCAGACTGGCGACCAGCTCTCATCGATTTTCTTCTTGCCCCAAGAGGACGGCAAAAGAACGTCTACGAGAGAGTCAGCTTCAGAGTCGGAGAGCAGAGTCAAGACACGAAATGCGGAAGTCGCTTTCTCCATGCTCTTCCAGGTCTTCCATGCGTTTGGACGAAAAGAACGAGGTGGTATCGCAACCACAGAACGCGTGAAAGCCTCTCAGAGCAAAAAGATTTCTCTTCGCCCAAACCTTCTGCAATCCGATGGATAGCGATGAATCTTTTGTGCAGTCCGCTACCGAGTAGTGCCCACAGTTTTGGAAGTTCTTGAGAGCGAAGACAGAAGAAAAACCATATACCCAATACCACAACACCCGTAACAACGGTGAGGAAAACAATACTCTTTCCTCCGTGAGACACCAATCCCTGATGTGCAAGATTATGCGGCCATCTGCCATGTCTCCTATGGTGACTTCAACGAATGAAGTTGACGCATCAGCAGAGGAAAAAATCGTTCCCTGCATATTTGTGACAACTGGTGCCCAATATGAATCACAGAGAGCATTCGATCCTAAAAAATCGAAGAGCTACGCTTTGTTCTTCGAATTTTTAAGGAAGTCGGTCCAGTTACGAGTAACTACTCGCATTTAACACTTCATTGATTTCTTGAATTTTGTTGAACATTATAACAAGAATTTGACAATTACGCTACTGAATAAATTTTTCATCTATTTCAGACTACAGCTCTCGATTTTGCCAATAAACATTGCACAGAAATGACCATCAAGTCGATGCATCAGCTCTTATAACAGAAATAGTTGCATTGTTGGTCATGTTCTGAAGAATGGTCACGATGCAGAGTACCCTGGGTAAAAAATGTTGGTGCTGCGGGCCAAATCACTTGCTTTGGTACAAGCTACTCCTGTGCCAAGTTTTCCCGCAGTACAACGGAATACAGAGTCGTTGTGCGTAAATATATTTGCCGCTAAAATGAAACCGCCGCCGCCGCCCGCGCGACCGAGATTGAATTTTTGTCCACTTCTCCCCTACTACAAAATCAACATGCCAAAAATTTGATAGCCGAGCAGAAAAAAATTCTTTTAGGGCTCCCTTGCGCGTTTTGAAGCCTTGTTGCATCCAAATTACTAAGAAAAGACTTCAAGCTTCTCATACCTGTAAAAATTAACACTGTTATCCAGTGGGAGCATTGAAAAAAATGCTGTTGAAAAAGGTGTACTGAAGAGGACACCACTTCTTTGGAAAATACCATTATAAAAATTTTGTCTCTATAATTGGGCTCACGGGATGCGATTGTTTGGGAACTGAACAAAACATATGAATTCATCGTTTCCTTACGTAGATTAAAAAATAAAAACAGTTTTTTTGACATCTGCTTAAGATTTTTTTTTTTAAGTGTGAAGAATGGAACGGACACAACGATAATTGCTGAGAACATTTTCAATAGACCCATAAGCTCATTTTATGACACACATGACGATACTCAATGATCGTTTTGTGAAAGTTCTTGCATCTTGAAAATTTGGAGGGCCCCCATGGCCCCCCTAAGGGACGAATTATCGGGTGCTGCGGGTCAAATCGCTCGAAATAATTCTTAGAGTCACTGTGCAAAGTGGTTTGCTTTCTTTATTAAATGCAGGATTGTTATGAAATGTGCTCCGTACCGCCTGAACTAAAAGGTCAAGCACTTCCCACTTCCGAGTTCCATATTTTGGAGAAAATTTGTTTTCGTAGTAGTCGATACGTTTCTCGTAGATGGCATGTTTTTCGTCACGGATTTTCTCATCTTGATCCTCATCGTTTGTTTCGTATCTCGATTATATAAGCAGAGTCTGACTTCGAGTCAAAGGCAACGATGTCACTGAAGCGATTCAGGCCGTCAGTGTCGATAGCGTGTACCTCTTCATAGCATTCGAAGTTCTTAATACTCAAAAGGTCAGTTATATGGTGTTTGTTTTTTTTTTAAGAGAAAAAACTGTCTTTTAATTTATAAACAAAGATCATTTTTAGAAAGGTTGAAAATGACTTAATAGAAACTTTTCAGACTTGTTCGACAGAACGACTATTTTATTACCTTCATTTTGATGTATCACATATAGGTAAGCTATTTGAAATTCCAAAGTGGGGCGGAGTCCGGGCGAGGGGGTTGAAGATAAAAATTTGACAATACGTGTTCTAGGTGTCCCCTTCGAAATAAAAATCGACATGTTTTTACTGGAAAATCTGATACTCAAGAATCAGTGAGGGAGTTAGTGATAAGGGAGCAACTTTCCTGCAATAACAATGAGAGAATTTTGAAAGGGGTTGGAGGGGTGATTCGAGGCAATTTAAAATATGTTTGACAGAAAGGGAATTTTATCACCTTCAATTTGATGTATCACAAGGTAGGTGATGCCATTTGAAATTTTAAAATAGGGTGGGGTGGGGGCGAAGGGTTGAAGATAAAAATTTGTCATCGCGTGTCTCAGATGACTCGAAATAAAAATCGACCTGTTCCGGTTTTTTCCCAGGAAAAATTTGTGCAGCAAAATCTCGGGGGTGGGTCTTTTTCAAAAAAGTCACCTTGTACAAAGGTATTGTTCTTCATCTTTGTTATTCATCAATTATTAGTAAAGTTAGTACGAACATAAATGAGAATTTGGCCTTTAGATCCCCACACGATGGAGTTGGAATCGATGCCCCCTTCACCTGGAAATATTTTCCAAACGAGGTTGACTTAGCGCCCTCTGGGGTGGGTAATTTTCGCGACACAAAAAAATTTTCGGCTGAAACTTGTAGGGACTTACAGGAGCTACAACTTTTGTTGGGAATTTTTTCCATAACTATCATAGAAAGGCAGATAGAAAATTGTAAAAAAAACCACCCCCTAAAAAAACAACGGTTTTCGGCTTCTGGCCCTTTTTCTCGACAAGTTATTGAAAAGTTCTGGACACAACTTGTTCCAAATTTTTTCGAACATTTCAAAAAAAAAAATCGAAATCCAACCAATAGCATCCGAGATATAGAAAAACATCTTTATCTCGGAAAGCTCAAGAAAATTTCGGTGGATTTTCGCGGTTCGGGGCTCTGTGGGGGATTCCCTAGGTGTATGCAAAAATTCAGCCAGAGTATACGTTTTGCCATTCCAAATTCCCTATTGACTGGCCTATATCCTATATGTCAAGTTTTCAATATTGATTGAAGTCATAGTCATCAATACTACAATACTCGTGAATAGCAGTGAATGTCTCTATTGTATATGAAGTACCCATGATAACAATAATAGTATTTTATTCAACGAGCGTGTAATGACTTCTATTGTTCAAAAAGATGCAGTTTGCTGACACGAGCGTTGGCGGGTGCAATCCGGCCTTTTTTGGATTTGAGGCCAGTAAGTTATAGTATCGTTAGAGCATCATGGGATGCATAGTCGTTGATGAAAAACAATTCAGTAAATGCGCATTTACGAAAATACAGCCCTTCAAAGTGAAATTTTGGAGAACAAAAATGTAACCATAACTTCGGCACTTTTTCACTAATCCAGCTCAAATTTGGAATTTGCACTTCCAAAGTCATTGCCCGCAATACGGAATTTCAGTTTTGGCCACACGTGACCAGTGGCGAAGATGATGGAAAAGTCACGATATTTTCCCCCAAATTTCCTACGCCATTGAAATTTTTCAGAAAATTAAAACCACAGTCACAATACAAGTTTTATTCGGGGGAACAATCAGCTCAAGTGAAATTTTGATATTAGTCATCGTTCATGAGAAAAAAAGTTTGAAAACGCACCTGCAATCTCCAAATATTTTTCATCAATTGTTTCGTCATGAACGAAGCCTCATATCAGAATTGTACTGGAGATGGTTATTCCCTCAAATGGGACTTGTAATTTGACTATAGTTTTGATTTTTTTTCCAATTCCAGTGGTGTAGAAAATTTGAGGAGAAATATAGTGACTTTCCCATTATCTGCGCCACTGGTCACGTGTAGCCAAAAACAATTCTCTATATTGTGAGCAATGACTTTAGAAGTGCAAATTCCAAATTTGAGCAAAATTGGTCGAAAAATGTTGAAGTTACGGCCAATAACATTTTTCGAAAATTTCACTTTGAAGGACGGCATTTTTGTTGATACGCATTTGTCGAGTTTTTTTCATCAAGGACCATCCACCTCATGATGCTCTGTACTGTCGATAGTATAATTCACGCTCCTTGAATCCTAAAATAGTCAGATTGCACCCCCTCCCCTATCACAGAGGATAAACGTGCATTGTTCGCGGCCGGCAACCTTCACTTTCTTATGCTTCCAGGCCTTCTAGACACGAATTTGAAAAGAAACTGCGTTACACTATCTTTGCATATAGGTACTCAATGTTGACTAGAGCTTCGTCTATTACAAAACATCTTTAAAAGATCTAAAACGTCTTGAAATCACTTTGGACGGTCCTCAATTTCATAGGTACTTCAAAAAAATTTATTCAATTTAAAAAAAATAGAAATAATTTATAAAAAAAAGCAAGAAAGGCCCTAAAGGGCTGACTGCTGAGAGCCTAGGAAATGTCCGGCTGCTCGGTGGACCGGCACGCGCGCCTGTCACATTCTTCAATAACTTCAATACCTGTACAATAAAAAAACTAATCTTCATATTCAACAGTACTAACCTAACAACAATATTTGCTTTTTATAGGAAGAACAAAGATGCGAAGATTACTCTGAAGAAACGTTTACCTAAACTTGACTGAAAAAAATAAATAAAAAACCTTGCATGTAGAACTGGCTATGCCGGGCGTTGTGAGAGATTGGCTGATATTTTGGGACGGTTTCGTAACAAAATTTCCCAGCATGTGGTTCCGATGGACCAGAAGACGGCAACGTACGTGTCCATTCGTAATATTCGTCTAAAAAAATATGGTGAATTCTTGTCACTTGTCCGGTACGCCACGCCGATCAAATCGCTATTTTAATCTCCAGAATGCGTGTCTTTTCTTTCCTCTCTGGTCAATGTGTGTGAGTGTGATTGTTTCGTTTTCTTCTCACAGTCCGATGGCTCTCGCCTCTCCGAAGGAATGTCATATGTAGATGCGCCCAGCGGGGCGTCCGGCCGCTCATATCCATTATCCCATGGCGATGCCGCCCCGTCGCCCTGCCTCTCCCGCCTCACGGTCCGCGTCTCAGTGCGAGGAACATGTGTTCCAAATGGAAGATATGTCTGCCATATATTGATAATTGGGAAGCTCTTCCATAGGTGGATCAAGAGTCATGACTCGTGAGTAGGTATTATATGCACTTGATATGTTATATGTATTAGTGCCTGGAAAAATTAGATTTTCGGGTAGTCGAAGGAAGGAACTGCAGAAGTAACTCGAACAGAGAATTTTCAAAAAAAGAAGATGATTGTAAGAACTCATGCAGAGATCTTAACATCACAGTGTGATAAAGCCTATAGCATCCTGCATCACAAGAACGGATCACATATCTGGTAGGGGTGATTGCTGGAGCGAGTCAAAGAGGACAAAGGGCAACCCAAGTGCACTAATGCACACAGCCAATACTCGCGTCTAGCATAATCATGGACTTGTACATACTTAAAATGGACCAAATTGCGGTACCAGTAGGCCAAACAATGAATATTCTTGTTCTGGGCGTTACCGCATGATAGCTATACACCAAGAGCACTTCTCAAAAGCCTATGATGAAAGATTACGAGTTGCACGGAAAATCTTGCAAGTACTTACTATGGATGATAATAATAATAATAATAATAATAATATGTGTTTATTCACCTTTCGTTGGCATTTATGTACATTTGGAAGAAATGTTATGCACTTAAGACTTGTCTTAACAAATAAATTAAATAACAAAATAGAAAAGAAACAAGAAAAAACGATAACAGATAACAACAACAACAACAATAACAGTAGATGTCAGATAAGGGTTGAAAATACAATATAATGGCAATCCCTTAATGGCCAATCTTATCCAACATTAAAAATTCCTCCGTGGTATAGACTGCATTTTTCATGAGAAACTGGCTCAATACCTCGCTCAATACTTTCTTGAAACATATCACAGTTTTGATCTCCCCGAACAGCTCCAAACTTTTATTGAAGAGAATTTTATTCCCTGGTATTTGAGACAATTTTGTGCCACTTGCAGCCTAGAAAAGGGTTGGCGTATTTGGCTACATTTTCTAGTGTCGTGATGATGCAGAGACCTATTTGACTTGAACTTATGCTCGTTAGCTCTAATCTATGTAAGGGGTGTTGTTTTAAATCTGGCGTCAAGCATGCTGTGCTCCGGCCGAGTGAGGCTCTTTTCGGCTTAGTGGCGGGGTTAACGGCCAAAAATGGAATCATCTGTGCATTTTGTGATCAAAGCATGAAATGTGGCATACGTGTTTAGAAGACCCTCCTTTGCAATTCCAGATGTGGCGCCACGCAAGATTTCGCACCAGAGGCACTGTATAGCGGTTAATATACCTGCTAGGGGTAAATTCTGCAAAAATGGTTTCTGGCCGGTCTCTGGTACCGCAGTCGGTATTTTTTAGTTTTGTTTAGCTAAAACTACATGTAGAAATGAGTGAGGAGTGCATTTTCACAAGCAAAATTCCAAATGCTGCCTTATTTATATGTTGTTTTAATACATTTTAAGGCCAACTTTGTTTTAGGACAGGAAACATGGTGAAAAAATTGCCAAAACCTCGGCAAAGATATGAACGTCCTGAAAATTTGATATTCTGTTCAGAATTAAGTGCCCTACTACATATCTGAAATTGCCAAAAATCGCACCCCAAGGCTTCGAGTTATTGGAGGGGGTGTAAAGAATTGCAACTAAAAATTGAAGGTATAGAACCCGATGGAACCCGTCAATCCAATGGATGCAAATATGTCGTAGTTCGACGCATCACATCCCGTTGATACAATTTTGGCACAAAAAGTGTCGATCATTGTTGAAGGGGGGTCGCGGGGGAGGGCGAAACTCGGCTAGGTGGCTCTTTTTCTTCCTGGGCCATGAAGAATCGATCACGACAAGATTGGTATTTTTTCCGACTGAATTCAATGTCCTGAACTTGAATCCGATGTATAAATTTGGACAAGAACAAGTTCAAACAAGTTAACTAAAGAAAACCTGTTTTTTCTTTGACAATTTTCACAAAACTTTTTTTTACTGTTAGAGGCATTCATCTTTGAAAATATTTCAGAAGCCATCAGATTAAACTGTATTCTTCACAAAAATCATCCATTCGATCTGTAACTTTATTTTTCGAGATAGAAAAAATCGATTTGAACTTTAGTCGGCACAGCCCGTCGTCTACTACTGACCAGAACACTAAACCATGCATCTTTAAATGAAAATAGCCCAAACTATCTGAAAAATTCTAACTCATCTTTGAAAGTTCGAGGATCTGTGCAGAACTGAATTCCCTATAACATAAACAAAATCGTCATTAATCGCAATGCAGGGTATTGAGTTATTGCTTGAAGGTGCATGCTGTAGTGTTCTGGTAATTAGTAGACGCCGGGCAGTGCCGACTAAAGTTCAAATCGATTTTCTCCACCTCGAAAAACAAAGTTATAAATCAAATGGATGATTTTCGTGAAGAATACAGTTTAGTCTAATGGCCTCTGAGATATTTTCAAAAATGAATGCCTCTAACAGTAAAAAAAAGTTTTGTGAAAATTGTCAAAGAAAAAACAGGTTTTCTCAAATTTACTTGTGAGAACTTGTTTTTATCCAAATTTACACATCGGATTCAAGTTCAGGACATTGAATTTAGTCGGAAAAGATACCAATCTTGTCGTGATCGATTCTTCATGGCCCAGGAAGAGAAAGAGCCACCCAGCCGAGTTTCGCCCTTCCCCACGACCCCCCTTCAACAATGATCGACACTTTTTGTGCCAGAATTGTGTCAACTGGTTGTGATGCGTCGAACTACGACGTATTTGCATCCATTGGAGGAACGGATTCCATCGAGTTCTATACCTTTCATTTTAAGTTGCAATTTTTTACCCCCCCTCCAATAACTCGAAGCCTCGGGGTGCGATTTTTGGCAATTTCAGATATGTAGTAGGGCACATAATTCTGGACAGAATATCAAATTTTCAGGACATTCATATCTTTGCTGAGGTTTTGGCAATTTTTTTACCATGTTCCCTGTACTAAAACAAAGTTGGCTTTAAAATGTATTAGAACAACGTATAAAGGCAGCATTTGGAACTTTGCTTGTGAAAATGTACTCCTCACTTACTTCTACATGTAGTTTTAACTGAACAGAACTAAAAAATACCGACTGCGGTACCAGAGACCGGCCAGGAACCATTTTTGCAGAATTTACCCCTAGCAGGTATATTAACCGCAATACAGTGTCTCTGCCGCAAAATCTCGCGTGGCGCCACATCTGGAATTGCGAAGGAGGGTCTTCTGAACAAGTATGCTAAATTTCATGCTTTGATCACAAAATGCACAGATCATTCCGCTAACCCCCCCACTAGCTGGAGCACAGCATACTTTGACGCCAGATTTAAAAACACACCCGTTATGTGGTTGTTTGTGAAATATATAAAGATGGTAGGGTCAGAATAGAATACTGTTTGAACAGTTCTCTGCAAGATGTTAAAGAACTCACACCTGCCATACCCCTCAAGATTTTCTTTCGAACCACAAAGCCTTCTATCATATGAGTCGATGATCCCCAAAAAGACAAACTGTAGCTGAGAATGGGCTGGACCAAGTCGAAGTAAGTCATCCTCAAGACTGCGTCCGAAATTGTGCCTCTGAGCTGGCGTACGAGAAAAAGCGTGCCGCTGAGTTTACCGGCGATCATTTCCACGTGTTATGCCCATGTTAATTTTTTTATCTAGGTCCAGGAATTTAAGTGATCCTACTTTCGAAATTGATTTTGATTCGAGTTTGATGAGGCAGTTAGAGTCACGTAAAACGTTTTTAGGCATGAATTCCATGTAGATGGACTTGCCAATATTCAAAGTTAGGCTGTTTTGTAAACACTACTGTGTCAGCTCGTTGCAGGCCAGGTTCGCTTTAGATGAAGTTTGAGAAAGGCTGCCCTCCGCTATCAGAAAAGTAGTATATCATCGGCATAAATCACGGTCTCCGAGGGGGACCCGCACCTAGTGATGAAGTCGTTTATGAAAATAATAAATAGAGTTGGGCTCAAAATCGATCCTTGAGGTACACCAACGTTTGCGGTGCTAGGTCGCGAACTCACACCCGCTATGAAGACGGACTGCGCCCTATCTCACAAAAATGACTACCCATTTGTTTGCAACTCCACGAATTCCCATGCAGTGTAACTTCCTCAACAGCCAACCGTGGTCGACAGTATCGAAAGCTTTGCTCAAATCGTAGTATCTTGCCAGAGAGTATTGTTTCTTATTTGATGCGCTATGTATAAAGTTGATCAGCCGCGATATTGCCGTGTCGATGGATTTTCCCCGTCGAAAACCGTGTTGATTACCGTGCAACAGGAAGTATTTCTCCAAAAAACCAACCAATCTGACATTGAAACAAATTTTGAATATCTTATTTATTTGGTTTTGTATGCAAACGTTTCTGTAATCAGTGACTTGAGTTCGTGGACCTTATTTGTATATACATATATTAGGTACTCGTTCATAAATGAGAGATTCTATTAGCAATATTACCTCAGTAGTTGCCATCAGGTTTGCTTTGCTTTGAAAAACGCATTGTGCGAGTATATAGTCAATTTCACGGCTTTCTTCGTTAGAGCAAGCTATGGAAAAAATGTGTTGCGTTGGTACGAATGGCACGTTGACGACTTCTTGGCAGCTCATTGTCTTCATGTGCAATTTCCAGTGTGACATTTGTCACCGTCTCGAGGCGCCATGTACGCAAAAGTGAAAATTTTCAAAAATACGCGAGCAGTTGTTACTTTTCTTGAAGTGATTTGCAGTGTGGACGATAAGGGACATTGTCTCTACTGGTCGGTAGCTCTCTACCAAGACTATCAGGTTTTTGGTGGCCACTAATGATGCCGAAGATCGGATGAAAAGGCCACCGCCTAGAGGATTATCTTCTGATTCACATCACTAAGTAGTGAGTCCTATCTACTCCAGCTTATCATACTAACTGACTTACTGCAACAGCAAGCAAGGTATGAAGACATATTATACGTAGGTACTTACAGGAAATGGACAACACAGTGTACTCACGCGCCTATTTTCTTGTCTCGTACAGGTCAACTCCATAAATTACTGACCCACTGTCCATATTGTTCATCTAAAGAATAAGTTTCTCATTGGGCAGTGGATTTTTACATTTTACATTCTATTTCTTCACGGCATTACGGGTTTTCGGCATCATTTTCTCAGTGGCCGGCAGAAACCTAATAGACTTGGCGAAGACCCACCAACCAGTAAAGACAATGTCCCTTATCCTCCACACTGCAACTTACTCCAAGGAAACTAACAATACCTCGCGTATCCTCGAAAAATTTCACTTTTGCGTACATGACGCCTTGAGGCGGTGACAAATGTCGCATTGAAAATTGCACATACAGACTGGCCCAACGATAACACAACAGAGGGGTTTTTGGCCATTTCACCTGATTCTTTTGGAAAAAGCTCGGACAGGTCGATTTTTATATCGAGGGTAACATACATTTGACATACATCTGAAACATACATTGGCGAAAATCTATCTTTAGCCCACTCACCCTCATTCACCACAACTTCGAAATTTCAAATGACACCACCCTCCTTGCGATACATCAAACTGAATTGAATTCTCTTTCTGAAAAAATATTACTATAATTTTTAACCCCACTCCCCTTTTTTCTAAAACTCTCTAAGTTTCCAATTTAATATTCTTGACCTCTTAATTCTCTTCAGTACAGTCAACGTCATCCTCCACAGAATCGAGGGGTAAAAGTTTTCTGTGTAAAGAGTGCCACCCAAATTCACTCCTCCATTTCCCTAACCCAACTTCAAAATCTAAAATGACCTTACTTACCTACTTTGTGGTATATCAATTTAAAGGGAATTTAACTCTCTTCCTGATTTTTTCTTTCAATTGGAAAAAGGATTTGAGAATTTTGAAAACATTGTTTTCAGAAAGAGAATCTAATTCTCTTCAATTCGATGTAATTTGAAGTTGGGGTGGAGGAGAGCAAAGGGGTGAATTTGGGTAGCTTTTCTTTTCACCGAAAATTTTCTCCTTCGATGCTATCTAAGGTGACGCTGATTAAATTGAGAAGAATTGAGGGGTCGAGAATATGAAATGGGACAGTCAGGGGATTTCAGGAAGAATCGGCGTGGGATTATAATGTTACGATATCTCGCGTACGGGTTCGAATATAATTGAGATGATCGATTTTAAACACACACTGTTTATTTTCTGCGTACTACAATAAATGAATACACGCCAACGATTATCTACTTGGAATATCGCTGTGTCGCTGTGCTGTGTTATTCGCTCGCTGTCGTCTCCAGTTCAATACTGACTGTCGCGCTGTTGGACGGTGCCTTTTATATGCCTCCGATTAGCGTTCCCGAGCTTTCTAACATCTTCCAGCCATTTCCATAGTGGCCCGGCATATGCGGTTTCTAGACCACTCCAGAATAATCACACACACACACACACACACACACACACACACACACACACACACACACACACACACACACACACACACACACATACCCGCCGGTGTAGGTTTGTGGCAACCGTGCATCAAACCAAATTGTGGCAGCTTTGATGAAACCATGTAGGTTGGGTACCCCTTTGCGTTAGCAACCCGTAAAACTGACCCATTTGGTTATACACTCCATGGGGGCGGCGCAGCATGTCCCCGAATATTCGTGCATATAACAAACTAGTGGCGTCGCTGCCACAATTAGGTGTCAAGTTTTTGTGCATCCAAGACGCCAGAATTCGGTGTATAGTTTGTGCATCGAAGACGCCAAAATTCGGTGTATAGTTTGTGTATCGAAGACGTCAAAATTCGGTGTATAGTTTGTGTATCAAAGGTGTCTTGTCTATAGTGTCTAAGTGATTATGTCGATATTTTTAACAATTTTCAAAGCGCGACAGTTTTGGATTGCTTTGGAAGATTTTGAATCTGTTTAGACTGGCTGATAGCCCCATTTACACACACTCCCTTGTACACATTCCCATGTATCTTGCACGAATTCAATCAACCCCCACTCCTTCAAAACTACCGCCTTTTCCAAGTTGCTCCGATCTGAACCGGAATTTCTCGGTTGGATGAAGGAACTTGCGAAGAGAAGATAACTCAATGTTTCTCAACATCCCCCCCCCCCGAAACCAGGTAAGAGAGTGAACAGTTTTAATTTCTATGATTTCAAGAGAATTGTTATGTTAAATAGAGAAGTTCGCGGGAGGAAAACCTCTTTTGTACCTTTTACAAATTCAACCAACACCCACTCCGCCCCACCCCTTCAAAACTACCCCCTTTTCCCAAGAATCTCCGATCTTAACCGGAATTTCTCGGTTAGGATAGAAGAACTCTTGAAGAGAAGAAAACTCAATGTCCCTTTCCCCTCTCGCAAAACCGAGTGAGGGGGGGGGGGGGCAAAAAGTTTTCATTTCTCTGATTTTGAGCGGATTTTTTGTGTTTGAGAGAGGAACGCGCGGGGAGAAAACTCGCATAATACCTTGCACAAATTCAACCAACCCGCACCCCACCTTACCCTTTCAAAACTACCCCCTTGGCCTTTTAGTGTTTTATTCAAGAGGAAACTCACGGAGATAAAATCTTCTATAAACCTTTCACAAATTCCACCAACTCCCGCATCACCCCACTCCTTCAAACTACCCTCTTTTCTTAAGTACCTATCTCCGATCTGAACCGGCATTTTTTGGGTGGATAGAAGAATTCGCGGGGACAAGAAAATTCCATGACACTTTCCATCCCCTACATCCGTGAACAGGGGAAGGGGAAAGGGGCAAATTTTTTAACCTCTTCGATTTAGAGCAGCCTTTTTTTGTTTGATAGGGAAACTTGCGGAGAGAAAATCTCCTAAGTATATGCCTTGCACAAATTCCCCAGCAACCCCCACCTCACTCCACTCTTTCAAAAACCACCCCCTTTTTCCAAGTAGCTCCGATCTAAACCGGCATTTTTCGGTTGGATGAGAGAATTCGCGGGGACAAGAAAATTCCATGACACTTAATCCCTCACATCCTTGAAACCGGGGAAGAGGGGAGGGACAAATTTTTAAACTCCTTGATTTAGAGAGGCCTTTTTATGTTTGATAGGGAATCTCGCGGAGATATAATATCTATCCTAATGCTAATATTAAACAATATGGTGTCGTATTTGAAAATCAAATGTTGATGGCTCTTCCGATTATTTCCGGAAGTGCAGTTCAGTCAAGGTTAGGTGCAAAAGATAGGAAAAGAACCTAGTCCTCGATATTTCATGAACATTTCAAAACTAAAGATGTAATTGGAAACGTCATAGGCTATGGGGTCTATAGTCTATAATAAAAAAAGTTACCAATCTATATTTATCTACTTCTACATAATATTATTGTATTGTATAGCAATATAAAAATGTAATGGAAAAAAAAAACAATTCTGAACATGATAGTGTAATTTTGAGGCAAAAATAACAATAAAATAGAAATATTTTGCAAGAGTGAACATATTTGAACTAGATTGTTGAGGCACAACTTAGAACAAAATAGAAATACATTGGGCAAACAATCATAGTGAACGAGAACAGCTGCATTACTGATTGGCCTTTGAGGTAAAAATGAAAATAATATAGAATACACGCTTGGCAAACAACACATGTAACAGAGGGAAAATGCATGATGACTGAACAAGAACATAGTTATCGAGCTTGAATGTTGAGGCACAAATTAGAACAAAATAGAAATACATCGGGTAAACAATATATAAAAGAGAAAAAGTAGATGCAGACTGAGCATAATTCAGTTTGGATGTTAAGTAAAAAAAATACATGAAGAGTGACCATAATTGAACTTGAATGTTGATGCACAACTTCGAACAAAGTAGAAATACATTGGGCTACTTTGGCTACGTGATGATGTAAAGGATAGTTTCATAATTGAAAATGTACATGATATACAGTGCGCCAAAAGGAAGAGGGTCAAAAGGGTAAATTGTCAACGTTGTGTCACTTTTCTAAAAAAAATTGTAGATTATTTATAATATCGTTTTTTGAAAGGTAGCAATAATATCCCGAAATGGTTTTTTAATTTTCAAATATTTCTTTCTTTTCAAAGGCTATGTGATTTTTTCAAAAATTAACTTTTTTTTATTGCAATTCTCTTATTGGCCATATTATTGACGTAAATTTGGCAGATATGCATAAACTCACTTTAATACACCTTCCCACGAAAAAATCCACCCCAACGACCCCCAAGGGGGCTGCCACCCGGTGGACGCCAGCATTCGCTTTTGGAATGGGTTGAAATGAAGCATGCTGTGGCGGATACGATGCGTTTACCAATTCGGGGATCTTGACGTAACATCAGTAACTTCATGTCACATCGTAATTACCATGGTTACGATATCACCCCCCTTCTGGTCATTTTTGTACAGGGTTATTAATTCCGAAAGTTGAAAATCGATAATTCGAGAACGAATGCGCGTAGAGTTGAACTTTTTTTTAAATTTTATTGGAAATATTGGCGCATTTTTTGACATGTTGGAAATATTATTTAAGATATCCTCCTAAACTACGGGTAGGATAATTTGTCGTGTTTGATGTTTTACGTAAATGTTTCACCAATGTCATTGGCAACATAAGCATACACTCATGGCATACACTGTCATTTTCAAAATATTATTCAAAGTAAAAGGAGTCATTTGAGTTTCATACAATATTTTTTCATCAATAGCAGAGCATAAAACATAACCATGGACATATGGACACCCTGTGAAATTAACGTAATGGAGTATTATACTAGAATGTTTTTTTGTCGAAATGGAAACTACATCGAAAAATAATTGACCCGTATTTTTTTATTCGGTCGAAAATCGAATCGTTTGGGCGTAATCGATAAAAGAAGATCAACTACTTGTGACTGCCTTTGTAAATGACGTCAGAACTAGTAAGAATTTAAGAGTTTCGTTTATTTATTGCGGCCAAACGATTCGATTTCTGGCTAAACAAAAAAATATGGGTCAGTTATTTTTCAATGTAGTTTCTGTTCCCATCGAAAACAAAATATTTTTTTCAAAATATAATACTCTATTGTAAACTCGGCATTACCTAATCACATTTTCACCAATTTCGTTGTGACGGTTTATTTAAATATAATTACTATACAGGTTGTGGGTTACATGTTTTGTACTCTGATATTGATAAAATATATTGTATGACGCTCAAAAATGACTCTTTTATTTTTAACCTAATTTTGAAAATGACAGTGTATGCTTATGTTGACACTGAGATTCACTAATCAGGCTTTATTTAAAATGTTTTAGATTTTTTCATGGGGTCCCCTTTGCCCTCTAAAATCTCGAGTCCTAAGGGAACATTTTTTAGGTGCTGCGGGTCAAAACTTTCTAATGGGTGTGGACAACAACTGTGCAAAATGGCTTGCTTGTATCATCAAATGCCACTTTTTTTTTGCGTACCGCAGGCACCTAATTCCAGTTGAAGTTTTAAAGTTGAGGTGGGTGAGGGCAAAAGGGGGGTAATAAGAAATATTCATAATATTTTCCTCAACAAAAAAGATAATAATTTTGTTCAATTTGATGTAAGTACCACAAAGTAATTCCCGTTCACGTTGCAAATTCAGCACAAGAAATTTTTTAATCAAAAATAAAGTGAAAAGCTGGAAAGGTATACGGCTGATGGGCCCTGATAGATTTGCGCCAAAACTTTGCAGGTCCCATCAGCCGTAGCCGTAGCCCTCTAACTTATCACTTTGTTTTTGATTCCAAAAGTTCTAGTGCTGAATTTGCAACGTGAAGAACAGCATATTATAGATGTTTCTACTTGAAATTGTAAAATAGAGGTCGGTGGGGGCAAAAGGGGAAAATTGAAAATTTTTAGAATATTTTTCTCAGTACAATTCTCTTCTGATGTATCACAAGGTAGGTGGTTTCATTTGAAATTTTAAAGTAAAAGGGTGGGTAGGGACCAAAGGGGATGATTGATAATTTTTATATTTTTCTTGGAAAAAGAATTCAATCCTCTCTAATCTGGTGAAACAAAAAGTACGTGTCAGTTATCATTTTTAGTTGGAACTTAAAAGAGTGGATAGAGCAAAAGGGGGGTTGATTAAAAAAAATTATAATATTTTTCTCACAAAGAAAATTTGATGTTTTCAATTTGATTTATCACAAAGTAAATTATCCTACATGAGTTTTTAAAGTAAGGGTGGGTGAAGACGAGAAGGGGTGATTAATATTTTTTATATTCTTCTCAGAAAGAGAATTCAATTCTCTTCAATCGGATGAACCGAGAAGTACGTGGTTTCATTTGAAAGCTAAGGGTGTTTGAATATTTTTTTCACAAAGAGAATTTGATGTTTTCAATTTGATGTACCACAAAGTAGATAAGCCTACATGAATTTTTTCAAGTGGGTGTGGGGGGGGGGGACAACAGGATGTGATAAATAAGTTTTATATTTTTCTCAGAAAGAGAATTCAATTCTCTTCAATCTGGTGAACCATGCAAAAGTACGTGGTTCCATTTGAAATTTGGAAATCAAGGGTGGGTGGGGCAAAAGAGGGGTTAATAGAAAAAACATGTTTTTCTCACAAAGAGAATATGATTTTTTCTGATTGATGTATCACAAAGTTCATTATTCTACATGAAATATTAAAGTGGGTGGGTGGGGACGAAAGAGAGTAATTATAAATTCTTATATTTTCATCAGAAAAAGAACTCAATCCTCTTCAATCTAGTGAACCGAAAGTACGTGGTTCCATTTGAAATTTAGAAGTTGAGTGTGGGTGGGCCAAAAAGGGGGTTGATCAAAAAAATTCATGATATTTTTCCCACAAATAAAATTTGATGTCTTCAATTTGATGTATCACGAAGTAGATTACTCTACATGAAATTTTAAATTAAGGGTGGGTGGGGACAGAAGGGGGTTATTACTAATTTTTATAATTTTTTCAGAAAGAGAGTTCAACCTGGGGAACCAAAAAGCACGTGATACCATTTGATATTTAGAATGTAAGGGTAGATGGGGCAAAAGGGGGGGTTGATCAAAAAAATTTATAATATTTTTCTCATAAAGAGAATTTGATGTTTTCAATTTGCAATTTTCAGTTTTTTTCAATATACATGAAGTTTTTTAAGTAGGGGTGGGTGGGGACGACAGGGGGTGATTGATAATTTTTATATTTTTCTCAGAAAGAGAATTCAAGACTCTTTAATCTGGTTAATCAGAAGTACGTGGTGCCATTTAAAATTTGGAAGTTAAGGGTGGGTGGGACAAAAGGGGGGTTGAACAAAAAAAATTATAATATATTTCTCACAAAGAGAATTTGATGTCTTCAATTTGATGTATCACGAAATAGATTATTCTACATGGAATTTTAAATTAGGGGGGGGTGGGGGCAAAAGGGGGTTATTAATAATTTTTATAATTTTCTCAGAAAGAGAATTCAACCTGGGGAACCAAAAAGCACGTGATACCATTTGATATTTTGAATGTAAGGGTAGATGGGGCAAAAGGGGGGTTGATCAAAAAAATTTATAATATTTTTCTCACAAGGAGAATTTGATGTTTTCAATTTGATGTACCACAAAGTAGTTCAATATACATGAAGTTTTTTAAGTAGGGGTGGGTGGGGACGACAGGGGGTGATTGATAATTTTTATATTTTTCTCAGAAAGGGAATTCAAGACTTTTCAATCTGGTTAATCAGAAGTACGTGGTGCCATTTAAAATTTGGAAGTTGAGGGTGGGTGGGACAAAAGGGGGGTTGAACAAAAAAAATTATAATATATTTCTCACAAAGAGAATTTGATGTCTTCAATTTGATGTATCACGAAATAGATTATTCTACATGAAATTTTAAATCAGGGGGGGCAAAAGGGGGTTATTACAAATTTTTATAATTTTCTCAGAAAGAGTGTTCAACCTGGGGAACCAAAAAGCACGTAATACCATTTGATATTTTGAATGTAAGGGTAGATGGGGCAAAAGGGGGGTTGATCAAAAAAATTTATAATATTTTTCTCACAAAGAGAATTTGATGTTTTCAATTTGATGTACCACAAAGTAGATTAATATACATGAAATTTTATAAGTAGGGGTAGGGTGGGGACGACAGGGGGTGATTGATGATTTTTATATTTTTCTCAGAAAGAGAATTCAAGACTCTTCAATCTGGTTAATCAGAAATACGTGGTGCCATTTGAAATTTGGAACTTAAGGGTGGGTGGGGCAAAAGGGGGGTTGAACAAAAAAAAATTATAATATTTTTCTCACAAAGAGAATTTGATGTCTTCAATTTGACGTACTCAAAGCAGGTGATTATATTTGTCATTTTGAGAGGGGGTGAGTGGAGTCGAAGGGGGTGAGTGGGGACAAAGGGGGTACGTTTGGAAATATCTTTTTATGCTCAGGTTGGTGATTTTAAAAAATCTGAATTTTCTACGACTTTTTGCAGGTGGGTGCCACAAAAGTACACTGATGCATTATGTGTGTGTGCAGATTGCGAAAGAACAACCAACACCATTGAATATATTCTTGGTTTAGTACTAGTGTGTGAACTCAAGGGGGCGCTTCAGCACAGGAGGTCACAAATGGGTGTCATACCCAAACTTGCACAAAGCACTTCTAATTTC
Source organism: Anaspis maculata (assembly GCA_949128115.1). NCBI lineage: Eukaryota > Metazoa > Arthropoda > Insecta > Coleoptera > Scraptiidae > Anaspis > Anaspis maculata. Next base: position 52,303,481 of record OX421961.1, on the reverse strand, counting down.
TTGTGGCAACCTGATGAATTCACTTATACACCACTAAGTTTTGAAGATCCGAGGATTTCCTTCATATGCAAAGTCAATATGCTTCTATAAAAGCTGTTCTATAAGTTCTAGCCTTAAGCGGTGATTATTTTTGAGACAGTGAAGGTTTTTGCTGTGGCAACCGTGTGTAAGACGCCACAACTAGAGCGGACGCCACAGCATAGGTCGTTGCACGCACAAGTCGCCACAGTTAATGGGGTACAAACACACACACACACACACACACACACACACACACACACACACACACACACACACACACACACACACACACACACACACACACACACACACACACACACACACACACACACACACACACACACACACACACACACACACACACACACACACACACACACACACACACACACACACACACACACACACACACACACACACACACACACACACACACACACACACACACACACACACACACACACACACACACACACACACACACACACACACACACACACACACACACACACACACACACACACACACACACACACACACACACACCTTTTGCGTGCTTTCCGTGTGTTCTGGAATCTGCACCTCCGCCAAAATAGACACATGTGTCTCGATCGAACGTTGAAGTCTCCCAATCGCGTATACTTCTGGAATGCACCAGATCGCTTCGCACTTCTACACTGCGATCTAATGTATGGAAGAATCCAGAAAGATCCCATGTTTACCAGTATGCACGGAACAACCGCTCGTAACACTTCCCGCCTCTTAAATCGTTACTTCCGGAGTAACGTGCGAGGCGATCAAGCTGGACAACATTCATCTTAGCTCTTGGGGCTCGCTGGATTCTGTACACGACGTCATTAATCCTCTTGACTACCGTGTACGGTCCTTCCCAAGACGGATGCAACTTCGGAGACCTTTCTTTCTTGCGTTGAGGATTGTACAACCAGACAAGGTCACCTGCTTGAAGTCCCGCGGAGTTCGCCCTCAAGTCGTAACGGGTCTTCATTCGGTCGGTCGCGATCCGAATCCGGTTCCAAACCAACACGTGGATGTCACACATTCTTTGCCTCAAGTCGTCGACGTATTCGGGGATGTCTTTAGGGTCATTCTCCGGCGTGCCAAATTGCAAATTGCAGGGGAGGCGAAGCTCTCTGCCAAAAAGAACACATGCTGGTGTTTCCCCTATGGTGTCGTGATTGGCAGCGCGATACGCCATCAGGAATATCGGCAGATGACGATCCCAATGTCGCTGATGCTCGTCGACGACCTTCGACAGGTGCTGCTCCATCGTCCTGTTGAACCGTTCAACCATTCCGTTGGAACGTGAGTGAAGAGGCGTCGTCCTGGTCTTCTGTATCCCGAGTAGAGTGCAGACACCTTGAAACACGTTGGACTCGAAGTTTCGTCCCTGGTCTGAGTGTAGCTCCAGAGGTTCTCCGAAACGGCTAATCAGATTGTCAACTCGTGTTTTGTCTTTGCAATCGTCGTGGATGTGCTCGGCTCCGCTCGGCTGTCGTCTGTCGACGGCCGTCATACTGTTGAAATTCCAGCGACGAAGGGAAAAGATGTAAAGATATTATGCTAGTAAGGATAATGCAATTTTACGCAAACCCAAAGCTTGTCGTATTTGATACTGAACGATTTTTATGAAACACGGAATTGGCGTGCTAGCAAAATTCGAATGCGAACACGAACTTCGGAATCGATTGACGGCAGTTCTGTTGTTTCGATTCTCATTTGTATCGAAGAACATCATAAGCCTGTGGTCTGGGGCCTCATTCATATGAGTGAAGCGATAATATGCTTTCCTCGACCCGCTGGGTAGCTCAGAAGCATAAACCAACGGTCAATGATGGCTCGCAGCTCATCATATTTCAGCGCGTCCTCTCAGACCGAGATTCGATCCCAGCCGGAGGAAGAAAACTTTTCTGAGCCAAACATCGCTAAAAACATTGAAATAAAAGTGTTGTAGAAAATGTGATTGTGTATAACAGAACTATAAACTATTGCAACAAAATTTGAAATAAAGTGTCAAAACTCCTATGGCCAAACGTAAGGTTGAAAAGCGGAAAACAAAATTTATTATTTATTAAGGTCTTTGCCTTTAGTCGGGCTAGGTAAGTAATAAGTATACGAGTTAGCTTATAACTATTGCCAATTTGCTCAGTTCGAAAAGAGAAAAGAGATCAACTCTAAAGTGCCATTAACATAGAAGTGAAAATTTGCCGATCAGGTAACTCGAGAGGTAACTAAAATCTATAGATCTCTTCCTCGTATGGATATATACACAATAGGAACCAATTTATAAAGACCAATCGCAACTAATCGACTAATCGACTGAACCGCCATTATCTAATGTTGCTGCCAAAATTTCTGTATTATCATGGACACTCGAAGATTATAAAATACCTTAGGCTAAGGTCACTGTAGTAGAGTATAAATAAACTAAACTAAACTAAACTAAATACATGGCCAAAGTTTATAATTTCACATAAATTTCTAATTATTGAGAGGTAGGTACCCAGATACCTGTCACTATTAGTTTGAATTTGAATTTATAAGATATTTTGCACTTATATCTTTGTGTAAAGTTTTCAATTTCCAGCAACGACAACCGGCGTTCACATTTTACAATCAACATTCCATATGTCAACTTTGAAGTTTTACTTTCCCGGCCCCCCACGAACTCGGAGGGAAAGTATTGTAATCGTGCAGAAAAAAAGTTTTGAGATTACGCCGGATATATCCATTTTGAGGTTTTTCAAGACGATTGAGACTATTTCCAGAATGATGTTTGTCCGTGAGTGTGTATGTCTGTGATCTTCCACGATAACTGCCGAAACGTTGATCCGATCGACTTGAAACTTGGTATGCAGACGGGGTTTCACCCTGGAATGACCGGATTAGTTTTTGGCTGTCATCTGTCAAACGGAAGTATCACTATCAGAAAATGACAGAAGCTACATCTCACGGAACTTGACTTGCAATATGTCATTCGAAAGCCCTTGAAAAACTGTATTCAGAACAGTTGGAAATATTTCCCTATCTGTTATCTGTCAAATTATAAAAAATGCCGAAGTCTGGAGCTTTGTCATTTAATTATTCAAAATCTATACGACAGATTTGAACCAAACTTGGCAGGAAGCAACATTACCAAAGAATCAAACTAATGCTGAAGTTGGAGTTTCCCATCATTCACCAGCCGAGCGCTATGAATTTTCAAAGTTTGGCCTGGCCGAATTCAGCCGGGCTTGCCTGTTGCTCGAGTTTTGGCCTATTCAATTTTCTTAGCAACCAGACCGGTACGTTTCTGTTACATTGACGTATCCATCGTGATCCCTGGTACCTATCTATGTCAAAGTGACAAAATAATTATGGATACAGGCAGATCTCGGTGTGTTTCTTTTTATCGTTCAAGACAACAGTGTGCTCCGATCCTTTGTGTCTTCAAGTATCGTTTTGGGGGGCTCCGTGAACCCCCTTGTGTTTTCTGTAGCTTCAGTAACTCCAGTATGCCCATCCCGTTTTGGCGTATACCTACGTTCAATCTCGAATGTGTCCAGTTCCCTTGTATGATTCGGTACCAGGGCCCCATGTTTTCTTACTACCGTTCGAAGCCCTGATGGGGCCCCCACTTGTGACAATCAGATTTTGCCGTTCCAGGCCAAGCGACGCCGTTATGTCTTCTTGGGTTGGTTGAAGCTCTATGGTGTCTACGGGTGTCTCATGGAGTCCCACTGAGCTCCTCTCTCGTCTTTTCAGTCTTGAGAACTATTGTGCCGTCAGGTGTGTTCCGGACCTGCCCTTTTTAAAGGCTCGAAGCCTCATTCCACATGTCGTTTGGGGCCCTGAAGTTCAAATAATAAGAACTCCCGCCAGGTATTCTATACCCGTGAACCGATTTTCACCAAATATTTTTTTAACAATCGGTAATTGGTTCTTGGATATTCTCCAACCATTTTTCGTCCAATCTTCTGAATTATTTTTGTTGAAAAACAACCGTCTCTCTATGGAACTAAATGTTCTGATGGATGAGGTTCTACAGCGCCTTGAACCTTGAACCGCAGTGCTTTATTGTGATGTGTGTATCCGAGTTAGTTTTCCTGGATGGTTGCTGGACTTGATCGATTTTTTCTTCAGTTTCACAATCATTTGATATGTAATCGTGCAGATTGAACTGTTCTGCCAAGAACTGTCCAACAATGATTGCAGAATGCCGTCGCTCGGCTTGTCTACCCAAACTCTAAATTGAAGATATAGTGTTGAAATTTGACACAATGATGCGATGCAGTAAAAGTCCTTATCAAGTTTGTGTAATTTTATCATCATATCTGAAGTAGAAACAAAAATTTTAATACGAGACTAGCATTGCATTCTTGAGATATCATACAACAGTGAACTACCTAGTTCTGCCTTTGGATTAAGTATTTCATTTCATCACCTAACCTGTCATTTGTTCTGCCCGCTTAACAATGGATGCAGGATGCTTGCTAAACGCTCAACTCAATAGAATTTTTTCATCAATTTCCAAATCGATTCCTCTCCCTCCCGAAGGGACACTTCGATCAAAATCATTACTGACGTCTCTGGATACCGCCGGGAAAGTTTTGTGTCGCCCCACAACAGATTTTTTTTTTGGAAAGGCGCTAGCGTTGAATCACGTTCTATTATGAAATTAGGGTCAGATCCGTACCGAGGACGTTTTACGGGTCGGCTTCGTTATCGACTTCCTCGTTGATATACGAAAACAGTTAGATGGCCGTAACGATTGCCATAATGTTATGATTTCTTCTCGGGATCGCCTCGCCCTATCCATTCGTGGCCACTCAACTCTAGATTATGCCCGTTTATACAGAGGTGCTAATGGTTATGATGGGCCGTCAAGTTTATCTTGCCGTGTTTTCATTGATAAAGCGCACCATTAAATTCCATTTACCAAAAACGGTGATAAATTACTCTCTCGTTTTAGGATGCAATAAAAGCTTGTAACGCAAAGTCTATGATGTTTGCAGAAAGATATGATTAATAAATATTTGACAGGTGTGTGTGACATTTGATACTTCATTAAGTTGAGATTTACAAGGGCCAATAAATGATATCTGTTCGATATTGGCGGAGTGGTCTATAAAGGAGAGTCGTAAACTTTTATGGCGCTATACCCGAGATTGCAAGCTGACGAGAAAAGTCTCTTCGCGGAGAAATGCACTTCTCTTGCAGCTCATCTGTAAATACGCTGCACTCATTGATATGGCGAATATAGTAGGATATGGAGGTTCTTCCCTTCTTGGGACCTCTTGGCAACGAGGACGATTTTTTAATGATATTTAAAGCGAATACGAGCCATAAACTCCCACACGTTTATGGACCATCCAATATCCACCACCACCTCCTAATGCAACCGATAAAAACACCAATGCAACAACTGCATTATATGCGGCACTCATGCGTTGCAGGAATGAAACGAACGAACGAACGAACCAGCGCGCCCGGCTTGGGAATACGACGTGGCGCATGCAACACGCTCTTAAATAATAAACACTTTTATCCGATGCGCTTTTTATTTCGCTTTTACGATTATTATGTGCTTACACCGTGCCTGCATGAGAAACGGACCTGCATAGACTGCAACGCATCGTATCCATGCATCGTATCCAGCGTATTCAGCATTGCTCCTTGCTCTTTGTCCATTTTACTTTCCCGACCCCAAACTACTAGAAGGGAAGAAATTGTGATTATGCAGGAAAAAAAAATAGATATGTAATACGATTGAGATCATCTCCAGAGTAATATGTACATGCTTACGTATGTCTGTAACCTTACAGGATAACTGTCGAGCCGTTAGTCCGATTGAGTTGAAATACTGCAAAAACAGTCCAAAGTTTCACCCTGGGATGCGACCATTAATTTTTGGCTGTCATCTGTGGAACGGAAGTGTCACTAACAAAAAAAGTGACAGTATCTCACGAAACTTAACTTGCGATAATTTGGGAGCTCTTGAAAAACTGTATTCAGAACAGTCAAGAATATTTCTCCATGTGTCATCTGTCAAAAATTAAAAAAAAAAAGCAAAGTTATCCATTTAGACCTCCCTGAATATGCTTGGCTGGGGGCCATTTTGGAAGAGTTCAAAACGAGAATACTATACTAAACTAAACTGCCCAACAACTGAAGTGGCCTACCTAAAAATTTTACGAGTAAGACCCGGCAAAAACTGGAAGATTCAAGTAACTCCCAATTCCAAAAAACTTATTCTGGAATATTTTCAACTGGTCCGAGGAGGTTGGTACACCCATATTTCGAAACAGTTTCTCAATCTCCCGATTATCTTTCTCAACTACAAGGTCATTCAAAAAAACAACTTTTTGGTGTTTTGGCCATAGCTTTTTTCCTGGTTTACCGATTTTGATAATTATTGTGGTTCATGTTGAAGCTTAAACTTCAGGGAACAAGAATACATTTTCGAAATTGATGCAGAAGAAAAATTGAAATTAAGAGTCTGCACCAAAAGTGACGCAGATCTGAATAACCCTCGAATTCAGATTTGAAGATGGAACTCGTCGAAAATCAATTTGCTTCGAAAGGAATCATTCAACCATTTATATGAATATTTAGAAATTTACCTCTGCTTGTATGAAATAAGATTTCTTAACGAGGGAATTAAATTACGGCTGGATGTTTTTAGAAGAAAATCAGTATCCGTGCTTACCTGAAAACTAATGAAACCTACGTCAAAACAAAGCTGGTATTTGCTGGATTTTTCTTGATTCAATCACCAGCTTTGTTATCCATAACGTATGTTTTATTAGTTTTCAGGCAAGTACGGACACTGATTTCCTTTAAAAACATGCAGCCAGCCGTAATTTAATTCCCTCGTCAAAATATTCTCTCATACAAGCAAAGGTACAGTTCAAAATGATTCAAAATGATCATATTGAATATTAAATGCTTCATACTTCGCATCGCAACGTGGCAAAGAAAGGCTAAGACCGTTAGTTGAGGACGTTTTGTGTGGATTTTGGTAATTTTGTTGGCAAGTGGAGGAGTTGATCTACGTTTAGACTTGAAATTACAAAAATGTGACGAAAATCCCCACTACGGGTTGGAATATAATTGAGACGATCGTTTTAAAACACACACTGTTTATTACTGCGTACTAAATACAATGAATACACGCCAACAATAATCTACTTGGAAATATATCGCAGGTACTTTGCTTTTATCCGCTCGTTACCACTACGCATTCCAATTCAATACTGACTGTCGCATTTGAGGACGGTGCCTCATATACCTCCGATTAGCATTCTCGAGCTTTTATCATTTTATAACGGTTTCTAGTGAGGTTTCTAGACCACTCCTGAATAATCACACACATTACCCGTATAATTCTGCCGTGCTCTAGAACCGGCGCCTCCGCCAAAATGGACGGATGTTTCTCGATCGAGCGTTGAAGGTTCCCAATGCCAATAAGCCATCGCGTATACTTCTGGAATGCACCAGATCGTTCCGCACTTCTACACTGCGACTGTGGAAGAGTCCAGAAAGATCGCGTGTTCACCAGTATGCACGGGATCGCCGCTTGTAACACTGTCCCCCACTTAAGCCTGTTCGTCCCGAATAGGCTCATCGATACTCCCGGGGTAACGTGCAAGACAATCAAGGTGGACAACTTTCATCTTAGCTCTTGGGGCTCGCTGGATTCTGTACACGACGTCATTAATCCTCTTGACTATCATGTACGGTCTTTCCTACGACAGATGCAGTTCCGGAGACCTTCCCTTCTTACGTTGAGGATTGTACAACCAGGCCAGGTCACCAGCTTAAAATCCCGTGGAGTTCGCCTTCAAGTCGTAACGGGAAACGGGTCTTCATTCGGTCGGTCGCGATTCGAATCCGATTCCGAACCAACTCGTGAATGTCACACATTCTTTGCCTCAAGTCGTCGACGTATTCGAGGATGTCTTTGGGATCATTCTCCGGCGTGCCTAATTGCAAATCGCAGGGGAGGCGAAGCTCTCGGCCAAAAAGAACACGTGCTAGTGTTTTCCCGGTGGTGTCGTGAATGGCAGCGCGATACGCCATCAGGAAAATCGGCAGATGACGATCCCAGTCTCGCTGATGCTCGTCGGCGACCTTGGACAGGTGCTGCTCCATCGTCCGGTTGAACCGTTCAACGATTCCGTCGGACCGTGGGTGGAGGGGCGTCGTCCTGGTCTTCTGTATTCCGAGTAGAGTACAGATACCTTGGAACACGTTGGACTCGAAGTTTCGTCCCTGGTCTAAGTGTAACTCCAGAGGTACTCCAAAGGGGCTAATCAGATTGTGCACTAGCACCCTTGCCACCGTAGAAGCCTCTTGGTTTGGTAGGGCGTACGCTTCCGGTCGCTTGCTGAAGTAGTCCATGGCAACCAGAATGTATTTGTTGCCATGTTCCGTTGTCGGGAACGGGCCAGCCATATCGATCGCGATGCGTTCAAAAAGCGCTCCAACATTGTAAGTCTTCAGCTCCCCTCGGCTGCGAGTTCTTGGTCCTTTGCTGGCCGCACAAACCTTGCACTGGCGACACCATGTTTCCACGTCGTTCCGGCAGTTCACCCAGTAGAACCGCTCGCGCACTTTGACCAACGTCTTGTGCACCCCAAGGTGCCCCCCCAGTGACGCCATCGTGCATCTCCTTCAGAAACTCTTTTACTCTCTTCTTGGGGAGCACCAATTGAACCATCTCCTTCTTCCCATCAGGACTCTCCCAGACTCTCTCCAGCAGCCCATTCTCTATCCTCAGAGAATTCCACTGAGCCCAAAGAGCCTTGAATTCGGGCCCTTCACCAGAGATCTCGGTCTATTCCGGTCAGTCCTGGCCAAGTTCCTTCCTTTCAAGAAGCGTACCGATGGCTGAGTCCTCACGCTGCTCCTTCTTGAGCTCAGTCGTAGTCCAATTTCTCGGGGCTTCGACAACGAGTGCTTTGACCTTGACGTTTCCACTCTGCTGGTTCACCGTCGTGCCGTGCCTGCAGTCCTCGTTGCGTGGTCTTCGAGAAAGACCATGTGTGTTGCCATTACCATAACTCCTTCCAGGACGAAGTTGACTTCCTCGATTGGCTGCTCCTCGTTCCAGCATGAAACGGTCTGCTAAAGCGTATCGTCGCCTGCAGACGCGCTGCAGATGTCCGTCTCTTCCACATTCAAAGCAACGTGGTTTTCCTCCTAACGATTGCTTTCTCTCGGTTGACGTCTTTCTTGATCAGCAGTTCCTCGTTCCGCTATGGAACGGTCCGCTGAACTCGACCATTGCCTGCAGTCCCGACGAAGATGTCCTGATCTTCCACATCCGAATCAACGCGGCCTTCCTCCAGGTCTTGGCTCGTCTTGGGATTTGTTCTGAGATAGAGCGTTGAGGATTTCCCCATACATTTCCTTGATAGATTTCTCGGCAGTATGTGAACCTCCAGATTCCTCAACGCCCACCGCCTTGACTTAACGACTGCATAGATCTTTGACTGCCTCAATGCAGATCGCCTGAGTCAGTGCGTCGCTGATGTCGACTGGGTTTTTGATCATCCCCATCTCACGCAGGGATTGAAGGTATCTCTTATGAAATCCATTAAAAGAGGTGCGCTGGGTACATTGGGTACGCTAGAAGAGCCAACCTTTGGACATCAGCCGCAAATTCCTGTAGACTTTCTCCGCTTCTCTGCGTTCTTGCCGAAAAATTAGCGTGATGAACATGCCGTCCGCGATGATCCCTATAGCGGAGTTCCAGAACTTTGAGAAGCTTCTGTAAGTCCATCTGCTCGCTCTCCGGAAGCGTCTGTAGCAGCTCCATCGCTGGACCTCTCAAAGCAAGGCTGAGTGCCCTTAGCTTTCCATAGTAGCCCGGCATATTATGCGGTTTCTAGACTCCTCAATAATCACACACATTACCCGTATAATTCTGCCGTGCTCTAGAACCGGCGCCTCCGCCAAAATAAACGGATGTTTCTCGATCGAGCGTTGAAGGTTCCCAATGCCAATAAGCCATCGCGTATACTTCTGAAATGTACCAGATCGCTCCGCACTTCTACACTGCGACTGTGGAAGAGTCCAGAAAGATCGCAGGTTTACCAGTATGCACGAGATCGCCGCTCGTAACAGTATGGTGAAAATCTGCAAAAAGTAGCCTTTCGAGCACAAGAAGAGGACCTGTTAGGTTTTCAACAGTATCAATGGATGGTTTTAGACCAACGAAAGCTTATACTAGCCTGATTCCACGAAACAACTCTTCCTTCACCATTCTTGCATGAGTGGGCAATGAAGGGCTGCAGGGGACTAATAGCGGGGCAAGAGCTCAAAAGATGGAGGCAATGGGTACCCAGAGGCCTCAGTGAGCTTCTTCGTGCCACTAAGAACATTCTTGAGGACAAATGCTCAAAAGAACAGTTGTAAGATCATTATCTTACCAGATGAAGAGGTTGCAAAGACCATGGAAATGTTTTGAATAATTTACAATCAAATGACCTCTTTTTATAACAAGAAAAATCCATTTCCCTTAGACTTGAATCATCTTTGATGATTTTGTGGTATTTTTGCAAGCTTTCGAACGAAGAGCTCTCCTTTCACAGTGAGTAATGGTATCGACCACAATTATCCATTACAGAACAGCTGCAGGAGGTTTGAATCAATCAGTCGAATCTTTTAAAGCATGATTGAGCCTCTGATGGTCTTAGGGGAATCTCAAAACTTCAGCAGTAAACTTTGCGAAGTCGATTTTGGTACATGGGTGCATTCAAAATCATGTAACTTTTAGTCCAGTCAAAATAGGTTCTAACCGGAAATAAATTTGGAAGTTGACAAAATTTGGTGGATCGATGCAAATTGCAGAATTCAACGTGGAATAACATACTAAAATTCCCGAAAATTCCAAGGCTTGGCTTTTTTTCTAGGACCAATAAAAGAGCGCCATCCTTTAGAGCACAAAAACCAGCGAAGCAAATATTGTAGCCTGTTAAATTCTCAAGAGATAATAATAATAATAATAATAATAAATGGTCTTTTATTGCGGAAAAAAAATACATAATTAGAACAAAATCATAGGCGGAGTCTAGCTTAGAGCTATTCTACTCAACCCGAAATAAATCTATTTACAAAAGATAGCATCAACTAAAGAAAACAAGAGAAGAGAAAGAACAAGAAAACGAAAGTGAAACTTTTACCATCTGAGAATCAAAACTAAACTGCTTTATGAATAATCGCTACAAAAATAATTATGACTGCGTGTACCAGTTACTGACGGGAGAAGAAGTACTGTTTGGCTCTTTTCCGAAAGGCACCCAACGGCAGTGACTTGAGGGAACTCTGCAGACCATTGTAGACGTTTACAGCGCTGAAATAAAAAGAACGACGAAACGCGGCTGTGCGGTGTCTAGGAATGTCAAGCTGGAACCCGTTCCTCAGTCTAGCGTTTAGGGTCAAGTGACGCCGAAAGATGAATTTCTCACAGAGGTAGGGGGGAGGGAGAGGAGATTTGCAAAATTTTATTAACGTATACGGATAAATGAAACCGATACAAATGATTAAGATTAAGCCAATGCAGTTCCTTGATCTTTCCTGATACATGGTCAAACTTCCTCAATTTAAATACGAAGCGACAACAACTGTTTTGAATTTTTTGAAGTCTGTTTTGTGTGAATTTATTTAGGCATGAGAAGTATACTGGCAAGGCATAATTGAATATTGGAAGTACAAGAGACTCGCATAGTTTTTTTCGCATTTTAAAGTTAAGGATACCAATGTTGGCATAGAACAGCCTGAGCGCGAGGTAAGATTTTTTTATCAAGTTGGAGACGTGCCGCCTGAATCGCAGATCCTCCTCGAAAATCAAGCCCAGATTTCTGGCACTAGGTACAGGTTGCGATATAATTCCAAGCGTGAATAATTGTTGGTGTATTTATTGTAGTAGTACGCAGAAATAAATAGTGTTTGTTTTAAAACAATCGTCTCAATTATATTCGAACCCGTACGCGAGATATCGTAACAATACCATTTTGAAGTTGGCGATCTCTAGACAAAAGTGTGATACCGCATGTTGAATTGGCTTTCCAAATATGTAAAACATATTGAAATCCGCACATTTTCTGTCTACCTTACAGCCCCTGAACTGACACTATGCAAATTGTTCCGTAAAATCCGGAAATAAATTTTGAGTGATTTTCACTGAGTTTCAGCAGACGCTGTATCTTAGAGACTATTGACCACAAAGTAATAAGTTCAGTACTGATCTCTTCAAAATTTGTGCTCTAAAAGTGATAGTTTACAAGTTATTCAGAAAAAATCGAAAATTTTCAAGGATGGCGCTCTTTTATTGGTCCTAAAAAAAATCCAAGCCTTGGTATTCTCAGAAATTTCAGTATGTTATTCTACGTTGAATTCTACATCGATCCACTAAATTTCGTCAACTTCCGAATTTATTTCCGGTTTGGCCAGATTTTTGCTTAATTTGAGTGGACTATTTGTGATGCGGGAATTCAGAAACAGGGGAGTTCAAGAACCTTTAGAATACTGCTCTTGCTTGCTTCATGTGAAATTTTGAGGAAACTGCTCGCCGGTTTTTTCATAAGAAAGCTCAAAAAAAGTGTTCCCTTAATTTTGTGCGTTAGTATATACCATGTGATCAACAAAATTCGGAATTGAGGTAGGGTGTGACCTGGTCAAATTTCAGGATGTCAAGCTGCTTTTGGCCAGAGCACAGCCTACCCCAATTTCGAATTTTGTTGATCGCATGGTATTTGTTGTTTCAAGGATAATGCTGACTTCACCAGTCACATCACAGTCGAAACGGACAAGAGAAGTTCCTTAACACGTTAGCTGCCGCCTGACAGCCGGCTGTCATTTGTGCCGTTTCCTGTTGCGCCGCCGTAGTAAAACTGATAATTACCAAATCTGTCATCATGGAATTTGAAGTTCCCAATGTCAGAAAAAATTGAAAAAACACAGTATGTACTATTTCTAAAGCCCAATCGAACCATGGCATCATTTTGGAATGGTCGCCGGCTGTCAGGCGGCGTATCAGTGATACACGTATTACCAGAATGCCAAATGACCGCCGGCGGTACACTGGGTATCTATCTATCCTATTGTTTTAATGTGTAATAAATGCTTGAGAAAAATTTTTCTGGCCTTAATTTGAAACAATATAGCGTTTCCCCACGAAAATACGCTAAAAATACTACTTGAAACTTGAAAAAAAAAAATCTGAAGTGAACATGCTTGGAATGCCGAACCATTTCAATTGGGGTTTCCTTGTATGCCGAAGAAACTAGCCTCATGCGGAGAACCATGAGATTTGAGTCGCCGGCTCCCAGACGACGTTTCTAGTAATGCGCGTTTTTGACAGCGGGCGGTCAAGCGGCGTACCAGTGATCACACGTAATGACCGCCGGCTGTCAGGTGGCATTGCGGTAATGTGGCAAAATTCGGTTCGGCAGCTAACGTGTTAAAGCTAAAAATCATAAAAAACTACTTGCGGTCTACGATGATCCAGGAGCGTTTGAGAAATTGGACAGTAATCTCTTTTGAACAATCATGCTATTTCGGACCAGTATACCTACTATGTATTTGTTAGCTTTTGTTTATTTGTTTATTATAATATACTGTGTACCTAGATAAAAAAATCTGGTTCAAAATAAGAAAATTTCAATTCTAGTCTCTGTTTCTGTTATTCTCATGAAATAAGATTGGAATTAAAAAAATCTACAGGGTGTCCCAGAAATGGCGCATAAACTCTCCAGTACGTTGCTGGAAACTCATCATAGAGTCAGGGAAAAATAGTAGAAAAATTCTTTGGCTTATATTCATCAAGTTATCGCCCAAAAAAAAAAACGGTCGATTTGGCAAACGTGCACGACTGCACGTGTTCACCTACATACGTACCGCTAGGTAAAAATACAATTGTTCCAATATAAATATGGTCATCATAGAAACGGTCATTGTTAGGGCCAATTTAGACATTTCCTTGTAGGTACTGATACTGGTGCCTATTGACACAGCTACTGGCTTTGATAGCTACCGATCGCACCTCTTCGTAATTTCAACAACTTTCGCGCATTCAGAAAATAAACTTGTAAAACTGCGTTTCTCCCATTTTTATTTAGGTGTTACTAAGGCTGTCTCAGAAAGAAATTCACTTTAAAAAAGCACCACACCCTTTTCACTTATTCAACTTGTTCTGAACTAACAATCCAAAGACAAATCCTTGCAAATCATGTGTGTATATCAACATCCGTCAGGCTCCTTTGACGATAGGCGTTGGGACTACTCGTATTCGAAAAAAAAGTAAGTGCATGCAGTCCCGGTGAAACTTTGTGAGTCTTGCAATTTGGTTGATTCTAAAGCAGTCCAAAAACGTCCTCTTCAGCATCAGGCATCAGGTACCCTCACATGACGAGGACGGCCGCGATCTGCTTGTAATAATACTGATGCTACCTGTCTGGTCCTTCTGGCTCTGTCTTCTGTTCTCATTATCACATAAGATCCCAGCACATAAGTACGATCGGGATGCTTTCTTTGACGGTATAGGGCATTTTCCTGGCCATACTGCACATGTGCGAGATGCAAGTAATGGCGGGATATTGAAAAAAACCGGACAAACTAATGCATTCACGCAGATTTGCCATGAACATAATTTCTGCACAGATGAAATATTATAGCATATTTTATCTCAAAAATAGACTAGCCTTGGAAATCTACCGCGTTATATTACATTACAGGTGCATTAGAGTAGGGTTCAAAGGCTTTTGTCCGGTTTTTTCAAGAAGCCCGCCTTAAAGTTAGCGCATGTCCCTGAAATGATTGCTCAGGACAAACCCCTATTGCTGGGGGTAAATAATGCGTTCCGCCTGCAAGTGATTGATGCCGCGACGTTCGCCCAAAATCAGTAACATATCAGTGTATTCGCTAGCCGCATACATTATTCGCGGAAAAGTGAAAACAAGGCAGGAATGATGCAAAATGACACTGACTGATCTTATTGTCAGAAATTGACTTCATTCGATTTTTTATTTATTCAATGTCAGATTGTAGGTATACCTACTCATTTGTTTTTCGCCGATGATGCCAGATCCATTTTCTGGGTAATTTGATTGAAAATTTGCAAAATTCAAAATTGGCTGTAGCCGTTAATCAAAAGTTGTTGAGGATTATTTCACCAGAAAATGATTGAAGAACTTTGTCCCCATGAGATAAATATTGCGGTTTTGAATAAATCACAGAAATAGAGAAAGTTGAGTTTTCTAATTCAAAGTCTTATATCTCGAAGAGTGGTCAAGGAACAATTTTTTTACTATTTTTGTAGAGTTCCCTGGAAGGTCCGCTACAACGTACTGGAGAGTTTATGCGCCATTTCTGGGACACCCTATATATACAAAATTTGAGATTTTAAAAAAATAGGAGAATTGGGCGGCTTAACAGTTTTTGCACGAGGGCGGCCAAATGTCTTAGAGACGGCCCTGCATCT
The DNA here is from genome assembly GCA_949128115.1 of Anaspis maculata. Lineage (NCBI taxonomy): Eukaryota > Metazoa > Arthropoda > Insecta > Coleoptera > Scraptiidae > Anaspis > Anaspis maculata. The sequence goes on along the minus strand of OX421961.1, from coordinate 52,287,976 downwards.
AAACTACGCAACATTGAATACGACACACCGAAAATTTTGCCCCTTTTCAAATTGGGCTAACTCCTGAATGTCTTGGACGTATTGGAATCTGTTTGTGCCGTTGCTTAGCCTAATCTTGTGTAATCCATAACTGTGAATAAGAAACTCAATGCAACTTGAGTGCAGTTTATACAGGGTGATATGTAAAGCGGTGCAGAACTGCCAGGCCTTCAACATGCTCCCATGTGAAGAACTTTTTTTTCTGGATTCAAACATTGGAGGCATAAAGATAAAAGATACCTAACCTCATACCTCCACATGTTACTCAATTTATACTTTCAGCCTCCACAGAATGGTAGGTATCAAAGAAACAATTTCTTGGTTTTCCGGTGATTTTTCAATGCTCAAATTGAAGCTGAAACCTCAAGTAAGAAGATCCCAAGTTATAATTCGTGCAGAAAAAGTGTGAGAGTAATAATTAAATAACAATCTACATTCGGTCGAGAGCTTTTAGAACAGTGGAATAATGATCTCCACTTTTCAGTGTATCTATTCTCAGTCATTATACGCAAGCGCGCTGTTGATATACACGCGACGCATATATTCCCAACAAGCTGCGATGTCCGAGTGGTTAAGGAGTTTGACTCGAAATCAAATGGGCTCTGCCCGCACAGGTTCGAATCCTGTTCGCAGCGAAAAAATTTTTCTCTAAAATTTGCAATAAATAAATTATAAAAGATTCAATTTATTGTTTTTATGTAGTCACTTACAACATGTAAATTTTTCGAGCAATAACAATCAGCAGGTGAATATTTTTGTAAAAATATGTGTTGATATTATTTTCAATATTTTTTTAAGTAGTCATGCATAGTTCAGATTCAGTCATGTGATTTATGCAATTACTAGAAGTCCACCTACAGAAACGTCTTAGCAGATTTCTGTAGGAAGATGACAAATTAATTAACGAAAAGATCGTCTGGAAGGTTTCATTGGAATCGGAGGAATTTCTGCGTCCAGGATGTTTTATGTACTTCGTAGGCTGATTTATATGTATTTAATGAAATACAATATGGCCATAAATTCTGATTTAATTGGCCTTGAAGCTTGAAAGATTTTGAGCTCTAGCTGTATCACATTTCGAACCTTGTTGTAGTACAACGATTTAATTAGTCGATTTTCATGCCACCCAAGACTTGTGCTCGTCGAGGCGATTGTCTTATTTAATGAAAAAATTCACCACCGTAGGTACCTACCTACCTATTATCATAAAATCCAGTGGGTAGATACTTAGGTTATGGATAGAGTACCTACAGAGTATAATACCTATACATGGTATAATGGTGTAATGCTCCATTCACGCATACCGCTATCCATGATGAGTATTGGGTTGATGTACTATGTATGCATTCTGCATGTGTGATAGTGTACTAGTGGATTAATAATTTGTTTAATATAGTGTGCGAACACATTTCGTAAACAGGCAGGGAACTTCGATTACATTAATATTTATGAGCGTATCCGAGCCATGAGCACGAATAAATTGTCAATGTTTTCATAAAATATTTGCCAAATTAATATCGAATCAATGCGGATACTGTAATGCATAATGTTGAGTAAAGCCAAACGTCAAGCGATTACAGTGCGGCAGCAAGGGGCGCCCCTGTAAATATCACGGCTGAAGTAACAAACACGTAGCTCTGTTTAAACAGGCCGCCAAGCCTTTGGCATAAGGTCCCCGGAGTTATTCACTTGCGGACTGAAAAATCACTTGAAACTGGTTTTCGCCAAAAATGTATCCTCCACCTACTCTAATACTACCAAGTACCTACCACTTATGTATTACCATGCCACTGACACGTGTCCTATCAAACTTTCTTACCTGTGCTTTGAAATATGTGTACAAGTATCCCTGGTATCGGTATACCCAGATCGCAAATCATAACGGACTTTTTCGCGACTTCTTAAACTTAAACTGATGGCAAAGTAACTATTTCAACCAATTTCTTGGATTTCTTGGCCAAATATTAACGTGCATTCACCTGTGATTCCAGTGATTCCACCAAACTTTTATCAACGCGATAACTTTATCACTCTCAGTAACATAAGCAACTGGCCATCCTATTGGCTGGTGCATAGCAAATATCAGCGTGATAGATTTAATCTGCTCGTAAAATTTTGGTGGAACCGGAGGTTAGTCAGTCTTATTTAGTCATAATTTTTAATTTTAGAAATTATAACAAATCAAGCAATGCAACCTAAAATCACCCACTCCAATAGAAGTTCAGCAATCGGAAGGTGAACAAACCCAAAATAAAAAACAGAGAAGCAAAAAAAATGGATGAATAAATGAGTGATATCCACACCCATATCCTTACTCTAGAAATGAAAAATCCACCAAGATTTGACTAGGAAAATGCGCAGTAGGTTCGGTCGGTCCTTTCTTTCTTTCGCATTGAGTACGATCATTCGTCTCACTCTTCAGCTCAGCGAAGGTTACTGTTGTATGTTGTGTTGCCTATTATTATGCTCCAAGCTTAATGAAAGTAAAATGAGTAGGTACCCAGGTGCATCTCAATTGATTACGTTGTTATGGAGTGTTATAACGGTCAATTAGAACACCAAAATTGCAATAGTGACTTTGTGAATATTTGGAATAGCGTTTGACTGATCTAAATTGAAATTTTTGAAAATATTCCTGGAACATTTCAGTTACTTATATTTTTTTTCTTCGAATCAGCCAAAGTGTGCCACCAAACAATCAAGGAATCGCATTTTATAGCATATTTCATGGTGGCCTCCGAATCTTATACATATCAGATTTTGGAAAGAAGAAATTTCAAGCTATGAAATGTCAATGATCTCAAAAATTGATTTCTTTTTCATTGTGTGTTCTACAATAACGGATGAAAAAGTAATGTTGAGGAGAAATTATAATTCGAATAATTTCAAGGGTGGGTATTCATTCTAAGATTATTCAATTTTCGAGATTATTTATTCTTCAAGTTTATTCAATGTTCAGGACCACCTGACTTTTGGTGTAAAGCGCGCCTTCATGACCTATACCTTTTCAACTTCAAATTGAGACTAATCAATTTTAAAATGGAAATAGTCAATTTCAAAATGAAATAAACAATTTCAAAATGGTACCAGACAAACCTAAATTGGCACCAAACAACTTCAACTTGAGAGCGATGATTTAATCATTTTTTAGGAAAAAGAATGAATCTGAAGCAATGTATTTTGAGCTGGAGATGTAATACGTCTCCGTCTGAGTTATGGCAAGAAGAAGAGTGTGACGAACACCATTTTTCTTCTTCAAACTGAATAATTCATCGCGCTCAATTTGAAGTTGTTTAGTACCAATTTGAAGTTACTTATCCCCAGTTTGAAGTTGTTTGTTTCATTTTGGAATTGGTTATTCTCAACTTGAAATTGATTGGTCTCAATTTGAAGTTGAAAAGGTATAGTGTTAACAGAATCGAAATTGTCATCCTGTCGCTGGCTTCCTTCCTACTTGTTCAAAGTGAATTATTTCAACCTTTCTGCCTCCCCCAAGAATATGTGGATCATCAAGGCACCAGGTCGATCAAGATCCCGCAGGATAAGGTGGTCTCTTTTCTGTAGTCTGGACAATATTATAATGTCTCAATTCGGTATACAACGGGCATTTAAAAAATGTATGCTTGATACCCTCTCGCTTCTGAAGGTTGCAGAAAGAGCACAAATCATTTCTCACCTTATAGGTAGCTCAAACCGTTGACAAAAAGACTTCAGACAAAGGAATTCACTGTACTAAACTATGTCAAACATCTTCTATGACTTGGAGGAAGATTCAACCTAAGCAGATCACTCACCAAGTCAGGTCTTCCTTGCGGTAGAAAATATTTGTAATTTTACTGGCCACGAGACCATTTTTGAATTGTTGGGTCATGAAAATTCACTTGCTATAGACTTTCTCATACAGAGGCGGTTCCCTTTACTCGCAGCTCGTGCGCAGGTCTTCATATAGACCAGTTCGAAAAATATTCGCGCGTTTGTAGCCAAGTGGGGATGCGACCAGGCATCACGCTGGCCCATTCAAGTTACCCTGCGCCTCGAGTACCTTAGGTGTATAAGAAACTCTATAGACTGTCCCAGAATTATGTCGGAGAAAAAGCATCTACTTTTTGAAAGCACACCAATGAAATTTCACAGAAGCAGAAAATGTGTTTAGACAAGTCTACGTTTCAATTTAATTTATATGTAGTAAGTAAAGTAAGTATATGTATAAATAAGGTGAAAGGGGTCGAGACAGCTGATGTTGACTGAACGTTGGTTCAGTGGCGTGTACCAAGCTAAACCAAGACGATTAGTGTGTTAACTGTGCCGTGTTACGTTAGGTCGGTACTCTGCAAGTTTGTTGTTTTATCAAAAGCGATACAGCTCTTCAAAAATTTATTTTCATATTGGTTTTTCATCACTGAGTAACTATAAACGGGTTGAGGTATTTAGCTGAGTGTTTTCAAACACTGGTTTCGAATGATCATGTACTTGTACCTATAATCCAGGCCCTAGCAGTACTTCTGTAGGAAAAACAATGTAATCAAAAATTTTTTTTTGGAATCGTTAGAGGATCATCCCAGGACAAATAATCACTCGGGTGCTTTCGCGATTTCTGGTACATTTTCCAGCAATATCGCATCAAAGTTGGCGGCTGGTCAATTCTTCAGTTCGCTGATATTTCTTGGAGTTTTTGCGATTTTTTCCAAATAAAAGCACTAATCTACTCAAAAAAAAATTCCGGATCGAACGATGCTGTCAGATTTTGAGTACTTACGTTATACCGGGTGAAAAAAAATAAAACGAGTTTTATATTTTTTTTCCAACTTTTTAGTTTCTTGGCCGATTTTCACAAACTTTATGTTAAAAGCTCGCTGACTAAATCGTATACTCAAATCAATTGTCAATATAGCCAAATTATCAAAAATCAAGATGGCGGCGGCGAACCCAAATAAAAATGTGTCGTATTTCAAGATTTTTTTTTTGATTTCTAAACTTTGTAAAGAACGACACTGATGGTGGATTCTAGAAGATTTAGCTTTCTTTTGCAATTTGGGACTAGATTTACTTGATTCGCACATTCCACTGTGAAAATATAGTGAATTAAAGGAAGGTCCACTTGTAATTTTTCCCAAATTCACAATAAATCAGCAGTTTAAAAACCTCCCGCGAATCCTCATTTCTGAAGCAATTTCTACACACTTGGTAGTGATCGTAAGCTGTGTGCATAGGCTACAAATACCGTGTTGGTGCATGGCCGAAGTTTCAAAATTTCAGATGATAGATGACGTAAATGGTGGGGGTGCGCATGTCAAATATCGAATATTCTACTTTTTGTTCTCACATGTTTTGAACGAAATTTCAATAAATGGTTGGCTTGAAGGTCAGCTGAATAAACACCCAACGAGAGTCAAATGTTGAAAGAGTCGAAATGTGAAATTTTCAAATGGACGACTTTACTTCTTTGGAGAAAATAAAACGGTTCTATCCGTTGGTCCAGGAATTTTTGCTGTTGAAATCGCAAGTAGCGAACAAGAATGAAAGCCAGCCGATTTTTGTATATAAGCTCAGTTAAGCATGTAGTTCAACATAGTCAAAGTTCTCAAGAATCCGGTGTGAGCTTCGGCCGTTGTGGCCTCGAGAAGAACTTGAGGATCAGTTTTTCGCGTATTTTTCGCGTTCTTTTTCTTGAGAAGAAATTGTTGAAAATGTTGTTGTCTATAAGAAAGGTCCTTACACGTTTCATCGTCAGTCCACTCTTTCTTCGTCAAAACACAAGAAAATTAAAATAATCCAGATGCTCGATGCTGAAGACTGTATGGACCTTGAGTTTTATGATGGCGAAGTGTCACCTCGTAGAGGTGTTGGTTGGTCCACTATTTCTTGATTGAAACTTGAAGCCATCAATACGAACTATGCCGGCGGCATATACAGGGTGAAATAAAAATAAAAAGTTGAACATTTGTTCCTCAAGAACCAGAATAGGTGAAGACATGTAATTCGCCATAATAATAATTCTGATTTCATGGTCATGAAGTCGTCGTGAACTTGAATCAGATGTCTTGAGCCGTTCTTGAAATATCTTCAAAAGACTGAAGTTGTTACCGGAAAAAATAATTTTTTTGTCTACTCATCAGAAAAAAAGTTGACTGTGTTTTTTCTTAAAGTAGTTGGCCTAGAAAGTGTTTTTCACTATTATTTCATTTTAAATGTGATTCATCGTTGTTTCGATTCAAAACACCAAGTCTCAATTCAATATCTGAAGAGTTACTGATAGACGGAAAACTAGTTTTTTTTCGTAACGACTTCAGTTATCTGAAGATATGTCAGAAACGGCTCAACATATTTGATCCAAGTTTACGACGACTTCATGACCATGAAATTAGAAATATTTTTGGCGGTTTATATGTCTTCACCTGTTTTGGTTCTTGAGGTACATTTCTTCAACTTCTTATTTTTATTCCACCCTGTATATGCCGCCGGCATAGTTGGTATTGATGGCAAATAGTTACAGTCAAAACAGAATAGATCGAACAACACCTCTACCAAGTGGCACCCCGCCATCATAAAACTCAAGGTCCATACAGTCTTCAGTATCGAGCATCTGGATTATTTTAATTTTCTTGTGTTTTGACGAAGAAAGAGTGGACTGACGATGAAACGTGTGAGGACCTTTCTTATAGACAATAAAATTTTCAACAATTTCTTCCCAAGCACGTTCTTCCCAAGTGCCATTCTTCACGAGATATACACGAAAAACTGATCCTCAAGTTCTTCTCGAGGCCACAACGGCCGAAGCTCACACCGGATTCTTGAGAACTTTGACTATGTTGAACTACATGCTTAACTGAGCTCATATACAAAAATTCGGCTGGCTTTCATTTTTGTTCGCTGTTTGCGATTTTAACAGCTAAAATTCCTGGACCAACCGATAGAACCGTTTTATTTTCTCCAAAGAAGTAAAGTCGTCTATTTGAAAAATTCACATTTCGACTTTTTCAACATTTGACTCTCGTTGCGTGTTTATCCAGCTGACCATTAAGCCAACCATTTATAGAAATTTCGTTCAGAACATGTGAGAACAAAAAGTAGAATATTCGATATTTGACATGCGCACCTCCACAATTTACGTCATCTATCATCTAAAATTTCGAAACTTCGGCCATGCACCAACACGGTATTTGTAGCCTATGCACACAGCTTACGATCACTACCAAGTGTGTAGAAATTGCTCCAGAAATAAGGATTCGCGGGAGGTTTTTAAACTGCTGATTTATTGTGAATTTGGAAAAAATCACAAGTGGACCTTCCTTTAATTCACTATATTTTCACAGTGGAATGTGCGAATCAAGTAAATCTAGTCCCAAATTGCAGAAGAAAGCTGAATCTTCCCGAATCTACCATCAGTGTCGTTCTTTACGAAGTTTAGAAATCAAAAAAAAATTCTCGAAATACGACACATTTTTATTTGGGTTCGCCGCCGCCATCTTGATTTTTGGTAATTTGGCTATATTGACAATACTCGTTTTATTTTTTTTCACCCGGTATAACGTGAGTACTCAAAATCTGACAGCACCATTCGATCCGGAATTGTTTTTTGGGTAGATTAGTACTTTTATTTGAAAAAAATCGCAAAAACTCCAAGAAATATCAGCGAACTGAAGAATTGACCAGCCGCCAACTTTGATGCGATATTGCTGGAAAATGTACCAGAAATCGCGAAAGCACCCGAGTGATTATTTGTCCTGGGATGATCCTCTAACGATTCCAAAAAAAAAATTTTGATTACATCGTTTTTCCTACAGAAGTACTGCTAGGGACAGGACTACTACCTAAGTCAAATTCTACGATTACTAAAATCCGATCACTGATTCCAAATATGAGACGCCAAAAAAATGCCGAGTTTAAAAAAAACTTCATAGGGAAGCATAAAATCTACTGAAGCCTCTACGGTTAACACCCGTTAAAGCCCTCCTTTTATATTGTATAAACGTATTGTCTGGAAATCAAGCACAAATGAACCCTTTCTGTCGAAGGTCGGCCAAAATAAACTCTCGGCTTCAATACCAGCTTCTCACCGGGCATCAGATCGCAGGAATTGAGGCTGCAAGCTGCGAGTTTTTCGTCCTGTGGTGCGGTTGCGGGATCAGCAGGATGCTGATTGCTGCAAGGAGACTAGCAGCGGGGACTGGCGGAATGCGACACTTTCCTGCTCAATAAGTCATCCAGACGGTGACGACAGACACCGGGGATTATTCGAATATTTATTGACTGTAGCCCCACTTATGAATGCGTCCGGTATTTATCACCCAGGTGAACGCCGCCACAGCATCAGCAGGGTAAAAAAAACTGCCTGAGTACAAATCTCTTGCCGTTCATCATGAAATGCATCGGCCATATTTCTTGAGCGTCCCGTCTAATTAGCGACCTACTCCGATAAATTACGGACAGAATAATGCACGATGCACTGGCGGTTTTGGTCAGTCTAGTCCTTGGTTCACTCGAATCGTTAGAAAAAAAATTTTTTTTTTTAAATCAGAAACCAGAACAGGCGATGTAATGAAAAGAACGAGGGAAAGAACCACCACACCGCAAATCGGAAACTGATAAAGAACGAGAAGAATGCAGGTTTGCGAGGCATCGACATTGGATTACATTTTTGGAAGAAAATAATACACAATATTATGATGGTGAGATCATGGTAAGAGAATGAGTACTGTAAACTTTGTGGTTAAGACTGTATACGCAGGGTATCAATATTTCTCCCTCAAAAGTAAAGCTAAAGAGATATAGAGATTTTGATAGGATTTCTTCAAATGTTTGTCCACCTTGTTTCCGTTTGGATTACCCCACATTTTTTTTAGGAGCTCAATAGCCCTAAAACAGTAGAAAAGTTTCTAAAGGATCACATACTGGGAAATTTTTTGACAAACGAAAATTATCAACTGTTTTAAAATTTTGAGAGACGTAGAAAATTGAGTACAGAGCCGTTTTTTGAAAAAAGTTGCCAACAGAAAAGATTTTTTTTCTTCGAATAATTGAAAAAACGCTCTGGCTTAATTTTGTAATATAGTGGGGGCACTAGGTGAATGAACCTTGCAAATGGTGATGAAAGCATGAAATTCGGTACACATACTCAGAATGAGCACCTCTTTCAGATGAGAGGTGGAGTCACGCCGAATTTTCACCGGAAGGGGGCTCGGGGGGCTCCTGAAAGTTGAAGGTGCTAGGACTCCCACCAAACCGCTTATCGGTTCGTTTTATCAATTAAAAAGGAAACTCATGAATATATCGAAAGCATTGACGACGTTTATCGCCTTGTCCCGGGAATTTTTCATTATGAAAAAAAATAAGTTCTTCGGCAGATCACACAAATTGGTTTTATTTTATTTTCTCCTAAAAAGAATTAATAAGAAGATGTGCAACACGTTGATTCCCACAAATTCGTATCCTCTGAATTCGTTTGTGAAGTCAAAATTTTGATGGTGTATCTTCTTGAAGAGGGGCATTCCAAAGAGTGAGCTATTTTCAACACTAAGTTCAAACAGAATTTTTTCAATGTTCTGAATCGAAATTACTGAATTCCTCACAGCAAAACATACATGTAACCGTTCTTTGGAAGTACCGCGTGCGATTGAACGTGGAGTAAGTCCTGAAAAACCATCAGAATTTTTCTTCTGTGGTGCTGCGTTTCACTCTCGACTCGACCGGAGCAATTAGGTTCCTACACAGCATGCGCGGAGTGTATACACGATGCAGGGTATTTTCCCGGTTCTGTCAAATTTTTTATGATTGAACTTATGTCATAATATTGAAATAATGTGTATACACTCCGCGCATGCTATGTAGGAACCCAATTGCCCCGATCGAGAGTGGAGCGCAGCATCACAGAAGAAAAATTCTGATGGTGTTTCAGGATTTCCTCCACGTTCAATCGCACGCGGTACTTCCAAAGAACGGTTCAGGGTATGTTTTGCTGGGAGGAATTCAGTTAATTCGATTCAGAACTTGAAAAAATTATGTTTGAACTTGGTGTTGAAAATAGCTCACTCTTTGGAATGCCCCTCTTCAAGAAGATACACCATCAAAATTTTGACTCCACAAACGAATTCAGAGGATACGAATTTGTGGGAATCAACGTGTTGTACATCTCCTTATTAATTCTTTGTAGGTGAAAATAAAATAAAACCAATTTTTGTAATTTGCCGAAGAACTTATTTTTTTTCATAATGAAAAATTCCCGGGACAAGGCGATAAACGCCGTCAGCGTTTACAATATATTCATAAGTTTCCTTTTTAATTATTAAAACCGACTGGTAAGCCGCTTAGTGGGAATCCTAGCACATTCAACTTTCTGGAGCCCGCCGAGCCCCCTTCCGGTGAAAATTTGGCGTGGCCTACCTCTTTTCTGAAAGAGGGGCTCATTCTGAGTACGTGTACCAAATTTCATGCTTTCATCACCATTCGCAAGGTTCATCCCGATTTTGGCTCTTAACGCCCGCACATACACTCAGAACACCATATAAAAAATGAGTTTCTATCTCCAATGTTCAGGGAGAAATCCTCCAAATAGTTTTGGCCTGATAAAAATACAGCCTTAACTCTACCTTTATGACACCGGAACCGGTTCGACAAACCGAACGGAGCCTATCAGAACGAGAATATTCTGAAAATCTTTCGCCTGAGGCACTATTTCTGAGCCTTGTTATTTCTTGTCTCATCCGGGTAGAAGCATCAACCCACCCCCTTTATTGTTTCTTGCAGCGCTGGTTTTTGTTAAAATCGGACTGGGTTGGTAGGTACTGTAACCCTCCGCCTCCCATCCCAAGAAATGTTCGCCTCGAAATTCGCCACTGTAGGGCTGTGAAGAAGCCCCGTCTTTTCTTCAAGAAAAATTGCCTTCATTTTCAGTTCCTCCTACCTCCTGGAGCCACCTTGAATGCTCTGCCCCTTCTGCTTCTGTCCCTTATTTTTCACATTTTTTATGCTCCTCACAGGCTCGGCCTCGGCCCACTAAGTAATCAAGGGGGAGGGTGAAAGTAGGTACATATACATACCTACTGTCACTATCTAAGTAAACTACTCAACAATAGGTCCCTTCGTTTCGGTTTTTTTGAGTGCGCATGTCTGGCGCGAATTTCATAGTTTTGTACACCAATATTGAAAAATAACGCAAACAAATATTGTAGTGCACCTAAAATTTCACAAATAATTTGGTTGAATGTTAGATACCATTTTTTATATTCAAAGGAAATGTTTCATTGAAATTGAATTCAATGATCATTTGTGGAAGTTCAGGAACAACGAAAATGGCAACAGCGCTCAAAACAACAAGACATCGGCGCCAACTGTCACTTGTGACAATTATGATGACACTTCTCGTTTCTACCTGACCTACATTTCATTTGCTCATGTTTTGACGAAAGAACACAACTTGTTAAAAATGGCTGTACCAAGAAGGAAGTGAAAGAGGCTACGAAGAGATGCATTTAAAGTATGTGTAAAAGTGACAGCCAGGAACCAGTAGTTGGTCAGACGGCTAGACAGAGCATGCAGCGTTGCCATTCAACTGACAGGTGTACGAAAGTTTTCAAAGTTTGGAGCCTTCAAGCATGCGCACCTGCCCAAACGAAGTAGTCTATTGAAGTGGCCCACCCAAAATTTTTAATGAAGTTCAAAGTGCCCTAGCTCCTGAAAAATAGGATTTTTCTCAGTACATTTTTTCATCTACGAGGAGGTTTTTTCGATCGGCAAATTGATCGATCGTCGGGTCACGACGTCTCGACGAATTGCTATTTCTTCGTCTTCTCAGGAGAATAAAAATCGGAGACGTTGGAAAATTCAAAATAAAGTGTCAAATCAGACATTTTAGGTACTTACCTACGCATAAAAAGATACAAGTAGTTCAAATGTGTGACAACCTCAGCCACAGCCTGTTTGGTACCGTGTTTGATACCCTGTTCCTGCAACCCGATTCAATTTGCTACGTAGCAAAATTAGCTACCCCGTTCTTGCACCCGGGAATGTGCGAAGTTTTCTCGGCGTTTTTCAGTGATTTGTTGAAGAAAAAGACTTGATGCCGTGCTTTTTTGTGCCCAGTTGCAAAAATAGCGACAAACAAAACAAAACCGGCATAACCTATTATGTGTAAGTTCGAAGTTTTTATCCGATTTTTCATTTATTACAAAAGAATTATTTCAGGTTTCCGAAACGATCAAAGTGGAGTGGCTCCAGGCCATCAGTAGGGATCAACAAACATTTATTCAGCAGCGTAACAATGAGAGTATGTTTGTTCAGATCGTTTCTTGGATGAAGCCTTCGAGCGATTTGGATTGCTTAAGAAACTGGAACCCAATGTAATTCCTTCACTTGCTTTGCCTACCCTGAGACCACGGTATACCTGAGACCCATTCCAGTAGCTTCAGAAAGTCAAGCTATCCAGGAAGATCCAACAACCACAAGTCAAGTTATGCCGGAATCATGACCAGATCAAGCTATGCCGAAAGCATCAACAAGCCAAGCTAGGTCGGAATTATTATTAAGCACAAATAAACAATTATGTTATACTTCAATAATTGTTTAAATTTTATTTTTGTGATATAAATCAGGTTCGTGTTTGTGTTGTTTATAGCGTTTTCAAATCACTAGAACCTAACCAGTTCGGCTCTAAAATCAGGGGATCCGATAGGTTCTCGAAAATCCTTGCCCAATCAGTGATAGCGATTTTCGAGCTGAACTGGCTCCGTTCTGGCCAGTCGAAAACGCCATTAGTTTTTTGCTTGAGTTTCTACGTTTTGCCTTCGAAACAATTCAACAAATACCTAACGTTTCCAACATGTATGTAGTTCAATTCAACAAATACCTAACGTTTCCAACATGTATGTAGTTGACTTGTTGACGAACTGTGCAAGAATTTCTTTGCCAAACTCTGCCGCTCCCACACGCCGCCCCCAAAGCAAGAGATAAATGTAAAACATAAACCTGAAGACATAGCGATCTGATTCTTTCGCTATATAGATAGCTTACTGCAAATGGGAAAAGATAGGCCACTTTTGATTAACCACCGCCTCCAGCTCCCGCCCCCAAACAAAAAAAAACAACTTTCACAATTTTCACTGATTGTCATATTTCCTTAAACATTTAGAGACTCCCAACTCAAACTGTGCAACAGTTACTTTGCCGAATGCTGCCGCCCCCAAACGCTGCCCTTTAAAGTAAGAGATGAATGAAAAACTCGAACCCAAAGACATAACGATCTAATTCTTCCGCTATATGGATAGCTGACTAAAAATGGGAAAGTATAGGCTACTTTTGATATGGCACCGCCTCCAGCTTCCGCCCCCAAAAGAAAAAAGTGCAACTTTCAACAATTTTCACTGATTTGGATGTTGATGGTTAGGTAGGTACCTCAAACATAGATAAACTCCCAGCTCAAACTGTGCAAGAATTTCTTTGCCAAACTCTGCCGCTCCCACACGCCGCCCCCAAAGTAAGAGATACATGTAAAACATAAACCTGGAGATTAGCGATCTAATTCTTTCACTTCTGATTAGTCGCCGCCTCCAGCTCCCGCCCTCAAACAAAAAAAAATGCAACTCTCATAATTTTCACTAGTACTGTGGCGCTTTTCTTGAGGAAACAGGACAAAATTAAACAATTTTTCTATGATAGTCGTATAATGCAACGTTTCGCCCTAATTTAGGGCTTCATCAGGCTAAAAATGAACATACACATAACCAATCACAAACAAGATGTGGAAGGGCTTACCAAAATACAAAATTGCAAAGTCAAAGGCATAATATGGAGATAGAGACGAGACCAATGTACATGATTTGGCCGAGGTGTACATGATCAGTCGTGTGGTCGTTTTTTATTATAAAAAGCAAGATAAGATACAAGTTTTTCCTCTCTCTCCTCACACAATGTCCCTTCCAACATATAACAATTAAAAACAATCAATACATCTGATTTCAAGACGTTGACAGGACGTCTTGGCGTTTTGAAATCAGATGAATCAGATGTATTGATTGTTTTTAATTGTTATATGTTGAAAGGGACATTGTGTGAGGAGAAAGAGAAAAAACTTGTATCTTATCTTGCTTTTTATAATAAAAAACGACCACAGGGCTAGTACACCTCGGCCAAATTATGTACATTGGTCTCGTCTCTATCTCCATATTATGCCTTTGACTTTGCAATTTTGTATTTTGGTAAGCCCTTCCACATCTTGTTTGTGATTGTTAATCTGTATGTTCATTTTTAGTCTGATGAAGACTTGAATTAGGGCGAAACCTTGCATTATACGACTATAATAAAAAAAATAGTTAAATTTCGTCCTGTTTCCTCAAGAAAAGCGCCACAGTACTATACATAAAGAAGGACAAAGAAACCGATCAAAAATAATTTTTACTGATTTGTCATATTTCCTTACACATCTGGAAACCCCCAACTCAAACTGTGCTACAGTTACTTTCCCGAATGCTGCCGCCCCCACACGCTGCCCTCAAAGTAAGAGATGAATGAAAAACATAAACCCGAAGATATAACGATCTAATTCTTTCGCTATATGGATAGCCGACTGAAAATGGGAAAGAATACGAATGGGAATACTGTTGATTAGTGGCTGCTCCCAGCTTCCGCCTCCAAACAAAAAAATATTGATGGTTGAAAGAATTTTCATTCAAATCTGTTTCATTGACAAGTACCCCATTCTGATAACAAAAAATCACAATGAGTTTCGACTGAAGAGAGTGGGCAAGAGAATGATGTTTCTCCTTCAACCAAATTTCTTTACATTCATAATATGCCTCTTTAAGAAAATGCGCTACTGAGACTCACGCACGTGAAGGCATACTCACTTGTTTTTAACTGTATTCTCAGCATTCTGCTTCTGGCGTGCACTCCACTATCCACCATCCACCCACGCTAACACCACTACCACACTAACTTTAAGTACCATCATTGTATGTACCACATGTACTGACATAAATATGGCGCGGCGCGTAATTCAAATTTCAAATGTACCGGGTGTCCGCGTGAAAAGTTTCCGTTGCGATTATTTCCGCAATTTTTCCAGTTATAAATTTCAAATTTCACAGAGCCATCCATTCACAGAGCCATGCATCTAGCTTTAGATTCCAAGCAATTTGGTGCTAATTGCCTTCCACTGGTCAAGAATGTACTACGGTTATACATTTTTACACCTAGGTAATTAAAACATTACTTTCTCAAAAATACCTTTATTTTCCACAATTTCTCACAGTTGTGTAAAGGATGGAATTCGTTTGAAAAATCAGACATAAAAGTGGATGTGCATTTTGAAAAAAGTTTTGGGGTTGGGCGGTATCGGGTTTCTTGTTTCTTGCTTATTCCAATTGTCTGCGGATGGAAATAGGCACAAAACATATATAATTCGACCACGCGATTGCAAGAATAAATTAAAATGTTTAGAAAGTCGGTGATCAACGCTACTTTGTGAACTTCTACATCAAGGAATCTTGGAATCTTGCGAACCGTTCTGGATACATGCATACATCGAGCGAACAAAATATGTAGAAGAGGAAATGAAGAAGTTTTCAGTGCAAAAATTAGCTTGATTAATTAATTTTCAAGGAAGATACCTCTACAAAAAAAAAATTGGTCAGACCGCACGAGTGCAAGAAGAACAAGACAAGGGTAACTTCCAAATTTCATGAAAATCGTTCCACTGATATGAAATTTCAATATGGCGGCCAAGATGGCAGCGCAACCATGAAATCCAATCTGCCCACTGGCCACCCACGAGGATCTAAGCTACCATTGGAGAAAGTTCCAGGGCTCTAGATTCATTCCCCGAGGAGGAGTTCAACTTCTTAGAAGTGCACAGGAAATCTTTGTTTTGGAATAATAATAATGATAACTATGAATGTATTGAAAAAAATTGCCCACTGGCCACCCTTGGGGACATCAGCTATCCATCGGAAAAAGTTCCAAGGCTCTAGCTTGATTCCCCGAGGAGGAGTTCAACTTCTTAGAAGTGCACAGTAATGATAACTATGCATGGATTGAAAAAAAAGTCCATTGGCCACCCTTGGTGACATCAGCTATCTATCAAAAGAAGTTCTAAGGCTCTAACTTTATTCCTCGAGGAGAAGTACAACTTCTTAATTTCTACACGGACAGACGGACGGACGGACAAACCGGCCATATAAGCGTCATTTTCTTACGAAAATGCGCTATAAATTAAAATGTTTAAAAAGTCGGTATTCAACGCTACGGTGTGAACTTCTGCATCGAGGAATCTTGTGAACCGTTCTAGATACATGCATACATGCACCGAACGAAATCTACGGAAATTGATGGATACATTTTCAGTGAAAGAATCATTTTGATTCCTTTATTGCAAAAAAAGATATAATTTTTTTAAGAAAAGGTTTCGCCCCGCGATTCCACATTTGTCGGTATTCAACGTTACAGTGTGAACATCTACATCGAGGAATCCTGTAAACTGTTCTAGATACATGCATACATTCAGCGAACGAAAAATGCAGAAAGAAATAAAAAAATCAACCCGATTGATTCATTCTCAAGGAAGATATCTCTATTTTTATGCGGAATCTATACTTATGCACTTATATGCAGATGCGATTTTCAAGTCGCGGCGCTGTGGTTCAACAAGCTGCTTTTTGCTCCGTGCTTGTGATCGACATACCTAGGTATACACTCATTCAGGATATTTTCTAGTTTTGGTTGATGTCATTCTGTTGTTTTAATTTATTATTTACTACTCGTATTTCCATAAAGATTGATGATTTCTTATGGTAGTTATGAGACAATCTGTTTACAGGTAACAGTGAACAGTGTACTCATCTGCACTCCGGAAATGCGCTCATGAGACTCACCCCCGTAAGGACTTTGCTACTTGTTTTTTACACATCTCCATAAGAGGGTCCCCTCATTGCCTTGTGCCTGCCTGAGGCCCTTGCTGAGGCCTCATTTGTTCAAGAGACGGCACTGATGCTTGAAGAACCGAGATTTTTAAAATGTTCGCATAAATTTGGTGTTCACACAATCACTTATCACCTACCCACATTTATGTAGCAGAAGCCAAATATTCTCATGACATCCTTGCATGTCGTGGATTACGATGATGACGTGCTTGAGGGTGTCAAAGTTGACCCCAAGAGGAAGTGACGACCGGCCCAGCTTTTCTAGTATACACCGTCACTCCCACATTTGTTGGGTCGTCCATCATCCGTTAACTTCTCTGATGGCTTACGCCATATACGCTCATTATGACATGATGTATGGTAGTATACCAATCAGTATTTGGAACCGCGATGAATATCTGGTGAATTGACGAAAAACCTTGCCCGTCTGTTCAGCTGGTGGTATACGTATGGGTACAGCACAGGCTCATCGAACATCGAAGTGGCATTACAATGAACCCGCTGCGATCTACACATCATAAAATCAAACAAGAAACACACACAAAGTACCTCTATCATAATATCGTTATTCGTTACTATATCCAGACAACCTATGTATGTATGAGAAATGAAGATGTTTTTTAAAGAAGAGGTGAGGGGTCGCACTCCGCACAAGGTACAAACTCGAGTTTTGGAATTTTATTGAGGTATGAGATTTATTGGACAAGACGAAGGGTGGTCGGTCTAGCATCGTTATTGACCTTTCTTTTGTTGATGCTAGAGAAGTAGAAGTGTCTAGATTCTTGCTTGGGTGTGTGTATTGTTACGTATTTTGTGTACGGGTTCGTTTATAATTGAGACGATCGTTTTAAAACACTGTTTATTACTGCATACTACAATAAATACACACCAACAATTACTACTTGGGAATATCGCTGGTTACTAGTCGCTTTCTATCCGCTCTCTACCACTTCGCATTCAAGATTCCTGCATAGACCGATCCGTGGTGCCTATACAGGGTGAGTCATTGATATGGGCGAATTCAATTACACCTACGCCATTAATGATATCGAAATGAACCAAACGGCACTTCAAACGGGAGGTCAAAGTCCATTTTGTAAAATTATTTTGCTCTATATAGGGTGCCCCATTTTTGCAGAGCAGTTTTTAAACGAGCTTTTTTAAATGGCACCCCCTGTATTCCTTCCATATTTGGATTTGCCCTTTCTCAGGCATTACAAATTCATTTAATTTTTGCAATTCGCTTCAACCGTTCAGAAGTTATTAATTTTTTCTAAAAATCAATGCGTTTGTAGGCAGTTACTAAATAAATCGCAAGGCACTTGGTTTTTAGGTTATCAAGTTGGAACTTTGCTCATGTTTAAGCAATAGCATGGGCTATCTTTTGGCGGTAATATCGCCTATTTCTGTTTTGGTATCACAATGGTATCACCTTGCTGTGACAGATTGATTTTGGTAAACTTTGAAGGGCCATAACTTCATTTTTTCAAACAGCACCCCTTGTTTTTTATTCCTTATTCGTATCAAGCATCTCATTTTACATCTTTTTTACCTCTTATATATTTTTTCTCAAAAGTTGACAGTTTGAAAAATAATTCGATTTTTCTAAAAACTGGACACAAATTTCATCGATTTAACTTAGAGTGCAATGAAAATCAACTAATTCTGACAACCAATGTCAATATGACTTCTATTGTACGTCACTTTCAAATTTTGACAAGAAATTATTATGTAAAAATTAAAAACTCAAAATGTCGGAACAAGGAACTAAACAATATTACTGATTGAGGTAGTGCAACAAATCAATAGTGATAACATTTACTACTACATTTGCAATCGTAAAAAATGTTTAAAATGACAAAATTTCTTGTCAAAATTCAAAAGTGACGTACAATAGAAGTCACTTCGACATTGGTTGTCAGAATTAGTTGATTTTCATTGCACTCTAAGTTAAATCGATGAAATTTGTGTCCAGTTTTTAGAAAAATCGAATTATTTTTCAAACTGTCAACTTTTGAGAAAAAATATATAAGAGGTAAAAAAGATGTAAAATGAGATGCTTGATACGAATAAGGAATAAAAAACAAGGGGTGCTGTTTGAAAAAATGAAGTTATGGCCCTTCAAAGTTTACCAAAATCAATCTGTCACAGCAAGGTGATACCGAAACAGAAATAGGCGATATTACCGCCAAAAGATAGACTATGCTATTACCTAAACATGAGCAAAGTCCCAACTTGATAACCTAAAAACCAAGTGCCTTGCGATTTATTTAGTAACTGCCTACAAACGCATTAATTTTTAGAAAAAAATTAATAACTTCTGAACGGTTGAAGCGAATTGCAAAAACTAAATGAATTTGTAATGCCTGAGAAAGGGCAAATCCAAATATGGGAGAAATACAGGGGGTGCCATTTAAAAAAGCTCGTTCAAAAACTGCTTTGCAATAATGGAGCACCCTGTATAGAGCAAAATAATTTTACAAAATGGACTTTGACCTCCCGTTTGAAGTGCCGTTTGGTTCATTTCGATATCATCAATGGCGTAGGTGTAATTGAATTCGCCCATATCAATGACTCACCCTGTATATGCCTCCGACTAGTGTTCTCGAATCTTCCACGGGTCCTCCAGCTAATTCCACAATGACCCGGCATACGATTTCCAGGCGACTCCCGAAAAATCCTACACATTTCGCGGGCATTACCAACGTGCCGTGGAGACAGCACCTCCGCCAATTCGGCTGATGTTTTCTAATCGACCGTTGAAATCTCTCAGTATATTTCATTCGCTAAGCCATCGCGTATATTCTGGAAATGTCCAGAGCTTCGCACTTGTACACTGCGTTCTAAGGGAATAGTCTAGGAAGACCGGGTGCTCTCCAGAATGCACAAGAATCGCCGCTTGTAACAGTATTTACGATTCCGGACCAAAAAAAAGTAGGACACTGCCATTCGTTATTTAAGCGTTTTTGCAACAATTGGAGCCCCCGAATGCTTCTCAGTTTAGATAATTATGTTTATCTTGGTTAGTTGTAACTGACACGGCCAAGTTGAAGAGCATTTTGGGTCCGAATTGTTGCGGAAGCTACAAAGTAATGAATAACAGTGTCCAACTTCATTTGTCCGAAATGGTACCGAGCAAGACATTACAGACATACAATTTTTATAGAAATTCCAAAAAACTTGGTACAATTTAGCTTTGTTGTAATTATAACCTGAGGTTGAAATATCTATTTTACGGCTATGGCAGCTTGAAATCATTCCCTCTGACCCCACCACCCTGCAATCCTCTGACCAGTAGGGAATAATTAGTACAGCGGTCTAAATTGGTCATTTTGGTGCCAAATATCATTTTTGAGCCAAAGAAGCTCATACGATTGTGAAGCACTGGTATTAATATGCCATCCATTGCGACCTATAGCTCGCGGGAACAAAAATGGCATCCTAAAGATAGGTATATGGTATAATGTTATTTTCACTAGTACCTACTTGTTAATACAATTTTCTTTTGTTGTAAAGTTGTAATAAATATATAGAACATTAATTGAACAATTGTCGCTTTATCAAAAAAATTATTGTGCTCAACTCAAGATTTGACTGAGTAATGTTAATAACAAGCGAATCTCCACAGCGGTACCTTGGCACCCCATCATGCGCAAACGCGGGCAAGAAGCTGGCGAGGCGCTTTCGTTTTGCCTTACCGTGACTTACCTAAATTACAAGGAAACGACGTGAGGTCAAGAAGTCTTATCAGTCTAACTACCTTAGGCAACTACCCAGTCCTCTCCTGTCCTGATAGTATTACCTATATTCACCTAGTATTGTTAGTGAAGCAGTCCGCTCCTTGTGAAAAACTTCATCATCAATCTCCATTCTTCCACCTGTAGGTTAAGTATGCGCAGGTACCCATATAATTCTCTAATAAATGTCAGACTATCAGCCATCGAACAAGGGACATTTAAAACGATTTAAAAAGAACGTGTCAGTATCAAATTTCATTCTCGCAACAGCCGAGATTTGTCTACGTAACGCGTCGGAAAATTTCAGAATGCGATAAACCGGCTCGATAAGGCATTTTGCTTTATTGCAGTGCAAAAAAGTTGGGGAACGAACGACGAACGAACGGGGTGGTAAGCGATGTGTTGTGTGTGTTGGTGATGTGAGGCTGCCTGATGCTCGCCTTTTTTTTTCGATTTCACACAGCGTTTTTCCGTTTCACATGCAAACAAAAGGCCCTTGAATGGAAAAAGAGCGCGCGTATCAGTCACGATGCGCATCACAATGCCGGATGTGTTATTGACGGACCGCGAGGGGTGAAATTCCAACGTCACCCTCCTCTTATACACAATCGACGAATTAAGGGTGTTGCAACCAACAATTCAAAACACCGCAGGGTGAAATAAATTGAATTAAAACTGCGCATACTTAAACGCCAAGATTCCGAATTAAAAAACAAAAATCTGCCTACCTGATAGGGCAATAATTTTTCAAAACCCAAAACGTCGTTAATCAAAAGTAATATAAAAGTGCTTAAGCGAGGTGCTTAGTGTTTTTTCTTTTTAGTTGAATCGTTTTAGCCCGATAACAATAGTCATTCACGAAAGAAAAATAAACCCAATATCATCTTGGACAAAATCCTTCGACTACGTCTCGTTGCTGCTGAAATTCGTCTTAAATGAGGTAAAACCATAGTTCACTTGATAAAAATCATTTCTTTAAGCAATATTGCTAGTTTTCCATTCATATTCAGATGAAATGAAGGCGTTCCAGGCTCGACTTAGTTCCAGGCCACAACAAATATTTCAGTCCGGCGCTGTAGTATACCTACTATAGTGCGATTTTTTCACATTTTTATCGATAGTTTAAAGAGAATAGCCTAGACCCATTCCAGCTGCCCTGATCAGTTCAAACTAACATGTACCTACGTAATAATCAGTAATTGCCACTTCTACATCTAGGAGGGGGTAAGAAAAAGTAGCAAAAAAATAACAACTCCTACGTCCTACGAATACAATTCGAAATCTTTTGAAGAAATGATGTAGGTACATATTCTCTGTTTAGTCCAAGCAATCTCCTTCCCTGTTGAAAATTCCCTTTGAAAACAAATCACTTCGAATATGGGATAAAATCGCATTGTCACTAATGTCATGTCAGACATTTCATGGTATGATTACATTAATGGCTGCCTTATTCGCTACAAGGAGAGTTTTCGACGGACGGTTCTATACCTGTTTTTACAGCGTTCCCAGCTAGTTTTTAACGGCGATTTACATTAAAAAGAACGCCACCTGGTGTAGAGCTCGGTATTTGGTCGATGAAAAATTTTTGGAGAGGAATTCATACCGAGACATCTAGTTGCCTGGGTAGGTACTAGTAGATACCTACAACACCCACATCATTGACATGGAAATTTGACAAGTAGAAATAATGTGAAAAGGGGTTTGCATTTGTGTCTCTTATTTCATGTTATGGCGGCTTTACAGAACTTCGTATGTCGCCGGCGACAGTGTCGCTGGCCAATAGGATTCTATCTGCCTGTAGTCCTGTACTCTCCTACCTCCCTCTATAATTACCGCGACACGAGTTTCTGTCGTCGTGTCGTTCAAATTATTCAACTACAGTGGAGTGGGGGATTGTCGCTGGCGACACACGAAGTTCTGTAAAGCCGTCATTATGGTTAGCGTATTTAGCAGGCTTGTAGTATATCTAGCTCCAAAGGTGCGCAGCTGAAAGACTTCGCCACCAACAATCCACTACATTGCGGTTGCGGTAAAAAAGACAACGTTTGCGTCCCGAACACAAAAGTAGCTACGGTGAGCTTATTAGAATGAAAAATGCGGATCTCCAGCTGAAGTCCAAGCAGAAAATCTTTAGAAAAAAGCGAGGAGAAAAAGTAGGTGGTGGTTGACTCTGTACGGCCAGCCCGAGGTGACTTTTTCTTGGCTGGCAGGCTGGCTTGTTGTGTGTTTCCCTCCGTGCGGATGTGACAGTCTGTTGCTCTTCCTTGGGCGGAAGCTATGGATGATTTAGAGAAAGGTCTGCGACGACGCTGGTCATCAACATGGGGCCCAATAAAGAGCCTACGGGGTCCCAAGGGTTCACAGGAACAAAAGTTTGTTTATGGTGGACTGCACAAGACAGCAAAGTGACAGTTTTGGCGTTAACACGGTCGGTGTTAACAGCCGACCATGCTGTTAACACCTGCGGCAACTTGGACCCC
Organism: Anaspis maculata; assembly: GCA_949128115.1. NCBI lineage: Eukaryota > Metazoa > Arthropoda > Insecta > Coleoptera > Scraptiidae > Anaspis > Anaspis maculata. Next base: position 52,264,813 of record OX421961.1, on the reverse strand, counting down.
TTTAAACAATTATGGGCCATTTTCCTTGATAAGGTCAATCGCCTTATCCAGAGCCTTTCTTGAGACTAGAGGCCGAAGCCGTTCGTGTAAACGCTACTACAGTGGAAGTCATTTATAACGACGTCGCTTGTAACGACAAGTTGCTTATAACGACTAAGTCCTAGAGAACAGGTTGGAATTCCATAACGACAACGCTTCCAAAGCCCGTGTATAACGTCGTCGGTTATAGCGATGAAGTCGTCTTTAGACCGGATATAACGGCGTGCGGACAAGAATCAAGTCACGCTGGCGTGTGTCGAATGTTCCGAATGGTCAAACTTTGTAACTAGTCGTTGAGCCAGGGGACTCGAGTGGTTTCCACCTTGGGGACTTGACGTGTCATACCTTTTTGGATTCCCCACAACACCAGCATGAAAATAAGCCATTATACGTTTTTGTATCGAGTAGCTTAAGACCGCCATCTTGGAAAAACCGCGCCAAATATGTAGTTCTTGTGGTTTGTATTTTTTTTCGCAACAACGGCACCTCCAATTGGAAAAATGAAACCGAAGAAAATTGAACTACAAAATTTACTATAAATATCGTTTAGCACCGTTTTTTGACAGGTCTCGTTACTCCAAATATGACAGGTCATAGTTTAGCTATGGCAAATTTCTTTATTTTACATTTTCGAATACACCCAATGACATTCATACGAACCAAACTTCACATAATTGTCTTTCTAGCTTACTTTACTAGAAATGCTGCTCTTAGCGGAATTTTGATGTCCGTCTGTTCGTCTGTCCATCGGTCTACCTGTCTGTCTTATCAATTAATTGCCCCTGAACGAGAAGACCTAGCGCAAATCGACTTCTTGTGTGTAACATGTAGTCACCGGAGAATGGAATTAAGGAAGAAAAAATTTCTCAAACCGTCGCCATCTTGATCCGCAATGTCAAATTTTCTCGAAAGTGACCCGATTTTCATGAAACTTGAAACACACACATGTTTTATATGTAAAAGTATGATTTTGATGTTTTCTTTTTGATCCGCTGCCATTTTGTCCGCCATGTTGAAATTGGTTAAAGTGGTCCGATTTTGATGAAAATTGGAACCTAGTCGTGTCTTGTGTATGTATTGATGGTTTTCATGTTAGCTCCACGATTAACGCCATATTGACGTGCCACATGGAGATTATTCTTCAGCTGTCGCACAAAATCAATTCATTCAAAAATTTCTAAACAAGAGGTTCCGATGTGACTGAAAAACTTGTTAGTGGAAATCGGTATTTGTTAGCTCTTTCCTACAAGAAAAAACTTCTCAATAAAAAAGTAACTTCTCAAGTACGGAGAATGCTAATAAACTTTCGAAATTTGCAAAAAAAAATTGAAAATTTCCAGATTTTTTTTTGAAAATTTGAAAACCAGATAGCAACGCCTATACATCTTCATTCAAGAAAGTCGAATACCGAATTTGAACTCTCTATTTTCAAACAAAAGTTACCAAAAATGTTTTTCCAGTAAACATGAAAAAATGAATCAGTGGGAACCATTTTTTGTACCTTTTTTTGAAAATAGGAAGTTCAAATTCGTTATGCGACTTCCTTCAATAAATATGTATAGGCGTGGCTATCTGGTTTCCAAATTTTCAAAGAAAAATTTGAAAATTTTCAAAAATTTTGAAAATTTAATATTTTGAAAATTTAATATCATTCCCCGTACATTTTCTTTGGAGAAGCTCCTTCTTGTAGAAGAGAACTAAGAAAAACCGATTCCCATCAACAAGTTTTCTAGTCACATCGAAGACCCCATGATCAGAAAATATTTGAATAAATTGATTTTGTGACAGCTGGAGATGAATTTCCACGTGGCACGTCAATATGGTGCAAATGGTGGAACCAACATGAAAACCATCAGTGCATACACAGGACACGACTAGGTTCCAATTTTCATCAAAATCAGACCATTTCAACCAATTTCAACATAGCGGACAAAATGGCGGCGGATCAAAAAGAAAACGTTGAAATCATACTTCTACATATAAAATATGAGTGTATTTTAAGTTTCATGAAAATCGGATCACTTTTGAGAAAATTTGACATTGCGGATCAAGATGGCGACGGTTTGAGAAATTTTTTCTTTTTTAATTCCATTCTCCGGTGACTACATGTTACACACAAGAAGTCGATTCTTGCTAGGTCTTCTCGTTCAGGGGCAATTAATTGATAAGACAGACAGTTAAACCGATGGACAGACGGACAGACGGACATCAAAATGCCGCTAAAAGCAGCATATCCAGTAAAGTACGCTAGAAAGACAATGACGTGAACTTCGGTTTGTATAAATATTATCGGGTGTACTCGAAAATGTTGAATAAAGAAATTTGACATAGCTAAACTATGAACTGTCATATTTGGAGTAACGAGACCTGTCAAAAAACGGTGCTAAACGATATTTATAAGAAATCTTGTTGTTTAATTTTATTCGGTTTCATTTTTCCACTTGGAGGTGCCGTTGATGCAAAAAAAAATACAAACCACAAGAACTACATATTTGGCGCGGTTTTTCCAAGATGGCGGTCTTAAGCTACTCGATTCAAAAACGTTTAATGGCTTATTCTCATGCTGGTGTTGTGGGGAATCCAAAAAGGTATGACACGTCAAGTCCCCAGGGTGGAAACCAAAATCGTGATTTTTGGCTCCTGGCTCATCGACTAAACCTTTTCAATCTGTTTTCAACAATCTACTGAACAATAAAAAATTACGGATTTCTTTGAAAAATAATTTTGATCTATGTATGGATGTGTTATGCTGAGTGCTACGTTTATCAGTTTCATTTACCTGTTAATTGAAAATTGAAATTGATGTTTCTCTCTTCATCGGCTCGCAATGGCCCCAGGGAGTTGTTGGGCGGAGTTTTTGCCTTTTTCAACTGATACAATCATCTGGAAAAGTTACAAATTGGACATTACAAACACCCAGACTTTTTTCGGGAATCGAACCCGGAGCTCTCGCGGCCGCAGGAAGCCACGCAACCACCTGCGCCACGGAGCCGTTTACCTGTTTAGGTGTTTACTGCTTGTTTTTTCGTAACTTTGTGAGTATATCTCTGAATACCTACAATAAAATGTATAGACAAACTTATGTACTTCACTCCATCATAAAAAAAAATCGGACTATGTAACGACGTCCTTATATAACAACGGGAATTTGGCAGTCCCTTCGTCGTCGTTATAAGCGACTTCCACTTACTCATTCGGATACTTCACGAGACTCGACAAGGCTCGTGTCGGCAGACTCATAGCAATCACTATACTCGCTCCTTTGAATAATATACTTTTATGTACCCAAGTCGGTTCACACAGATAAAATTATACTGAAATGGACGATAAAAGTCATCAATGATGTTTCACATAGCTCTATTCAAAAACGTCACCTGGTGTAAAGCTTGATCGTGCAAGAATTTTTTGAGAGAAATTCATACTAGGACGTCTAGTAGCCTGGGTAAGCGGGTAAGCACTAGTAGATACCTCCTACAATACTCACATCATTGACATGAAAATTTGACATGTAGGTAGAAATAATAGGAGTTTTTTTTTTACAACCAAGACTGATAGTGCTACTCTGTAAAAAAATAACATTCTATGAACGCTCTGTTATGTAAAAATTCGTGTCGGCCATTGGCTGTTGCCTTGGTAATAACAACGTAACAGAGCCTTTATGGAATGTAATTTTTTAGAGAATCGCACCATATTGTCATTAACATGACGGAAGGGCCATAACGAAAGGCTCATCCCTTGAGTACGGATTATTTTATTAGGTATAAATTATAATAATTCATAAGTCGCCTTCAGCGAAAGCAACGAGCTGCCACAGGAAATGCTGAATGCTGCAAGGGCAGCACAATTCTTAGTTCATAACCGCCGTGGTATGCCGGATTCACCAAGCACGACGAAACGTGCATCGACCTGATTGGTCGATTGGGATTAGACTGACATACGCGGGCACACGGGGATGGATTCATGAGGATTCTATGATGATCTCTCGACGGGTTCGGTGGTAGTAAGAAGTACTGCTGGTTGAAGGCAGACTGTCGGTTCAAGGGACTGAGGTTGCGCCCTCAGTCCCGAGGTTATAACTGTCATGTAAGTAGTGTGATGTGGAATTATTTTATAGTAATTAATAAACTTGTATTTATGTAGCATGCTCGAGTTCCATTTACCTTCCCGTTTCAGCTGTGCAAGAAAATAAGTAAAGAGTGAGCCTTCAGTCCACGAGTAGCAAAGGGCAGACCCTTTTCTACTCGTGACAATATAAAGTATCCTGACCTAAGTTGTTAGTGGTATCTCACTTTCGCGCATGTGATTTCTGTATTTCTCGCTTTATCTCTCTCAAACTTAGATCCGGTCAGTGAGTTTTGTGGTAAAAGGAAACCACCTAATGTATAAGGGGGTTTGCTTTTGTGTCTCTTATTTGATCTTGTGGTTAGCGTATTCAACAGGCTACTAGTAGATCTAATTCCAGAGGTGAGGGGCTGGAAGACTAATGCGCTACCAGCAATGCATTGCATTGTAGTTTCGGTGGAAAAATTGCGACTGGTGACTGTTACATTTCACCTTCGGCAGGCAGATGCAAGGATGGTATGCTGCCTTGCCAGTTGTCCCTGGTATGAAGTTGAATGAATGAAGTTTATTGTTTTTTGACACTATTTTGGCAGATGGTTCAAGAAATTGTAGTTACTTTATCGATGACCACAAAAATCCCAAAAATTGGCAGTTTTTTTCAGATATCCTTTTTTTAACCAAGGCAAAATTTCGAAGTAGTCCTCTTCATTTTTGGCTCAGTTCAGTTTTCCTGGACAGCAGGTCGAAAGTTCGTTTTAAGGCTTCATGGGCCAGTTGATCATCAATGCAAGGGTTAACTTACTCAAAAGCTAAACGTCATGGAAACAATTTATTGGACGTATCGTGGCTATGGCGGTTATCTTATTAAATTTCGTTGAAGGTTGACTTAATTCGCATTGATAAACTGGCCTAAGGGAGCTGTACATAGGTACACTACTAACTCTTAAAGTTTACACTGTACACTATTGTATGGTAAAGTCGTTGAAGGTTGTTGTTGTTGTTGTTGTTATTGTCGGCGTTCATTATACCTCTCCTCGAACCTCACCACTACCACCACCTTGCTCCAGGATGCAGCCTGGTAAGCAAAGGCAAGCGGTGTCGATCCATAACCGCGATCGAATCCGCGGCAGAAACAAAACACACGAAGAGAGCGAAGAGAAACCGCCGAGATGAGCGAAAACGAAGAAAAAATCGCGCGCGGTTGTGTTTTGTTGCCGTTAGGGTACGATGGGGTCTGCCCGGCTGCTACGCCGCGATATGCAGACGGCTGCCATTCTTCTTGGACGCTGACAGCCGTGCAAATGTTTATGCAGATGGCCGTCTCGTAGCTTTCCTCCTCAGGGTACGGGCCTGGGATGAGAGGAGAGAGCCAAGATCAGCCCGACGAGATCGCTTCTGATGCTGCTCGAGCTTGCTGGCTGATGCTGCTTCACAGCGCGTCATCAATCAACACCTTGCACCCCGACTCATTTACCACCGCCACACTAGAGACTGTCTTCGTTTCGAGGTATTCCGAAAATCCTGCATGCCCCTTTTCACCCGCCGTACTTTGCTTGTTATCAATAATGAATCTTTGCGACAATTACGGATGTGAGGTAGTATTTTACAGGATTCGTAAGAAAAAGGAACCTGTATGTAGCTCATTAAGCACAAGTCAGTACGTAACGTACCTACCTTACCACCTATAGGTAAGCATAATCCGACCAGTCGGAAAACGCCTAGAACTCTTGGTATAACGTATAACGCATCAGGTTCTTTTCTAGTCAAACTGCAGTTGGGTCTGAACCTGAAACACAATTTCTTAATCTTCATCAGTATCTACTTGTAAATATTATCATTTTACAAACTCAAAACTATTAAGTCGTGATTCTGATATTTTCATAGTAGGGCCGCTTTCATTCAACACAACCAGTATCTCTTCATGTGTACGTGATACCTACTCGCGTAGTTCATGCATATATAGCCTCTACTATGCATCAGAACGACACACATTGAGGGATGTGTGTTTTCCTAACACACACAACCTCCCTTATCAACACATAGCCACTTGTGAAAGGTAAACACGAATTTCTTAAAACCCCCGTTTCCAAAATTTATGGTTCCAACAGAACTTTCTTCAAGCACAGTGCGTAATAAAATAATAATAGTGGATGATGGTGTGGTCTCTGGCATTCCCACGCACCACCAGACTTGAACGTGAATCAAACGCATCACCATGCAAATTTATCCCGAAGCGATTGCCGTGATCAAACAATTATCCAAATGCTTATATCATGACTCGACACGGACCACGGACGGTAATTTCTTAATCTCACTTTCGGCTCAGTCACAAACTCAAGCGCATGACTTGATCACACTAAAGCTGAGTTTATGATGAGCGATTTTTTCCCGCGATTTGAGCTGAGCTGAGCGGAGCGGAGCGATTTTTTTGCCTATGCCAATTACGATGCGGGGACGTGACATCATGAATGAACAGGATTGGTCCAGAAAAAAAAAAATCGCTTAGCTCAGCTCCGCTCCGCCGGGTATCGCTCATCATAAACTGAGCATAATTCATATTTTGCCATAATTATTTATTTAGACAATCCCTGAAACCTCAACACAAATCAACTGAAGTGCTAAAGACGTATTAGTTTTATAGCTACCTATTCCTAATATTCATCGCACGTCGTACATACAGCGGTTAAGTGCAGGTTTTGGGTGCAGGAAGGCTTAAAGAATCCCTCCTGGGCGTTGCAGCTTAATCTCTTTTGTCACTGTCACAACTACAAAAGTATTAGGGCATAAATGAATATTTTTAAGTCACTTTTCAACACTTTTAAATTCAAATGGAATAAATCCATCTGTGATGCCCAAACCGACCATTGTCACCCACGATTGACGAAAACCTTATCCGCTCGTGTGATCGTGCATCCATCACACAATAGGTACATCAAACAAAATTCTAAGTTCATTCAGTAACAGACTAGTTTTTCACACGGTTTAGTGGCGAACGGTGTTAGTCTAGGATCTTTTCGGATAAAAAGCAATGCTAGAGGCAAGTCATGTTAAAGTTTGGCAACATATCTTTTAAGGGTATTTGGTATTTGGACCCCGCTGAATACGAAAACCATTGTTGCCAAGCCGAATTTTGCACCGGAAGCCCGCAATGGGGGGGTAAAGGGGAGGGAAGACCAAAAATCACTATTTTCCACCATTTTTGATGTCGGGACTGCGACCTGTCATTAACGTGAAGTGAATTACATCATATCTTGATTCACTGAGGTCTTATACTACCATATTGACATAATTACTGTCAAAATTCCTAGAGGGGGAAAACTGGTGGGGGGAATGTTGACTGTGTAGATGATTCTTCTTTTCTCTAGATCTTGAGTGAATATAAACATGTTTGGTATTGTTTCCGACTAAATTCCATATTTCCTATTCAACTATGGTGTTCAAATTGCAATAGAAGCGAGTTTGAACAAGTTTTACATGATAAAACATGTTTTTTGTCAATATTTTTTCACGTCTTTCAACTGTGTTATTTTACTGCAAATCGAAATTTTTTCTCAAAATTCTTGCATAGTTCGTTAGTCTCATGCATTTACCATGATATAGGCATCCAACTGATTTCCCTCTACTTTTTTAAATATGAAGAAAAAATTTTTTTTGTTGAAATTGTATGGTACTTTTCAACTTTGTTTTTTGCTGTATGATGTATGTATGATCAAGACTTGAGTTTTTCATCTTTAAAAAAGTGAAGACACACTCAGTATATGAATGTATTGTGTAAAATACACCAGACTAACGAATTACGCAAGAATTGTCCAAAAAAACTCCGATTTGGATTGAGATATCATAATTTATAGAATTAAAAAAAATTGGCCAATGAAACTGAAGAGAACTTGGTGCAACCGAAGGCAGATACGCACATTACCTTAAACGTTAAGTTGAATAATACAATTAAAGATTTTATCATTCACATTTATTACATTCGATTTCAAAATCTCTTTATCTACCTTTTCCCTGGGTATTATTAGAAGAATGCGGCTTTTTCGAATATAGGTACATCACATGAACGTAAATTTTGAGGAGTTGTTCTTTTCTAGAAGTTGATGGTAGAGAACACCTGCCCAAGACGTTCGAAAAAGGTAACTTCTCTTGGAGGTTTGATAGATCATCTCACGGAAATCCAAAAAAGGTAACCTTTTTTAGAGCATAATCAAACATACCAAAGAATTTTTTTGGAGCTGAAATAGAACTTCTTAGAGAAGTTGGAGAAAGGTAACCTCAAGAGTAACCTTTGGAGCTTTATAATCTTATAGAACATTTTGAATAAGTTCTAAAAAGGTGACCTTCTTTGGAGCTTGAGAGAACATCATAGAGAAGTTGGAAAAAGGTAACCTCTTTGGAGCTTAATAGAACATCTCAAAGAAGTGCAAAAGTGGTAACATTTTTGGAGCTCAAGAGAACATCCCAAAAAAGTTGGAATAAGGTAACCTCTCTGTATCTTAATAGAGCATATCAAAGCCGTTTGGGAGAGGTTACCGTTTCTCGAGCTCAATAGAACATCTCAGGCCTCTCTGAGAGGACTCTTGTCCACTGGGCATCAGGTTCTGACATGAAAAACTCTTCTTTTGAAAAAAGTACATCCTAGAATATCTCAGCTGAGGTTTTCTTTATAATTATGCGGTGGAGGACCACAGTTCTTCATCATACAATAAAATAGTAGCAAAAAATAAAGTTGAAAAGTAGCACCAAACAGTTTTCACAAAAAATATTTTTTCATATTTCAAAAGTTGAAGGCACATCAGTTACATGACTGTATTAAGTGAAATACACTAGACTAATGAACTACGCAAGAATTTTGAGAAAAAAATGCCGATTTGCAATAAATAACACAGTTCAAAGTGGTAAAAAAATATTGACAAAAAATCTGTTTTATCATCTAAAACTTGTTCAAACTTGCTCCTGTTGCAATTTTGACACCATAATTTAATTCAGCATATGAAACTTGATAGGAAAAGATACCAAACATGTATATATTCACTCAAAATCAAGAGAAAAGAAGAATCATCTTCACAGTCAACATTCCCCCCACCAGTCACCCCCCTATGGAAATTTTGACAGTAATCATATCAGGATGATAGTATAAGACCTCAGTTAATCAAGATACGATGTAATTTGTTCCACATTGATGACAGGTCTCAGTCCCGGTATCAAAAATGGTGGAAAATGGTGATTTTTGGTCTTCCCCCCCTTTCCCCCCAATTGCGGGCTTCCGGTGCAAAATTCGGCTTGGCAACAATGGTTTTCGTATTTAGAGAGGTCCAAATACCCTAAAACATATGTTGCCAAACTTTAACATGACTTGCCTCTGGAACCACTTTCCAGACCACTTTTTCAAAAATTATCCTAGTCTATGTGTGTAGTCTCAATTTTTTTTTATCTGTTCATGCAGATCAAGATTGTCTAGGTTTTCAGTGGCCGTTATGTTGTTATCAATGTTTCTCAATTGATTTCGGAAAAGTTGAACTGATCTCAACATTCTCAACCTTTTTTTCAATGTAGAATTCTGTACATAGTTATTTTTGGTCACGAGACCGCAATTTCCAGGCCCGAAGCTCTGTTTGTTGTCAGGCAAAATTTCTCGTAATCGGTGAAGTAGATGATAGAAAACTTTAATGTCTTGTGAATTTTGACACTACTTTTGGAAAAAAATCAAATTAGAAGAGAACATCTGACACAAGGTGACCATTAGTTATTGTCGACTAGTGAAAAGTAAAGGTCACTTCGATTTTGATAATCTCAATCTCAAATAAAATTTGAAACAAAGTACTTAGAAATCTTGGAAGGAACATCGCAGGGGCAGACACAAACAAGAACATAATTCCAAGATATACAGAGCACTTGTCACAAAGCGCTGAGAAAAAAGCAAACCAACTTTATTACTATTTTTTAGTAAAATGTTCCAACCTGCAAGATTTCAAAGAAAAGTCGTAGATACATACATACTTTATACAATCAACGCTTGCAGAGACAAGCATTCATAAATAATAACACAGGTGAAGCGTAATAACATTTTTATCGACCGTAAATTTTATGTTATAGTTAATTTAAGGTGGGTAACACTTTTAGTACGGTAACGTTTCGTTCAATATGGGTAATTTCTTGTGAGTTTTTTTGTTTGTTTTATTAATAATTAATATGAAAAATACGGCTGTTGCGCCCGTACATTCGTGAGGTCCTAGACGTGGGCTAAGTGTCATAAACTCATAAATATTTATGAGTTCCACGATGATCATAACATTGCCGTTTTATATTTTAGGTGCTATCTTTTTGTAGCGTTTTATAAGGTGTTTCTGTGATGTTCAATGTGTGTGCATGTGTGTGTATGTGTCCGCTTGAAGATTACGTTATGAAAATTGGATGCAAATGTAGAGCTGTTAGTTACTTTAATCTGAACTTAATATGTATCGCATGCCTTTTTGTAATAAGGCATCCTGTTTTAAATTACACGATGAAAAAAATATTCGCCTTAATTAATTAAGAGTGGCAATTATTTACATACAATTTTATTTATTAAGCTGTGCGCTCCACTTGCATCGTTCCCATTAATCCATCCAGGTATTACGTGGACACACACATACGTACACTCTTACGTCTTTTACGACCAATTAATTTGTTGTATTGCAGATGCATGTATATAAAATATCACATGTATAAATTTATTATCACCTACCGTACTTACGAGTCTGGACAACCCACTCGGAAGCTTGGCTGATATAATTTTATACACTCAAATCAAAATGAACCTACCGTTGAGTGAGTCCGTAAAGTTGGGTGTCTATACAGGCGTTCGATCCTTTGAAAACTGTATGGTACTCAAGCCCACAACTTCCAAGTTGGCTTGTAGTTTGCTTGACTTGCCTGAAAAAACAATAGCTTGAGATAGTTTCACAAAATAAACTCGATAGATGATGAACCGAGCATTATGTCATTGATGTTCGATGCCACTCATAGCTCCCACATCAAATTTTTTATAAAATTTCCACCTACCTCGTGTGAAACTCCAAGGAAAGAGCTAACGTTGCTCACATTTCAACACTCAGGTCCTTCTTGGGTTTTGCAAAAATCATGGGTAACATTTTGAGGTAGTGTAGACATCACAGTGGTCTTTTTCAATGGAATACGTAAAAAGGATGCTTTCGGTCCGTTTTCTTTTTTCGGAGTTATCTGCGTAAGATCCTAGAGTATACAAAAATAGTGCCCTTTCGTCCTGACATCGCTCTTCTGGTGAGAAAACGCAAGAAAGGCACTCGCTTGCTATGCTGCACAATGCTAAACTCCATTTGTTGGTCCACCAAACACACTGGTTGCCTATCTTTGACAGTTAGCTGCCCGCGCCTAATAGTTGCTGGTACCAAATTTGTGAAAATTGATTGTCAAATATAGAATAAACAGACGAGAAATCAAGATTTGAGCCATTCGCTCCAGCTAAAAAAAAGTTCTCCCAGTGGACCGATTCCGAATCAACCGATTTACTTTTATTCTATTCGTTTTGGTCCTGAGTTGTGGAAAAAGCCTGTTCCTTCTTTTGATACGCGTGCGGTTGACGTGCGGTTCGATTCGGCTATCACTTCGACGATTTTTGGTCAAAAACGGAAAGGACGAGCCCGAAATTGATCCTATTTCCAATAATTGTGTTGTGTCCACCGTTTGGAATTTCAAGAATTACGCCAAATTGAAAAATGGAAATGTTAACATACAGGGTGGCCCAACGAAAACGAAACAGACAGATTTTCCGACATTTAACGTCGGCTCAATTCCGCAACGAGGCCTAACACCGATGCCGGTGAATCCTTTCCCCCACCATCCCGGAAATTTTGCCGAACCCCTGTGCGTGTTCCAACACAGGGTAGGGATTTTTACGGCCGCCAACATCACATGGGGTCGGCATCATCGTTCGTATTTTACGTGCTATGCGACATACTTGTCTTGCATTCAGCAAGCATTTCAACTAAATCGAGGAGTTTGTCTCGAGACGAAAATACGACCGTCCCCGGTGGAAATCGAACCCACGACCTTCTGGCAGGGCAGTCAAACGCGCTGACCACCACACCACAAGCTCCTCATACATCATTTTGAAGCTGGTTCAATTGTCTTCACAGCGGTGTTTTTTTTTTGATTCGATGCAAATTTTTCAAGATAATGCTAATTTCAGTGCTTTTGAGGGTTACAGCACAGCCCCTTCCAAAAGGCTGGCTCGAAGTTGCCGAAGTCATAACAGGACAGGGCCTATGTCCTTGTAGTAAACATATTACAGTATACAAACAAAAAATGAGGTCAAGTGCCCGAAAATCTGTCTATTTCGTTTTCGTTTTCGCCATCCTGTATTACTCTATTGACTCCATTGATGCCAGATTTGTTGATATCGGTTAGGGAATTGAAAATTCAGAGAGAAAATTCACCGTTCGATTTTTTTTTTTCAATTGGCCAATCGAATAATGACTGGGCTATAAGCTATCGTACTTTTGCTCCGTTTTCAATATCTAGGAATCCATTTAAGACTTGTGGAATTGTGAGATCACTAAACCCCCAGTGCAATTTCAATATCAGTCCCATCCGTGACGTATTCTACGCATACATATTGACTACACAATGTCTCCGGAACGATTTGTCACACAGGACAAAATGAATTTTGAAGAGGGGGAATGTGTATTACATGACATGTAACGAATCTATGAAATAGAGGAGGGTTCGTAGTTGTTGCCATTGTCGAATAGTTATCTTTTCTCAACAATGCAAGCTGTGATTCTGGTGTTTCTGAACCTGATTCACTGATTCTTCCACTTATTCTACTCAGAATTTCTTTTATGAACTGGTGCCGCAGTATATTTTTCTCTGATGGCATAGTGCCTATAGTACAGCTATTCTCGTACGTAAATACCATGCTGGACGCTGCTGCTTCTGGAGTCAAGTTGGCGTCTCCTCTTCTTGTTCGCGTCTATAAATCAGCGGTAATTAAAAAGTGTCTCCTTTTCGAAGGTAGGGTTTCGCCGTCCCAAGCCTCTCTGCTTTTCTGTATTTAACAAAGCTATGCCGATGTCTGTAAGGCAGTGTAAAAATAAAACCGTAAGTATACAATTACCATTATAAGCGAGCTCGAACATGAGATGCAGCAACGATACGCTGATACGGAATAGCCCCCTCGTCTGACAGTGCTCGTGTACCCTTTCAGTGTTCGACTCATCCGCTGTCCCAGCGCTACAAAGAAGGCACCTGTAGCAAGATCAAATCACCTCCAATGGGATCAGAATACCCTATCTAAATTCCATTTACCCAATTAAACACTGCCGATCTTGAAATGAAACTTGGAAACGGTTTTAGACTCCGATATGGTACACAATTAGGAATGATCACCATCTGCAAAAAGTGAGTGACCCATTCGTTTGTGTAAGAGCTTTAAAGATCATATTTTAGATTCAAGCTCAAGTATGTCTTATTTTTAGTTTAAATGGACGGTTAATAAGGTCATCCCCATACATCTAAGTATTAATAAGTTAGGTAGGCACTTGCTTACAGGAATTATTATAAGAAAAAGTCAAGAAGGTAGGTACATACCTATCTGAAGGGAAGTAGCGCTGGTTCACTTGGAGACTCTGTAATTTTTTAAATGCAAGCGCTAGAAAACAGATTTATAGTGACCGTCAAGATCCGTGGTTCACTAGCATTTAGCCCGTTAGTGGCCCTGGACCCGGACATAAATCGCAGGATGGCTGAAAATCGCGCGAGCTTCCACATAGGGCTGTCCCGTTGCACTTTCGGTTCAATTAATGTTGTGTTTCCCTCGACGAAAGCATTCTCTTCGTTTGGGAGCAAGTCTGCTGAACGCCAGCAGCAATAAATCTAGTCTGTGTTACAAAACAAACCAAAGTAACAATGGACCGTATGAGTGACACAAATAACCTCGGAGGAGAGCCCCCGGTTCGATGAAGGAGAGAGAAGCGAGCGATCCTCATCCGAACGAAAACCCATGCACCGGCTAAGTGATTTATGCCATATGCTTCTTAAAGAAAAGCTCAAGCATCTATTTTTTGTCCGTATTCGAAAGTGTCAACCCATAAATCGTACGGACAAAAGCGGGCGACTATCGAACGGATGGATCTGCTGGCGGCGGTCCTCGTTCGTTGCACCACCGATAGATGCCTCCGGATGCCGCATGATGCCATCGATGATGATGGCCATCAAATAAACACCACACCACCACGGCGATTGGGTCGGTCGGGGCCGTTGTTGCTGTTGTGTGCCGGTCGCTGTCCCATCCACCATTCCACCCCTGGATAGCGTCAGGCCGTTTTTCATTTTAACAGAATTTTAATTGCAAGCCCGAATTGTGTAATGGCGACAAATGAAACCGCACTATGTTATCCAGGAAGGATACCACACGCCGGCACTATCATAAACACGTACCGCTATCAGAACGATATAAAAGAACCGTTCGCTATAATTCTTTTTGAAGGGCGCGTGAAAGAATAGACCTAATGGAACTATGGAAAGCGCAGAAAGATTACCTACTCTGATCTAATTTTTGAGTCTCTTTTATTTTCGGTCCGTTCAACTGAATAGTTAAGACTTTACGTACCTACGTGTAGATGTAGGTATCATAGGTGAGTTACTTACCTAACAATCTAAGTAGTATTAGGTACCTACATAACCGAGTATAATAAACACAGTTTGCGAAAAAAAAATTATAAAATTTTGTGCCATGCATGGTAAACTGTTCAATACAACCACTAATACAACTCTCTGTGTCTATGGGTTAGTGTAGGTATTTTGTTTGCGTGAAAAAGTCATGGCATAAATATTTCTCGCAGGTACCTACCTATTCGATTCCTACGTACCTAAACGTGTAACGCTTCATACAAGTAAAGTACCGCTCAAAACAAGTGTATCACCCTATAAGATTTACCCTTCTTTAAATAAAATTATAACTCAGAATCTGAGATATTCAGCGGCACGAGTTGCGCTGTAGGTTCGCAAAGCTAGGGGATGGAACTCAATACTCATGCGTCTGCGCGAGCTAGGAAATGTCAAAACCTGCAGATTTTCATCCATCGATTAACCAAAGGAAAATAGATGACAAGAAACTCCTGACTTCCATGCTAGATTATGTGGAATGATGTTGTCCATGTGCATTCCTGTCGAAAAAATGAATTCCGCGCGTAGTGTTCCGAAAAGAACGAAAAAGCCGTTTTCAGTGTATAACTGGTTGCCTAGAAGGTGATGTTTTTTGGGAACACACATGAAATAGAACTGTAATGTTCTTTTCGTACGGTTTTTGCAGCCAGGCACTCAACAAACTGCCCGTCATTTTTGAAAAAAGAACCAGAAAACACAAAACTCTGATATATTATACATATAACCCGATAAAATTTTAGTTACCATTTGTTTACATGCAGTTTCATGCCACTGACAGACAGGACGGCAACCGTAAGACAGAGAAGAATACCAGAAGTAGGGCGGTATTTTCAAAAACACACCAACTGATAAACACGTTACCATATTTTCGCTCATTGTGTATCTAGAACTGATCCATCATTGCTGGTCTCGAACACAATGAAAGATCAAGAAACGCTCTTTTTTCCATAGCTTATTTGAAAGTTTCATTTCCAGCCGTTTCAATAATAGACAATGTTGAAATTACGCTTTTTACATGTGTTAGCATACGGCACTATTCTCAAATCCCCTAGCATGGTTACGCCAGCGCAGAAATGGCACTGAATTTCGCCTATTGCTGTAAACGATTCTGCTTCTCTTCGGACCTGTTTGATTGCCAAATCTTTCAGTTATCAGTCACTCTACTCACTCACTATCTCCGCGAAACATGAGAGCTTCACAGTTCACATCAATCGAGTTTAAATTTTAGGACGTAAAAACGTAGAAGACAACACTACTTAGGTTGAAAAATCTCATTTGAGGTAACTTGAGGCAAATATCCTATTTCAGGTAAAAGGCAAACGGCAGAAAAACCCTCTTCTGAAGGAATACAAAAATGTTAAAGACTTATCAAGGATGGAGTTGAATCTGTCGAATTGGTAAAATAAGGCGTTGCGGAATCAATGGCTGTGGGCTTTACGGAATTGATCATTCAGGTCTCTTCCGAAAGCTACCAGGATGTATTTTGGTTTGAGCCTATAGTCATTTCCAAAATTCAAAAATTATTTTCCCAAAATTTGATTTTTTTGGATTTTGAAAATATAGGCTCAAACCACAGTACACCATTGCAGCTCTCGAAAGAGGCCCGAATTAAATTTCTGTCAAGGAATAAACCCACAGTGATTCATTCCGCAACGCCTTATTTTACTAATTCAACTCATAGGAAAAATGGGTGGTATGGATGTGTAGGAATGGAACGGATTATATGGGTTGGATGAGTATGGGAGAAAAATTGGTGATATGGGAATGGGTAGTATGTATGGGAATGAATGAATCGGGTATGGGAGACATGGGTAATTGGGTATAATTTGGGAGGTATGGGCATAGTAATAATATTATTAGTACTATTATGTATCTAATACCATATATTCGACACCTGTAAAGGTCATGAATAAACATTATTATTATTATTATAGAAATTTAATAAAAATTCAAGTACATACCTAGATGTGTACCTACCGGTGGTCTCAGCAAAATGCAGTGCAAAACTTATGGAAGAGACTGTAGCTGTACTCTCACTTTTTTCATGCAAGCAACAGTCAACACGTTAGTCCCCCACCCCCTACAAGCAATAAGAGTTAAAAAGTTAACTCTAAAAGTTATTGAAAAAAAAATTCACCCCCAAAGTTTTCCCGCATTCTCTAGGCCCGGGCCTCGTTGGCCTCGTTGGCCTAGGTGTTAATCCGGCGCTAGTGAAGTGAAGAAAACTCAGAATTCAATAAAGGTGTGGGTTTATCATTCGGCACTGCACAGCATTATAGCAGCCATAGGTTAGGTATACCTACAAGAAATACAGGCTCTCCCTATTGTTCCTACATATAGAAGAGTTGCAGCCTGCTGTCGTTATTCCTGCTGGTTGTTAGTTATCTAGCTGAATGTAGGAAGGCCCGGCTAATAGCGGATGGATCGATCATGCCCCCTATCTCTGCTACCTCTTCTGCCAACAACATTACTTCATTATTTCTCATTCTTATTATAACAACAACAGCGAGCTGCTAGAATCGATAAACGTGTTTTACAAAGTGCAGCTTGAGTCTTCGACTCTTCGATAGGTACCTTAGGATTTTAGAGTAGACTGTCTACAAGCGTTTAACTTGGTAGATAGGTTAGGTATATAGGTACTAAGGGATTCCGTTACTCGCAAAACTCCGAGAAAATAACCCTATGGGACCGCCGGGCGATTTTGACAGGGGTGGTGCATTTTTTGCGTACAGGTCACGTCGATCGTGCGCCAAGGTTAAGTGGTCGTAAATCCATTAAATGAATGGACGTTGATATCAAGGTCTATTACTAATAAATCAAATATTACGATGCGCCGCATAGGCCATTGAATTTACGATGCTTTTGTGGCGAAATTTTGAAAAAAAAAAAAACCTGCCTGACGGTGCTTATCACGACCCGTTTTCGTTCAACAGCTGCGTTGTCTTTCATGCTCTGGATGATAAAAGCCAAGGTGAAGATCACGACCTATTCACTACGCAAAATAGGACATTTCTCAGGCAAAGAAATTCAAAATTACCTACAACTCAGCTAAGAACATGATCTTGATAGTAATTAGCTATCAAAATGATTGGATCATAACGATGAAAACAAAAACTGATTCGATGGAAGAGATTGTTACGCCCCGCTAGGTACATAGTGATCATATCACCTCACGGCGAAATGATTTCCAAATTACAATCGAGCCCTGCCCTGACTCTGATGGTATGTTATTTACTTGATACTTGATAGAACTGACACTGGACGAGTTCGAGTTTGTTCCTGAAACCAAAGGCGGGCAATGCACAAGTGCAGTGTTGGACTGTTGGTACAATATACGTGGAAAATAAAATTTGCAGTATGCCTTGCAATTATTGCTTGCAATCGATAGGCATAAAATTAATTGATGTAAACTTTTGTTGATCAGTAGTCCAGAAATTAAACATACCTTATCCTAATAGCCTCCGCTGTCATGCAATTCAATGAAGTTTCTGCATGGACCTGTATATTTGAAATGATGCTGCAGACCGAACAATAAATGACGCCATGCAGGCGCTACCATGGTTGTTAACAGTAGTTCTCAAAACCCAACGAGAAATTTAGAAGTTGCATAAAAAATATTGTACTACCAATATTTGTCGATATAATATACTCGTTCATAAATAAAATGAAGAGGTTCCGTTAGCAATACCTTTATCAGGTTTATTCCTTTTCGAAAAACCTACTGCGAGTTGGAAAGGTCTTGAAGGTTTGAGAGTCCCTGTCTTGCCAATTCAGCTCCGACATGTTGCTTCGAAATCGCCGCAATCGCAGTTTGTCAGATTTATCACCGGAAATGACATTTTGACAGTTGTCGTTTGTCTGTGCGCGTGCGTGATTTGGTGTGTTGAAAAAATTAAAATTGTTAGCCATAACAACCCATCAAGGATTTCAGCTTGCTTCAATGCCTGTTCATATTGAAATGGGAGCCTACAGTTTTAAGTGGATTCCGGAACCACGAGTGAATAGCAACAGGCAACAGTCAATCACTATTTTAGAGGAAGCTTTCCAGGGCCGAAGTACTCGGAAGGTTTTCCCAGTACCTTGCCGAGGGAAATTTTTGGCACTGATGAGTCTTCGAGCAAGCCCCATCACAGCGCCATCTAAAGACGGCCCCTGCGTCGTGTAATTATGACTTATTGACTTGACTTCTATGATCGAAGCCAAGCGTGATGTATCTCTACATTACGCGTATCCCGTTCAAATTCGAATTTGGTGTGTTTGTGTCTCTCTAATTCATTTAATATGGATATTCTGTGAGTCTAATTAGGTATTTATAATCGTTCAGTGTTTAGTGACAGGAAATACAGAGCAGCAGGGACGCAAGCATTGAATCAATCGATCATTGCAGAATACCAAAAAAAAAACGACAAGGAAGTCGGCCCTGCCTCTGCAACAAATGCAAAAATGTTATTTTGAAATCTAACCTAATTTTTTTTGCTGTCATCATGTCAAGTCTGTCACAATTTCGATTCTTGATGCAAACACAATGACACTGTCGAAAGTAGTCGTAGTCGAGTTTGTTGCATTCAAATCATTCGATGCAAAAAAACTTGCACTCAACTATACAGAATAGCTGTTCTGTGACTTAACTCTCAAGTAAAACACAATACACTTTCTTGATGCGATTTGAAATTGCCAAGTAAACACGAAAAGTGCGCATTATCGGTCGAGCGCAGTCAAGTGAAAAACTCCTTAAAAAAGTAGTGATGAGATGAGATGAGATCTTCATCGTACCTCATCAGTTGAGCTGGGCTCCCAGATACGAATATTCGGACAGAAAATGGGATTTTATGTGTCAAATTTTGAATTCGAGGGCTCATATCGTCATATTGGCCAATCAGAGCCCTCGAATTCAAAATTTGACACATAAAATCCCATTTTCTGTCCGAATATTCGTATCTGGGAATCCAGCTTTATATCGCACAAATAACATTCGCCGTGAACGTCAAGTCCCATTGAACAATAGTTGGGACAAAATGGTCACAGAATAAATTTTGTAAATTGGGCGGTAATTATTTTATACATAATATAACAATTGTCGGTTGGAATGTAGGACGGTGGCGCTGCAACAATAACTTCGAGCGTGCACACACCATCAAAACAATTCGATAAAATAGTGCCTAACAAGCGATTAAACTTTACAACACATTAAAAATAGATTTCGGTATAGCGTTGGCGCAGGATTTTTTGACAGTCCATGTAATTATTATTCTAAAAATGTATGTGTGTAATATGTACATACACGTGACATGCAAATATAAATTGTAATAAATTGTGTTTCAAAAGTGTGATAAAAAAATTCCGCTTTTTCAAGAATTCCAAATAAACTACCGGGTCTGCAGTCTACTTCTTGTGTGTGCCCATGTTGACGGGCTGATTAAATCACGCGTTAAATAAATCAAATAATAAAATTGTTGACAATACCTCGTTCTTACGCACTCGTGCTACATTGACAGTGCAAAAGGCATTCGTAATACCTACCACCACGCAGAATAGAGCTATTGTTTTCGCGATTTACTATTTAGCTTTATTTTTCCCGCCATAAGATGGCTGTCAAAAGCGGCATGTGATGACAGTGATTGGTTGTCATTGCTATCTTACTTTGATATCATTGGCAGTTTGGTTGTCACCACTCATTATAATCCACTACTTTTAGCAATCATCCTGTGGCGGGAAAAATTTAATTGAATCTCGAATATAGAAACACGGCTAAAAAATTAACTGAAAATAAAATGAGATGACGCCGTTTCTTTCTATACGATTATAGAATCCATAAGTCTATCCTTGTTGCTGCTAAGCGCTACAACCAATGTGCGGACATGCGCAATGATAGGCGCGATAAACTGCGACCTATCGTATATCTGAGCCTCTTTGGCTGTTTCAATAAAACGCTTTTTCTACGTGACTAAGAATAGTGAAAATGCCGTCCGATCCGACCATCGATTTCTTATGTCATCCGAATACAAGTTCCAATATAATTTTCACTTCTCAGTCAATTCGTGATTGATCCGTGGAAATATGAACAACTAACATAGTTAACATAACTTAGCATAATGTTCACTTTTCTGCCAATGTCAAAATTTCAGTGTCCGATTCCCGCTTGCACAGAATGCGCATGGATGCTCTCGTAGCGAGCTCTGACAAGAGAATAGGACAAAAGATTCACGATTCACTATATGGGCTATGTGCTATGTGCGAGACAAGTAGCGCCGCGTAGAGCACGAGCGTAAAGTGAAGCTTTCGTGGTATATTGCCTAGATGCACAAGAAGTACGCCGGCATGATGCGAACACCCTAACCATTCCCTCCACTCTGCCATCCACAAGTGGTTCTTATTTTCACCACCATGGGCTATGTGTGTCCTACGCCTTGATAGTTGATAGCTGAAGGTCATGTAGGCTACCTATTGTGCTATCCATACTTTCAGGTATTCGCTGTGTGCAACTGCTTGGTGGGAGAATCAAAGAAATATCGTTAGCGCCAAGCGGAGAAATACGAAATTTTGGTCTTCCTCCACCCAGTTGGTTCTGAACTTTACAACAGAAAACATGAGGTTTGTTGCATCAGAAGTCCCTGACTGTCCGTGGACATCAGCAGCCTGCGCATTACGATTTATGGAACGCCAAAATCGTAATGCGCATGCTGCTGACGTCCTCTTTCAAAAAATTAGTACATTTCAAAAAACGGTGATTTAAAAGACGGAAAAAATCGGTTGTGTCACCCCAAAACTTTCCCGACTAGTATCCAGGAACCTATGCAAATTTTTGTTTGAAGCGTCCCTTCGGGTGGGAAGTTGGAATTGAAGAAAAATATTGAAAATAATTTCCAGAAAATTGAAAATGTTGCCAGGGAAAGTTGAATTTTCCGGGAAAACCACGAACCTTATTCCAAATCATCTTATTATTGTGAAAACCGTAAATTAAAGCTTCACTTCAAACTCTATAATTCAAGTCGGGTCTCGAGGCTCCAGGCCGGTCAACCAGAAAATTCCCGGGAAATTGGAAAAAGAAGGTTGAAAAATGTTCAAGAACCAGTTACCTCTTGTTTTAAAAAAATGGTGGAAATCTGTTCACGGGATAAAAAGTTGGAAAATTTGCAGTTTTTCCAGAGAGGAAAACTGGAAAACAGTGAGTCCGATTTCGAAAGTTTTTCCTTCAAAAATCAATTCAATCATTTCTACAACTTTTATTTCCAGCATGTCTGCACTTGAAATGAATATGTCGTGGGGCTCACCGGCTCACTGCATGTCGAAGTTTGCAGTGCATTTTTTCAAATTCACAGAATGTGCAAGTTTCATTTTGAAAAAATTACCATCGGAAAACCGGAACCGTGTCGATTTTGAAAATAAGCCTACACGACGCCCAATCCAATCTACTTTTGATATCAGTTGCAATTTTTCATAAAAAGTCGATCCTCGAGCAGGAATGAATTTTTGAGTGGAGTGCTACTACAAAAGCGAGTCGTTCTGGTCAAAACCAGGGCGAGAGGCCGTCTTAGGTGGCAACGGCCAGGAGAAATTTTAAAAATTCATAACGCCTGACGAAAGGATGGCGGAAAACTGCAACTGCAGACTTGATTTGACTCTTTTATTGTGTTGCTCCCTGCCAATTTTGGTTTCAATCCGTCGGATAGATTTTGAATAATTAAATAGTAAAGTAAACTTTTGGTTGATCCACCACGAAAGGCTTCCGAGTAAAACGTGAAATCCGTGGAGGATGAATCACCCTGTACTACTGGTCAAATTTGAAGTGGGACCCTAAAAAATTGTTCGGTTTGTACATTGTACAAAAAATGCCTTGTATTTTTTACTTTTTTTGTAATGGTACAGGAACTTTCGTGTCCACCCTGTAATTTTGAATTTTGCTGTATCTGGTAGTCAATAGTATGAGGAACTCATTGTTTTTTAGCTTGATGCTCCAGGTTGCATAGTTACAGAATAACGATTTTTTTTTCGTGAGGTGATTTTTCGCGCTGCACTGCTTCTTATTCCTACAGGTGGCTTCAAATAGTCAAACTTGCTTAGTTCAGTCGATTTATTTGACAGTTGTTAATGTTGCTATGAACAGTTTTGCTTTGGGTTTTGCAAAAATGACTTTGAAAACTAACAATAATAACAATAGTTATAAATGAAACATGGCAATATTGAGAATGAAATTTCCTTGAATAATGAAATCAACACAATTATATGGCTAGACTCATCGCCCGATATCAATCCAATTGAGCACATATGAGATGCTCTCCAAAGGAGACTGTAAGCACTACCAGTACAACTCACTTACAAGACCAGAACGTATTGATGCTCTATAGTGCTAGCGGTTCACGAAATAATACTGCAAATTGTGATAAAAGAAACAGATTAGGCACAATTATTCTTTGAACCAAAATGAACAATTTGACCCGCTGCACTGATCGATCAACCGCCGGGGGGCCGAGATTTCAAGGGGGCCAACTGAAAGACAACCACTTTTTTTTAAGCTTCGAATGCCGCTACAGAACTACGCCAGGAGACGTTTCCTAATCAAACAAATGTCTAGATCATGATTTTGTCACTGCAAGACGCTACTGTCGCTGGGAGCCTCAGTATCACCCCCATGTAGAATTTGGGATCTTTCTTGAACTAGATGGCAATGGTATCCGAAGTGGACGTGTGATATGTCATTTCCAATGTTTTCAGGGTCTGCGAATGTGATTCTGCAGACGAAATTAGTTTTCAATTACATTTGAGGGGAGGAGGAGGAAACGAAATATCAATAATTTTTTTTAATGCACTCCGAATTGCCACTGAATCGGCTCTGGTAATATTATAGCATGAATTTGATATGCAGATTATGATTCTGCCACTTTCGGAGCGGCGCGACAACCGGAAGTCAAGTAATAGCCAACATATCTGAATTCAAATACTATCTCGTTTCTTTGGCATTGATCGACAGAAGCGGTGTGAGGTATCATTTCTGAGGTTCCTGGGGTCTCGGAACTCATTTTTGGAAGTAAAAATGTGATCAGACCATGATTGGAAAAGCTGGTCAAAACATGGACTTTTTTATCATGGCACCAAACACCATCATAACATCATGCTTGGGGACTTTTCTTCATAAATCAACTATGCAGATCACGATGCCGCTATTGCAAAAGCGATGCGACAATCGTGAGTCTAAAATAATTTTTATAACTAAGCAAAGTAGATCATCATACTAGAAAACAACGAGTTTCTCATACTATTGGCAACCAAAAACAGCAAAATCCAAAATTACAGAGTGAACACGAAAATTTCTGTACCATTGCAAAAAAATACAAAATTACAAAACCTTTTTTTTCACCTTGTATCGAACATATCGCTGTCACGAGCCAACAAGTACTTGCAGATGGTGAAAGTAGAAGGATTTATCTTGAAGCTAGTGCAAGTTGTTTCAGAATTGGATGAATTTCAGGAGATTGACAGCGATTAAAAACTTGACAATTTTTAGGTTTCCCACTTTAAATTATGACCAGTATATAAGGTTGAGATGTAACTGAAGCTTGTCTAGTGACATGCGCTTGGATTAAGTAGCTTTGTCTTGCTTTTCTAAACTCTTGTACTTACATTGACGACATGACCAGCTTCTACCAAAGCTTTCTCTTTCGGTTCACTACTTGGGTGGAAAATGAAATTGTGACTCATCTTCTCAAAGCCGGTCCTTACGATCGTATCCATACTATCACTGGAAAAGTATTCATTAAGTAACAATAAAATGATCAACTCTGCCATCCCATCAATATGATTTACAATACCCATGGTTATTATGTTTGTTTACATCATCATAGCCTCAAAATTTCAACTAGTAAGCCTTAGCAGTCTTAGCCTTAGCAGGTCATAGTTTATGCAGAAATTAAGGGTTCGGCAACTTCGCTGACCAGCCGGAATCTGCGCAGCAGCAAGGTTGACTTCAAGCTTCTAGCCATGTCCCAAGGACTGTGAGATCACCCCCCACCCCTTTCTTCCAAAAACCATTGGGGTTTCAGGTAATTCTTAATACACCTATTCACAATCAAATTATACTGATCACAATTTGAAATGGGTCACCAAAAAATTGTTAGGTTTTTAATCTCTGCCAATCCCTTGAAAATCATCGGATTTTGAAATAACTTGCACCAACTTCAAGATAAATCTTTCTACTTCCAGCATCTGCAAGTGATTGTTGGCTCGTGACAGCGATATGTTCAATACAGGGTGATATAGAATGCCTTGAAATTTTGAACTATTTTGCAATGGTACAAGAACTTTCGTGGCCACCCTGTAATTTTGGATTTTGCTGTATTTGGTAACCAATAGTATGAGGAACTCATTGTTTCTCAGCTTGATGCTCCAGGTTGCATAGTTACAGAAATACGATTTTTTTTCATGAAGTGGTTTTTCGCGCTGCACTGCTTCTAATTTTTCCAGGTGACTTGAAATATCCAATCAAGTAGGTATAGACTGTCTGATTTCTACATGATTCGAGTGGGCTGTGTTTCTGGTCGCCATCAGCCGATCGCGGCCTATACTCAAGTTGAGTCGATTAACTTGACAGTTATTAATGTTGCTTAAAACAGTTTTTCTTTGAGTTCAGCAAAAATGACTTTGACAATTGGAACAATAACAATAATAATAAATGTAACGTGGAAATATGAGAAATTATTCTTTCGTTAATAATTAAATTAACTCAATGATGTGGCTGAACTTATCGCCCGATATCAATCCAATTGAGTACATATGAGATGCTCTCCAAAGAAGACTGTCAGCACTACCAGTACAACTCACTACAAGACAAGTACTTATTGGATGCTCTAACCGCGAAGTGGAGAGAAATCCCTGTGGCAACTATCAGTAACCTATTCAAAAGTATGTTTAGATCCTACCAAATAGTGGTGCGGTCCAGACCAGGTCCAACTTTCTATTGAAATATTTTGCCCCGGTAACTTTCATTGCTCATAATTTAAATATGATAAAAAAAATTCCGTATAAATTGACGTGATAAAGTAACTAAATAAATAAGAAAAAAAAAACAAATTTTCGTAACTAAGCAACGGAGAGCATCAAATTAAGAAAATATGAGTTCCTCATACTATTGACTACCGCATACAGCAAATCTCAAAATTATAGGGTGGCCACAAAAGTTCCTGCACCATTAAAAAAAAAGTACAAAATTGCAAGGTATCCTTTACCACCTTGTATTAAGCACATCGCTGTCACAAGCTAAGAAGCATTTGCAGATGGTGAAAGTAGGAAGATTTATCTTGAAGTTGGTCTAAGTGATTTCAAAATCTGATGATTTTCAAGTGATTGACAGAGAATTAAAACCGAACAATTTTTTGGGTGACCCACTTCAAATTGTGACCAGTATATATTACCATTCTTGTTTACCTGATTCAACACTAATATATAACTCTTAAATAATGAGTGAAATTACGATTTTAAAGGTGGCAAATAAACCAAAATAAACCAAAAAGGGTCAGTGTCAAAATAATTCAGTAACAACTGGAAATCCAGGGAAGCAAGCGTCGCAGTGACAAAACTTCAATAACTTGATATACATCAGTCAGAAAACCATAGGTAGGTATAGGATTATAGGAATGGCTTGCTGCGATTCAGAAAGAGGTGGATTTAATTATTGGTGCTTGTACTGAGAACTTATCCTAGTTTTTACTACTAAATTATTGTGATATTAAGAACTTATACGCGAAATATTGGCCTAGCTTAAGACGTTCATAAAGAAACATAAAAAGGGTATATAAGCCGTAAATCTTCTACTTACCATCAAACCTTGTGTAGAAAAAACCTATAAATTTTACCTCACTAACACGTATGTCCCCGCATTATAATAAATGCATACCTAACCTGCACCTCGTTTAATAATGCGGATGAAACTAATCAAAGCAGTCCAGAGGATTAAATACGTCCCCCTGACTCCCCCTTAACTGTATTATGAAGACTGCGCTATATACAACTGGACTGGAACACCTGTTATGGATTATCCAAGAAAAATACACGTATAGTAAATTGCTGTAATACCCGGCCAATCGATAACTTCCTTATGAGGGTCAATAAAGTACCAGCTAATTATTTCTCATTAAAATTATGGATTAATTGAAAACACATGTAGGTTTAGTGGAGCTTCGGGTAATTCAATGGCTGCAATTTATATAAACACCTCAATATACCTATAGTATTGGCATTTATTATTTGTTTCGATTTTTGCGCCTTGAGGTAGGTACATACCGACATATTCTTCTTTTTGCCAAACATCACTTGGCAATCTTCTTATTTCTAATGGAAGAATCCGTGGCGTTTTTATGGAACGCATACCGAACTCATTAATTCTTATAAAACGCGCGCTTCGCTCCCTGTAAAATATTGAAAAGAGGGTGGAAAAATCGCATCGCGGTATGAAATTGACCTGAATGTGAAACTGTCTTAGAACGCCATAAATTTTGGCGCGCAACTTTATTATTATGGGTTTAATTCGAATAAATTAAAGGGATTCGATTAGATGGCATGGTAAATTTACGATTGCACAAAGAACCTCAGATGGTAGCAGCATCCTTCTTCAGTTATTATGAGAGCATTAATGAGAAGTTCCTTTTTTCTGCCATATCTGTATTTCTAGCATAAGAAACGACTCCTTATTTAACTCAACAGTCCAGAATATAACAAATGAATTCATAGTTTTCAATCCCGTATAATCTCGAATAGTCTAACCTGGACTTATTTATAGTGGAATTGGTTTTTCATAATAATAATGATTTTTCTCCAAGTGATCAATACAGATCCGTATACCCACTCGTACATATTTGTTATTTTTGTGATGAGCAAGAGCACCTACTTGGAAATTCAAAATTGATTGCCTCCAGGTGGGGCTGACCATATACCTCCTTTCTATATTGATGTAAATTCGCATGATGATGATGATGATGATGATGATAATGATGGTCGGTAGGTACTGTTGCCATGGATATATAAATTTGAATAATTGGAAATTCTTTGATGGAACGGCTCATGTCGTGTTCCCATCGTAAAACGTGACCCGGTGGATTTTCATTAAAAGTATCTAGTAGTGTATTTTTTTTAAATCGCGCCTAATTAGGAAATTAGTATTCGCACTCTGATCGTATCGGACGGTCAGAATGCTACAATTCGTTTATTTTGTATGGTTCTAATTAACGAATATTTTTTATCTTCATCTTCACACACAAACTTTTTGCGAATTTACTGAAGCTATACCTAATACTATTTTATCGCAGTCGAATTGAGAAACTTCAAATTCTTTCGTCTAACAAAGAGGCGCATTGTAGACTTAGGTTATTCTTTCTTGCTTGATTAATGAAAGTGTAGAGTTTCTGGTGAATCAGAAAAAAAAGCACATTTATTTCCTATTTTGTAACAAAAGCTTCTATTGAGGTTCTTACACATTTCCTTTCCTATAAATATGGGGTTATAACCTTATAACTTATCCCTACATATAACTATACATAAACAGGGTGATTATTTAAAAGGACCCACGTGCAATTTCTCGCTGCGCAATTTTTTTTTGAGAAAAAGCAGGTCACAGGTCGATTTTCTTTTCAAGGGGAACATAATAACTCATATAACAGAACTGGCGTATTTTTAATCTTTATGTTCCACTCCTCTAGACAGGGTGACTTTCAAATATAAATAGTGTCGAGTTGCACATCATTTTGAAGGTCTTTCAATTCTCATGAAAACGGATGAAAAAAATTGCATCCACCCATTTCTGCTATGAATTTTTCAAAATCTGATCCTTTTTTCGTTATTTTGTCAACATTGCATCTGAAAAATCAATTGGTTCTGTAGTAAACGTCTTAGATTGAGAGAAAACACGGATACCAAATTGAGGCTATCACTTTTTAACAATTTTAACCCCATAGTCTTAATCAAACTAGGGTAGGGCTAGGGGGTGAAGAAAACCCTCCAAATTTTTCAATTACAACAGGAGCTTAAATAAGTAATAGGTACCCTTCTTTTGAAGACCTTGAATCCGTTTTCGAAATTTAGAATTAGGGGTTGAAATGTAGCCCCAGACCCCTTCTACCCCTCGTTCTACCACCTACCCCTACGCTAACTTGTTCCAGCCATGGAGTGAGAAATGATGATTGAAATCTGGTGTTCATGTTTTCTTCCAACCTAAGATGATTACTACAGAGATCAATTTATTTTTCAGATAGTTTTGATGACATATAGGAGGAAACATTCGATTTTAAAAAAATTCATAATTTCAGAAGGGGGTTGTTCGATTTAAATTTTTCTAATACTGTTCCAACTATTCAAATGATGTGTATCTCGACCCCTATTCCCATTTGAAATTCTTGGGAGAGTAGTCTCCTTGCCTAGAACCGTGGAACGAAAAGATTTAAAATACTCTTATTATATGTCCCCCTGGACAAGAAAATCGACCTGTGTTAGTTTTTCTTTAGAAAGAAATTGTGCACCGAGAAGTTGAAGATGGGCCCTTTTCGCAAAATCACCCTGTATACTACCAGAACTATTCTGTAACTTACTTGAGAAAGTATTAAGTGTTTCAGGATGTTTGATGTTTCACTGTTTTGATTTGTAGTAGAATATACGGTTTTAAGGCCGCTCTATGAAATTACGCAACGCAACCGCAACGCAGAGCGCAACTTTTCTGATTGGCTCGCAAGCCTTTCGCGTCGTTGCGATGGCTTTGCGAATACCTTGCGAGCCAATCAGAAACGTTGCGCTCTGTGTTGCGGTTGCGTTGCGATTGCTGCGAATTTTCATAGAGCGGGCATTACGGTTTCGGTTCTACGTAATCCTGAAAAAAAATAACGTACTTGAAAAAATCGAACTATGCTGCTAACAGCCAACAATAGCCATTAAATTAGCCGTTCAATGTCAGATATCCGTCTCATCAGTTTTTTGTAAGCATTGATAGCGAGAAACCCGTAAGAGAATAAACAACCCTTAACTCAGTCGGCAGCGCGGTGAGCTCGGCTCTGCTTTCAATTGTGGAGTTCCTGGGTTCAAATCCGCACTGAGCCAGATGGACTTTTTTACGCGTTCTTTAGTACTGGGGCATCTACTACCGTGCGGTGATGCCCCGGGAAGAGGGTTGAAACGAGAAAGCCATCGAAACACCACCTCACCAATAAATCCTTCACTGTTGACCCAAAAATATAAATCTACAGTACTTCAAAATAAATCTACTTTAATCAACAAAATTTTATAAAAAGAACCGATACCATGGTCTTTGTGAAATACCTGGTCCAAAAATCAAATATGTATATGAACAGTATGTGTAAATTTGTAAATAGCAAGGCAAGTTCTAAATGAGTACCTATGTTAAACAGTTTCAAAACTAACGGTTCAACCCTCGGTTCAACCACTCAGTACTCAGTCGTAGCTTGAAAAGCACACAAGCCATTTTCATCGAATTCGGCTCGCTGGAAAGCTACAAGAAAAAGTGTACTTGAAAACAGCGTGCCATAATTTCAAATTTTCCAAAAAATGCTTCCGATTTTGCCCAAATTCAAAATTTGACCACGCCGTTTTTAACCTTCATTTGTGTCTTTCCAACGAGGCTTTTCCGAGAGTAATCTCAGTAATCGCTCGTATCCTTTCGAATCCATTAATTGGAAATGTTCTGCGTAGATACTGATACTGTATATGTATAGGTACTGTATAGGTAGGTACCTATACTGATGGTAGATATGCATAAAAAACTAAGTATAAAATGAAAGAAAATAAGCACATAATCCTAATACTTATCCAAGCACATACACACACCACACATGCCTATACGCCTATGCTTGTTTTTGTGCTGTACGCCGTACGGTATCTTCCTAACCCCGCAATGGTTGTTGATGATGGTGGCCGCGGTTGGTGGTGCCCTTGATTGCCCTCATCGTCGTCAAAATTAAAAATGACAGAGTGATTGTTAAATATTTACGAAATTACACAAAATTACACCCTGTTACATGGCATTGTTAGAGAACGGCCACGCAGTTTCTTTACATTTATTGTTGGGTAGGTAGGTATACTAACAGTGTGTTGGTTATGATAAACAATATAAAGTGGCGAGCTTGATGGGTATGTTGTGTTCGTTCTGTACTATATTATACACACATATTTAACACAATACACACAACAATTCGACGACAATGTTGGTCGTTCCAAACGCAAAACGCATGATGTACCTACTGCTAATTGACCATGTCCCATGTCGTCTGAATACGCTGTTTGTCAAATAGGTAGGAACTTATCAGTGACATTTTATTGTAGTTTGATGCCTGAAGACGGAAGAGACGTAGGTAGGTAGCGTATACTTGTGAAAATAATGAGCAATACCTATAGCTAACAACTAGTCTACAGATAAATAAGTTGGGAATTTGTTCATTTAAGTTCCAAAATCAACAATAACAATAATAATAAAGCGACTTTCTTCGGCGAAGTTTAGCTCAAAGCTACTCTAACACTTAACCGATTATGATTATTATCAATCTAAAAACCTGAAAAAATATCAAAGAAGTGGGAATGTATGCTGTCCTGCTTAGTAAAGAGCCTTATGATGGACCTTACAAGATGACTTCGGGTCACCAAATGAGAATTAAAATCTTTTGTTACTGTTGATAGACAAAAACAAATGAAATTGCCAAAGAATTGGCTGTGACACTACCAGTAAACGCGATAAATAATTCAACCCTACCTTATCGATTCAAGAAAAGCATTATCATCCTTCCTCGTGCTGTCACCTGTAATAGTATATTGCATACCGAAACAGGGAATGCGTTACTAGTGCTAAGGACAATGATGTCCGACAAAACGCGGCCGCGGCCAGTATGCCCGCATTTACCGTAGAGGTATGTATACGATTTTACCCAAAAATATATGAAACTAATAATAATTGGCAAACTACATGCAATCATAATTCCCAAACAAAACTTTCTACAGATCAGGTTACCATACCACAAAACACCATGGATATCTGTGGTATTTAACTTCCAGGCAAAGTTATATGGAAATGAAAATAGCTGCAGGATACGAAATATTTCTTGCAGGATTTTCAAGGGCTGGACCAGCCACAAAGGCGCAGACATCAGTGAAAACGTTACGATGGCTGTTGCAATGAATTAGCGAAAAATAAAAATACAAACTCTTCGACGCCTTGGGCGACTTTAGTCGTGCTGCCAAACACCATACAATTATATTAAATAGAAAATCGACTATAATAAACTTTCCAAGCTTCCAAGCAATAAGCTTTTCTTCAAGCTTATTTGGAAACAACTTTGGGTCGGGTTGTGGAATTGTCCGAATTAAATATTGAGACAATCGACAGCGTGAGGTGTCTTTGGTGTTCCAAGAAGCTTCAATGCTCTTAGACCTAATTGGTCTTTTTCAGTGATTTGCAAAATCCCAGCCGTTTTTCTTTCTGTGTCTTGACAGCGGCTTTCGGTCCAAGTGTCAACGTTAGCAACCAAAGAAATTTGAACGCATCTATCACTTTCTTCGCATAGGTATAATCAATTTCACGGATTTCTGTATTAGAGCAAGCTATGGGAAAAATGTGTTGTGTTGATACGAATGGCACGTTGACGACTTGTTGGCAGCCAGTTGCCTACCATGTGCAATTTTCAATGTGACAGTGTCACCGTCTCCAGGCATCATGTACGCGAAAGTGAAAATTTTCGAGAATACGCGAGGTATTGTTTCTTTAGAGTGAGTTGCAGTGTGGACGATGAGAGACATTGTCTTTACTGGTTGGTGGGTCTTCGTCAAGACTATTAGATTTTTGCTGGCCACTGAGAAAAGATGCAAAAAATTCGTAATGCCGTGAAGAAATGGAATGTAAAAAGTGCAAATCCACTGCCCAAGGGGAAACTCATTCTTTAAATGAACAATATGGACAGTAGGACAGTAATTTATGCAGTTAAATTACACCAAATTTAGTTTAGTTTAGTTTATTTATACTCTACTACCATGACCTTAACCTAAGGTATTTTATAATCTTCGAGTGTCCATGATAATACAGAAATTTTGGCAGCAACATTAGATACATCTGAACCTGGCGGCTGGAAGCCCTGGAACTATCATCTCGCCTGAACAGCTTCCAATAGCACCATCTATTCTTCTCTCCAACTTGAAACCAAATCAGATTGTTTCACATTGCTGCTTTCGACGGTTTTCTGAATAAATGGATATTCACAGACAAATTTTGAAGACTGCCACACCGAGAAAATGGCACTGACACAAATTGATGTACGAGACGAGACAATATGCGCGTGAGTACACTGTGTTGTCTATTTCCTGTAAGTATAGGTACCCAGGTATGTCTTCATACCTTGCTTGCTGTTGCAGTAGGTATAATGAGCTAAAGTAGGTATGGTCTAATACTCACTACTCAGTGATGTGCATCAGAAGATGAGCCCCTGAGCGGTGGACCTTTTCATCCGATCTTCGATATCATTGGTGGCCACCAAAAACGTAATAGTCTTGGCGAAGAACCACCAACCAGTAAAGACAATTAGTGTCTTTTATCGTCCACACTGCAACTCACTCCAAGGAAACCAACAATACATCGCGTATTCTCGAAAATTTTCACTTTCGCGTACATGATGCCTGGAGGTGGCGACATTGTGACATTGAAAATTGCACATGTAGACAACTGGCTGCAAATAAGTCGTCAACGTGCCATTCGTACCAGCACAAAATATTTTTTCCATAGCTTACTCTAATGCAGAAAGCCGTGAAATTGATTTTTACCTATTACCTATTGATCGAACTCATATTTACATCGAGACGCCAGGCATGCCAAAAATGTTTATGAACGTCCCTGTCGACTGGTCAAAATTGAAACATTCCCGTTCAAACTTCTGTGTGTCGTATAATTTATGGATTTACACGGCAAAAGGTTTTAGGATTTTTTCCATCAGCGACGCGGAAAACTCGTGATTTTCATTGGATTTATCGCCCATCAGAGATTCATATAACCAGACGCTGCCTGCAAAGCAAAAGAGTCCGTCTGCTTAACACCTGTCCAACAAAATTAAAATATTGCATCATTGAGTCTCGCAGAACACAAACCGCACAAATATAGGGAATACCTTTTTTGACATTTCGAGATTATACCGTCCTGTTATTTTAAATCTGCCTTATCTAGTTTCCCACCTTCACAATTTCCATACCTTGGTTTTCGGTCTGTCCGTCACATCATCTAGTCTTGAGGTGCGTTCAGTCAGCTTAAGGTGCGTTCAATCAGCTTATTTAGCCGCAAGTTTGAATTTTAGTCGCAAGCGCAGCGATGCCCATTGGCTCTTATGAACCAGCCTCCTCAAAACAGCCAATAAGCGATGCAGCGCTTACGGCTAAAATTAAAACTTGCGACTAAATAAGCTGACTGAACGCACCTTTATTTAGCCGCAAGTTTTAATTTTAGCCGTAAGCGCTGTATCGCTTATTGGCTGTTCTGAGGGGGCTGGTTCATAAGAGCCAATGGGTGTCGCTGCGCTTGCGACTAAAATTTAAACTGGCGGCTGAATAAGCTGACTGAACGCACCTTTAGACTAGAGGATTTTTGCGAAAAATTTCAACTCCTTTGACTTAATAGGATGATAAATAATACAGTACCTTGAACAGTTAGCAGTTACACTGGAATCATCGATCCAAAATCTCTGTTTTTGTATTCAGTAGATCATCTTGAGTTGCAGCAAGTCATTAAAGCTACTCTGAAAAACGCGCTGCTTCGGTGGGTGAGGATGAGGTTACTTTGTACTTATTGAAATTCTATTTATGTTCAAAGCCTTAAAGACATTGGTTTCCAATGCTGGTTTTGATAGCCGGCTGTCAATACTGGTTTGTTACTTTTCTCCAATTTTCCCCAGGATTTCCTGTAAAGCTATGTTGAACCACCTCTAAATGCAGTAAGTGCAGATGGTGTGATTCATAATTAGACCAAAGAATAGAACCCTGTTTCAAGAAACACTCTGTGAGTATTGCACTGAATTTTTAAGCCTCGCCAGACGTAGTGGTGGAGCCTATTTTTTTGTGATTTTTTTTCGTTTCTTGTTTTCTAACAAAATTCACCTGAATCTTCCGTATCTTTCGAACGGTTGACCATATCCAGTTCATTCTTTTGTTAATCGAATCTTAATTATTGCGGGTTGATACCGACGATGTTTAAAGATGATCGGTCGAATATAAACAATTTTTAACAACAATAAAGAATACTAAAGTTGCGAAACTCATCTAAAATAGAGAAAACGCATATATTCCTGCCTTTGAATCATCATATCTTTTGATCTAATGAAGCTATGTGCTATTTTTTTTTCTAATTGAACTATATTTTAGGGCCTTTGTTACAGAGCTACAGCGATTGAGAAACAATGGTTTATTATTCATTCAATTACGTATCAAGTTTGTTTATAAACATTTTTATCGGCTATAATGCATCATGGTTTTCAGTCAGCGAGGGACTTTTTTTGGTATTACCAATTTTCTATACAGGCTGTCCCGGAATTACTGTTACAAAATACAAAGGGAGATAGAAAATTGATAAATAGGGGGACTTTCCTCAATAAACATACCCTCCCAAACGTATAATAACGGAGATACAGGCCTTCAAAGTTGTTTTTTAGAAACAGTTTTTTTGCATAGTTTTTGAACCGTCCAGCCATCCGGCCGATTTCATTCAAATTCAAACCAAAGTTCATTAAGACAGGTCTTTATTGAACAATAACAACTAATTTTATCAGATATTTTTAGATGCAAAAAAAATGGGGGGTTCTCTCCCCCTTTTCCCCCTATTTTTAACCCTTTTGAATATTTTTGGAAATTGTTCAAATTTTTGAATTCTGCGTTCAATTTAAAAAAAAAAGTTACTCTCGCAAAATTTTCATTAGAGGCTTCATTTTCAAGATATTTGGAATTGAAACATTAGAAAACATCACGAAATCGCCACTTTCCAGGGCCCAAATTGTTTTTTTTTTCTGAAAAACTCCATGTTTCTCAGCGAAAATGATGGTTTATCATCTTAAAACACCCAAAAAACTCATTCCAGTTGACAAATCACGGGTTTTTTTAATTTTGATTTTTAGGTCCAGAAAAGTGGCGATTTCGAGATGTTTTGCAATGTTTCAATCCCAAATATCTCGAATACTAAGGGCTAAATTTCAAGTCCAAGTTGCAACCCGCGCAGCGTGGCGCAAGTAGTCACGTGATCCCTCTGTGCCAATGAGCATGCCATTATTGGATCACGTGACTACTTGCGCCACGCTGCGCGGGTTGCAACTCGGACTTGAAATTTGGCCCTAAGCCTCTAATCAGAATTTCACAGAAAGAACTTTTTTCTTTAAATTGAACGTTGAATTCAAAATTGAAACAATTTTCAAAAATATGTGGGGTGGTCAAAAATAGGTGGGAAAGGGGGAGGGCACCCCCTATTATCTTTGCCCCTAAAAATGTTTGATAAAATGCGTTATTATTGTTCAATAGAGACTTATTTCAGTGAGCTTTAGTTCAAATTTGATTGAAATCGGTTGAACGATTCAAAAGTTATGCAAAAAAACTGTTTTCAAAAAACAACTTTCAAGGCCTGTATCTCCGTTATTATGCGTTTGCGAGAGTATTTTTATCAAAAAAAGTCTTCTTATTTTTCAATTTTCTATCTCCCTGTGAGTTTTGTAATACTTATTCCAGGACACCTGTATACAACCAGCAATGCGAATGAGGCCAAAATATTGGAGAATTTTTTAAACAAAAAAAATTGATCTAGGACTTTTGAGATATGATTTTTCTCTGACGCAATCAACAACTGTAAAAAAGTGGTGCGCGCCTGCCACTCATATTTAATAAGCAAAATGCACTACATTAACTACTGAGGTGGGCATTTTTTGTATAAAGCTGAGCTTTTACAGAAATAATCAGATATTTGCTCTTTACAAAAAAAAAACAAGGCACCTGTTTAGGCTAAACGCGTTATGGGGCAAAAACCGCCCTCAACGGTGCAATAGTGTTAACGTAAATAGGTATGATGGAGATGAAGCTATTCACAGCTAATTTCTACATCGAAAAAGTCCTATTTCGGACATACTCTTTGTTCATCATGTCTCTCAAACTCTAAAATTAGTGAAAATAATCATCCGTATTCCTTACGTGTTGCATACAATTCTTATTCTACTTTCGTTTTCTTACTTTTTGCATAAATGACCATTTCATCTCAGGTGACATTTGGCAAGTATATTTCGCTTCACCGTAGTTTTAGAGCAAATAATTTTTTGCCAACCAGCTTTTCAGGAATTTCCAGGACAACAACAAAACAATAATGATATTTATTGTATGCGTGTATGTGTCTTATATAATTATACTTTCTGTAGTAATGTCCAAAAACCAAAATTCATGATTGCTGCGAAGTAAACTCATTTTCTGAGCAAGGCTTATTTATTAAACACACCGCAAGGTGGGGAGATGGACTGGTTTGTGGTTTCTTCTACTCATAAACGTAATTAAGAAGTTATGGTCCCTTGAAAGAAATGTTGATGATTTATTTATGGCATCCACTGTTTAAATCTTTTATGTTAGGTATAATTCGAGACTATAGGTCAAAAATAGTACCAATAGTCTACTTTTCAAACTTCAAAATAAATAGTCAAAGACAAAAAAAATTAAGAAAAATAGACAAAAATATGAAGAAAATTTGAAGCATCAGTTTCTTACCCCTGCCTTCCCCATTGATTTGGTCTAATTTATGAATCACCCTTGTATATTTGACGTGATTATTGGGTGGCTTATGGCACAGATTATGTAGGGGTTATGGTATAGGCTGTCTGATTTCTGCATAATTCTAGTGGGCTGCGATTCTGGTCGTCATCGGCCGATCGCGGCCTGAATCGCAGCCCACTGGAATCATGTAGAAATCAGATGGACTATACAGTACTATACACGTTCATTGCGTAGGGCGCCGTGGCTTGCGAAATAACAAGGGCGCTTTTGGGCGAAAACACAAGAACGATCAGCCTGTGGTGATGGGAGCCAAACAGGTTAGCCATCGATCAGAGTTAGCTGATGGGTGCTCTACCCGGCCCACTCGAAATCAGTGGGATTATAAACTATTCAGCCGCAAATATCAACACTCGCTGCGGTTTAATGTCAATTCGACATTACACGCATCCTCGTTAAACATTTAAAACTAAAAACTACTCCGAAATTGACTGCGGGTACAATCGTTCCAAACGAGATTTCTATTATTAACGGCCCACAATGTTCAGTGTTCTCCTCTAACGATTTTCTGACATGTGCATTTAGCCTTTACGGAGAGAGACTGCATTAAGAATTCAGGCCCTCTACCATGTACATTGTACACCCGATATAGCATTTCAAAAAATAAAAACTACACACAGGCAGTAGGCGCTCTTTGAAAAAATTTCGTTACAACAAAATATCCTAGCGTGATGTGCGGAATGATGACAAAAAATTTGAATTGAACAAGAGATATGTGAATCAGAACAACAGAAAGACAGCAAACTTTGATTCTGGGAATATATTTTTACGTAATTCGAACCGGAGAATTTGTTATTATCTGAAAAAACAAATCATTAATATGTAAATGAGGCGTGCATCCGAGATAAGGACCGGCCGGTCGGGGAACCGGAGAAAAATACTCGAAACGCTCCTACTTAGGTTTCACTTTCTTGTATATCTCGGCATAGTTCACATTATTTACCCAAAAGCCAGGTAAAAAATTTCTCGGACGCGGACAACTCACGAATGCACGGGATTTATTTTGTATAACGTATTTGTACCTGATGATGATGATGATGATGGTTGTGTGTGACTGCAACTGCGGGATTATGGCTCACAATAGGGTATGGGCCTGCAACGGTACTTATCGAAATACACAGTTCATAAATTTCCAATAGGTATACTCTTCCAAAAGTCAAGTCATTTACTATAATAAGTAGTCATAATAATTATCAAGGGCAACCTGCAATCATCATAATTTTGTCACGGGATAATGTTTGCATGTCTTAACATAAGAGAGAGGCTCCGGACTTTTCACAAGCGCGTGTGACGTGAGTATTGCAAAATTCACAATTTTCAAACCCATACGACTGCGACTTGTCAAAACCGTACTGATTTATTGACCAAATGCATTTTATAGTTATAAGGTTTTGCCTTTGGGCCGAATTCATAACTCGTTTCTAAGCTGAAAGCCCATTTAGAGGTGCGCGTTTAGGGGCTATCCGCTCATGTTTGAGTTTTGAAGAATACATTCATAACCGGGTGACGGGAAAAAGATCGAAATACAAAAGGTCGAAAACAAAACATCGAATGCGTAAAGTCGAAAAACAAAATAACGGAACCACAAAACATCGAAAGCACTATTGTCGAAAGTACAAAAGATCGAAAAGTGAAATATCGAAAAGCAAAAGGTCGAAAACCAAAAGGTCGAAAAGTAAATATCGAAAAGTGAAAGGTCGAAAACCAAAAGATCGAAAAGCAAAACATCGAATAATAAAATGTCGAATAACACAATGTCGAACTAGAAATACCTGTTTCAAATGTGATTACAATTCGGATCGATTGAGGAGCTGTGACTCCCTCAGAGAGCACTTGAGGAAAAATTTCACTCTCACTTTTCGAATTATTCTTCAGAGAGAAATCACCTCCCAAAGTATTATGCAAGGCCACCGAAACACCTGTATATATTTTTAAATCTGATCAGCGTCAGCGTAAA
This sequence comes from Anaspis maculata, assembly GCA_949128115.1. NCBI lineage: Eukaryota > Metazoa > Arthropoda > Insecta > Coleoptera > Scraptiidae > Anaspis > Anaspis maculata. The sequence continues at coordinate 52,225,272 of OX421961.1, read as the reverse complement.
TTAACTTAAGACTTATAAACCTGTGCACATGGACCAGTGATTTTTTTTTTGAAGACCTGATTGGGTTTTTTTTGACGCAAAATCCACTCTGAAACGTAAAGCTGTGCACATGGACCTCGTCAGGTCTAGTAGTTTTTTTTTGAAGACCTGATTTGGTTTTTTGACGCAAAATAACTTGGACTTACAAAGCAGTATGCATGGACCTCGTCAGGCTCAGTAATTTTTTTGCAAACCTGATTTGTTTTTTTTTTGACGCAAAATCCACTCTGAAACGTGAAGCTGTGTACATGGACCTCGTCAGGTTCAGTAATTTTTTTGCAGACCTGATTCGGTTTTTTGACGCAAAATTGACCTATACTCATCAATCGGAGTACCCACTACACAGACCTTGTCAGGTTCAGTATTTTTTTTTTCAAGGCCTGATTAGGTTTTTCCACAGAAATGAATTTGGGCTAGTTGATTTTTGACTCGGTTCTTCTTTTTTCCCGTCCCAAACTCTCAAATCATTTGTCTTTACAACAATTGTACATACACCTATTGCTTTTAGATTTTCACGGTTTTTCTTTCTCGACCTTTTCTTTTCGACCTTTTGTTTCTCGACCTATTCGAAATTTTGTTTTTCGACCAATTGTTTTTCGACCAATTGTTTTTTGACCTTTTGTTTTCCGACACTCTGTTATTCGATATTATGTATTTTCGACCATATGTATTTCGATCATCATCACTTTCGATATAATTATTGTAAATTCGACCTTTTCTTTTTCGACCTCATGCGTTCGATGTTTGGGGGAGACGGGCGACCGCTCGGGGTGCCAGCTCATAGGGGCGGAAAAATCGCGGTTGAAATCCAAAAAATTGATAATTTACAAAAGCAACAATAGACTTACCTGCAGCGATCACTAAATTTGCTTCTGTTAAAGCACAAAAAACTCACTTATTGCAAGAAAAATGCTTTATTTTTGCTTGTTTCACTCGAGCACCCAACATAGGGGCGGTGGTTTCGAATTATTGCCCGGGGCGCCAAAATTGCTAAGGCCGGCACTGTTATCATCAGGTCTATAGCGCATGCTCACGTTCCTTGCCGGTCGGCAAAAATTCGACTTTCGCGTGCTTGCCAGACTCGCACACAGCTCTGTAATCATGCACTCTCCCCACTCTATACCTCTTGTGCTAGCCGAGCCGAACTGTCAAATTTTGCACATGCCCACTGAAACACTAAATTGTCATGAAAACTACTATTGTGGCTGTATATAATGAACCTTGTCAGAAAAGAGAGACAGATGCGTTGCGCGTCGGTACCGCGCAGCTGGTGGTGTCTAGCTATAACGGCGCCTAATATCTCCAAGGGAAACTCCGTTCGTTATGAAGTGCGTGGCACTACACTGCAGTCATGTGGAGCTGTGACGTAAAGCGGTCCATTGTTTCATGAAATTTTGAACATTCAAATATAAATGGGAAGCCCGTAAAAGCGCACCTCTAAATGCGCTTTTAGCTTAAAAGCGAGATAGGAATACGGCCCTTTGCCTTTGCATTATGTACCTACAATGAGCGATAAGTATTTGACTCAGTTGACTGATGTCTTTTAATGGGACCTTGCAATTGAAAAACTCAACGTGAGGTCGCCACTACTGTATCTCTCTGAAAAACTGTCAGTATTTGCCTCCAGTGAATGGAGCTCTCATTAGCATGTGAACGTTTCAACGTCACCTCAACTGAAATGATACTATTGCCAAAAATCTCTTTTCTGGCGCCACTTTTTCGATATGGCGGTCAGAGCGACAGACCACAGAGATACAAAGTGGAAATAATAATATTATACAGGGTGATTTACCACCAAATGGACATAGCCTGAGGGTAGGTCCAGTTTTTCCAGGCAAACCAGAATCTGGCTTTGAAAATTTTCTAACGCTGTTCGTTTTGAAGTTACAGGGTGATTCATGTATTTTGTCGATTTTTTAAATAAGCCATATCTTTAGAATGATCCAATGGATTCGATTGAAATTTGATTGAAGTTAATTCTACTATTGATAATTGACACATCGCCTAATCAAGCAGTTCGACATTTTCAGGACCGACCTTGATAAAAAAAACTTTCAAGTTTTTTCCAAAAAAGACGTTCTGTATGTATATTTTTCCAATTTTTTTTCACATTCAGAAACTACATAAAACATGCTATAAGTATCGCAAAAAAAATTGCTTGACACCATTGAGCTGTCAATAGAATTTTGATAATCCTGAAAATTTTCAAGGTTAGGATTTTTTGTGAATTGATAATTTGAAATATTTACGGATGATCTATCATGGCCTTAAAATTCAGCCGTTTCGTCAAAAAAAATTAAAAAAAATTTTCAACGTTTTTCAGTACTAACTAGGTGCCACAAAAAAATTCAGCAAAATTTTCGAAAAATTTATGTCACGTCCCTCAATTTCAGCTCAATGTGGGATAGAAGCAAAGTTGAGGAACGTAACAATTTTTTTTTTAATTCTGATGAATTTTTTTTAAACCGAAAAAACGTGAAAATTTTTTTTTTAATTTTTTTGACGAAACGGCTGAAATTCAAGGCCATAATAGATCATTTGCAAATATTTCGAATTGGCAATTTACCAAAAATCATAACCTCAAAAATTTTCAGGATCATCAAAATTTTATTGACAGCAATGGTGCCAAGCAATTTTTTTTGCGATATTATTAGCATGTTTCATATGGTTTCTGAATATGAAACTGAATTTTGAAAAATATGCATACAGAATGTCTTTTTTTGAAAAAAGCTTTGAAGTTTTTTTCCAAAGGCGGCCCTGGAAATTTTGAACTGTTTGATAAGGCGATGTGTCAGCTGTCAATAGAAGAATTAACTTACAAAATTTCAATCGAATCCATTAGGTCGTTCTGAAGATACAGCTTGTCAAAAAATTCTACGAAATACATGAATCACCCTGTAGCTTCGAAACGAGCAACTTTATAGAAATTTCGAATTCAGATCCTGGTTCGCCTGGAGAAACTGGAACTACCATTAAGCTATGTCCATTTGGTGGTGAATCACCCTGTATAGTTATTTATTTAAATAATATTTAGTAGGTACAGTGCCAGTGGCATACCTAGCGTATATGCTTAAATACGAAAAAATTTGGTTTTTGCTCTCAATTCGAGATGTCAATAGTCTGCTAGCTACTTGTGGTTCTCAACTATGGCTTCTAGAACTCCCTGGAGCATTTTTGTTGGGGGAATTTTTGAATAATAGGAGCAAGGGTTCCCCTTCTTGGAAAAACTGGATATTTCTAACTCTTTATTTCGTGAACAGATTTACCGACCATTTTTTTAATCAAGGGTTAAGTGGTTCTTGGACATTCTTCAATCATTTTTTTTTCCAATTTTCCGAGAGTTTTTAAATTGAAAATGCAAAAGCGGCCTGGACTTATCGAGACCGGATTCGAATGATGTAGCTTAAAATGAAAATTCTCACGATTAGTTATTTAGATGATTTGGAAAAGCAGGCTCTGAGATTTTCCCGGAAAACTGAAGTTTTCCTGAAAACTTTTTCCTAAAAGTGTGAAAAGTGTAAATGTTTCAATGTGGAGAAATCAAGGATACGGTTTCCAAAATGCCCTTGTAGTATTGACCACACAATGCCTCGAGAATCTCCCACGCTTTAAGGCAAAATTCCGAGAAGACGACTACAGCACCTTCCCCGATTCCTTGCAAGTATTCTTTCTCACAACCGAACGGCAATAATGACCTGGGCCAGCACCAGCAGTCCACCCCCTTTGCCAAAAATGGGGTGTGCCGTACCCGAAAGATGACCAGTTGACGAATTATTGTGATGCAAGACGCATTACGCAAAACACTACATCCTTATAAGGGGTTTCTGATGCGACTAAAAAAGTTGTTGGCGAAAATCGGTTTTATTTTATTTTTTTCGTCAAGTAGAAACTCCTCCAAAAAGAAATTGTACGGGCTTTGCTATCAAATTTTGAAAATTTCCAAACATTTTTGAAAATTTTTGATTTTGATTATGCTTAGGCTCCGCTCATTCGCTTTTAACGAATGACGTTATATTTTAAATGTGTTGAACGGTTTGTGTACAAGAATTGTTTTAAAATTGTATTAGTGTTAAACTGTGATCTTGTTCTATAATTGTTATGAGAGTATTTTTTCTCAAAAAACAATGAATCATTTGAATTGAATTGAATTGAATTGACAAATCTTCACTTATGCAAGTTGAACTGGAAAAGGCATTCGTGCATTACGTGCACTCGTGCTCTTTCCCAACTAAACTTGCATTCGTGCACATTTTCCAAAAATTATCGATAATTTTCATTGCACTTGTTATATTACTACTGAAAATATTATTGGCGTTCAGTTTTCACGAAATACAGAATTATTGACAAACATGTTCAGCCTTTAGAATTACTCCAACATTCCCCGAAAGATTTTGATTCACAGAATAGCCATTCACGTTCTGCAACGAAAAATGTTTGCGAAAATAATGCTACGGAAAGTAATTTCTTCCACTCCACTTTTTCAGTGGCATCTAGAGAAACCACTTGACAGCCAGCTCCACCAAAGGCTTATGAACGAATTAACTTTATCACGCTCATAGTTGCTCAGTTGCTGTGCAACAGCCATAAAACTTGAATGGAACTGGCTGCTAGAGTACAAATTGTATTTTCAAAGCTACCCCCGATCCACTAGTGATCGGTATGGTATAACTACTTATGCTATAATGAACACTAGTGTAAGGTGTCGCTAATTGACAGCAGAAGAGCGGAGAGTCGTAAATATACCCTAATCAACTGTACTACCTACCTACTTACTTACCTACCTACCTAATTTGCCTGTGCTTATTACCGCGGCGGATAATGCTATTTGATAATTACTAGCTTATTATAATCATGTCGCTGTATAAATATTGTCTTGCTACTCTTGTTGGGAGTTTATGGGTGATGTGGGGGAGCTATGAGGGACAACGTCGCCGTGGGCGCTTTGCCGGGTTATGCATGTCGTCGTTGGTACCCCCGGGTCGTCAGTGTCAATCAGGCGTCGGCGGCGTCTTCTGCAGGACGACGCTCCTCTCCTCGGCGCTCATGAAAAATGATTGAGCGCCCTGAATAAATCTTTCAAACACTCCGTCTTGACGTAAACAAGTGATACCGAAGAGGAGAGAGCACGGCGAGCCTTCACCGCTGCTGTCAGACAAATCTGAGGAGTTCAAAGTGACGTCTGACGCCTTGCCATCTTCCGCCGCCACCTTGTGACGTCGGAAGTGGCCGCCACTATTATTGGCCACCATGAGGCTCTGTGTAAAAAGAGCGCTGGAATAAATAGCGCTTTTAAATATGGCGCGTCAAAAGATAGCGTTCGGAAAAAACGGCGCGTCCAAATAAAGCGACCAGAAAAAACAGCGTGTCAGAAAATGGCGCTTGGTAAAAAAGGCGCGTCTTAATTAAGCGCCCAGAAAAAATAGCGCGTCTGAAAAAAGCGTGTCGCAAAATGGCGCTCGGTAAAAATGGCTATGTGTAAAAAGAGCGCTGGGAAAAATCGCGTGCCCAAAAATAGCGCGTAATGAAGAGTGATGTATTGTCTTCGTCATTGAATCGTAGCTTGGGATGTTAACAGCAATTCCGGAAGTCATAATATGCTGCTGCTACTGGCTACCGATTGGATAATCTTCCTGGGCCTCATCTCGGATATTATCGCCAGCCGTTTGAGCTCGTTTTTGAAGGCAAATGCTGCAATTTTTCTGGTTCTGGGGCATGGTTATGCCCCAGTAGTTGCCTTCTTGGAATCGTCGACGCTGTAGTGGATTAAATGGTTCTTGCACCTTGCGCCCAGTTCTTGTGCATCTCCATGAAGTTGAATCAGAATGCTGCCTGTCCATTCGCTTCATGGAGGAGCAGGATCTTGTTTTTTTTCTTTAGATAACTTCCATAATAACTTGCTATCGCATCAATTATTTTTTCGAATCAACGTCACTCGTCACTCGACAACAGGGCTTGACAATGGGCAAAAAAAAAGAGTCCATGTACACAGGCCTCAATGGGAGAACAAAAAACTAAACAACAACTCTGGAGATTCACCTGACAAAGAGTTGATTTTTGAACAAATTTCCCAAAGGAGATTGTTCTGAAAGGGAGGAAACTTTAGTTGAAACTCAACTCTATCTGGTGGGCCTGAAAAGAAGGGGGAATCCTAAGTCAAAAAATCAGTTCGTTAAGGAAACAGCCGCTCTGTTTTGATAAAACGTTATTGTATCAAGTGCTACTTCTTTTGGTGACATTTTTACAAGTGCTTTTATGCACGCGCCGCCGCCGGTATTACCGAACGCTTTTTAAACAGTCGCTGTTTTTTCCCATCCATCTTTTGGACACGCCATTTCTCCCAGCGCTATTTATTCCTGGCGCCATTTTTCGCAGCGCTCTTTTTGGACGCGCTCAAATTAACGGGGAGCTCTATATACACTCGCTGTTTTTTCCAGGCGCCCTTTTTATACGCGCTGTTTTTTCCTGGCGCTCTTTTTATACGCGCTGTTTTTTCCTGGCGCTTTTTTTGCACACGCTGTTTTCTCCAAGCGCTCTTTATTACGCGCTATTTTCGGACGCGCCGTTTATCTCAGCGCTCTTTTTACACAGAGCCGTCAAATATGGTATAACATTTTGTGTGCTACAGCTCGAAACTCAAAAATCAAAATAAAAAAAATCTAGGACTTGAGCCGCGGTTATATCACCTGGTTTACCAGCCGCTAGCTCGCTGGTTGCTGCTTGCTGCTATGTATCTAATAACTAATAAATAATCTCCTTTAGTGTTTTCACTGTTTTCAGCGAGCCCATGTTGAAAATCAAGCTTATGGGGTCCCCTGTTAGGTGATGTGAGATTTGAAAGAATAAGATTGATTTTACCTTAGGTATAGACTTTAGGCAGTTACTGTATAGACTTTGGGCAGTTACTGTAAGAAGCCCCTCCTGTGGTGCAATATACTTTTCTGACTTCTGACTGGTCGACCACATTCATACTTATGGACGCAGAAAGATCTTGTCTATATAAGGGCTGAATTTCAAGTTAGGGGCACAACTTACGCCACTCATTTACGGCATCGATAAGCCAATCATCTCGCCGGATTGTGTTATGTTGCCATAGTGACCGACTCAACGCTACATTTGCGCGGGCGGATCTCCGACTTGAAATCTAGCCCTCAGTCAGTTTTTATATTTTTTTTATTATAATCATTATTTAGTGTAACATATTGTTGCAAACAATTTGCAACGACAGCACCTCGATCTGGGAATCTTTGAAACCTTTAATCGTTCAACAGTTGCCTAAAATTGTAATAATGCGAGTAGAAATTTGACGGCCTTTCACGAGTTTCTTGGAATAGGGGGAAAAACGGCAACCTTTGAGAAATTTTTGTTTTTAAGAATGTCAAGTCAAGAAATTTGTCTTTATGGTGAAATGAACTGCAAACACTGGAAAACAAAATCTTACTACGTACGAGTGTTTAAAGTTTGTGAAAAGGTTGTAACTGGGTTGTAACTCCACAATGGCCCAAAAAATACTGTTACGATATCTGGCGTACGGGTTCAAATATGATTGAGACGATCGTTTCAAACACACACTGTTTATTACTGCGTACTACAATAACTACACGCCAACAATCATCTACTTGGAAATTATATCGCAGGTACTTCGCTTGTTTCGCACTTGTTATCACTTCGCATTCCAATTCAATACTGACTGCCGCACTGTTGGACGGTGCTTTTATATGTCTCCGATTAGCGTTCCCGAGCTTTCTATCATCTTTCAGCAATTTTCATAGTGGCCCGGCATATGCGGTTTCCAGACCACTCCTGAATAATCACACACATTACCCGTATAATTTTGCCGTGCTCTGGAACCGGCGCTTCCGCCAAAATGGACAGATGTGTCTCGATTGATCATTGGAGTCTCCATGTATTTCAATGCCATCGAGTTTACTCTAGAAATGTCCAGAGCTCCGCGCATTTGTACACTGCGGCTGTGGGAGACTCCAGAAAGATCGCGTGTTTACCAGTATGCACGGGATCGCCGCTCGTAACAATACGTATGAAAATTATTTCAGCAGAATCTTCAATGTGAATGAGTTCGGAGGAAGCTGATGCTTGCTACTGTTCCAAGGATATCTCCGTCATATTTTGGGAGCAACTTACATCGTCAAATCATAATCGTACGGGCTAGGCGTGATTCGAATTTATTAAAGATTGACAAGTTGGATTTGAAGTTGACTAGGTGTTTCATTATTTTGTCCGCTACTGTACCTAGGTGCAAATTTTTACAAGGTAACACATCGGCGTAGCAATAATTTAGTGCGTAGTTGTAACTGCATAATCATTGAAATGTCATGTTTTCAAAAAAGAAATGGTATCGTATCGTATAGGTATAGGTCTACCTAGGTACTTGTTAGATGCAAATGCGTAGTTTTTGCTTGGAGCTGAACAAGCTTACTAATTCTAGCAAGACAAAAAAAAAGGCGTTTATATTAAGTGAAAAGCACGAGTCGTGCCCAGTTATTTTGATATTTGCCTATTATAGTAATTTAGAGAGGCAGGCAATAAAGGAAAAACAGGTATAGCTACGGGCAAGTCAAATTACTGGGTATATTATTATGGTTATATGGGCATGGGCAATGGGCACTGGGCATACATAATAAACCATCTATAACCTCCACATTTGATGAACCGTAGACAAATCGCTTAATATAGGAGTGAATAACTTTGCATTATAGTCCAAGAGGCAGAGTGAACTTTTTTGGACTTAATTTCCCATTCGTTAAAATTCAGTAGAATTGTTCTGTTAGTGATATACTAACTATACTATATTCCTTAATTTGGCAAAAATTCTCCGGTGAGTTCCATTGCTGGAAAATTTAAATGAGTAAACCTTTTTCTCAGTTATGAATTAGGCTGTGCCTGTGCCCTATATCAGACAAAGGTTCATACCCCTGCGTTTGACTAGGCCATAGCCTCTGCCTGAATAAGGAATTCATTTGATCACACGATAGATGTACTCAAGTAGATCAAATAAAGCTCAAAACGAAAGCAGTCTGGCTTATCTCCAATTGAACAAAGTGAGTCTGGCTGAAGTGATCCAATGAATTCGCTGATCGGACAATAAGGTCGATTTCTCGGATAGGTACGTTACCTTTATTTTTCCAGGTTTGAAACTCAGTACAAAAATTATTGATAATATCAACTAAACTACTCAACAATTGAAGTGGCCCACCCAAAATTAATAATGAAGTTCAAAGGGCCCTAGCTCTCGAAAAAATTGGAGTAATTCCAATTTTTTTCTTTTCCCACATACCTGCGTTCTTTGTCTATCAAAGAACGGATACAGAGTTAAGTTCAAATCTTCCTTGTTGGTTATACAGGGCGTCGCGTAAAACTCTTCAAAAACTGAAAAGTTTGAGTAACTCCAAATTGGAAAAAACATGTTTTTGGATATTTTCAACTGGTAATTGGTCCAGGGAGAATTGTACACCCATATCTTGGAGCGGTTTTTCAATTTTCCGATTATCTTTCTCCACTACAGGGTGATTCGAGAAAAACAACTTCTTGGTTTTTTGGTCATAACTTTTTTCCTTGTTGACCGATTTTTATAATCTGTAGCTCATGTCAAAGCTGAGGCTTCAGGGCACAAGAATATGTCTTCGAAATTGATGCAGAAAAAAACTTGAAATTGAAACTCTGCATCAAAAATGACACAGATCTGAATAACCCCCAAAATCAGATCTGGAGATGGAACTCGTCCGAAATCAATTTGCTTTAAAGTCAACCATTCAAAATGATCATATCAAGATATACCTCTCCTCTATATAAGGAGATTTCTTGACGAGGGAATTAAATTATGGCTGCATGTTTTCAGAAGGAAATCAGTGTCCCTCTTACCTGAACCTGAAAACTAATGTAACCTACGTTACGAACAACAAAGCTTGTAATTGAATTTAGAAACATTGTTGAATTTTTCTCGGTTCAATAACAATTACCAGCTTTGATATTCGTAACGTAGGTAACATTAATTTTCAGGTAAGAGGGACACTGATTTTCTCCTGAAAACATGCAGCCATAATTTAATTCCCTCGTCAAGAAATTTTCTTTTATACAGGAAGAGGTATATCTTGAAATAATCATTTTGAATGGTTCACTTTAAAGCAAATTGATTTCCGACGAGTTCCATCTTCAGATCTGATTTTGGGGGTTATTTAGATCTGCGTCATTTTTGATGCAGAGTCTTACTTTCAACTTTTCTTCTGCATCAATTTCGAAGACATATGCTTGTTCCCTGATGAAACTTTCGCTTTAACATGAGCCACAGGTTGTAGAAATCGGTCAATAAGTAAAAAGGCTATGACCAAAAAAGCAAAAAGTTGTTTTTTTCAAATCACCCTGTAGTCTGTAGTGAGGAAAGATAATCGGAAAATTGGAAAACCGTTTCGAGATATGGGTGTACCAACCTCCCTGGACCAGTTGAAAATATTCAATAACTTGTTTTTTTCAAATTGGGAGTTACTCAAATTTTTCAGTTTTTGCAGGGTTTTACGCGATGCCCTGTACAACCATAACACGGAAGATTTGAACTTGATTCTGTATCCATCGTTTGATAGACAAAGAGCGCAGGTATGTGGAAAAAGAAAAAATTTGGAATTAGTCCTTTTTTTCCGGGAGCTAAGGCACTTCGAACTTCATTAAGAATTTTGGGTGGCCCACTTCAATTGCGTTGAGTAGTTTATATTATGGCTTGTTAGTAGAAACATTTTGGTGATTGGGTAAAAAATGGAACGCATTGGAATTTTCTAAAGCATTTTCCGTCTCAACCCATCGGAAAACCTCATTAGCTATTAGCCTACCAATCAGCCAAAAATTAAGAAGCCAAAAATTTGACTTCATAATTGAATTCTGGGAATGCCAACTACCAGGTTGAGACACAAAACATGCCAACCTCGCATTCTCTTGTATGTATAAAAAATAAAAAGTGAATTTCTCTGACCTCCTGAAGAAATTATTTTTTCCAAGCATGAAGGATGAAAGAGACATGGCGACTAATGCCATAGAGATTCACAATGGAATGGAGTCACATCATCCCCATTTGCACAGTGATACCACGACATTGGAAGATTGTTTGGTGAGAGTTCTTGGACCGTCAACTTGACAGGGCCCCCTGCGGCCCCCCAAGGGAAAGCTTTTGAGCTTTCCCTTCTAATATCGTTCGATGTTATTTTCTGTACTTATCATTAAATGCTGTATAGTAATGGCTACCAACCCTAGTAAACATAGTAGTGAACGATTAATTTTCTAGAAATTGAATTTTCACTTATTGGCCAACTGGATGTGGGACGGGACTCATACTTTTGGTACTAGTGGCTTAGACCATGCCACGCTCAGCGCTGCTCGCGGTTATGGACAAGTAATACCAGGCCGAAAAACGCACGGGAATCTAAAGGTGCGTTCAGTCAGCTTATTTAGCAGCAAGTTTAAATTTAAGTCGCAAGCGCAGTGACGCCCATTGGCTCTTATGAACCAGCCTCCTCAGAACAGCCAATAAGCAATGCAGCGCTTACGACTAAAATTAAAAGTTGCGGCTAAATAAGCTGACTGAAGGTGCGTTCAGTCAGCTTATTTAGCCGCAAGTTTTAGTTTTAGTCGTAAGCGCAGCGATGCTCATTGGCTGTCATGAACCAGCCTCCTCAGATCAGCCAATAAGCGATGCTGCGCTTACGACTAAAATTAAAACTTGCGGCTAAATATAAGCTGACTGAACGCACCTTGAACGCACCTTAAAGGAGAGAACATATCGTCCTATCCGTCACGAGACGAAGTTGAAATAGGCTACTCCGTTTGGGCAGGTGCGCATGTGTAAAAGCGCCAGATTTTGAAAACTTTCGTACACCTGTCAGTGTGAATATGGAAACTTGGCAACGCTGCCTGCTCTCTCTAGCCCCCGGGCCCTTAAACAGCTACTATACTGATCCTGGCTGTCACTGTCGAATGTTAAATTGCCATGCGCATTCATTTCATATTAATCGGTTTTCGCGATTACGACTTCACGTATCTCGGTGTCTTATAGCTGCTTTTTTGGTGTTTTCCAGTGCTATTTTCTCAAAACGTGGATAACAACGTGAAAGTTAGGTTAGATTGAAACGAAAAATGAGAGGTGTCATAATTGTCACAAGTGACAGTTTGCGCCGGTCTCTTGTTGTTTGGCGCTGTTGCCATTTTCGTTGATCCTGTACTTCCATATGAATGATCATTGAACTTAATTCCTATAAAACATTTCCTTTCGATACCAAAATGGTATTCAACATTGAACCAAATTTTTGTGGAATTTTGGGCGCACCACAATATTTTCTAGTGCTAATTTTCAATATTGGTGTACGAAACTATGGAATTCGCGCCAGACATGCCCACTCAAAAAACCGAAACGAAGGGACCTATTACGCAAGCTTTAGTCAGAGGCGCTTCGTTTTGCCAGCGGTGCTACTCGGGAGGTCACTAAGCTGAGAAGTAGACAGTAGATATGTGTTCACCAATCACATCCCAGTTGGACCTAGTGTCTTTGTCAAGTGCACTAGTGCATACCCCGAGCATCCGAGCCTGCAAAACAGAAGCGGTACGGGTACGGTTCCCTCTGATAGACATTTTCAGCGTTGCCTCTTCTTCCATAAATCCCCAGTGATCATGAGGAGTTCAATTCACTTCACTTGAATTATGGAAACGGTACAATATCCACACAGCTTTTAAAGAAAAAAAAACTAATCCTCGATAAATTTCGGCTATATACCTATACACTAAAAAGTCATGGAGCATTTTTATGCAAAGTTGTTCATGAAATTTGCTTCAAACAGTTGCTTGGTAAGGAAATTCAGGTGCAACGGCAACGCCGCCTCACCCATGCAATGTAAGTTTGGCACGTGTTGGATACATTTCCGTTCCTCTGAGAGCGAAAAGATATTGCTCGCTCGTTTTAACGTTGGTGTGTTTTCGCACACTGGAAGCATAGGGATTTAGGTATTTGTCCATAAACGAGAAGTGCTGAGTATGCATGGTCTAAGACAAGTGGAACTTGCCAAGGAGCCCCGCTATTGGACTTCGTTCCGTGTTCTCTGTGCTAGGGCAATTTCATTGCGCACTTATTTCTAATTGAAAAAATTATTGAAAAATCTACACTTCGTGTCAACATATATACCTACTGGGTCCAATTGACAATTTGATATAAATAATTATCTGTTTCGATTTCTTTCTGCCGGACTACATATAATAATTCCAAACCCATCTATCCAGGACCTATAGGTAGATAGATATTCTTTTGTGAATAAATTTTTTAAGTGAACAAAGCGCTGTTTCTTCTTTCGCATACAGAAAGAAGTTCTTCGGCGGGGTTCGAAGAGCATCGGTGCGCGGTAGGATGGAGGAAAAAGAGCGGGGCGTCGCGACGCTCGGGTGGGGTAAGGGGCGCCGGCGGCACCGCCGCGCGGTTGTCTATAGTGCCGGCGTCGGCCGCATCGAGGCGCGCGCGCCCCCGTGTGTCCGCCATTGGACGAGAGGCGGGGCTCCTGGCTGACAGATCATTCATCTGAGCCCCACTCTGCCCCCTTCGTTCGGCGTGATTGACAGTTGGCAGACGACTGCGGACCGCGCAGGATCTCCATCCGCACGCGCTTCGGACACGGCAGCTCCACGGCGCACCACCCAGCACCAGCAGCAGCACCCGTGCTCGTCGTCGACAACAAGAACCGGCCCACCACCGGCCAGGCAACGCGCGAACCCCGCTGAAGGCGCCGACCGCGGCCCCCCATGCTAGCTCCGACGGGGCCGCCAGCTTTGACCAACGGCAGCAGCTCCCGAAGGGCGTCATCAGAAGCCGCTCTTTCGGCGTCGTTGTCGTCGTCGTCGTCGCCTGTGAGAGTGCAGTGAACCCGCGGCCAAAATCCTCTGAAACGCGCCGGTTATCGTTTTTGTATTTAGTGCTTGTTGATAATTTTTTTGGGAACCAGTGCGGCGGTTTCTCAACACGAGGAAAAGTGCGCGCCAGTGACCTGATCGAGTGCCCGCCCGGCGGTGACGAGACGCCCTGTACATGGCTCAGCCACGGGTACGGCTCTGTGTGCCCTCGGAGAAGGCGACGACAAAACTCGTTGTGTCGGTTGAAGCAAGGCCGCCGTCCATCATCCACTCGACCGCGGTGTAGTCCTTCGCTCGCCTCCGGCGCTCCTCGAAGACGACGACCGCTCTATCCTGCGCTTCCTCACACTCCCGCGGCCTCCGCGAACCTACGCGATCCGTTGCCGTCGGCAAACTACCCTCACGTGGTCGCCTCTATGGCTCTTTCGGTACTCTTGCACCCACCACCATCAATAAACATCAGCGCTTGATTGATTGATAGATTGATTGATTGATTAATTGACAACCAACACGCGGCGGTACCACCACCGGCCTCCAACGGCACATGGAGTATATCTTCAACAGCGTTTTCGAAAATGATCCTATGGCTTTCGCTTGGGTCGTATTTTGCTTTTAACGGCTTTTTCCAAATTTTTGCTCAACAATCATCAGCTGCCAAACTCTTCCAACTCTTCCAATGCTCATGCTCATGTTTTGTTTACTTCCACACTGAAACCATAATGATTCCATTGCTGTAACCTCAATGATTTAAAGCCCGCGAAATTGTACTTGACAGTTTTTTCTCTCGCCGGACTTCAGAATGATATTGCAGATAGGTACTGATCTTCAGTAGGTACCTGCATATTCAAATGCAATTATGTTCTAAATAGTCACACATCAATGACTATTTAGTCATTTAGCTATTTTCTTTCTTTGTTTGTACTTATTCAAGTTGTTGGAACTCCCAAAAATTCCTGAACACTATGGTTATTTCCCAGTATCTCAAAACATTTTTTGAATATTTTCCAAAATTGAATCAGTGCGTTGTCAATGTCCGAAATAGGAAAACTTCTGCCGTCAACGCGCCTGACTTCGTTTACAACAACTTCAAACTATTGTTGATCAGCCAAGAGAATCGGCAATAGTGTTACAACAACTTTAAACTATTGTTGATCAGCCAAGAGAATCGGCAATAGTGTATCAGTTTACTTATTGGCATTTCAACGGAAATGTATATGTTAACAGATTACAAAATAATATAAACAGAAGCCACAAAAAGTCGTTCATCACAGTTGCACTCAAGCTCTTCTGGTGAATCCAAATGTTTGAGGAACTCTATCCAGTTTTTAGATTTTTCTTCTATTTTTAAAATATTTTCAACCGAAGCCATAATTCTGCTGTTACTTCCGAAAATCAGTATTTTCTCTGTGAGAAGTCCAGGTGCTCGCTTGTTTCTAGTTTAGAAAATTCGCCACTTTTTAAATCCTTTCTTTTCGCGGGTAAGTCTTCATGGTGTTGTCTTTGTGATGCGCTTCAGCTGCGGCAAGGCTTTTAGTGCATTCCAGCATTCATTTCTGCTAAATGCTAGGCGATTAACCACAAAAAATGCCTGGAATCTGTACTAGACCCATCATCTTTTCATTATTGACTGATAAACCAGCATTTCCATTGATCAGTAAGCTACAAATTGACAAACAAAAATCACGAATCAACTGATTTCGAATTATCTTTTTTGTGGAACCCAGGGTAAGTCAGTAAAACTCAAAAAAAGTTGAACGAAACGGCCGTGTCCAATACCAATTTCATAAAAATATCGGTTACCTTGTGGATCGTCAACCTTTACATATTTTTCTGAAGGTCTCAAAGGAGTATCTATCTTCCTTAGTTCGTGTGGATATTTAGCATTCAACTCCAAAAATCTGCAATATTTCTTGATTTCTCTTTTAATTGCAACCAAATGCTCAAAATTCTCATGAGCATTGAAAATCAAAAACCCGTCAGAACTAACCTTCTAGTTCTATTTATGAGGCACTCGCAAGAAATTCGTATCAATTTGATCCTGTTGAATTGTTGAATTATTTTGTCAACGATTTCCGCAAAACTCATGTTCCAACCATTCCAACCTAGGAAGCTTCAACGTATCGAGTCGGTAGTTGCCATTTTTATTTCTCGGAATTTGGTGGAGAACAATCTGTAGAGGGAGGTCTACCTAAATTACTGGCTTTAGAAAACCGAAGAACTTGTTTTAGTTCAACTTTTGAAGGGCACACGACCTTTCTTGTTCATTTAATTTCTACCTTGTTCCTGAAGAATGCTGGTCCCGTACCGTGTCTTTTATCTGGCTGCGTGCTTTGACTGCTTTGTTTGTGTCGGTTGGAAACCACCCTTGGAGATGTGCAGTGCTTTGTGTAAATCGTGGAATACTTTTGCACGCTGTGCGTGTCCAATCATTTTACAGCCCTTTGTGACAAATACCCAGAACCCAGAACTGGTGCATTTTGGATGAAGTTAATGTTTAGGAAACTGGGCTTGTGTGTGTGTGTATATGTGCTGGCATCGAGACTGCTTCCTTGGCTTTGCAAATTACGACCCACGAGAGCAGTGCTTTAATTTAATAACCTCCTTAATAGTGAAGCCTCATGTTTTTCACAGCCTCTAAAAATTTTCATGGCTAAATAAAACGAAAAACGTTATTTGTACATAAAAATCATTTATTTTGTTATGATAGCGAGTAATAAAGTGCGTACTACTACACATATGCTGGCCCATCTTCGGGGAATTCGAATGGTCGAGAGGCTAATGGTTCTTCTAGGGGCATAATGGCGGGTTGATTGGTCAATGGGCGCAATTAAAGAGCATCTAGGACGCGTTTCGTGTAATTACAAGTTTGGCAGTGGCCTTTCAACGAATATACTTTTAATTTCTCTTAAAACCGATGAATAGGCACTTTGGGGCCCGGAGAGATACCTTATAGTATATTGGAAATATAATATCTGCTGGAATTAATTCAAACAAAAACGATTTTTTCACCATGGCTAGTTTTCAGTTCCCTCTTCAACATATCAAAAGTCCTCAACTCTGGGACTGCTACAAATTAGTATACAGGGTGAAAGTTTATTATTTTTCCTTATTTCCTTTCTTTCTCAAAAAACTGATGACTGAAAAACACGGTTTAAGGCTAATTTGATAGGCCATAGTCTTTCAATAAAGATATGAAAAATATACCACTCAGCAACTGCTGTGTATCAAGTTACAGGGTGAAAACTAGTTTTCATTTCAATTTTTTTTCCTTAGCGGAACTGATCTAGATTGGAGCCGGGTCCAGTTCTTTTGCAAGCTTATAATGTCATACTGAACATATGAAAAGGATACATTTCTGCAACTGCTGCTTTTCATTTTACAGGGTGAAAAGTCATTTTCACGTTTCAATTTTTTTCTTGGTGAAATTGGCTCACACATCAATTTCGACTGATTCTTCTGTAAACTTGAAGTTTCTAGTCGATCATATCAAAATAATACATTTCTGCTACAGCTACGTTTTTTTTTTACAAATTTAAATGTTTGGGTATATTCGGGTATAATGCATCAAAAATTCAAAAAATCTTGGAACGCAACCAAACATTTAAATTTGTTAATAAAAACGTGGCTGTAGCAGCAATGTATTATTTCGATATGTTTGACTAGAAACCTCAAATTTACAGAAAAATCAGACGCAATTGTTGTGTGAGCCGGTTTCATCAAGAAAAAAATTGAAACGTGAAAATGACTTTTCACCCTGTAAATTGAAAATCAGCTGATGCAGAGATGTGTCCTTTTCATATGTTCATTATGACATTATCAGCTTGCAAAAGAACTGGAACCGGCTTCCATCTAGATCAGTTCCACCAAGAAAAAAAATTGAAGTTGAAAAATAGTTTTCACCCTGTAATTTGATACGCAGCAGTTGCTGGGTGGTATATTTTTTATATGTTCATTGGAAGACTATGGCCTATCAAACTAGCCTGAAAACCTTTTTTTTCGGTCATCAGTTTTTCAAGAAAAAAAGAAAGTAAAGAAAAATAATGAACTTTCACCCTGTATACTGATTTGTAGCAGTCCCAGAGTTGAGGACTTTTGATATGTTGAAGAATGGACTGTAAGCTTGCCATGGTACAAAAATCGTTTTTGTTCGAATTAATTCCAGCAAAGCACCTATTTTTTTCTATTTCCAATATACTATTACCTGATTACACACCGTAAATGCCACTCACAAAAACCCAGTTTTGGATTATCATCCAGGAATGCGCGATGGAATGCAACGCAACGGCCAGCAAGAAGTCCGCTTCTCCGCTTCTTCTTTCTTAATAACAATTTCGGACGTGGTTATCTTGTAATTAATCGGCGTGTTGTAAAATTTTAATCGTTAGCAACAATCACTGCAGGGAGAATAATATAACGCTGCGCGTTCCATATTCATGATGGGACGCCAAATTTAAATCGCGGGCCATAAAGTTCTTCTCGGGGTCTCGGGCATGTGTTGGGTGCTGGCTAGGATAGGGCAAAAACATCAGACTCCGGCGTATAACACGCGCTTTATAGTTGGGATACTCTCCATGAAAGTTTACGACGACAGCCATTCCAACAAGTTCCTACTTTAGAGCCCACTAAAATCGACTGGAAAAACTGAAATTACTACGGTGATGAGGCCGTTATCGCCGCTCCCTCCAGGAATAATCAAAAATTACGCCGACGGCCGACGACGTCCCGACGCTTTTATTCAACCATCGACGCGCAGGCCCCTTCCGACGGGGGCCAAAACCGCTCCAGACGCTGTTTTCCTTTCCATTCCACCTCAATTATTTCGTTCCCTTGTACCTGCGATTTTGCCTGTTCCCGTCGTTTTCCAGCGGAGCGCCCCAGTGTGACCAATTTGTGTTGCGGCTTTTCTCCCGGAAGAAAGCGAAATAGTGCCTCGGTGGATGATGTGCGCGCCCGAAATCGTGAACGAGTGTCTTCCTCGCCTTCTTCTCAACGCATAAGCTTTTACTCATTCCAAAATCATTTCTTGTAGGTGTCGTAAATTAAAAGTTTGACCGATTTAAATCAAGTGCGAAAACACGTTGATTCGACATGGATGTGCTACAGAAAAATGTAAATATACCCATTCTTCTCTATATACTAGTTAGTTCTGTGGTTTTGGTCGTTTAGTTGTAAACATAGTAATTAGAGACCCGAACAGCATTAAAACCGCTGTGAAATATACCGGTACATTAACGGGCATTTTGTCCATTATTTTGCGAAAGATACCTAAAATCTCATACCTACCGAACAAAAAATCCATATTTTATTATTGAACCTAAAATTTGGAAGGCTTAATAAGTGGGCTAAGCATAATAATGGTTTACGGTATCCGGATGGTATACGTATGTGAGTACTGAGGTACGTTTTTGGATTCCACACCTAGTTGAAAACTTCAAGAGAAACCATAATTTTCTTTTACGTCAAAAATTCAACTCTCCAAATAAATTTTCGAAATAAGTTAAAATAAAAAACGGACAATTTTCACGTCTATTTTATACCAGAATTGAACAGACGCTAGGTAGTGAATAAACAGAAAATCTAAAAATGGAAAAACAGCTACGAAAAATAAAAATTATCATGTAATTTCAAAAATCGAAAGACTGAAATTAAATTCTAAAGTCACAGATAGATCTGGTCCTAAAATTGTATTCAGTCGGAAACCCCGACAATTTTTGCATTTGATAAATTTTAGATCATCGCGTTTGGCAAAAAAAATTGAAAAAATAGTCTTCACTTGAAAACACGTTTTTTTTTCAGTCACAACACTGATTTGAGTGCAAGTTTTCGTAGATTCAGCCCCGAAAAGCAAAATTGCTACCGGCAAAATTGAATTACTGACATCGAGTCGAAAGCCACGGCTACCAATCAACTTCCGTCGGCAAATTGCTGCCGGTGAATATCGGCCCCTCCCAGCCGGCCATAAATTTGTTGTGCAAATCAAATGTAAACAATTAATATGCAAAGTTCTGGTCCTGTGTGGCATTTTTCAAAATTTGCATTTTTCCGTGTAATCGGCGATTTGGATTTCACACGCGCCAGTTTCGGCCCAAAACCACCTTATCCAATAAAAAAGTCATAAAAGAGCAGCTTGCCCATAATAATTCATGGCAAACGAACACTTTCATTGAAATTTAATTTTTATTTCAGTCGAATCTATTTTATTATCCCATAATTTGTAGTACAAGTCCCTCTTTTGAATTAATTATTGGCTACGCCAAGTTTTCACACGTTACACTTCGAACGTTTTCGGTTTCCATTTGAAAAAAAACCTGCATTTCCGCTAATGCTCAGAAATGTTTAAATAGAGAAAAGATGCAAGAATTTTTGCAGGTGTCAAAAGTATGAATTATTCAGATAACGCAGCAATAATAATTATTACTGTAACGTTAAATAATGAAGATTTAAAATGTTAACTAGTTATGTACTGAACAGGTAAACGGAAGCATACTAATTATTACTCCATTTCTGCATTCTAACAATCACACTACTTTGTTTTGTCCAATACTTGAAGAATAAATTTCAACATTATTCAAATTGTGTGTGTGCAAAATATCGATTTCAAAGCCGTAAAGCAAGGCACATAGGCGCTGCAATAAATTAAATTTCAGCAGGCAAACCACTGTGCGGTGAATCAATCACAAATTTCAGTTTTTATTGGCATATGGTATTCCATTCCAGTTGGCGTATTTTCGGTAAAAGTATTTTTGTAAATTTGGCCTGTCGTAAAATATCTCCAGAAGTCGAAGGCGATATACCCAAATTAATTCCAGAATTGGTATTACCTATTTCACAAATTATGACTGTTGTGTTTTCCACATAGGCACTACGTTTGAAAGGAAAATAATGCATGATAATAAATCAACCGTCAGTAGGGGGTCTTTGATTTTTAGGGCAGGTAGCTTCGACTCACGCTCTTCGCCTTCTTATTTCTAGTCTAGTAGATGATTTATTTAGATAATATTCTTGTTTTGTGCCGGTGGTTTCTTTTAATAATCAAACTTACGGAACGATGATTTTTTACCTAGGTTTTTTAGGCTATAGGGTACCTGGCGTTAGTCACTTTTGTCAAATATGGTTACTGTGAAACATCATTTCCTTAATGAAAACCGCAAAAAGCTAACAAATTCAGAATATCAAAAATAATTATAGTTATTGAGGCTCCATACAAAATTTGATGGGTATACCGGTTTTCTCGCCATCGCACAGTGGTCCAGAATTCAGAAAATCTGGCCAAAAATCTGAAACTTATGTAACTTGTTCAGAACAAAATCGTGAATACAGAAAAAATCATTAAAAAAATCTCATTGGAAAATGGGGTAATTTTGAGGGGGCTAAATTCGAAATAAATTCAAAAAATTCCGAAACTCATGGAGCTGGTTCATAATAAAGTCGTGACTACAGAAAAAAATTGAAAAAATTCTTATTGCAAAATGGGGTTGAATTTGAGGAGGTTAAAGTGAAAATAAATTCGAAAAAATCTGAAACTTACGACACTGGTCCACAATAAAGTCCTGATTACAGAAAAAATTATTAAAAAAATCTCATTGCAAAATGGGGTTGATTTTGAGGGGGTTCAAATCGAAAAAAAATAGAAAAATTCTGAAACTTCTGAAGCTAGTCCATAATAAGGTCGTGGTTGCAATAAAAATAATTGAAATAATCTTATTAGAAAATTGGGTTGATTTTAGGGGGTTGAAATCGAAATAAATGGGAAAATTGTGATACTTATGGAGCTGGTTCGTGATCACAGATGAAATAATCGTAATTAGCATTTATCTACAAAGTGAAAGAAAAATTGTAGAAAAAGAAAAACTACTATCAATGCAATAATAGGCAACCTGCGGCATTATAGTATTGTTATTCAAAACTGGGTGGATTTGAGGGGGATAAAATCGGAATGAATTAGAAAAATTCTGAAACTCTAGGGACTGATCCATAATAATAAGGTCATTATCACAGGCAAATTGATTGAAAACACCGCATCGCAGGATGAGGTCATGGGGGGTTTCAATTAATCAGAAATAAATTGGAAAAACTCTGAAACTTATGAACCTAGTCCATAGTAAGGTCACGATTCCAGGAAAAATTGATGAAAGAATCTCATTGAAAAATTAATTTGATTTTAAGAGGGTTGAAATCGAAATAAATCAGAAAGTTCTGATCTTTATGGACCTGGTCCATAATAAAGAGAAATAATTATAATTAATCACTATTATAAATGGAGAAACATGTAAGTATACGATTAACAGCCCTGACTCGTATACCTACTCACTCATGCCGTCTGCAATAATGTTCAAAAGGGTAGGACGGCAGTTTTCCAATCCATGATAGCACCCTCGACAAGATCATTTGTGATATTACCGGTTATCCCTTTTTCGCAGCTCCGATAGATAAAAATTAGGAAAGAGTGACCAATGTATCTGTCATCACAGTAGATTTGATAATGAACTAAATTCTATGGAAGGTCAGGGAGTCCAGAAAATGTTAAAAAAAAGGTAACCTTAGAGTCCGTACATGATGTGATGAGCGACTGTCTAGTTTTTTTTTTTTGCAAAATTCGGCCTTATAAAGGATTGAGGAGACACAGTCCTTCAAAATTTCAATTTAATCTTGGTTTTTCTACCAGTAAATTATAAACGCGTTGCCAAATTGGGCTCTAGGTTGACAGAACAATGTTTTGAGTGAATACCTAAGTAAATTAGCTAAATTGCAACAGATTTGAACAAGTAATTCACAATTTAAGGGACTGAAGGGTCACAAAAAAAGGTCGAATCTCAAAAATCCAGAGATAGGTAGTGATAAAAACATATGCCGTCACCATGTTCATTTCACAAAACGTAACGTTTTCTCTCTCGATAAGTACCTAACTATTTCTTTTACCTTACTCTAAAATGCACAGATGCACGGCACGCACCACATCGGAAAAAAAAGATTATTTGCCAATGGAGCACTTTCGAGCAAAAACTGTTCATACTACTTCATTCATGGAATGTTGTAGTATCTCTTAGGGTATAAATCTCAGTGGGGTTGTGTGGCGACTTTTTTGTATTTCTCAAGGAACTTTTCAAAAACTCGAAAAATTAACTATATAAATAATAATAATATTGAATATTTTCAAATTTGTTTTTAGACTGACCATATATGTCAAACTAAAGTACTTCCTTTGAAGATCATTTTGTGAAAGTTGCAAATCCGCAGTGCAATTATTAAGCTAGCACTCATTCTTTAAAGTTTGCGAGCAAAATAGGGTAACTTTGACTCCAAAAAAATTAGTAACTTTGAGGGGTCAGAACAGGCGAGTTCCTGGAACAAAGTAACTCATATTCCAGAAAAGACTACCTACACTATTTCTTTACGTGCCCACAAAATATGAAAGTCATGCAAAATACTTGTAAAATTTGATTTTTGGCCGCATTTATTGAATTTCGGACCACTGTGCATCGTTGCTACTATCTATGGGTGCATTAAATTTGTTTTTTTTTCACGGAATTTCATTACGTTGTTATAATTAAAAACAAATTAATAACATCTCGTTCCCGTTAGCTTGTGAAAATTATTGTCTGAAGAAAATGCTCAACTTTTTTCCTACATAATTCGGTGTTAGAAAACATGAGCGTGAAAATCGGTGGATATGAAATGCGGAAGATCTTACAGTAGAGTTTTATTGTATCAACATAAGTTGGAGGAAATTCTTTGATATTTTTTACTACTTCTTGTGTAAACTTGAAATGCACTTCAATCGCAAACCTAGTGAGTAAATCATTGAGGATTCTATTGCTGACATTTTCTTAATAGCTGGGGCAAGATCAAAAGTTCTACTCCCAAAACTATGTTCTTTTTGTGCCCATCTGAAGCTCAACAGGGCTAACTTCATGTGCAATAAAAACATATAAATGGATCCCTCACGATGTTGAAACAGAAATATTTTTTCACGTTACAAAAATTCGTTTTGAACTGTTTGATTTAAAAATTTTACCACATGTAGTAATTGATTGCATATACACACAGATTATCCCGAGTTGTACAAAATATTGGACTGTTGTGAGCTCGGTTGTGAGTGAATACTGAAACCTATTTTCAATTTTGTAAACATAGGTACCTGCTAACCCAAACTAAATTAAAAAACTTGCACATCATGTAATTTTTCATTTTATGAAAGAATTCGAAGTTCCTGATCATGTTCTGTGGATGTACACAAAACAGTGTAGGTTCAGATACAGCTAGCATAACTAGTTACGTAAATTTTTGATTTATGACATTGACTAACTGTGATATCTTATTTTGATGATTACCATTTTCGCTGTGTTGTCCATTTTGATTTTTATTTTTCATAATATTGTCATCACCCTCGTTGACTGGTGACCGGTGAATATTTTTCAATCAAATATTTACCATGGATATTTGCATCAAACCAAATTAACGGCCTTCCGTTCAGTTTAATAGGTAAATTGAATGAGGGCAAAAATGCCCAGTGCTTGAATTGATTTAATTTTGTTTATGAATATTTTAATTACGTCCAGGCTATCCTCAGAAACCTGTTTTTAACGCAACACCACAATATACAATCATACACATATGGAAATGGTCTAATATTTTAGATTTTTCGTTTCTGCTGCGATCCTGATCGGATCATTCCATTCTCATCGACTTAAAATTAAGAATCGTTTTCAAAACACAATTGGGACATTTTTTGAAAAAATGTATCGAACATTATTGAAAATTGAACAAAATGTAAATCATTAATTCATTAATGTCTACAACCAAAGGAAAAAAATATTAAAGTTACCAGAACAAAGTTAGTAGGTGGTGTGTCCACCCCTAGAGTTTATAACTGCCCTACAACGCCTTCGCATGCTTGAAATTAGGTTGCTGAATTCAGCTTGATCAATTGCAGTCCACGCCGTCTGAAGAGCTTGGAAAAGCTGTTGACGAGTTTGGAATTCATCTTGATGCCTTATTACCCTTCTTTGTAGCATGTCTCAGGCGTGTTCTATTGGTTTAAGGTCCGGGGACTGAGCAGGCCAAGGTAAAACTGAAATGTTCGATTCTTGAAGAAAATCTCGCACTTGTCTGGCAATATGCGGACGTGCATTATCATGCATCAGAATGAAGTCGTCTCCAATTGTTAAAGCATATGAGAGGACAACAGGTTGAAGGATCTGATCCCGGTAGCCAACAGCATTTAAGAAAATTTTCGACCAAAACGAGATCAGTTCTTCCGTTCGTACTGATTCCGCCCAATACCATCACGGTACCGCCTTTGTAGCTGTGGACTTCCTGGACGGTGTACAGCCGATTGTTGATGCCTGCTGTACGCCACACCCTAACACGTCTTGAATCAGGATGAAGACCAAATCTGGACTCATCCGTAAAAAGTACCGACGCCCATTGATGATCATGCCATGTTTTGTGTTCTTCGGCCCAAGATAAACGTGTCGCGCGATTCCCTCGATTCAAGGGTCGACATCTCCGTGGTCGTTTAGACCCTAATTGGGCTTCGTGCAACCTGTTCGTAACTGTTCTGGAAGTAACATCCACTCCATGAACCTGGCATAGTCGATTTTGAAGCTCCGTTGCAGTGATTGTGGGTTGTCTTTGTGCAGCCATGCACAAGAACCTGTCCTGTCTGGGGGTTGTAGCACGACTAGGCCTTTGGTGTCTCTCAGCCACATCACCAGTATCTCTTTAACGCCGATAAAGTCTTGAAATGAAGCCTTGGGTACAATTTTATGCTTCCGCAACTTGAGTTTGTCTCGCACCTCCTTCAAGCATTCCAACGGCCCTCAACATTTCTTCTCTGGTCAAGTGCCGCCTCTCCATCACACTTTTGGTCAAAAACAAGTGAAATATTGCAAAGTTGCAGCAGCAAAATAAGGTTTTGCCCGGGACAAAAAATTATATCAACTAATGGTTCCTGCACCTTTTTCATCTCATGATATTTCTTGCGTGAGATAACTTTTAGGGTGATTATTTTTGAGCAGATATTATAAAAAAAACTCCAATTCATCATTTTGTTCAAAGAAATTTGAGGCGTATTCACTATACATTGAAATTTAACTAAATAATAAAAATATCCTTTGACTATTTCCATGTCTGTAATATCATCTCGGAGCGATTCGTCGTGAATTTTGGAGGGAAAACTTTGAATTTGCCGCTCTCTCTAGACGTCACGCATGAATTCAGTTTGACTGACAAGAGATAAGTCATCTTCTAAGTGTTTATTATGACGATTGTTTAAATCTTTAATTTGTGAGATTAACAGACCAGATCCGTTAATCCGGATTTATTAGGCCCCAGCTAACCAGAAATTGTTTTATACGGCGTCTAATCTTATCACCAGATTAGATAGATACATTATACATTGGAGCGAGCTTTTTTCGGGTCGAGTTTAAGATTTACCTGGGCGATACAGATGATGATGGTATGGTATAAAAAAAATTGTATTCCCTTTACTGAAATTCCAAACTGAGCTGTGGAGACGACGAATGACATATTTATGCAAATTAAATGTCGTCGAGTTGTATCCATAGACGTTTTTAATCCGGTTCTGGGATTATTCGAATGTTTTCGTACGCCCTTGTAATTAAATTTCTCGATGTGTCGTGTGAGTTTGTACCGTGGTTTTGAAAATAAAAGCATAGCCGAAGCCGAGCCAAGATGATAAATAAATAAACAGTCTCACGCCAGATATCCAAGTGAAGGAGTGATGTATTTTTATTTTATTGTTTTGATCAAATATACGTTCAGATTTTATTAACAAATTTTATAGTTCGGAGTCAAGTGGCATAGTAGTCGGCACGAATTTATTGCGCTGTAAAGATAATATTCTGCTTGTTCAAAATTAGTGTCGCAGGTATAATTTCAATCACCTTTGTAGGGCCGTAATTGAATTAAAAAATAATTAAACCATTATGCCAGTAATGCATCAGTGGGTTCAGTAATAATATTTCATGCCAATATGCACCAGGCCAATATTTTATATATTTTGCATACATACCGTAGGAACTACTCATACTTCCCATTAGGCATCAACGTGCAGTGCATGATGATATCGATAGATTTCTAATAGCTGTAAAGGGAAAAAATCTTTTAAGCTACCACGTTGGCAGTATACCGTTAAGTCTATATCCTAACGACTCGGTTTATTGTTCATAAATTAATTTTATGTTAGGTTCGCCTGGTGATTCTAATGATATTTATTGTTTAATGCCATGATTCAAGTGGGCACAATTAAATGACATAACCATGTTATGAGCCGTTTTAAAAATAAATACATCTTCAAAAACCGAACCCATTCGTTTTAAATCTCGTTTTAAAATTCAGGTAACGCTTCGATTGCGTCTACTTGTTTGTTTTTAATAAGCAAGCAGAGCTTCATTTTGGTTGCTCGCTCTCGGTCGGCTTGAATCCACCTGAAGAGAGCAGTTCAATAAAAACATTTTAAAATGACGGCGACACGGATTTTTAATTTGCTGCACGATGACGATGGCAGACTTTCAATTAGTAACTACTATAGTACACATATATACACACGCATCAGCACATCATACACAAGCACACACACAAGGAATCGATGAATAATTTAATTAATATAATATTACGGGAAAAATTCGAGGCATTTATGTTTCTATCTGGTGAGTCCATTAGTTAGAAAATATGAGTGGTGATAAATTTGAATTTTTAATTAATTTCGAGGCGAATCGGACAAGTTTTTTTCAAGACGAAGCTCCGCTTGCAAAGTTGCTCCCTTTCATGGTTTTTTTCCCATGGCATTCACGATTTCCTTCTTGTGCCATTCGATGTTTATAAAAATGTTCTCAGTTTGCAATACAGCAAAAAATACAGTTGTACACGACAGTGGTGGGCGAGGTGGTGGGGCTTGCTTATCGCCAATTTTCTAGTATTTTCTCACAAACATTTTGGCCAGAAAACTCGACCACCGTAAAGCAATAAAAGTATATAATGATTCTGAAATTTTGTTCAGCGCAAGTGTACAAAATTAACAAATTTCAGAATCTCTAATGACCGATAGAGTAGGTACTGGACTATTAAATTTATGAAATCCTCATAACTTTTATAGAAAACAAAACTCTTTTGTTTTTATTGCTTTACCTAAATCATTGAGAAAAAGAAATGAAAATACTGGACTTGAATGTGCGGTGAATGTGACGTCACATGTACTTCTTCGCGCAAGATCGTTTGAACAGCTGATCGCCTCCGAATAGTTGTAATTTTATTGCGGTGCACATTTTTACCTCTAGTTTCACTCCGATGTAGTATTAAAAAGCCTAGATTTATGTCTTGTCCAAGATTTCGTCCAGTATAAAAAATTATTGCATAAAACGATAAATTATCTCTCACAATCACAATGACATGGCCGTCGAAGATTTTGATAACCGATCGGGCATTCTTGTGCTAGTGATTATCACGTCACAGTATTTGATTATGGATAAAGCAGGTCCACATTGATATTTTTTTTTATTATTCATCTATTTTATGGTGCGATTCTCTAAAAAATTAAATTTCATTCCATAAAGGCTCTGTTACACTGTTATTACATCCATGGTGGTTTTTGCGAAACTCATCTGTAGGCCAGTACCTAGTACCTACCTTTTTGCATAAATGTAAAAACGTGGTATCAAGTTTTAGTTCGATATCAAACTCGGGGTCAAATATTGAAAATTGAAACGAAATGTAAAACCGATTTTATCAGTAGTAATATGTATAACAAGTGTTAACTGATTGGTGTTTTTCTTTTCAGTTTAATCGTTTAACCCGTCAACAACTGTCATTCACACGGGAAAAGTAGACCCAATATTATCTGACCAAAATCCCAAGATGTAGTCGAGGGAGTTTGCCCAAGATAATACATATTGCGTCTATTTCTTGAGTGATTGTTAGTTGTTTGAGGAATTTGAAACATTTAGCTCGAATAAAACACAAAGCACGAGTTGAATTTTGCTGATTATGTTCATACCTTGAAAAAATTTAACACTAATACTTGAAAAAAATCACACCAAGAGTACCATGAGGCAAATGGGTCATTTGGCAGGGAGAAGCTAAAAGCGACTCGAAGAACTGGCGCCCTTGCCCTCAAAACACCACAGTTCAACCAAACCACGGCAAAAAAACGTGAGAAGAAGGAAAACATTCGCGTAAAAAGAAGAGAATATACACACGGTTGTGTTGGTACATGCAGATTACGTCTGTTAAGGCCAGATCATCAAGCTAACCGAACCCTTGTCCTCCAAGCATCACAGTCCAAAAAAACCACCGCAAAAAAAGAGGGAAAATGATCAAAACCCACACGTGGTGGTCCCCCGCAACTCACTCTGTTGTAGGAAACTAGTGATTGCAACCAGTAAAACACCCGTGTGTGGGACCAAATTGGCTCATGTAACTAAAACCCGAGCTCAATCCGAGGTCTAGGAGCCGAAATATTGCCTGGAAATGTCTGGACAGAATAATGAAAAGATAAGCGCTAACCTTTCTTGGGTTGCGGAACAAAGAACAGAACATACACTCAGACGGAAACAAGTCTTCGACCGAGGCCGCACGTGAAACAATTTTGTTGGTTATGAGTAGCTGAATCAGACTGTGAGAGTTGACAAGCATGTGTAAATGACAAATGCCAAGCCCCAAAGATAATATCGTTTGTTTGGTTACTGAAAATTGTGTAGTAACTGTGGCCGCCAAGTATAGATAGTCACCAAAATTGTTGGTGCCTGGTGCAATCGGGCATAAAAAAGCAAGCAGTCTCAGGCGAGTGACGGAAAAAAGAACGAAAAATAAAAGTTCGAAAACAAAACATCGAATTCATGAGGTCGAAAAAGAAAAGGTCGAATTTACAATATATCGAAAGTGATGATGATCGAAATACATATGGTCGAAAATACATAATATCGAATAACAGAATGTCGAAAAACAAAAGGTTGAAAAACAATTGGTCGGAGAACAATAGGTCGAAAAACAATAGGTCGAAAAGAAAAGGTCGAGAAAGAAAAACCGTGAAAATCGAAAAGCAATAGGTGTATGTACAATTGTTATAAAGACAAATGATCTGAGAGTTTGGGACGGAAAAAAAGAAGAACCGAGTCAAAAATCAACTAGCCCAAATTCATTTCTGTGGAAAAACCTAATCAGGCCTTGAAAAAAGAATACTGAATCTGACAAGGTCTGTGTAGTGTGTACACCGATTTATGAGTATAGGTCAATTTTGCGTCAAAAAACCGAATCAGGTCTGCAAAAAATTACTGAACCTGACGAGGTCCATGTACACAGCTTCACGTTCCAGAGTGGATTTTGCGTCAAAAAACCCCAATCAGGTCTTCAAAAAAATCACTCAACCTGACAAGGTCCATGTGCACAAAATCAGTAACAAAGTTGAAGAACAGCGTAACCCTGTGGAACTGAACAACTGAACATGTAATGTTAAAAAAATCTGATACAGTTTTGTGTCCTGATTAAGATACTGAGTTTTCGAATTATTCAAGCTGCCGCTCGCTCCTCCACATTGAAAAGATGGTGCCGAAAAACCTAAAACAAACCACTTTTCACCAATCCACTGTTAATCGAAATCTCATCGCCATTCGCTAGTGTAATTTTTCGCAGTTAAAAAGTAAAAACCGAGTTGAAGATATTTCGGTATTGGCCGATATGGATATCGTATATATCGGTATCGGCCGATAATCGGTATCGGCAAAAAAATCCATACTGGTCGATCCCTAGTTTCTAGTAATTACTAACTCAACAATGGGAGTGCGAAGCAGTTATTCGATCAATGTTCAACGCAAATAGACTCTGCATTCTAAAATAGTATATTAAGTATGTCAATCTGCCAAAGACTGAGAAAGTTTTATTATAATAGCTGAGGCGCCAGATTAATTACGAAGCGTAGCTGAGGGATATAAGGTGCCGAAGCTATTATAATAGCTTTCTCAACAGTGGTTTATAAGGCGGCAGTCACACTGGGGCCACTATCATCCACCACCACCCACTACCATCAAGCAAAATAATCGGCTATTGATAATGGAGGATTTTCTCTTGGGGATTCATTACTAAATCCAAATGGACAAGAATCAGAATCAAAAAAAAAAAAATCGGCTTTGGTCTCACTGAGCCAACGTTGACCACCTTTTCCCTCTCCTGAATTTGACATATCAATTGTCACTTCTCATGTTGCCAACCTTATAGCGCTTCGCTCATGACACCATACTACAGGATCGAAATAGTTGATAGTGACTGATTCACATTCTTATTCAGAGTGAGTGAATATGAGTAAGTGAACACTTGGAGCGTTGCGGCGAAGAACGTTAAACTAGGATGGAAAGTATGACTTACTCTCAGTTATAGTGGGCCCAAGGTATAGTGCTGTGATTGTCTTGTTTGTTTGTGCAAATATCACACAGTACACACCTAGAGAGAAGGGCCTATGGAAGCAGTATGGAAAAGAGAGATACACACATCGGTTTCTACACCAGTCGGTCACGGCCATGGCAACAAATATCAATAATTATCATGTAGCCATTATACAGAACAAAAATTCCCTAGACAAAAAATGTAACTAGTTTGGCACTGCATGCGAAAGGTTGTTTGTGCATGCGCATTGAACCACCAACCACCACGTTGGAAATTTCAAACACGTGGTCGCCGGTTACCACAAGGGGTGGTTGCAGTGTGACCAGCGCCATTACATTGCGTGCGTTTGATTTTTGGTTGATGGTAGTGGGTGGCAGTGGGTAGTAGCGGGTGGCTCCAGTGTGACTGCTGCCTAATGGATTGTTTAGGAGTATCTACTATAAAAAAAAACGACATCGCTTTTAAAGAGTAGGTTAATGATAACGTACGTTTACACTATAGGATCATTGCAGATTTTCCGGCGCTTTCGATGGTGGTAGCGGCAGCTTCTCTTGAGACTAGTAAAATGACAGTTCATCTATTATATCTTATATCACTGTAATGATTCTATTGTACCATCGACTTATACCAATGAAATAATGCACTAAGGACTCAATTTCGGCAATTTCCAATCCGACCTAAAACCGATCCAAAGTTGCAAGCTGTCGAAAGGCCAAAAAGTTGAATTTTGATTTCGATTTACATTTTTCTTGATCGCCAAATCTTAACCAAACTTGGGGAAGGTTTTCACTCCCATTTTCGTCGCTTCCGTTGCCATCAATCTGTTCAGGTTCACAGCCAGGGGAAAGGTTACTAGTGGTCGTGAAAGTCTTAGTGTTTTTGACGTTTTTTGCGCCACTTTGCATCGGTTGCAGGTGGGACTTGAAATCGAGCCCTAAGCGTATATAATTTTGTCTCAAACAAGAACACTAACTTTGCCAACTTAACTGAAAAATGTCAAGCACTGAAAAATATTGTAATAACGAGTGATCGAATAAATTTCTCCTCAAGTCGCCTATGATTCTTGAAAATCTGGCGGAAAAACGTAGCCAGCAAGGAGACCGAGGCCTACTTAAGGAGAAATTTATTCGATCGCTCTTTATTACTAATGTAGCTGTTGGATTAGTTCTGGTAGACTCATTTATTCCATGGTTGGATCATAAGCTGCAAAATGTCCGATATTCTGGTGTGTTGATATTAATTTTGTTTTCTTTTTGCTTCCAGTATGACGACGGCATCCACCCTGGGTACATGGACGGCGGTGCTGGGGCGGGTTTGTATGAACCCCATGTGGCCCACAGATCGGGGCTGCAAGGACTTCATCATTCACCCCACTTGAATCATGCGATGCATCCTTACCATGCAAACCATGTCAACCCAACCGCCAACCACGTCATGGGTGGAACGGTGCCGGACGTCGGCAAAAGAGATAAAGACGCCATTTACGGGTAAGTCAACATTAGACTTATTATACCTACTCTCTTTTAAAATTCGAACTGCATCTGAAATAATAATACAAGGAATCAATCATGCCGAAAATGTTCCCACAATAAAGCAACCTTATTAAACACTTCATACAGAATTTAACCTCTTGTACGATTGTTACAGTTGAAAACTACACCGGGTATTATGTACCGACTGGTGTAATGTAAGCGTAGTTCGATGCGATTCATCAATGTTCCATTTTTGAAATATCACATCGATATGGTCATGTGAAGGTATCACAACAAGGGTAACTTCCCCCTGCCTTTTCACACGATAAATCACATGGACTGTAAAATATATCTCACCCTGGGCTGATTGGAAAACGTCCTCAGATGTTGCTCCATGCACAACTTAGCTTCAACTGAATTGCAAAAAATACTTGATTTTTCTGCGTTAATCGAGGTAACGCGATTGGTGTAATATGAACCACTGATGGTAATGATCCAGCGTTGTATCAAGTCCGATCATCCTGGTCATGATTGTATCGCTGGCGTAAGTACACCCACCGTAGATGGTGTTTCATAAAATAATAAAAGTGAAGCCTAAAGCCGCACGTGAGACCTCGTGTTTCATCTCTGCATCTCCTAGGCCCTTATACAGTCATCCAACATAACACCACTAATGTGCGGGAGTCGTAAAACTCTCCACATAATGAAAGTTTTCGTCAAAATGAAGAAATAAATTGGCTGTAAAAATACCCAAACAACAATAACTATAAAATTGCGTCATTTATCTTACATATTTAACGACCAAATTGATGTAAACATTTAAGTAAGCGCGAGCAGAGTGCAAAAAACCATCACCCGGTATCAGTGCTGGAGCTAGTGGAAAACTATCCCGCCGTCTAGATGATTTAGGATGAGGTCTGGTGTGGAGTGTAGTAGGTCGAAAAGTCCAGGTGTCTCCCAGCAATTAATTTCTGGGATCCTGATTGAACCGCCCAATTAGTTTGCATGTAATTATACTGTCGATTTAAATGGGATCGATCGATTCGGTAATAGATAATAAAGTGCTATTAAACATTATACGTGATAAGCGTGCGTGAGAAGAGGTTATATGTAAAATGTTTTTAAGAGAGCTGCCCGCTGCTCTTTGCCGTCGGATGATGGTTAGAGGCTTGGGCTTGACTTGGCTTGGGTTGTTATGGTCGCTTGCCTTGCTGTACCGACCGGGCAACCTCTGGGCTTCCGCGACCGGTGAACAACCAAACAGACCCAATATTTGCCCAGCTCCGGACGACACTGTTTATTTAAAGGTGTCGGTAATTACTTGGCGCGTACATGTTTATCTCAGTACACACAGTATACTGCGTTTACCCACTTAAATACCACCTAAACGAGCCATAAAAATAAACGGCTCGTCAGCTGCCACGGCTCAACCAAGATTAGGTCCGACCGAATTACTCGGGAGAGAGAGTGTGGATGTATGTGGAGTAACCCCATCGTAAAGCTTGCCCAGTCAAAGTTGATTAAGTCAAATCAGATTCCGACGATAGCGGATCAAAACAGTGAATTTTGAGGTTCCTCCTAGGCAGCATGATAAAAACTTCCATCAAAAATCTTCAAACTTTCCTTTCCAGTACTTGCATCAGGTCTTTTTGCATTAGAGCTTCAAAAAGAGACGTTTATCTCTATTGCATCGTAAAGTCTCAGAACGAAATGTGTGATTTATGACTTTCCCATCTCATCGTTTCGTGCTGTTATAATTACAGATTAGCCAAGCCTATTTTTCCTACCCACGACAAAAAGGGTTCCTTCAGCGTAGGTCTATAATGTTAAAAGAAAAAAAACAGTATAACTAGATAATAAGGAACAGGGTTGGTGTTCACTTCATGTGGCATTTTTTGAATTCTTGGAGAACCCTTTGAACACTGGTTCAAGTGGTACTCTCCACTGAATCTCAACCCTACATTTTATATCATTTTAGCCTTCATATTTGAAAATACTTATATATTATTATTATTTATTTTATTTCATTATTTTTCTTTCAATAATTTTGCCCATTATTTATCAAGAATGCTATTTATTATTAAACAAGATGAAATCATGCGAACATGCGAAACGCAAGCTCCTATAATCAGTTTCCACTATTGGTGACGTTCCGTTCGATGTTCAATAATGCTACCGAAATAATCGCAGAGTCAGAGATAATAAACTGAGGCCTTTATATTGGCGAAATCGCGTGCAAAATTATAGATAGGTACTTTTTTTTGCGAGATAAATGCTTATTATTTTTAACCTCTCTTAGGTGACGATGATAACAATGGAATTTTTGGAGCTTCCGTCCACACGTTTCGATTATTTAAACGTAAATTACATGAAAGTAAATAATCTTACAAGAGATTAAATATTTACTCGATATATTAGGTCAGTTATCGGGTGTTGTACACTTTGCCAGATGTTTATCGTGCGTGCAAGATAGATACACAAAGCATTTTTTAACGGGTGTGCATTTGATTTTTCGCCGGGTTATTTGTTATCCTCCTATGGTTTCTGGCTGTGTGTACGTACGTCTGTGCTACCTCCTGGTGGGCTATCGTTCGGATTAACCACAGAAATACCGAAATAAAGATCTAATTTGAGCACCGCGCCTTTGTGACAGTCACGTAATAGGTGGTGCGCCTGAAAAACGTTTAGTTGAATTATAGGTATGATGACGGAGGGTGCTATTAGAAGTTCTTAAGCTGCAGAGCATCAATTTCTACGGGACCATCCCTGTCCAAATTGTCAACGCCGTGCGTGGTTCTAAACCCACAATTATGTAGTTGTCCTCTGATTGCGGGTTTTAGTGTTTATCTGCCAAAGGTTTTATGTTCTTCTGAAAAGTAGTATGGTTGGAATGATAGATGGTGCGTGGATGTGTAGTCAGTCCTCAGTGACCAGGTTTTGGTTCCAAATTCATCAGCCTTCTTCAGTTCACATGATAATAATGAATGACGTCATTTGGGTTCATCATGACTCATTTCAAGTACCTCTACCTAATGATTATCCAGTGATTACGATATCATTTTTTCATTCTATCTTCATATTTTAAAAGGGGAGAGTTGATACAGTTTCAATTAAAAGTTATATGCCTACATACTAGAAAAATCCATAAAAAACCATCAAACATCCATAAGTAAATAAATCAGTTGAAAGAAATTGTATGCAAATGTCACAGCTTTGTCTCGTTTTCTTGAGCCCGTGTGAGACGGTGCGAAATTTTACAGAAAATTTACATGATATTTTCCTTCCAATTCTAATTTTCGTGTCAATTTTTGAGTATGAAACGGTGCAAGATTTTCGAAGAAATTTATGACAGGGCACTTTCAGGTTTATGCTTTCGGTGATCGGCCAATGAGTTTGTTTTTCACCCATGAAATTTCGCTTCGATGTTGGCTATTGATGCGCTAGACTTGACATTCCTCAATGCCCTCTGCCACTTCCAGGGCCCTATTGCAGAAGTGTTTTTTTAATAATATTTTTATTCGACTGTGTGGAGGATTTTCTGGTATTTCCTGAATTTTTATCAAGGCTACTTTGTCCATGGCCCACGACAGCGAAAAGTTCACAAAGCCGTGTTAAAGGCCAGAAATCACCACATGACGACGAAACAAGCAATTGACAATCTGCTGGATAAGTGAGCCACATTTGACTCTCAAGACGACGTCTCACTAATCCACGAACCAGAAATTGCATACTTGTACTTGTTTAATAAATAGAGGCACTCCATCCATTCTGACCCCAGAGACACTGGTTTTTGGTCCTGTTCGAGAAAAGCATCATCTCAGGTTTCTGTTTGTTGGATTTTTGCCCTATCTGACGGACGGTATACTCATTCGCCTATTATCATGGAATCGGCGGTATTGAACAAATCCATGAACATTTTCAAGGAAATTTTCTGTAGAATTGAAAAAATTTGCATCGTGTCACACGGAGTTGGTTCATAATAATTATTGTTATCCTTCCACGTTGATTCAATCAGCTCTGAATTTTTTTTAAGGGAAATCGAATTAATAATTTCAAAACACTGAGCATTACCTAGTGATGGACCTACCTAGCTAATCAAATAACTACAAAACGTACTGTTAGTTAGTCGCAGCATTGTTGATAACATGAACAAGTCAACATGCAAGCGTAGTGCAGATCTTGCACGAACCAGATCTGCTAATAATTATTCTCGATTTCCTTTGAGCTTTTCGCGGCCTCCTTTGTAATCGTACATTTCGCAACTGCTGTATGTACCCTTTGTACCACACGCTTTATCAAGCACAACATAGATAAAAACGGTTTTTCCCGAAAAAAAAAAATCTGATCGTGTCCTGATTTTTTCATCGTTGACCATCTGCAAATCTGGTGGGCTATTGAGTGAAAAGATCATCGTACAGCACGCATCGGCTCAGAAAACAACAACAACAACAAGTGAACAAGTGTGGCCACAGCTATCTCGATCCTTTGACCCGTAAATTATCCGAGGATGGCACGCCATAAATAAATCGCTACATTTATGAATGCGTCTTGCACAGCGCTATTTGATAGACACCATTCAAACTGTCGGGTGATCCGAGACAGCTCTGCGATATTCACCATAAATGAGCGGCCTCAAGCTCCATAGGTACTCGCACCATTTTTGATTTATTTTCTCTTTTAAGATGACATTTCTGCTGTAACTTTGATACTCTGTATTCAAAATTATTGTTTCTCATTAGGGTAAAACCGGGCGCTTGCTCAGAAGCGGAGTTGTAGGTGGGCACATCGCTGTGGAACATTCGAGCTGGATGGATGCCCCCTGATATCGCTGATTGACGTGCGAACAATAAAAATCAAAACCGGTTATGTGGAAACTGATAAAGAAAACTCCAAACGTCATGTGAAAGGATTATCCATATATTTGTTTTGTTTACTGTATGATCCTCACTAATCCGGTAGCATAAAATACGTCAAAGTTTAGGTAGGTAGGTATATCACAATTACTTCGGCAATAATGATTATCTCAAGAAAGATAGGTAAGTGAGGACTAAAAATATATCGCACCACCTCTACAAAATGAAGATGATTTTCGTTGTCACGATTTCAAGTTCAATTGGGTAATTCGATTATTTCGGTATAGTCCCATCCTCGTTGTCCTTCCTGATTATTGCAAAATATGTTTTAACAGTTCTCGTTGGTCAATCTTGAAGAGAGAACGTTTTAATATCCCTTGAGGGCTGGGATCCAAAGTGGATAATCGGACCGTCCTAGAACTCCTAGAACGATGCCTTAAATATATTCTAGTGTCGGCCCTGGCGCCCCGGTGGCTGTTGAAGACGGCATTTTTCTTATTTCAAGACCACTAGGAATAGCCATTCTCATTTACTTGGGGTCCTTGGGGCGCAGGTCCACCTATATTGGCGCCGTCCCCAATCCCAACCCTAAACAGCTCTATCGATAAATCGCTTTCGCTTAAACAACCAATTGAACCAGTAAGCTTGTATACTTGAAGACCTGCGCACGAGCTGCGAGCAAAGAAAACCGCCTATATGAGAAGGCCTATAGTATAATTCTTGACCTCACGGTATAATAAGGCCACGCCAATCAAAATCACCATGCTTGCAAAGTGAACGAAGGACGCACAAAGGTAAAAAAAGTAGCAAAAATTTGCTTGCTTACCCAAAATGCTCCTGGTTTCGTTATTTCCGTACCTTTCTTTGACGTATAAGCACCCTGCAGAAAGTGGATGGAGAGATCAGAATTCACGACGTTAGGGTGAAGTGGTTGTTTCACCTTATTCTGCAAAAATCTGTAGCCCCTCATTGACCTAGAAAAATCTGTATCCAATGTCATAAAGCGCCAGCTATCGATTCGGATAAGTGACAGTGTGTCTCCTCAATGTTTTATAGTAAATCGTAGTAGGAGTTCAAATTTAATGAATGAATTTTGCTTAATAATCGACTGTAATAAATCAACTCTCCGCACCAGCAAATTGCCAAAACCGTCAAATATAATAAATTAAATACAACTAAATTTACGATGTCAAATTAAGGTTTATAACATTTGAAAAAATAAAAATAATAATAGGTCAGCGAATTGCCTGTTTACAATGCAATTAACCACAAAAAATTATCTTAATGGGCCCCTTTATTTATTAACAACAAATGGGACGATTGAATTCTTAACTCATTGATAATAGCTCTCGGACTGATGGGGCTCTCTCTGCTTTTGTTTTTGTTGTGGTTGTTGTGCGCTAGATACGTCGTAGAACTCACAGAATACGAATGGAGAAGCGAAAAAGAATCACATTCATTGTCCATCCATCGTTAATGTGTGCGACACATCATGTTACGCACACGCTGGCTTTATTACGAACATTATCATGAATAGAAAAATAACATACAAAGGTCACATACAAATTATTTTATATCATGGCAATATAGAAAAAAAGTACATATATCGGTTTATTATGGTTGTATATACTCGGGTAATTTATGTCAGTTTAAATTGGTACCGCAATATGGTAGTCGTTCACATTTTCGTGATTTTTTTCTACTTCTGTTTCGATAAAGCTTCGGTTTAGCACTGCGCACTCGAGCTCATCCCTATCGTGTTTGGTTTTTTCCTTCGATTAGGATATGCGCAATTTTATAAGCGAACAACTTTTTTACACAAAATTGATGTCACATTTACTTTTAGAAGCGCACTGCCGATAACCATTTGAACTTACTGAGGCCCAGAACCTTATTATTATTATTGCTCAGGTTCAGCTCATAGAATTTGAGAATTGTCTTCACATACAGAGCTTCCACCTGTAGTTGTGAGTAGTAAGTGAAACGCAACTCACGAAGTGGGAGCGCTTATGTTCTCGTTATTGTGTCCAGCCATTTCCGGGCAAAATATAAGGCTCCTCGGATTGAGCTCGGGTTTTCGCTAGATGATTGCTCAGTTACTCTAGATGTGTATACAACTCGGTGGGTTGCGTAGGAACACTCACGTGTAGGCTTTTTTCTTAGCTGAATTGAGGTCTCCAATTTTCCGTTGTCTCTCTTTACTGTGACGTCATGCGTATAAGATACGGTTAATCGAGGTCATTGGGCGCTTCCCAATAAGGCGTATAAGGACACAATTCGACACAATTTGACACAGCTAGCGTTCCAATAGCAGTAATAGCACCACATGTCGACACAATCGAAACATTGGCGAGGCTGAGTTTAGAATTGAGCTGGCAAGTGCACTTTGACATTGTGTATCCGTCTTGTCGCAGTTATTGGAAAGCGTCCTATGTTTCTTGAGATATGACATTTCGTTTCTGACAATGGGAAATTTTTCGAATCTGACAAGCGCTCTGTCGTGTATTTATTTGATTTCAGCATGGATTTCATGATTTCACTTGTTCTTACCCTCGTTCTTGCCAATAAGTGTGTTATATGTAGTGGAAAACTGAGAAGATACTGAAGATACTTACAGAAATGGTTCAAGGGTGTTGTGTCGCTCTATGCGAGTGCGAGAATAAGACGAATACACCCTGCATCACCATGCACCGGTTCAGGAAAGACCCAAACTTGATGGAAGTGTGGCTGCACCAGCACCACCAGGGATCACGCTGCACCAGACACGTGCATCTTACTACGAAAAAACTCTATTACTTCGTCCATTAAAAACTCCCTT
Source organism: Anaspis maculata (assembly GCA_949128115.1). Lineage (NCBI taxonomy): Eukaryota > Metazoa > Arthropoda > Insecta > Coleoptera > Scraptiidae > Anaspis > Anaspis maculata. The sequence goes on along the minus strand of OX421961.1, from coordinate 52,184,806 downwards.
ATGGGTTCTAGTGACTTTCCCCACATGATAATGGGAACAGTATAGCTAACCGATTCAAAATTCCCGCAAAAGTCAGAAACGAAACGTCCAAACGTCATAAACGTCAAAACGTCAAAGGTGACCTCGAAAAACCATGTACTTTCCATCTCCTAAAATTGGAAAGGTCAATTGGTGCAACACAGTAATATTCGTAGTAGTGTAGGGGAGACCGCTATCAGTTGTAACAAATTCAAATTTTCCTTTCATTTTCCCAATATGTTGCCTTTCATGAAATAAACACTATAATATATTGTACAACGACCAATAAGGAACATGATCTGAAGACGAATGTTGCAAATCATACGAGTGAAGCAAACCTGTGTCGCTCTACTTGCTGCTTTGACGTTTTAGTGAGAGAATAATATGAAAGTCGTAGGAAAAGATATTTTCTATGAAGTGCTCCAGGCTGATACTGATTGAAATTTTGCTAAATCTAATCAACTTTTTATAGTTTCTTCATCCATTTCAAACTTTTCTTCAAACAACAATAAATTGAGGACCAAAGTGCCATGCTTTGGACTCCCATGCCTTACAAAATAAGGTCACAGAAATTTTGAGATATTTTTCACTTTACACTACTTATTATATTTAACACACTTAGATATGCTACAGCTGCAATTCGGTAAATCAGTGGGGCAATACACGCAAAGCTCAACGTAGAGGTCGCCACTGCTGGAGAGGTCCACCGATAATTTTTTTCAAATTGTCATCCGACAATTCCGACATCTACTTGAAAGTGCTTGGTCTACACGTCAACAACTGTCTAACTTGCATTTCAACAACCTGTGTTTTTGTGAGTGAATGGATATGGTGTTGTTGATAGCCCCTAATTTTAGTATTGGGCGGAAAATTTGAGACAATAAAAATGGTGTAAAAAGGGACATTGAGTGAGGTCAAATCAAATCTACGATCTTCCACCTTAAAGTTGCACGTTTGACACTAGGACTGGCAGAACTGACATCTGTCGGTATGTTGTTTGCGATAGATTTAATTTTGGGCTTTGGTTGGATCTTTAAAATGTAATTCCATAAATTGATGTATTGCAGTAGCTAATGATGTTTTTTCTTTTTTTTTTCAGACATCCGTTGTTTCCCCTTTTAGCCCTCATCTTTGAAAAGTGTGAACTAGCGACGTGTACGCCGCGGGAACCTGGAGTCGCGGGAGGCGACGTTTGTTCCTCGGAGTCGTTTAATGAAGACATTGCCGTATTCTCAAAACAGGTATGTTTATTCACTTTCGACAATATCCTGTGAGAATTTTTTTGAGAAAAGAGCTTTTTCTCCGAATTGAAAAATGTGACAACAAGTATCTATGTTTAGGAGGTACCTAATCAAGTTATCAGTATTCATCGATGTATCATTATCATTGTAAGGGCCAGCTTGACCTGCCACCCACCTCCACCTGCAACACGCGAGATCACATAATCATACACAGTTGCATACCTTCTTTCTGAAGCTTTTTGCGTCGACCGGCACTTTCACTGTCATGAATGACCAAGTATGGATCGAGTAGATTGCTTTTCGAACTCTACTTTGACACAATGCATTATTGAGAACTGATCGAAATTGGGGGTGAGGGAAAGCGGTTCTGGATTCTTGGTTGAATGGGGGGAGTTAATGGAGCATAGTTCCACTTTTGGGCCCATTGTACCACCACTTCAGGTCAACCGGACTCACCAAGCCGCAATGTGATGCTTGGCTACTTGATGGTCTGTTCATCGCATTGAGACCGCCAAACGCGCAGTACATCAGGAATTCGCCACACCCACAAAACTTGGCCCACGTTGGTCCGTTCTTGACTTCCTCCGTCCTCCGCCTAGCTGATGGTTATTCTCTACACATTTTCGTACTGCCGACCGCAGGCATAATACTCGGAGAGGCTCGCCCAAATGCCCAAGCCCATACGAGGGGGAATCATCAGCTCTGCAAAGGGGTCTGTCCATCCAAATTCTGACCTAGCTTCGCGTTGCTGCAGTTTTACCTCGACTGGAACGGTGTACCACGCTTTATGTGGTCCTCTGGAATTATGACCTGAGCAGTATTGACGCCATCATTTTTTTGGTAAAGGGAATCGCGAATTCAACACACGGGATAACTACCAATGCCCAAAATTTCACAGCAGGAATTTTCTGAACAGCAAATACTCGAAATTCTAAACCAGTGTTGTTTGACTTCAGGTCGCGATTGACGGCCGTGTTCCATCTTGTCTTAAGCACAGGTTTTAACTCAATTTTAGGTGAGAGTCTTTCATTCTTGCAGGAAAAAATCGAACCGTCAAATACACTGGCCTACCTCGAGCCCACCTCGTCCGCACTTTCCATACTTTTCACTCTTCAAGCGATCAGTCGGGTCCGCACGCAACACGCAATTACCGAATGCTACCGAGTGAAAACGAAGAGTCACTTACCGCTATAGCAACTCTATCATTTTATTTTATGTATCCGACAAGTTGGTCACGTTCTGTACAGAATAACTATGCTGTGCCGCTATTGTAATAGTATTATAGTATATTATAATACATACCAAGACGGGAAGTATTCAAGCATCTTTGCTATCAGCGGTAATGAAGCTCTTACCGTCGAGGTATGTATACTATTTTACTTAGCGATACTCACTTAAATGGATAAAATAATCATTCAAAACAATATTTGTCAGTTTGGTTAAGTATACTTTGCAAAAAGTTAGGTGGTCGTGACATTCTGACATTTTGGCACAGACACCAATTGAAAATTGAAAAGTGACGCTTTGTGGATCAAATGTGTTTGTTATAAATATTTGATATTTGTTGAGAGTGAAGCATAGAACAGATGGGTGCAATTATATATTCAAATATATAATTATCATACAGTAATTCTAATTCTTGATCTAAACTCTGATGTCGTGAGGTTAGTTTTCGGCATTATTTATCTAACAACCAGTTTTCTTCAATCTTTTGCTGGTGAACCAAAATCGCCAAAAAGGTGCCAAGTTTTCGCCACCACCAGCCGGCATATAGTTTCCTACTCTCTGATATTTACATTTGATACCAAAAACTCGGCCCTTATCAGTTTGATTAGCTTATCGCGTTCGATAAACACGAAAACACATGTAAAACATCTCCAGAATTTATATTATACTCGAAATGGCGATAAGGCTACACGCATTGAATCGCTTATGTGCCACGGCTACACTACGCACATATTTATTTACCTACCTAGCTGTGCCTTTTACCTTTGCCACTACTACCTGGCCATGGGCAACAATAATAACAATCGACATGTGTGCCATGATCATTGAATAAATCGCACACACCGCAGTGGTCAGAACGCGATTTTGATGTAGATGGGGCATGTTGGACCCTGTCGCGCGCGCCCACTATATGCAAAAGTCCCCCTTGCCATCGGGCTTCTTTTTATATCGTGCTTGATATTCATAAACGAAAGGCCCATCAAGTAATATGTAAATGAAAATAAAAAACAAATAACACACTTTCCGTGATTTGTGGCCATCGTTAAATTTTATTTTGCCATGTTTGGAAAATAATCTTGAACTGGCAAGAGAGTAGCAAGCCCGGCGACATCAACATCCAACATCGAACATCAAGAGTAGCAAGCAGTCGGATATGTGCGAGAGTAGGTACGTACATACTACGCGACAGGGACGTACGACGACTGGATAAATTATTTATTACCAACGTTGATACTTAATTCCCATATTTATGATATACGACATCTATTATTAAAATATTATTTAATCAACGCCATATTCGTAGCCATTGTGTTGTATTTTAACATTATTTATTAGGCACGCAGGTCACTGCATTATTCAAATTTTAATATAATATCAGCGCACACACCATTTATATTTTAATAATAATAATAATAATTTATATCAAATATTTGACTTCAAAATCAACCGTTCCCAATTATTTAAATTAGGGTAATTGCTATTATTCTCTATGGCAGCGGACATTTTGGAGATGAAAATAGATGCTAAAATAGACGATTTTCCTCGATTACCGCGGTGATTCAATTTGAAAACTTCAACTATTCCATAGCAAACAGAAAATTAAAAGCGTAGCACCTGCACAAGTTATCGACCATACTTGGAATTAATAGGGTCGTTTTTATACTTCATGAAGTACCTGTAATCAAATCAGGATTAAATTAGGATATCGTATAAAACGTACCTGCGTATTGCTATTTGAAGGGCTTCATTTGACGTTAAGTAATGCTTATACGCCCAGTAAATAACAGCACAAGGATACATCTTGATGCACTGAAAATAAACAGTATACAGAGTGGTGTTGAATTCAAATAAATTGTTCTATTTCGTAATTTCAAAATGGCACAGAGCATAAAAATGCATTTCAAGTCGCATACTCACCGACATAACACCAGTGTAGTTAGGATTAGTCTTTAGCCCACTTTATAGATAATTTGCTGCGGGTAATTTCCATAATAATTACTATTATTGTTTTTAAATTTGTGTACTGTTAATTAGACACTATTGCGAATATCCGCTGTAATTTCAATATTATTTCTCAAAAAAGCCCAAGGCCTGTATAAGTACCATAGGCGGCTAATCAATGACCTGTTATGGACTTGATGGAGTTCGATTCTGCGACCGTGGCGCGTAGCGCGCTCAATGAGCAATTCCAAATTCAGATCATAAAACGCTTCAGCCAGCACGTATCGGAAAGATTTTGGAAAAACCGTGGATTCATTTAGAATAAGGAATTGGTGTGTTCAAATGGAAATATTCTGTTGATTTTTCAATTTCACTGCGTGATTGATTATCCAAATTAACCGGTAGCTTTTACAAATAGGGTTTAAAATCTCACCCACGCCATATGGCAATTTATCAAAAAAGATTAATCCAAGATTGTTTATTACTATTATTATTACACTGGCCGAACGCGAGGTTGTGGGATTAAATTGTTGCTTCTAAATTATGTGTTTGCGGCAATTCGCTCTGAACAGTTTTGGCTATGATAACAATTATTGCGTATCAAAGTAGCACCAGCACCTGTCGTGTACTAAGAATTCAAGCCGGTGCTCATCAGAACCAGTTTTTGAAATTTTGTGTTTCATTATACCTTACGTACAATAACTCAGAGTTAATTTTAATTAATATGACGAGAATTAATTCACTTAATACCCCGTCATGAACTTGGTACAGATTTAAAATTCAGCAATTTTTATGCGTTTATTTGCAAGCACAATCTTGATCATCTCGCTCGAAAATAAAATAAAAAAGTCATCGACTCGTAAATTCACTTTCTCGTGGATTGGGTAGAGTTTGGACCGTAAATTTAGAATCTTGATAATAAAAGAGTGAAGTATTTCGTAAAAAAGAAAGATTCTCCGTTTCATGATCCGTTGATATCACAAAAATAATTATGACTCTTGGAAATATATGGTTTGTACAACACCAAGGAAGCATAGCTTTTAAATCCATTCCGTTGTTCTTTTTATCGGATGGAATCTCGATAGCAATTAACAATCGGGATTATTATTATTATTATCATCATCGTCATTATTATAAGGTAGACGGAAATTTTATATTTCCCTCATATATACCCACACACAACAAAAGACAGCTTTAGCTGTGGTATGGTGTTGTGTGTGGTGATGTGCGTTGAAGTAGACTAGCTTATCATAACCAGAAGATCTAAACTACTCCGACTATTATCTAATGAAGCTACCTGCCATTTTATTATCACTTGTAGTTATCATCGTAATACACATGCAATGGGTGGGCTTTGAATCGTGGAAGAAAGGTGCATGAGAAAAAATATCTTAATATGTATTACATTCTTCCTTCAGCTACGTATTATAATACCTTCGTCAAAATTATATAATTTGTTTAAAAATATTACAAAAAAAAATTGTGTAAAATTGTTGCTATGAAGTTAGTAGGGGATATAAGGGCGCGGAGTCAGGAGTGGGGGGAGCAACCTTGACCTTGACGGGTCATTCACCCGGGTCAAGGTTGCTCCCCCCACTCCTGACTCCGCGCCCTTATATCCCCTACTGAAGTTGACACTTAATAATTGGAGATGAAGCACATTTTATCAAAATCACATGCGGTCTGCTGGGGATATTGAATAATCAAATTGTCGTACTTGAGGCTAGATTTTCAGTCTCGGCTGACCTTTGAATGATAAATGTGGATTAGTTGCGTTGGGAACAATAGTTTGTATCTAACAGTCAAAAGCATGACAGTAAATCAAGTTGAGAGCTAACCCGAGACTGAAAAACTAGCCTTTTGCGCCGACTGGAATCTGTCAGTCGCTTGGGTATGAAGCCTACAATCGAGCCGGATAGGCCTTCTCAGGTAACGTGTAATGAACAAATAAATAGGCCCTAAAACTCTTAGGGTGTGTCTAGTCAGCTTATTTAGCCGGGAGTTTTAATTTTAGTCGCAAGCGCATCGACGTTGGCTCTTATAAACCAGCCTCCTCAGAACAGCCAATAAGCGATGCAACGCTTACGGCTGAAACTAAAACAGCGGCTGAATAAGTTGACTGAACTCACCCTTAGGGAAGAAGAAGCTCTATTACCGTGCGGCCTACTCAGAGTATATAAACTTCCGAAATTTTAATATCTCAACCATTGAAGAATTTGAGCTTTTTTTTCACCACTCATGCAGATCACTGTAGTTACGGAGCCCCGAACGCCAGATCAACTGAGCACCACCACCTAAACCCGTGGTGCCAAAACCCGAAACGTAAGTAGTTAGGAATTTTTGAAAATGTCCCCAAGGCTTCGATTTGGAGCTTGAAACTGCAGTTTCCGCATCCACGCCCATGCAAATTCAAAATCGGCACATGTTCTCGGTAGTAATAGGGCATTTTCCTGGCCATACTGCACATGTGCGAGGTGCAAGTAATGGCGGGATATGGAAAACAACCGGACAAACTAATGCATTTACGCAGATTTGTCATGAACAAAATTTCTGCACAGATGAAATATTATAGCATATTTTATCTCAAAGATAGAGACTAGCCTTGGAAATCTACCGCGTTATATTACATTACAGGTGCATTACAGTAGGATAAAAAGGCTTTTGTCCGGTTTTTTCAAAAAGCCCGCCTAAAATTTAGCGCATGTCCCTGAAATGATTGCTTAGGACAAACCCCTATGGGTACCTAAAGGATATTGGCACCCGAACTAAGTGTTATGACTAATCTCTCATAGGCGTTTGCCTACGTAATTCTGGAATCTGGAACACCTGTATATTCCGTCTCCTGCATTTCAGCATAGGTACTGGTACTGTTAATGCGGGTTAGCTAATTGTGTGGTGGTGCTAAGTGGTTAGCTCTTGCGTTCACTGGTCCTCCAAAGAGGAAGTGCGCTTCTGGGCCTCACGCCTGTGAGGGCGTATTTACTTGTTTAACTGTCTTCATTGGTGAAATACAGCAAAATAACAATTCCAGATGGATGAGCAGTGACGTAGCTAAAGAGGGGGCCCGGACCCCCCAAAACCCTGACCACGCCCCCTTTTTGAAAAAAAAGTTCACTTGCGGCGCTATTTTGCTCGCTTCGCTCTCACTATTTCACAGCCCCTTGATTTGGAAACCCCTAAACCAAAATCCTTGCTATACCACTGAGATAAAGGGACTTGGTAGTCTACGAAACGTTCAGAGAAAGGCGTTGTACGGCCATCTTCATTTTTAAAGACTTCTAGAACTTTCCCGAGCATCAAGTTTTACTTGGAAAGCAGTTTCTCAAAATGATCTTGACAATCTTGACAATCTTGACAATCAAATTTAGCGTATCAAGAAGAACCTATGTTGTAAAGCCATGGTTTATTTCATAATGTTTCTTTACTAGAAGTAACATTCATTTATCTCTTGAGACGATTCCGGTAGTACTCGGCATAAATATCGCTTATGTATAGATGAAAATGTTTCGCTTGAAAAAGTTGTACAGGTACGCGGAATTCGCAACTAAAACATATTGCCAGTGCCACGCCAAGGCGTTATTGGGGAGGTGAACGCGCCCTTTGTTGTTGTAACTTTTGGAGTGGTTGTTGTACAATGCTGGAGGTCGACAATGGCGTACAACCCTTGCGGCCGTTCCATAAACAAATCGGCAGGCCAATGATAAATAATAACGAGAGCATTATCTCGTGAATCACTTAGGCAGACCCTTCTGAGTGCGTTTATAAGAAGCCCGGGGAGCCCCCATAACCATTACGGGGTCGTTTTACGCCGGTTTCACGAGCGAGGCGTGCATCTCGTGTAACGAAGCACCGTTTGATGTTACTTTTACGTTTGCGCTAATTTTTTCGCTATTGTCCGAAGACCCATCGTCTCTGTGTCCTCGTCGTCGATCCCATCCAACCCTCTCCAATCCCCCGATGATGGGATTTTGACTTTATAATTAGGACCAGGCCACCGACCACCGCTCTACATGTACGCTCTTTCGCCTATGACATGCCTTCTCCCCCTACACGCACGTACCCTTCTTCTTTCTGCGTGTATTATGTATAATAAGGTTTTGTTTGTACGCACCCGTCGGCTAAATCGGGGGTATGAATTTGAATGTGTGCGCTTTAACGAATTATAATGGAGGAATAAATAAATATGGTTAGGCAAATTTACACTTTCAGCTGTTAAGTCGGAGTTCGGTACCTATAGGGGGACGAGGGGGGGCTCTACACCAGTTTCCGGTGCTGATGGCAAGCGGTTCATCAGGGGCTGCTGCGACCCGTTAAATAGTTTTGTCGAGATGAAAGACTTCTTTCAAAGTAATTCCAGACGACATTCCATATACATACGATGTTGTATTGTACCGATCGTACCGCGCTTCCCCTTCGGTCGAAACTTCAAAATTTCAACCTACAATTTAGAAACGTTTGAGGTTGTTGCAGACCCCGACAAAATCATCCATAACGATGGCTTGTTCTCAATATGAGGTGACCTTCAGTTTCGAGATTTCCAGTAACTACCTTAGTAGTGTAGTAGGTAGTACGCACATCTAGAATGGGGGCAAATACTGACAGTTCTTGGCGCCTTTAATGAGGACAAAAAACCACATCTACATTTACGAACTATGATTTTGTCTGTAAGTTTTTAAATATAATTCTGAACTAAGGGCTATGTGCATGACCTTGAGCTGTTAACGCGTAGAACACACAGAGCAAATGGTGGTGAGAATAAGAACGTCTTGTGGCGATCTTTGACAGCGGACAGCTGGCAGACGACGGCTTTGACGTGGTTGTTGCAACTTGTTTTGGCAATAGAGTCAGAGATGATATTTATTTCTCGTGTATTTGTTGATTGTGCATTGTTGTGATGGACCCACCATGTAAAAAAAATTTAAAATAATTGATAAAATGTTTTTAGTTGACACGCGCGCCATCTAGTGAGAAGTTCGCCAACTAAATCGCTCCCACAAGAGTTTCACATTCCGCGGCGGCGCTCCATGCCATGCACGTAGCCCATAGAACATTTTTTAAAACTTTGTAACTGGTTGCACTGGCGACATTCGGTATGCGATGATTCACGACGACACACGATATCGTCCGGGCTGTTATTTGGATTCATTTTCCGCACTTTTTCACTATAAATAGACAGAGAATCTTTGCAGGAGTGATCACAGACACTTGACTTCATTTTATTGTGAAGGCGTGTATTTTCCCGACCTGTTTCTTTTACACGTGATTTTACGTCACCAAACCATCACCAAAGGAATCGAAGCACGATTTAACATTTGACAGTTTACAAAAAATAAATCTGACCTAAGTGACTTCGACTTTGCGACGCTCCTGTCTAAACATTAATTGCTGTCGCATCGCCTCAAAAAAAAGTATCGCAGTGGACGGACCTACCACCTACCTTCCCTCACACCTGCTTTTTAGCCTTCTGCAGCAAAAAATTCGCTTGAAGTTCCGTTGAAATATTGCAGAAACAACAGACACCTTGACATATCTGCTGTTCTACATTGATTCCGATCCATTTTGACATTAATAATCCAAAATTCAGAAATCCCAAAACTCTACATAACATCCGATTGCATTGAATTTCGTCGAAGCCGCCGAGGTGTCTAATCGACAATAACACGTCTCTGCGGCCTATTTGAGTCGCATTTTCACGCATGACACCGTCAAGTTTGAAAGATTTCATCATTCTGATGTCAATTTAACATTCAAGATGATGTAACTTTCGAACAAGCCAGTTTCACACCAAGTAAGTTGGCGGCTAGGCAAGCCTGATGCAGTCTGCAGTGCTAAAGAAAAAAATTGACCAGGTCACTCGAATCACAACGCTGCTGGGCGTACTTAAGATGTCATCACTGGTCGAAGTCGTCAAATTCATTTCATTAACACGTGCCTGCTATTGTAATAAGATTTTAGCTACAAATTTGAAAAACGCCCATTAACCATAATTTTGCTTGAACTTTTGCTGGAAACTCGTAACACAATGACACCAAAACAAATACAAGCGCCTGTCTAAGATGATGCCTACACAAAGCACAACGAATTCCGACTGCTAGATAATACTGTCAAATCTAAAATACCTAGTGCAACATTACAGCTACATAAACGCCGCCTGGCGGGAGAAAATTTTGGTTTTGGTTTAGGTTTTCTGTGAAAGTCATCAAGTAGTGTCTATTAGTTTTCTTATTTCTTAAATGTCATATAAATTTTCTTGAATGTTATTCAGGGTAAGTGGAATTTCAAATGGAGATTTTAGTGAGTTGTTAATTTTCAGAAACTTTCAGAACCACAAATGTTATCAGAGTAGGTACTACTGTATTCATAATAATGATCGAGTAATTGGACTTTTTGAATTTATGATGCAAAAATTTAAAGTCAAGACTGCAGAGATTCCTCTTATCCTGTTAATTGAGGACGTCATTTCCCAGTGTTCTTTTAATATCGATAATTATCAAACTATCAAACATTGATAATTATCAGAATATCAAAAATCAATAATTATCAAAGTATCAAAAATTGATAATTATCAAATATCAAATAAATATCAAAGTATCAAAAATTGATAATTATGAGAATATCGATATGAAAATAAGGATATCAAGTAATAATATGAAAAAATATATCATCTATGTTCAATCTAGACTTACATGATAAGTGAAACTCACTTCTTTGGCGGTCTTTGGTCTTTATCTTTGATTTAATGATATTTTAATGTTATGATAACCATTGCCTATACTTTGATATATGTTAACATTTATTGATATTTGATATTTTGATAATTATCGATATTTGATATATCGATATATTGATTAATTTATTGATATATCAATAGTTTTGCCCATCCCTAGTCGTGACCCTCAGCCAAATCTGTCTATAGAACAAAATTAAAAAATAGGTACCAACTTAAATGGCTTTGGCAACATATTGTATATTTTGAAATTTCAATTTTCGGAAAATCCGGTTTTTTTCGAAAATTATCTTCTTTCGAAAAAATACTCCTACTCTAATTTTTTTCGGTTTTTACGGCAGACAGGTTTAGCCGAGGGTCCACGACACGCAGAAGTCGGTCTGTGCCTTAGACCATGCATACTCGGCGCTTCTCGCTTATGGACAAGTAAATCCTTATGTATCCAGTGTGCGAAAAACCCACCAAGGTTAAAACGAGGGAGCAATATCTTTTCGCTCTCATAGGAACGAAAATGTGTCCATTACACGTGTCAAACTTATAAATTCCGTGGGTGAGGCGGCGTTGCCGTAGCACCTGAATTTCCTTACCGAGCAACTAACTGTTTGACGCAAATTTTATTAACAACTTGGTATGAAAATGCTCCATGACTTTTTAGGGTATAGCCGAAATTTATTCGAGGATTAGTTTTTTTTTTTTGTCTTTACAAGCAGTGTGGATATTGTAACGTTTTCATAACTCAAGCTCCTCATGATCACTGAGGATTTATGCAAGAAGAGGCAACCGTAGTCGCTTTTGCTTTTCAAGCAGGTAGCCGCTTTGGTTTTGCAAGCTTAAGTGCTCGGGGTATGCATTAGTGCACCAGACAAAGACACTAGATCTAACTGGGACGTGATTGGTGTACATCATAAGTATATCTACTTTTCTGTTTAGTGATCTACCCCGAGTAGCTTCGCTGACAAAACGAAAACGGCTCGTGTTAAGGCGAAAGTGGACGATAAAATAGTGTGTTTCTGGACCGCTAGATGGCGTGGAAAATAATCCCCTATTAAAAAATCAACCGATTGTTCAATTAAAAAAAAATAACGCTGTTGTACTCAAAAAGTAAAGCTACTTTTCTGCTGGCCGACACATTTTTGGAAAAAAATTCTCGGAATTTTTTTTTCAATTCTTCAATGAATCTTGATTTTTTTAAAAAGTCAGGTTATCAGTTGGTACTCCTGAAAAAATAAGAAACAAGACGTAATAAGCGAACGCTGTGTCTTATTGCCAAGATGGCGGCGACACGTTCGACGTCGAAAACTACAGCTCCGATAACCGACACAATTTCCGCAGCAAAGAAAAGTGAACCAAAACTCTGTAGCACTGAAACAGTTGGGAAAATAGTGCAGGAAGCGGTGAAGAGTGCCGTGGCTGAGGTAACACTGAGAATAGCCAGTCTCGAGAGGAAGTTTGATTGTGATGACGACACCGAGCCAATTAGAGGCGGCGAATCGGGACCCAACCTTGACGCAGAATCCATTAGAAGGCTGATCCGGGAGTCCGTAGAGGATACCCTGATGAAGATGACAACACTGGTGACCAATCTAGAGGCGAAATTTGACGATTTACTCCACAGAATCGAAGGTTCAAAAACTGAAACTACTGCGCAGAAAAAGCAGGTAAACAAGAAGAAGGAAATAAAGATAACAACACCTCAGGTGAATCAACAAAAACTAGAATTGTCTGATAAGCCACAAGAGGCGCCACAAACAAGAAACATGGCCAATACAATGACCAGTTCATCAAGAGAAACAATTGTTAAATCATTAAATGTTCCAATTTTCAACAAGCAAACTACTGAAGATAATAAACACCCGTCAACTAGGAAAGCGCGAGTAACTTCTTTCGTCGGAACGGGGGACGGAGCGGCATTTGAGTCGATCTCATTTGGCGGACGATCTAAAAATGAGAACAAAAAGGGATGGATATTTTTGTCACATGTAACGGACAATGCAAGCGTAGAAATCATATCCACATACATAAAGAGCAAAATTGCACTACTCGACAATGACCTAATAGTAGAAAACGTGCCTGTAACGTACAAAAAGGTAGACAGTAAATGTTTCAAAATCGGCATTAAATTTGATTTCAAGGACCAACTATACGAGCCGGCTTTTTGGCCGAGAGGAGTCAAATTTCGAAGGTATCGCATCAAATATGATAAGAAAGAATTATCTAAATCTTTTTTAGGTCAACCAAACCAAAACCAAGAAAACAATCATTAATGGCAGATATGATTTTGTTTGTCTATCAGAATGTCCGAGGCCTGAACACTAAAATAAATGAGTTCTTCACAGCCACATGTGAACAAAATTCTCATATAATCGCACTAACTGAAACATGGCTCCAACCATATGTCGCTTCTGAGGAACTTTTCCATGATCACATAGTCTTTAGGTGTGACCGAAATTTGGGGGCCACGTCGCTGTCACGTGGCGGTGGCGTTCTGATTGCCATCCGGAAGGATATTCATGTAACTCCTATTGACCTAACTACCTTTTTGACTAAGCTACCAACGATTGAAATTGTCGGATGTAGAATCCATCTTACTCGTGGTGCAATTTATGTCTTTGTCATTTACTTTCCGCCATCGACACGATCAGAGGATTACGCATTGTTCTATGAAACTCTTGGATCCTTGACAATTACACCCAAAAGCAGAATCGTCATCCTAGGTGATTTTAACATGCCGGAGTACACTGAGACGAGTTCGAGCATGAGAATGTTGGACTTGATGGGTTTCATGAGCTCTCTTGACCTGAAGCAAATCAATAAAGTCAAAAATACTGGAAATAGAATTCTAGATTTTGTGATTACCAATATGAAAGGGGACGTCACCCACGAATTATGTCCCCTGGTTAAAGAAGACCTACACCATCCATGTTTGTCGCTGGACCTAAGTTTTAGATGTGACATTATCCCTAACTTTCCGGCTGGTGGTGCTTCCTCAAGCTATGATTTTCGCAGGGCGGACTTTGTTGGTCTTTATCATGCAATATCTGACTTGGACTGGTCGGCATTATATGCAGAGAAAGATGTTGATAAGGCCACTGACATATTCTATGCTGGACTGTACAACGTTCTTGACAGGTTTGTTCCAAGGACCAGGACTCGCCAGCAAAAGAAGTCTTATCCAGTGTGGTTCACACCCCAAATTATCAACGATGTGAAGAGAAAAAAGAAACTGCATAGAATTATGAGAGAGTCAGCTATACCTGCCCATAGGATGGAGTATGCCGCTCTACGAGCTGATCTAAAGGCACGAATCAAAGAAGCATACAAGGACTATCTGGAAGTTACACAAAGAAAAATTACTACAGACCCAAATGAATTCTGGAATTTTGTGAGGAGCAAGCAAAAGAAAACCAGAATTCCCGGGAGAGTTCACTATGAGGGAACAGAATTTTCCAGTCCACATCGAGTTGTGGATGCTTTTGCGACTTTCTTCGGAAGTGTCTTCTCTGAACCTGCCACTAATTTCAAGACCAATCAAACATCAAGCTCCGAGAGAGAAAACATCACCATCACTGATTTTTCCGAGGAAGAGATTCTGCGTGCCTTGAAAAAGATGAAACCCAAGCGGTCGACTGGTCCGGACCAGGTTCCCTGCTTCGTAGTTAAGGATTGTGCGGAGGCTTGGGCTCGACCTCTGCGACATCTGTTTAATTTGTCTATTGGATCATCGACTTTTCCCGGCAGATGGAAGTCATCAAAAATAACGCCGGTCCATAAATCAGGAGACATTGAAGATGTAACCAATTATAGACCCATAGCACTTATATCCGGATTTGCTAAAGTATTCGAAACCTGTATATATAGCCGTATCTACCGCCAAGTGAAAAACATAATATCTACGAGACAGCATGGCTTCTTCGAGAACCGTTCAACAGCGACGAACCTAGTATACATCACCCACTGCATTAGCAAAGTGTTGGACAGTGGGGGCCAAGTTGATGCAGTGTATACAGACTTCGCCAAGGCTTTCGACAGGGTGGACCATCATATTCTCATCTCAAAACTGGCAAGCTACGGCTTCCACCAGAATCTTATAGCTCTTCTAAAAAGTTACCTGTCTGACAGACGCCAGTTCGTAGAATACATGCGACACAGGTCCTTCACTTATACTGCCACCAGTGGAGTACCACAGGGTAGCAACCTTGCTCCCCTCCTGTTTCTCATCTTCATTGACGACATCGTACGGGATCTGAAGGGCGAAGTTCTGCTGTTTGCGGATGATGTCAAGATATTTCGCAGTATCAGATCCAGTGTGGACTGCGATGCACTTCAGGCTGACCTTGATACTTTAATGGGATGGTGCTCAACAAATAACCTCTTCTTGAGCATCGCCAAATGTAGTGTTCTCACATACAGCAGATCAAGAAATCCAATACAATACAACTACAAATTGGGCGATGAGGACTTGCGACGCTGCACTGAGGTCAAGGATCTTGGTGTGCTGTTCGAGACTACGCTGTCTTTTGCGGCTCACGTTGATTCAATCACCGCCGCTGCATCTAGAACGGTGGGTTTCATATGCAGAAATTGCCGTGAATTTTCCGGTACCACTGCGTTGGCCACGTTGTACAGGACCCTCGTCAGGCCAAGGCTTGAGTATTGTTCTGTTGTGTGGTCTCCACACTATGAGAAATATATCAATCAGTTGGAATCTGTTCAGAGGAGGTATCTCAAGTTCCTGCATTTCCATGTGGCTGGGACGTATCCCGAAAGAGGCCATCCACAGGACCAGCTCCTGGAGATGTTCAACTATGACTTTCTGTCGCGGCGTCGAGACATGCTCGATGCCGTGTTTATTTACAAATTATGCAACAATGGTGTGGATGCCCCAGGTCTGCTGAGCTGCATTACCTTTCGCGTTCCACGTCTCGGGTCGAGGCAAGCTGCTCTTTTTCACGTTCCTGCCGCCAGAACAAATATACTTCAGGTCTCACCACTGTACAGAGGCTGCCACCTTATCAATCGATTGCTGACAAACGACAAGTCCGGTCAATTGGACATACATGAAAATAAAATTAATGTTTTTAAAGACAGGGTCAAACTTTTGAATGTATTCTCTTAGTATTCGTGTGTACACCTGTTCTCATTTTCTGTTGTCAACTCATACATGTTATTCTATTGTGTCATTCTGTTTTTTCTTGTTTCTTTTTTTTCTGTGTAATTGGACAATTCCGTACAGAAATAAATCTATTATTATTATTATTATTATTATTATTGTAGGTACTTTCAAGAAGTATGTATCCATTTTCACTTTTCTCTAGTTTTTTTTTGTTTTACACTAACTAAGTATTCAGCCTTGGCCGTGCGCCGTGCGCTTTATCAGCCTATTTCTCCACAGAAGGAAATTTATTGCAAAAGGCGATATTTATTGGAATATGCATTAGTTGTTGGATACCATGCGAATTACAACTTACTTACTTACACAATGCTTTGCTGTGAGCACAAAAAAGTCAGAGGCAGAGATTAATGGCCAACATAAAAATTTATTAGCATTAAATCAGAAATGCGTGCGTTATCTCTCTTCGAGTTTTGTATAACTCGGAACTTCTTTTAATTAATGTGTAGTTTTTTCAATAGGTCTTGTCTTATTAACATTTTCGATGCATTATACATGAAGGTTAATAATTTCTGTGAGTATTTGCTCGGCATTTGGGTCACATTATAGACTTGCGCGCGGGAAAACTTACATGCCGGAGGAAATGGTCAATGCGAGAGCCGCGGTCAAACACCAACAATTATTTAGCAATTAATTAGGGACCGAAAAACGCAATCTATGCATGTTATCAACAATAAAGTGCTATCGCAATTACAATCATTGTTGCAATTTTCCCTCTCGACGCGATGCTGATGATGATAATTAAATGTTGCGTCTAATTTAAAAATAATTACACCTGCAACAACGGGTACATGCCCACCTAAGCATGCTCGCGCATTAATACTGTATACGCACTTAATGAATAATGAAAATTTGTTATGAAAAAGCGAAATGTTCAACAAAACAAAACGAAGAAAAAAAAACACGCAAGCACACTGGCATTATACAGCTGACAAATATGACGAGTGGAAGACACGTAGCAGATGTTGGATGAATAAATTGCAAATCTCCGATCATTACGTCAGATACATCAGTGGAACACTTTGCTGTTGTGTTATCGTAATTAAATTACTTAATGGTGTACATGTTCTTCATATACACTGATGCGGGATTAAAACTTCGAAGAACAACTCAAGATCATATAGCCGCATGCACAACAATAATAAAAACCACACGATGTGTGTGCGAATTTGAAATGGAGATTGGCAATTATGGCTGAAATCATCGCTATTACTATATTTTCATCTGACAGAAGTGATTGTTCTCGTGCACAAATTACCCCTGAATACCTCACGAACGAGCAGAATACGTACCAATGGGTATGGTGTAGGCGTAGATTACAACCTGTACCATTTGGGATTGTGTTACAAAAGTAAGGAGTGATCGAATAAATTTCTCCTCAAGTCGCCTATGATTCCAGAAAATCTGGCGGAAAGTCGTGGCTACTAAGGAGACCGAGGCCTACTTTGAGGAAAAAATTCCATCACTATTTACTTCGCGGTGTCCCAAAGGCCCTGGCTTCTCTCTAAGTTGAAACCAGGAATCAAATGCCTGTTGCCGCCTCTATTGTACTTAAAAGACAAACAGCATCTAGCTGCCAAGTATTTGACATCCCGTCGCCAATTCATTTTAATAATAACGCAATTATCTCAGGCCACTAACGAGTTGTATGCATTCTTTCCTGGTTGGGTCGTCGTTGAGACAGTTTTTGAAAGACGTCCGTCGTGACGGTTGTTGTATATTTTGCCATCACATTTGATTGTGTTGATATCGTGCCAGGTATAATACGAGCTTGGTATTTTGCGGAAGCTTTTTTGCGCGCACACAATATTCAAACATAGGTACGCAAAGCTCGGAAGCTGGCCGTGTAGTATACGTCAGATAAATAATATCCGAGGTGCCATGTTTAATTCCGTTTGTTTAGTCTTTAACCACACAACACTCACAAATGTGCTCTCTTTTAATGTAAACACTCTTAATGGCTTACTAGTTTTTGTCTTTCAGCTTTACGTGACGAAATTATCGCTGGGACGATCAACAAACGTCAGATCGTTGTGTTGGCAAAGAAGTTTTATTAATAAGAGCCTTTCGATCAGCAGAAAACCATCTTGTTCTGTCTGAACGGTCAAGCTGAACATTGATTCTTGCTCCACTGTTTAATTAGTATTGTATAATGATTCATATCATGTGTCTTAAAAGTTCCAAATACCACGGAAGCATCCTTAAACCTTGTTGAAAAGTCATAGCTCACGATTTTATAAAAAAATCTGCAACAAGTTTATAGACCGTGAAAGCTAGAGGCATTTTTAAGTTGACTGCCGGACTGGACGTAGAACAATATCAAGAATGTGAAGTACAAAACAATTCTTGATCAACCAAAAACCATCGAAGTATTACGGCATCGTTCACGGCAAGTTTTTCACGTTCCTGGCGCCCAGCCATTGTGCAATAATACAATAAAATGAATTAGCAATGGAAATGATTTGTTGTGGAGTCATTGGCGCCCGCTTTAATTATGCGAACTTTTTACATTATAATATTACAGTTTATAACAAATTGCCCTAATAAAACCGACTGCATAACAAATTTAAATTTAATTAGCGGACTTAATGGTTACAATCCATCAGATCCGCTGCCGCCATAATTACCCTGTGTGGTATTATAATCCACACTTATTTAAGTAGAAATTAGAAATACTGCCTTGTTTATCAAACTGCCAATATATTGTTTTCGCTACCAAAGTTACAGGTGAATCCCGTTACGCGCCCGAAACTGCAAGGGACTTTTTTAAACGTGTCGTAAAATGGTTGAAATAATTTTTTCCTGACACACACTCCAAATAGATTACATAATTTACGAGCATAATAATACCCCTTTAAAACGGCCATAAAACCGTGAAATCCGGCCTTTAAAATCCTCAAGCCCACAAAAAATCTGGTGCTTTCCTGCGAATGATAAAAACTCCTTTTTTTTTGCTAACATTCGAAAGAGTTTGTTCGAACAGCATACCTATGATTTGGAACCGTCAAATTTAGAAACAGCATCATCACATCGGGATCCTTTTTGTGTGTGTGTGTGTGGGACTGTGGGGGTAGGTTTATTGGGTGGTGTTCTTTCTTCTGTGTCGATATTTTTAAAAAGTCGGTCCGGGACAGATGTGGTTCTGAGAAAAGCTGTTGCGGAGGGTGAGTCGAGTGCAGTGAACCTTCAAAACGGCACACAACATCCAGAACCAAACCAAAGCAACCCCCGAATGAATACGGTTTGTGTTGTATAGTGAAAAGAGCCTTTCTCAGGCAACCTTGGACGGCCGACGGCACATATGCCGAAGTAAAGAAACTCGAGATTCGAATTCCACAGATCGAGCCGAGGCTGATGATGCCTGGTAGAGAGAGGCACACAAAAACCGTCCCTATGATCATCACATGGTATCAGTGGAAATTAATATCGTTTGGATATACAGTTATACACACGAAAAAATTCTGAAATTCGATATCATGGACGAGATGACAAGCAGGGCTCACTTTTGGGAGTAACGGCATGAAAAGTCAAATTGGAATGGTATGGAGGCATAGCCCAGAAACACCCGAAATTCGAGCATCAGAGCATTCCATCCAAGTCTGGCAGATCTGTAGAAACTGGTCTTAATATTTTTATATGCCACCAGTTAGTCATTATTATCGCCATTTCATTCAGGTAAAAATGTGTCGAAGTATAGAAGAGCCAAGAAAGGGTGTGGAAAAAAACATTTTCAAGAAATTTACGAAAGTAATCAGTAGTCACATGGAGATTACACACACAAAAAAACATAAATGACGCCTAATTGACTGACTTCATAGCTTGTGGGCTGTGCATTTATGCATCTTCGTTCGGAATCAGTTGCTAAGTTTGTGTCATGAAGAAATGGGCATGCATTCCATATGAGAGTTGTATTCGAAGAAAGAAATCAAGAGGAACCTGATTCTTAGAGAGTAAATCCATTCCCCTTTCCGTTTGAGTACTAGTGACTTTGCTAAACCATCGTCTAATTGACACATTCATTATTTATCAAATATCTATCGAGCAGTGCTTTACGTGCTGCGAAATCCGACTAGCCAGTCCAATAAAATAAAGGGCGCCCTCTTGCTCACATTACACTAATCCGTTTTAGCCCCCCCGTTGCCGCCATCCGGCCTTAAAACCATGCCCATTTATATGCGATCGCATCGTTAACGATATCCTTTTTGAATGTAAATAGATGCAAAGCGTTTATTTAAAAGTGATTTAATCCTTCAACGGGGCATTCGTAAAACCGCTAATGGTTTCTATAAAGTTGTAATGGTGATTTTTATTGAGATGTTGGCGTTGACGAGAGGAGCATCAGAGCAACCCAAAAGAGACAAACTCGGAGACATGCAGGAAGGAGGAGGCTCTGTTTTACCAGTCAGTACATAGGACTATTTATAAAACGACGGAGCCGCGTCTCGTATATAAACGGGGGTATAAATATTGGAGTTAATCACGTAAAATAAGGCAACTCGAATATGGATGCGGTGCCAAGTGTGTGTCGGCAAACTAAACAACGGTCTAATCGAGGCAGCAATAATGGAAATTTCTTGCAGCCAGTATTCATCATCCCTCCATGTGTTGTTGTTTTGAAATAGTTTCGTGTGTAATTTTACGAGTAAGTCAGAGACGCTCAGGCGCTGAAGAAAATTTCGATAGAAAAATGTGGTTCTAGACCGCTGGCGCTTCGGGCAATGGGCGAGGGATGAGGCCATCGAGCAACAAAGTGGAAGAACAACCATAAATCACCGCCAGCAACTCTGGCTATTACGTGAGAATTCCTCGACCACTAATTAAAAGAGTGGATGTTATTAAAATGCCACAAAAGTCCTAAGGACACAACAATGTTGCGGTGATGATGGTGGTCGCAGGTTGATAATGGGCGATGGATGGACGCCATACCGACATGAGAAGAAGACATTCGACACTAAGGGATTAACTCTTTGCGGCCATAGGGAACGGATTAGAAGGAGCAAAGTCACCGGACAATTACGACAATGGGCACCACCTAGGTGGAGATTAACGGGCCTGGAGTTGCTCATTTCTACGGAACGCGACGGGAGAGCGTGACGTCACGTTATTGAACGGCACTCGAGCGGCCAAAAAATTACCAACAATAACAGCACGACAGTTATCGGGTACGCATCTCAAACACAATGGGGGTATGCAGGGGGGGCCGTGATCGCACACAATACTCTCAGCGAGTGTAGTACCTACACCAATGGATATGTTCGGTAGAAGCATCATCAGCAGCGCCAGGAACTATTAAATGGATACAGAGGCGCGTGAAGAGAAGTGTACCTTGCCTTACCTGGAGTTCACGCTTCAGCTCCGACGTAAACGATTAAGCTAACTGACAATTTTGGACGTCTGCATAACAATGGCCGAGTCACCTGAGAACCATCGATCCGGTAAAACGCGTCCCTCTGCATCTGACACGGCTTTCTCCATGATACATTTCGAGTTTTTCTTATCCAAAGAGAACGATAGCGAGCCAGAGCCGGCTCAAGGCCGCAGCCATCGATTTCCTGTCACACCCTCGAGAGAACTGGTAGTAAAGAAAACCTGCGTCAGATGAAAAATTCAGATCCATCTTGAAATGAACACTGCACTCTCAGATACTGTGTCCTTTGGCGGAAGATTGCGCCAGATTCAGCTATGGATTAACTTTGTTCTTGCATTTGATACTTGAATCCATTATTTTGCTATTATGCTAAGGAAATATTTGGTACATCTTCATACAAGTGACTATTAACAGATTATTTATGTTTTATCCCATGCTTTCAACGAGGGTAAGTTGGTGGTGCATTTCGGTAGCGCCTCAACGTTACATCTGCAATGTTAGTCACTTTTTGCCAACAGAAAACATGGACTGAGCAGCTGTCTGCTATGGTAGATTCGGTAAAACCCGAATTTGTACTTGCAAACGTATGGAATCTACTTCTTTTGGGTCACTCTATATTTCTTTGCCTTTTTAATAACGGAGTTCGTAGTACCAAGAGCAATATCAGTTGTCACTGTTATCATAACCAGCAAGCGTTGGAATTATTAATTTTTAGTTTTCAGTAAAAAAAAAGGATCCGCGTATTAGGTAGATGGAAAGTGTTCAAACCGCATTGCAGCAGTTTCTTGTTGTGGACATAATGCCTTATTGTGATATTGCTCGAGTCACTTGTATGGACCCTTATAAATTTTTTACCCATATACACAGATGATTACAGGGACTACCGTTGCGGCAATTTTTTGTATCTTGACTTTGAAGATGCGAGAAGGTTCATGGAGATGCAGGGAGCTTCGGGGAGATTTTGAAAGTTTCATCAGTTGGTAGGGTTTTTTGTCCCTTATCTTCAGACCGTGGACCACGCGGATTCCTATTTTTTGTTGCCGAAAACTGAAAAGCAATCAACTCTTTTGTTGGTTGTGTGACAGTGTGCACGTTTACGCAAGGCTTAGGCCGAGCATTTCAATTGAAGTTGAACCCTTCGTTTAGAAAACTTGGTTCAACTACTGCGGAGACAATGGGTGCAGCAATTGAATCCGTGGCAGTTCAACCAAGTTTTACTTAACGAAGCGCCAAATTCAACTGAAATACTCGGCCTTAGAATACTGGATTCTCAGTAGTAATACAATGAGTGGTACGATTATTGTCGATAATTTTTTAGTAATATTATGAGTTATAATCCCAAAGCTGAAAATACAACGAGCCCATAGGGCGAGTTGTATTTTCTTGCATTGGGATTATAACGAAATGATATTAATAAAAAATTATCTGACGATTAAGCGTACAACGCATTGTATTTGATAAGACTATATAATGAATTGACAGAGCGCTACCCAAGATTCTGGGTTCTACCAGTGTTGTTCAAATGGTTGAAATTTTACAAAGAACTTTGTGGTATACACTGATTAATCAGGGTAATCTTATTCTTTACTCAAAATGGTTTTTAATATTCACTTCATCATCATCATAATAAACTGCGTTCTTATTAGCGCAATAGTGCTTTTTTCTTAACGTTGGCAACGGAAGATCTCGAGATGCTGCGTCGGTAAAAGTCAAAAGTTGGAAACGTCATTGTTTGACGTTCGAGTTTGTAGGTTAGTTGCAGTTGGAAATCGGAAGATGAAAAACGCTTTCAAACAAAAAGTGCTATGAAAAAGTGCAGTAGACCTATTCAGAATCAGAAGTGGCTTTCATGCCATATATCCAGCTACACTGGAATTTCTCACCAAATTCAGGGTGCTACTGCGAAATGGACAAATCAGAGGATATTATACCAGAGAATGGACAAGAGGGCGACAGGTTATACAATGTTATGATTGATTTTATTGAAATACTTGAAGGTTTTTTCTTCTTCAGCATAAAGGGAACCTTAGACTGATCTTGGAAAGTGCAGAAGCTTCAAGAAATTCTCTAAATGAAGCAATGGAGATGGAACGTTTCGATCGATTGACACTTTGTAGCATACAATTTTTCTCAATACAAATTATTTGTAAAAGGCAATTGAGTAAAATGCGTTATATTTGTACTGAATTTGTTTAAATAATTTAATGAAACAATACGGAAGTAAGACAAAGTTGAGAGTCGAGGAACATACTTAAAAAAACATGATTATTGCATGAACGGTAAGTTAGTGACACGAAGTTGAGATTCAAGACACATACTCCAGTAAAGCATGCATGGATAGATAAAAAAACTATTGCCTACACTTTATGTTATCACAATTCACTCAAATATTGTAACAGGCTGGGGAGAGTCTTCACATGCAAAGTTGTATCTGGATTCAATGTATTTAATGAAACCGAAGGACATTTTTCTTTGATGTAGCAGAAGCGTCTGCTTGTAATTTGAAAGCCGTTGTATAAGCCATTTTTGGTGAAGGCCGTGAGTAGATAAAATTGAGATTCCTCTTGGAAAATTAAACAGCGTGTGTCCTGTTCCCAGTTCAACAAAACTTGGGCTTCTTTTTTTCTTCTCCTATAAATCAAAAAGCACAAAATTTAACAACTAACGGTGTGGAATGAAAATTTACTAGGAAAGTGGGAATACTTATACCTTTAAATGGTAGAAAATGCTCTATAATGCATGGAAAACGTTCTTGCAATGTTCAGTTTCATATATTTTGATTGTGACAACCAGTGACAACTGACAGCACTGACATTGCGTAAATGCGCTCTGAATGACAGCCACTGCCCTGGTCTGGGAGAGGGGGAAGGACCACGGTACCACAGCGATAATATTTACGTCAAGGAGGACGCCTGTATTGCCGGGGTGGTAAGCGTAGAGACGTGCTGATTGGCTGCCTATGCGCATTTCAAGAGTTTTGATTGGTTCTTGTTCAATGTATTATATAGTCAGAACAATGTTATCGTTTGTTGAAATTGTCATCTACTATCAATTAAATGTCAAATACATTATAGGCGAATTGTTGTTAGCATCATGCTAAGCCTCCCATGAACGAAGCCAGTGCCAGTGACAATAACTGACACCGATACACCAACGCAACGGCCAGAAATTGGTAAACACCTGTCAAAGCTTGACAGTTTTTCAATTCAAATTCCACACGTCGTAAATGTGATTTGAATAAACTATATACTTTTACAGTTTCGAGGATGTCCCCTTTGGTTTTTGTCAAAGTCATCTTGTTCATGGCTTCACAAACGTTTATCATGTTTAAATTAAAAAATTTACAAGTTTTGGCAAGTGTTCACAATTTTTGACCGCGAAAGTTGTCATATCTTTTTAGATATTATGTTAGTTACTTAAATGCACTTTTCTTTCGCAAGGTTACTGAATGTTGATCGCAATCACGAATATTTAAATGAAGTTTTAGTTTTCAAAAGCAAACGCCTCAAAATCATTCATTATTTTCCTTTGATATGCATAATGGAAGAAACGTCAAAGCCAAAGTGTTTTCAAAAGCGTAGTGTAGTGACTGGTGACAGTACCAGTTATTATCATACAGGGTGATTCAAAAGTGTCGGACCAAAACAATATACAGTATATGGAATCTTTTTGATGAAGCCCAGGAAAAATATAGAAAAAATTCTTGGACCTCCATTTTTGAACATATGGAGTGTCAGAGGGTAGTCCTTCGAACCCTTCCAGTCCGTTATTCCAAAAGAATTCAATAAACTGATGGTGTCAAAATTATGAGTAAAAAAAACGAACTCTTGGATTTGTATTGAATTTTTGTTCCCTATACAGGTGAGTCAGATACCACGTAATTTTTTTTTTCAGAAATGCCTCTGAACCATTTGGTTGGTCCCTCAACCGATGTGGAGCAGAAGATAACACGGTTTTGTAGCAAGGAATTTTTTGAGAGGACTTTTTTTATGAAAAGGATTTTTTCACTTCATGAATCAGCCTGGTATAGTGAATGAAAACGTAGTACATACACAGTAATTGATATTTTCTGTTCATAATTCTTGCACCAACAGTAAACAAAAATCTTCTGAAATAACGAAGATAGAAAAGGGTTCGAAGTTCGAAGGACCACTCTTTGACCGGTCATCACTTCAAAAGTAAAAGTCGAAGAATTTTTTGGATAATTTTTGGGGGCTTTATGGAAGATTCCATATACCGTGTAATGTTTTGGTCTGACACTTTTGAATCACCCTGTATTCATGTGAGCAGTTTTTTTTCTTTTTTTTCTTCTTTTTTTTGCCTTCTTACCTTAGACATCTTACCTTGATTTTTGTGTATGAACCTCGTCAGGTCACTGAATTTCTTTTGATTAACTCGACCTCAAATCTGAGGCACTCACGTCGTGTTTCAGGCCCTATTATAAATAGGTACGAATGTAGCCGAATGAGATTGACGGTTACATTATGAACATGCGTTCTCTCCTCACCGTGTGGGTCGCAGCTGATGGCAAATATCTTGACAAAACCAACGTCAGTGTCAGAAATGTCACCGGTTGCGCTTTTTTGGCTTGTTCACTCAACCGTATTAGGTACCTACGTTGGTTGAAATTAAAGAAAAAACCCAGGTGACATAACTATAACTATAACACTATAACGTTCGACAATGATGTGAAGCATTATTGACAGTCGATTGAAATTTCGGGGGCAGAAGGTTAGTCCTCGCCAGCTACCGATCACTGCTGCCATCCCCCGGCAATCTCATTCTCGCGAATTGTGTATACTTACGAAAATAAACTGGGTGTAGACCCATTTTATCTTCTATTTGTGCGACCTTATCAGGACACATTCAGTAGCGCCATCTCTTGGATTCCAGATTGCTTACCACATCGTGCTGATAAAGTTTGAAAACATAATCACAATAACGATAGACGTTCAAAAATTCTATGATTACATATTATATATCATTACCTGCTGATAAAAAACTTACAGGTGTACTAAAAATTGTCTTTTCTTTGTTTCAGGTATAACACAAGTTTGTTTTCAATCGGCCCTTGTGCGAAGCCTTCCTTCCACCTTCCACCAAAATTGTGGACGGGACGTAGAATGAGCACCAGTTCACCTGTTTCTTCGCAGCCCCACTAAATAATTAAAATGAAATTGTTTCCTGACATAATAGCGATTCAAATCAAAATTCGTGAAGTTATTGGAAACGCCAGGTGCATGCTTCCAAACAGGTTCTAAGCTCAAAGTATTATTTTGATTTCATTATAGCTAGTCAGGACAACTTAAAACTAATGGGCAACTGCAAGCTTATTTTATAATTATAGGAAAAAAAAAGTTTGAAATCATATTGATCGTGATTTTGATTGATATGAGGAATTAACAGATTACCTCAAGTACTGATTAGAACTCGAGTGGATATGGAAGCAGTAGCGTATTAGGAAAAAAGGTATGGGTTTCTAGGGTACGTTCGACTACTAGTGAGGAAGTAGGTAGTTGAAAAATAATAATACAGTAAAGTGGATGCTCAGAATTGCAATAAACAAATCAAAGCGCGTCTCATAAAAATACCAAGACGGTAGAGAACGGCAAAAAAGGGGCGAACAACAAGAAGAGTGTTGTAGATTTTCTGAGAAGCACCGGGATGATGACAAATCTTGGCATGTAGACCGTGGCAATAAAATGCAGAACATGACTGATGACCATAACACGACCACGATGAAGGATATTTCACGGAAATGCCAACACTGGTGCTTTATTTTTGTGCACATTCACACATCGACGGGAAGAAGGGAAGTTTTACCATCATGTTAAGAGAACGAGGGCAATTTAAATACTGCTAATATCACTGTCTGTCGATTACTCGTCATTTTGGCTTCTCAGTGACGCCTGTTCGGTCTCTATCGGAGGCACATCTCGTCTTGGCCATGTATGGAACTGGAAGGCATTGTTTGTTGTGCGGACGACGGAGGAGAGAGAGTCAACAGCAACAGGAGCAACTTTACAGAGCAGCACAGCGCGAGGTCGAATAGCTCACACGTCTAAACTGGCATGCCGATCACTTCTTGTTGTCGTTAATCGTCACCTTTTAATTACTCGGGGCCAGTAAATTAGTTCGAGCGACAGACGACAACGCCACAGTGCCGTATTGAGACGCGAGCCACTGTAAGCACCAGGCTAATGACACACCACAGGGACAGCCCTGAGCAGACGACGACAGTGGTTTTTCGGGCGACTTGATAAGCCTAAATAATGTAGTCGATATACTGCTTATTAATTGCTATTGATACGGTAAATAAACCTAGACAAACAAAAGATTGGAAGCAATCTTGATGAATGCTGAGGTTGATTAGGTCATATTATATCATTGATGAGATTAGGCACAGCATATTTTTATGCAACTTAGGGTCGTTTTTTGCATGCTTTTGTTTATACAGATCTTGTATTCTTATGCAGTGTGCAGTGCAACAGGCTGTATGGTTTTCCTTTTCACTTGCAGCGTTATACCTATACACAACGACACCACACATTTAGATAGGTATATAATAATAAACGAGCGTCTCGTTATTGCCATGCACCATAACCAGCAGAGTCAAGAGATAAACTTTTGCTCTATTGTGAGCGCTCGCTTACAAGTAGGTGTGCGATTTTTTGCTTTCGTCATCGCCGTTTCCCACCGAGAACTACAACCAGCCAAGAATGCGGTACAGAAATATGCGAACTAATCGTCCCTCGGTAAAAAGGATACGCGTTTCTTCTCCATGCACCACTATTTATTAATCTAAACCGCAAAACGTCTAATAGCTATATTTAGGACGGATTCGGAAAGGACTGTCATTAGCCAGGTGAAGGGATCGTAAATCACCCATCATATGGAGTTGAGCGCGTAAGGTGTCCAGCAACCGCAGGTAGTGCGAGGTACTCAACTCACCCCGAAAGTTACGACCTGCGTCGCTATTTGTAGCACACGCGTTCCTCTCGCACGATTTACATACACATTTCGATAAAAGTTATCTTTACGCCCCGGTTTTATGGTCCACGGCCACAATCGCAAGAGTCTTAAGCCCCCCATTAATATTAGTCACGAATATAAAGTTGATTAGTCTCAGGCAGTTACTTCACCGATACATATGTAATTAATGTTGCAATATCTTTCAATTATTGGGCAGTAAAAATTTAAACGCTACTCGAAGAACGAGCCCACCGCAACAGCGAATGATTTTCAACGGAAACTTCGAAAGTATTGGGGGCGCGCGTGGGGAGGGGGGGGGCAGCATCCACGCGCCAAATGTGCGTCGCGCAGCGCAAATTAATTTGTAATTTTTCATTGTGTGCATTGAACGTAAACCAAACAATACCTGCAGAGTTTTGTTGTACATAACATAGCAGTAGAATTCTGATTGTTCCTATTCAAAGGCGACCAACGGTATCAAATTACCACCGACCGAGTTGGATTGAAACAACTCTCCGAGGAAGGAGAGAGCTTTCGAGCTTTGTGTGCGCTGAAACTTTGGAGGACAGCGAGTGTTTATGCGTAGTGTGTATGTGACAATTAGGCTTTGTTAGTTTATGTTATTAACACCCAGGTTACAGGTAACAGAGCTGATTAGGATGGTTATCAAAAACCGGAAACTGTGTACTAAACTGATCTGTGGTGAAATGACAGGAACACCAAATAATGTCCAACATAACCACGCGTCACAATAATTAGACGAAAAGCGAAGCAAAACCAAGTTTTTTCAGTGGGTAATCATACCCAATTACAGGTGTGGTGGCGTAATGGCTTAATTGAATCAAACAGATAATAAATAGCTAATTACACACAAAGCGGATGGGTCTTCTCTGGTGTGGAATCTCTTGTTCGCCTCATCATCACCTGCAGCCGTGGTTCCGGACTCAAGGGATAAAATTTGATGAATACCCTCATTGAAAATGTTTTTCTTCGAAAAGAAGTTTCAAAGTTATTCAAGTTTTCAAACGGAACAAATGCTCTTACTCATACATACCTACCGTGTGATCAAATGAATTCTTAATTGAGGTAGGCTGTGATCCGGTCAAATTCAGGGGTGCTGATGCCTAAATCAAAAATTTATGTGATCACACACGCCATGAAATGCATGGCGTCATAGGGCAATTGGCTAATATAAAAATTAAGTTGAAAATGCCAGTTCACATCTTATTTTTTTGATTCGTAAAGATTATGGGATTCGTATTATGCGGGTAAATAGGTATAAGCCGGATGAATTTAACCCGCATGTGCTAATTTTCTTCCACCTTTTTCCATTTCACACGATAGGTATCTATAATAGGTAATTGTTCTTACATTGCTCTTATTTTTATTCATCTTGGTGGGTATCTTGATATGATCAAGTGTACGTTCTAGTATGTGTCTCATTATTATACGGGATCATGCCGTCATGTTAGTGCTCGACATCATATTGGAGCCGCAAAGTTACGACGGCGCAACTTGTCAAATGCGGCGCGGCGGTCTGATTTGTTGATAGAGCTTGTTATACGCCGTTACCATGGTGATTCTCAATTATAACGTTTTTTGATAATTTGGAAATGTTTTAATGTAGAGACACATGCCTACAAGTACTAAATACCGACTCACAAGGCACTTATATTTTTACTAGTCTATATAGTACAAAAAGTCTACTTACAAGTCTACTCGGAACAGTTTTTTCTCGAAAACTAATACCTGTTTTCATCAGGGCCGTATTATAGCATGATCTTATTAGGGGCTGCAACCTAGGGGCCTCGGCCACCTCAAGAGCCTCGAGCTGCTCAAGTTTTTTCCGACGAAAAGTTCAAGTAGGTACATGGTTGGAAATCAAATTCTTAGACGTAACAACCCATCAAGGGTTTCGGCTTGCTTCTCTGCCTGTTCATATTGGATAGGGGGCCTACAGTTTAAAGTGGATTCCGAACCACAAGTGAATAATAGCATCAGCAGCCATCACTATTCCAGGGGAAGCTTTCAAGGGTCGAAGTACTCGGAAGGTTTACCCAGAACTTTGCCGAGGGGGATTACATGGTCGGAATATTTAGCAATAATGGCTGTAGAAGGTCCAGCAAAAATGTGTTTCATCGTAATTGCAAAGAAAAAATCTTTAGTTCCTTAAGAACGGCATTTCCTAGAATAAAAAATGGCTGAAACAGACTGCGGATTAGCTGCAGAGCGAAAGAGAAACAGATAGATTCTTATGGCATGAGTTTCTGCCAAATCTGAGCAGCTAAAAATGTAACAAAAAAATGAGTAATTCAAATCTAGTCTGGCAAGAGAATAAGAGACTTTTTTTGAAAAAATAATTCGAGTTTTTTGAATTTTGAAATTCTTAAATACTTATTAGTTTTCATTCTAGATTTTAGATCACTCTTCTTTTTTTCGACTCCACTGGCTCTCATGAAACTTACGTTCAAACAAAAAACACTAGGAAATGCCGCCCCTAAGAGGTGAGTTCAGTTTTAGAATTATTTTTATCCAATCCTATTGAGCATTGCACGCATTATCACGCGCATACATGCCTGCATTTTTCAATAAAACTGGATAAAACATTTAGTATTCTACTCGCGGGTAATGGCTATTACTCAATCTGATGCTTTACGACACTCGCCTCAAACTGCATCCTCATGAGTAAGAAGCAATCATTACCTGCTTGTTGAATAATATACCATTATTTCATTCAATTTCATTTCAATAATTGTTCTTCGTTATTGTGATGGAATCTTTATTTTTTTCGGTTTTTCATTTTTGAAATTTTGAAATTATCAGTATTTTGGTTGTTACTTTTTGAGATATTGTTAGGATGGAGGCCTCATAATACCTGTGAGCACAGGGGCCTCCAACATGGTAATCCGGTCCTGGTTTTCATCACTGCCAAACTGTTTATTTCTGACTTGTTCCCAATTTCCATCAACCGAAATTTATAGTGGCTACATAATTCCAGTTTTTCAGAATGTCACGCCACACGTCAAAAAAAGGTGAAATATTGTTGAAAATTGAAAAAAATTACAGCAATCTATTTCCTACTTTGAAAATTTTGCAACTATAGAAAACTCTTGCAAATACCCCTGTGTTTTGTGTATGGAGTAGGTATGGGAGAGGCAAAGAAAGACAAGTTCGGAGTTGAATGTTACAAATCGGGATGCAGTCGTAAATTTCTAGGTGTCGTTTTTGTGATTGGGGGGTTGGACTTGCGGTTGTAGGCCATAATTGCGTGTGTGAGTCCCAACTCACGACGTCAGGAAACTAATTTACGGGTAGCTCCCAGTACGTTGGCAATTCCTGTTGCTCTCTCTATACACAGATTTTGAATGAGCTCGAGCTCAGGTTGATAGTTAGCTTCGAAATGACAAACCCTTTTAGGTTTCAACTTTCACCGAAAGTATAAGCTGTAAATCATCATGACGGGTTGCACTTGCCTATTACATTGTATCTCTTCGGATCGGAGAGAGCTTTACAAATGTCCATTTACTGCATGTTACAGAGACAATGGCGGTTGTAAATTCAACCGTGATGGTGCAAGGGTTCCTCGGTGTGGTTCTGACTTCATGTTGGCTGTTGCTGTTATGACTAAGAAAAAAAATTGTCTATTGTAATAACGGCTGTGAAAGGGTGCGGGCAGGCAATTTTCAGGTTTTGCCGGCCGGTACCCCGTCGAGAACGCTTGTGGTCTTCAGCTTAGATGGCGCAGCACACTGCTGCCCTTTGGTCAAAAATCACCTGCCGTCTACAATACGGCAATAATTTATAGTGGTCTTGTAAAATAATTTATGTCCATCTGTAAATAGCTACGCGAGATGTATTTATGGCATCCAGAAAGTCGTCCTCAGCCTGTACGGGACGGACAGCCCGAACTCGCTATTTTTACGACCGGCAACATGTCAATTGTTTTCATTTAGATGCACTAATGGCCTTTTAAGACCGTGCTGCTGAATTTCGATGGAATTCCTCTAAAACATGTGTGTGCTTCTCTTCGGAGCGCGCTCGGGCTCTTTGGACTATTTTTAAAAGCTGTTTACTTATCGACAGCCAGTTGTCTTGGTGCCGAACCATCATTCGCTAGCTCGCTCTTTTTAACAGTTTAGTTGTAAAAGGCAATCATTTTCTTGACAGATGTCGTTACGGACCTATAATTAGAACCCGTGCGGTTTTATTACCTCGAAATGGCAAATTACTTTGTCCCAACGACACACTCCCAGACACTCTTCGACCGCCACACACACACACGCGCGATAATTAACTTGCGCCTTTAAATATTAACGCGCTGCAAAAACATTACGGCTCTTCTTGTGGTCAAACTGTTCCATTATCATCTAGAAACAACCTTGCACTGCTATACAGGACGTCAACTACTTGCGGTAAAAGTGTAAGCTATTTTTTGTCATCAGCTTGCGGTTAGTCGCTTAAAGAGTCTACGTTCATACTTCGAAAGACTTGAAAATTTCAATTAGCGCTTGCATTGCTGGGTGGTCTTTGACACTAGCACGACACGAATTTTTGATTTTGCTTACAGTCCATACCCACCGGCTATAACTTGAGAAATTGCACACATATTTTTTTTTGTTCTTTCGTGGCCAAAACTAAACAGAAAAATCACCGTCAATTTTGTAGGACATTGGAATGTGAGAGGTTTAAGCGTTGCAGAATGACTTCCGGGGTAGTCTGCGGATACCACGGCAATCAATGCCATGAAGACAGCATAAATAATATCAGGATGCAAAACTAGTTCAGGCATTTTGTAAAACATTGCAACTAAAATTTATCAAGGAACGTCTCTTGGGAATCCGGACTGGGCATTGCTGGCTAAATTATCAGACTGGACAGATATAGTGTCAAGAACAACCCCACACACATGGAGGCTTCAATAAGGTAGCATTGCCAGATTGAAAAGTGAGGTTAGAATGGATAAATTTTCAATCCTTGTACAATCACAAAATAGAATGCATCTAAGGGCGGATTGTACAAGTCCAAGCTCGGCGGTCAGTTGAACTTGAAGAAGTCAAGCTTAACTAACAATTGGTTTGAAAAATCTGTTGCTGCACCACAATACTTTTCCGACTAGTAGGTACTATCCAGCGAACTGTAGATTTTTGTTCGAGCCGTTCCTTCAGGTGAAAAATTGAAACTTGATTGCAAGATTGAAGAAATTTGCAATCCTTGTACCTACCTACTTCGTGAAATCTCTACATCTCACTTCGTGTGGCTCTACCTCTCATTGAGGTACTTGGCCTACAAAGCGGAAGGTTAGAGCTTCCGTCCTTTGTAACAATGCGGTATAAAATAAAATAGCAACTGCTGACTACAACTTCATCTTTTTGAGCTCCATCATCTGAGCCCGGCCTAGAATATGCCCGACGGATTTTACATAGGTATTCTACTGGAAAAGTCGTAAAATTGAAAAGAAGTTGGAAACTATTCCAGAACCAGTTACTCACCTATATTTTGTTGAAAAAAAATTGCAAATCGGTTCACGAGATGAAAAGTTAGAAATTCTCAGTTTTACCAGGGCGGAAAGGTCAAAAACCGTTGGTCCGATTTCAAATATTCCCCCCTTCCCCCAAATCCAATCATTCCGCCACTACAACCCGCAACTTGTCTGATTTACCCAAGATGAATATTTCGTGGGGCTTATCAAAGGTTGGAGTTTGCCCTGCAGTTTTTTTTCCTAAGACTTATGGAATGTGCAAATTTCTTTAATGAAAAATCACCGCCGGAAAACCGAGTATCAAAATGAGCCGATTTTTTCCAAAAAGTCAATCTCTCGGTAGGAAATATCGCTTCAGATGAGTTGATAAAACGCGCATCGCTGTAGCCAAAAACCGGGCTTGCAGCTTGCAGCCGTGCGTCTCAGTGATATCGTCCAGGAAAAGAGTTGGAAAATTGATAGCGCCCGACTGAGAACTGGTGAAAAACTCCGATGAAAAGACTAACATGTATTCTTTTACTGTGTTGCTTCCTGTCAAATTTGCGTGGCGCAAAGTGGCGAAATACTTTCAAATATTCTGAACATAGTTTTTCAAAGGTTTCCGAATCACTTTCGCAAGTCAAGTTCTGTGAGATATAGCCTGTTATTTTTCGACAGTGACACTTATGTTTGACAGATGACAGCTTAAGGACGGCATTCCCTAGTGTTTTTTTTTAAACGTGAGTTTCATGACAACCAGTGAAGTGGGAGACTTGAAAAAAAAAAAGAAGAGTAATCTTAAATCTAGAATGAAAATGAATAAGTATTTCAAAATTCGAAAAACTTGTTTTTTTTCAAAATTCTCATTTTTTCCAAAACAAGACCCTCACCCTCTTGCCAGCCCAGATTTGAATAACTTTTTTTTTTGTTAGATTTTTAGCTTTACAGATTGGACAGAAACTCACGACACAAGAATCTATCTGTTTCTCTTTCGCTCTGCAGCTAATCCGCAGTCTGTTTCAACCATTTTTTATGTCAGGAAATGCCGTCCTTAGAACCAACGGGCTTATCGCAGGATGCCAGGATGAAACTATGGTAAACACCAAATTTTAACTCAATTGGATTGAAGGCCCGGCAGTTATGCCGTCAGATTACACATACACACACATAGAGACATCACGCTGGATATAATAACCTTCTTGGAAGCTCCAAAACTCAAAACTGAAATATCTCTCGTTACAAAAGAAAAAATCCAGCATATTATTCACAAATTCACAATAAGTGCTTTCTCTTCCAGTATTAGGGGGACGGAAAAGTAAAACGCATTGACTGAGTCGCGCTTGAACCAGACACAGACTCTTCAGCTTTGATTGTACAACGCACATTTAATGTAAACCTCAGATCAGGGTGAGCTTAAGGTTAAGCCACGCTTAAAGGTCTATTGTACAATATGCCTTTGTTTTGCAATTCATAAACCGCAAACAACCAGCTTGAGGCTATGTCAGGACATCATTTCATAATTTGGAAGCCATTGGTCATTGAGAACTGCCACAAAGACAAAAATCTGAATCCCGCCAATTTTGGCAAAGTTGGCGCCACTCAATTTTCTCGCTCCTTTGCGAGATTTTCCATCAACTAATGACTTGTAAACTATAAAAAGTATGTCTTGTCACGGCTTCAGACTACGTGTTCACGGTTTATGCATTGCAAAGCTTATACCTACCTGCATTCAATTTTTTAGTTACACAAGGATTGAAAAGACCTGTCATTCCAACCTTACTTTCAGACCTGTCAATCCCGCCTTACATGATGCCGCAACCCTGAGTTACACGCTAAGCGGTAGAGTAAGGGTGGGTTCAGTCAGTTTAGCCGTGGTTTTAGTTCTAGCCGTAAGCGCTTCATCGCTTACTAGCTGTTCTGAGGAGGCTGGTTCATAAGAGTCAATGGGCATCGCTGCGCTTGCGACTAAAATTGAAACCTACGGCTAAATGAGCTGACTGAACCCACCCCAAGAGAGACACGGACTATAGCTTGCTAGCGATGATCATGTTCGATAAATTGAAAAAAGTGTTGATTTCGAAAATATTCTGAATGCAATTTTCAACAATTGCGCCTATTTTAGGTTGACCTTTTTTTATGTGGTTCATTAGTTTTCTTTACCACTCTGGTTCCTTCTAAATTTGCATACTTGATTGTTAGGTTAGGAAGGTTTAGTTACGAGACGAGACTCTGAACGAAACAAGTGTTCATTGTCACTGGGGCTGTCACTAATCAATTCAAGGATCCATTACTAGACTGGAGGGACTTCAAGCTAACTCGGTTTATGTTAGCACCTTATCTGGAAGTGTCATAATGGAATTCTTTAGGCAAGAGATTGTATAATAGATCCAGAAACGTAGTCCAAGTTCTGTCCCCTGGATGGGCCCATCACTACTCTTCCATCCAACAGTCCAAAAGTATATTGAGTCACTCTTAGGAGTTTGCTTTTATTTTCGATGTCTGTCCGTGTGTGTGTAGTATGTGTCCGCAATCTCCCACGATAATTGCCGATACTGCATGGGCATACCTATACTGGTAATATTATATTTTTGTCATAAGTAAAATCAATTCAGTGCAGCACCTTCCTATTTCTACGTTTTACTACGCAACCACACGATCATCCAAGATAAGTAGCCGCACACCGGTAAAATACCTATGTAATAACAATAATTGTACACAATGTGCACTGAATTTCTCGTGTGTAATCAAGAAAACCGATGATGGCTATGTTGTGAGGTAGTTAACATAAGAATTGCAATTATCCCATTAAAGTAAACCGTATATAACGTATTTGAGACGGGATGACATTAAAATGATATACCAATTATATTTATGGCTTGCCTATAGCTTTTAATTTAAATTGAGTATTGTCGGAATTTATGGCATACGGAAACCATGATCATGCTCGATTTAAAAACGCGTGTACCCACCTTACCCACCTAGTATTACAATAAGTACACGTACAACAAACTATATTGCATGTCTAAAACAAAAACAAAAAAACAACATTCAGATCCTTGCACAAGATGTAACTTCAAAGCGTCACGGTTTTGTGCCATCTAATTAATTAATTAGCGACCTTCGCTTTGCACGAATTGAATGTAGTCTGTGTAAAGACGTTACATTGTTGTTATTGGTGTTTCTAACATGGGAAGAATGTGGAGCTGAGTTTGAAGAACTGCTAAGAATGTTTTTGTTGTAATTTATTGAAATTAACAAATGCTACGGTTGAGCAGCGGAAGCCATGAAAAAGAATGTACAGTTTTCTATAGTTAGCACCTGCCGGACTTTTTAGCGAGTATAGAAAATTGCCATAGAGAAATTGCTGCTTCTTGCAAATTTTCGCGACTTTTCCAATTTTATTTTATTTAATTGTCATTATTGATCTTCCAATCTTCCATGATAGTTGAAGCTACGAGTGTAGTGCGGAACTGATTCTTATACATATACGTTATTCAATGGAGCCCACATCCGCAGACACGCCGGTTAACGGATGTATTTCGAAAATCCCTCTTTTTCCGATGCTGCACACCCTTCCACCATTACATTTCCATAATGGCACGCGAAAAGGAAATCTTATGGATTTCGGAATTGCTCCCAGAACAAATTCCAGACGACCAAACATCAAATCAGATTTTTATCGTTATTTGTATTTGAATACATCGCTTCGTGCCCAACCCGCCCTCTTGCGTTAGCTTGCCGATGCGATCGTGCCCCCTCTTCCCCTCCCGCCATTTAAAAGGAAACCCTCATCTTAGCGGGAAAATTGTGTTGTTTTAACCTTGCCATATATGGATAATAACTGCAAGAGCCAAGCTATAGGCAATAAAGTGATGTGAGAGCAAACAAACTCTTGGGTAGCTTACGCGTTTTATTGTCGTTGGCTTTTAAATGACAATAGGCAAAAAGAGTGCATGGTATAATTTTATTTAAAATAGATTTGTTTAAATTGGAATTGTTATTGCCACCGTGCGCTTGCTTATCTCTGGGCGGTGTGTAAAAAAATAGTGTGGTGATGATGGTGTTACTTGCAACATACTCTGCTCTATAGCGGCAGGTAAACATCGTATAATTAATATATTTTTTATTGCGCCTCCTCGGCTGTCGTAATTAGGTGTGCCGCCGTAAAAAATCTAATTAGCGCTGGAGA
This sequence comes from Anaspis maculata, assembly GCA_949128115.1. NCBI lineage: Eukaryota > Metazoa > Arthropoda > Insecta > Coleoptera > Scraptiidae > Anaspis > Anaspis maculata. The sequence continues at coordinate 52,146,495 of OX421961.1, read as the reverse complement.
TGATTCAAAGACATAATGGGATTGGCTGGATTTTTTTGTTTTTTTGAAGTCAATGGTCGATTGCTATGCTTTCATTTAGAATGCGTTCAACTTTTGTGCAGGCAACTTTTTACTTTGTGATGTTATAAAGTACTCTACTTGTGCGGTACAAGTAGGCACTTTAATTTTGTTGTAGCATTTTGATAAGACTTATTTTTAACTTGTCTTGGTGACGATCGAATCCTGATTGTCAGATGTTGATAAATAAAATACATAGAGATAAATATGGTTTAACGAAATCAAAACCTGGTGCTTGGTGCCCTTTGATGAGCATCATTGTGCATTTACTTTGGTTTGTTGACTGATTGAGCCGAGATTTCCTTCTTGCTTCTTATCGAAGTATTTTGCTATAAAAGCTGTGAAGCTAGACCCAACAACAGCGAAGCCTAATAACTATAATTGTGATAGGTAGGAGTCTCCAAAATGCATAATAACTCAATATTATAATTATAAGGAATTTCTCAATGTAAAGGCAACCACTGCCATTCGTTAAGCAGTATGTCCAGTAATTTCTAGTAAACGTCCGATCTATTTAGCTGCCACTTCTGTCAGTGCGTTATTCATGCATAAAATAAGATGACTTTCGACGGATTTATTCAGTAAGTTAAATATGTTTTATTTCACATTCAAATAGGTTGTACGAATTGATAATAATGGGTAGTATATAGATACCTACCTATTATTTCGTTTGCTAGTAGCAGTTATGATAAAAAAGAGTCCTTGTCTAGACCTGACTGCATAATAAGTATCTTAAACTGAAATTGATTTAAAGTACAGTGCCTGACAGTAGACTGATTGCTCTCATCCTAAAAACGACATTATTTTGAGAGAAAAAAAACACAGAATTTGATGATAGCAGAACTTGTCCCAGAATTGATGGCGGAAACATTCGGCTCCATAAAGGAGATACAACTCTTCAAAGTTCGACTTCTTTACTGGCTTTTTATAAACAATTTATAATAATGAAACGGGTGGAGGTGTTTTACTGTATCTTGCTAGAGATTGGTTATGCATCACTATCAGCCTATAAAAGTCGAATTTCTCTAACATCTAACCAGCACATATTACCAAAGTTCCAAAATAACCGTGAGCCCGCAAAAATTTCTCAAGGGGTTTTTCTTTCTGATGCCACTGAATTGTGGATTAGTAGAAATTACTTTAGGTTAACTGCCACATTTAAATTTGGCATGCGTCTCTCTTGAAAAGGGTGCAATTGTGGGCAAGACTGTAGAGACTGTAGAAACTGTGTACTGTGATCAAGACTGCACTGTATAGTGACTGTGATCTGACTGTGGGCTAGACTGCTGTGACTGTGGACTATACTGCGACTGGTGAGCAACAGTCATGCTTGACTGTCGAAAATTTTGTTTACGTACAGGCTGTCGATGGTGGTTTACCCGGTGACCCCTCGGGAGCTTCTAAAGTTTGTATTTTATACTGGAGAGCACCTGTATTATTAGAGCATAAGGTAGAACGTAACGGGATCATAGGGGGTGGCAAGCACAGGCACAGAATGATCACCCTGAAACTGTTGGCACGTTAACTGGGTATAAATTAATGCTAGCAAATATGCAGAGAGCCGGAGCTGTGACAGCACCAGAGCGAACACATCGAGAAAGCGCACACATGTGGTTTTAATTTGCCATCGAAAACACCCACTCGTGCTCGCTCTACACACGTCCCAACCAAAAAACAAACTTTATTGGAATTTCAGTATAAATAATTGATTTAATTAGTCTGGTGTGCTTTGCGACCGATCAAAAAACAACCAACAACACACGCATGCACATGCTATGGCCAAAGCGCCAGCAGCAGGGTCGGATTCAACTTTTATGTCGTCCCCGTATTTGTAAAATCGTAACTTTTTGAGTTGGTGCAGGAACTATTCCATTAGTCACCACGGCTAAATTATTCGACTTGACCGGTCGCTTTGAATGTTGGAAGCTTTTCATGATACTTTACCGAATATTTAAACTACCAGAACTGTCATGTTATCTGATATCGGACATATTTCTTGGTTTTTTACTAGGACCTGTCAAAATAATAATTACGTAGTTACTTGTATCCGCACATAAATAGAAAGCTGTAACACAAACACCACACACACACACTAGCACACAGATCTCAATTCTGTGATTTGAGATTTGTGGACTCATGGTATGAAACGTGGTATGAAACGTCTTGTTTAATAATTTTTTGTCCTGTTAGATATGACAAGAAAATGATCATTTACTGCTGAATGACAGACAGTTCATTAGCTATCTAAATTAGTCTACAAATTTCCGTAGGGACAAAGTACTCTAAAATTATTAATAAGTATAATAAGAATCATAATGACTTTGCTGAGCTGTGTAAAGTGAAACAATCATAGAATTATTATTACAATCGTTTGCTCGATTCTGAAGTCAAAGCTGCAAAAGTATAACAAGGCCCGGATTTATTCGTTTCGTGAGTAGGTATAGGTTGGTTGGTAGGTGTAGATAAATTTTTTTCTATTTTGCGTTCATAAGAAAGTCATTACGATACGCAAATGACGTCATTCGCGTATCGTAAGAATGAAGCTCCATTTTGATACGCATTTTTTACCCCAAAATGTTGGCAATATCAGCGTGCATGGACATCGAAATGACAGTACTCCCTGCGGCAGGAGTGACGGCGTAAATGACATGATTTCGCAGAAGGGTGTTTATTTCAGAAAAATCTGGCTCATTTCCATCAAAAGGTATGTGGTTATCAACCATAATACATTACATCAGAATGTTAGCAGAAGCTCATATTTTACAATATACATATTACCAAAAAGCATAGAATAGTTGTGGAATATAAAAAATTGTATATACCTAACACACGTTTTAAAGCACTCGTCAATTGAATTCAATTCAAAATGACGCGTGTGACAATACTGACAATATGATGTCTTATAAAACTTGTATTATAATATACAATTTTGAAACGCTGTTGTTCCAAGTTCTATAATAGATACCATTAAAATGTCGATAATTGATGCAGAACCTGTAATTATGCATCGATACGGATTTATCAATATGTTGGCATTTTTATTCAAATTAAATCGAGGCGAGGTTAATTTAGAAGTCATTGGTTTGCTTCTTTTTTTTTTGAAGAGGAATTTGAAATTGAAAAACACCGGTAACACTATACATATAAAGGAATAATAATTGTGAATCAGATGGACTTCTTTTTTGTTACTGAACTTGATTGCGCCTGTTTTCTTTTTGCGGCCCGTACCGTAACAAATGTGGGATTTCTTTGCAATGAAAATTCGGTGAGAGAAGCGATTATGCAACAGGACAAGGAACAGGGTTTCGGTCGAAGATATCTCGCGAAGGCCTAGTGGCTGAGCAAACGAGCATCCACTACACATACACACACACACAGGGCCCTGTTGTTGATGGTCTATTTTGAAAGACGGACAGAGCACAGGATGTGGATGCATCAGGTACACAGGTGAGCCGGAATGAATAGAATGCAGGCAAACTCCTTTTGTTGAGAGAGCCCAGAGTAGACCAAACTGGATCGTCTTTGTGAAACGCTTCGCATGTTTGCGCGCGTTGTTGGGCCCCGTTGATCGAGAAAGAACACACTATGCGTTAGTGCGTCTCTTATACTTCTTTCCATTGTCCCGGCGGAACCCGATTCACCATTCTCGTGAAAATTCAGTTTTCCAAAAATTTCACGCGTGTATTACCATTCTCGCTCTCGTGTTCTCGTTCCAGGTATGCATGCATTCGCGTGAAAACAATAATCATCCTCTTCGGCGAACGCGCTTTTCATTCTTTTCGAGGGTGCTAGCCAAGAACGCAGCGTGTTGCATTATTGTACTGAAGACGCATTTATTCAGACTAAAACATCTTCCATCAAATTTCAGGACAATTAAACCGTCAACATAGACCATTTTCTCGCGTAACGATGTAACAAATTGGCATGACAAGTGACAACAAGAAAAACACGACGGTCTGCCAAAATCTGCGGTGGTTGGCGGTGGTGATGAAATTTCCAAAGCAAAATCTGTGACATATCTTGAAATTGTTGGAATAAATAAGTCGAGTTCGCGTCCAACAACAATGAAACAGACGAATTATTAAGTTGACGTCCATCCCAATGGAACAATTTCCTATTTTTCGTAGCTCATTGGGGTATTTTAGTATACCAACCTTGACATCGTTGCTGAAGTTTTATTTTTGTAGGGAAAAAATTCCACCTTCTGAATATGGGTTTTTAAGTTGACTTTTTTCGTCTAATAGGCAAATACGAAAGTGATGTAATCACAAGCTTTGAAAGACTGATTATGGATGTGAGCTTCCAGAAGCTCTCGAGCTGCAAAGTTTACCTTAATGTTGTAATTAGCGCAGTGACAGTTATAAATGTTTGGTCTCTTGCCCTCCAGTTACATTTCGTGGTTTTTTAAGTGCGAGCTTTTACTGACGAACCCAAACACACGCACAGTCGCAGACAAGTCCATCCACCTTTACAGTAATTGTTATATGTGTGTGTGTATGTGTGGAAGCCCCCTGGGACGAGCATGTAAAGCGTGAGGAGGGTACTACAGTGGCCTGCGGGCACGGCTGCAAAGTGAGCATCAGCAGCAGCCATCAGCCAGAGCAAAGCAGCCTTCCTTCACACAATGGGTAGTCTCCACGCACCACTGGATTTCTAATGCAAAAATCACGAGCTGCTCTACCGGTACCATATGTCGCAATATACGTGCCTGTGACCCTCTTCGCCGTGCACTCTTTAAACAGATGAAAACGATGCTGTAAGGCCAACTGGAATTGTCTCTAACGACGCTGTTTGTGTCGTTTAATTAAATTAATTGTTTCAGTGCGGGCTACGAACTCCGAATAAGAAGAGAATACGCTTCCATACACCATTATTCTAATACAATTTGTGTTCTCCTAATTGCAATTTGATTTTTGACTCGTTGATGGTAAAAAAAAATCGTACCGGCCCACAGTGATCGATTTGCCATTTTTAGGAGGACATTTATAGTTTTGATCAAAAATAATCCAAAATTGTTCTAGTCCACTTCTTTTTTATAAATTATGATCTTTGAAGTTCTAAAACAACTTTTCAATCGTTATTACCTTCCCAACCCGTCCCCTCATGCGGAAGGGAAAGTAAAGTGATGATGCAAGGGATAGGTTCTGACATATGATAGCTGCCGAACCGTTGATCCGATCGACTTGCAATTTGCAAGCCCTTGAAAAACTGTATTCAAAACAGTTGAAAATATTTTTTCATCCGTCACCTGTCGAAAATTAAAAAATGAAAAAGTTAAAAATTCGACATTTTAAAACTCAAAAACTACCCGATGGGTTCGAGTCAAATTCAGCAGGGAGCACTATCACGAAATAACAAAATGAAGTCTGGTTGAAGTTTTTCATCATTTCCCAGACGGGCGCTGCGAATTTTCAAAATTTTCCCTGGTCTATATCAGTTGGGACGGCTGTTTGCGCGGGTTTTGGCTTGGAATTCTGACGTTTGGTGCCGGACTCACCTCGGGCGACATTTTCTGCAGGTGAGACGACATTTTTCGAAAAAAATGTGACTGATATCGAAAGTAGGTTGCATTGGGCGTCGCTTAGGCTCACTTCCCAATTCGACACGGCTTCGGTTCTTCGGCGGTGATTTTTTCAATACGATAAATTGCAAATTTCATAAATTAAAAAAAACTGCAACGCTAACTTCGACCTGTGTTGTTGAGCCTCACGAAAATTCATTTCAGATATAGACATGATGCGATTGAGAGTTTATGAGAAGATTGAATCCATTTTTGGTAGGAAAATTTTGAAAATAGGGCTAACGGTTGACGAGTTTTCCGCCCTGGAAAAACTGCAAAGCTCCAACTTTCTATCCCGCTAACAGATTTTCAGCTTTTATTTGAACAAGAACTGGCTTTTGAACATTTAACAACAATTTCTTTTCCCAATTTCCTAAGGGTTGTTCAGTTGAGAATACAAAACTCTATGCGACCGGATTCAAATGGTGAAGTTAAAAATGAAGCTTGTTTGAGCTACAAATGCAAGCTCTTTAGCACTGTGATTCGCCACCAAATTTTTTGTACGCCTAAAGCTGGGTCCCCAGATGCGAATAATCGGACAGAAAATGCGATTTTATATGATTGACCACTATGATTGGCCAATATGATGACTTTGACATTAAATTTCGCATTTCCTGTCCGAATATTCGCAACTGGGAACCCAGCTTTACTTTTGTATTCGGGACAAGACGCTTCAAATTCTTCAGTGGCTTTAGTGGCATCACGTTGGCGTCTAATGGGTGGTGGATCAACAAGCTGTTCTTGATCAGACACGGCATCTGGTTCTGTTCCATAGATTTCTTTTCCAAGCCAATCTCTACTTTGTTTCAAACAGGTCTCTTTTTTTCTTCCACTTGTTTTTCACCGTGTCAGAATTTTGTAGGAGAACAGTGAAATAGTGGCAATAATTTCCTCTCCCGAAATATCTGATCTTCTTGATACAACGAAATTGACCATCTGCTTTCTCACATCTATGACATTTTACTAAGAAAGGAGACCTCCGCGTTAAAGAAATTCAAACGATTACATTCGCGTCACTCCCAGCTGGATACCTGGCGACAAGAAAAATTTAAAAATGTGACTTCCGCAGGTTTGCGCACATTGAGAATGGTACCACTGGATAGGCAGAGAAGTATATAGTAATATTAAGTCATTTTTTGCTTGGAAAAAAAGGGGCTTTTTTTTCTCCACTCCAAAGAAATTTAAACTACGATTATAAAGAGTGTACGTTTTTTGGATGTGGAAAAAAAATCCAAAAATAGGTGCAGAAATGTTAGAAACAAATGGAATCTAGCTTAAAACTAAGCTGAAGATCCAGTAGCCATGATGTAGTAAGAAATTCCCTAAGAAAAACCTCTCGATACTTGTCAGAGCAAATCGAACACAAGTGACAAATGGCGCTGAAAAATTTGAATATCGCATTATTTACTTACGCTAACTTTGATGCTTGGTAACTGCGATCCCCGTTACAAATTAGACTCATTTTTACTTGATTGAGCAGAGTCACTATTTAGCTGTGATCCCATAATGCGTTTTTTTAATTAAAAAATAGGACTTTTTGATCTAAATGTCCACCTAAAAATGGCAAATCGATCACTGTGCGGCCTAACGGGAAATGGTATGAAATCGCGACTGCCGACTACAACTTTATATTTTTTACAATAGAAAAACATTTTCCAACAAGAAATTGTTGGAAAATGTTGTCCAACTATGACTCGCAGCAAGTCTGCATCTTGAATGATGCGCGATGAGAGACCTGCTAATCAGTGGTTCTCAAACTTTCTGTTTACGATACTTGTTTTGGGGCCAGGCCAGACCAACCTGATCGCACGTTTTGAAGAAAAAACCACAATATTATAACCCTCTAATTTAGGAACGAGTAGCACTATCTTCAAATGAAAATTTCAAGTTTCTGTAGGCTTTTTTTAACTGTCCGTAGCCTTTTGAGAACTTCTCCTACTCTAGCAGCTACGATGGTAGTGTCCGTATGAAGTCATTCATTATTCGTCCTGGTACCGCGAGCAGCTAGCAGTCTAGTTTAAGTACAGTTCCATGCATGCACCCGATAAAACTTTTAGCTCTCGCCGTAAGTATGTGCTTATTACATACTATAAAACTATAAATTTGTGCTAAATCGCATTTCCTTGAGACGTTTCTTGATTCAGAAAAACGAATTAGTGAAAATGTCTGATGTGTGTGCGAATGGGGATGCGCGCCGCGGTGCAGCTGGGGTAATTTAAAAAAACTTAATACTCGCCTAGCGCAAAGCACACCAAATTTCAGCTGTTGAAACAATACCACCAAATTTAAAATAGGTACTCCAGCCCTAAGCTCCAGCCACTTCAGCTCCGTCTGGTGGGAGAAAATTTTGTATTTGGTCCCCTTCGTTTGTAGCGTTACGTCAGTCCCAAGTTCCCCTGCATCAGTATGGCTTCTAGGACCAGAACGACAGAGTGCAGACAGATAAGGTGCAAATCTTAGGTTGGTTTGACCGAAATATTTAGAGAATTATACCTGTGTACCTGTGTAGTATTTATTATTAAATCTAAGTTGACTGTTTTTTACTTTATTCGCGTCGAAAAAGTTGAACGATAGGTATGCGATGTTCGCGTCGACGGAACTCACTAAACTCTGATGTAAACAAACATACCGATCAGCGATGAAGGGTCTTTTTTCTACCGCTACAGCTTCCACTGTTTCCCACCTAAAAAAGGCTTTGCTGCAAGCAAGGTCAACAGTACCGTTAGTTTGCGGACTCAGTTACAATTTTCGATATAGGTATCTATTTCTATTGTATAGGTTCCTTATATAATAAAAAAATGTAATCGCATAGGAATCAAAGAATCGACTTTATTGTCAAAAAATTATTAGCAGATATCAGCTGCCGCAAATTCACCGGAATTATGAGTGTATACGGAAAAATAGCAACAATGTGTTAATAAGGCCCGATTCTACCGAGCTAACAACAAAAAAGCCATCAAAGCCGTTTATAGTTCGTAAATTTGACACTTCTAATAAGCATAAGTCAACTCCTTTAACAGCCGATTAGAGCCTCTAATGTCCCAATGTTTAAACATACAGATATGGTAATTAAGTATTGTTTACCTAAACCGTAAACTCTCGGTTGTCTGGCAGTTGACGAATGCGTACCTTTTATGGCGTCCGTGATTTATCGACTGTCGATGTTACTTACTGGGCAGGTCTGATGGGCCCGACTTTCAGAGATGTTAGCTACTTTCGATTTTTCGCCTTTTGAGCACTCTCCTTGAAATCCCAAGTCCTAACGAGTCAATGAGTGTCAAAAAGACCGTTCCAGGTCGATTTTTCCGAGCGACGACCGATGGGGTAACTCACCCCGGACTGTGTTTTATCCGCGCCCTTCGAAGACGATAAATAAACATGAAACAGTTGCAATTCCGCCTTACTCCAGATGTCCGTCACGTAATAGGAATCATTTAAAGAATTAATTACGTATTTAAAAGCGAGCAGCATTCCGACCCAGTCATGCAGGCCAAAGGCATTTTTCTTCGTTCGCTCTGAATTTTCTTGTATCGGGATAAGTCAATGAAGAAGCAATTATTTTTTTAACATTATTGATAGTAGAGAATTCACGACGTTTATGTATTGTGATGGTTTACAAATTGAGTTATATTGGCTTGATTTGACAGTTCGGATGTGCAACTTACCTGGATCAATGTCGTTTGAGGTCACAGCTCGGCGTTTAACAACCACTCCCCGTATAATATACGAACGCAGCTTGACTTTCGTGATGAGTCTACTGACGAGCTTGATGGACGAAAGTCGACGAGGCTAATGGCACCTATGGCAGGGTAGGTTCATCTGCCACAAGGGCCTAATTACGCACGCGAATGTTCGGACGGCTACAACGCAACATCAGTCCCGTGCCCGGGTTCTGGCTTGCCCATTCTTTTAGGGCCTTTAACCCTGGTAGTATGAAGAGTTTCGAGGCATCTGCACCGCATGTGTAATCTAATCCGCTCCAGCTAGCTAAAGTTGGTAGTCTACTTATCGGACCCCTAGTGAAAAACCACATGTCGACGTTGTGTTCTGCCTTGCACACACGAAAAGGAACAGTTTAATCCCTGGTGACGCTCTTTTTGGGTGCAATGTTGGGTTGATGAAAGTAGGATGGCAGCGGATACAACATAATATCATCAAAATGCAAAGAGGCCTGGTACAGAGTAATGCATCAGCTTTGGATGGTTGTACAAAGGCGTCATTCATTTGTCACCAAGTGTTTTTAAAAAAGGCAATTAGCGACCAAGTGCATCATCAGCAGCCAGGCAGGACTTGCCATGTTTGATTTTTGTTTTGTTTTGGGGTTATCACTTATCACGTTCATCCTTTGATTTTATCCTGTTAACCTAACGGTCGTTCTTGATACCTTTTTCGTTTTCTCCCCCCGCCTCGCCTCGGATTATCACTTTGCCCTATTATCGTTTCTCCAGTCACCACATCGACGAAAGTCTGTGCCTCTTCAGAATTATCTCAGACTGTTCTCACGACAAATGTTTTTCTTCGAAAAAAATTTTCATAAGCTTAACGATAATGTTTTTTTTTTGTGTTTATTCTTACAAGTGTGATGGTTCTTTCTCGATCAGTTTTCATGTCGCCTCGGTCGTTTCCGAAAAAAGTTTGCCTTCGCCTGAAACGGGTTTCTCTCAAACTGTTTAATAACTGGCATGGCATGTAATCGGCATATAAAAGACTTATCGACGACCTGTTTCTATCCGCGCTCGTCGTCGTTTTACGGTACTCTCTCACTGGCTCTGCTCGTATCATCAAGGAAACGCTTGCCATTGAAATTTATATTCATTGCAATCCATTTAAATCGGCATTCGCTACAGCTCAGCTAATTGAAAATTGCATAAAAACGCAAAGGCATCCGTTATGTTTACGTTGCCCGGCATCATGTACCATCAAGCCTTATAAAAGCTCGTTATTTATTAATAGATGTTTTGCATACTTAACGTGTCTCTGTTTCTTTGCATCTGCGTGTAATCTTAGAGCGGTCATGGTGGCAGCCAGACGACAAAAATCACTGAAAACGCCAAACGACTTTCTCAATTAACTGTTACTGCGACCAACATCTTTCCGCGGGACATAAGTTTATTCTAAACTGCACTAACAAGCTAGATAACTGAAATTACGCAAAGAATTTTATTATAATGTATAATCGGTGATGTTGCTTAGTTGCCGGGGCATACAAAGTGAGGGAGCTTGATCGAAAAGCATCGATAAAGGTGGACCTGGATGGTAAGATGTAATTAGACGGAGGTCGTACCGCCCCCCGTCCACGTGCCCCAACCGCTCTTTACCCAGTTTTTATTATAATTATAGCTATTTTCCTGGGCACATAGGAACCCGCTCATTCTGAGTATAGGTGTTAGCTTGGCTTCAGTTAGAGAGAATCATGAACTGAATTTTGGGAGGTAGACAACGCAAACGCTCATGATGACAACTTAATAGCCAAGAGGACCTCTGTAATTTCGGTTGTCATTCAGGTTATACACATTCGCACTGGGGCAGCGATTCGTACTAAACCACTACTGCATCCAAATCACTCGAAATACTTAAGTACTCTAGAACCGAAACCAATTCAAGATTACAAAGTTTCATGCCGTCGCGTCGTCGTCCCGACCCGACCCCAATGTCCCCCAACCCAAGTTCATTCTGGTTCCCGTCTGCGAGAATCCCCACAGCCAAAGTTTATATTCCATCTTGGAACAAAATACTTTTGTCGACTCATTACATGGCATAAAAACAATAATGCAGTTTTATCTTAAAGTGCGGTGCTGAAAAGCACGATAAAAGCTCATGTTTGTGTCTCACGCTCACGTATATCGTTGTTTTTATCTATTAGACCAAACTAATTCGATTTTCTTTTTCAGATCCGACAAGAAAAACCCTATTACATAGCAGATCCCGAAGTCGATTCACTAGTAAGTACATCAGTATAAGTAAGACCCACTAGATGGCTTCCGTGTAGAAGCAGTTAAGTTATAACGTGCATATCTAATCGGCCGTTTGTTCGATACCACCCGTTGTTGGTTGTATATTCTAGGCTGTAGGTAATATAAAAACTGCTACATGCAATTCGCGCCCGATTTATGCGTTCCGTAATTTGAGCCAACTGTAAAATTAATTTACAACATAACATAGCACAAAAGAGTTTCTGTGGCGTTGCTGCTATGGTCTATAATGAAAACAACTCCCATATACTACTAGCGTATAAGTTTGGAATTGTATTTTCGGGCGCACACGGCTCGCATGATGCGGTATGGTAACCAAACCACCCCCGATATACCCAAGCCGATTTATATTTACATCAGATATCGAGCAACATTTCCATCCGAGCTGACTGTTTATGGTACAAGGACACGTGACGACGATCCGAACCAGTCGCTTTTTTTTTACCTCTCTAGAATAGTACGAGGCGAAGCCCGAGCAGAAGGCCGGTAAAAAACGGCCGACGATGATGATGATGAAAAAAAAAAGGGAGACGAAATATAAACGTTTCTTTGTTGAGAGTTTGACGAATTCGTTTATTTAATGTTTTCTACCGGTCTGGCGACTGATGGACTTGAATAGGAATAATTAGTGGTGATTCATGTGCATATTTTCAGTTTTTTTTTAAGTTGCCGTCTGTATTGTTGGAAAGGTGTTAATTGTGCCATTGACGGCTGCTGCCAGCAATTTTTGCTTTCACCAGATGCATCATTGCAGCCGCCGCCACAGTATGCGCTTTTAAACCTACTCAAAAATTCATTTTTTAAGTGGAAGCAAATTTCAGATTGAATGATTGAAAATAATGGATGGACAGGGAGCGGGTGCCTCAAAACTTATAGTCTAGGAGCTAGCGACGGATTTTTCATATCATTTCAACAAAGCTACAATGTTAATTTTAACATCCCCCTGAGGATGTTACATCTCCTGATGACCAGAACGAACCTTTCCTGGCTGGCAGCCGGGGCCTTTGGCCGTTATAGCTCTTCAAAGAAAAAACAAATTGTACGTGTCCTTTGGGCTATTTTGAGACGTCAAACAAACGATTACCCTGATAGCTCGATTGAAAAATTGCGAGCAGAATATCCGTGACAGCTAGAATGGGCGCGAGGTCCAACGAGCCATGTCCAAAACGGGCCCGGGTTTGAGACCCACCAAGTCCGATTTTTTTTTTGGAAAGAAAATCGTTCTTTTCAATTTTTAAAGCAGTCTAAATTCAAAATACCGATTCCTTACTGGATTCTTGACTTTTTTTCCGATAATTCAGTAACGCTTTTTCGAATTTTTCTTGTTACTCTTCACACGGACTAGGTACTTAACAAGCGAACGCTATACTGAATTATCGGTATAGTAAGGAATCAGTATTTTGAATTCAGATTGGTTTAAAAATTGAAAGGAACGATTTTCTTTCAAAAAAAAAATCTGACTTGGTGGGTCTCGAACCCGGACCCGTTTTGGACATGGCTCGTTAGACCTCGCACCCATCCTAGCTGCCGCGGACATTCTGCTTGTAATTTTTCAATCGAGCTACAGAGTAATCATTTGACGTCTCAAAATTGCCCGTTATGAAGGACACATATACACTTTATTTTTTTCTTTAAAGAGCTATAACGTCCAAAGGCCCCGGTTACCGGGAAAGGTTCGTGCTGGTCATCAGAAGGTGTAGGGGATGTTTAAATCAACATTGTAGCTTTGTTGGAATGATATGAAAAATCCGTCGCTAGCTCCCCGTTCATTACATTAGACTCATAAGGTACATGATTATAACCCTAAAGGTGTAATGTGCGCTGATAAGGTTGTTAAAAATTGCTTTGTCTCACATGTCAGACCGGGGGCTTTACGCTTTAGGCTGCTATGAGTTTGTCAATTTTCGAAAATTAGGCCGAAAATGTACGTCATGGGATACATGGATGAAACCAACGGGATTTTGTGTGGGAACATCCCCTAAATCGAAAATCTGACCGTAAGGCAAAATTTTTGGGTCCATAAAACAAGTTGAAAATTTTCGAAAAAAGGCCAAAATTTACATCCATTCATCAATTTTTTCACAGGTGTTTTCTTGACTAACTCATTGAGTGTGATATATATATTTGTAATCAGGATATAAAACAGGATTGATTTTCATGTTAAAATACAGGCTGTACGATTTGAGATGAATTTTTCGATGTTGCACCCTGTAAGCGATGTACCATTGAAAATTTTTGTGGACAGATTCAAAACCTACGTAAAAAATCATGTGAGAATCGTTTTTTATTCTTAAAATTATGTCTAAGGAAGAGTCTCCAGGAGAAAGTAAATTTTGGCCCTTTTTGAAAATTTCAAAAAGTCCCCATGGAAAATTTTGTCCTACGACCCGATTTTTGAATAAGGGGATGTTCCCACACAAAAGCCCGTTGATTTAATTCATGTACTTTATGACGTAAATTTTGGCCCTTTTTCCGAAAATTGACAAGCTCATAGCAGCCTTAAGCCCTCGGTCTGACATGTGAGACAAAGAAATTTTAAGCAACCTTATCAATGCACATTAGACCTTTGGGGTTTAAATCATGTACTTACTTTATGAGGTAAGTTTTGAAGAATCAGCTCCCTGTCCATTACTAGTATACTAGGATACTACATCAGGACGCTAAATACGTGGGAGCATAGTTTTATAACCAACGGTTATTTTTCAGTTGAAGTTTTTCTAGCTGTGAAGTTCCGCTACCGTCTACGGACCAGTAACTTTCGCCATCACATCGGTTTATGTTGATATTAACTGAAAATGTTCGTTTTCACCTCTGCGATTGAAATGCGAGCTGAGTTACATCAAGTGACTGCGTTATATTTTAAAATATCATCTGCATTCGTCAGATTGATTCGATTTTGAGTGAATTTTTTTTCGCTCTCGCCTCCACCGGGTGATGCAAAAAACCGTACGGGATGAACTCTGCAACTGCAAAAGATGAAGGCGATAACTGCTTGTTGACGTGATGGGGCTCAAGTACAGCCTCTACTTACCAGACTCCTGCAATTTGAGAATCTATAGGGTGTTTGCACAGACTTCGAGTGAAAAATTGAACCACATCCAGGAAAATTCTCCAAAAGTGCCAGAAAGATATCGATTTTTTTTAGGTTTTAATTTTTTTAAATATTGGTTGTCGAAGGGTGGTCTTTCAAGCATTTCTAGTCTCGTTATTTGGAACGATTTTAGTAAACTCTTGACATAATTGAAAGCAATTTATTTTTAATTACCTATCAATGAGTTTTGAAATTTCACTTCAAGTCATAAATCTCGAAAATCCAATTTTCTTGAAAAACACCCTAAGGGTCTTGAACTAATGCTGACAGATAATACGATTCATTCTCATCAAAATTTCCTGCATGCATTTTTCTTACTCTATACAGGGTGCTCTCGAAGTTGAGTCATTTATTTCAACACGTTATTGTTGACAGGTCAAGAGATCAGGAAAAAATAGTTGAAAAAATCTTCCTTTTCCTCGAAGTATGAAGACCTAAAGTTTAAACCTTAATTTATACTTGATTTGCAAGATAATAATTGCGGAAACAGACACAGCAGCTCGCATTTTACTCGCAGAGATGGAAACAAACATGTTCCAGATCAGGCAAATCAATAGCGAGTGCATTTCATAATCATTATGGCAATGACACTAACTTGCACACGGGGGAATCCGATCAGTTAAACGATACGTAACGGAAATCGGTATGCTATGCTGGATACCGAGGGCCTAAATCGACTTGCAGTAAAAATTCTACTTTTTATCGTACCCTCGATTTTTTGAAACCTAGAGGTGGAAACGAATGTGGAATATTAGGAATTAATGGATTGATTTATGTAGGCACGGGGGCCGTCCCGCGAGGCCAACTGCGCGCATTTTGAATTATTTTAAATGTGCGAAGGGTTGCACTCACCAGTGTTGTGATTAAATTTAGTTAGTAACGATATTAGTCTTCGTAATGCAGGGTTGAATTACAACGTTATAAGATTTGGTACTGTAGTCGCCCCTCGTTCATTCCACCCTTTCAAGCTGAATTCAAAAACATACAACACAGTGCTGGACAAAAATAGCGGATATTGAGAAATTTTAATTCAAATGGCAACTTGACAAAATTAAGTCCGTTTTGTTTTCGAAAGATATTTTCAATTTCTCCGCAACTTTTTGTTATGATCTATCTTGCCACTTTCCATGATGCTAATGCCCCTTCTTTCCAGTCGTACAGTTGCAATACGAATAATACGATAATAGGAAACACTTGACATTACTTGCAATTCTTTTTTTCCCAGTTATTTTCCATATTCTGGCCGATGGTGAACTAATCTCCTCATAAGAACTTGGCTAGCCATAAAAGAGAATCTTTTTTTTTTGTGCTGTTGTAAAGTTCGGGTAGAAAAATCAAATAATATCAGCTCAAAATGAAAAAGGAGAACATTGTCAGTGTCACAGTGTTTCCATTTATGAGCTCGTAACTGTACACGTGCCACACTTATTTGAAAATGAAATGCTTTTGCAACCGATGATACCTAGTACATTCAAGATAATGCAACCTGCGTGGCTCACGTACTTTTCTGTAAAAAATTAACACCGCGCATAGTAAGATGGAGTCAATTAAAGCCACCAAACACTGCAACCCTCATAAGAACTTACACAAATCTGCGGCTGTTCCATGCACAAACGTTGTTCACATGCTGACCGTCAGATGGCGTATTCAAGCTTGAAACTCGCCAAACCTGCTAGCTTAGTTTTACATAATTGTAAACCTCGCATTCTATTAGATTTGTTCATGACTTCAACATTAAATCAAGTTTAGGACAACCAGTGATCGCATATTAAATAGGATGTACAGTGATGATTGCTCATTAAAAACGTGTATAGCTATGACACAGAGTGTACTGATTTTTGGAATTTTGGCTTGACGTCATTGGGTAGTATTATTAAAAAATAAGCATAAGCATTTTCTTGGATTTCATAGGCGTTGCTAGGGAAAGTCTGCTTAGCAACTCTTCGAAAATCTAAGCAAATGCTTATGCCTATTTTTTATTATTACTACCCATTATTGTGAGAAAGTAGCCAAAATTCATCAGATCAGTATACTCCGTGTCAAAAGCTGTACGCGGTTTTTTATGGGCAATGACCATACAACTGTTTTTTTTCTTTCATTATTCGACTGACAGACTCAGACATCGGCGACATATCAATGGAAAGCCCAGACAGAGAAAGAGGA
Source organism: Anaspis maculata (assembly GCA_949128115.1). Lineage (NCBI taxonomy): Eukaryota > Metazoa > Arthropoda > Insecta > Coleoptera > Scraptiidae > Anaspis > Anaspis maculata. Next base: position 52,129,652 of record OX421961.1, on the reverse strand, counting down.
TTTTCCTTCCTCTGAAGTATTTTGTTTCGTCGGTCATGAATTTTCGAATTCTTGTGACTCGCCCGATTAAAACTGAATTTTCATGGAAACTAGAGCACCTACAAGCATCGGCGCTCCCTTAAAAGAAAGCTAAAGGGGTCAGGCTTCCCCCCAATTGAGACAGTTTTTTTGTTGCCTTGATATTTTTTGAGAAAATCGCGCTGGGTTTTTTCAGCTATGACACTCTGTATATATAATAAGAAACAGTAAGAATCTGTACCTACTGCCATTGGTATCGCAAGCAGACAACTTGAGCTCTACAGATACATGGGCTGGACTTGGAAGCTAGGATTACTTACGAGTAGAATAGTAATAATAATAATGATACAGGAAATAATGAAGGAATGCAGCGCAGTGTCTAGAAAAGTTGAGTCATTATCTATGTCTTGAATGATTTGCGTTATTGCAGAAATTGAAGAAAAATCTAATTAGATTTGAGCCGGTGGTTCGTTTAGTGTTACTCGTGGGTATAGTGCTTGATTGATTTAATAAGAAAAGGAGATTGCTTCTGTAGGCGATGAGAACGAATCTGCAATTTGCACCTTGAACCAGCATGGGAATGCTGAAGAGTCCATCTCATTACCGACCGCGTGATGTTTTTAACGAGTGTCGGGTGTTAATGTTCCGTTTAAGAGAGCATTGTAGTGCACCAGGTGAAGTGTGTTCCCTCAAAGTCAACTACAAATATGTTTTACTTTTTTAACATTCATACCTAGCTCTAAACAGCCATGATCCACGGGGTTACGCGAAACAGGCGTCCACGTCTGACCCATGGCCCGCCACGCCATAACGCGGGTGGTCTGTCCGTGCGCGAAACGGCCACCTCACTTGTAGCAACACACACACACACACACAGTCTCACCTGTGTCACCTTTTCAACTTTAATATGTGTGAAATTTGAAATTCTTAGATTGAGTGACCATGAACACGAAGGCCGAAAAAGATTGGGCACTCTGAGAATTTCCTAGAAGTGCACGTGAGCTTTAGAAAAACAATCGGACCTTATTAGAGAAAAAGAAATCGAAAATCATGTATAAAGAAATCTACATGGCCTTATACTTCTCACTTTCTTGATGTGTAAAGTTATGACGGCCTAACTTGCCAAATACGGACGTCCGATTCGTTGCTAGAGCTTGTTATGCGCTGTTGCAGGTCTGCTCTCCAATGGGCGATTTCCATTTACCAACACAAGTCGACTTTAAGTCGACAAAACTCAGTACAAATGCGATCCATTTGATGTGTGTTGCTGTGTGTCATCGACACAAGCTAACACAAGCCGACTTGTGTTGACACAAACCGACACAAAGTGTTGTAAATGGAAAGCGCCCAACATGAAGTCGACCGGAGTCTCCTTTGATCCTTGATCACAAGATGTGTGACATACTATCACAATATTTTTTGTATGGACCGGACAGTAATCATTGAAGGGCAGTTATTATAGTCGCAATAAATGGAGAAACACCGTTTCCTTTTCCTATGCTATGTAAAGCTCAACGCAGACTGAGCTATTGCAACCTTTTATTTGTGTTATTTCTGGTGAGGTTTTTATTGAGATGCGCGAAAAGGCGTAGAAAACTCCTAGGGATGGATTGGAGTAAAATTATTATGGGTCAGTTTTGATGGTCATGATATCATCTTCCCGAGGAGCTTGTGCTGTGGTGGTCAGCTCGTTCGCCAACCACGCTAGAGGTCGTGGGTTCGAGGCCCACTGTGGGCGCTCGGACTTTCGCCTCGAAAACAAACTCAATAATTCAGTTGTAATGCTTGCTAAATGCAAGACGTGTCGCATAGCACGTAAAATACAAACGATGGTGCCGACCCCATGCGATGTTGGTGGTCGTTAAAAATTCCTACCACAGGAGTTTGGCAAAATTTCGGGTATAATAGTGGAGGAAAGCATTCACCGGCGTCGGTGTTAGGCCTCGTTGCAGAAATAAGCCGACGTTGAATAAAACCAATAAAAAAAAATCTTTCGGGACGAAAATCCTTTTGGCACCAGAGAAATAAAATGTTGCGAAAATGTTAGCAAAATTCACTGTGCGCAAAGTTGCTAGTATTCTGCACAAGTGATAAGTGAGATGTTTTTGTACCTCACAGAAAAGTACCAAAGTGAAGTATTTAAACAATTTGCTTGTATTATGCAGGTTAGTCAGGTTACTACGCTAGCCATAACCATGGTTATGTAGAACGTTAATTGCTTCCGTATTTTGTATAATTTTTCATGATTTATGAAAATAATGTGGCATGCCAGCAGCAATTAGTTAAGCAGGCAGTATCAACTTTAAATTGCTAATAGGTATCTTGATAAAGATTTTCAATTCAGTTTTCGAAAGAAAGAAACAACTCGTACATTCAGTTCAAATATTATTCTTGCTACCAACAAAATTTTCATTTGGCTTTGCTGCCACAATATTCAGTCATCCAACTTTGTTTTTGAGACCAACTCTGACCCAAAGTGTTGACAAAACTGTCAAAGACTGTGACGGCTTTGATAGGACCCCGAGATCTTGGTTACCAAGGAGTTGTCGAGGTTGTTACTCATGGCCTCTTCGATTCCCAGCCCATTACTCTGGTAATTTTCTGTTTCGTGAATCGTCCATCCGTCCGTCTATTGTGCGAGTGCACACCTACGCCCACCCGATAAAACACCATCCAGGCCGTAGCTAATTCGTTCCGGAAGGCACTGATTTATACAATGAAACTCCGTGCTCGTCGTTACAAGTAGCCGTAATCGCACAAACACGCTGCGATTTACCAACTCCGTAACCGGGCGTTGGAGCGTCCTTATTTGTCTTGGCTGTTACCGAACCCTCTCTAACGTTGTCTGCTTCTTTTGTTCCAGATGGTTCAGGCGATCCAAGTGCTTCGGTTTCACCTGTTAGAACTGGAAAAGGTAAGTCAATGGGCGCCCGCCCCCATTTGAGGAACTGTTCGTAAGATAAACACTATGATACCACATCTTCTTGGAGCGTATTGTGATGGTTGCGAGGACGGACGTCGTCGCTAATTAGAGTGCGGCGGAGCGAGATCAATAACGACACGGGCTGGGTGATGCGGCGGCGGCGACATCGTCACAATGCACCGCTCGGGTTACACCACCAGCACCACCATACACAAGAAATGGAGGAGAGGCGGTCGGGTCCCGGGGGCCCGTCTCAGTCTCAGATTCTCCGTATTAAAAGCCGACATGTAAAAATATGGAAATTGCGCGGCAGAATGCGGTCCGATCAACCGGATGGCCATCGCGCATCGCTTTGCATTCGCAGAGAGCCACATTTAAATTGCTAAAAGGGGACACTATCGAGCGGTTCATCTCTCTCTCCGCTGCGATATTATAATCTTGTTGCAAGGTAAATGCACATAACCGGTTACCCCAGACATCAGACGACGTCTTTGCCGGCCATCTTGGAACTCGGACGAATGCAAACGAGCCACCGGCCGGACGCTCCGCCGGAATATCCACGATCTCGAAACCCCTTCGGCCCTCTCGCTGCGATCCCCGTATGCGTATACCTATACTCACACATACCATCAACGACCATATCTAATCTCCGTACAGGGGATTCTAATTTACGGCCCTGTTCGGTGTCATTAAGCCTATGGGACCCAAACACGTTTTTAGAAATGCAGACCGAATCAGACCCGGACGCTGACTTATCTTGCCGACCGATAAGGAAACGTGCCTCCGGACACCTAACTGTTATGCCGTATGAACCATCATCAATAAAATCCAGAAACTGGAATCTAACACAAAAGTGCAGGATCCGAATGTTGAGGACGAACAGGCGGCGAACAAACTACACATGGAAAAGAAAAAGATCCATTCCGCTCGGCGCGCATCAGTTCGAAGGCCACCGCGCGTCTCGATAATATGCAAATCAGCAAGAACTCATCTCGCTTTCATTTGGTTGTGGTCCGGCCGTTGTTCTCTCTCGGTCGGCTTTTTGCAATATGTAAATTCATTCGCTACCATGCAGGAAACCTCCACCATCACACGTTTCCATCATAGCCCAAAAAATATCTCCGACTTAAACTCATTCGTTTTTCTTTTTCCACAGGTTCATGAGTTGTGTGATAACTTCTGCCATCGGTATATCAGTTGTTTAAAAGGCAAAATGCCAATTGACTTAGTGATAGACGAACGGGATGGGGGCAAACCGCCCGAGTTGACGGGATCGACGAACGGGGACGGCGGCACCAGGAGTAATGCAGATTCGACGTCACACACGGACGGAGCGAGTACGCCGGATGTCGTAAGTACCACTTTCTTCCTGTTATTTAGAAATATAATAATGAACGAAATATCTGCGGTGGTAGCACTGAACCAATCCAGGCTGTCGAGGGGAGGGCAAAGGGGCAACGCCGCCACTGAGTGTATTAGCTCATTTTCGTGATGCTGTTTGCGAAAGCAGGGGGAGCTCAAAGCAGGGAGTTTTGCTGGTAATTGGTGTCAATTTAGACTGACGCATCGCCGATGCGAAAGAGGGATCGAGTTACACCACCCCCCCTTTATACACTTGTGGTCGCTGTTCGGCTTGCTTGAGATGACGGCGGTTGTTTGTTATTGTTGTTACTGAATAAATCGTCACCGCCGCTTTTGCGATAACAATATTGTTCCATTCCTTCAGACTACCTGTAAGCCTCAGGGCGCAAGGACCGCCGAAATAAAACTGTGTCGTTGGACGTTTGAGAGAAAACTGAATATCTAATATCATGCTGTATTTTTTTTTTACAATTCATAAGTGACCATGAGTCACCGTTGGCCAAATTATTTGTAGAAGTTAACAGGAGCTCGGAAGAAATCTGAGGAAGTCTGGACTGTAGCAACCCTTGGAAGCTCTTAGTTTTCAGAATTATACAACTCCTGGACGACTTTCAGAAACATTAGAAACCTAAATTGAATTATGAGGATGTTGGTGGGATTCTGGAGAAGCTTCAAAAAAATAATTTTGAAACATTACACTGAGATCTGTTCACGCACGTTTGATGGCGGCTTTACATAACTTCGTGTGTCGCCGGCGACAGGCGACAGTGTCGCTGGCCAATAGGATTCGATCTGCCTGTACTCCCCTACCTCCCTCCATAATTCCCGCAACACGAGTTTCTGTCGTCGTGTCGTTCAAATTATTCAACTACAGTGGAGTGGGGGACTGTCGCCGGCGACAAACGAAGTTCTGTAAAGCCGCCATGAGAACTGACGACAATGGGGCCTTGCACTGCCACTTTTACACACAGAGGGCGCCACGACCGTTGGGGGCAAATTCGACGATTTTGACGGCGTTGACGCTTCAGCGACCGACGTCCGTCATTTTATGTCTTGATTTGAAATTTGGATAACCTCTGTTTCTTGCTTGACGTCTCCAGTCACTGTCAGTTACTGGTCAAACTACTCAAACTCCCCTGTTTTTCGCGTCGTTACGGCCGCTTTATCGAAGTAGGCGCCCCCTACAGTAGTGGCGACCTCACGTTGAGTTTTTCAATGGGGTGTTTTCTCTGCAGTTGTCAAGTTGTCAAGTAGATGGCAGCAGGGGCCAACCCGGGTTATTTTCCCACTACTTTTTGAACGGTTCTCACATGGAGGGGGTTTTCCTTTTGACTTTGGTGTCTGCCTGCCGGGTCGGCTGTCATGTCAAGTCAAGTATGAATGTGGTCGTCAGAGGTGAGGAAGGAATTAGATGGAAAAAATTACGTACACTTGGCTTTCAGAGTAAAGGTCTTTACTATAGATGTTTTTGAAGAAGAGTATGATTGTGTTCTTGAACATGGACAGTGGGGCACACGGCACGGTGGCAGGTAGGTTGCAATAGGTTTCAAATCGGCCGGCGTGCCCGCGAACTGCTCTTCGAGTGCTGTCTCCCAGACGGTCCCTCTGGCAAACATTTGCACGGTCATTGGGCCCTTTTAGCCCTCAAAAATCACCAAAACCGACCAGTACAACCCCACGTTCAATATTTTTTCAGAAAATGTCAGTCATATGGTCGTTGCTGTCATTTTCATTGTTCGAGTGATCAGTGGCAGGTGGCAAAATGCTGGGTGTAGCGTGATGCTGCTAGGCAATATAGCGTTACGCATACACACACAGACACATCCCTGACAGACACACAAACGGGCTGAACTTGGGGCTGAAGAAATACGAGATACCAACATGGAGCAGGTAGGTTTACCAACTAACAGTAACCTAGTGATAAACCCGGGTTGGCCCCTGCTGCCATCTATCGTCTTCTTCAGCGGCGAAACACCCCATTGCAAGGCCCCATGGCAATGACATCATGTAGTGTTCGTCTTTCTGACGTTGAAGGTACTGATCACTGTTGAACTCCGAACTGTGTTGAAGCTCGAAGCTGAACAGTGTCGAAATGAACGTAACTAACTGAACAACACCAACAGCAGCATAAATAGTGAGCAAACACCTCATGGAGTAAAGGTCGGTCAAGGATGGACTCATTCGAGCGTCGTGTCGCGGCAGAGTCGAGGCGCGTCGCGCTGCGACGGTGGAACGTCGTTTGACAACTTATCGTGGAACTTGTCAGCGGCGCGTCATTGAAACATGATGTCGAAGATTACTTTGCAGAAGCACCAATAACGGAATTTCTTGCAGGACCGTAGCTTAGTATTCAAGAGGCATGGTCTGCTCTGAATTCCCGTTATTAGGATCCCTGTAAAGTCATTTTTGGCATCTATTTTTCAATGACGCGCCGCTGACAAGTTCCACGTCAAGTTGTCGAACGATGCTCCACGGACGCGACGCGACGCGCCTCGACTCTGCTGCGACGTGACGCGACGCTCGAATGAGTCCATCCTGAACCGACTTTGGAACGTTCTCATATTTTGACACTGAATTCAAATCAAATTGAAACTGTCATCATTATCACTCGAAAAAAAAAACAAACAATTGAATATGCCGTTGCGGGCGTGAGGCTCATAGTGCATATTCTTTTGGATGAATCCGCATAGTAAAAAAGTTTTTCTAAAGTCAGATGACTCGTCTTGACATGAGTCCAGATGGCAGCCAATCATAAAATTTACGATCATAGATAATTGTATGAATTGGAAGCGAGTATGTTCCAAATTCTTACAAAATCTTTTCGTTAACATCATAAAACTGATTTATACATCATAGATTGTTATACGAGACAAACGTACTATTAACAAAATGAACTCATACAGGGTCTAAATCCAGTCGCCGTGATTATTTATCATTTGGTTAAAAACGTCTTCCTAGCAGCCACCCTGAAGCACAGTTCAGACTCTCGAACTCGGCGATTCGCAGTCATCGAGCAGCCTGGAAAGGCAGTCTCGTTTATCGCTTCTCGTGCCGTACTGAAGGGATTATTTCGTAGATGATCGAGCAGCGCTTGGTCTTGGTCCACAGTGGAAATTCTTGGCCTTCCGGCACCTCCTACTCTAGCAAAGTTCCCGTGTTCCGCTCATTGCTTCTTCACAGACAGTACAGTGATTTTATCGATGCCAAACATCAAAGTAACCTGTCTAGAAAGACCTTCTTCCAGCTGTATCACAATTCTGTTTTTTCGTTCATGCTAAATCGAGGCATGATCGACGGGAATCAGCTTGATTGAGCTTTGTCACCTTGGCACTGACAAAAATGTTCAATCCACGCAGCCAAAATATAGCATGAGTTAATTTTATTATCAATAGTATGTTTTATTTCAAGCTTCATCAAGATCGTTTCACTTACGAAGAACTACAATATGGCGGTCGGGCCAAGATGGCGTGAAATTGACCTTCAGTCATAAACCGTTATGCGAGCCCAAGGAATGCTGCAAGTTTCATCACAATCGGTGCACTTGAGAAAAAGTTCAATTTGGCAGGCCAAGATGGTGGCGGATCACAAAACCAAGCTTGATTTCGTGATTCTTGGTATGCGGCGCGAGTGTATTCTAAATTTCATCAAAATTGGCCGACTAATGATAAAGTTCAATATGGCGGTCCAAGATGGCGTGGTATCACAAACCCAATCATGAAAGCAAACATATCATTTATTATGGCTCGAACTTTATTCCACAAAGAGGAGTTCATACTGGAACTGGCACAACTGAAACAAAAGTTGTACATAGACAAAAAGACAGACATACAGATTTGATCTTAGAACCTACAATTGATCACACAGGTGTGAAAATGCATCCAAATAGTCCGACGACAGACAGACAAAATGGCCACAACGACAGTAGAGCACTTCCTTAGAAAATGCGCTAAAAAGAAGAGCAAAAGCTAAGAAAAAGAGCAGGAGCGCGATTCCTCGATGACAGATGAATAACAAATGGCATTACTTTTTCCACAGCGCCACCCATGTACTCTTCACCATCGGTAGTTAGTCAGGTTTGCGAATAGTGTTGAACTGTTATGAAAATGCTAATATCTTGGGGATTCGCCCATGCCACGGCGGTGTTGTAGTTGACTCTATATTTCTAATGGGTGATTTGTGGAGGCTAGTTGGAGTTGTCTTGGAAGATAACTGGGTTAATGTAATTGGAAATATCTGCGTAACATAATTTTTGGCACAGGATCGGGCATGGGCAACCCTCGCATATCACGGCTAGAAGTTCGAAGATGCTGTCGAATTTGAGAGCTCCTTGACAGCAGCTATCTAAATTACGTCTCCACTTCAGCTCGGCTATTCTAAGATTGTTTTCAGCATCCTCGTGATGTCGAAAATAGTGACACTTTCGTAACAGTGGTGGCACATCCGGGTAGATCTCGATTGCATGGCTCTCTTTGCATCGAAATTCCGATTATCATTGTTGGTTTTCCTTTTTATTGATTGTTTTTCAATGGGGTTACCGTGCCGTTGTATAAAGGGACTTTGATTTATTGTCCCGGCAGTGCCATCGGGAGGACGAGTCGCGCGACGCTGTCGTCGATGGTAAAAATAGCGAATGCACGGTATGCGGCTGGTGAGTGAAAGCCAGCTTGTGGTTTGGAAGGCGCTCAAAATGAGAATACTTCATGGCACGGATGGCACCACGCTGCCAATAACATCTCACGAACACGGTTGTCGTCTGAGCGGTATAATTAACGCGCGGTATTTATAGTGCAAGGGCAACGATCAAGAAGCTTGCATGGTGCATCATCATCAAAAGCGACAGTCGCAGAAGAAAACGGTGGCGCGGTACGGAATCCCCGCCGCCAGATCTCGGCACGGTATCTCGCCGTATCGCCGTTTCCTTTCCTTCCTGATACAATTTGCATCGTCTCGGAATCACTTAGACGGAGGAAGGCGTCCCCGTGCGATGCTCTACGCGCCGCTTTTATTGGGGCATTATCATTTTATTGACTTCAAATAGCTTGTAAAACGCAGAGCTGCGATTCGAGAGCGAGAGCGGGAAGCGATTCCCTCGGAACGGCCTAATTCAGGAGACACTGATGGCTTGTAATCGCCCGAAGAGTTTCCCTTTCGCAAACAGGTGGATTTGTTCAATTTATTATGCGGGACCGAGAGACGACTAGACTTAGACGATTGTGGCGTACGTTACCCTGCTGCCATGCATCGAACATGGCGACTGATGGTGGTCGTCGTCTTGGTGATTTCTTCGGCGACGTCGAGGACGACGACGAATGCCGAGGGAGAGAGTTATGTGGGACGATCGATGGCGGCGGTGTTATTTGCAGTCGGAGGGTGTTTTCACGCCGGCGGTAAATGGGCCCGACCGACTGAGTTATGTGTTGCCGAGCCAGCAGAAGGAAGAGGCCGAGACGGCGGCGGGTTCATCTATCAATCCCGGTCCTTGGCAGGATTGTTTCCTGCTGCATCAAACTAATGGTCCCAGTGGCAAAAGTAAACTTCGCACGAGAAACAGTTTAATGGAATCCAGGGCCGCGGGGACCATTAAAATGAAATAGTGCGCGCGGACCGAACGGACGCTGCTCTCTTCTACCAGCGCGCCCGCCGCCGCCCCCTATTCGCTTGCTTGCCGGAATCAATCTTTTCTAAGCAGAACGGATGGTTATTGTTTGCTCCATCGAGTAACGGCCCATTAGTGCGCCGACTTTGCCCGTAATGGACCGTGATGACGAACGATCCGGTGCGTGTGCGGTTCCAATCCACCGACGACAACATCATGCACCCTTCGAGGACTGGTTGCGTTCACTTGGTCATCTCATGTATGGGATGGCACCAGTACAAGCAACGACACGAGCAAAAAGCACCTGAGACCGCGGAGCCCATACATCACTCGCCCAGCGATTCGGGATCGGATAGGATAGAGTCGCCGGGGGGAAGCAGGATGTGAGCGAGCGCCAGGACGCCATCGCGAGAGCTTCGGGTCGCCACCAATAAATCACCCCGACAAATTTAATTATCCTGCCGTCTGCGATAAGACCAACATCCAGCAGCAGAGTTGCACAGCAGAGGAAACGACCGTGAAATACTATACCCCATTTGTCCAGGTACTCTGATGCGCAGGTGTATGAACCTTATTTGAAATAATACACCTTAGCCCTATACGCAATGCATGATTATCATGGCATAAAAGCAGTGGTGCCGCCGTCGTTCCTGCTGCCGCTGCCACCCTTTTGGAGGGACGCTCTGTGCGTGTGCGTGCTGTCAAGGAGAGATGTCTTCAGCAGACGAGCTCTGACCGGCCACCGCACGTCGTTTTTGTTTGAACGTCACCACCAGATGTTCTCAATTCGGTGGTTATATTTGTTCGTATACTCTCCCCAATGCACCGTGGCGCGCTTTCATTTAACACACTTCTCTTGTTCATACCTAGTTATTCTCTCTTCAAAAATCTTTCCTACCAGCATCTAGTAACGTGATATTGATTTTCAAACTGCCGACAAAAAGCAGGCAGCGACTTTGATTGAATATTGCTTTTAGAAATAAAAACTTGATTGCAGTAAATGCACGAAGACTTTCTACATGTACAAAATAAGCATCTACATCGTAGCGTCAAAAACTACTCAGGTGAAAGATGCAATTTTAGACAAGAGTACCTCGAGGACGAGTCCGTACCGTAACCCTGTTGCTGGTGACACAGCAGGGCTGGGACTCTGTGTTCTTTGTCAACAGTCGCTTTCTACCTGACCTTGAGCAGGTACATGTAAGTTCCCTATGGTTAGCGACTATCGCTTAGAAGCGACTGTCGATAGCGACAACACAGAGTCCCACCCCAGGTTGCCTTTCCATTCGGGAACGTATCCATCTTCAAAATGTCGTTTCGAATTCTCCAGTTCCCCACCCGCTGCTGCACGTCTTTGTCGGGAATCGTGCGTGCATCATGTTCCCGATTTCGGTGTTGTGTATTTTACTCGTATGTGTACATGCACCAGCTGATTCAATTAACATATGTGGTTGACGTCACGCATTACACCAGTCTATCGCTCATAGTTTGACAGGCAAGGTCGGCGTCCTCACGATGATATTTGTTGATGTTGATATTGTTTCTTCATCGCCATATTGCAAGGAAGAAACGCGTTCGATACCATTGGCGCAATACAACCGCAAACAATCGTAAATGTCCAGATGGCGTGTGTCGGATCGACGACGGCGATCGCTCGACTTCTTCGGCTGCTACAGCCGGCGGTTCTTATGCTTGACACGGCCGCGCGCTGTTTGTAAACAGAATAATCGAGTCATGTCCGGAATAACCAATAGCTTTGGTCGCGTCGTCGGCTATATGGAGAAAGTATTGCGATCGTATTTGTGTCTGTTGGGTTTTAAATGCATGCGACAATCCACACAAACAAACAAATGTGTGCGAAACTTGAGCTAGCCAGATAGGTGTCTGCCCTCTGATGACTCTCGACTTTGTTTATCTAAACGGAGCAAATTTGATTTGGACGAAAAGGCAATCGGAAGTTCGTAATGACGTTAGAGGAGAGCGCGGACAGAGAGGCAGTTGTAGACAGCAGTGATTTCATTAGTTCACGTCCCACATGGTGCAAGAGGACAGATCACGGTCGCAATTAACACCCGCACCGTTTTCGACTGGTGTATGCACAGCCTCAACATCAGTGGGACCGGGGCCGGTTGTTGTTCATTACCATCCGGAAATTAAATGAATCTGTGCCGGGGAGTCGGCGACCCTGCAAGTAAGCTCGTTGGCGTCGAAATCGGATCAAGACACCATCAAACCAGCAGAGAGTATGAAGGGGTTGGAGCAGGCCAACTTCGGTCCTCTGGCTAACTCGGTTTGAATCGGATTGAATCTGCATGTGTAAGTGTAACATTCAGTCCATTCACTGTACTTGTTCATTCCACCGGCTCTATGGCATTAGCCGAAGTGGCCAATCGGCATTTGCATGACGAGCAAAGCGAGGGCTGTGAATCCCATTCCCTCGGGATCTGCTAATTCGTAATTCGGATGATGCGTAGATTAGATTTGTTACCAGTCCCCCCCATACATGACTTATCCATTTTCTAGCATTTAGTTAAAAGTCAATTATGTGAATCGAGAGGGACTGAATGGCTTTCAAACGCCGCCCGCTATCAAATTAACTTGAGAGCGTTGCCGAATTATTCGTATATAAAATTCACTTCTCGCTCTCGCTATCCACGAGCCGTAATTGACAGACAGCAGCAGAAGTTGGACAGGTCTCTAGGCTCTGGAGCAACGTGGGGCGTACAGCGAGGGAAATGCGGGGAGGAAGATTTACTTACTCCCGATGTCCATGAATCAATCGAGAGAGGCAACCAGCAGAAGCAGCAACAGTAGGAGCGGGCCCATCGACACTGACCCACATACGCAATACGTACTACACCATGGCGCGCGAGTCCGCGACGTGAATTAACTATAATACGATTTTAATTGACGACATAATAACAGGCCTGTTCATACGTGTCAGCTGAATGCAAACATATCTATTAGGAGGGAGAGAGTGCCCTACCGTTGTGTGGGAGTGGTGTTAGCTGTAATTATCGGTAATAATTAACGGAGGAGCTTGCTTTACTTGCACTTGCAAAGCTCTCCTTCGAAGAAGCGCGCAGGACCTCGGACCCGACCCACCACCACCGCATCGCGCTCTCTAGCCTTCATCCGACACACTCGCTGTGTGCTTCATAAGAACCATAAAAATGTTACGATCGCACAATAACCGTAACTGTACACCAGACATATTCTGTAGCAGATTTCGCATTTATTTTACGAGTTAATTGTGTTGTCAAATTGACTAAAAACAAAACGTTGCTTGACGTCCATTATTACGCTTTTTACGCGGTCTTCACCTTTTATTTGCTACTTTTCCACAACTACCATTAAACTCGACGGTCGGTGGTTCTGCGTTCTGCCCATCCGCACCTTTTGCGCTCATACGGGGGAACAAAATTAGATTTCCCGATGAATCTTATTTCTCGCTAAATATAAACCATAGAGATACACACCACCAGCTAAACCACACATGTGCGTCGCAAGAGGAAAAAGAAATCATCCATCAGAATCATCCCCCATATGTGACGAGGAGGTGTATGACGGGAGCTCGTAGACATTAACTGCGTGTATCCCCAGCTTCCCAGCTCGTCAGAGGTGTCGTGTTTCCATATTTTTTGCATGGCGTGGGCCCCTCAGTCGAAAGTGGAGTGTCATGTTTGGTCTACCCCGGGGACCGGGACACCATCCAGTGTCGCACACGATTCCGCTGCGTTATATTATTTATCTGCTGGTTGCACTACGACCACGACTTATCGAATTTGATCATGAGAAAGTGCTCTTCTTGCGCACGTGACGGCCCTTATCCCAAAAATGTGCAATGTGTGACACGTTCTAAACAAAAATTATTAATTCACGTAGCATATAGCTGCAGCTAGTTGGTTTCACCCTACCTAGGCCATTAAATTGCAACGAATCTGCCTGCTGTTGCCCAAATACAGAGGGAAGTTGTGAAAAAACTTGCACCAATTTGTCAAGGTTCATTAAACCAGTACTCAACTACCACCAGTTGGAATATCAATTTAGACGGTAACGCACCTTCACACTGTGTGTGTTTTATTAAATATAATAATAAGTGGGGTAAAAAGCGCAGAACGCGCGAACAAGTTAGCACTATGTAGGTAACAATAAACACACACCCCTGTTGAGTGGACCGGAACTGGCGTTTCCGTCTTCCGGTTATCGACATATGCACCTCATCGGCAAATGACGTGTATTGTTTCCCCAATAGTATGGACCGACATATATTTCATTGTACTTTTTTTCTGTTATTACCTACCATTAAAATTGATTCAATATGCTGACTGATAAGATGTCATCATTTATGCCTAAGTATTGTTTCTGATTGCAGCGACCACCGTCGTCGTCGTTATCGTATGGGGGTCCAGTTAACGACGATGTAAGGTCACCCGGCACACCTGGACCTCTTTCCCAAGCACCCGCGTCCCAGCAAAGTCTCGACGCCTCGGATCCCGGTAAGTGTACCTTTATTTTCTTGCAACAGTCATAAAATCACTCACTCGCACGTGTTCGGGTGTTTGTAATATTTTTAAGTGAAATCGATTCGGACGACCCAATGTGAGAGGTAATTTGGGGCAGCTCGACGACCGGCTCAGTAAAACTACTTACATAATTGAAAGCCTGCGACTGGACTAATGAAGAGTTGGTGCTTCTTCTTGTGGTATGCATACGCGGGGGCGATAAAGCCGCTGTTGCTAATGACTAAATCAATAATTGTTCATTTGCCTTTACACACGAAATTACAACTGGTCATTAATAGGCGGGCAGCGCGTCGTTAAATGGACATTACCGGTGGCCAGATCCACGGACCGATAAAAAAAAGCACGTTCGATCATCACTGTACCAACCCTCCTGTTATTAAACTCGCATATTATGAATGCAAAGGCGCTAACGCGATCATCATCGGATCGCGGCCGGTCTTTAGTATAAAGCGGCCGGACCTCATTGTAAGAGCGAGAGAGCACGCTCTCTTGTAATTGTGTAAGATGTCAGGTAATTACGCCTCCCGTGCTAAATACTATAATTATTAAGAGGCTATATAGCAGCTTAATGATGGATTATGTAAGCGCAACACGTCCGCTGAAAATCCTTTGACACCATGAAAGTCGCCGCCGATCCTTCAAGCCGATAATGGACCGCGGACAGTGTGTGGCATCGGTATAAACATAGTTTCTTTGTTTGACTCCAATTTTTGGAATACTTTTTCATTTTATCCGGAGATGATTCGAATATCCTTCGTTCCGAAATGCTAAGTGATTCTCTAATGCACATATAAGGTTTCTTTTGGCAGCGTTCAGTACGCACTGCGCATGTTCCAGCAGATACTGTTTTCAAGTGGTTTGTCAGTTTATATACTGTAATAACGCTAAATCAGCAGTTCTCGTTGGAACTAGAGATGAAGAGATATAAATTATTTTCTTCAAGTTTCCCCTAGTTCTTTTGACAAATGACAGTTCATACGTCACACCTTTATTGATTGCGAATAAAGGAGTCCAAGGCCATCCAAGGAAAAATGTACAGCATAATTGACCTTTCCAATTTTAGGAGATAGAAAATACCATGGTTTTTCGAGGTCACCTTTGACGTTTTGACGTTTATGACGTTTGGACGTTTCGTTTCTGACTTTTGCGGGAATTTTGAATCGGATAGCTATACTGTTCCCATTATCATGTGGGGAAAGTCACTAGAGCCCATAAGGGAGTTTTTAATGGACGAAGTAATAGAGTTTTTTCGTAGTAAGATGCACGTGTCTGGTGCAGCGTGATCCCTGCTGGTGCTGGTGCAGCCACACTTCCATCAAGTTTGGGTCTTTCGTGAACCGGTGCATGCCGGGTGTATTCGTCTTATTATCGCACTCGCATAGAGCGACACAACACCCTTGAACCATTTCTGTAAGTATCTTCTCAGTTTTCCACTATATATAACACACATATTGGTAAGATGGTAAGAACGAGGGTAAGAACAAGTGAAATCATGAAATCCATGCTGAAATCAAATAAATACACGACAGAGCGCTTGTCAGATTCGAAAATTTCCCATTATGTCAGAAACGAAATGTCATACCTCAAAAAACATGGGGCGCTTTCCAATAACTGCGACAAGGCTGATACGCAATGTCAAAGTGCACTTGCCAGCTCAATGCCAAACTCAGCCTCGCCAATGTTTCGATTGTGTCGACAAGTGGTGCTATTACTGCTATTGGAACGCTAGCTGTGTCGAATTGTGTCCATATGTGTCCAATTGTGTCCTTATACGCCTTATTGGGAAGCGCCCAATGACCTCGATAAACCGTATCTTATACGCATGACGTCACAGTAAAGAGAGACAACGGAAAATTGGAGACCTCAATTGTGAAAAGTCAATTTCAAGCTGGAACTTTTTATACCTATCCTGCAATAGTAGGTATATCATGTACCAAGGGACCAAAGTGAATTTTTAATCCCGTGGGTGAAGTTTGTTGCTCGAGGGCCCCTCGGGCCTTAGGGATTAAAAAAACTTTTGTCCCATGGTGTATACGCATGGCTTTTCGCAATACCGAAATACCTATTCCAACTGAAAATAGTTTTACAAGAGAAAAACTTTGAACGCTCTGTCATGCTGTCATGCAAGGGATAGTTCTTGTCAACGCGATCAATCTGCTGTGTTTGCTCATATCGATGTCAAGATTCACCAGTATCACAGTTTTATAACATTGAATAATAAGACCACATGGTCAAAGATCTCACAATAGTAGTTTTCATGACAATTTTGTGTTTCGGTGGGCTTGCGCAAGATTTGACATTTCGGGTCGGCTAGCACCAGAGGTGCAGCAGTGGGGAGAATGATTACAGAGCTGCGAGAGTCTGGCAAGCACGTGAAGGTCGAATTTTTGCCAACTGGCAAGGAACGGGAGCATGCGCTCTAGACCTGATAAAAACTACCAAGTATTAAATAAGCAAAATTGTTCTTAGTGCATTTTTGAGTACCTTTCAAGTTGCACTATATCTGGAAATCATAATACTGCTTTTCGTACAGATTTCTGGACTTGCTCGGCAAGCACACATACGTGGCACCACTTGCCGCTTCTTCTGAAGTAAGAGGAATAGTAGTTTTCATCAGGTCTAGAGCGCATGCTCACGTTCCTTGCCGGTCGGCAACAATTCGACCTTCGCGTGCTTGCCAGACTCGCGCAGCTCTGTAATCACTTTCCCCACTCCATACCTCTGGTGCTAGCCGACCCGAACTGTCAAATCTTGCGCATGCCCACCGAAACACAAAATTGCCATGAAAACTACTATTGAACAGTCAGCGTCTGCTGAATCGTCAATTCAAAGAATTCACCAGCAAATGTCAATGATAGTAATTATCATTTTCGAGAAAGCCATAGCAACGCGACACTCAGGCACTCTTATTTCCCGCAAAAAAGTGAGACCAAAATTAAATTTCACTCCCGGCTCGCTAGAGATGGGCTACGACTTGGGATATTGAACACAAACTGCTTGGACGGTCCCATACTGTTGGTGGTCCTGCCAGATCAAACTATTCATCACAGGTTGGGATTTCTTCAGCTAACACTAAAACCGTACTGCGCAAGCTCGTGACGGTTGGAAACTGTTGCGGATCGCTGCCAAAACTATCCTAATAATAATATACATACCGGGTCTTGATTTAGTCCCGAAAATCACTTACTTAACAAAGTTTTCAGGCAACTAGCTAGACAATTTTCGAAACAAGACTTCATCACGAAGCTGAAATGTTGGTACATTCCGTCACTGGAAGAGAAAACATGGCAAACTAGACATATGAAAACAGAACAATCGTGTCAAGTTGCTTCAGGTCGGGAAGGCATGATTTAGGGGTGAAAACCTCATCTAGTCCAAAACACTTCATCTTATTGCTTCCATGGTCTTCAAGGGAAGCAGCATTATGCACTCCATGCGGTGTAATCACACCGAGTTGTGGTTTGTTTATTTTGAAGCGTCACTCGTCATTATAATCTCATGATTAATATACATGAATAACGGAAAAATTGAAGAGAGCGCGACGATAAGATATTTCTGGGAAACGCGTCGAAGGGGTTATCAGCAGTACCTAATCATTACAAAGTTGGAATAATTGGACGTTTCTTATCAGCATCTTGCCGAATGAAGTTGCACGATCAACATCAAGCATTTTTCTCTGTCGATAGCCACCAGTGTGTGTGTAGGTGATGCTGCGCTAGTGGTATACCATTTTTCGCGAGAATAATAATAATTGGGTGCGAGAACGACGATTTGAATCGTCGAAGAAGGCGGCAGCGATATTGGGGATGTTTTCGCTGCGCCACGCCACGATGATGAAAGTTGTTTTCCATTCCATTCCGTAAGCTATTAGCGGAGTCAGAGCGAAGAAAGATGCGCTGTTCTATTTAAACAACTTCCATTAACGAGACGGAGAGGGTCGAGCCCCGAGATAAACCCCAGCGCCGCCGCCGCCGCTTACGGTTCTGCTGCTGCAGCAGTCTTTGCCTGCGATGGCTCTCGAAAATAGAAATATCCCCCGGCGGTTCGAAGAAAAGACATTTTTAGCCATTTGAGTTTGGGGCCCTAATGATGAAATCGACTGCTGTGCTGTACATATCTACCATGCATCATAGACGATAGCCGTCTCGTTTGACACTCTGGTGAGGCCTTAATAAAGACAGATTATGCATTATAGATCGGAGCTGCATTTCGCCGGTGCACTGGCACATAGGCGCCGTGTTCAACACAATTACACATTGTGGTGACATTAGTTTAATTCAGTGCTGGCTAATGAAAGTTTACGAGCAAACCACGTGAGCCGCCGCCGCCGCCAACGACGACGTCGTTTTATTGCGCGTTCACTTCACCCGTTGAACGTTTACTGCCGGTTAGTTAGCGAAAAAGTTATGTTGGTACGTGTGTATATGTATGCATCATATGTCGTTGCCCATGCTGTGTTTTGTTTTTTTGTTCAAAAGCGGCACACTTTCGTTAAATGCCCGTCGTTTTTGCATTTTTGATTTAATGGCTGCTCTCTCATATTTATTGTATTGGCGCACATAAAGCCGGAGCTGTAATGACAATGCCACGCCAATGTAAAGCCCTGGAAACTGTCTAAGGCCATAGTGCTTGGCACCGAGAGTAGTGCAATCACGAGCTTGCCGAATGATCGACTTACAACCTGCTGGGCGCAGACATTTTTGCAGCGGGACCTACGTCAAGCTGAACAATGCGTACGTCAGTTTAATGTTACAGTTTGTGCTACTAATGTTTTTGTTTATTGAATGTTTGATAAACATGGGACTTGAAAGTGAGTGGTTGGGCAAAAATGTATTCCTATCTGTGACCTGTATAATATTGAGTGGCATTTTTTTGATAAAAAATTAACATCCTTGAAAGACTCTTGTTGAAGGGATGATGCCACGTGTGGCGATTCAATACTTTCAATTCATCCTATAAATGAATCATTAATTTCTGGATAGAATACATACAGAATCGGCTCTTTGTGGTCGAAGTTGCACGTAGAATGTCTTTGGCAAGATATTGTGACAAGAAACCGTTTTTCGCTTTTACGCCACCTGGCATGCTCTTGCTCACGGCCGAAGTAAGGGCAGTGATCCTGTTTCACATTGATCTCTCTGCATTATTCGTCTATACAAAATGTATCCCCCCTCAGTAATTAACTACATCTATAAAATATATTCGTGTGATTCTTATTGAATGAAGGAAGCAACTTGGGTACATTTTCACCTGAACCTGAAGCATCTGCATTTTGCTCTTGCCGTAATTTAAATTCATTTCGTAAGGCTGGCTGGTTCGCTAAGAGCGAAGTATATTTATGATCAGCTTGCAAGATCTTCTTCGAGATTTTCCTTGTTATATCCGATATTTGCACGTTTCGTATGAGTGGTAGATCAGATCACTACGGTGGCAACAACTTCTGTGTAAACTAACATTTTGGATCCTGCTTGAGATTTTTAGAGCACGAATGGAATAACACAGAAAAGTTCACAACTGACAACTAGACAGTTTCAGTCCAACAGAAAGAGCAATGAAAAAAAGTTTACACAATCTGACAACGTTTAAAAGGTTGAAGAGGGCGCTCGCTTGGTTTAACAGAAATGCCAGACCAGTGAATTCTTCATTTTCTTTAAACCCTTAATTTTGAGAAAACCGTCGAAAGCTCTCTGTCTAGATTTCCAGAAATAATGTTGATTTAAGGTGAACCCGAAATGATACCAAAATAAGCTGTAGATTTATCGGTGATCGGTGGGACTAACAAAAAGCCAAAAACGCGAACTCCACGCTTGATAATTACAATAATGAAACATAATCAGTTTTGTCTATTTTGAATGAACGTGCATCGACTGGGATCTCGATTTGTTTATTTACTGAAATGTTTCTCGCCGTTCTTCAACGTCAAACATTTGGATAGGTACGGGCAACTGCTGACGATATGCAAGCAACGCTGTACTCGTAGCCGAGTTCTTTATTTGTTGAAACGAGATGGGTATTGTTCGTACCGGCCTTCATCCAACATTAAAACTGTTGTCGTGCCGTGATCGAGCCGGGTCCAACGAAATTACCGCATCCACGATGAAGAGATAATTCGATCGACACCGGCGGATCCCTAAACGAGGTGCTTCCGCCGTCGAGAACACTCAGTGTCGAGTGTCCTTACGGCGTCATTCGATCGGCCATGCAACACCACGAACACCTTCTTCCTCATTGACGACGTCGAGAGGGCCCCGAAAAAAGCATCAGACACAAACACCAAACACCACAGCGTATAGAGCCCCAGTCGCCAAGGCGACGACATTGTATCTGGTGATGTGGATCTCCAGATACGTTGCGCGAGAGTGATGTATGGTCCCGTGAACTCTCCGCCCCCGCCCCGCATTAATACCGTACCCCGCACGCTCGCGATCAGGGCTTAATGTTATTTTCCATTACAACAGGAGCTAGAGAGCGACAATGGCAACTGAGGGCCCGTTTTGTAATTCCGATCGTAGCGGCGCGTAAAAAACAGCCGAGAACCACCCCAACCAATTTGAAATTCAAAGTATCAGAGCGAGCCGTCATCATCAACATAACAACAAGAGTGCCAGCAGCACCAGCACGTTATAGTGGCATGGCATATCGGGGAACTTATCGTTAATATGATAGTTTGCTTCTCTCTCCGCCTTTTGTCGTCTCAAATCAGATACGGCGTATTGTAGTCCTCGGGTTTAATTAAGCGGAGGTGCCGGTAGATCTCCTCGGCGCCGTCTTAGCGCCCCCCGATAACAAGTTCTGTGAGAGATGACAAAAGGGCCCCGGGCCGGCGGTCCACGCTTCGACGCCGCGCACCACCACAAACTTCGCCGCACTTATTATTGTCTTCCAAAGTCTTGGCGGAGATATCATGCGCATAAAACTTGCCTGCATCTGATAAAATTGCCGAACCGAGTTTTAACTTATTACCCTCCCATCCAACTCTTCGGGAAGAGAAAAAGCCAATTTGTTAAGTATACTGGATGAGACCGAGTTTCGCGTGATGCTCATCATTGCTCGGATATAGTCAGCCATAGCCATCGAAGGATCTAAACTGCACGGCATTCCGGAAATATCGAAAGCTGTTATCCTAACGAGTCGTCGTCGTCGTCGTTCTTGGAAATCACGTCGTGGTCATCTGCGAGGAATGCTAATTAAACAGGGAGAGTCGCATCATCATCATCAGGCCCTTTTAAAGCGTTATCTTCTCCTCCCCCTGCTCCTCTTCAAGCACAAATTTAAAATGTTCATTAGCGATAGCAGGCGCGGGACCCATGATGAATCGTTCTCTGGTTCCGCCGAAACAAAAGAATATCTCTCGACTGCCCAATATCTTAATTAAAGTTGCCGATTTATTCCCCCCGACGAGGCGCAGGGCATACCGCGCTTTGTCTAATGCCGGGCGACGACGAAATGAAATGTAACGGATCCTCTTTCTCCATCGCCAAGAGAAAATAAAAGAGCGTGTTCGTTAAATTACACAATTTAAAAGTTCGTTTCGTGAAATGAATAAGTAAGTGCGGCGGAACCGAAGTCATTTCCATCGGGATAGCGACGTCGTCGGCGTCATTTGTTTTTATCAGTCGCCCCGAGGGACCCGCCGCTGCAGATGGCGCGATAACAAATAGGCCGAAGATGTTGTGTTTACACCTCCGTGTCGGGTATACCGTAATGACTCCGAAGTCGGCGGAACTCTAGGCTGCTGGTGGTCAGGAGTTTCCGGAGTTTAACTCTGACACTGCAATATAACCAACCTCTCCGAAGTTTTACAAGAAAGAACGACCGACTCCTCCGAAGTTTTATCCATCTCCATTCTCGTTAGAAATTCAAGCCGGTAGTCTTACTGTTATGGCATGGCATTTGTGGCATTATTTTGTGTAATTGATATTCACTCTGATAATGATAGATTTTTTTCACCCGAAACTGACACTGACCGTTATAAATACGTCACAGCGTCTTTTAAGGCAGGAAAGTACGATTTTCCCTCTCTAGAACGGCAAAGTCTTTACAATACTCACTTGAGCATTTTACTTTGAAAATGCTCAGCTTATATGTCAACATGACATTGCCCTGTTTTATTCCATTGACTTTTAAAATCGAGTACCTACCTATGGTTTCGATTTTAGGCAGTTGCGAGTAAATCGTTATTCGCCAGAAAAGTGTTTTCCCAGGTGTAGCATCAGGCTTCCATCATGCTACCTCTCGTCTTTGAACATGCCTATACTCGTCTTGTGAAGATCCACTTTTCAGACTAATGAATGACGTGAACTACGATTATGGTACCCAATACCTAGCTATTTAACATTTTGCCCGAAACTGACATGTAAAGTGTCCATTACAAGCGTCTTTTGACGCAGGAAAGTGACATTTCCCTGCCTAGGCAGGTAAAGTTCTTCCTTTTACTTTCCTGCGTCAAGAGACGTTTTGTTCGCTGGAAACTGTTGGAAACCGGACCCAGCAACGTGATATTTGCCAAATTGTACCGGAATGACATTTCAGAATTTCTTTCTTTCTAGTTTATTGAGGTAGTTTCGCGGGTAAAACGTTATACTGTGTGATCCAAACCATTCCGAATTGGGGTGCCCTGCTTTTCGCCAGGGCACAGCCTACCCCTACAAATACGTCAGGAAAGTGTCTTTACAGGGCACGTAGGTTTTCAGGCCTCGCTTGCGCTCGTCCTTGAATATGCCTACTAGCCCTGTAAAGACTCACTTACCTGCCTTATTATGTAAGTAACTATTACAGTACTTTTCGCTAGAGGAATGAGCCCAAGCGTCGATAACTCTTCGCCCTTTTGCGTACCTGGCTCGGCTGGGCTATATCAACTTTCATGAAGGCCTATGTATTATGGCACAATAAAGAACTATGCAATTGGTATAATAGCGAATGGTATCTGATAACCAACGTAAACCTCACTAACAGAGAGAGATTCCTGATTATAGAAATAAAGTTGTCCCTGCTATGACATCCGTACTGGATTCATTTCATTGATTTTTGCTACAGAATACCCGGTTTTTACACCATCTTACTCATAGTAGAGATACAAATTCATCTGAATACCTTATTAATTATTCAACATTTTTTGCTACATTCACCCAATTTCTTCAAACCAACACTTATGGAAATTAACAGCTCGCAATAAATTAAAAACACACACTTTGATACATTTTATAATGAGCTTGAATTACCATAACTCCAGTTCTCTAATTGTCTGGCATGAATAATGTATATTTGGGGGTTTGAGAACATATGAATTTTGATTCCAAATCCTCACGTGGCCGTACTTTCAGCTTTTCATACTATTTTGATCCCCATAATGCTTCATTCCTACTGAAAAAGGTTGCTGATTTATTTATAAAATATTTATACCTACACCCGGTCATATTTCTATTTGAATGGTTGATCCTTTGAAGAGTTTTCAGTTTGTACTTCACAAAGTGGAAAGTGGGGTTAGAACAAGATATGTACGCGTGCAGTCGCTTGGGGCTGTTTCAATTTTCATGAAATCTATTTCTTTGTGCTCTTGTTGGTGGTTAATGTTTGATCCATTTTTTAGTTGAAAACGACGTTCGGGAGTTTTGAAGTGCTCCTCTCCGTTCCCGAGGCCACATGGGTCTATTAAGCGGAAACAACACGCAACACAAGAACGCACATGTGTCGTGAAGGCAGGCGCGTCGGGTTCTGCCTTTCCCATCAAATTGAAAGAAAGTGTGAATCTTTTATGACCGTTTTGAACTCATCGTCGGTGCTTATATACCGCAACCGCAATATAGGGGTTGTGGTCGACGTAAATCAAATATTACACAAATAACAAAATAATGACGACAAGACGATTATTAGTCAAGTGTTGGTTGGGGTTTGTTTGTTTTCGGAGAGATATTTATGGCACTAGGTGGTGCGAGTGTATAATATGGAATATTGGATGTTGGTGGTGGTCTTGTCGAGGGCCTTATCGCCAAACACCCCGTGAATAAAAATAACCACACGCAACACCACACACACTATAGCAGCATATTCTGGCATCAGACGGGGGAGCCTAGACGACGGATTGAATTACTTATCATTTTACAAACGATATTACTCACGAAACGCTCACATACGCCCTCGTTTAACAAACGTTCATATAGATACCACCACCGAGTATAAGTACACCTGTGAGGAAAAAAGTCGTTTTGTGTGTTTGTTGTATATGGATAAAAGTTTCCATTCATGGTCTGCGTTAAATTAATTTCTTGTTTCGCCGTTGCGGCTTATATAAAAGATGAGGGGATGGCGTTGCGGCAGCGTCCTGGCGGAGAAAACTTTTTCGAGTAATTATGCAAAGTGAATGGGAGCAAGTCGGCCCCATAATTATCTATTTGGAGGCATTGCGAGTTAAGAACGAGGGCTTTCTTGAGAGTGTTAAACAGTGGGTGAGGTAATACCATAACGCTATAATGGTTTCGACGCTTCGTCTCTTCTCTCCTCTTCCTATAGTCTAGAATTCAGCATGCACGCTCCGGCGCTTCTCCACAAGACTACTACTTCCATTCGGCTTTCGTTCTTTCCGCCTCGTCAACTTTTGTCTCGATATTTCCGCAAGTTCCGTTCCCAAATAATCCCCCACGACAAAAGCGAACCGGAGATCCTATTCGAATTAAACAAACGGCATGCCGTGCAACCGCGAAACATGCCCCAGCTATTATTTACGACTGCGCTTTTACAAATTTTAAATTACCAGCAACCGTTGCGGAATAGTTTTGAGCAATTTGTGTGTCGGCGCAGTCGACAAACCGCAATCTATTCGTTTGAATTATTTTCGCGTAATTGCGATCGCATGCACTCGCGTAATTAATTGTATAATAAGAACAAATTGGTGGGCTGTGAGCATCGAAAAACCGCCGGCGTCGAGGGTCGACCACTGTGGCCAACAAATGACATGACGTGCATGATGGGCAGCGTTTTTCCCAATTTGTGCTGTTTCTCATTTCCATCTCTGGAAGTTGAAAGTAACTTCAGTGGTAACGGACTTGGAATGCACTGTTGAAATAGCAACCTAACAACTATTGCTTGTTGGCAGAGTGAAAATGATATAGCTTCACAGCACACTTTAAGAATAAGGAACCAAGAACATGTTGCCGTCTAAAGCTTCAGACCGCCTTAGAAAACACGGCAGGTTCACTTATCTGGCGTGACGGTGAAACAGACACGAGGGCCATTTTTACCGTAGCAAGGTGTAGAGTCAAACTGTACAGAAGCGAACGGCCCTATATGAACAGCAACGTGCCCTTCAAAAACAATAAGAATTCAGCGCTACAAGGAAAATGATTCTAGCTTAGGTCGATTCGACACTGTCTATCAAACTGACGTTCACGGATTCGTGGGCTCAAAATGTGGCCTAAAAAGTGGTATTTCCCAAGGACGCAAGCCAATAATGGACGGTCCATGTTTGCATTAATATTATCAACACATGGCAAAGGCTCAACGCGAGTTCTAAAATACGAACCTAGGATTTTGTGGGGAGAGTACCTTATGAAATATACTCGTGAATTGGTGACATTTTCACATGTGCTGGCAAAAGAACACTTTTTCTCCCAGATCACAGTTTTATAACAACCTATCCGTATAAGAAAAATATCTAGCCAACTCCTTGCCATAAGCGTAAGTCGTAACCCAGTAAAGGACCAAACTTGAACGTAACAAACAGTATGGTGGGGCAGTCATGAGACTCATTTTCGATGCATCTGCAGCAGGTTAGTGAAAAATCAGTAGTGAGAAACCTAATTTTTGATTTTCACGAAAAACATTATCATCTAGCATAATCCCTTGGCGACGTGTCGTCTACCCATCAGTCGTTTCGTTTAATGGGATAAACTTCATTACGTCAAACCTTTTTTTTTTTGTCAGCGCATGGACAAAAAAAAAACGCGTATTTTTACGATGGAAGCTCATAGTGGTCTCAAAATGAATGTTCGCGATGTCCACGTGCTGTGCACTACCCTATCGAGCACTTATCGATCCCCCAGCTCGGAGACGATATAATTTTAATGCGATATGACGCATCACTTAGATGCGGGAGCATAGTACACTTCTGGTCGAGAGGCAGACCGTGAATGAAGGTAATAAATAAATGGCCGTTTTCCATTGTGCTTAATGGGCATCGAGGGAGAGGGACCAAGGATGTGCCTTTGTCTATCTTCGGGTTTGGAGATGCGGAGATACACACAAACTGTCGGATTTGTGCGGTTTTGATAGAGATGTATCGGACATTTCTCTCAGCGGGAATCCGGAAAAGCGCGGGTTGCTCTGATTTGGTTGCTGGGCTGTTCTTTGACCGGCGCTCCCGTTTTCCCGATGCACTATCGATTGGTCTTGGTCGACGTCGTCGTCGTTTCTGCGTTTATTACCATCGAGCAGAGCGCGCTGTTGGCGCTGGCTGGCTCTGCTATTATGCGGCCGCATTAGGCCCGAGTGCTTTTAGACTTAAAATATGGGAAAAGTTGTAAGTAAGTCTAATGCGGACTGATAGATTCGAAGCCGCGATCATTGAATCGAGCGAGAGAGAAAGGGACGCCCCCGCGCCCACCCCCCTCGCTCAGCGTGGCAAACAAACACCGACTTCCTAGAGCGCGCGCTTTACGAACTATAAAATTGTCGCACCCACAAAGAGATCAAACGCACCGTTTATATATTTATACAAGTTTTATGATTAATTTAAACGGGAACGCATGTATTATTTCAGGTTGCTTCTTAAGAATGGCTTTCTTTGCGATGCGGCCGTTTTACGACGCCTTTGTGGCTGGTGTGATGGCCCGGGCAATGTCAACAATGTCATTATTAGAGGGGGCGCCGAGCGCCAAAGACGACGGTTTAATTGGCGGTGCGTGGAGGCGGAGGCGCCTCAAGTGGCCCGGTGAGGACGCCGGCCCGTCGTCGAGGAGGTCATTCCAGAGCTATCTTATTGCAGCGGCCGTAAAAGACACGATACGGCGCGCGGGATTTGCGGTTAAGGCCAAGTAACGACTGGGATATAAACTTTATAGCGCATTACACATTCGACACCAGTTACCTTAATAAAATACTCTTCTGCGCGCGAGCTGCCCGTCACGCCACGTCCATGCCACCCATTCTAGGGGCAGCGCGCACGGTTTTGCCAGACCCAAATTCTGACTATATGTACTCTTGGAGACCGTATAACTTTCTTTATGTGTAACGGAACTGCTCCCAAGCAGTGTTTTTCTTTTTAGCTATACTGGCCTTTGCGACGTTCTTTTATTGCTATGGCTCTTACATGATCTACCAGACACCTGCTGGTCCTCCAAGACATTGTTGTTCACTGATCACTTTCTGAGGATCTCGAAGCGGTATGCGAGCAAATTCTGCGTCATGATGGCGGCACGTCCATGCCATCACTTGTCCCGAGGGCGGCGGCAGCGATCCGTCCTCCGGAACGTCAAAGAGGCGGTGGTGGCGGCAAGGCAACAACTCCGGCAGCATCCAGGGCCCCAATTGCACTTGCTCTCCTCTTAATCGCATTCAGATTCAATGGGGTGGAAAATTTGATTTTGGTCGGTACGGCAGCGCGCTGACACCGGAATTTGCATAATCGCTCCGCGCTCCACGTCACTTGGACTAATTAAAAATGTATGGCACGCCACTTCCTTCGGCGGCGCGTCAATATTTGATGGGGGCGGCGTGTCAGTGTCACTGGTCCACGCGGCGCGAGGCTCAGCGCCGCCAGTGCCGATGGCGATTTTTTATCAGCGGCTGACAGCTCACCGAAACCCTTTTCACCTCGCCCCCCATCGCTATTCTCGACGTTTCACGCGCCCACAGTATACGTGCATTGTTGTGTGTTTTGCAACAAAATAATCGACACCAGTTTCGAGCTTTTCCAGACAACATGCAGGAGGAGGGCGTCAAAATTTCGTCCTAGTTTATAGATTTTTAGATGTAAGTGACCTGGAACTTACTTATGTCCTTCCCCATTAAACCGCACCTGTCCGATGCTCGGCCGCTGCGCCGTTCCTGTTCAGATGATCTCAGGCCTAAACGTTCTCCAGGGGAGCAATCCTGGGGGTGAAAAGGTGGCTTGGAACCCACGGCAATGATTTGAGCCATGGTGATGAACGGCTTCTGTTTGCATGAATTATATTAGCAACTGCACTCGGATGTGAGTTGTAAAATACGAACCTGGGCTTCCGGGCGGAGAGTACCCGTGAAATCTTCTCGTGAGTCGATGGCATGTTCACATGTGCTGGCAAAAGAGCTCTTCTTCCCAACTCGAGGCTTTACAACCTTGCTCTTCTTGGCACTTTGAAAAATTCTCAAAGAATCCCAGTAAGCCCTCTGTTGCCTTTTTCTATTATCTACAAGCCCCATTGTCTTTTGAAGTTGAAGCCGTGCTGAGCCTCCTTACATCATTCTGTAGGTTTCGGGGTATTAGTGAGCACTTCATGCCTTCATGTGATATTTGGAGCCCTATAGGACCCCCTTGTGTCAAGTGTAGTATGGGGCCCCAATCAACTCATTTATGTTTTTATTGGCTTTCATAGTAACAGTAAGCCCCCTTTTGCTTTCACTTCCTATGTGTATAAAGTTCCATTGGACTTCCTTGTATCTTCAATATCGTTTGAAACCCTGCTAAGCTCTCTTGTATTTTTGCGTGGCTTTCAGGAACTCTATCGCACCCCCTTGTATTTGCTTATGATTTTCAGAGTCCCTCATTGGACCCCCTTGTGTCTCCATGTACGTTCCGAAGCCTTGGGGGATTTTGGTTTTTTCATGTCGTTCCTCTTGCGACCTTGCACCCTCCAATGGGACGCTAAAGCTTTAAGGGGAGAAAGATAAAATGACGTAGAAAACTTGAAAAGGGGCCTCTGCCGTTGCAGACAAAAAAGCTACGTTTAAAATCTACAAGAGGGGGGTTCGGGCTCCTACGTAGCAAGATAAGTGACTCGGAAAGAAGTCAAGGGGGCTTCTGGAGTTACAGACAAGTTAGTTGAAAATGACGTATGAAAAGTGTAAAGAGCACTAGAGTCTCCAAACTAGTTATATCAGATTGCCAATTAGACTACAAAAGATTTACTGGAGGCACTAGTTTTCCAGGTACACATTTGATGTTTCACAGGAGTTCCAGGGTGGGTACCTACTGGGTCTCTGAAGTCACAACATTAGAGAACCTCAGCAGTTGGAAAAAATCAAAATGAAATTGACGCTTTACGGTTCAAAAATGCAAGGAAACACAAGAGCCACAAGAACCTCCAAACTCTTCAGCATTAGATTTCCAGTAAACTTTTGAGTAGACTTCAAGGAAGCACTGGGTCTCCCAAGTCAAGCGTGACTTTTTTTGTTTGTCAACTTTGTCGTGCAAACCCTCATTCTGTCGTGAATTTACCATTTTTTTTACCATTGTTTCTTGTCTCCCTTGCCTTCACTACAGTGGTAGGAAATATACCCAGCCAATGCGCGACTCTGTTCCATAGGCGTAAACAACTGGAAGACCTGAACTCGAACGTCAAACTACTGTAGGTATTTTGTAAAACCATAGGTCATTGCCAAAGCTACAGCAAAGATGAGATCTTCTCGTGACTCAGCCTTCCTCTCACATCCAGGTTCCACATTCTACCCAGCGTTCCTTGACCAACTACAAAGGCATTCTGCACTGGTTGCAAAGACGGTCAGATTTCTCCAAAAGCAGGATCAACAATTATCTGCGTCATCTATGATGTTCGTACCTATCTATCACAGAGTAGTTTTCTAAACCAGTAAATGTGCAATCCACTAGTATGCGTCATAGTAATGGGGATGATGAAGTGCCTTGTGTTCACGCACCTTTGTGGCATTACGAAACTATACCACAACCATCAAAGTACCTACATGCCAGTACGTAACTATATGTATTCACAAAGAGTAGTCAAAGCTGAACAGGACTTGAACGTTGATGCCGATAACATATAGTGGGTATCCACGTTCATCCGGACGTCTACCTGGATCTAGAGAGTGAAGTTAACAGCACCATCAGTGTCGGTGTTGAGATCCAAAAGACTTTGCCGAACACAATTCGTATACAGCAGACTCAACAGCAGATGAGATTTGACTTCTACTACGGAAAACGAAGCGCTCAATAAAAAATTATAAGAGCCGCTACCGGTGACATTTCTGACACTGATGGTTATTTTGACAAGGCATTCGCTTTCTGTGACCCACATGAGCCGCTTTCGTTTTGCGCCAGGAGCTGCTCCGGGCAGATCACTAGATAGAGAGAGTAGATACATACACCAATCACGACCCAGCTGCATCTACTTTCTTTGTCTAGTGATCTACCCCGAGCAGCTCCTGCTGGCAAAACGAAAGCACCTATGGTAAGGTGACAAGTGCGGCTTTATTTGAATTTTTTTTCAAAAATTGAAAGGCCAAACTGACACCAGAAAAAAGTCCTTCCAGGACTTCACTATTTATATTAGAAAACGGGTTTTGGTTGCAAAAGTTGGTTTTAACGTGGCTTCATCTACCGACCAATGTCAGAGGATCTGCAGACGTTGAGCATTGTGGAAGGGAAAATATCGCTGGAGATAGGGATCATAAAGGAGAATTCGTGCACAGACCAGGACCCATCAAGGGCTGTAGCGTCGTTAATGACGATGAGTGAGGATAATTGGTTGCCTCTAGTTAAAGGACCTGTGTAGTCAAAGCAACTACTCTTCAAAACTGTGAATAGCTTTGTGCTGTGCTTTAAAATGTATTTTTTGACATCGAAACTGGACAAGAAATGATCATGTTTGACACAGGCCTAGGAGTCCACACATACTCATTCCACTTAGATTGTGTAGTCTATGGAAGTACGCGGAGCACTCTGCCAAATGGTAATCCATTTTTCCCGACGAGCATTTTGGCGCTCTCCTCCAGAAGAGCTGGCTGGCGAAAAGAAGTGGACAGAATGCATCACAGGTAGAGAAATCGACGTGGACGGGACGACGTCCATAAATAATGCCATCGCGTGCTGCGGGCGTCCGTCCCTGCACTTAGCGAGGGACGGCCGCGTCAGTTATGGACGTCGGACATGCATCTCGCGGGAGAACCGGCGCACCACCTGGACTATTCACAAGAATAACTGTAGGTGTGAATCCACCGGTTAGGGCTTAATTAGACGCCCAGCAGCTCCCGTTGCAATGTGCGACGAGTATTGCGTCCATTCATTCCATCACCATCCATCCACTCACCAGCGCTAATCCCGGGTTAATAACGCGGGCTGGCGTGGAATTACGCGACCCGAGGGTTCGCGATTGTTATGTGTTGATCAAGGAAGAGTCTACGGCCCATTACGACGTAATTGTGGGGCGGCTATTGCTTTTTTAACCAAATACCCGGGGTGATAATGGCCCCTGATTACATCTCGCGCGGCAACTAGATTAATTCTGGCGGGACTGCTTTCACCCACCTCCACCTGCACAACGGTGTAGTAGTGGCGGCGGCGTGAGTGAAAAATCCGGAAACCTTGTAGGTGTATGATGCGGTGCTGACCGGTGGCATTTTCAATTATTGCCGCACACCCATGCAGATTATGCAGACAGAGGTACTTATAGTATGCATCAGGACGTGCATAATGTAATGTACCACTGTTATTAAATTAACCGCCAGTTCCCTTGTCTTACCTGTGGCTCGACCATTATCGGGATTAGATCGATTTATAGTTAGTGTTAGTTTCTGGCGATGTGATACAGACAGAGAACTGGGCGTGGGCCGGCGTGAGCATAATTGCGCGCCGCCGTTCACTCGAAAGGACAACTGAATGGTTGCGAGGCGATGATAATCATACGCGAGAACGAGGTGATGTCCGTGCAGGGCCGGCTTATGTACAGCATTATTCAACAACTGGTTGCATCACGGTAGATTCAATTCCTTGAACAAACTGCTGAAGCCCAAAGTCTGTAGCCTCACTTCAGTACCTACCCCCAACTTTCTATCATGTTTTAGGTACACATTTTGAGTTTATGGATAACGCGTGGTTTATGAGTTGAAAGTTCCAGGAAATCTGTGTCAGAAGCCAACTTCTTGACCATAGTGGGTCTAAAAAGGAGCAGAAAACCTGAGTGGAACCTCAACTTCTCAGGTGTAATATATCTTGAAATAAGGAAGAAAATTGAGTCAAATCATCTTCTTATCTAGTGAGTCTAAAGAGAAGGAGCAAATCCTAAGACAGTTAGCCGCGATGTTTAAAATGCACTGTTTTAACCCGAGCTGTTTTTTCCCTGCGCTGTATGGTCCCGCTTTGTTTTGTCCTGCGCTGAAATGACACAGAACCGCTTATAGCAGCGGGTGAGTGCTAAATTTTGGCAGCCCTTGGGCGCGGGAGCTCAGAAACGGCCCTGGCCCCTTCAGGTGAAAGAGCGTGTAAGTGTTTTATGCGTTTTTGAAACACAGAAAACTAATTAGCAAACTATACTTGGTATCGATTTACAACTGCATATGCGCTCACTGTTCTCAAACTGTCATCAGACCCTTTCCAACTGCGTGCCAAAACAAGCTTACAGTAATTTTCAAAACCCAGTCGGTAGCACGGCGAGCTCGGCCCCGTTTTCGAAGGCGACGGTCCCGGGCTCAATCCACACTGGGCCAGATGGACTTTTTCACGCGTCCCTTAGTACTGGAGCATCTACTATCGTGCGGTGCGGTGACGCCCCGGGAAGAGGGATGAAAGGAGAAAGCCATCGAAACAAAACCCGACTGATAAATCTAAAGATGTATATTTTACAGTACTTCGTTGATATCGTCATCATTGTTATCGTTACAGAAAAACCCCGTCGACTGAAAAAACCTGCTAATAACCTGGCTGTTGATGCAGAGCAAAAAAAATTAAGCTATACGCATGCAACACTCGGCATATAGCTCAGATAAATCAGTTGAAGCCGTTACTTTCAAGGACGCCGTTTTTTTTTCTCTTTTATGCATTATTGATTAAATTTCAATCAGGTACCACTCTATCTTTGTCAACGAATTTGCCACCGAGGATGAAAATGGTCACGTTTTACCAACTTTCCATGAAACAAGACTCCCTCCTCGTTCTGCTCATAGATGCTGTGGTTTATTTTCATTTCTCGCACCGGCGAGGGCGACAAACGCATTTTTGGAATAACATCGGCTCGACTCCGCCGTGATGCTGCTGTTGTTGTCGCATTATTCGGCGTCCGTCCAGCGCTTCCGAAACAATTCCAACAAAGAAGCCGAGACCCGGCGATCGGCGGCTGGAGACCGGTGCAAAATGCCAACCGTTTGAGAATCCGCGATCGCCATCCGGAATGTCGGCTCGGTATTATGATGACGACGGCAGCAACACAACAGCGGAGACCAGTTTTAGCACAAACAGAAAAATGGGATTCCGACGTCTTCTCGCAGTCCGGCCAACTGCAGCGGCATCAGGTCAAAAAATAACACGTCGTTTCTATTTTTCCAATTCCTGCGAGCGATCCTCCAAGTCGATGAAAACTGTTGGAATTACCATTCTCCGGATTGTTTTGTTGGTTCGTTTCATTGTTCATTAGATTTGTCCCATTCGCTTTTGTTCATATGTAAATCTTTTGATGGCGTTGATTCGTTAGATTTGTTTAGAAAAGTAATGACTGTTAAAATAAAAAACCTATTCCCTTACGAAGCTCTCTTGTACTTATATTAGCTTCAAACGTCAAAATTGGCTTGAGATGAAACAAAGCGAACGCGATAATGACATGGGAATGAATGTACGGTTCTCACAGTCACACATAAAAAAATTCTTCCGTCTTATTTGCTCTGCTCACTGCACAGCTTGGTGTGTCATCTGCTCAATAAAATCATCGGTGTGTAGTGGCTGCTAAGCGTCGATAAAATTTTCTGTAAAATTTGCCACACGTTCTCGTCCGCCCCTGTATGCATTATTCCACAACATTTGCATCCAAGCGCCATTTGAATGTTGATCTTAATTTGATGGAATGTCCCAAGACATGGTCTTTCTTCCCTTTCTCTTTTTCTCTCTCTTTCTGTCTCCATTCTGCATATAGTCAAACGGCCGAGATGGTATCTTACCAAACACTGTTTTGCACTACCCGCGGCCGGATAAGGAGCACATCATCGACAGGCACTAGTAGCCGCGGTCAATTTAATTAAGTAGCACGAGGTTTTTGACCCGTTTCGCACAGGTAATTAAGAAGCAACCCTTGCGGAAGATAAGTGAAATAGTTTGAGCACTGACGGCGCGGCGAAATCTCAAGAAAGAGATCGGCCAGCACAAAAAAATAAATGAGTTGCGGCAGAAATGGGTGTGTCGGTCATAAAATCACCACCGCAGATATTACACGTGGGGAACACGCACACCTCGAGGATCAGCGAGATACATGTGGAGTGGAAGCGTCAGTTTCCAATCTGATGATCTATCACAGCCTCCCATGTGTAAGATTATGACTCCATAAGTGTATCTCATTGTAAGGCTTATTACTTCCGGTTCGGTTTGTCCGAAAATATTTTTCTTCTATCGTGCCATCAAATATGTATTTTTAATTAGGGCAGACTGTGGCCTGATAAGACTCAGGGGCCCGAAGTTTTAAGAATTTATCCCATCATCACACAATATTAAAATTGGACACTCTGACACTCATAATACTTACTTAATCCTGAGCCTTGTCTACCTTGTGGTGTAAGTCAAACTCATGATAATTCAATAGGTGATCTGTGCTTATATCATTAACCATGTTTACCTACCAGTTGAGTGCTAGCCTACCAAAATCAGTTGTTCTCTCTAGGTGTATGCTGCTGAAATCAAAGTACCTACGCACACCATCAGCACCTGAAACTTGGGTTATAAAAACGATATTTCTTCCTTACTATTAGTAAGTAGGTACCTATGTTATGGAGATTAAGGAAAAACTAGTTTTTTCTTCGTAACCTTGACATTTCAACTTACCTGACCAAATGGACCATGGACAGGCCGCGCTCATCTCGAATTGAATAACTTTTCGAATTTGTAGCTAATTTACAGCCTCAGCTTGCTTCTCTTTAATCACTGCCATTACTGATAGATCCCGTTGTTCGAATCGATTTCACTATCAAATCAATGGAAAGTATTTAATTTTGTACTAATTTTACTTTTTTTTTACAGACGCCATGGGTAAGTGGTTTCATTCACCAACATCGTCTCCGCGATTGACAATGTCCCGCTACTGATGTCCACGGTATGGATTACAACTTTGGGTTTTCCAGTGTCGTAAGTTTTAGTCACTGTAACTATTAGAATCGTATGATGAGTTTTATTATTTTTTCAAATAAACTGTTGAATCGTAAAAGAAAACTGAACTGCTTAGTCCTTGACGTGAGAATGTGAATTCAAACGACCGTAGAAGTTTTTAACGAACGATGAAGTATTGAACACACACATTCGTATGCGTTTATCTAGTGAAATTGATAGAATTTGGGAATAGGGCGGAACAGAAAAAAGAGGGTTGCTGCTCTACACACTCACACACACGCAGTAACGTGTTGCAATTTCTACGACCGAACCAAGACGTGTGGTGCATAACGATGTCTGAGATGGGATCACGTAATCTATTTGCGGTGGATCGGCGGTCGCTAGATGTGTGACGTGAACTGAAGTCCAAAAACATACGTGGTGTCGCATTCGCAAAAACTAAATTAATAATACAAGTGACGGACAGGCCACGAAATGGCCATTAAGCGGAAGTTTCGGCGTTGAGCTTTCATCTAGAAAATGGGCCAGGAAAATTCCTCACAATATTGGTGATGGTGATGCTATAGTTGGTGGCTTCTGTAGTAGACCCATCGCTACTGACTCTTGGCAAAGTCAAGTGAAACGTAGGTTTTCTGTAAGTGGTAAGAATGTGGAGAGATCGTAAAGCGGTAGATAAGAAAATACAAAGTCATGTATAGAAACGAATTTTGATCACCGATTCGAAAAAAAAAAATGATAATACAAAAATTGATGTGTTTTTTCAAGACCCACCTCCCTCTTAGCTCTCTTGGTCATTCTTTGATGAAAGTGTGGAAAATCATAGAAATAAAAATTTTCCATGAGCAAATCCCTGATCCGATCACTGAATGATGATGGCCAAAATTTCAAAGAAACTATACTTCACCGGATCCATTAGTCTTTGTTACGAATGAAATTCCTTTCGCACTCCTCGTCCAATTATTGTGTGGCAACGCGGAAAATTAATATTGCGACCACCCGTTCCCTTTCGTCGCTCCCGAAGGTTCCCAACAAGATCATTATCATACAAAGTGAGTAAAAAGAACTGCTCCTTCTAGGGGGACGACCGACGAGCCGATGAATATTTTCGTAGTGTCCGTAAGTCGATCCCGCTCATTAACGAGACGACGAAAGGGGCAAAAAGCGAGTAGTCGTCTGAAAGAAGATAAAAAGCCATCGTGAATGTCACAGAGTGACGTGTCCGGGGAAGAAGATAACGCGGAGCGGTCCGCCTGACAACTTATAAAGTGTTGTCAGCTTTTTAGCGACTACTAATTACACCTCCGGAGCGAAGTTGGCGGCGAGGTAACGGCGAGACGCGCGTGAAATTCAAACAACGCCGAGAAGAAATAAGGGCCGGACCGTTACATGTTGGGCTAATGCCCATCTCAGCTCTCTCTGACTATCGCGACGGATAACTTTATAAATGTGTCGCGTTCCATCGACTCGGACCGGCTCTCCCTCTCTCTCAGTGCCCCCTAATTGGATGTCTTACTCGCAGATATTTTAATTTATGTACGAATTCTGTCCCGCCGCCGCTAACTAACCTGCTGACAAAATCGTTATGGTAATTAAATGCCATTTGGTACAATGCGAATCGCACACGGCCGACACTCTTGCAAAACACACCGACAAATCATTTCGAGTCAATTCGGTGACGGCCAGTGCCTTCCAATCGGCAAGGGAATTGCGAAAGACGGTGGTCTCTCAACGATATATATCAATAACCCAGTATGTAACATGGATTCTGGGAAATATGCTATCTGCTAATAAATATCTAAATATACTAATGAGGCATATCCATTATCCAGTATACCTAACACCATTACGTGTTGGTCAAAAGCCTGACTCAGAGTCAGGAAATCGACTACACTGTCGGATTGCAGTCACTACTTTCGTATTTGATCGCTTTCCATGTGCTGATCAACACAACAAACTCGGATTTGTGGTGTTTCTCAATATTCCAATTAGTTTTTAGTTCGTCATTATGCAAATGAGATCCGCATATTTTAAAATTTCAGATCACGCTATATGTCATAGGCATGCCATCTTAGCCCTATTTCAATTTATGAAAAGCCACAAGAAACAATTACCCATCTATGGAAGAGAATAGTTGTTCACTTCATCCCTTCCCGAAATCGTTGCCTGGTTTATTTTGTTTTGTATTCTTCTCATGCCGTAGACAACCTCCGCGGAAGAAAACATTCCTGATCCTGATGTGGTGTCCTTTATTTTAACTTAGTTATTTTACTCAATTTTGACATTGAATGAAGTGGGAAAAAATTGAGCAAAATGTAGTGTATCGTCTGTCGCAACTTGGCGAAACTACCGTACGTCATGCTTCCTGATTTGATTAAAACTGTTCGGTCAAAGATGACGTTATAGTCGCAAACCCCAGATCTTCAACAAAATCTTCAATTAACAGGCACTATATTTCTTAGTAATAAAACTGCCTATGCCATGTCGGAATCGTATAGAGGATCGTAAAAAACTGTTTCGGGTTAATAATACAGGATCGATTGTGGTGGTGGTGGGTGATGGCAAGTTTCGATTTTTATTGCTTCCACGCGCGTTTCATCGAGTGTCGTGTGTGTGTATGTGAGTAGTGCGAGCCGGGGCGCTCTTATTTTTCATCGACAACTAATGACGGCCGCATGTGTTATCGGACATGCGATACACCTGTTAACCGCATCCCCTAGGACCGGCTGGTCCCCTAATGCCCCCGCTGCCTCTAAACAGATTTTAATGCACTCCCAAAACAATGACACGCTCCCCGAGTCATAACCACCAGCAGCGTAGTTGCTCTAATAAATATTTTTACGGCACGGCGGGCCCTCCCTCCGTCGTGTGAAGAAAAGGCGAATGTCAGGACCCTTCGTCGGATGCGCCAGGAACGCTAATAAATTTATAATAACGTTCACAAAATTTAAATCGACACTCTTGGAATTCCTGCATTTTGGTTTCACTGTTATGCATCCTTTGACATTCAGTATGTATATTTGATTAGGTAATGTTATCACTGAACAAACGACTATAAATACAGGTAGGCTAGGTTTCTGATTTTGAGCACTTTCGCCATTTTCTTGCTTCAAATCTCAAACCTCTGTGAGATGTTCCAGAATCAGTAAATATCACAGAATGCTTCGCAAGGTTTCACTAATTACAGGTCCAGGGAAAGGCTTATCTTCAACCTCTTCACATATGGCTCGACAAGCGTCTCCTTTCAAAAGTGGTTATTCAGTTTTGGTTTTGGATTTATTTAATTTGGATTGTCGATATCTTTGAGATGCTCGATGAAAGCAGATTGGCTTCTGGATTATGGATTGCGTGGGAGGGGAGTGATGGACCATGGTTCCATCCGGCACGCAGGCCTCACCTTTGGGCTCATTGTACCACCTCCCCAATGTTTGGCCCCGCTCCCGGTCAGTCGTCAAGCCAGCCGAACCGTTCGACAAAGTCTAGGATACGGTCAGGTAGGGTACCGAGGCTCCATATTGGCTCATCACATCACCCTTGTTAAGAAAAAATCAATAAGTGCCAGTTGCTCACTTCGAGTTCAATTTTAAACCTGGTCTCGTTACTGTGGAAGTAGTTGAAACAATTAAATCTTAGACAACTAGACCAAATTTTAAGTTGAGCATGAAGTGGACAACTGGGTCTTAGTGACAAGGGTCCAAAACCATCCAGGATGACTTGACGGCAGGGGTCTCTACGGGTAAATGTAACGTGTTTGGACGATGAAATAATATTTCCATGTGTAATGCAATAATTGTAGTGAAGATTCCGTGAACGCAGCCAGCATTGTATGTCTGAAAATCGGAAGATTGCATGTCGGATTGATGAACAAAAGATATACAGGACCGGACTAAAAACACTACCCTGAGGCCTAAGATACTCTCTTAGAAAAAGAAAACTAACAGAAATTCTTCAGCCCCACAAAAATAGCTGTGAACGGTGTACCAGGCAAATAGCCTTTTCCAGTAAATCCACCAATATGGCAGTTCTTTTAGGACGTTTTTGATACGTGTCCTATTTTAATAATCAGGTAGTAGCCACGTCCAGTTGTCATGGAAATTCCAGAGATCGATTTTTCATATTTCTAGTGTGCCTTGCAGCTGGAAATAGTTTAAATATACTCACTCGGGTGGTGGGTAATAGTACATCACATACCGAGGTGGAAAGCGTCTCATTACAGCCAAGAGATTCAAAATATTACCGACGCGTGCCGAGGTGAGATAGAATCCCGTAGGCTGTAATAACGCTTTACTCCGTGGTATGTACAGGACTTGATTCACAATGATCCAGTTCAAATGCAAATAATTGGCTTTATTCTGAGTTTTTCGCGTCAAACGTTTTCATCAGGAGTAGGCATAAGCAACCTTTTCACACAACGCATCCATCAACACTCCGCGTCAGCTGTTTGAATTAGATCACCTTTCTTCATACGTCACTTTCGGCCCGTGGTCCGAAAGTGACATCATTTTCCAACCTGTAAGGAATCATTCACTTTTCAAGTTTTGAAAAGCTAGGAATGTATCGATTGCTAACTCATTGTGAATAAAACTATGATCAGCCTTGTCTATGTTGGTTGCTCTTGACATATCTACGCAGTCGTGTTTCATTGGGAATGGGAAGAATGGATACTTGCGGGTTATTGTTACTACGCTTATTGATGCGGCTTCCCAATAACAACCAGCGTCTGTGGTCTATAGGTTGCTGAGATCCTTGTTGGGAGCTCTTGTAGCTCTGTTCAGTTGGGTTGAGCCTGAGTTTTTTTTTGTAGTCTTCTCTTTCATCGATTGTTCTTTTTTGCTGTCTTGTCAAAACCATTCCTTTTCATTTGGTTTCTGACTGTCTTCGATGCCACATTTTTTCTCAGATTCTTTTGAACATGCCCCCCAATAACAACCAGCGTCTGTGGTCTATCGGTTGCTGAGATCCTTGTTGGGAGCTCTTGTAGCTCTGTTCAGTTGGGTTGAGCTTGAGTTTTTTTTTGTAGTCTTCTCTTTCATCGATTGTTCTTTTTTGCTGTCTTGTCAAAACCATTCCTTTTCATATGGTTTCTGACTGTCTTCGATGCCACATCCTTTCTCAGATTCTTTTGAACATGCCACTGGAACTCCTGAAACACGTATAGTCGAAGAGGTCAGCTGAAACATACTTGTGGTTGGTGGGGAGACTAAGGGATAGAATGAACAAATTTGAAAAATAGCTTTATAGGGTGTAATGGAATGAGATGAACTTAGGATTTTTTCTTGTGATTATTTCTGGGACACCTGTAGATGATGGTACAAATAGATGTCCTTTCAATTCATGAATGATGATATTAGAATTTTTCTGACACCTTTTGCCATGAAAGAAATCTAGCAGGTCTACAAATCTACTGGGTGGCGAGTATACTGATTATGATCAATATTAACTATTCGCATTGCTTGACAATATTTAACTGTTAACCTCTGGGGATGTAAGTCTGGATCCCCCATACGGATGTTTAGAATTAAAGTCACTCCTCTAATTGACGACCGAGAGTAGGAATCCGTGTATAGTAGGTGCGATAATTTCAAATCTGGTATACCGAATGTGTGCATGGTCCGACGCTGATGATGACTGATATTTTTGTCAATCAATCTAATTAGGCGCATAATGAGACCGCGTCTCGTAAATTACACCAGAATCGATATACGCCCGCCGCCACCACCGGTGTGTCTAATTGTGATATAGAGCGCCGCCCTATCACATATTACGCCCCGAAACCAGTCAGATATTAACATTCATTTACATGCAAATATCCGCAAACACGAAACCTGTCACTCATTATATACGAATTCAGGCCGTTCCTGCAAACAACGTCTTTTTTTCTGCCGTCGTCCGTCTCTGGCTGCGCTGCTGCTGCTGTTGGTGTTGGTGTGTTGATGTTTATAAAAGGGAGTCGGAATGGAGTAGTAGTCGGAACGGCCGTTTTATTGAATAATTAAACAGGGAGCGGCGATGGTGGAATTCTGCCCGGTTTAATTGCGACGCTGTAATGTGTAGTTAAACAATTGGTGTCTAAACAGCAGGAAGGAAAACTAGTTAATTACACTCCAGTGACACTCACGTGATGGAATGTGAGATTATACCCACCCTTAACTTAGTATACCTGCGAGGCTGTTTGTCCAATGATGCAATGGCGATAAGACATCTATCCAGCCACCATGCGCAGCCATACACGGGCACTTTCACGTAATTAAATCCATTTCGGGACTCTGAAATCCCCCATCAAAATAGTTTCGGATCCACTCGGCCGGCTGATATGTCAGGAATGCTCCAGCTGAATCGAAAATCTGATGGATGACGAGAGAGGACCGGCAGCATCTCATCGAAATTCACTTGTTCCGTTGATTCTAGGACAAAACAGTCCTTGGAGAAATAATGTCTCCAAAACTTCCGAGTAGCTTTTGTCAAAAACAAGATATTGTAAATGCTGTCGACAGCAAAGGACTGGAGTGTCAACTTTTCCTGGCACTTGCCTTGCCCTAATTCCATGACTAGGTGGTTTTTGGAGAAGTTGGCTTAATTGTAAAAAATCGATACTATCAAACACACGAACGCCTGTGTAGTTTCGGCGATAGGAAGTGACTTGCCGAACCTGCAGCACCTGGACGCCGTGGGCGCCCTCTGCGCCACTTTAATCGACGTCCATGTCAGCTGCGCTCCATTATATTAGATGAACTTGCATTTTATGACGTGCGGTTGTTGCATTAGCACGGTCTGAGCTCTCTGCGCCGATTAACTAATTATAAAACAAAACCCAGCGCCCATCATACCGCATACATCATTTGGATATACACTAGTCATGTATGTACATTCTGCGAAGGGATGAACGCAATGAAAGCAGCAGCGGCATCGCCATCCCCGCCATGTATATACGTTCTATAGAAATTGTATATCGTCATTGCAAATTAAATGGATTTTCATCTGATGCGTTCCCACAACACATCACGAAAACGGACATCAGAATTTGTTAGGGAAGAATCGATAAACTGAGCATTCAAAAAGCAGACTTGTTATCTAGCTCAGTCAGCACCGATGGTCTCATCACTGAAGCCTGCAGCATTACATAGTGGAAACTGCTCTACGCAATTGACCTTTCCAATTTTAGGAGATGGAAAACGGGGCTGTATTTCAAGGTCAATTTTGAAGTGAAACCTCTATTCTCGCGCCTAGATCACAACACACAACTAACGCAGAACCACACATGGGAGTGAAATCGGTTCATGGCATCAGTGGCTGTAACGAACGTCTGTAACGTTGTCAGACTTTGGGGCGACCAGCGTCGTCCCAGGAAATGGAAGAGTAAGCTGTTGGTTCGGTTCTATTTTTTACAGTTAGTATTCTTTTACCGCTTGCATTGTGTTTCAAGTACAACAGCTTCCATCATGAACAGAAATTTGATTTGATCGATGAATTCTAATTCACGGTAGTGTCATTTGCAATCGAAACTGATTAATTTATTTTCGTAATGCGTATCGCCGACACTGGACTGCTCTTCTTGGTGTTTGGCTTGAATAAATTCGAGCGGATGTATTTTATTATAGGGATAGGGAGGTATATCCAGAGCAATTTTTCTTGATGAAAAATCACGCGGTAAATGGGTTTTCGGTGTTTAAGGCCTATTCTGCCACCTGCTATATTAGTCGGACTCTGAGCCGCAATGCGATGCTTGTATGTTTGATAGTAGTACCACACGCGTAGTCCATCAAGACTTAGTGTGACCCCAATGCTCTCACAAGTCCCCGCGCTGGTTTGTATAC
This sequence comes from Anaspis maculata, assembly GCA_949128115.1. NCBI lineage: Eukaryota > Metazoa > Arthropoda > Insecta > Coleoptera > Scraptiidae > Anaspis > Anaspis maculata. The sequence goes on along the minus strand of OX421961.1, from coordinate 52,086,190 downwards.
ACAGAACAAAATTCAAAACGGAAGATTGATTTGTTCGATTACTACAAACTGGAAACACATACGCAGACTATATAACATGAAATAAGTCGGTTTGCGATTGTATCTATAATTTGATAGGTGGCAAGATCTATGCCTGTGACTCAAATTGCATTTGATCAAGTAGAACAAAACTCCCATCAGTCCCACCTGCTCAGTCATCGTCAAGGGAAGGTCAAGCAAGTGTATACCTACTCACTACTTAGGCAATCAGTATGCATATTTTTGTCGCAATTCTCCGTACCTACTCACTACTCAGGCAATCAGTATGCATATTTTTGTCGCAATTCTCCGCAGATTTGTTTAATTGGCTGCAAGTAGACTCAAGTCCTATTTCTTTCTTGATAAACGCGCAATTCTAGTCACAGACAATCTTGCCACCTTACAAATTGTACAATCGCAGACCGACTTATTTCTTGCTATAGTTTGGAGATGGTGGCACACTATAATCCTTTATAAAGAATTTCTTCATAACGTCTCCCTATGTATACGAGCCAGCTAGCGTGAGGGTCTGCATCAACGTTGAAGGTCTGCAGAAATCTTGATAGAACGCGCGGGTGGTCCTATCATCAAACATCCAATCATCACATTGCGGCTCAGAGAGTCCGGTTGATATGGATAGGTGGCGCAACAGGCCTTGAACATCAAAAACCTATATACCGCGTGATTTTCCATTGAGAAAAATTGCCATTTATAACTTTACGAAGTACTGAAATTTACGTGAATAAGTTCTTTGTTTTTGCTTGAAACGTCAAATTTATGCACTCCGTACTTTGTTATAAGTATCAGAGCTGATACGATAACAAAGTTGGCATCAAGTTGATGAAAAGCTGGAAAAATTATCAAAAATGTTGATTATGCTGCAAATTGTCGATTGTAGAAAAACTGACCCTAATATTTTTTTCATTTAGGTCTCATTATCCTCAAAAAAGCCCAAGAAATGATAAAAAATTGAATCCAAACATGGACATTTTTTTCATGGTTTGCTCATCAATGTACAAAAAGTTTTAAACCCATCGTGAAAAAATCTAGGAATACAAAATATAGCTCCAGGCGGTTGTTTCGACTCCAAAAGCCAGGTGAGACAGCTCTCATTTCGGCTTGAAATGATATAATGTAATCGGAACTGTCAGATCTTTTTTTGCAATAAAAAAATTAGCAACAAGTGCGTTCTGTTCCACGTTAGTTCCGGTATACAAATAATCGCATCGCAATACATTTATGTAACACAATATGTATCGTCATCCATTTACTCCCATGCAAAAATCGAAACTCCTTGTCGTTAAATACTTCCGGACTGGTCGAAATTCCATCAAGAAAAACACCAGATAGGTACCTATGCTTATAAACTAAAAATTTAATCAATATCCAATGCAACCTCTTCGAAAAGTTCTGGCGTCGAGTAAGGTCAGTTAGTGCGTGTCAGATATTGGCAGTCGAAAGCCTCTAGTGGAAATCCTCTTTTCCGTTCTCATTCTGATGCAGAGGGCCATCATCTGATGCGAACTGCGATCGAAATGTGCGGCTCTCGTCGTCGTCGTCGTCGTCGTCGTATAATTGAAGAATATCGCGCTTGATTTTGTAACGGCACGCCGAGATCATCCTGGCGGCATAAATTTTATCGCGATGGCCATTTGGAAGATTGCAGGCAAGATGGCGAATAGCGGATGGTGTGTACGGCAGCGTCGCGACGCTGGCTGGCGAAGTTCGCCGGCGGGATCATCGGGCGTGTGTGCGCCGACGCCGATGGCAAATCTATTTCAGAGATGGCCCTCCTCTCAATTTTGATGGACATTCGAACGACCGCGCCCTCATTTCCGGCAACAAATCGCGTCTTTATCACCCCTTCACGGTCCCAATATAAAAAGTGGACGGCGGTGCCGCCGTCACCGGGCACTTTTTACGATTTTTCTTTTATTTTTGCTCTTCCCCTCTCGCTTGCCCGTATACGGTCCATCATGTTTTATTAAAAACCGACTGAGCGGGACCGGAGGATTTTTCATTATAAACCGGCATTTGGAATTTCTATACTGCCGTTTTTCCCTTTCCCTCTTTTTCAGTTTTTTTTTGTTCGATCCTCATATTTCCCCCCACCTCGACCCATCCAGATTTACAGTACAATCTGAGGCTCGATTTCATGTGGAAGATCAGACCGCCGTAAGTGAGAATCACTATAGTAACGGCGCGTAACAAATCAACGAATAAGATTGTCGTATTAGAAAAGTTAGGAGGGGGAAAACCACCCTTTGATTCTTCATAGTGCTGTCGAAATGCGATACTTTTGAAGCACCCTGTACCACACAGGATAGGTGTTCCAAGTAAAAGAAAGTATATTTTCTAAATTACCTACCTACACAATTTTATAACAGTCAATCAAGAAACATTTCAAGTTTTTGAATGACAAAGCCATCTTGAGGAAAACGGAAGTAAAGAAAAACACGCTTTCAAGTTTTAAGCGAGACACCCTAATACCACTTCATCGACATTTTGACAAATATTATAAGCAAGTTTGTGTTACGTTGAGGTTGAACTTGCATATGATTTCCAATGTTATGACATCCAATATTTTACCCACAGTCAACAAATTTTTATTGATACGCAGTAACTATCATCTAACCGGTATGTAATGGTTCACTGCCCGTGCATTATGATGTGCGAAGAAAGTGACAGTTGCGCCCGGCTTTCTTTGATTGTTGTCATTGACACTTGGGCCTGACGCCGCTGTCAGGCGGAAAAGGTAACCGACTGGGATTTTGCAGGTCACCTGAAAAAAAAACGGGTTTCAAAACTTTGAAGCCTCTCGCCTCTTGGAACACAAAAGACAGCAAAAGCTGTCGATTTTCTTGAGATTCTTTTCGGAAAATTGCATCCAGGTCCAAACTGCAATTTTGAAATACATGGCTGGATTGAAGGCTGGCAAAAGTATATTATCGATATTCTCTTTTATATATATTTATATTTTATGTATATGTAGTAGGTTCACTTGTACCATGATTCTAGTCGGCTGTGAGATTTTGTTTCTAAGTTTCCAAATGTGAAATATAGAAAATCCTCAAAATTTTGCAGTTGGCTGCTCTGGCCGGACCAGTTTTGAAACATGTTTTTTGCCTATTTCCTCTGCAGATAGCCGGAACATTTTTGCGGCACGTGATGCCTGAGGCTTTTTTCCATTTTAGTGAAAAATGTAGCAATTTTTCGACCTGTTTTTAATTTTCGCCAATGAACAAATAAATTAAAGGAGCCTTGACATTTGACAGTTGTCAAAAATATTTATAACCTCTCGAAGCCGGTTCAACTTTCGATTGATCAAATTGAAGAGTATACAATGCCCTTCGTCCAAAAAAGGGGCTCCATGTAATCATCAACCCTTTCGCCTCTTCCAGTCAAAAATACAAGCCAAACCCTGAAGAATTATAGGCGATACAAGGATCACCGTGCAGTCTGTCATTGGCAAAAGAATTTACGTGTAAAAAGTAAATTAAACCAAATTTCAAAAAACCCAGCCGCTCAAAGTTGCGTATTGGACCGAAATTGATGTAAGTACCTTCAATTTGCAATTTGCTTTCGTTTTGGGGCTTCCCGGGACGAGTTTTTGTCGACCCTGAATGGGCCGCCGTCAAGATGACTTAGATTTGCGGCCGCCCCGTGCTCTTTTGGTGTCTACATGACGGTAACACAGCTCTGCGTCCCCCTAGTCGCACGTCCACTTATGACCAGGTCAGTTTTCCAAGATTTTAATATCAATTTGATAAGAAATATAACTTTACTTCCAGAGAAGTCACTTTCACACTAGGTGAAAAAGGCGGCAAGCCTACAATGCTAAAGTAGAAAATTTGCTCATCAGCCAACTAGAGTCACAGTACAAGTGAACCTACTATAGTGTTTCGCGGCATGGACTAAGCCGCCAAAAGCGTCGAAAAGTTCATATTTTTCGCCAATAGAGTCCTTGCATGAATTTTATTTTCAAAATTTACTTCAGCTGGATTTATGCTCACAAAAAATAAGAATAAAAATTAAAATAACGATAAGAAAAAAAATAAGAAAATGTTGGAAATGAGCTTTCAGATTAAAGTATTTATGCTCCAGAATCAAAAATAACAATGAAAATAAGGAACTCCAACTTTCTATTCTCTGTTGCGTATTGCAGATGCGCAGATGCGATGATATGGCAACAGTGGCGGCGTAAAGGAGTCTTTGAGGGCGAAATGTTCCCTAAACTCTGCAGAAATCATCCTTAATGTTATTGAATAATCAAGTTACGTGGTTAATTTATGTAGAATAATATTCTACCATGTGTTTTTACGCCTGTCGTGCCTTATGTTTTCTTCCATTAATGACGAGACTCTAGCCCCTCCCAAAAAAAAATACTTATTGCCGCCACTGCTCAATAAATCTAAGAATAAAAATAACAAGTTGGATATTTCCAACTTCTGCTCGAAGAAAAGCCGAACGAGTGACGAAGGCAGTCGAGTTTTGCCGATGACGATCATCTGTCAGAAGCATTTGTTATCTCATGGGCGCAGCCATCTTGAATGTCACCAGTACGTGAATTCATGTCAATGACAGATCTGCACTAAAAAATGCGCTATTGCGACTCACGCACGTTGGGGGATATTCACTTGTTTTTAATTACAGGGTGAGTCAGAAACTAAGAAAATTATTATTCGAAGGACCAGTTTGTAATCTTTGAGGGCTTCAAAAATGAAAGTCGAAGATTTTTTAGAACATTTTTTGGGAATTCCCCATAGGTCTTCCACAACGTGTTGCAGAGCTTTTCCGCCATTTTCCGGACACCTGTACTATTGCATATTTTGTTTTTGGCCGTCCTTCCCGTGCTTTGGATCAAGGTGCTTACCCAGATGTGCAAAATCATTTAGGCTGACTCTCAGCAGGATTCAGTCATTACCAGTTAAGAGAATGAAATGAAGCTCGTTAAAACCTGGGTGTCCCTCTGGCTCTAGCACATAGCACATATAATCCGCAAGGTAGTAGTACCTTTCAGAAGTTAAGGCAGATAACAGCAATTTCCATTTGTGTAATTGCTGCATACAATGCCAATTTAGAGGAGCAATTTCGAACACGCCCTGCAGACAAAATTTGCCATGGTACGACAGTGAGCTTCTTATGCGCTTCGCCACTGCGATGCGAACTGTTTTTCGTGACTGACTGAATGACCGATAAATGACTGGACTGACCGATTGATATATTGTGAACATCATTCAATGTCCGTCAATGTCCTGCACCGTCAGGAACCGGCAGCAGGTCAAGGCCCGTGCGCGGCTATGAAATTTTCCCGCCTGGTGAAATTCCGTGATGCGAAAAAGAGAGAGGGGAAGTTTTACGATCCTGCGGCCGTAAAGGCCGTGTGATGATGATGGCCGTAGTTATGCAGAAACGAACTGTGCCGGGACAGATTTCACAGTTGGGTAGTAAAAATCAGCTGATCGTTCGTTCGGCTGTCTGTCGTCGTCGTATATTTCGTATGGAGGAGAGGCATAATAAAAACATTTCGGGACGCAATAACGGCCCACATAAAGTGACGTTTCGAGACGGGTGGTGGCAGTTGGTGGCGGCGGCGGCAGCAGCAGCAGCGGCAGCGGGTGGGTAGGTACAGTTTGATATAGCAAAAAGGCTACAACGGTGGAAAATCAATAGCTCTCTACGTCATAGGCTGCTCTCAGCGCATAGGATGGGCCGCGGATTCGCCAGTTAGCTAGCGTTCGCGCTGTGCTCCTGTTGCCACCACCACCCATTTACCTCTGTCCCTTACTCCCTTCTGCTGCTATTGCTGGTCTCTTCCGTTTCGGTTGAATCCACGCCACTTTTTGTTCTGTTGGCATTATTTGTATTTGCTTTAGACTCAGACAATTACACGCCAACCCAGATGGTCATTCTAATCGAGCTTCCTCTAGAAAATGGACAGCCGTGTTGTCGCAAAACATTTTTTTAATGAAATTCGGCAAAGATGTCACTAACATTCTTGGGGTCCTGGGCCCAACCAAAAGATGACTGTTACATATGCCAAGATATGATCTATTCTCATCACTTTTATGACCATAGGGCTCAAACATTCACTTGGTGGTGCTGGTGATGGTGACTGCGGTGGCGACCTATGTAGGGCAGAACCAGAAACCATTGAGGTCTCTTTTCGAAACGACCAAAAACAGAATTCAAGAAGGCGGTCGCGCGGTATGCCACATAGGTACTCGATTCTGTATAAAACATACGAAACGAGTCGTAAGAGTGGTTAGTGGCTGTCGTAAAAAGCACAATAACTCCGAAGAGCCAGCGACGTCTCTATACGCACGTCGTCATATTTATGGCCGCGATTGAATCCCAGCAAGCCATGTCTACAAATTTCGCCGCGAGATCGTTTCTTCGGGAATAAATCGCTCTATTTGTGCTGGTGTGTTTGTGCCTAGCGGCCGCGGTCGAATTAAAATCAGAGACGAGACACAGTGAAGCGAACTACTTCTGCGGTCGTTCTGATCCATCCAATGGCCATCAGACTTGAAGATGGATCGGACGATATAAAACCATCTAAAAACTATAATGCGAACCGGTTGACCACCGCGGTGCGCCGTCTGACCGCCGTTCTTCGACCACTGTGCCTGTGCTCTGCACACAATATATTAATAATTTATTAATAAAATAGGTTAGCCGACCGGACAGCTCGGCAGTGATAACTCCTGAAGTCTCTTAATCCAAGAACAAACTTGGGTCGGACTCCCCACCGGAGTTCGTTTATTATCCCAAGAACCGTAATAGATGGCAGCGTTCGTTTTTACTTGGAACCTCTTCGGTTGTTGTAGAGGAGCCAAGTGCAGCCTTCTTTTTTGCCTAACTGATGCGCTTTGCAAAGTTACTCCAGCTATGACTCCCACTGGCTCTTCGATGTTCTTCGCCCACGGCCCTTACACAGTCTCCAGTCCAGTGCTACATAGCTTTGCAGACATCCTGAAACCTGCCGAGTCGCAGGTCACCACCTTCACCCTTCAGGGATTCCACGAGTAGAATTGAGGAACGAACACTGGCTCACTGAGGATTGACCTTTGTTTGACATAGGTACTGATGACATCCTTATCGTACGATTGCGGCCAAAATAAAGTGGACGACAATGGCCGCATTCATAAGTCACAACAGTTGTGGAACTGTTACCGATTTGTCCTGTGAACGGTGCGCTACTTTTCCGCTCCGCTCGGAGCGGACGGCCATGTTTTGTAGCGGCTCGGAAGTTCGCTACATTTTGGTAGCATAGTGAGCGATAGGAGTGGGAGGTGGAAGAATGAGAGAAACGTTAAATTTTGATGTTCGCAAGTGCCATTCTGACATTTTATGGGTTCAAGAGTGTTGTTCGGTGCTGTTCACCTTGCGTGCTGTTTTGAATTTTTGAAGATTATAAGTTTTTTCTCAGCTAATGTGAATCGCTTGTTAAATATAGACCATCGAGCTATAGCACTGGGTGAAATTCTCCACGACCAGATTATATTTTTTCGGCTATTCTTGACGCGGCGCTGGATGTGTCACCGCCAGTCACCGCTACTTCCAACAGTGCGTTCGTAAGACGCCAACAGTTCCGAAGGAGCGTAGCGGTAGCTGCTCCCGTCTTATGAAAGCGGCCAATGTCAACGAGTTGGCTTGCTGTCATGCGACGTTCAGGCCAGAATCTTGAGAAATCTGTCAACTGTCGTCTACTTTAAAAAGTCCGCAACGGTACCTAGTCACCTACTTTACCCACTGAGCGGTACTGATTACCCATAATGCATATCACCTTAATAAGGTAAGGTGAAGTTTATATGAAAACAAATTGAAACTGGTTTCATGCCAAACCCTGTAGGTATATCAATAACCACCACCAAAGTTTGCAAAATGGGTTGTCTATTCCGTAATTTCGTCATGGTCACTGTAATCTTCTTACCCACTTTGTGTTCATGCTTCACTCCTGCACATCTGGTGCACCACATTCAAGGCTGTTAGCGTTTTTAATTAAATAGTAAAGAAGTGGAACCACCCCGGTTCTGCGAAAATTCGAATTGAGTTCCGTGCCAATAGGGCAATTGTATGGTGTTGGTTCAGCTTGTCGCCGCTTGGTGGCTACCGGGCGCGACTTGGCGTCGGCGTCGGTGGCACAGCGCTTGTGCCAGAATTATCGGTTCGTTTCGTTAATGTTTGTAATGTCAGACGGTGAAAATTATAATGCCTGTGGAAAATAAGCAGTCTGAGAGCTTCGTTGAAGGTATACTGGAAGCCAAACCCACCACAGAAAAGAAAAACGGAAGGAGAATACTTAATGAAGTTTTGTTGATGATTCCTCAATCTTCAGGGCTTTATTCGCGGAAAACTGCTCGATTTCCATCTCTCTCCCTTGAACTTTGGGCGCAGTGCAGCACACAACAAATAGAGGACATTTCGTAGCGTCAACAGTAATGTGAAGATTTATGATAGCAGACAGGTACCTAGTGAAGTGAGATGATTGGTTATCTGCAGTATGCACCAAAGTGTCAAAAATGACCGATTGACAGACGATTTGACGTTTTGCAATACAACTGACAAAGTTGAAGCCTCCAAGGGCTGATATTCCCATCTCCTGTTGAAGTCGCGAAAACGTTATCCGGCAGATAAGTCCTGCGCAGAACGTACAGTGCAACATTTATCTGCCGATTAGAGTTATTCGGAACTTATCAGGAGATGGAAATACGGGCGATCGCCCTATTCGCACGCATTATGAACATGGCACAGAGCTCATTCCGTTCTAAATGTGCGGCACAGTACTTGAGTGACCCTACCACTACTTGCTCAGTCAGCTCGGAAAATGCTAGCTTAGATTTCTCAAGGTCAGCAATGTCATCCAGTTGAACAATGGAACTGCATGAATGACAGCCCAGTTGAACACGCCGAAAATCGCTCGAACTGAACTGGTTCTGAGCAAAGGAGTTAGAAACGTGATAGGTATGTCTGCGTTGTTGTTCTTCAGCACCTGCAGTCCTGCCAGCCTTCGCCTTTACTTTTGTTCACGTGCATCGCATCGAAGTCCTCTTTCGGTGTCTGCGTTGTCGTTTTCCTGCAAATTTGAAAAACTCAGACCGCAATGTAGACGTCCTAAAACGTATTTGTTATCGAGTCACAATATGTACGGTCAGGTTTTGCAACGTTTCCTGAAATAACATGCATGTTGCGTAGGACATTTTTTGGAGATAAATAATTCAAAAAAATTACCGCTTTTTAGCAGGAGGATGATTGCTAGCTTGTGGCTCCGCAGCCACCTCCGCCTTTCGAAAGTTTTGCCCGCCGCTCAAGGTGATTAATCTAGCGAAATTAAAAAGCGCCCCAACATCGCATGATGCAAAATTAAAAGCAACAACCTTTATGCAACCGCACCGCACATTTCCTTATCAGCAACTCGCGCGCTTATACCCACACCATAAAAAATCATAATGGCTCCATGTAAGTAATAGTAATTATTCACCGTCGTGTGTGTGTGTGTGTGTATGTATGTATGTGTGTGTGTGGTGACAACTTGATTTATTTGCATCATCGGCAATATTTTAGCATTAATCGCAGATGCTCTTAGACTCCTTGGTATAATAACCATTGATTAAATACATATAATTACTCGTCGGTGAGAACATACCAATTAAAGGAGAGAATTAAATGGGACGACACTAAAATGCAACAGTACTATACTGTACCCACTAACATAATTAATTGCAATTTATGCTCTGCTATCCGTATCAATCTATATGGAACGCGATTTTTCCTAATTGCTATTTTTATTATCACTTCTCTCTTAATTTATAGCAATGGGTTTCCGTCACTAACGTTTTAATTATTATTAATAAGTATCTAGTGGTTATGATGCTCCGGAAACCCCATCCTTGTAGGGTATACTACTCGTCTGGAATGAGTGATATTTTAATCAGGACATCAGAAAAATTGTACTGTTTGCGATTTCCACGTACATGACTTACGACGTAACGCTAAAGTGTCACCTGAAATTTGGCCTGAAAAAGGGCAAACTTCTTAGTTACCTTAACGTGAAAGTGAAGAGGTTAAGAAAGTGAAGAACATCCCCCCAGTCACATCGATGCTCCGATCCTGACAAATTTGTCATTGAATTCAAGAACATACAAAAACCAATATGTCGAGACAGTTTTCAATAGTTGTTGTTGTTGTGTTCCAAAGTTGGAAAAATTAGAGCAATCGTAAAATTAAAAGAGGGTGGTCATTCTCAGTGTTAGCCAAAGCTGCATTAGGATATCTACGAATTCTGTTTTAGCCCAGTATACCCTTTTTTTTTTAATCCAACATTTTTAATTCATTGGAATTTTCCTTAAGAAATCCTCGTAAATGTTATAAAAAATCAAGACATCTCAGCACGGATGTCAGAAAAAAACAGACTATTCACAATCGCCAAAATTGTGAAAAAGAGGCAACTTGATTTTCGCGTAGTGGTTTCTGATAGGTACCCTAATACTCATGGCGTTCGTCGGGGTGGGAGAGTAAAATATCTACTTGATCATTTTGGAGCATTTGCATGGGGTAATTGACTAACAGCACGGGATTTTGACTTCTGTCCGCCCTTAGCTTCTATAATTTATTCAATGGATGCGTTTAGGGTGCGAAAGGGCGAAGCCCAAATCACGAATTCTGCTTGGTGTTGATCCAATCGTGCAAAGTTTCCCAGTTGAACTAATCGGTTTACGAGATGACTGTGGCGAAAACAAGCGAAAATTTAAATACGATGACAAAAATTGGAAGGCTGACGTATTTCCGTCTGAACTGGACCACAGTTTGCGTAGACACATGCAAAAATGTAAATAAGAGTGAAATGTAAATAAGAGTCCATAAAACCCCCTCGACCCCCTCAAAGGCCAAACACCCGCGTGGCCGGCTTTGCTGCTTGCTGCTGACTGGGCGAGTTCTGGTATCAGTCGGAATCATCGTCCTCCGAGTGCAGTAAAAAACCCGTTGTTTGTGTAAATTTCACTTTCGTACGAGTGTGTGGTGCGAGTGTTGGGTCAGGAACGGTAGTTGGATGTAAAATTTGAAAAATGAGTGCGCGTCGACGATATATATGTGTCGCTATGGAGGTCGGTCGTCGAGGCCTCTCCTTGATTTACGTACTAGACGTGGACTTGTTGTCGTAGGTCGGTGCCGGTGCTGCCGTTTGCAGCAAGCAAAGGAGCAAGCTCGGCATTTGGAGTCACCATCCTCAGTCACTTGTTTTATGTGCCGGTCAATTACGAATCGCGTTCAAAAACATGTCCCGTAATTAATTAAAGCGGGGCTCTCTCTGCCTCGTGTGCGCCAATTAGCGTTGCGCCGCGCCACGAGAACTCTGTCACTCGGCGCGAATTGTGATAAATCATTGCCGCTAAATCAAACGTTACGATTGTGACGCAATGTGACATGACGTGACCCAGTGCGAGACCGATTCGCCGGTTGCCGGTTGAGAACGTGTGCGTCTGTTTTCCAAACACAGATCGAAATCTCAATCGGGAATCACTTTTCTTTGTTTCTGTAAGATCATTATTTATCTCTGTGATTTTTTTTAATGATGCTTGATGCATGCAGTTACCTACTTATTTAATTTTATAGTCAAACTCAACTTTCATTACTATATGCATTTGCACATTAAACAAACCTGGCAGCAGCCAAGGAACTACTACTACTACGTCGTGACGTCATGCTGGGTCTAAAATGTTTTGTATTTTTTCTTTTCTATGTAAGCGGTATTACTGTGCCATCATCACCTGTTCGTCTGTCAAACCAATAGCTTACAATTTTTTTGATCTGGTGAGGCACTTCTTTATAATCAAAATCAGTACATACTAGGGTGAGGTTGTACTGTACTCAGCGAACCTCTAGTGCCGACTCTGTTGTCAGAAGCTAGTTTGGACGGCCTCTTGTAATCATTAGCTGGCCCCCTTGCCTTCTTGAAAACCTGTCAGGATGTGAAACATGTGAATTCACTATCACGGGTGTGAGCCTTGATGGATCATTTTCTTAGTACAGTACACAGTACACGGTGATAGATACTCAATAGTCCAAAGTACGGGGAATATCCATGTAATTAAGTGTACAAAACGTAGTTTTGTGGAGTTGGCATCACGCTTACTGTTCCCATTCCAACCCGATACAAAAACATGAAAGGAATGGAGTATAAGACCAGAAAGTCAGCAAACTTGCGTATTATTCTGATTCTGGATATGAACACGTGTAATTACACTTGTTTCTCAATCAATTTCTCTTGGTGTATTGTGTATTATCTACCGTATCTAAAAAAACAATACCTTACAATACGTATCTAAAAAAAAAAGATTTAAAAAAAAGATTTAAAAAAAAGATTTAAAAAAATCGACTTTAATTTTCGGAATTATGAAAGATCAAAGGGTGGTCTTCCGAGCCCTTTTGGCTTTTGTATTGCATATATATTTAATTAGTTGGAATGCTTGCTAAATGCAAATGAGTGTTGCATAGCACATAAAATACAAACGATGGTGCCGACCCCATGCGATGTTGGTGGTCGTTGAAAATCCCTACCCTGTGGCTGTGGTGGAACACACAGAGGTTCGGCAAAATTTCCGGTATAGTGGATGAAAGCATTCACCAGCGTCGGTGTTAGGCCTCGTTGCGGAAACAGGCCGGCGTTGAAGAACCGAATAATAATAAAAAGATATTTAGTTATCAGTAGAATATAACTTTTAATTAGTCCCCTGGGAGTCCAAGTTTACCCAGTCTGATGATTGTAAAGCAACTAATTTACTGCCAAAGCGCCGATAACGTTCGCTGCAATGCTATTTTGCAATCGGTTGCAGCCCTTACCTTGGACGCTTGAACTAATGTTTATAGATGTCTACTCAATTATTACCAAGTATTACTATCAAGTAGTACTTACTTCTTTTTCAAATCCATATTGCTTCAATAAATAATTGGTGGGTATTAGTAAATACCCATTGATTTTTAAGGTGCAATCGTAAAAACATCCATATATATTATTAGTACCTAACTATGCATAATAATGTGTCTTTCAACATTCAATTACAAGTCTCTGGGAGTAACATATATCACAAATAATTACTTATGATTACAGCCATAACAATGTGCTTAATAGATACGTATCTGTTATACACCGAACCATGGATAAATTGTAATGAAATGCAGTTCCTCAGAAGTAATGTTTAGCAAGTTTTTTGACTAGTTCAATGTTTAATATACGTAACATATACTGCCCGCCAAGAAAAAAGTGCAACACCTTCGCTCTTCAAGAAAGCGCCCTATTGGCCTACTGTCGTCCTGAGCGTCAAAACAAAAGTGGAATTTGTCCCTGAAAACATCCTTCTATTATTCTATTATTCTTCAGCTCCACTGATTTGCTTATCGCACCATTCAAGTTTTCAGCCATCAGCATGTCGTTCTCTTGCAGTCAAAAGAAGACGGCAGAAATTAGGTCCAGAAGACGGAATTCGTCTAAAATTGGTATCCGCCGAAATCAGACATTCTAGGGCCGCAGTCCAATTATCTCCGATCCTACCTATCATTTGTTTCCAACATCTTATAGCAGCCACTCCACTCGAAGACAAAAATTTTCATGAAGAACAAAAACTGGTGGAGGACCAGACTTTTTTTGTCTTTCACAATTTGCTTCCTCGGTCCATTGGTTGATTCGAGTCTTTGAAACACATTTTCTGTGAATATTTGATCAAAATATTATGCTTCACGACATTCTGGCGTTGCACTTTTTTTGGCAGGCAGTATAGTTATGTAGGTACCGTCGGCTTCGTGGAAAACTAGTACAGGGAAAATATTTCAAGCCTTTCAGCGTTTTCCACATGCATGCATCCGTTGCATCGCTGTGCATCACTTTGAAATTGTATGCTTATTCGGGACTTCCGTTCACCGAAATGATGCCCAATATCTTCTTCTTGACCCAAAATGTATCAAATTTCACAACTGCTGTGACAATTCCTACAGCAGCTGTGGACGGTGCTGATGCAGTAGTTGCATCGAAATATTGAAGTGATGCACAGCTATGCAAAAAATTCTGGCAAGTGAAACACGCTATCAGTTTCCAAACTTCAAGTTGTGTTAGACTGTTACGTTGATGATGCATTTATTCATGGTTGTTGATTGAGCTGATTGAGCTGTATAGTACGTTCAATCCTAGTTTGATTATAGTTGGCTGGGAGTCTCGCCACGCGACGCATTTGGAAAGGAGAAATTCGGGAAATATAGTTCACTAGAATCACACTGGGGTTGAACGTGCCATACCATAGTTTTCGATGGTACACTATGTTATATGAAAAGCGACTGTGGAAATTAACTAAGCCCAAGTCGAGGTCCAAGTTGTATTCATATTCATGACGACTTTTCGCGATCATGATTGAAGTTTACAAGTTTCAAGATTTTGTTATCTTTTGTAGCAGTCAGTTAGTGTTGATGTGACGTATTACTGTTGGTAACTTCCCGTGACATTTCACATGAGAAGCTATTAAATGCGATACTTACCCTTTGACGCCATTGCCAGAGTTGAGTTGTCAATATTAATAAGTGTAAGCGTTGAGTGAAAAACTATAATAGCCGCCAACGGTAACAATTTTGACATTGATAATGGTTTTCACGAGATATTCGCTTGTTAAGACCCACATATGGCCTTCCAGTACCTCACAATTTACATTACAAAACGAACCGCTATAAAGCTGGTTTCAAAAGTTGCTTGTACCGTGGCGTCATCTACCGGCACCGGCCTATGACCAAAGGTACCATGGCGCCTCTTTGTGCAGGGGTGCCCATACTAGACTACCCATGTTAATTTTTTAATAGTGTCGGCGTAGCTTTAGATAACTTTTTTAATAATTGAACTAGGTTGCAACTGCATTGTCGAGATTCTGTTACTGGCAACAGACCTGATTTAATTTTTTTGAATTACATTACTTATACCATAGTAGGGCATTGAATTCTGAACAGGATATCAAATTTTCAGAACGTCCATATTTTGTTTGAGGTTGAAAATCATTTTTCTTGTTGGAAAATGTTGGAGATTTCATATGTATGTGCATCTACTCGGATGGCGTTCATTTAAATGATGTAATATCAAACAATTAAATTAAGTTATTTGTTGATAACAAGTCCCTATACAGGTGTCCCAGAAATGAGTGCACAAAAGATATCACATCTTCCTGACAACAAAATAGGTCGATTCAACCAAACTTACCTGTATTACCAAAGTGCTTCCTAAGAAAAATACAGGCCTCCAAAGTTGACTTTTGGATGTAGTAGTTCGTTATGGCATATCTCCAAGACCGTTCGTGATAAAATGACAGAATTGTTTAGAGCCCCTTAGGTTTTTAGGGCCTGCATCTCTCTTAGGAAGCATTTTGGTATAGAGGATAGAGGTAAGTTATTTAGGTTGCCTGAAATATGTGATATCTTTTTGTGTACTCATTTCTGGGACACCTGTATAATGTAGCTACAACCTAGTTCAATAAAAAAAAATATCTGAAGCTAGGTACGTCAATTTTATTGAGAAATGAAAGTGGGTAGTATAATATGGGCAATCCTGTATATTTTCACTCAACGGTCGTACTAGCATTGTATACTAGTTTTATCATACTAACCCTTCATGGCGTATGCATAGAGAACGAGAACATTGATTGTCCTTGCCTTTGGTTGAACTCACACCCCAAAAACGATGCGGCCTTCATCGAAAATAGGAAATGTGATTCGAATCAATCATCACCGTAACGTACGTCACGTGTGCGTCATTTTCGTTCAACTTTGTCATGCGTCTATCAAATGTCCATAGTACGTTCACCCTAAATGTGATTCTAGTTACCTTGAGAGATTTTGTTCTCAAGTTTTCAAATGTGAAATGTAGAAAATCCTCAAAATCTTGTTAGAAAATGCCCTAATTTTACGACCTGTATTCAATGTTCGCCAATAAATAAATAAATCAAAGCATCCTGTAACATTCATCAGTAAAGTAAAATATCTTGAACCTCTTAAGGGTGACGATTCACAGTGAAGGAGAGACCGTGATATACCATGAGTGAGGAAGAGATAGAGATAGAATTTTTGTTCTGCGGTTTCGGCGGGCCAAAGCTCCAAATGCAAAAACGAAAAAAAGGTATTTCTAAAATTAAATTGGCCAGTTCAATAGCTATTTTTTATAATTTTTCTTCAAAAAGTATAGAAATTTTTTTGGAAAATTTTTAGCAACAAAATACAAAAATAGCTATTTGACTAGACAATCCAATTTCAGATACAAGTTTTCTTCAGTTTTTTTTTCTCTCGAAGCACTGATGGCAATATGGATTATGGAATCATAAGAAGAAAAACAACATTTTGGGACGTCAACCTTGAAGCGAGTTAGATTTTTCGATGCTTTAAAATAAAGAATGCGGAACCTTTCGTTCTAAAAAAGCGCCCAATAGAAGCATCAACCTTTCGCCTTTTTTTTTTTTTTTTTTTTTCTTCTTTTCTTTCGCCTGTTGCAACCCAAGAGACACGCCAAGCCCTAGAGAATTATTGACAGAACAAGGATCTCCCCGGCGGTCTGTCATAGGCAGCAGGATTCACGTGTGAAAAGTTTTATGATCCAAATTTCCCAGCCGCTCAAAGTTGCGTATTAGAGCGAAATAGATGAGTATTTTGAGTACTTTCAATTTGCCATTATTGTTTTCGTTTTGAGGCATACACGAGATGAGTTTCTGTCGGCCCTGCATGCCTGGCCGCCTTTTAAGATGACTGAAATCGAAGGACGTCCGTGCGGTTTTGGTGTCTAAACGATGGTAAAACGCCTCTGCGCCCTCTAATCGCGTATTCATAATTATTATTATTTATTATGACATAAGGTCGAAACATGAGTCAAAATTGTCGTTACCTGTTGTGAGTGATATCTGGAGAATCATAATTATTAGCCTTATTAAACTTAACAGACATACTATACCATAGTTGATAATAATTTGCCACTAGAGTCCATTTTCCTGGACTCATCCCGGATTTACGAGTATTGCATAGTTGGCAAGGTTTGGCTCGTTTCCTATGTTCTTTATTCCTATGAAAATATGTCGACACTTCGCAAGGTATTGAAATTGGCCTTTCGCGCTCGCTCGCTCATCCATCCTGCTGTGTGCAATCCTGGGTCGATCCGGTGCGCTAATCCCGAAGCCGATATAATTCCGCGTGGGGCTGTATAGGGTGTAGAATTCCAGAGTGCACAGGATGAGGAGTAGCATTTTCCCGTTGGCTGGCGGCGGCGGCGGGAGAAATATACGGGCGACAGGTCAGTCGCGGCGGCGGCGGAGTAAAAGGGTGGATTCGCGCTGGAGATTTTGATTTACGAATAGAATCGACATGGGATGCATGTCTGAAGGGGCGACCGAGAGCCAATGGGAAAAGAGAACGATGCTGCTGTGCGAAGTGAGTGCTCGCTAACGCCCCCGCGAAACTTGCAGTCGCAAATACGACGACGCGAAATTATTGTCCTTGCTCTCCCACATAGATGATCGTTGGAGGAGAGAAGATCACCGAGAGATGATGGGCGACGAGGTGAAAAGTGACTCCGATGATCTCAGCTCGACACCCGATACCTACTATACTTGACCGCAAGACACCCGAATTCCAAATGAGACGTGCACACCAAAAATCCAACACAAAATCAAACCCTCCTGGCACTGCAAACTGCACTGGCAACAAAACTGTTTTGCAGGCCCGCTGTTGAGGTCGTATATTCGACGGTCACAATTCTGTTACAAGATTTGTTAACAAAATGTGTCACAATTTTGGTACCAAATATCTTGCGATGTGATGAATCATCTAGACATGCAATCGGCCACAAAATTTGTGTCACATTTTTGACAAGCCGTCATTTTGCTGTATGAAACGATCACAAATATCTTATAATGAATATTTCGTAACAGAGATTCAATTGGCTTGGGCTGTGGATGCGCTCCGTACTTGGAAAAACCTTGAGAGGAAAATCACCAACCACCAGCCGTTAATTGAGCAACGAAAAACTGCAGGGTGACGGTCAGATGCAATAGGCTATTTCGTTTGGACAGGTGCGCATGCGTAAAGGCGCCAAATTTTGAAAACTATTTAAGTTTCAATTTCGTTCGAAGTTTTTGAAGTAAAAAGTGACTTCCCGTACTCAAAACATTCTGAATCATCGAATCGTTTGAAACCATTTGGCGACCAAAATATTGTGCAATGTGTGCAAAATGCGTGCAATCGCGAGCAAAATTTCATGCTATCACTAAGTTTTTTTAATGAAAACAACAATAATACATGAACCCAGTTCAGTCCAAAGTTTTGTTACCTACAGTCGGTTGTATAAATAACTCAGCCATGGCTTATGAGTAAAATTTTGTTAGCGACTGTATACCTACCTTGCGGTAACAAATAAAAATTTTGGGTTGGCATTGGGAACAAAATCTTCATCGAACAGAGCGACCAAATAGGTTCAATGGCGGAGCTTTTTCTCCACCAAAGCCAACCTTAGATATTTTCTCCTTGATCGCATGTTATACACATTGTACATACTACGTATTACAAAATATTATAAAACGGAATTTCGAATTTCGAAGTATTTTTAGTTTTTCTTTGAAAATTGGCAATATTAATATGTATTACACTAATTACTCATGTGGACTTCTGGTGTTCGCTTGATTAATATGTAGCACTCGCCTGTTGAAAATCAGTTTCTCACATTGAATACATCATCAGTAATAATGAAAGCGTTGAGAGTAAAACGTACGTACCTACTCCAATTATTATTATGTATGTACTTTTAATTTCGTTAATTAATAAATGTTTAGCATTGCAATTTGTAAAGTAGTGAACTCGGTCTTGTCCGATATTATCTCGACTCGACTCGGCCTGAAAAAACTCTGCCATAATAACACAGCCTGACGCACACACAGCTTGTTGCGCCACCTATCGGCGACGGCTCTTAATTATATGTACGAAGCGTGTTCGCGTCGGCACCGCCACAGATCGCATGTCGTTTACATAAATATCATAATTACAATAATTATCATACGTCATCGAAAACAAGAAACGTAATGACGATAGCTTGATTTAGCAAAAAACGAAAAAACGACTTACCGGAGCGCGCACTTGGAGGAAAAAACGTAGCGCAAGGAGCGCTTTGTGGCATAGCCAACATTAATTATTAAAGGCAGCGGAACGAGCCGGCAATAGCGCAATTTACATTTCTGTTTAGCTCTAATAGATTTAATTTAAATTAATTACAAATAAAGAAGGTTGGTACTGGAAAAACAACTATTAAGATATCTCAGATAGAGTCTTGAGTTGGTTACATTTAGCGCGGTGCCCCCCTATATGCATCCGCTATGCAGTTTTTGCGCTTTCGGTATACACATCGCAGATGCAGATTGACCGGTTTTTGCATCGCATCCTATTTTGTTTATCTATCTCACAACTCGGTTGTTTGTATTCGATTTTTAAACGATTTGCTTCTCGTGCTCGTATACTTCGAGGAGAGCGCTCCATTTGAAGCAAGAATAAGTCCTGTTCATGAAGCGCTGTAGGGTTTTTTCACTCTATAAGAGTTTAAGCTCATGTAAAACAGCACAAGGAAACCATTCAGCCTACGGCTTCGCCAGAAACTATTTTTCAAAGCTTTCTACCTTGAGCAAAATTTAAAATGATTTTTTTGATCAGTTTGGATGATTAAAGTCTTGAATATAAATGCGTTTTAATGATGTGTATAATGTTTTTAAAAATATCTGATTTCCTTATTTATCTATATATGTATATATTTTGGTTTGACGTTTCTGATGTATACATATTTTTACACAGAATGAAAGATACATGCTTACTTAGGGCTAAATTTCAAGTTCGATTTGCAACCCGCGATAAGCTGCGTAACCGGCGCAAGCCATCGATATGCTCTGGCCATTGGCTGAAAGGGATCACGTGACTCTACTTGCGCCGCTGCACGGGTTGCAAGTCGGACTTGAAATTCAGCCCTTACTTGCTTACTTACTTAATAGAGCGGTCTGATTGGCCGTTGCTATAGTAACCGCACTTACGGCGGTCTCAGCCCCAACTTGGTATCGAGCCGTTAGTATTATATTGAATAGGTGTATATTCCCAATAGCCGATCAAAATTACTAAAGTAATGACCCGAAAAAGATCCATACGGAGGTCAGGTCTAAATTGAAAGGAATAAATTTGTGTTTGTCTTTTTAGTGGATTGGTCGACTCAGCCTATATTATCAGGCACCTGATATCTGTTGGTGAAACCAAAGAGTACCTATATTAATAATGTTGCATGAATCAATCCAGTCCTTAGCTGGAAAGATAGCACAAATTGATTCCTTTCCTGTATAGGCAAAAGCTCCGTGGTAGACTCCCATGGCTGGATCTTGATCGACCCCGACTAATCCATGCAGAGCATTAAATCTCTCTTCTAAAGCCTCCTCGTTTGATGGACAGGTCTTGGACCGTGCTGTCGAAGAAATGACTTGCCTTTAAGTGCATGCCATGATGTATGCATATTACGGTAGAAATCGCAGCGTCACTCCCGGAGAATATCGACAACATAATGACCGGGTCGCCGACAAAATATATGACATGTCTGGAATTGTCCCTTCAGCAGACAATTTCCTGGAGGCGATCCAGAGTTTATTCTTGTGGACGAGGTGGAAAATGCAATCCCGGCGCAGTTGTAATATCACATTTAGCGACCACCCGTTGAGCGAGGCCTAACGGTAATCCCCGGAACGATGATGGTGTAATGAAAGCGGGGCTAGGCCCCAGGCAGGAAGCCTGGCAGCAGCAGAGCAGTCAGCGCGGACCAGCCATCCCAGAATCCTGTTCTTCGCCACCGGGCGAAATTGCAGGATATTTCGAGGGTGTTCCTGTCCCTTTCTCTTTGTGGTGGTGGTGGTGTTGGCGGTGCTGCTGCTGCTGCGAGTGACTGCCGCCGCCTGGGTTCTATTGACTGAACCCGAACGCCGTCATCTGTTTACCATCGATTACCGTTTCGCCTACAAACGGTCTAATGCCGCTGTCATTGCCTGTGTGCAGCTCCTGCTGCTTCCGGATCGGCTGAACTACGTCTGCTCCTGGCGTGTTTTGCACTTCATTTGCACAGACGTCGGGCGCCCTTGGCGGCGTCGGCGTTCCCCAAAGCGATCCTTCATTTACTCACGAACAAATCAAGCAGCGTGGAATTACAAACATTAGTTTTTTTTTTACTGGAACACCAACTTGAACTATAGGAAGCCGTAGAATATTTTGGAAAGCGCTCTCGAATATAGCCAACCTCGAACAGTAGAGCAAACAGTTTATTACATATTAATTATTACACATCTATAGGTACTATACTCCTTTACATAGGAATCATGTAAATGTAGGTGTTGGACGTTTTCGGGCGTCAAAAAATTGTTCAAGAGGATGATTGTTTGTTCACCCCCTAGGCAACCAGTCATCCATATATTGGAAACGGACTTTTCTCATTTTGGAAAACTACGAACAAAGTCCACTTTCTAGTACAATAATAATTTTACATTGCTATAATGCTTTATTGGTAGCAGATTTAAATTCCGGTGGTATCTCTTGAGCAGCTACCAGCGGTGCCATAACTTTGTAATCGAAATAGTGAATAGCTCATTATACCGCTACTTGAAAAGTCGCAGGCACAAACAGGAGTGTGATTTATGGAATCTTCCAAGAAGCCAAAAACCAATTTCACAAAAATAATCGTTTTCGAAGCTATGAAGGATCAAATGGTGGTCCTTCGACCTCTTTCAGTTTCGTTATTTCGAATGATTTTAGTAAAATGTTTATAGCACAAATAATAATTCGTATCAACTACTGGGTGTGTAGGCACAAAATTTTCATTCACTCTACGGGGTGTGTCATAAACTAACAAGATGATTTTGGAGGTTCATTACTAGATAGTAGATACATAGAAAACAGAATAAATAGAAATTCAGTGCACATCCAGTGGTTGACATTTTTTTACTTGATATTCTATCATAAATTCCGTGTGATTGTTGACTATGGTTCTTAATAGTCATAAAGCTGCAAAATCGTGCTTTTCGTTCATCATCCACCAAATCGTTTCTGAATTAACGGTTGTATAGGTGCTTAGTATTACAGCCTGGTTATTTCTGAATAAATAACGTGACATAAGTATATATAAGTAATGTGATTGTTATTATTTGGTGTCGTTATATTGTACTATTTACCATCATCATGACTCGTCGTCGGTGTAAGGACATCATTTGGGGGGGTTCACGACTCAACTTGAATTCTGATCGATAAATTCTTATACAGCCTGAAATTATGATCTTGGGTTGCTTTGCTGAAATATTCTAATGATTTGTTTTTTCTTTGCAGGTAAATGGTGTCCGAGGAGAGAATGGTCAACGCCTCCAGACGCGCGGGCGGCGAGTGACGCCGCTCGAAGAGGTGTCCTATATTCCTCCGTCTTCCTTGGTAGCCCTGGTAAGTGTTGGCCATTAATAACTATTATCAACTCCAACTCCGTGGTGCGCAAATCTTCTTATTTACGTTCTATTACACGTTTTTATTATAATTCATAAATCATAAACTACTTGCGTTTCTGATATTTTCAAAATTTACAATAATTGCATGCTTATTCTCAATCCTCTGTGCATAAGGGCAAATTCAATGTCAGTTTGCTCAACTCAGCATTTGTCTCTTAAGATTTCTTGAACAATACAGATTGATGCAGCGATTGCGAACTTAGTTCAATTGCTGTGTAGGACTGTAGGTGTAGGTAGTAGGTATATCCAGAGACATCCGAGTCGTTATACTTGGTAACGTTACCAGAAACATGAACCTGGTGGTTGAAGTGCTAGTAGTAGTAGTCGGACACCTGAATTAGTGGTAGACAGACATACTGGAGTTTAGCCGTAATAGTAGCAGGAGTAACCTGTGGACAACAGCGAGAGTAGCGAGCGAGACTCTTGCTCCGCACACACATCGTGGTGGAGCGCGTTGCCGCGTCCCTTTTGTCCCCACTCCGAACTTTTCTGAACGCTGAGCGGGGACGAGCGGTACGAGGCGTTGTCATGACGACGGCCACATTCCCGCCTCGCAGCCATGGCAACACTGCGCGCATGCACCGCCGCATGCGTGTGGCGCGATTGGCGGTGAAATGGCGAACTTGACGCTTGGCGGCCAGCGCACACCATCGCACATGCACCTCAAGAACGTCCTTCCTCGCACCTCAACATCTCCGTATTCGTCAGATTACCCTCGCATAATTATGCTGTGCACTTTGTAGCAATCCATATTCTTGTTCAAGATGGCCTCATCCTTGATATAAATGTTCGCATCACTTATTTTTCGTCATAGAGACACCCTACATTTTGAGGGGATCTCACACGTCTATCAGTTCTATCTTCTATCACTTTTTGTAACGAACGATATAGTTGCGGCGAATGGCACGTGAGATCTTGTTGAAACATCTTTTTGTAGCCAAAGGAAAGGATGAATTTTGGCACTGAAACGAACCTGGAGTCAAGTTATAAATCAAAACCCATTTAGGAACACCTTATTCTAGGAAGTAATTTTGGAAGTCTCAAGAAATCTACTCGTATGCCAACGCGAAAAGTCGATAAGATTTGAATTCATTAATCATAAAACTGAAATGTAGGTACCGCGCACTTTTTTTAATGGATTTGAAATTACTCCCAAATCTAGGTCGTAGCAAACTCGAATAAAAGAACAAACTAATAACACCTGGCTATTGTTATTTGCCAGAATAGAATGATGAAATCTGATAACGGCTATTCTTAAGAATTATACCAGGTATTATTGCATTTATAATTCAGTTGCGACATTTCATGCCCCGAGCTTTTATACACAACTTGAACGCAAAGGGAAAGCACACGCGTCCACCTGTCTGCCTATAATACAGTTCTCGCATTATGTCTATCTCATCAATCTGAAAGAACAAAGCGACGAAAAATTACCATCGTACGATCACTACACTGCTACCTACCACTGCTACTATTATTATGGCTGATGGTGGCAATAATTGACCATTCATATTAAAATTTGCTCGTTATTTTGTGAGTTCCACCGCTACCAGTGACCAATTCGTGCCAATTTATTCCACAACGATCGCATATCTAATGGGATCAGGAGCCATTCGAATACATTGGCAATATCGCATAGAATTTTTGCTCTAATGAGTATAATTATAGGGTTATCTCTAATGTAACTTTCAACGAGTTCAACGTTACTTGTTTTATCGATCTTATCAGTGTCTATGTCTTGGAATTTGTCCCTTTTTCTGAGTTCACTAGTTTTTACTACTTCAGCGTCAGATCGATCTATCTTGCGGCAGTGCTACCACTACCGCTGACATGTAGAAAAGTACCTACTCTTCTCTCGTCATGCTATTTTTTTTTTAATCGAATCAAAAAGTTTAGTGGAATTCGATGTTGTCCGATTGTTGCAACGTGAGAACGCTATGGATGATGAAGAATAGTAAGGCGCGCAATTTGCCGGTGACCCCAGCAGGTCACCTGGTGTGAAGGCAGAGAGACCGGCGAACGGCGTCCTCTCTGATTGGACCATCCATCACGTCGGTGCCGTAATTGGTTCCCATGAAGGCCTGACCGGACCGTCACGTGGAGCCGAGAGGTAATTGTTACCTTGGAAACGAGGTCCATCACTCAACCGCCGCGCGCCCCAAAATCTCATTTCGAGAAACAGCCCCTCACTAATTACCCCCGAGCTAGAAGCGGCTCCATCGGCCGTCGATCCCACGCAATACACACACTCACACTAGCACGCATCCCAACAACGGCCGCAGCAGCGATAGATGCAACCAGGACACGTGCTACAAGCTATTGGAGCCTGCGGATGGCAGATGCGAGATGAAGAGACTCGCAACCTACCACAAGTGTGGCTGCCGCCGCCGTCGCCACCACCACCAGCACCATCGCCGAATCTCCATGAAAACCAATTATGCACGAGTACGATGCGCTTGATGATGGCGCTATAAATAACCGCGGGAGGTCGCCATTGTGGTGCGTGCAAATTTTATTCGGTTTTTATAGCACATCATCATCTGGTATAACACTTCGCCTAGTCATTGCCTGCTAATAAGACATCCCATACGAAAACGTGTTTTAATAGTCTTCACGAATTTTCCTTTCCAGATAGTGTAGTACGGAAAGACTTGTCTTTACAGCGCTTGGTCGTTCAGAGTTTCATTGTGATTTTGTGCCTCCGCTTTGATTTTAAAGGATCGCGACGACACGCATATTAAAAGAACAAGACGTCCTATAAAATTTGATCCACTTCCTAATGCGCTCCACAGTATCTCACACATCGAATGTTCCCTTCAATTTCTACACAATCCATCACGAAGCTCAGAGATCAGGCCGGCATCATTTTCTTCGCATTCTTTCGTTCATCACACACACGCAAAGAATTGGTTCCCAGTGATCTTCAACAGGTACCTGCACCAGTAGATCGAAGCATTGGGCAATTTTGCATTCGCATTATATGCTCTTTGTGCTCCAAGACTTGTTGCAGGCGTGGCAAGACAGCAAAGGACCATGCATAAATGCATCAAGGCATTCTTATTGCTATTCCGCTGCTCTCCAGATGCATTTCGGAATGCAAATTGTGGTGATCTCTGAAGATTTTGTTATTCCGGGTTTTGTGTTGCCCAGTCGCATGATCGCTTCCAAATTCACCTCGAGTACAGTATTTATTGAGGAGTTGAGGTCGGACAAAGTGGGAACAATGCTTGTTCCAATGGAAGAGAAAACGGCGCATATAAAGGTGGTCTTTGTGCAAATATGTTTTGGGCGAGGGACAGACCTCTTTCGGGCTCCACGCGAGAACTTTGCCTATATCATCATGGTGAAACTGCGGTCGGTGTGGGGCCCTCTGGGCCGATTACAGAAATTACCTTTTTATAAGTTATTATAATTTATGTAAATATGATAATAGCGCACATTATATGTTTATAATGCAAGGCGGACCGGCGCGATAGCCTTGGGTTCATGCGCGGCGAATTTTCCACATTGTCAATCATGGAGCAACATAGAATAGAGTTGATGATGGAGAACAAGAAGAATGTAGACGTCAGATGAGTGTGCCTGATTGGAATCCCACAATGCCGACACGAGGTGAACTTGTAATACGTTTATGAGGAGCAGAGCGCCGCGTCGACCAATGGTGAGTGACGTGACCCATCATTATGCCGCGATGGACGGACGGTTCGGTTCTTTTCTCTATACACACCACGGTGGTACATTCCCTCCTCGCCCACTGCGTCTGAGCCGTGAGCCGTTTCCCAAGCCCACGATAACCCGTATAATAGGATAATGTGAGGTGTACGAAAGTGACGAAGAATACCGTCATTGTCGACATCCATCGTCATTGTTCTTTTCCGGAGCAAGTGTGTCAAAATGGCAAAAGTGATGCAGAGGACTCTAAGTAAAATGCTGTATATATAATAAACAAAGGAGCGCCCTTGAGTGGTGTGTGGTTGTGGTATTGTCCGCATTGATGGCGGCGCATATTAATTCATCAATTGAGACTTTCTTCTTCACGATACCATGGTCAAGTGCACGTAGCTTGCTAAAAGGATAAAAAGACTGCCACTTTATTCATGTTTTGTTTGCTGCTTTTTTAAATGGGCTTCGTCAGCGATACTTTTTGAGATGTCTTAATCATGTCATTGTTGGCATGCGTTCGAATTCACGCCCTGATTGCTTTTAGGAAGCGTCTCTCCTCGCGCGTTTTTCACTTGCACCTTGCACCAAGATGTGTTTAAAGCTGGTGTCAGTCAAAACATGATATCTCTTGGCGGAGAACAGCCAAGAACCAGGGACGACATGTAGAGTATATATGTATATGTATTTCTGAAAGGGCAACCAACGATCATACATAACTCTCGCACACACATGTGAGAGACATAACAAGCGATTGCGTTCCGGGCGTCTTGTTTACTCGGTCGGCGCCGAGACAGCAGCATTTTCGACACCTGTCCAAAGCCGTCATGTAGCTGTCGAAAGCACCAGAGCACGCCGTCACAATACTCTTGCCATCCGCGACTATTTCGATGGCGACTTAATTCCCGTCGGTCGTAAATTCGGCTAAATCAGTAAAACTGCGTGGCACTCATACGAGCGACTTCTTTAATGAAGCGTTTTATGTTTTTGCACGACGGACATTATTTTAATTCGTCTGATGGTTGGACAGCTTCCAACGACGTCGTCTACGTATACTCTCTCGGGTTGCTGCATCATCGGCGGTGGATTTTTTCTTTTTGGACGATGTACAACATGTGCGTGCGAGATAACGAACTCCCTCGCACCTTCCAAAATATCAAAGTTTTCCACCATAAATCTCAGTTGTAGGATCAAAATTAAATCCGTTGCGACAACATCATCTTCTCAATGCTATTTATAAGCCGTATATAACACAAATACTCTGACCGTCTCCATTATGGGAGCATACCTGGTGACTTGTCGTCCATTGAGCTTTTTATCTGAGATCGATGTTAATATCGTAGAGGTCATGGTTTGTTTTGAGTTTTTACTTGGCGGGTATCAAATTCTGTTGCTGGATCCAATGGACGAACCGCTTTGTCTATGCCATCGGTGAGTGGTGAGTTCGTTAAGATAATTACGCGGAACGGGGCTTATACACAATACCCGGTGAAATCCCGCCAGGGATAGACAGAGGAGGAAAGACAGCCCCGAAGGCTCGCAGATAACGCTTGATTAATCGTCGGCGGTGTCGGCCGCTACCGGATCATCCGACATGGACTGGTTTTTGGCGATCAGTGTCCGGATAACAACCAGGAATGTTCGATCACGATTGTTCTACCACCAGCTCTGCCGGTCGACGAGGTGCCCTTCGATAAGGACCGGGGCGAAAGAGGAGTCGACGCTGCTCCCCGGATTTATCGCCTAGGCCCCATCGTATAAATCCATCATCGCCGCCCCCGCTCGACGACACACTCTCCAGAATCAGGGTGCATACTTATTAGATTTATCCGACACGATGAGTTTTTTCAATTCCAGTTTTGAAAAGTGGCTTCTGCTCCTGCAGGTGAGGGCGCAAGAGGATGGCTGGCGCTTTATCGCGGAGGTGGCATCTTGTTTACACCTTATTGTTCTAGAGCGTCGACGCCGGCGATAATCCCGCGTCGAGGGAACGTTCTCGACATCCCTAATTATTAAAACGACGTCGTCGACGATCAACCTAAACCTTTTATGTCCACGTAAAAGCCAAACGACCAGCTCTATATACACACACACCGCAGTCCGTGTGCGCTTCTCTGTACAAACTATCGCCACGGAGATGGTATTCGGAGCACTCCGCGTGCATCTGTATTTGTTTATTTTTAGTTTCGGCGACCCAAAGCTCGCTGAAACATGCTGAAAGTCGAGATGTATAGACGACGTACAGAGTTTGTTTGTTGTGAGAAGGCGACCCCTCGCCAGTATTCATTAACACACATTAATCTATCGTCTGCGGGATTACTGGCTATCTGTCACTGACATGGCGAGTTCAAATCACTGCTCTCGTCGGAACCCCACGACTCCCACACATGCCCGCGCCACCACCATGCCATCAGTTCCATGACTTCTTCTTTCATTACATAATCATCGCAACGATGATGCCTACGAAAAATCACCGCGCGAGGTCATTATGATTAAATCCGTTCTTGTTCCTATACCAATTTCGTGTCCCTCTTTGTCCCTTATCTAAATTAACGGACTTTGTCACTGTCATCCCGGCGTAATAAGTCGAACTACCAACAAGGAGGGGCTCGAGATCATGTCTGGACTGGAAGACAAAAAAAAAACAAATTGAACTTGGAAACAAACCTCATCTAACACCACTGTCTCCTAGCTATACACCAGATCGGTGGAGGAGGAGCCGATTATGATGAGAACTTGAAAACGGTTGCCGTATAAGTGATACAGGCAATATTATTCACCTTTTTGATCAGAACTTGATGCTATACTTGAGTTGCCCAACATACCTTTGCCAGCCGCAAACATGTGTGAAACCCGATCACGTTGTGTGTTATAAATCGCGCCGTTTTGAGCGAGCCAACTCAAATGCAGCCGACATGTAAATGAAATGCCCCTCTAATTAATTTAGATTAATACACCGTCTTGTAGTTAATTAGGCGCGACTAGTTTTTTAATCGTCGCGCGGTTTAAGCCTTTGGTGATCATTATTCGAATCGCCGCGCTTGTCGTTTGTCCCGTTTGTTGTTGTTGTTGGTGTAGTTGTTTCGCCTGATGCCCCATACGCTATATGCCACCGATAATGTCGTTGGACAAACAACAACGGCACACACATTGCCAGCGGATTGTGAAAGTCGTAGGTCGGCCCTAATCTGATTTCTTCCCCTTTCAGTTTGCGTGTGAGTCATTAAACCCCTCACCCTCGCCTCTCGTTCTGCATATACACACAACACACTCGCACACAAAGCTGCTGGCTGCATCGAGTGGTGATGCCATTATGCCCACCCGCAAAATTGCGTTACGTAATTAGGCAGTGGTGGCCGGAGGTTTTTGTTCGACGATGATGCATTAATGGTGGATACGTGTTTTGTTGCAGGTGATGCCAGCAACGCTAGTATCGGCAGCGGGGAAGGTACCGGCGAGGAGGACGACGATACGAACGGAAAAAAGAATCAAAAAAAGAGGGGGATCTTTCCAAAAGTTGCCACGAATATACTTCGAGCGTGGCTATTCCAACACTTAACGGTAAGTCAAACCAAGTTCTTCAGAGACAAAGAATTTCACCAGGTATTTACTTGACTAACCCAACAAAATAGTCAACACCCACACATTACCCTTGATACCACCTCCGGTTCTAATTTTAATTTGGATGATCTTTGTAGCGTTTGCATGAGGATGTGTAGAGTTGAGTGAATGACGTCGCAAATTCTCGGGGTAGTGCTTTTTGCTCTTGGTTGAAATGTGGAATATGTTGCATCGGGTGTGATTTCTGTTTCTATATACCTTCTGCTGTGAAATAATCTTCATCTTGAAACCGATTCTCGCAGAAATTATATTATTACGGTTGAACAAGTCGAGGTAAACAAACTTTGATCTGGCTGTCTAAATAAATATTAAGTATTATTAATATGTGGGACAAGGATTAGGCGTGATGTAGGCGTTATATAGATACAATAGAATGAGCTCGAAATAGGAGAATGGCTCTCAATCCCAAAAAGGAATGTATGATGCGGTATGCGGTGGAGAGGAAAGACTAAACTGGGATGTTATTACAGCGGAAAGTGTGATGTATACAAAGCTTAGATCCGCCCAAGTGGTACTGCAGCAGGAAATTAGGCATCGGTGTCGTCGGACCCTCACGTACGGTTCGGGATTAGGACGGGACTCCTACGGCGGCGGCTTGATCTCAGTGGCGCTGGAAACGTGTGTGTAATGTTCAGGTCTTTGTGCCCTCTGCTTCTCCCGTTTCCTCCACACCATTGTAGCGCCTCCCCGCCGCCAAAGCGTGCATGCAAACTGCTGGCGGCCCCCGCGGTGCTCATCCGTATTCCGCGCGGCTATCAACGACGGCCGGCGGCGTCCGTGGCCGACGGCACTCCTGCTGCTGCAGTAACCCAGCATCCATCGGCGGCAGCGTGATATAAGACGGGCCAAGTTGGTCCCCGAGGAAATCCGGGCGAGCGCCAGGCCGTCCACCTGTCAGCCGGAATTAAAGGATG
The DNA here is from genome assembly GCA_949128115.1 of Anaspis maculata. NCBI lineage: Eukaryota > Metazoa > Arthropoda > Insecta > Coleoptera > Scraptiidae > Anaspis > Anaspis maculata. Next base: position 52,055,415 of record OX421961.1, on the reverse strand, counting down.
GGAGTCCGCAATTGGACCTGCGGCCCGGAAACCGTAGATAACACTGAGTCGGCGGTTCCCCCGGGGGCCACTCTTGACCGCGCGCCTCAATATTTAATGCCGCCGGCGTCGGAGGCGGCGGGAGGATCCACACCCAGCGGCGGATTCTTTACAAGCACTCAACTTCGATATGGAACAATCGAAGCAAAGTAGACGACATACAGGACTTTCGCCGAGAGCGCGCGGGACCTTTCCGGATAAAACCATTCGAACTTGTCAGTAACGTGAAGCAAGTGAAAGCCCACGCAATGAACTTTGCATCGAACAGCCACGCTCGTTTTCTAATTAATTTTGTTCTAATGAGTCACTTTTGCCGTAGACCATCAGAGGTGCACTGCAATATCACTCCTGTAGGTCTGTGCCTGTAGCCTTACAGCCGGCCCCTGCAGTCAAGAAGCTCAACCGCATCTGAGCACATCAATTGTCAAAATGCACTTTCGTCATTCCTGTTTCACCCTTCTTCATGGGGCGGGCGTTGGTGCTGGTACACGCATGGAGACGACCCATGACCGCCGGTCGAGCTTTAACCTTCAACCCACGACCTCCAAAGTTTTTCAAAAACGCGGTCCACTGTGGGTACCTTTTCAGCCGGAATGCTCCCTTTTAAGAATTATTATCATTATTACTATCAATCGAACTCAATCATCTTATATTGCAAGACGAGTTGCACTTCATACAATTTCGAGTCTTACCGCGAGTTCGACAAAAACATTCAACGCGATGTTGAACACGACTCGATCATCCGCTGTTCTGTGCTTTCTGAATCCAGGAAGGTTTCCACGTTGTGTCCCGTTTTTAAGAGTGGTAACAGAGGTGATATCATGTTATCAACTACCGGCCCATTGGAGTTGGAGTAATCAGGAAGGTGTTCAAGATAGCTTTATTTGGGACTGTCGAAGCGTGCGTGCGGTTCAGGTTGGGTGAATCAGTAGCAAGGCTTTGTGAAGGGTATAGGTCTATCGTGAAGAATCTTAGGGAAAACCCAGACCATTTCTGAGTCGCTTCATGATCGATCTCAAAATTATGTGATATACATACACAGATTTTTGAAGAGCCTTTGATCGCATAGACCACGGTGCTCTCCTACGAAATCTGAACGCTTTTGGATCCCCCCCCACCACCACCCCTATTGGTCGCCCTTTTCAAGTCATAGTAGAAGGACAGGCAGTTTGCCCGCGTGGGCGATTATGACTCCGGGGTTTTTGACGTTTTCTCTGGAGTGTTTCAGAGCACCAACAGAGGTTCAAAATGTCAATAACGACATCTCTGATATCTTCAGCAACTCCTCTTCTGTATGCTGACGACCTAAAGCTTATTGCTAGAATAAACTCTGCCGACCTGTGAGACATAGTTTAGGTTGCCAGATTGAGGGTACCAATCAAGTTCTATGCTATGCCATCCGGAGACACATTTAGAGTGGCTACTTGTCCTCTTTTATAATTGCTTCAGTTCTGTCTTGTCTGGAAAATGCCTCTAATCCTATACTTGGTATAATCTCCTAGGTTACTTTTGTCAGCATGCCATTTATCCCAGGTTTATTCTCGGAATAGAGCTATTCCGCCTTTGTAAGACTGGCCCTAAGTGGTTATAAGCCGAGATTGAGGAGTTCCGAAACCTACGTTGTAGTAGGTTATCGTTTAGGTGCAGAAATGGAAGTATTGAGTCAGTACTTCGCTTCCTGCAACCTGCTCTAAAAATATGGACGACTCTATCCCAATTTTTTGCGTTCAAGTATTATCTATGGAGTTTTTGTTTGTTTTGATTTTATCCATTTAATTTTTTTCACTTTAGATATTTTTATTTTTTCAACTGGGCAGCACGAGCACGAGAATCACTTCATTGATTGAACCGTTTTTTATAAAATCAATTTCAGTTCTTGGTGTGCTCCGGCGTGTTTTTTTTTTAATAAACGGCCTTCAATCTAAGTATAGTAGGTTCACTTGTACTGTGACTCTAGTTGGTTGGGCTAATTTTCTAATTTAGCATTGTAGGCTTGCCGCCTTTTCACCTGGTGTGAAACTGACTTCTCTGGAAGTGAAGTTATATTTCTTATCAAATTGATATCAAAATCTTGGAAAACTGACCTGGTCATATGTGGAAGTGCGACTAGGGGGACGCAGAGCTGTGTTACCGTCATGTAGACACCAAAAGAGCACGGGGCGGCCGCAAATCCAAGTCATCTTGACGGCGGCCCATTCAGGGTCGACAAAAACTTGTCCCGGAAAGCCCCAAAACGAAAGAAAATTGCAAATTGAAAATACTAACATCAATTTCGGTTCAATACGCAACTTAAAGCGGCTGGGTTTTTTGAAATTTGGTTTAATTTACTTTTTACACGTATTTTCGTTTGCCAATGACAGACTGCACGACGATCCTTGTATCGCCTATAATTCTTCAGGGTTTGGCTTGTATTTTTGACTGGAAGAGGCGAAAGGGTTGATTATTGCATGGGGCCCCTTCTTTGGACGAAGGGCATTGTATACTCTTTAATTTGAAGCATCGAAAGTTGAACCGGCTTCGAGAGGTTAGGAATATTTTTCACAACTGTCAAATGTCAAGGCTCTTTTGATTTATTTATTCATTGGCGAAAATTGAAAACAGGTCGAAAAATTGTTACATTTTCCATTAAAATGGAAAAAAGCGTCAGACATCACGTCCCGCAAAAATGTTGCGGCTATCTGCAAAGGAAATACGCAAAAAATTTGTTTCAAAACTGGTCCGGCCAGAGCAGCCAACTGCAAAGTTTTGGGGATTTGCTATATTTCACATTTGGAAACCTAGAAACAAAATCTCACAGCCGACTAGAATCACGGTACAAGTGAACATAGTATATCTTGACGGCGGCCATTCAAGGCCGAAAAAAACTCGTTCCGCCAAGCTCCAAAACCAAAGCAAAGATGTTACTCACATGAATTTCGGTCCAGTACGCAACTTTAAGCGGCTGCATTTTTTGAAATTTGGTTTATTCAACTTTTCACACGCGAATCCTGCTGCAACTGCAGACCTGCTGGGATGTTCCTTGTCTTGCCTACAGTTCTTCTTAGCTTGCCGTGTCTTTTTGACTGGAAGAGAAGTGAAAGAATTGATGATTCCATGGGTTCCCTTCTTTGGACGAAGGGCTAGTATGTTTTTAGTTTGAATCATCGTAAAGTTGAACTGGCTTCAAGAGGTTAAAAGTATTTTTGACGACTGTCAAATGTCAAAGCTGCTTTGATTTATTTGTTTATTGGCGAAAATTAAAACCTGGTCGAAAAGTTGATACATTTTCCAATAAAATAGGCAAAACCGTCAGACATCACGTCCCACAAAAATGTTCCGTCTATCTGCAGAGGAAATACGTAAAAAATGTGTCCCAACGAGTGAGGACCAAAAGAGTGGTCCGAACGACTTCGTGTCTTTTCGTGAATTATTTGTGCCGAATGAAGCCAGATCAGAGCAGTCAACTGCAAATTCTTGGGGATTTTCTATATTCCAGATTTGGAAACTTGAAAACAAAATGTCACAGCCGACTAGAATCACGGTAGAAGTGAACACACTATAGCCAATCATTCCTCCATTATCTTTTGTGCTTTGTGCAATATTAATTTCCATATAGACCTATTTCTTATGGGGAACAGAGAGTTCAGACAAGGATGAATAATTTCAAGCCACACTCCTGGCCAATTAAATGCCTTTAATTATCAGGCGCGAAATTCGAGGAAGGCGATACTGTCACAATAAATTAAAATTATCACTGTCACTATGACTGTAACATGTGTCGTGTCGCTACACTGATCGAACAATTCGAAAAATGCGCGTATGCTGTACGAAAAGTGTTCCGCACAAAGTCGAAGACAGCATTTCCCCCAAATGTTGCATTCCACGGTTTTCCTGCCGACGAAAATAAGCGAAATAAATGGATGGCCGCCACTGGAAGACACGATGCCGGCATCAGGAAGAATTTAGAGGCTAACGAAACAACTTCAGCTGTTTTACAAGTTGTACGTGCAAGGCCAAAAAGGGGGCGTCCGAATCACCGTTCAAAGTGCTGAGAATGCTACCTCACCTTCCTATTTGGCGATTACTGTAACTTCACAACAAAAACTCAATATTTTGCTTGAATCTTGGGTGTCTCACGGGGCACTTCAGAGCGGAAGGTTTCTATTCATCAGTGATTGATTGGTACAAAGAAGACACTGAAAACAAATGCTGTTCCGAACATTTTCTTGAGGAGCTTGTTCCTTTTTCTGGCTTCTGTAGCACTTTACTTCTACCGGATGTTTATAAACGACTGTGATCGCATCGCCTTTGGAATCTGCTTCCGATCACTACAATTGCGCCTGTTACTACGTTTTTTGGCCTGACCCATGCCTGCCGCGATCACAGATTCTTATAAACACCCCGTACCTTCAGGTTATTCACAACTACGTCTTCAAAATATCCTTTCGCACTATACTTCAACCCCTTATCACGCTGGTTCCCCGTCATTTGATGCTTACACTTATAAACAAGTGAAGCGTTGTCAAGTCTGTAGGTTTGCATCGTGGCAAGACTTTTGCTCCACATTTTGGTTCTGCTCTACTGACAACTGATGACAAATTGTAACATATCGTTGTCAGGGGTAATGAGAAGTAGAAAGTCACTGACACTGACAGAGTTGCTACGGGAGAATGTGAGGCAAATCCCGCCAATGAGCGGAGATAGGAGGCAAAATGGGCGTGAAAAAGAAATAGGTCTATTGAACAAACAAAATGGGAATGCATTTTGAAAATTGTAATTCTCAGTAACACTGCAACAGCCGCCACTGGCTATTGGAGGTTGACTGAAGATTAGCGCCTCCACTCGGCGACGCATGAATATTTGAGCGATGCATCATCCCCGCGCGGGTATCGCTACTCTCTGATCCCGGCTTACTTGCACGACTCATTAAACCCTGTGCGCTAATCCCGCTATCGGATATTGCGAGGGACAGGCCGACCTCTGCCACGGCACCACCGCCACCACACCACCAACACCATTCGATCGATGCACTCGGCCTTGTCTTGCTTCGCTAGAATCGCGGAATCGGACTAGCTCATATCCATGATCGAAAATTCTGGCAAGGAAGAAGGCCAGGCATAAGTCTGAACATTCCGCTGAAACTACATGAAAATGGTATAATACATGCTCGTGTTATACCTACTGTAATTGTTCTCTGCTCTGCTCAGAAAAAACGGCACATGGTAATGGAGTCTTTCAACGCAAGGCTCATTGTAGAGGGCGTTACCATCACTGCGGGTACACCGGTACCATTCCGAACCGACTTGAGACATTCGTGTCACAGGTATGACTCATTCTGTTCGTCGATTGACATTAGGTGCCTGATTCGTTCTCATTTTCACACATATAGCTGCTTTTGGCAATTCATAATATGATATGTTTTCTCGTTTGGTTCGATTGTATATCGTAGGTTAGCTTAGTGGAAAAGAACTCGATTCGCTCAGATCTACGTTTCTTGACACCGATGTCCGAGATCTCCTTGCTGGCTGCAACATGACGTTCGGATCAAATCGGCGCTGTTGCTACAGTAATAGATGTAATTCTGACCGGCTACTTTACATACAGTCGTGTTCATTCTCATTGTGGATCGTAGTCATAACTTTATAGTAGTGTTTGTAAAAATAACAACGTTCGAAGAAATTGTGAGGCTTGCGATGAAAGGAATGTGAAAAGTGGAAAATTTGGATGTTGTGTGATCTGTGTGTGTGTATGCGCGTGTGTGTGTAACGCTGCCGATCCGAAACGTGGTTTCGTCGCGGAATTATTCGGCAAGTATAACATTCAACACCGGCATTTGCGTGCGGGGCGTAGATAACGGATCCACTCTGTCATTGGGTGACACTATCTGAGATTGAGACGACGCAACCGTGCTCTCGTATTGTAATTGCGGACGGTTTTAAATGAGCGCGCCGCGAGAGAGAGGATGCTTTAATTATGGCGGATGACGCCGGGTCCGATTTAATGCCGAAGCAAATCCGGCAGGATTTCGAACTGGCCCCGGTAAGTAGGACACATGTCGACGGTGGGCCTCCCCTGCGGATAAACTGGGATATACGCCACGACGGAAATACGCCTAGAGATGCATTTGGATCGGAAATGAAAGCTTTTGCAGGACGTCTACTGACAGTTCTTTTTTCCTGCGGAAGGTTCCGTTCCGCATTCGTTCAAAAAGGGGGTGATTTCCAAGAAGTGGAAGTCGAAGCACAACGTCTGATCATAAGTACACACGTCCGGGATATGCGACTGCATCGGCGTGATCCATGCAGAATGAAATGCAATGCAACTTGTGATATTTTCGGGCAGTCTACGAAGTACGGTGCTGGTGTCAGGAAACTTGGTGGAAGTGTAAGATGCAGGCAGGAGTCGTTATAATGTTGATGTTGGGTCACGTGAAAGTAATTACCGGGACGACGCTGGGGCGCGGGCACGGCTTTTAATTAATATTTTCGAGCTGGATAATAAAAATCCCGAGGAGCTCAGAACCGCTAACGTGAAAAAAAAAACGCTGAAAACAAGGGTTGTTACGGGATGCAGAAACGAATTTTCACTTTGGAAACCGCTTTATGTAGCATTTGTTTAAGTTCGTTTTTACAAGCAGAACTGGAAACGCTTTTAGAGAAACGCGCCTTGGGCATCTCCCAGGTGTATCTTGCGAATTCTTACATTGTCGGAAGATATACCATTATCCGAGTGACGGGTTGCCGCGTTTTTTTCTTGCATAATTACTGTATTTTGGAGATCGCAGTTTGCCTAAGGATCTAATATTTTTGAAGCGACCCCTCGTACCAGCACCACCACCAACCATTGTCGTCTCGCGCAAACCATCATTTATTACGATGACGCTCCGGCATTTTCATGTTTCTCCCATTCCGGGCGTACACAGCGCGCGGCATTCTTTGTTCCCCGTTTTGTTCGCAACGTTGTATTGTTGCAATTACGTTCGCGTCCCGTTTCCTCCTCCTCCTCCTCCTCTTCTGCCACCACTGCTGCCGCCATCCGCCTTCACAGCCACCGCCGCCGCGGAGAGTGAGTGAGTGCGTGAAGACGGATGGCGTGGCGTTATTTATGGCTATCTGCGAATTCGGATCGTCTCTGTTCAGATGCGATTGCAGCCGTAAATCCGCCACCAGGCAAGTGATGTGTGTGCACCCCGGGGGTGCGTGGGCCTGGGTCCACCACCACCACCACCAAGGTGATCACCCTCTTCACTTTTCTTCCAGCCCCCAAGCAGTGCCGCCCTCCAGAACACATCGAGCTCACACACACACGCAAATAACGATGCGATCCGAGGCCGTTTCGGATTCCCAACATAATCGTAAAAATCACTATGCATCGCGGCTTTTTGCGGGCGAGGCCGACACCGGCGACGGCGGTATAAGGGTTATGCAACCCAGGAGAACCACGCAGATGGGGTTATCGGTCTCGGCGGGGCTCTTGAGAGGTGTGATGGGGAATGAATGGATCGAGCTTGCTGTTTTTCACGAAATTACGACCGCAGAATCCGGTCGACGTGCATTCCCTTCGGACGCCGCACGGCTTTGCACTATCTAGCAATAGGCTGAGTGAGAACGAACTGTATTAGCACTATAACCATCAAGATATACGAAACCAAGTTGAAATTAACTATAATGCATCAGTTTCAAATTATTTCATTATATTATTGCCCTGGAGATACGTGGCCATGATTCATCCATCAAACATTCCATTCGTTTTTGGCTTCGTGTGGTCTTTGAAAGATTATTTGAATACTCCAGTAATAAACTGAAGAATTTATACGAGAAATTGGCTGAATACAGAGAGCAGACAATGTCGACAAAGTTCTAAAACATGCCAAGTTAGGGTGTGTACTGGCCTACAACTATTTCATCATTTCACGCTGTTCACAGTAATTTAAAGCCTACATGGAGGCGACGAAAGTAATATTCGTGAATCCGGCGCAAATCCGGCGGCAGACCCATGCGATGTGGAATTGGTCGTAAAGCCGTCCTGTAGGTGGGTACAGAACTGTCGTCTTATCGTTGGCAGGAAAAACAAGTCCTGCTGCCTGCTTAGGTACGTGCCTTCCTTCCCTTCTTCAATCTTCTACGAGCAAATGGGATTTAGTATATCCTTTGATTATCGTTTAAGAGCGGCCGTGTTTTGAATGAGAAATTTGTTTGCTGGCTTTATATGTGTGCGCGTATCTTTTTCCGTTTTCTCCTCGTCGACATATACCACTTACTCTGCATTTTTGCCGGAATATACCCTCCACGTCAGGCATCATATCATCATCGAGAAAATTGTAAATGATCACGTCCAGTCACTCCCATTCCCATCCCGCCTCCCGATTTTGACAGTCATTATAATGATGATAGCGTTTCTCGCGCATCACCGTTACCACCCCGATCGGTGCAGTTTTGCTAATATGGCTAATAATGTTCTGCTTGTTTCAGCATCCGTACCCATCGGAGGACCAGAAAAAACAGTTGGCGCAAGATACGGGTCTTACGATACTGCAAGTCAACAACTGGTAAGTTTCGTCTTGCGGTTCAGAATAGCGCTGGCTTGGTGGATGGTGGTTTGCGAATCGATGGATGATTCCTGGAAGAAGGATGCTGCTGTGAATTTTGGCGCGCTCACGGAGCGGGCGTGACGTGGAAAGAAGTGCCTCTGGAATGGGAACGGATTGATTAATCGTAGTAATTACCGATCAGCTTTCGGTGCTAATTAGATTTCGTCCCCCGGCAGCGCTGCAAATGAGATTACGGCTGGAAATGGCGCTCCACGCCACATCAGCCGACGCGAGCGCACGCGTTAATTGTCATCGATTTTTATAATGCCATTATGTCGGTACCTACACAATTTATCACGTTAGTTGGCCGCGGCGTCGGTCGTCCGAGCGCTGCATCCGATATTCGTCCTGAATCCATTAAGGGCCATCCCGCAGCGTCTCGGCGGTCATTTTAGCCCGTTTACGAGCCTGAAGAGGGCGATTACTGTCTGTTGCCGCGGAAATGGCCGCCGCACACATACTACGTGCTCCACTTGCCCGTGACGCCGGCCCGTTCCACCCGCTTGACCGTTGAGGAAGTCACACCAACAGCCCAAGTCACAACGAAATGGGCAATAGACTAAAGATCCAACTTTGCCGCTCAACTCGGCAGCATTTCACTGTGCGGAAATTACTGAGACGAAGAAAATAGAGATTTCTTTGCTTCCATCCCTCTTGAAATCCCAGGAAGTTGAGTAACTTGCTACGGAACCTCTCATTAAAATATGTTCATAACTGCGTAGCATTGTAGCCACACCAATCACTGTCCATTAGCAACATTGCTAGCTAGGTAACTATACTCCCTTCCAAAAAAAAGTGCAGCACCACGAACGATGTTGATGAAATTTGCATAAAGCCTGTATTATAACAACATGAACTCATTATTGGAATTTCAAAACTGTAACGTCAATTTCACGAAAAAAAGTAATAATGTCTGTGTCTGTGCTAGCAGCTTATGGAAGGTCATCCCATGCTTCTTGTATCCCTAGAGGAGACCCTCACGGCCTCACGGTTGTTAGTGCAGGGAGTGATGGCCTTCATCTTTTCCCCCTCATATCCCATACGCGCTCAATGGGTGATAAGTCCGGTGATAGCGCAGGCCACGGAAGGAAGTCCGCGTGGGCATTTTATAGAAACTCCGTTGGTTTTTTTACCGTACGAAGACGTCAATTATCTTTCTGTAAAATAAGAGTCATAAAGCTGCCGAAGATATACGGGAGACAAAGCGGTTTCTAGCACAGTGGCGATGTAAGATGTAGCTGTCGTGGCGCTTTGAGTGAATACGTGACCTGCCATCAGAGCATATTGTTCCCCAAACCATCAACTCAAGTCAACGGGCGGTACGTTCCTCTGCATATGGCCGTCGTGAGCCCACAAGCATACACGGTACCGTCATTGAGCACCGCATCATGTAGCCTTCAAATGCAGTCTTCAAGCCCAGTCTTTTTATCTTAGCACCATTTAAGCCCTCGGGGTCGGTGCTTAGGAAGCGAGTGGTAAGGTCAAGAAGGTTGATTGTCAGTGAGATAGATAAGAGTGATGTCCTTGCTGCTTTGAGAAAACTAAAGTCCGAAATGACAACTGGTCCCGATTTTGTGCCTACCTTTCTCATTAGGGACTGCTCCTCAGTCTTCGTGAAGCCTTTGACCGACATGTTCAATATAATATTGAAGAGATCCATATTTCCTAAAATCAGGAAACGTACACGTATTTGCCCAGTTCATAAGAAAGGCAATAAGAATGAAATATCAATCTCCCTCTTGAGGCACTTTCGTTTTGCCAGCAGGAGCTGCTCGGGGTAGATCACTCGACAAAGAAAGTAGATCCAGCTGGACCGTGATTGATGTATGTATCTACTGTCTCTATCTAGTGTTCTAGTGATCTATTCGGAGTAGCTCCTGGCGCAAAACAAAAGCGGCTTTGAGTAACTTCAGTAAGGTCTTTGAGACTGTGCTGCATTCCTTTCTCTATAATCATACCTCCAGGTTGTTGTCTCCAAATCAACATGGTTTTGTTAGGGGACGCTCAACTGCGTCCAAACTCATGTGTAAGACCCAGTTCGTCGGCGGTGTGCTTGATTCTGGTGGTCAGGTGGACATTATTTACACCGATTTTTCAAAAGCTTTTGATACCCTGGACCACGACACTTTACTGCATAAGTTGTCCGCCTTTGGCTTGTCCCCTTCGTTGGTCAAGCTTTTGAAATCATATTCATGTGACAGGCACCTGTTTGTCCAGCACAACGGTAGCAGGTCTGGTGAGTTCCTTTAGCCATCGGATGTGCCACAGCGTTCTAATCTTGGTCTTGAGCTTTTTGATATTTATGCTGACGAGATTATAGCTAATCTATCTGTGTAACATTTATTATACGCCGATGATCTGGAGTATTTCATTGCAGAATTGATGATTGCGCTGATTGTCTCAGGCAAACCTTGACATGGTTGATGGGTGGTGCAAGGCTAATTTTCTGTCACTAAATGCCTCGAAGTGCTACGTGCAGTCTTATTTGTTTTGACCCAGAGCTTTCCTTCAGGATGCACATAAACGATGTCGTTAATTCGGCGTTCAGAAGTCTGGGTTTTGTCATCCGAAACTCAAGGCACTTTGCGGACGTCGCGTCGCTACGATTCGTCTGCTGTACTGCACACTGCACGTTTGTCGGGTCGAAGCTTGAGTATGCTTCTATGATTCCGAGCCCCTTATACATATAAGAGTCATATCAACAGCCTAGGGAGAGAGTACAGCGAAGATTTTAAAAATTTCTGGTTGGACAGTGTCTTATCCTCCTAGGAGTTTCCCCAACAAAGAGCTGCAGAACAGATTCCACTTACAGAGTTTGAACAATCGCAGGGCTGACTCCGTTATTTACCTGCACAAGATTCTTTTTGGGGCAGTTGACTGCGCTGAGATTCTGAGCAAAATTGACTTTCGCGTGCCTCATTCGAGATCAAAGGCTCTGTTTCTGCTACCTTTTGCCAAAACAAATCTTATGGCATCTTCTCCTCTCAGCAGGATGTACTCAAATCACAGCTTGATTGAGAATGACGTCGACATCCTGTTCTGCACTCCTGCTCCAATATATGCGGCCTTCTCTAAACTCGACCTGTAATTGAGCTCAGGCCTGTTGGTCGTTTTAATCACTAATAATAATAATGTCAAAACGAACTCCAAAAGACCGAATTCGACTATCAATAGTACTGGGTTGAAATCGGGCGTCCTTGGGCTGCAGACCAATTATTTCCAACTGCCCAAGTTGCTTGTCAATGGATCTCGGACAGCCACAACTCGAAGACGTCCATCTTCAAAGACATTAGAACTTGAGGATGACCAAACCCATTTTGTTGACGGTAAATCTTTTCCACATTCCATCTTTACTAAATATTTCAACACTAGTCTTGTATTATTGCAGCCGATTCATCCAGCAATTGCCCGGCATGAAGCAACTTGATTTTTCAAACCTTGAGTGCGGTCCTCTGGTTAACCGTTTCAATGTGTGCAAATAGTCTATTATGATTTATTGTTGCCATAATGAAAAAGGAAACAACTACAGTTTCCGTAGATCTAAAAATTTTAATCGTTGTTTTATACCCTTGAAATACGTTGTTCTGTAAAAATTTCATCAAAATCGGTTAACGACTCGGTGGTGTTGCACTTTTTTAAGGCAGTAGGTATATATGGTCAGTGGGCATATTTACGCACCGAATAGGGCTGAATTGATCGTTGAAATGGCAATATTAGAGTCCTCCGTTCCGGCAGAGTCCGATCTTGACGAAAATTTCTAGAAGTTGCCGAAAATGTCGTTTCGTTGGCCACCTCCTCGGGGACTGCGTCGGAGGCGGCTATACGGCTTCATCATCATTTTTCACCTCGTGCCGCATCGACGCCATTACCATCCCCTGTCGGCGGCGCAAACATTGTCTTGTGCATCATCGGCCGAGATTCACCTATAGGTTAATGCGAAAGACTCGCTGGCTTGGTGATAAATTGCGAGGGCGGTAGACCGGTTCGGCGTCTCTTTATCTGCGGCGAAATGTGCGGTCGGTCACGAAGAGTCGTCTTCATTTGCCGGCCCCATCGGTTGTCGGAGTCATTGCCGCCGCCAACTTACTTGGAGAGATCCGTCTCTTCGCCCCGCGTCTGGTTGTGCGCGCCGGCAATTTACGAGTGAGTTTCATTGTCGTCGGATGCTGCCGCCGGCGAATGACTCTCTGAGGAGTAATATCGGGCCACCTAATAGCTTACCAAATAGCCTCCGAAACACCTTTTTAATGAACTATTGTAGCAGGAAATGAAAATAGGGACCGTTGGAACAATAACGACCGTCATCCCGCGCGCTCTCCTCCATGACCCGTTCTGTTGCTGCGCTCGCCTCCAGTCGTGTTTTCTGGCTTTCAGTCCCGCATATGTATACACGTGGATTTGAATTTTATCTTTGCTCTGATTGCCGCCTCAACCCTTCCGCGGGGACACCCCAGCTCGCATGGCCTCCAGGGTCACATCCGACCCGCTGTCGGGACAACTATTAAGAAACTGATACAGTAATTACTGAAACGACCCTCTTCCGTCGCAATTACCCCTTATCCATCATCCTTCGCGACAGTTTCTTCGCCTGAACGCCGACTTTCAGCAAATTTAGTTCTTTTATACTTTTATCTGGATTAAACACCAAAACTTTAATGTACTACTTCAGCTCGAACTTTCATCTCACCGTATGAAGTAGAAGACTGGAGGGGAATGTGCACAGGCCCCGGTCATACACTACTCTTATTGAAAAAGTAATAAAGTGCGCGTGGTATTTCCCAAGCGATACCTGCTGGAATAAATTGAAAAGGCATCGAACGGTGCGTGTGCCGTATAGTATGTGAGGCAGCTTCTTCCTTGGCGGCGGCGGCAGGGTCGAGCGTCAATACATCACGAGTTCGGGGATTACAGCGGCGCTCTTTCCATCTAACATGATACGTGCTTTATACGGCCGCCGCCTTTCCACGACAGCCGGCTCCAAGTGGAAAAGCGCACATAAATAACGCTCAACCTGCCGTGTCGCCGTGCAGTTTTCCCCGAGGAGACGAGAAAAGCGCGAAAAAACGCACCATCGCCCAACGACCAAAGAGAACTCTTTTCAGTGGTATACGCATCCAAATTTTCTTGCTGCTGGAGCATCAATATGGATGGCCTTTTTTGCAAGTAGCAGCAGCAGCTCCAAATTTTGGGGTCATGCCGGGGCTATGCCAGTCGACAAGATTATTACACCGTCGATTTGTTGGCAAAGAAGCGTACGTTAGTGAAGCCTCATTAAAAACCACCAGCGTACAATGACTAGATCGAAACGAACAGAAACCGGCGAGGTATTGCATTGTTTGCTTCCCTGTAATAACGAGCTGATAGGATTGAAAAGGCTCCACCGTGGTATTATTTCACAGGCGGATGCTCGAGGGAGGGAGAAGCAAGCATACCAGATAGGGCCTTATCGAAAGCAACGCTGGGTCTTTAATCGACGACTATGACGATGACGCTCGTTTGTTCACCTGTTGTGGCGCCGCCGCCGTCATCAACAGCGCTGTTTTCCAAGAAAAAATTCTCACATTGATTATTTCTTCCATCATATCAGCAGTGGCGGCGGCGTATACTATTCGAACGGAATTCACTTAGGCGCATAATACAAATGTATAGCTCTAACTACCGGACAAACATTCGTTCAGAATGTTCTATTAAAATAACATTAAATGCGAAATGGCTGTGTAATTTGGGGGTTGGTACGGTAAAAAAGAGGAAGTATGAATTATAAATGTAAATATTACGATGTCCACGTTGTTATCGATTTATAAAGAAAAATTGTATAATGGAACTACACGAGGGCCGATGGTACTTGCATACACAAAGACATGTATCGACACTTTCCTGCAGGGTTCTGTTCTACTAATGATCTAATATCAACAATAAAAGTTGAAACTGCGGCGTCATCGTGTCTTATGGTTGTGCATTCACATCGATTCGGTGGCAATCACACGCCTTTAACGAGCAGGTTTCTGTTCCGCCACCGCTGTCGTTGCGGGATATGAAGGTGTATTGTGTAAATCGGGAGCGGCACTTTTTGGGAATCCTCCCCGATCTAGTCCTAATTGTCCCTACACGAAAAAGGCGCGTCCTCCACCACCTGATCCATTAACCGATCGGGGCGAGACACAGCGCTCGGTTTTACAGTAACGCCCGTCGCCCTCCTCCCCTATTCATCACGAAATGCACATCAGCCCGGAAGCCACCGAAAGATTCAGTAATTACATTTGCGAGCTCGGAATGTAAGCGAGCTATGCAGATCACATTTTAATGCAATTCCATCCATTATCCTGGCAGAGCCATTAACACCAGCCCTGATGCAATTTGGATTGTATGGAACGAACCGCCGTCGACCGCCGCCTCCTCTCCGCCGGTGCTCGCGTACACCGACCAACCGCCGTCGCATTCGAAAAGCTATCTCTGCTTCATTCGAATAACAAAGGCGCAATCCTGATGACATTACACATTACACGGCCGAGGCTGTGATGGGCCGCAAAAGCTCTGTATAGTGCGCTCTCCCGCCTTGCCTTGCCGGCGATGGTGTGCTGTGGAGGAGCGCTAACAAGCCCCCTTATGCCGTCGAGGAATGTTCCCACAGCATCGCACGTACGGTACGAGGTGCCATTAATTACGTGGCCGAAATGCCATCGGACAGTCGAACAATGACGTCTGCCCGATGTCCGCCGTGTCCGATACAAATCGCGCCGGTCTTGAATGTCGCCGCTGCGGACCCAATGTGCCATGGCCCACGGATTCCACTTTTTCATAAGTCATCGTCGCACTCCAAAGAAATACATACTCACCAAGACGGGGCCAAGACCAGAATCTGCCTCATTCGGTCCTTGATTCGAGGATCTTTGATTATCAAATCAACCGTTTCGGATCATCTGGGAAGTTACATAAATGGGGACCAACCATGATGTAGTAGTAGTTGTACTTGAAAGTGGAGCCCCCCTAATAGTTCCATCCAAAACCTATTTGCCTTGAGTGGAACTCTCTTCCATCACCTGTTTCATGACTCCGCCATGCAAAATCCAGGAAGCACTGGCTGTAACGCACCGTCTTCACTTTATATTCGTCAGATACCAACGCAACACTGTCACCAGGAACTGTGTAAATTGGCGGGGTCCCTCTAATTGCCTCCCTGTAACCAACACTGCATGACTGCGTGGAGCCCCCTCCCGATATTTGTCTATTCCACTCGCGGTCTCCGGCCGCCAATTTCCTGAAATCTGAAGAAATTGGCCGGGGCTCGGCTAAATGCGCATTATTGCCTGTTTGAGTGCGATTTCTATGCGTGTCTTGCCCCGGTCTAAATAAAGGGGCGATCTTTGGCGCGGTCAGCACGACGTCGCGATGATTTGTTCGATACGTGATATTCGGAATTGACGCTCTGCGGGGTCTTCTGAGGGTCGTGCAACCGACACCCCCTGGTACCCCCCCCCCCCCCCCCCCGGCTTCCCTTCATTCCGTTCCCATTTCCATTGCCGGTAATTATGTCGTTAGCAAATGGTCGACGACGGCAGCATCTGCGACACGGGTCAACCCGACGTGGACTCCATCACCGGCGTCAGCTTGCGACCCCGCGCGTCGTTTATGTGCTGGGTGATATTAAACCGGGAATTTATTGCAGGTCCCCAGCCCATAAAGACACGGCCCGAGATCTGCAATTACTGTTTTCTTTATATTCCTCCGCGTCACACATGTGCACGACTGTATGATGGTGTATGTGCAAATGTCTCTCTTCCGGAGTTTTCTAAACGCTAGGATGGAGATGAAACCCTTCTTTAATCCCTGCTCCGGCAACCGTGTATAACTCGTCGCTTACCACTATGCTTTTCTGTGATTAATGTACGCGAAGAGCAAATCGTCCAGAAAAAAGTGTCGGATGATGCACTGAAGTATTAAAATAGTATGCTCGTCGTCTGATTAAGGAAAGCTCTCTAATAAGCTTCCAATACTGACTAATTGTTGCAGCGAAAAAGAAAAGTAATAAGAATTTCTGAATTTCAGCATGAGAAGTCAATAAGTTACAAATAAAACGGTCACGACAGATCACTACCTATACATGTGACTATACTCATAGGAGATATCCCCCTTTTGGCATAATCCGAATGCTCGAGCATTATCGAGATGAAGAGATATTTTTATTGTGTTGTTGTAGTTTGAGATTAGAGTCAGACGGATATCGATTGGGGGTGGCACGTAGACGACGCAGCGTTGGCTGATGCTGTGGTCCTTGCTCATTGTTTTCGTCACAACCCTTTGGTGTAAGGTTTCACGGAATGCGACGGCGTGGGAGCTAATCCGCCTAATGATCGACTCGGTGCTCTTTTCACCCCCGGACACTTGTCCACCGCCGCCCCCGTTTTCGTACAAACACCGTTCCTTCTCTTATTCCTCTGCTTTTAGTCCAACGAGAACAATTATTATCGCTTCCGCGCCAAAGCCCAGGCTCCATCACCCCCTTGATGCTTACAAATGATAGATTACCGCCAACAGGAAGGGTTCGACATGAAAACAATTACATTACGATCTATGTGTGTGTGTGTTTGTGTGTGTACGAGCAGTAGTGCGTTATTAAGAGCTGTTTGTTGACGGGAATCAGATGTCGCAGCAGCAGCAGCAGCAGTAAGTTTGGTGTATAGTGTATGGTATGGAGGAGTATTGGCGGCAGCAGCACGCGCATTGCCACTGCTGGCGCGGAGTTATGAATGCCCCCAATTACATCTTAAAAGCTGTGCTCCATTAATTTTCACAGCTGCTGCCTCTTAATTGGGATCCACACGCTCGATAATAAACGGAGACCATCGCGCCGTGTTCACGTTTCGCACAGCCGGGGATGATTAGGTGACACTTTGGCGACGAGAAATGCAAATAATCACCCATATATTTGGCGTCGCTGTGCTTATTTATCAAACTAATCTGCAACGCGATTTGTATGAGCAGGAGGGAAAGGGCTGCGTTCATCCCGAAACAAGGATGGTTGTAAAAGCACAACAGCTAAAGACGTGATTGGGGAAATACCCGATTGGAAAATTACAAGAAAGTACTCATAGTACCGTATAGCATTTATCACATTACGTCTTTACTACACCAGCATGTTATTTGGACATTGGCAGATCATTGGAAAGTTTTGTTCCAATCTCGTCAAAATATTGTCCATGTCAGCTGATGCTTGAGAATAGGCTATGCCTACAAAAATGCAAGTAACAGAATTTCCTAGTTTTATCTCTTACAATGCAGGCAAAAAGTGTAATCAAGAAACGAGAAAGGTACACACAAGGAGCCCTTCATTCATCAACGAACGCAGTTTGACAACTGGTTGGGTTTATTGGCTCCAGCACGAACCCTGTTGTGTTCACGGTTTTCAAAATCGGTGTGTTCACGAATCTGCCAAACTAGGTCTCTGTGTACCAGTAATTAATGGATCGACATGATCTTTTTTTTTTTGTCGTTTGGTCGTGGTGTGTTGAACCAAGCATTCAAAATTGAAACGACAGAATTCAAATTCCAAATCTCGGAACTCCCTCATCGAAAAGATGTTTTCTTTTTTATATGAATGTGTTGAAATGAAAACGCTTGTGATGATCACTGGAGCTGTCGAGATGTACCAATATAGTGCTTCAGATCTGACGGAGTGACTTGGTCCTTTGATGAGTGTCTGGCGCATTGTGGAGACTAAGAATGGCTTTTAACTGAGAGACCACGAGGAGTTATGATATGCTGGGTTACCCAGGGGTAATTTACATAAAAAAATACCTCATAGCTTTGGCCTCCCAGGAAAAAGTTAGCGATGGGTCTTGATGAGGTGGCGCCTGGCAGTAAAATAAGTGAGTACCCACCTATGCCGTTGGTGACTACTGTGAAAATTTCCCTAACGTCGTAGATATTCCTTGCTCAAAATTTTGTAAAAATTATTAGAGCAATAAATGTATTGTATAAATGTATTGTATTCACTTGTAGTTAAGATACTACGTTTTAACTTCTCTTTCAGAAGTCAGAATTCAGGATGCAGATATGATCTGATGAATTTTCTACGATTGTCATCGCAACGGTCTTTCCGGGAAAAATGCTAGCGTGGGGCGGCAATAAAAAAATGGGGTGGATTACGGAACCGCCGGCATAGGCGACGTCAGTGAGGCACGCCGGCTTATATTGTATACGTATGAAATGGTAATCTTGTATTTTTAATATTCGTTGCGGGAGGATGAGGAAGTTGGATGGCATAGAATGGGAAAGAGAAAGGGCGCCGTGGAGCTGGGCTGCTGGTGTTTTGTTTGTAATTTGGCTGGAGTTCAAGGCGGGCGAGCCAAGCCAACCCCAGCTTGGTTCGCTCGGCTGGCAGGATTCTGTTTTTCAGCGTGGCAGCAGCGGCAGCCCCCGGGATCTCGTTGCCGGCAGCGCGCAGATAAGAGAATTGCACTGTCAAGCCGGAATGATATATTTGACCAACATTTCCATACAGCAGGCTCGCATGAGGATTTCCAATGAAGCGAACGTGCGTAATCTCTGCGATTCGAATTAACGCAGGCACGAGCCGAGGGGCGGCGGCGGTTATCTGCGCCCGTGCACCTGACGATATGTTTGAGCTGGGAAAATGACCCAGGCGTCATTACGGCATGGAAGGGAGGGGGGGGAGTTGCTTGCCGCCCCATTACGTCATAGCGGCCCCCCGATCCCAGAGCCCTGCTCTCCAGCCCTCTCTCTTGCTCGTGACGATGATGGATTCGAACCGCCGGCGCAGCCCTTACGCACTATCCGGAAACTGAGAAGAAATGACCCGTGAATTTCTGTGCTGGCGCAGCATACCCGAGGCTTTGGGTTTGGTGTATACTCTTCCAGAATTTACTTGCTGTATACGTTGCGACACATCTGCAACGCTCCAGCCATCAACCATATTGACAGCATGAGACGGTTCTCAAAGAGAACAAATTCTCATTCATTACCGTAACGTGCGATACGCCGCGACGCCGTTATGGATCTTCCACAAGCCATTTCACCCTTGCACCACATCAATATTTTCGATAACTTCCACAGAAGAGACCTCATTTGATTTTATGCAAGCTTCCACGTTGTGCCCGAATTTCTCTTTGGATGAATTTTTACTGTTCTTAATCGTCTCTCGATGAGATAAGCACATCTCTTCGAGACTTGACAGCCAGTAGGAGTTAGCAGTGAGAACTAGATAACACTATTTAGCAAATTTTGTTCAAATACTAGGGGACGGCTTGCCCCAAAGCCTTGCTGCATAATGAGGACCTTCACGGTTGGTTCATTCTCCGAACTAAGGTCTTATGAACACCTCTGACCCAACTAAAAAACCGCACCAGCCTTGCTCAACTCGCGATTTCTCGCGGGTCAACAAGTCTATGTCTGTATCGAAATGTCGAATGCCCGAGACGTATTGACCGCAATGTTTGCCGCCTCCACAAAGTCCGCCGTACATCTGCATTATCTTTCTCCTGAAAGTAGAGAAGTGGATGATTTATCGTCCAGCTTCACTGCCGTCAAGGGCGTCACATCACGCAGAGTTAGTTTAATGCGGCCAGGGACTGCGCTCTCGTCGCTGCAATTTCTTGATGAAAATGGAAGAGTGAGCGCAGGTTTGCGGGGCAGCAGCCAGTCGCGTACGGGCCGTATTTCGATTATCCGCCGACTCCGGGGCAGATCCCGGAGCCGCGTTACACATAAACAAAATTACTAGGAATTTTGTAGGATCAGTTTCCCCTATCCATTAGGGTACGCTCGGATCGAAGGAAGGAGAGCTCGCTCTTCCCACGGCGACTATTACAGTTGCATCGTTCTCTGTATTATTCATGTAAGAGAGGAATATAGGCAGCGTCAGAGGAAGTACACCGCATCGATTTTTGATGGACGCACACGTTCGCATCAAATAATAACCTACGCAATTTATGTCACTGTGGCGTGCATCTGATCAGTACATCATCGCGTTTTGTTGTACACACGGTATATGTATTCAAATATTATGGAAGAGCGCATTTGCGCCGGAAATGTCGCCAATCGGTCGCCAGAAAACCCAATCATTTCCGGTGTCGAGTCGCATTAGCGCCAACGCGAATTTGACGAACGTTGACAGTCTCGACCGCCGCCACCATCACAGCCGCACCATCATCATCCATGCAGCATTATAACCAAACACATATAATAGCAAACAATACAACGACATCGTTCTTTGTTTCAGGTTTATCAATGCCAGGCGGAGGATCGTTCAGCCCATGATCGACCAATCGAATAGAGCAGGTGAGTACCAACGTTTAGTCCTCCAGTACCACAGTCTTTCGCAAACTCCCTGCACCGAATCGTTTCCACTTGTCGAGCACTCCTGTTGAGGTTCTAAATAGACATGATTTAAATCAAATGTTCACAACTTTAGTGACCGGCACCGTCGTTAATCGTCCTGCAAACTGAAGAAAAGAACCTTAATACTTCCCCGGGTTCTGAATCGTCCTTCACCAGTGGTCAGTTGGGTAGTCAGTCCTAAGCGTCTTGCAAGCATCATCTGTGCCAGACTTCATTATAGAAAAATATCATACAAGTAGTTTTGTGCTATAACCTGGACTTTCAAACAGTTACTTAGCTGCTGGTATCCAATCAGATAACGTCACTTTATGTCGACTAGGAGGTGAACCGTGAGACACTGATGCCTAGAGAAGAAAGTTCGTTTCTAAATTTGTGTAGATTTTCTTTTCAATTTTGGAAACAAACGGAGGCGTAATTGATCACGAAGCCGCACGTTGCCTTTTGATAAAGAACCGTGGGATAATCCCGAAGTTCCTTTTTCGATTGTGCATGGACGGGTGGTGGTTTATCGAGACGCGCGCTTCTCGTCTCAGAGATGTGCTCCTCGGCGGCGCTTATCTCTATTTTTTAATGAATCGAGATTTCCATTAAAGCCTAACGCTGTTATGCATTTTTATGAAGATATGGGCCGATCCCAGGCGGGCAACCGAGCCGATATGAGTTGTAAGTGGAAAGTCTTGTATGATCGGTTATCGTGTGTGATGGCCGTGCCCGTGCATGCGCGGCCGTTTTTATTTCGGCATTTTGCAAAGCGGATTATTAATGGCAACGCTGTTCTTTCTTCGTGCGCTATCGATTCTGGAGCTTTTCTGTTCCTGTCGGAGACGGGCGAAGAGAAATGGCGAGAGCCGTTGACCCTCGCGGACCGATCCATCACCGTATCGGGTGGTGTTGGAAGCAAGGTTGACAGTTTTCGGGGGGCGGATGGAGCCGGATTATTCCAGAGGATATACACTCAAGAGAGAGCAAAGCGTAATGCGAAACGGTGCAGGGATTTGTAGCTGCAGTTGCAGTTCACGGGCAGCGTGTTACACCACTAACAGTGTTTTCTCCGCATGCAGGTCCTAGTGGCGCATACAGTCCTGATGGTACCATGGGTTACATGATGGACGGACAGCAGATGATGCATCGGCCGCCAGGAGACCCAGCCTTCCACAATCAGTACGCGCACTACCCCGCAGAATACTACGGCCACCACCTGTGAGGTAAGTACTTGTTGAAAGTGTCTATTCCGGATGTGAAGCTACAAAATGGGTTTATCTTGTTCCAGGTCAATCCTCGGTAGTGACAACGACAATGGACATATTAGAAATATGCAACTCTTAAATGTGATTATTATCTGTACAAAGTGTAAATGTAGTGCCCCAGTGTTTAGTTAACGGGAAGGACTTGTACAAAAGTATTAGACTACTCGTGTGCTGACTGCTGTAAATAGATAGTGGTAGGTGCGGGCCAACCCCGGAGCGGTGCCCGGACCACGGTGTATACTGATGAGACAGACAGCCGCAACCGTGTAAAGTGATGTGGTCTCGTAGCTTAGGTTCCTCGATGTGTTACCTTAAAAACAACACCCTCGTCCTAGTCCCTCCCCTCCGATCCAGTCCAAAAAACGATCAGCCCCCATTCCTTTCTCCTATTGCTCCGCCGTTTCTTCTATACTTCTTCACTCTGTCCGCCGTCACATTTCTAAAAAAAAAAAACTTCAAAAAGTACGACGCGTACAAAAAAATAATCCAAGGTTGTGCTGTTGTAAATTACTAGTTGTTATATCTGTTGTGATTTTTTTGCTATTTGAGAAAAAAGATAAAACATCCGAACTCTCCCTGTCCCGATGATGATATACGATACGATATACGTAACTACTGAACCTAGAGAAAAATGAAACACTACTTTGTCGTGATGATGGAGGCGGCGGCCTGCAAGGCCCCCCACTTCTCGCCCTACGACTAGGATAATAATATCAATATACACAAGTATACAGAATGCCGCAAAGTCACTCAGGTGGTCCATGGCTGAAACCTTATCGATGACGTTTTGATTCGAAAAACTCATAATTTTGTTATTTGTATGTATTTATCCTGTAAACCAGTGCCGTCAGAGCCATTAACACTGATGATTTTGTTCATTTTAATTATATTCACCGAGCAGGG
This sequence comes from Anaspis maculata, assembly GCA_949128115.1. NCBI lineage: Eukaryota > Metazoa > Arthropoda > Insecta > Coleoptera > Scraptiidae > Anaspis > Anaspis maculata. Next base: position 52,032,300 of record OX421961.1, on the reverse strand, counting down.
ACAAAAATGAAAAAGGGGAAGATGACAACAGTATGTTGTGCAAATCCATGGATGCGTCTGCACCTGCACTCGCCTGGTTATTGTTATTGTTGTTGAAAATGCGACGCATCGGCGGAAACACCGTCATCTTCCTCTAGGTGTTCAAGGATGAGGCTTGCACGCAAGATTTCCCTGGCTAAAACCGTAAATAATTATTGGGAAATGCGTTTGCAAATAATTTAGAACATGCAGAATAATGACCGTGGAAAGCTTGGTGCATCAGCCTTGTCCATGACTCTCCGGCGCAGCGTCTGTGCACCGCCGCCTCCGGTCGCCGCCCCCAATACACGACGTATACGACTTTAGTGATGTTATAGGTTATTATTATTAATATGAAATTATGGCGTACACAATGGCGGGCGACGAGGCGGAGTTGGACAGAATGCACGCACACACTCTCGCCTATTGTTTAAACTTATTGTGTGTATTCTTCGTTACCTTTGTTAAGGCTAGAGCAGGCGGGAGGCTCCCAAGTATACCAATTTATAAGAGACTCCGACTTTATAGTTTTTGATCTGATTGTACTCTCGAGTGTGTTGTACATAAAATGATAATGTTAATTATATTGTCTATAATAAAATAAACTGATACTTATTATAAGAGTATGATGATGCCTATACATACGCCGATACGCTCCGAAGTATACCGACCACCCCCTGCTCAACGCCTCTCTCGTTTTTTGTACATACAATTACCTCCGATGAGAATGTTGGCTGTTCGTTTTAAGTGATTTCCATCATGAATCATTATTCGCCTTATCCAATGTATACGAATAAAAAAACTAAAATCAATACAGATCAATGAGAGAATATCGTACCTCTGTGTTATGTATGAGAGGAAACTTTATTGTGTTCTGCTTTTTAATGAAAGTATATATTAATATTATAAACGATTTTGGGACGAGATACCTCTAAACTAATTTGGTAACGCCGTGTCCTCTGTATAGTGTTTTTTTGAAAACGTGAGCATTAAATGCTACATCTTGTGTACTTATATAAAATGTGTTTTTAATAATTACCATTTTCCACCCGGAAGTCCTGCAGCGCGCTGCTTTCCTTTTTTTCTCACAACACTAGTGCCAACTTCATTTTGGGGCCTATGTAAGATTATCATATTTTTTTTATACGTCCATCAGTGCTTTGAGATAGTACCTAATAATAACATGAAGTGATCACGACAAAGGAAATTAAATTATCTGGTTGAATTATTGATACCACTGGAGTAAACAAATCGGCTTTGGCCTGGGACTAATTCTTTTGCTAATTTTTATATAATTTTCAGGCGTAATTTTGTTTATATTAAGTTGGCATTGGTTCTGAAAATGGACTTAATTTATAACCAAAATAAAGAAAATGAAAACTACGTGAAATAGATACTTAGTTAATTTTAAGTGCAAGACATAAAGACAAAAAAAGACAAAAGCAGTAATTATTATTATCGTTATCATCACGTGCATTTCAACATTATGGCAAAAAATATGGTAGAACCCAACAACCAATACAACTGCACATGAGTAATGAGTATTGGGTAAACTTAGCGGGTCTTTGTTTTTGGTCTGTTGCTATGTACATTGAATAAAAAATTATTAATTGATGCACAGTTTTCTCCCAATTTCGTCAGATGACAACACAGCAATAGACATAGACGACTGCAAGATGGTACGTTTCATTGAAGTTTCTGTGCTAGGTATCATTGGATTATTGCTACATTCAAGTCATCAAGTGCAATTTTAATTTGTGTTCATTTAAATATATAATTAGTAAAATTCTATTTACGAATAAACAAGATAACCATAATCCATTCGCTGAAACATTGTTCCCTATGGCATTTATCTTTTTAAAGTAAGTACTTGGTAAGTAATTACTGTTCATTTATTTGATTGAAGTTCAAAAGAGAATAATTATGAAGGTAAGTAGGTACATACTCGTATTATGTAGGTGCAGGGTTGTCAAATTTAGATGTTTTCCATAGAAGAACTGCAAAAATGAATATGGAAAAACGGATGACCGTTTCTGGATTATGGTGACAACCATTCTGATACATTACGAGCGCGATTTCCCAAAAAAAAATTCAATGCATTCCAAAAGCACAGTTATGAAGATCGGTGTTTCAGCAGTAGCGTTTTCGAATTTTAAAAATCGAAGGTGAATTGTCAAAGATATTGATCATTTTGTGCTGCCATGTCGAACTTCCAAGAAATAGGAAAGTGATTCGATTTCATTGAAACTTGAAACACACTCATGCCTGGTTCAAGTAATTGGAATTTCAAGGTCAAATGTCACTTTTGATCATTTTTGAGCCGCTATATTGAACTTTTTACATGAATGATTCAACTTGAATGAAACTTGGAACACACTAGAATCGAATCATCTACATAAAAGTTTATTGTGACGGCTTGTAAGTGACCGAAAAAAAAAACATTTGACCTTGAAATTCCAATCACTGAAACCAGACATGAGTGAGATCCAAGTCTCAATGAAATCGGATCACTTTCTTGGAAGTTCAACATGACGGCAAAAAATGATCAATATCTTTGGCAATTTACCTTCGATTTTGAAAATCCGAAAACGTTACTGAAGCTGAAATACCAGTCTTCATAACTGTGCTATTGAAATGAATAAAAAAATTTTTGAGAAATCGCGCTCGTACTGAACTTTCGGCTATTTTACATTGTTCCATTGATCACCCTGTCGAAACTTGAAAAAAACATTGTTCGTATTCGACGTGATCAAGACATAAAAACAAATGACTGGGCTATCGAACACTGAAAACCAATATGAAATTGCTGACGACAATCAAAAGTTATGATGATTTTAGAAATCGTCTGAATTTGCTTGTACCCTAGATTCTTTTGATGAGTGTAAAATTAATTCATTAGGTACAGATATCCGTAACATTTTTGTTCTTTAGTTTTTTTCACATCAATTTACATTTTTGAATAATCTATTTAGTCCAAAAATGCAAAATAGCTGAAGAAAACTTAAAAAAATATGACATCATGACATACTTGATCCACTATTCAAAAAAATGGCACGTCAAATTAGTTCTTATGGAATTTAAAAAAAATCGTGATCGCAATGATGGGTTATTATTGACCCAAGCAACACCAAGAGATAAATTTTTATTTCTTACAACTTCGCAAAGAGATATACATTGTATGATGACGCTGTCCAAAATCTGGGTGAGTTAACGTGTCAGATATGTTACCATTTCGTAATTTTTATTCTGCATTACTTTCAACTTAAAGCATTTTACTGTAACATTTCTAAATTTTCTGAAGTTTTCATGAGAAAGATGGTTATTTTTCGGACTAAACAGATTTTGTAAGAATGTTAATGTGACACGGTGATGACAGGCGGCCTGACACTCAGTGCCAGATTAACGCCTAGGCCGACAAGGCCCGGGCCTAGGGCGGCAAAATTTTGGGGGCGGCAAAATCGAGGCAATCCTTTTTTAATGAAAATTTCATTGTGACATTCTGCATTGCCATGTATTGTTGGTTTAGCATTTTCTTGTATTGTTGGCATGACTTGCTAATCTTACTATGGAGGAAGGGGGGGGGCGGCAAACTTGAGGCAGGCCTAGGGGCGGCAAATACGTTAATCCGGCACTGCAGTGACACTATCCTACAGCACACTGTTCTCACCCTGTGCGACCTCATTAGGGCCTTCGATTGTGTTTCTCATAACCTCTTAATCCAGTAAACTTGGGCATTACGTTGTGACTGGTATGCCCCTTGACCTAAATAAAATCGTACCTTTCGTATAGGAAGCAGTGTGTGTCGTTGGGCTTTGACAGTCGGTCTAGCCTTGGCAGTTGAACGAGTGGGGTGCCTCAGGGCATCTGTTCTGGGGTCAGGGCATCTGTTCTGGGACCACTTCTATTTGTCATTTTCATCAACGATTTTTGTTATTATACATATATCTGCCATGGGTCGCTGCCTTTTATATGCTGACTAAGTGACTACACGACATTTTATTGGTACGAGTGCTGACCGCATCCAACTTACCGATATTTCGTTGGCATCTTACGAGCGTGCCGGGTGAACGGTTTTTGAGCGATCGATTGAAGCTGAATCAGGGAAAGACTTGAACGCTGGCGGTTTTCAACAATAGCCGATTTACTTCTGGAGAGACCACATACTTAAATAGCTATACCGCTTATGAACCTATTGCGCATTCTGCCGCGCCGCGTAACAAAAGGAGTTAGAGAATGACGCCATTTTGATGGTTAATTTCCAGTGTATCTCAAAGTACCGAGCTATATAGCTACCACAAACTGTCTTGAGGGCCGTGAAACTGATCAAACCTTCTGCAATTTTACGATAGCGATCCAGTTTTCTCAAGTACCATTACGTAAGTGTATTTAGTTTTCTTAAAATTACAAAATAATCACGTCGAGTCGGCTGGTTGGGTGCCACTGTACTCTGAGTAAACGAAATGTCAAGTGACAGCTTTTTGACAGTGTAAATAAACATCACGTAGTTAACCGAACTTTTGGACGCTGGAATGATCGCACACCTTTTTTTCACCTGTTGATTCCCACCTGATGTTATTAGTGTTGATTCCACGTACTTTGAGGGAGAAGCAAAATAATATCGTGCTTAGTCAAGTGGCCAAGTAGCAGAGTGGTGCCAATCCACACCACCCAAAATCCCTAAATAACCATCAAGATGGCGGCGCCCATTATTACAGGTGTCGGACGTCTCTCTTGCGCGGTATAGCTATGTAAGTATGTGGGAGAGACCTGTAAGTTGCTGGGAGCTCTTTTGATGATGCTCTGACGTGGTTGCTCAATAAGGTGGCAAGTTGTCCAGTCTACTTCTTGTTCTAAGGCAGCCTAGAGCCTCAGTCAGCAGAAGTGATAAAGTCTCTCAGCTGTCAGCCTGCCGGCTGAGGTTGGTTCCTTTGAGCACCACAAACACCCTTTCCGGTGCTTGTGTCATAAAGGGCAACGGAAACCGCACATTTTACAGTAACGATTCTACCATAATTCTCTTCCTTATGCAAGTTCGAGACGATTTAGGTACGGATGATTACGATTTACTTACAATAAATATTCCGTTTAGCCACTTACACTTAACGTTTTTACGTAGAGGTAGGATTCTTCCTCGTCGGGATGACCTTCCCATCCCGCTTTCTTCAATTGTTTGTTGAGTTGCATACCCGCCCGGCGTAGAAAATATATTATGTGTGGTTTCCAAATTTCAGTTTTTTTTTTCTTAAAAACCAGTTGATAATCCGCAGAATTTTCTTTCGCATTACCTTCCTGAACACTATTTTTAGTCTATTCTTTCTTCTTCCAAATTTTTCAAATCAAGTCGACCGCCAAAAATACACTACGCGGGCTCCGTAACTTTGATAATTTTTTTCTAAAAAATTTGTGGATCATCCGCAAATTTTCTTTTGGAGAATCTTCTAGGACACTGTTTTTGTCTATTCCTTCTTTTGGAATCATCAAAATCGCGTTGCCCTTTATGGCTCAAGACCCCACATTTCCACAAATTTCGCATAATGGCATTGTCGTCCCTGTTAATTTTCCTGTCACTCATTGAGTTCCATACAAGTAGTGAATCATTAACACAGCACAGCGATAATCATCACTACAGTAGGTACTTGCCGAGGTAAAATGTGATCTTGCCTATTAATCGATTCGTTAAACCTAAATGTGTCCAAGAAAATCCCATTGGAGGTTAGAAACCCCTCTTGTTGCTTTTAAGAGTGTGGTAAGACGGATCGTCTTGGATATTGGTTTTTATTGAGCTGAGGAGTTTTTATCTGCAGCTATCTTGAAGGCGTCAGTATTGCGTGAATTTAGCATGTTATATAATTATAGTTTTGAACTGTGAAATTTTGTGTATCTTTTTGACTTGTTATATGGGTCTGCCCAAGGATGCGTGGTAGCCACTTTTGTGGCGCGTTTTGTTTCATGAACAATTTCAAGGAATACGAATATTAAAAATTATACCTACGAATATTTTATTTTATTTAGAAAGTTGTTGAAAAAGAAAATAGGGCTCACCGGTTACGCGTTTTTAGCGCACTTCTCCAAACGGGAAGGCGCTTTTGTCCTCGCTTTGTCCGTCCGTCCGTCCGTCCGTCCGTCCGTCCCCGCATCTAGTCCTAGACGAAAAGGTTTTTGCGAAAAATTTTTACTCCATTGGGTAGCTCATGACCTTGTATCCCGAACCAAGAAAAATCTTGACGAAATAATAATAAACAATGACAATAATAACAATTTAGTGTGACGCGGCATCGCCGTTGAATGCTGCATTTCAGAAGCCGGCCTGATCTCGAAAGTTATCACATGCGAGGAAGTACCCGATCTTATCATTTTACCATAATACATATGCGGAGTTATATTTAGAGGATGATTTGAACTTTATTTTAATGAAAATTTCACATCGGTGCGGGGTGCCGATTAGTAGTTATTAATTTTTGAACATGACTCCGAAACTACGGCTCGGCCGCAAATGATTTATTCGTTGCTTGCTGGTGCTTGATATCCTTTCCTCCGAACAAAACGAAATTCAATACAGAAAATATTTCAACTCGAATGGGTAGCTCATGGCCTTGGTACGTGAATCAAGAAAAATTTTGCCGAAATAATCATGAACAATTACAAAAATAACATTTTGGTGTAGGGCGGCTTCGCCGATCAAGTGCTGGCATTCGCGGTAAGATGTAGAAAGTTGCGATATGCAGGCAACTACAATTTCTTAATGAAATACATCACTGCATGTACGGCATTATATTTAGAGAACAATTTGAACTTTCTTTTGACAAAAACCCCACTTCGATCCGACCGTTAGGTCAATTGTTATCGATTTTTAAAAACGGCCGCAAAGCCACGGCTCGGCGCATATTACACGACCCTACAAATTTAAAATCAGACGTGCCGAAATAGTAATTGAACATTTTGAAATAGCCAATACTAGGTACCTGAAGGATAATGGCACTCAAATTACGAAACATGTTCGCTCAATAACAAAAAAAAAGTAGGTAGGTATCACTAAAAATCATGTGACAAGGCTACCATTTTTTCGGTTTTTCGATAAAAAAGAAATGTTCCAATTCAAAAGTGAACCCGATATTCGTGTTCAGGAGGTCGAAATCAGTTGGAGCACATTTTTTTATATAAGTAACAGAATGACGCTTATGTGGCCGGTTTGTCTGTCTGTCTGTCTGTCTGTCCGAGTCCGTGCAGAAATTAAGACGCTGTACTCCTTCTCGAGAATTGAAACAAGAGTCTTGGAACTTTTTTCCGATTAATAGCTGATGTCTCCAAGGGTGGCCAATGGGCACTATTTTTGTTATCCATACATCGTTATCATTATTCTCAAAAAACAGAGATCTCCTGTGCACTTCGATGAAGTTGAACTTCTCCTCGGGAAATAAAGCTACAGCCGTTGAAGATTGAACTTTATCCGGTGGATAGCTTAGGTCCTCAAGGACCAAATAGGCAGGTTGGCTTTCATAATTCGGCCGCCATCTTGGCTGCCATATTGAAATTTCTTATTAGTGGAACGATTGTCATGAAACTTGAAACTCACCCTTGTCTAGTATGATCATTCTTATTTTCAAGCCAAATTTTATGATTGCCCCACCATCTTGGCCGCCATATTGAAATCTCTTATAAGTGGAAAGATTTTCATGAAACTTGGGAGTTACGCTTGTCTCGTACGATCATTCCTATTTTCAAGCTGAGTTTCATAATTCCGCCGCCATCTTGGCCGCCATATTGAAATCTTTTGTTAGTGGGACGATTTTCATGAAACTTGGAACTTACCCTTGTCTAGTACGATCATTTTGATTTTCAAGCCGAATTTCATGATTCTGTCGATATTTTGGCCGCCATATTGCAATTTTTTGCCCAAGACGGTAGAACCCTAATCACTTAACATCTTGCGTTCACTAATCCTCCAAAAAGAAAGTGCGCTACTGAGCCTCATGCCCATGAGGCATATTCGCTTGTTTGAATGTTCAGTGCGCGATTTTTTTACGTCATTGCCATTGTACGCTTGGGATCGAACATTGCCCACGACAAAATATTTTCTGTTTAAATTTGACTTTCGCCAGTGTTCCAGTCAAAGTCTGGTAGTGAAAATGCAACAGTATCTACTGGTCTAATGGTCCGGTTATTTAAGAAATTGTACCAAAGGGGTGAGTGAAGCGTAGAGAGATGTAAGATGTGGCATGAAAAGGTCGCGCTGGCCCACCGCACCACTTTCACATAAGGGCATTTACTGGTGTATATGCTCGAGATATTTGGATGCTGTTGGTTGTGAGTTTCACGTACTACAGGTGTGCTCCTAATACAGCGAAGTGTTTCGAGTGCCTCTTGGGAGCCGGGAAATGGATTGGAAAACTTCCATCCATTGATTTGTATTCGCTTTGCGTCCGTCCGCCACTGTACTCACATATTCAGCGGCTGGTTGGTTACCCTCTTCTTTCCCTTCCCTTCCTCGAAGTGAGCTTACTTCATTGAAGCAATTGCTTCATTTGCAACTTCTATCTACCACGGATGATCGGTAGCTATCCGGAGATTGAAACAAGTGAACATGCTCTCACGGGCGTGAGGCTCAGTGGCGCTTTTCTTTGGAGGCTAGGTGAACGCGAAAGTGATTGGGGTCCTACCGTTATTTTGATACGATTTTGCATAGTCCGGGTCCTAAGACTTCATGACCAAGCTGCCGGTTTTCCTCTACACATTGCCGTACTGCCGGTTGCAGGCATGTTATACTCGGGGGGGGTTTGCTCAAGACTACCCTAGGAGAAGTTTCAGTCGGCTTAGAATCAGATGAGATCCGCCAGCGGCTCGCCCACTGGCACTATCCACCGGTGGTCTCTCATCCAGCTTTTGGCAGCGCTGAGCCTCGCTTAAACTTCGCTTCTTGCCTTGGCAGGCGGGGGGTATCCTGGTGGACAGGTGCCAGGTAGATGTCGGCAGGGTGGTAGATTTGTTGAACACAAATCGACTTGCTCTAAACTCCGCAAAAATAAACCTGATTAATTTTCATTCGCACAAAGAGTACCGATTCATTGACGTCCCACCTGGTAATTATCAACACCGTGGTGAAATGGTGGAATAGATCTCCATTCTTAGGGGTGGCTCTTGCTGACGGACGGGTTTGGCTGGAAAGAACATTGCTATTCGCTGCCCAGGAGGCTCGGATCCACGATCCACTCCATGTTGTACAATATGTTTCGAAACTTGAGATCCGTGCTAGCCCCACTGCTCTCTTCTCCAACTCTATTACGCTCAGGTAAAATCAAAACGCAGGTACGAAGTGAGTTTGTGAAGCTTTTTCCTCTTCTTCGTGGACTAAGTTTTCATTGCACAAAAAAATAATCACCGCATTGCGGGTGTCGGTCTCACCATCGGTCTTATAGGTAGGCCATCCACAATCATTTTAATGTTAACGTAATGTTATCGGCAATGATGTTTGGCTTTCAAAGCAATGAGTTTCAAATGGTGACGTTCACAATCATGTTAGTGGCATTGGTAAGCATTTACCACTGAAACTCGTTGCTTTGAAATGCTAACATTACCATTGCCGATAACATTACGTTAACATTAACATCATTGTGGATGGCCTATTACTCATTCGTGCAAAATGCTTTTCGAGCAGCTCCGGCTTTTTGACCTTGTCGGGTATTTTAATTTTAGTTTGTATCTGTGTGTTTCAAAAATAAATGGGCTTTGCTGTTGGTGGCGTCTTCCACGGCTACAATCCCAGGTTCGACAAAACAGTTTCGGTTACTTTATACCGTAGGCTCATCTAAGCTTGGAAAGAAGGTACCCGTAGGTACGCCAGCAGAGCGCGTACTTAAACTATACTGTTACGGTATTTGGGTTCGCCTATTTCGAAATTGAACGCGCTGATTGACTTGTGAACAAACTGCACTTTATTAGCTACTACCGATACAACTAAATAACGCACAGAATCAATAATCGCTTAGAAATTCACAATGTCGCTGAGATGTTAACGCCACGATCGCTGGATTCCAACTCTCCCGATGCCAGGTCGAGTTCCTCTCTTATAGTGGCATCGAAGGTTCTGGGTGCTTCCTGATGGTGTTTCCAGCACACGAGGATTTTTCTGGTATCTGCGCCGAGAATATACGCGTACCTTCTACGGCACCTCCGCCAGAAGTCTCGACGTGTCGTGACCTACCGCTGAAGTCTCTCGATGCTACCCGAATGCAACGCGGAAATCTAGATTTCTCTAGAAAGAGCCGGGATGGTCGCGAGCTTCGTAACAATACTTTTGAATCAAAATAATTGAGAGTGACTCATTCACATCCACAGTGGGTGTGAGTGAGTAAGTGAACACTTGGAGTGTTGCGGCAAGGAACGTGGAACTAGGATGGAAAGTATGAGTCACTCTCAGTTATCCACGCTCCAAGTGTTTACTTACTCACTCATACCAATAGTATAGAAGTTCTCAAACTTTCTCAGCAATTTTGCACACCAAGCTGTATACATGAATGTGGTCAGGTCCATGTTTTTTTTAAGACCCACAATCGGACGGTAGACCGAACGGTAGGTAGAGCCATGAGAATGTTTTCAAGGTGTCTAGTATATTCCAACAAATGTGCCTTCAGGTGTTACCAGGTCAGTTTCTAACAAGCGCTACAAGCTCATTTTTCTAACAGACGCTCTTTTTAAGAGGTGACCTTTCTAAGCAAAGGGCTGTCGTCAGATTTTAAATAAATTACTAGAAATTAATGAGCATTTCCTCTCGGGGAAAATCAGGAATAATCAAATCGGATTTGCTGTGTGAGTTCTTATACATCATTTCTTTTTTTTCGCCCTGCATCAACGACTAGGTTATTAGCGGGCAGGTTTTTTAGTGGGGGTTTATCAGTAACGATAACAGTGATGACGATAACAACAAAGACATTTTTGGAACAGTGGAGGAATTATCAGGGGGGTTTTGTTTCGATGGCTTTCTCGTTTCATCCCTTTTTCCGGGGCATTACCGCACGATAGTAGATGCCCCAGTATTATGGAACGCGTGAAAAAGTCCATCTGACCTTGTCTATGATCTGACCCAGTGTGGATTTTCACCCGGGACCTTCGCCTTTGAAAACTGGGCCGAGCTTACTGTGCTACCGACTGAGTTCTTATGCATCTCAGAGGACTTCTTTCACTCAGTTTAGTGTAATTGTTGTCATAATTTCTTGTGCAATAAATTTGTTATTCTTAGGTACTGTTATTTTGCTGATCTTTGTATTTTTCTTGTTTATTAATTTATTCCCTAATTTATTGTCAAGTAGGTACCTTATTTCTCTGTATGTAATTATGTTATATGGAATTAACACCTATTTATTATTCATTTATTTCGTGATAAGTAAGAATGTGTTATTTTATAACTTCAGTGATAATTATTTTAGTATGGATACATCTCACTTGCCATAGTAGCAAAAGCTTTTTTGACGTGTGTATAAATTACATTTCGAAAAAGCTAGTGATCTAGGAAATTTTGAGGAAATACTCAACTGACTCTACTTTGATAAACAGTCACAAATCAGGCCTTACTTGATAACTGTTATCTGAGATCAGGGCCGGCGACTTTATCTTTTGCCGTGTGTTGCTTTCTCGGGGGGTCTGGGGGACTTGCACTCCCAGTTGGCGCCGCAGACAATTTTTTTTAAATAATAATAATACTAATAATAATAATAATAAGCAACAAAAAAGAAAACCTGTGACTGAATTGTTGATACATTTTGATACAAACTGATTCAAAATAGCAAAATAATTATAAATTGGACAAAAATGATTAGACATAAAGATAGATTGATTCTAGTTTGTATAGGTAATTTCTTTTTTACATAATATAGGTAATATAGATATAGAAATGCAAAATTATCTTCAGCTTGATTGTTTTCCCGTGTGTTGCTCAGCTACATGTGACTTGACCCCGTGTGTTGCTTGAGCACGAGAGCTACACACCTATCGCCGGCCCTGTCTGAGATTAAAGGTTTCGGCTTTTCGATCAATCAAGTATCCGTACTGTCTGTGGTGCCGTCACTATGGTATCATGGCATCATATACCGCATTTCTTCCTGGTCGAGTCGTTATTAGCACAGAAAAGAAAAATATTACTCCTTCCTTCTCAGTCCTCACTCCCGAGTAATTACATTTCCGTTCCGGCACGAAAGTCCCGAAAAACTCATCCATCGCCTTCATTAAACAGAAATTACGACAATGTAACGACGCTAGTAATTAGTAGCGCTTGCTCGACTCTTGACAATGGACAACCTCGTCAGACGTCGCCGGCTGAGAGAAGGCATGAGATTCTTTGAAATCGCAGGCCAATTCTGAGCATCCTCCAGCAGAGAGCAGAGAGGTGTACGGCACGGCAAGCCCGCTATTGCTGACGTTGTAGAAACGTAATCAAGGTACTGATGAGGACTAACGAGCTCTGAAAATGGCCGTGTTTTGGCCGGAAACTCGCATCGGTCACGTTCCGCGGACATTTGATTGACGCGGCATGCCACTTCCATTTGTTATTCAGCCACCGTGTCTCTTGTACCAAAGTGTAATACATACATGTAGACGCATCAGTTGTTTATTTGGCCGAGTCCGATCTGCTCGATCTGCCATCGTTCTTTTGATAGAATCCTCGGACTTCATGCGGGCGGGCTCCTCTATAACGGATTTTTTTATTTCTACCACGGAGGTCCGGCGACGACGACGATGATGATGATGATGGCGATGGATGGGGGTAGGAGGGGTGGAAAGGGACAGAAAGTCATTTGGTCCAGGTCCGTGATAAGGGCAATGAATCAAGCCGGGTACGGTAAGGAATGGAACGGAACCGGAAGGCAGCCAGCAGCACTGGACACAATTTCCGGAGCGCAGGCCTATATAGAAGCTGTCACCGGACCCCCGCGACCAATCTAGGATGACCAATGGCCGTTGAAGATCCGGAATGAGAAATCTACGTTAATGTGCCGGAGCTCTTGCTCTACCCATGCGGCAAACAACGCTCCCGATCTCCAGACCTTGAAACACTACATTAAAATATAAACATGATGTTTTTTTTTACAACTGCATTTATTGACATAATTTTTAGCGCATTTTTGTAGGAAATACGCTATTAGCCGCGCTTTGATGTCCGTCCGTCTGTCCGTCTTGTAGTTGAACTCCTCCTAAACAAAAAGTAGCAGCGGTATCGGGTTTTTTGCAAATTAATGCTGATTGTCTGCGGATAGGAATAGGCACAAAAAATATTCGGTCAGATCGCACGATTGCAAGGAAAACAATTTAAATGTTTAAAAAGTCGGTATACAGCTACGGTGTGAACTTCTGCATCGAGGAATCTTACGAACCGTTCTAGATACATCATGCATACATGCAGCGAACGAAATATGCGGAAATTGATGGATACATTTTTGATGAAAGAATCATTTTGATTCCTTTATTGCAATAGAAGATATAACTTTTTCAAGAAAAGGTTTCGCTCCGCGATTCCATATTTGTCGGTTTTTAACGCTACAGTGTGAGCTTCTACATCGAGAAATCTTGCAAACTGTTCTAGATACATGCATACATACAGCGAACGAAAGATGTAGAAAGAAATGAAGAAATTTTTCGTGAAAAAATCAACCTGATTGACTTATTCTTAAGAAAGATATCTCTATTTTTATGCGGAATCTATTTTTATGCACTTATATGCGGGTGTGATTTTCAAGTCGCGGTGCTGTGGTTCAACAAGCTGCTTCTGGCTCCGTGCTAGCATTGTGTGCTAGTGATCGATATAGGTATAATTCTCACTCATTCAGGATATTTTCTAGTTTTGGTTGATGTCATTCTGTTGTCCCAATTTATTATTGACTACTCGTGTTTTCATAAAGATTGATGATTTCTTGAGGTAGTTTTGAGACAATCTGTTTACAGGTAACAGTGAACATGACACTCACCCCCGTGAGAACTTTGCTACTTGTTTCAATATGCCCATAAACAAAACACGCTAATAACGTAAAAATTAGGATTTCCTGGACCTCTATCTATCATGTCCTTTTGGGTAAATGTGCCGAAAAACTGCGAAAAAAGTTTTTTTTATAAAGATTTAATGTCAACCCTCATACTGTTATACTGGTGTCAGCATAAGCCCCAACGGAAAAATTTTCATTTTGCTTGTATACTTTTTTAAAGGAAATTAAATTTTAAAAAATGTAATTTTCTTGTGGCGTCGGCTACATATAAAGCGATTAGACCCGCTGTGCACCCCACGCATCTCTTCTTTTCGTCCATCCATCTCTGCTGGAAAGGGCACAATACATATTCATATAATTGTAATCGCATCATGCATGTGTCATTTGAGCGGTGTAACTACATTTCCTGGGCATTGTCGACGGGTTATCGCGTACCTCCCCTCTCAACTTAATAACTCTCCCCCAGTTTTCGTCACAGTGCGCAAACACTGCCAACTGCACGAAGTAACCGGACACAACATTTGATGGGGTGGGAGGACATTCTTTGAAAATCAAAAGTTAAAAGTCGAAGCACTTTTCACAATTGTAAAGTCCGAATGGCTGTTTTTAGCCTACTCCTCCAAACGGGAAAGCGCTTATGTCCTCGCTTTGTTCGTCTAGCCGTCTGTCGGTCGGTCCGTCTGTCTGTCCGTTACTGTCCGCATCTAGTCTCAGACGAAAGGATTTCCACGAAAAATTTCAACTCCAATGGGTAGCTTCTTGCCTAAATAACGATAAAACGATCAACGGTGGCACTGCATGAGTGCGCCAGTGCCACCTATTTGTTGACAAGATTGTGTTGGGTATACGTGAATTTTTGTTTAGCATTAGTTATTCCTCCATTAACTAGATATTTGTGAATCTATTAACAATGTTGTACAGTTCTTTCCGGCGAAACTGATCCAGTGATGTGCATCAACTAGCGAACACACTGCGCCGCACGCCTAGCGATGAATATAATTCCACTTTTTGACGTGGATACGTCTATCTTTTCGGTTTGTAATATAGGGGTCATTACGTGAACAGGAGCTAGGAGCTTATGCACAAGCGCCATCTGTTGTTGCAGAAGTGAACGAAGTCGGTAAGTGTGAGATCTACTATATCGACAATTCGTGAGCGCGTGGGCTTGGGTTGACCTGTTGAGCACAAGTATCATCGACCTGTGCTCAATAAACTCAGTTTGAAAGTTCTTTCCGTTGCCCGAATATCCTCTTCCTCTTGTACATAGACGTATCCACGTAAAACTTACAGCTGTATCCTGTACCTTTATCAGATTTTTGATCATTCAAGCTCCATCATTCAAGTCCGGTCTCGATAACCCGGGACGGTTTTACATTTTTCAACAAGGAAAGTTTTGGGATTTTGGAAAAAATTGCTGGAAAATCTCCAAGAACCAGTTGAGTAGGTACCTCTTGTTGAAAAAAAAAAAACGAAAATCTGTTCACGAGGTGAAAAATGGAAAATTTTCAGTTTTTCCAGAAAGGAAAACTCAAAAATCGTGGGCCCGGTTTCAAAAAAATTTCCTCCGAAAAATTAATTCAACCTTTTTTCCAACTTTCATTTCCAGCATGTCTGCACCTTACATGAATATTTCGTGAGGCTCAGCGCATGTCGGAGTTTGCACTGCAGTTTTTTCAACCTCACGGAATGTGGAAATTCCATTTTGAAAAAATTACCGTCAGAAAACCGAAGCCTTGCCGATTTTGAAAATGGGTCTGCACGACGCCAGACCCAATCTACTTTCGATATCAGTTGGAATTATTCGAAAAAAATCGATCCCCGAGCAAGAATGAATTTTTGAGTGGAGTCTTGCATCAAAAGCGAGTCGTCCTGGTCAAAACCCGGGCGAGAGGCCCTCGCGGGTGGCAACGGCTAGAAGAAATTTTGAAAATTCATAACGCCCGATTGAAAAACGGTGGAAAACTGCAACTGCAGACTTGATTTGACTTTTTTATTGTGTTGCTTCTTGCCAAATATGGCTCCAATCTATTGGATAGATTTTTAATAATCAAATAGTCAAGTTTTGAACTTTGTCATTTTTCAATAAACTGCGCAACAAATATGTTGTCGCGAGGGAAAAATTGGTCCGAGTTTGGACCACAATAACTTTTGAATGACCTAAACCATTTTGATTCTGTTTTGACAGTTAGCGATCTCAGTTTTTCCGTTATTCACCTTCAGGAGGTGAAGATCAGGAAGCTTCATGTAATATATCTACAGGGTGAAATGTAAAACAGTACAAAATTTTTGGCAAAATCAACGGACCCCTACTCTCAGATTTTTTTTTTCTCAAATGCAAATGAAAGGATTATGAAGCGTTATGTTTTAGCTTGCGCCCAGTTTTGAAATTTTTGAAATCGGAAGTCTGGTTCTGACTTTATGATTTTTTTCTTTCGGAGGATGCTGATTTATCCTATCGCTACAAAGAAGACTACGTTACTCTGATGATGGGAGGTTGGAATATTGTTGCTTAAACGGTTCTCAGCAACTTAACTCGCAGACCATCTGCAATACCTTGATCAAGGCTTCAAAAAGGGGGCTCATTCAAAATGGGCGACACAGGTGTTTTCCTTGAAAATTGAATTTGATCAAATTTTCACAATAATTGAAACAAGCTTTCTTTGTGATTTAGACCTCCTAACCTTGATAGTCCGGATGTTAAGGTATTATACCCTCCACTTTCATAACAAGCAATGCCACTTGGCATACCTATTGCCGAGACTATGTTTGACCGATTAAGATCAGGAGCCAAAGTCGCAAGCAATGTAGGCGTCGTATACAGGGTGTCGTATAGAAAAAAAGTGAAAAATTCGTATATCATTAACCAAACCAGATGAACTCACGTGAATAGGCACATATATTCACAATATATCACCCATTGAGGAACAGTCAACGATTGTTGAAAATCTTGAGCGGTTCCTGAAATATTCAGGAAAAACTGTTTTTTTTCTGAATATTTCATTTCTCGGTAAATTAGTGAATTTTCAAGATATCGAAGTGCAACTTGATAGTCTCATGGCCAGTGTGGTCATGAATCAAAAACGATCAAGAACCAAATGTAAGACCTGTGGTTTCCAGAAATAAGATAGTGAACTTTTTTTTCTTCGCGACCGCCATCTTGAATCTCCGTTTTACTCAACAGTTGAAAAACTGACAACTGAATGTGAGATAGTTGACATTCAGTCACCCCATTATAAAAAAGATAGCCTTGAAGCAAGGTAAGGGTCTCTTCTTCGAG
This sequence comes from Anaspis maculata, assembly GCA_949128115.1. NCBI lineage: Eukaryota > Metazoa > Arthropoda > Insecta > Coleoptera > Scraptiidae > Anaspis > Anaspis maculata. Next base: position 52,015,038 of record OX421961.1, on the reverse strand, counting down.
AAAACAGTGTTACCCAAGGTTTTCATGGTAATACGCATTTGCAGCGCCTGTGATGGCTCATCAAAGATTTCAAAGAACAGAAGGAGCCCTTTGTCACAATCCTACATTCATTATGAGCTGAATTTAAAAAATTCATGATGATCGGTCCAAAGCTAAATTTTTGGTGGCTTACTGAACCAAATATGTGGCGCTTTTTAGTGAAAAATGCAAAAAAATCGAGCAATCATCATCATGTCATCCCTCACTAAGAGAAGGCTATTGCAAAAACTGAAACTAATCAACGCTCAAATGTTTTGGGAGAGTCAGCCCTATAATCTCGAGCCATAAAATGTTGGACACATGCGTCCCTTTGTTAGAGAGGAGACATGAGAGACTTGCATGCAGAAAGCTTTTTCTAAGTTCTGATTCACGTATTATTTTCAGAAAGCTACCAAAATTGTGTCTCTGGCTTGATGATGATGAATTTTGGTACTAAATCTCAAAATGGATGTAATATTGTTAGTCATCAACTTTTGGTAGGCTTCTGAATGAAATATGTGAATAGGAATTTTGATTTTTTTTCTGCATTCACGCCTTCCATGTCTTCTCTCTGGTAACCGGACGCATGTGTCCAACATTTATTGCCGCAAGAATATAGACTTCAATCTCACAAAACATTCCAGCGTTGATTTGTTTCAGTTTTTGCAACAGCCTTCTCTTGGTGAGGGATAACATGATAATGATAGCCCGATTTTTTTTGCATTTCTCACCAAAAAGCGCCACCTATTTTGTTCAGCAAGCCATCAAGAGTTTACCTTTGGATCGATCATCATGAATTTTGGTATTTCAGCTCAAAATGAATGTAGGATTGTGACAAAGAACTTACTCTGCTCTTTCAAGTCTCTCATTAGCCATCACAGGCGCTGCAAATGCGTATTACCATGAAAAACTTTGGTGACAATGTTTTCTCGATGAAGACACCCTCACCCTGCTTCAAAGCCATCTCTTTCGTAATAGGGTAACTGGATGCCAACATTCTCACATTCGACTGTCACTTTTTCAACTGTTGAGTGAAACGGAGATTCAAGATGGCGATCACGAAGAAAAAAAAAGTTGACTGTCTTAAATTCTGGAAATAGCAGGCCCTGCGTTTGGCTCTTGATCGTTTTTCATTCATGACAATACTCGCCATAAACTCACCAAGTTGCACTTCAATATCTTGAAAATTCACTGATTTACCGAGAAATTAAATATTCAGAAGTAAATTCAGTTTTTCTTGAATATTTCAGGAACCGCTTAAGGTTTTCCAAAACCGTTGACTCTTCCTTGGTGGGTAATATATTGTAGATATATGTGCCTACTCACGACAATCCATCTGGTTCGGTTAATGATATACGAATTTTTGACTTTTTTTCTATACGACACCCTGTATACGGCGCCTGCATCACTTACGACTTTGGCTTCTGATCTTAATCGGTCAAACATGGTCTCGGCAACAGCCATGCTAAGTGGCATTGCTTGTTATAAAAGTGAACGGTACCCCCTAAATTTTGATCTTAACGTCCGGACTATGATGCTGATGGTCAATTTTAGTTTTTGATGATGACAGGCTCCCTAGGCCAACATAGTGCTTCCTTGTAGTAGCGATAGGATAAATCAGCATCCTCCAAGAGAAAAAAATCATAAAGTCAGAACCAGAGTTCCGATTTCAAAAATTTCAAAACTTGGCGCAAGCCAAAACATCACGCTTTACGATCCTTCCATTCACATTTGAGAAAAAAAATTATGAAAACTGGGGTTCGTTGAATTTGCAAAAATTTTGCACTGTTTTACATTTCACCTTTCACCCTGTAGATATTTTACATGAAGCTTCCTGATATCCACCTCCTGAAAGTGAATAACGAAAAAACTGATCTCACTAACCGTCAAAACAAAATCGAAATGATTTGTGTCATTCAAAAGTTATTGTGGTCCAAAGTCGGACCAATTTTCACCTTGCGACAACATATTTGTTGCGCAGTTTATTTGACAAATGACAATGACAAAAAATTTCAACAGTTTTGAATACAGTTTTTCCCGGCCCGTGATATATAACTTCTGTCATTTTTTGATAGTGACATTTTCGCTTCACAGATGACAACCAAAAACTAGTAAGCTCATCCGACAGCAAAACCATGTCTGCATACCGAATTTCAAGTTGATAGGATTAACGTTGTGTTGCGGCTGTTATCGTAGCAGATTACAGACACAATGAAACTCGCAGGAATCGTGAAATCAACAATTTGCATGCGATTGCGTCCAAATTCAAAATGTGGACATAGAAATATACCTATGCCTATTCATCAGAGAATCGACATGTTTAATTAGGTATGTCAAATCCAATTTTTTTTCTCCATAGTAGTCACTTCCTACTAGTCCGTTTCTTAAGGCTGTATTCTCAGTAGGTAAAAACTATTTAAAGGATTTCTCCCTCAAAAATAGAGATAAAAACTCAATTTTTTAATTCAAAGTTTATTCAAAATTGAGTATTACAGAGCATTTTTTCAATTATGTGGAAAAAAAGATTTTTTTCTTTTTTTCTTAACAACTTCTTTCAAAAATCGGCTCTGTAGTTCTGTGCTCAATTTTCTACGTCTCTCAAAATTATAAAACAGTTGAAAATATTTTTGTTTGTCAAAAAATGTCCCAGTAATCTTTCAGAAACTTTTCTAGTGTTTTAGGGCTATTGGGCTCCTAAAAAAATGTGGGATAATCCAAACGGAAGCAAGGTGGACAAACATTTAATGGAATCCCATCAAAATCTCTATATCTCTTTATCTTTATTTTTGAGGGAGAAATATTGATACCCTGCGTATACAGCCTTAAGTGGATACTTACTACCTACAACACAAGCTAACGATCCAAAAATCATTGAACACGTTTTAAGCAAATATCGCAGGTAGGTATTTATTATACATGAACATGAAGCTCCAATGATTCATTTCTAAACATAATACATATCTAAATATATTTTGATGAGTGAAAATTTGAAATTCGAGTCGTTTCCTTCCCTCTCCTTCCACATGAACGCTTCACCCCACTGCAGCATCCCGTTTCCAGAAGCTTCGAAAACTGCATTATTATGAACGTGAAAATGCCGTTCCAGCCGGTGACCATGGTCACTGTACGGCAGCTGGACGGACAAGACCAAAATCGACGGCGAGGGGGGTCCAATAGGGGGATTGAGGGGCGGTAAGAGGGCGGCGGTGACGATGGCGCTCTCGCCCCGGCTTTAATTAAAGGGAAACGAGTGCCCCTTTAATGCGGCATATCTCGTGTGCGCCGCGATTAAGGGCCTGTCAAAAACAGAGAAATTCATTTTTTCGCATTCGTTCTTTAATTCCTTTTTTATCAGCTAAGCGGCATTCATCTGGCGTCCTCCAACCCGCCGCCGCCGCCTCCGCGCTCGCCCCTCTTTATATTCGCTTTTTTCTCCGGCTGGAATGCAGATTTTTTGATTAAATGTTTTCGCACCGCGGCCTGTCTCCGTGCTGACAACGATCTAGCCAGTTGGGAAACGAATGGATTTCCATTATTTTTAAAACCATGGCGTATATTTTTCGTCGATGGCAGAGGTCGACGTAGGACTTGTCGATAACCGGTCAAAAGTCGCAATCGTGCAATTCGACGAAGACTTGAGACAAAGCCTGTGGAAAAACCCAGAGGTGGGCACCGTTAACGAAAAAGTCAACTTCGTTAAACGTTAAATTGTTAACAAAAAAGTTAACTTCGTTAATCGTTAATCAGCTGATTGACTTAAAAAGTAACAGAAGTTTACGTTAAACCGTTAACGTGAACTTTTCATTTTGTAAAGTCCAAAACCACCCGAACACCACCTTGAAACTGTAATACCTACACCAGCATTATATACCTATAACTAAACTGGGCCAAAATTGGAGTGGACCACCCCAAAATTTTGGTTCGATCAAAATGAGGATATCTCGAGATGAAAATTGCCCGATTCTGAAAATATTTGTGGTGCATGAATATTTGACAGGTTCAACAGTTTAAAACTTCACTCAATTTTTTCAGACTTTGCCTACTTATTTCGAGTTTTAAAGACAAAATAATATGGCTTTGCAAGTTAACGTTAACGGGCTTGAGTTAACGGAAGTTGAATGTAACGGAAGTTACTTAGTCCTTTAATGGTTTTTCAAGTTAACTTAAAAGTTAAATCGTTAACGAAAAAGTTAACTTCGTTAATTAACGATTAATGGATTAACGATTTGGTGCCCAGCTTTGGAAAAACCTTTAAATGACACGAAACAACCATGAAACATAATCGAGTAGTTTTGGCCGGGATGCAGCTCATGCAACGCGGCCCAAAGCTGAAGCGTCAGCCGTCAGTGACGTCACTATGGTTCGACCACTTTGGCGCGGCCTTGGGACTAGCTACATTATAAACGATTCCTCGACCAAAAATTTCTCCCAATAATTTTCAACCAAAAGAATCAAACAAATATTTCTCACGGAAAATAAATGTCTTGCCAAAAATGTCTCAGTACAAATATATTCACTGCCACTTATATCTCGTCACAGACATATACGACATACCCCAACCAAATAGGTCCCAATAACACAGCCCTATAGCCTTTTCATTCTTCACATTGAAAATATCTTGAAGTAAATGAAAACAAAAAATATGAAATGATAATAGAATGACGATTCAACTTGACTTGTGAAGACCAAATTGCTTTAGGATAAAAAAAATGCATAACCGTCGGTGCTGAGCAATCTACCCTACAACCTTTGAGAAAGAAAAATTGCAATCGAAATAACAACTGACGCTGTCGGTGGAATTAGTAATTACTAATAATTGTCAACTGATAATATGAAAAATCGGATTTTTTTTCTACTAATTATTAGGTATACGAATACACCCAGCCCACAGGTGTGTTCAGGTCCTGTCCGAGGCGCTGCCTTTCCACTTCAGTGAATTCTTTGAAGTTTTTGCACCCAGTTCTGTTGTAATTCAATTCCCCGCAGTTTAACTATTTTGGAGTCTATCTTCAAAGAAGATTGTTTTGTCACCTCTGAAGCTTGGCTTTTGATCATAATATGGATCAATCCTTCCATATGCATTAGACCTTTTCAAACTTCTCCTGCATGCGCAAAGGATAGCGTAGACACAAATACAGCTCTTACGCATTCACAGCAGATAGGCTCTTTCTCTGATTCTGTGTCCCTCACCCCCCACACACAATACTCGCTCAACTATTCGAACTTTTTTCTACTCGTACCAGTTTATGGTTTAGATCCATCCACGTTTTGTAAGATTTTTACCTTTACCCCGAAGAGTTTGCGAAAGTATAGGCTTCGATTGGTGCTGATTTTCCCGGTCTTCATGATAGTATGTAGTTCTCCTTGTAGGTCTCCTTTGCATAGTAAGTGTGCAAGTATTTGGATGCCAGTCTGCCACCCCATTCTCCTAATTTTCATCCTGTATGATCTATCAATGCTTAGCAAATCCAGCCGCTCCAATCCATTAGTATTTATTTTGTTTCCAAAGCCAATTCTATTTTTTTTTTTAGTTGCACTGCGATGTACAGCTTTTGCAGATGGACGACACTTGATTTTCGTGGTAATAGGTATTAGGTATTTTGATTTTTGAAAGTAAGTCCACAGTTGGCATTGTTACAAGTCTCGAGGCTCTCGACGGTTTCCGTAGGTACATTCGAGAACAATCGCAAAGATGGAGGCGCGACGCGACGATTGTTCCGGACGGACCATTGAAGTCTCCAGAACACCAAGCTCCATTACGTGAGGTTAACAGAAATGCATGATATATTTTAACCACTGATGTATCTCACTGAGGAGAGGAACAACTTTCAGCAGAAATGTTTATTGCAGAAAATGAAAACAAAAAAGACAAATATTGTAAAAAATCGTTTGTGTCACCCCACAACTTTCCCGACGAATAGCAAGAAACTGATCGCAAAACCAAGCTCTATTTCACGTTTGAATAAATAATTTCAACACCTTATTCTTAGTTTTATTCTTATCTCGGTATTTATAAAAAGTGAGTATTTAAAAACCTTCAAGTAGAGATAATGTCATGTATCACTAATTTCAGACCTTGTTGTAATTAAATTTTTTTGAGGGATAGTGTTCACCTCTTCCCCCTATCCCCTATCTTATCTTAGTTTCAGGCATGGAGTGAAAAATAATGAATTAAATGTTGGTATTCGTGTTTTCTTCTAATCTAAGATGTCTACTAAAGGGATCAACGGGTTTTTTCAGATAGTGTTGACGAAAAACAAGAAGTTCCAAAAGGGTCATTGGATTTTTTACTCTGTTGAAGAAAAGACCTCTCAAATGATGTGAAAATCAACATGTATCTCCGTTTGGAACTCTTGAAAGGGTGATTAATCACCCTGTCTAGGGGGAGGAGTAGAACTGCAGGATTAAATTATTGTTACGAGCGGCGATCCCGTACATATTGGTAAACACTCGATCTTTCTGGATCTTTCAGATCTTTCAGATCTCGATCTTTCCATCCATTAGATCGCAGTGTAGAAGTGTGGAGCGATCTGGTGCATTCAAGAGCGTTCGTGTCCGTGAATCTGAATAGAGACTCCAATGCCTGATCAAGGCACATCTGTTCATTTTGGCGGAGGCGTCGTTCCAGAACCTGGCAGAATTATACGGGTAATGTGTATGATTATTCAGGAATGGTCTAGAAACCGCATATGCCGGGCCACTATGGAATTTGCTAGAAGTCGACAGAAAGTTCAGGAACACTATTCGGAGGCCTTATATAAGGCATCAGCCGGCAGCTCAGGACAGTATTGAATTGGAAGAGACAGCGAGCGGATAAGCGAGCGATAATCACAGCGATAATTCCAAGTAGATCATTGTTGGCGTGTATTCATTGTAGTACGCAGAAATAAACAGTGTATGTTTTAAAACGACCGTCTCAATTATATTTGAACCCGTACGCGAGATATCGTAACATTATGCTATATAGACGATTGACCTTACTGGGCAAATTGGCCCGCCCATTTGTGTAGGAAGATTTAGGCAAATAATTGTTTGAAGAGGTCTAAGTTTCCATCAGGCAACGTCGCCTGTCACGTCGGTTGAAGACACGCGGCTCTTTATTAGGCCTCACATCGATGACCAGCGTCGTCGCAGATCTCTCACTGCATCATCCCTAGCTTTCACCCAAGGAACAGCAACAGCGACTACTGTGGACCGAGTCCTCCGCACACACCAACTGTTGGCACGCCAGAAAAGGGCACCTTGGGCTGGCTGCGTCGTCAATCTCCTTTTTCTGAAGATTTCTGCTTAGACCTCACATGGAAATCCGCATTCTAAATTCTACAGTTTGCTACCCTTGTCATTGGGACGCAAACGTTTGTTGTGTCCTCATTGTCAAGATTCAGGTTAAGGCTCGCTTTGTGATCCATTGGGGATTGATTGGGGGATCAATCAGCAGGTACTAAATGGCAGAAATGGCGGAAATGGCAGAGGCGAGAGCTACTGGCAAAGATGCATACCATGCTTGCATCTGCCTGCGGAAGGTGTAATGCAACAGTCAACAGTCGGAATTTTTCCACCGCAGCTGCAATGCAATGCATTGCTGGTAGCGCAGTCATCCAGCCCCTCACCTCTGGAACTAGATCTACTAGTAGCCTGCTAAATACGCTATTCACAAGATCAAATTGGGGACACAAAAGCAGACCCCCTTCCCTTTTACATTATTGCTACTTGTCCAATTTCATGTCATTGGTGTGGGTATTGCAGGTATCTACTAGTGCCTACCTAGGCTACTAGACGTCCCAGGATGTGTTCCTCTCAAAAAATTCTTGCACAATCAAGTACAAAGCTCTACACCAGGTGGCGTTTTTTAAATGTAAATCTCCTATAATAATATCGTGCTCTCATTGGAGAGATTTGACCTGCTGCGTTTTTTTCAGAAGAAAATCCTGATAGCCCAGGCATATTAGGTTTTAACCCGCAACAAATTCCCACAAAGCTGAAATTTGGTATACGGGCCTTGTAAGACCTAAGGAATAACATATTAAAATACTCGGTGGCACACCCTTGTGCGTCATTGATTGTGGGGGAGGGGGCTAAATATTGCCATTTCAAATGCGTAAATGACACCCTGTAGCTTATATAAATGAAAAAAAAACATATTTAGATGCCTCAAGGCTTCGCAATATTTGCTTGAAGTTTGAATTGTTGATAAGTAGTTTGGGTTGTCTGGAAAAAAAAGAAGATCGGCAAAATTTATTTTGTTTTTCTCTCAAAAACCTCGGATTGATATCGGCAAGTGTGGTATCGTTTCCAACTAAATCTTGGCCTCTGATATCAAATATGGTGTTTAAAATTGAATTGAAACACGATTAAACCAGTTTTACTGAAAAAACGACGATTTTCGCCATCTGAAATTGTCGTTTTGTAATTTCGGTTTTCGTATCGTTGGAATCATCTCAATTAAGTATTTCCAACAGAATTCATTGTTCTTAACCATTTTATACCTGAAAACGATAAAAACAATGGGCCTGTATTCATTACAAGATCAGAAAATTGATCTGTTGTGAAAGTGATTATATGCCCAATTTTCTCCCGAAAATGCATACAACTTTTGCATTTCTTTTTTTTTACTGATGAATGATGGAGCGGTTCCACTGTTTCTGTGTGTAATACTAAGTGAAGTTCTTCCTCTATCAGAAAATACCAAAAGCTATTGTATCTATCGGACAATAGAAACATAAAATAATTTTTTTTGTAGCCGTTATTCCATTTTCAGAAAAAAAGTAGGTGTGAGACTTGTTTAAAGAAAAATTGATGCTCTGACTTTGTAATATAAATAGGCGTGAGCAATTGATGCTGTTTTTGTCCAAGATAAACATAAATATAGGATATGTCGGTAATTTTTATTTTTGACAGCTTCAGACAATGATGCCCCTTAATGAAGAAACCACAATTTTTTTGTAGAGAATTCATTATTTTCGGGATGAGCACTGTGAATATCACCTGTTCACTCATCAGTCGCAATACTTGGCTCATTTTCGAAGATGGGAAGAAGAACCAATTAACAATGCTCAGCTTTATTGGCCATCACAAAATATTCTTACATGTTTCTCATTTAAAGATTCAGGAGAGAAATTCCACCTTGCGCGTACTATTCACGCCACTATCACGCAGAAATGTTTCATGGCTACCGGAGTCCACTTCATAGGCAACAACATACCGTGTTTCCTTTGAGACCCACCTTATATTGTTAAAATGATTGGTTCGTCCACAGGTACAGTTTTAGAGGAAAGTGTCTGGGTGAATTTTTTGACTAGATATTCAAAGCCCCAAGATCGTAGGAGGCACAGAGGTGTAAGTCCAAATATTTTGATATGTTCTTCCTTAGGGATCATACCAGTTATATATCAATATTCAACTTTGTGCGACATTGCTTGAGGCTTTAAATTCTAACATGGTTTTTCCTGAAATATCCGGGCGACAAATTAACACTCAACCGCCTTTCCCGCAGAACTCACCAATCGGAAGAGTTACAAAGGCTTCCTCACACACTTGAGCACTGAAGACAAATCTCTCTCGTTCATTTGAAACATATCTTATATCGATCGGATACTCCATTCACTTGCAGGAACAGCTTGGAGATTGGTATCTCTCTGATTCTTAGAACTTGACCTTTGAGGATGAAAATCAAAGGACGCACGAGGGTGTAAGTCCGAGTATTTTGATATGTTGTTCCGTAGATCCAATAGAACATATATACCAAAATTCAGCTTTGCGGGAATTTGTTACGGGTTACCACGATTTTTCGACTAAAATGCCTGGGCTATGAATAGGTAAACGAGAAATTATTGAGGGGGGTTTAAGTTTTTCAATGAACACCTCGTACTCTTATTCAACGTTCGTGCGGAAAAAAGAATCACAGATAACGTACGTACATACAAAAAAAAGCATACCGCTAAACACAAAGAATGACTGGAAGTTGTGACATTGTCGCTGTTGCTGTTAGCAACGCAGTTCCAGTTCTAGAACTTCCCCGTGAGCGCGCCCCAAGTCGCATTAAAGTCTCAGTTAAAAACCGAAAATGATGAATAGAAAGCGATAACCCTTAATTTTCTCTTCTTCGAATTCCACGCGTCTCTCCCCTCAACTCGTGAAACTTTTTATCTTCCCTTAACCTCTGCGCGTATAGCCAGTATAACCCATCAGCGAGGAGGCGGCAAACGCAAACAATAATTTGGATTTTGGGTGCAGTGGCGGCGGTCGGAAGTATTTTAGATTTTTAGAAGACACTGTAATTAGTGGTCCATTGCCATTGGAGGCAAACTCTCTGAGGTCTGACCAAGACAGACCAGCATGGCCAGGGGCAATCATCACCCTCTGAAGTGGGCTGCGGGATACGATAGCCACAACCCCAACTTATTTTTCTAAAGATTCAGCAAAAGATTCGTGTGGAAGGAAACCTATGAATTCTGGGCCTATGATATAATAGTCGGAGAGCTGGCAACAAAAAAAAGTGCAACAGTTTTCTAAAGGCTGAAACTCTGGAATATGTTAGATTACTCAATTACATCCATGAAATAAATAGTCAGACACCGGTTCATTAGAACCTGCCCAATCGGCAGCCAAAAAAAGTCCGAAATGCCCGAACGGACAGTTCTGACAACGCACAGCTTTGTTATCTGACGCACAGCTCTGTTGTCTAACCCACAGCTGTCAGCTGTTGTCTGAGTAACGGCTATGACCACACCTAGGTACTTACCTCTCTTCATTAGATGGTTCCATTACGCAAGGCTTCTCTGATTTTTTCCTTAAATCTGTATGTCGCTACGGGCGATTCATTTGAACCGTAACTCGGACAACAGCTGCAACTGCTGATATATTTGCATCAGACAACAGAGCTGTGCGTCAGACAACAATGCTGTGCGTTGTCAGAACTGTCCGTTCGGGCATTTCGGACTTCTTTTGGCTGCCGATTGAGCAGGTTCTAATGAACCGGTGTCTGACTGTTTATTTCATGGATGTAATTGAGTAATCTAACATATTCCAGAGTTTCAGCCTTTAGAAAACTGTTGCACTTTTTTTTGTCGCCAGCTCTTGGACTATAAAACCTGTATTACACAACACAATTTCTTGTACAATTTCTTGAACAATCTGCCAAAATAGTGTCAAAAAACAATAAACTTGATTGTTAAACTGACAGATTGTACAAGAAGTTGTACAAGAAATTGTGTACTGTAATACAGCTATAATACAGCTTTAATCAAATACATACATCTTTCAGTGTCAATTAGGCACGCAGTTCAAAAAGTGACATCGCCTATACCTACAGTGAATTTACAACGTGAATGGATTTAAAAGTATAGGTACCTACCTACACCTACTGGACCTCGGAAGGAATTAAGTGTTTTCTGTGCATATAATAAGAATGCTCGGCGCTTTTACTTTTACATCACGCTGTCACTGTCGAATGGGGGAAGTAGATGCACCCGCGATGGCCCGACCCGAGATCGCGTTGTAAAAGCAACTAACAATAACTTTTAAGGTTATTTGGAGCACCTCATAACCGTAACAAAGATGGAGGGGTGATGATTTGGGGTAGAGCAGCGCGTGATAAGCAGTTAGTTCTCATCTTGAACAACCACACAGTACTCGTTTCGGAGGCAGTTTGCATCTCCGCCACCGCGCATATATGCCTCATCATTCTTTCATGCTACTGCAAATTATCCATCAGCCATCCTATATACACTATAGAACAGGAGGAAAAAGGGAGGGTGGGGAAGGGACTGAAGGGAGAGAGATCTGATGCTGGGAGAAAACAGAACAGACGGTTAAAAATGCCGAAAGCTGCTCGGCCGGAAACTTAATTATATTGGATATTTCGAGCTGGTAGAGATGGGGAGATTTACAATCGAATCTATCGGTGGAAGCTGATCGATCAGCCCACTGCCGTCGCTGCCGCCCGTCCGCCGCCACCAACGCCGGGAACCGGGAATACACCCCGGAACGCTCCAATTAGAAAAAGTTGCACCGAATTGGGGGTAGGTGAATCGTTCCGGTACACGAGCCATATACCTATTCGGATTTCTGTTATAGAATTGAGATACAAGCCACTTGTAGACCCAATAAATACTTTGTATAGGAAGATGCCCAGGTACAAATAACAGTGTAGGTACTGTATTATGGTGTTCAGGAAATGAATAAACATTTTTGATATTTTCCCTGATGAGCTATCAATTTTCGATTATAATCCACTGTCAGATGTCACGTTATAGCAACTGTAATCACATAAGTAGATTTTTCTTCAGTAAAACTTTATGAAATTACTTTGGAAATTTCCGACCATTTCCAAATTCAATAACTTGCATGCAAAGAGCCAAGATCAAGGAATTTATAAGTTAAGCAATTAAAAATAATGAAAGGTGAAAGGGGTTGAAATGTAATCGAAAATTTCTCTTTCGCTAGGCTGCTCCATAATTCCAGCGATTCCAGTGAGTTAATGCCGTTTTCCCATCAAATTAACATATCGTCATTGGGGAGTTTTAGGTCGATGGTTTTCAGTGAACGCGCGGGGCTAGCTTTTCAACCGGCCATTCATCTCCGGTTTTCAGCCATTAGCCGCTATCGCTTAGCCCTGCGTAATGGACCGTGCTTTGACTGATGCACAACCCGGCCAGAAAGCACCGAACCCGCCGCCACCGCCGCCGTCCCCGCCCCAAGCATCGGCCTTTCCGACCTCCGGAAAGAACAACCGCACCTGGGGCGGCCCGATGTTCGACACTGCCAGCCATCTATATCATCACAGAAAATCCTGGCTGAAAAGATTGCATATACTTGCCGCTGTTCTATTGAAGTCAGTTTTATTTGAAGTCAGTTTTATATAATAAATTATCACCTTCGGTTCCAAAAAAAACATCATCAAAATGATCTAGATTACAAAAAAAAATTTTTTGCGAATTTCCGCTGATCAATAAGAGCAAAGTGGCAAACCCCTAAAATTTGTAGATACAGATTATTCATCCTTATCCTCAATTATATCTACAGAAGTGTCCCACAATTATTGACAGAAAAAGTGAACAATCTACAGGGTCCAGCCAGAGACGTCGTCGGACGATAGCTCGAGATACTGACACTGGCACTGGTATGAGCGATATATGCTGTCTGATTTCTATACGTGACTCGAGTGGGCTGTATTTCCCAATTGCCGATTGCGGCCTGAATCGCAGCCCAGTTGAATCACATGGAAACCAGACAGCCTGCAGCTACCCCCTCATGACACAGTAGCCCAGGCATTTTAGGGTTTGACCCTGAAATAAATATGTCCCTTTTGAAATTTTGCACAAACGGCCTTTGACCAATGCTGCACAACATTCTAAAAGCTCCGGTCCAACAAGTGTGCGGAACATGTTTTTTTTTTTTGACAAGAAAGGAGCAAGTGCTGCCAAATCAGATAAACTCTTGCTGAAGTTCAGGAGAGGGTACTGTAAGTATCAACGTTGACCAACGTGTCCCTCAAGCAATGCTGATCAATGTACTAAAAGCTCCAGGCCTTGAAATGTGAGCGTCATAATTTTTAATGAGCAAGAAGGGAGTAAGTTCCGCAACAGTGGTAACTCTGTAAAATTTGATTTCCTCAAAATTTTAAAGGACCCTGGTTGGTCTGAATGCCTTTTTAGCAATGCTGATCCACATTTTGAAACAGAATTCTTTGATTTCGCTCCTTCCGACTCACCAACCAATGAGGAGGGAGAGTATTGTGAAGGCGCTAAAAAACATTTTTCGAGATGCACACAGAAATATCCCTTTGATCCTCCTTGAGACGATTAGGACCATTTCCAGATGAAAGTTTGTCTATCCACGTGTCTGTCTGTAATATTCCACGATAACGATCAAATGGTTGATCTGATCGACTTGAAATTGGTATGCAGACATGGTTTTGTTGTCGGATGAGCCCATTTATTTTTGGCTGTCATTAGTCAAACAAAAAGTCACTATCAACAAATGACAGGAGCTATATTCCACGGAACTTGACATGCAATATGTCGTTTGAAAGCCTTTGCAAAACTGTATTCAAAACAGTTGAAACTCCTTCTCTATCTGTCATATGTCAAATATTAAAAAAATTCCAAATTAAAAACTTTGCCATTCAATTATTCAAAATCTATTCGATGGATTGGAACCAAATTCGGCAGACAGCAACACAATTAAAGAGTCAAATCAGGTCTTCAATTAGAGTTTTTCATCATATCTCAATCAGACGCTACGAGATTTGGCGGCACTTACTCCTTTCTTGCATTGGTCAAAGGCCGTTTGTGCAAAATTTCAAAAGGGACATATTTATTTCAGGGTTTGACCAAAATTTCACCTAAATTGCCTGATACCTAGTCCAGGAATTTTAGAAAAAATAGCGAACAAAAATGAAAGCCAGCCGGATTTTTGGATATAACCTCAGTTAAGCATGTAGTTTATCATAGTAAAAGTCCTCAGGAATCCGGTGTGAGCTTCGGCCGTTGTGGCCTCGAGAAGAACTTGAGGATCAGTTTTTAGCGTATATCTCGTGAACAATGGCACTTAGGAAGAAATTGTTGAAAATTTTATTGTCTATAAAATTAAAATAATCCAGATGCTCGATGCTGAAGACTGTATGGACCTTGAGTTTTATGATGGCGGAGTGCCACTTGGTAGAAGTGTTGTTCGATCTATTCTGTTTTGACTGAAACTATTTGCCATCAATACCAACTATGCCGGCGGCATATACAGGGTGAAATAAAAATAAGAATTTGAACAAATGTACCTCAAGAACCAAAATAGGTGAAGACATATAAATCGCCAAAAATATTCCTGATTTCATCGTCATGAAGTCGTCGTAAACTTGGATCAAATATGTTGAGCCGTTTTTGACATATCTTCAGAAGACTGAAGTCGTTACGAAAAAAAACTAGTTTTCCGTATATCAGTAATTCTTCAGATATTGAATCGAGACTTGGTGTTTTGAATTGAAACAATGATAAATTACATTTAAAATGGAAAACTAGTGGAAAACACTCTCTATAGACCAACTACTTTTAGAAAAAACACAGTCAACTTTTTTTCTGATAAGTAGACAAAAAAATTATTTTTTTGGTAACAACTTCAGTCTATTGGAGATATTTAAAAAACGGCTCAAGATATCTAATTCAAGTTTACGACGACTTCATGACCATGAAATCAGAATTATCTATGGCGATTTACATGTCTTCACCTATTTTGGTTCTTGAGGAGCAAATGTTCAACTTTTTATTTTTATTTCATCCTGTATATGCCGCCGGCATAGTTCGTATTGATGGCTTCAAGTTTCAATCAAAAACAGTGAACCAACCAACACCTCTACGAGGTGGCACTCCGCCATCATAAAACTCAAGGTTCATGCAGTCTTCAGCATCGAGCATCTGGATTATTTTAATTTTCTTGTGTTTTGACGAAGAAGGAGTGGACTGACGATAGAATGTGTGAGGACCTTTCTTATAGACAATAAAATTTTCAACAATTTCTTTTGAGCACTTTCTTCCTCCGTGCCATTGTTCACGAGATATAAGCGAAAAACTGATCTTCAAGTTCTTTTCGAGGCCACAACGGCCGAAGCTCATACCAGATTCTAAAGGACTTTTACTATGTTAAACTACATGCTTGACTGAGCTTATATACAAAAATCCGGCTGGCTTTCATTTTTGTTCGCTATTTGCGATTTCAACAGCTAAAATTCCTGGATTATGGGCTACAGTCGTTGTAGTGAATAACAACATAGATCGGTTGATACTAAATTTATTACAACCATTGTTTGCTTATACAGCGTGTCTTAGAAATGGCGCATAAACTCTCCAGTACGTTGTGGGGGAGTCATCACGAAGCCCATGAAAAAAGAATGATTTTTTTTTTGAAACTCTTCTAGTCATGAAGCAGACGCAAAGCTTGAGCCTATATTTGTTATTTGCAAAGAAATTTTAAAAATATGATATGATGGCACGTTCTTTGGGCCAAAATGGTAGCAACGGGATGAGGTGTAACGAATCACAACGTATTTGCATCGAATAGACTGGCGTTTTTCATCCCCTCAATTTCAAGTTGCAACTTTTTATCGTGAGGTCGTGTGGATTATTTTTTCAAAGTACTCCAACTTATGTCCTTATAACTAGCGAAAATTGAAGCTTGAAGCTTCAAGTTTTGTGCTATATGGACACTGGACAGATTGAGCTTGTCAGATCCCCGACTGGCTGTAGAACTGTATACTTCAAGGAAGCCTCGTTACTTTCGATTATTTGAATTTGCGAAGAATTCAGACGGCAGTAGGGTGTAATTGTCCGCTTTTCGACTCAAAATAGACATCTCTATGCCTATCAGACGGCAGTAGGGTATAATTGTCCGCTTTTCGAATCAAAATAGACATCCCTATGCCAAGTTAATCCGTTCCGCTATCCTTCATTCTTCCCTCGTTTCGCTTGATGTATTGGAACGACTTCAACACCACGCTGCCGACTGAATTCTCTCCAAATTCAAAGACACGAAAACGACGAGACTTTCTTGAAGCACAGCTCTACAGCCAGTAAGCGTCCTGGCAAGCTCCACCTGTTCACAGCACAAAATTTGTAGCTTCAAGCTTCAATTTCAGCTAGGAACGTTCTGGCTTACTCTGTGCTAGGAACTAATGACATAAGTCAAGTACATACTGTTACGAGCGGCGATTCCCGTGCATTTTGGAGCACACCTGATCATTCTTGAATCTTCCCATTTGAACGCAGTGTACTACAGGTGCGAAGCTCTGGACATTTCCAGAATACACGCGATGGCTTAGCGAATGAAATTTACTTGGCGACTTCAACGGCCGAGTAGCACACATCTGTCATTTGGCGGAGGTGCCGGCCGGTTCACCGCACTTTGGAATTCAACGCGAAATGTTAGGTTTTTTGGGAGTCGCCTAGAAACCGTATGTCAGGTTACTGTGGAATGTGCTGGAGAGCCGATGGAAGATTCGAGACTAATAATCGAACTATATAAGGCACCGATTCTCGGCCTACGAGTAGTATTGAATCCGAAGTGGTAGCAGTAATAAACAGTGTGTGTTTTAAAACGATTGTCTCAATTATAAACGAACCTAAACGCGAAATACGTAACAATACTTTGAAACTCCTTGCGAAATCTTCGCTTTCATTTCAAAACGTCCCACCTCCGATCTCCGCAAAAAAAATTAGCCTAAAAAATTCCGGGACAGGCCGATTTTCAATTCGATGAGGACACATAACTGACAGTTTCAATTTTCTTGCTTCATAGTCTTAGGCAGGGTACCATCCTTGATCATTTCAAAGATTTTCTTACTCCCTTTATTTTAGAGTGAGAAGAAACGAAATCGAATCACCTGTTTTCAAGGTACGAATTTTTTCACCCCAAAACTTTCCGTATGTCAGTCAATGTATGTTACAATTGTTTCTGTTCTCCAGTCATGTACCTATCTGCTTCTAAATAGCAGGGACTTGAATTTTATTATTTTTTTTATTGACCTCAAAGTTTTAAATTTGAATAACTCGAAAACGAAGCTCCCAATCGAAATTTCACACAAGAAACTTTTTTTCTGGATCGAGAGACAAATCAGAAAAAAATATTAATTTGAAAAAATATCCAGTGGCGTAGCAGATAAGTGGATGTGAGTAAGAAAACCCCTAATTCTACGCCTCTGGATTGTATAGATCAAAATTGTTCTTACGTTATGATACTTAATGATCTCAACATCAATTGTGTGAATTTAGAACTGATCATTGTATATCTCCAATGATGTAGCAATGCAATTTTCATGCAATTAAAATTATGAGAAGTTGCAAGATTGACTAGAAATCTTCAAACTGAATGATCTCAAAAAGTAAGCCTCCTATCGAAATTTTGCAAGAGCAACTTTTTGCTCAAAATTGAATGCACAACTCAAAAATTGTACTGATTTTAGAAAATTTGCAGTGGGGAAAAAATTAGGGATGATAAAAGGGGCGCAACCACCCCTATCTACGCCATGGGGATGTTCCACCAAATGTATTAGTCGAGGTTTATAGGCATTTGTTTAGTGAATACGTGTAAGAAATTTGACGCGGATCGGTTGACCAGTGAAATAGTTAGGTGAAAATAATTGTATTTGTTTTCCAACTTTGAAGAGCTGTATCTCCGTTATGACGGGTTTTTGAACGAAATTTTGATATGCATGTGTCATTCTTTTCTGATGCTTTATCGACTGGCAAAATCTTTGCGATTAAACACGGGACATCCTGTATAGATAGCTTACTGAAAATGGGAAAAGATAGGCCACTTTTGAATAACCGCCGCCTTCAGCTCCCACCCCATAAACAAAAAAAAAACAACTTTCACAATTTTCACTGATTGTCATATTTCCTTAAACATTTAGAAACTCCCAACTCAAACTGTGCAACAGTTACTTTGCCGAATGCTGCCGCCCCCAAACGCTGCCCTCAAAGTAAGAGATAAATGAAAAACACAAACCCAAAGACATAACGATCTAATTCTTCCGCTATATGGATAGCTGACTAAAAATGAGAAAGTATAGGCTACTGTTGATTAGTGGCTGCTCCCAGCTTCCGTCTCCAAACAAAAAAATATTGATGATTGAAAGAATTTTCATTCAAATCTGTTTCATTGACAAGTACCCCATTCAGCGTCGGACTGGCAAATTTTGGCCTACCGGGCAAAGAATGAAAGTGGCCTCGAAACAGAAGGGGGAGTCAGAGGCGCCCGCCCCCCAGTTAGCGACGCAGTCGACTTTTTTTAATAATGATAATAATGCTAATAACAAAAAAAAGACGCTGACCAAATTGTCTATAGATTTCTTCAAACTCAAAACTTTTGCTTGAAGTACACTACGATAAGAAGGAAAGAAAAATGTTTATTATTGTTACGTATTTCGCGTACGGGTTCGAATATAATTGAGACGATCGTTTTAAAACACTCACTGTTTATTACTGCGTACTACAATAAATACACGCCAACAATGATTTACTTAGGAATATCGCTGTGATTACTACTCGCTTTTAATCCGTTCGCTACCACTTCGCATTTCAATGCATAACTACTCGTGAGGCGACGAATGATGCCTTTCATAGGTCCAACTGATTCATCTCGAATGTTCCATGCATTCCCCCAGCAGTCTCCACAGTGACCCGACATACGGTTTCCATACGACTCTCGAAAAATCTTGCACATTACCCGTATAATTCTGCCGTGCTCTAGAACCGGCGCCTCCGCCAAAATGGACAGATGTAGCTTGACCCACTGCTGAAGTCTCCTTACAGTTGTACGGGAAAAAGCCTACACGCGCGCTCCGAAACACACGAGAACGCTCCGTACTAGTACACTCTGCGATCTAACGGGAAGAGTCGCGTGTTATCTATCCAGAATCGCCGCTCGTAACATTATTCTAACATTAGTCCAGGAATTACAGAAATAATAGCGAACAAAAATGAAACCCAGCCGGATTTTTGCACATAAGCTCATCAACAGTTTTAATTTCAAAGATACTGATCTATACTTGCGAATTTGTCGATGATTTCTGCATGTGGCTAAAGATGTAAATTCTACATAGACGGTGAAGAAAGAGCACAACTAGACTTGTCATTCCACGACTAGTGACTACTAAGAAATAATCAATGCATGATATGTACAAACAAAAGTGGACCAGACTTTGATGCAAAATTGAAAATTTGGATTTAAAAAAAAAGTATCAAAGTGCAAATTTTTCCAGATGTAGACAATGTGGTCTCCAAACTGGGGATTGGCCTACCGGGCATTTGCCCGGTGGACCAGTCTGACACTGACCCCATTCTGATAACAAAAAATCATAATGAGTTTCGACTGAAGAGAGTGGGTAAAGAATGATGTTTCTTGTTCAACCAAATTTCTTTACATTCATAATATGCCTCTTTAAGAAAATGCGCTACTAAGACTCACGCATGTGAAGGCATACTCACTTGTTAGAATCTCACAGCCCACTAAAATCACGGTAGAAGTGAACGTACTACATCATAGCCGCATTCTGATAGGTCCATGGCAATGTACGGTATTATCAGTCCAGTTTAGGTACAGGTACATACCATTATAGGTATAAACAAATAAAATACTCGTAAAATACTATAAGTTGAGTTGAATATTGCCAATTCTATCTTATGAGATTCTGGAGGGATTCTGGTGGATAAAAATGTCGTGTTGCCCATGGGGATGAAAAGTTTCGATGCAACGGTCCTATTTTATGGCTGTATACCATTATGTTGTTGAAGTACAGCCTGAATGACAATGGCATATCTCTAATATCTCAGCGGCGGCGGCAGGATGATCCAGTCGGTGGCATGACGATGCCGTCGACGGACGGTCGTGTGCGTGTTTCCATGACGACGTGTGCCGCCCCCGACGCTCGGACAGTGACAAATGACAGACAAAGGGTGACTGGGCTCCTCGTTTTACATATGCAGCGACACCCATTTGTCTACCCACCCCATCCGCGGCCCTCGCAGGCAGCGGACTTTTTATTCGCTCCTGTTCGCCCGCGCGGACCGATTTAACCCTTGTTGTGCATGCCATCAGCCCACGGCTCGTTTTATATTTATCCCACGGCCATTCCTGCCCTGCTGCACACTTCCAGCTCTCCTTCAATTTCACATTAGCCGATGCCCGGATGGAACAAACCACCGACCTCAGCCCTTTATTCCCTTCCACAAATCCACCCGGAATCCATCACAAAACTCCAGCGAAAGTAATCTCTTTCTAATACACACACACACGCGTACGTTCCCAACCCAGAGATAGATTTCCGGAGATCCCCATGGAATCCATAATTTATCGCTCAAAGGACACTCCGCGAAAGCATTACCATTGTTGCGTGGATGCCTTTAATGCCCATAAAACAGTCGCGTACTATAGTACCAAACACAAAACATCCAGTGGAAGAATCCTTCCGCCTTTTCGTCCAAGTCCACCAAACCCTTTCTGAGTATTTATATTGCGCCCAGAAAGATGGACGACCCTTTGCTGACTTCGAGGGGCGGATCGCGAGATGTTGCTGGGAGGATTATTAATTAGAACGCATAATCGAGTCAGAAAGAGAGGGAAGAACATGCAAATTTACAAAGGCGCAAGCATCAGCCGGAGAAAACCGAACAGACCGGGAGTTACTGCAGAAAACGCAATAAGCTGCCAACTTTACGGTCCCACTAGAGAACAGTGAAGTGAAACAAAAGGCCTCTGTGAGCAAACATCTCCCCAATTAAGAGATCTCCCCAATTAGTCACCTGCCAGCCGTAAAAGTAAAAAAAAAAACAAACGGACCCTAGATTATCCAACCAGAGATTTTGGTGGCTCAAAAGTCGTCAGAAAATCCATTTTGTCCCAACTTCTTTGTCTCTTGTTCTTGGCAACCATAAATTGCCTCCAACCATAGACCTCCAACTAAAAACTGATCAATGTGTCGTCATAATGTGTCAAAGCATATCATGGAGTCGGACAGCTCATCGGCGTTACCAGAGAGTATCATCTAAAGACTTGAGTTTATTGACACCCCTGTATAATATAGGTAAAAATTCAAGATTCACCTGTCTAACTGATTTCAATGAGATGGTAATGCAATGGGGCCATGCACTGCCACTTTTGTCCGCTGAAGGCGCCACCTCAGCTGGTAGATTGACGGCCGTCATTTGTCGGAAGCGCTTGTCAGTCCTGTCAATCAGTCCAATCTAACCCCTCTTTTTCTGGCTGTGGTCAATGTTCCGACAATGTGAAGTTGTCAAACGTTTTGGTTTTGGTACGAATATTATTTGAACGGAACAGGCCCTTACGTCAATCTACCAACAGGCGACCTCTACGTTGTGTTTTACAAATGCATGGTCCCATTAGTTGATAATTTTGATCCATAGGTACCTACTCTATACAGGGTGTTCATTTAGAAAGTTGTCACCCCTGATTTCTCGCCGCCAAAATTTTTCGCAGGAAAACGCCGTAACAGGTCGATTTTTGTTTCGAGGGAGACATCTAGGACACATACTGCCAAATTTTCATCTTCAACCCCTCCGCCCTCACCCCACTCTACTTTGAAATTTCAAACAGGATTACCTATCTTGTGAAACATTTTACTGAAGGCGATAAAATTCTCTTTCCGTCAAACATACTACTATTTTTTTAAAACCACTCCACAACCCTTGTGAAAACCCTGTCCTGTCTTTGTTAATGAAAAGTAGCTTTCTCCCCCATAAACTCCCGATTCTTGATAAATAGACTTTCCAGCAAAAACAAGGTCGATTTTGATTTCAAGGGACACGTTCGCGGTCCGCACCGGGTACCAACAGTGGGGGGGTGTCAATGTCGGATTATTCGGGGTGCACCTGTAGGTACCCTGTACAAACTTTATTTGGAAGGTTTTGTTTTAAGTTTTGTATCTATTGGATGGACTGCCAGAAAATGAGGCTAACCGACATCGCAAACCAAATCAAATTGTTTGGTCGCGACACATTGAGTGGTGTGCAGTTTAGAAAAAAATATCTAGAAATTTGTTTTTGATTCAAGATGTCACACATATTTGGTGAAACAAGCAGGCCACTACATTTAAAAAAAAATCGCTCGTGGCGCTTTTGCTCGCTTCGCTCGCGTTTTTTTTGTTTTGTTTTACTTTTGAATAAAAGAAACCTCACAAATAGTCCAGTCAAAATAGGTTTTGACCGGAAAGAAATTCGGAAGTTGATGGAATTTGGTGGATCGATGCAGAATTTAACGTGGAATAACATACTGAAATTCCCGAAAATTCCAATGCTTGGCTTTTTTTCTAGGACCAATAAAAGAGTGCCATCCTTGTAAGTTTTCGATTTTTTCTGAATAACTTGTACACTATCACCTTTAGAACACAAAAACCAGCAAAGCAAATGTAGCGCGTTAAATTCTCTAAAGATCAGTATCAAATTCATCACTTTGTGGTTGATAGTCTCCGAGATACAGCGTCTGCTAGAACGCAGTAAAAATTACTCAAAATTTATTTCCGGATTTTACGTAACAATTTGCATAGTGTCAGTTCAAGGGCTGTAACGTGGACAGCAAATGTGCGGATTTCAGTGTGTTTTACAATCTTGGAAAGCCAATTCAACATTCGGTATCACACTTTTGTCTAGAAGTCGCCAACTTTAAAATGGTACTTTTCCTCGACCTTTCAAATCTATACTTGAAGTTCCGAAGAATTCCCAAAAATCGATTATTTTCATACCATTTGCTTCATTTTCTAAGTATGGAAAAACCATCTGGAGAATATGTGAAGGATTGAGTAAAAAAAAAATAACATGTTTCAGAATCTTTTTCTTAGTGATGGTTCCTGAGGTATATGGGTTAAAAGACTAAATCGACCTACTTGGGAAAAAAATTGGTAGTTCGGACACTAACTGCTGAATACTGTACGGACCTTACATTTTAGGTGTAAGATGCCACTTGGCAGACGTGGAAAGTACATGAATATATTCACTACGTCTGCTAAGTGGCATTTTGTATCATCAAATGCAAGGTCCGTACAGTATTCAGCAGTTAGTGTCCGGACTACCTATCTTTTTCTCCAAATAGGTCGTTCTAGTCTTTCAACCCATATAACTCAGGAACCATCACTGGGAAAAACATTCTGAAACATCCTATGTTTTTGGTATCCAATTCGTCACATATTTCCTGAATGGTTTTGCTCTACTTGAAAAAGTAGGCAAATGGCATGGTTTCAAAATAATCGATCATTGGGGATTCTTCGGGACTTCAAGTATCGATTTCAAAGGTTGAGGAGAAGTACCATTTTGAAGTTGGCGACTTCTAGACAAAAGTGTGATACCGAATGTTGAATTGGCTTTCCAAAAATGTGAAACACGTTGAAATCCGCACATTTTCTGTCCACGTTACAGCCCCTAAACTGACACTATGCAAATTGTTACGTAAAATCCGGAAATAAATTTTGAGTCATTTTCACTGCGTTCTAGCAGACGCTGTATCTCAGAGACTATTAACCACAAAGTGATGAATTTGATACTGATCTCTTGAGAATTCAACAAGCTACATTTGCTTTGCTGGTTTTTGTGTTCTTAATGTGATAGTTTACAAGTTATTCAGAAAAAATCGAAAATTTACAAGGATGACGCTCTTTTATTGGTCCTAGAAAAAAAGCCAAGCGTTGGAATTTTCGGGAATTTCAGTATGTTATTCCACGTTGAATTCTGCATCGATCCACTAAGTTTCGTCAACTTTCGAATTTATTTCCGGTTTGGCCAGATTTTTGCTTAATTTGACTGGACTAAAATGGAAACATCCGTAAGTCGTCACGTCTCTTTTGGGAAAAAATCGAAGTAATGGGGAAATTTTTTGTTATATCAACGGATCAAAGATGGCGTCCATGTCTTTTCGTTGAGACATAATTCTCCTAATTTTATCACTTTAAAACATGTTCAATATGGCGAGCACAAGTTGGCGGCGAAGCCTCAGTAACTAATAAAAATCGAATGTATCTTGATGAAGTTCACATCGCCTGCAAACTTCATTCAAGTTGAATCATTCCTTAAGACATACTTCTCCTAGTTGTATTACTTCAAAACCTGTGTAATCTGGCGAATGCAAGATGGCAGCGAAGTATCAATTGTCCAAAATCGGATGTAGATATCTTAAGGACGGAGTTATATTGGTGAAATAAGCGTTGCGGAATCAATCTCTGTGGGTTTCTTCCTTGACGGATTCTTACCATTTTGGTCTCTTTCGAAAGCTACAAGGATGTACTTTGGTTTGAGCCCATTGGCATTTCCAAGATCCAAAAATCTTTAAAAAATCAAAGATTTTTGGATTTTGGAAATGCCAATGGGCTCAAACCAAAGTACATCCTTGTAGCTTTCGAAAGAGACCAAAATGGTAAGAATCCGTCAAGAAATAAACTCACAGGGACTGGTTTCGCAACGCTTATTTTGCCAATTCACATTAACACCGTCCTTAATGAAGTTGACATCGTCTGCTTTCACTCAAATCGGACCACTTTCAGAGAAATTCAAAATGGCGGATTAAAGATGGCGACCAAGTGACAAAAACCATTGGTCATCAACTTTATATGGTGGAAGGTGGACGTATGCATTCATCAATTAGCATTTGCATCACATCGATATCTTTTTTTGTTAAGAGATTCGTTAAGGCGGCAGAGCATCAATTGTTAAAAATCGGATGTATCTTGATGTAGTTTAAATATTGCCTGCAAATTTCATTAACATTGGACCACATCGATATCTCCTTTTCCTGAAGAGTTATTCCGGGTACGGGACGAACGGACGGATAAATTGAAGCTTAAAGCGCATTTTCCCCATTTTTTGGGAAATTGCGCTAAAAAACAACATTTCAAGAACTCCTATCTACAGAGGGACATTATTTACGCCGTAAAATCTCCTTTTCAGTTAAACACGGGGATGGGGGTTACCGGTACCGTGTGCTGCGGTCAGAATTCTCGTTCAGTTTTTTGCTTCTCCTGCAGAATTTGATATTTTGAGTTAAGAGTTCAATTCAATTCAATAATCTTAATCCACGTTTACCATCACCTACATCACTTCAGCGCATACATGAGAACGCATACCTGCAGAGCGCGGTAATTTCAATTTTGACGCACGAAGTGTCACTGTCAATGGCAACTGTCAATCAATAATCGAAATGTAAACAAACAACAAACATAACCTCCTAACCATTCAACATTTAATATTGTTCAGAATGAAATGTTACGACGTGCCGTATGGCAGAAAGACGCAAAAAAGATTCAGGTGATACGAAACACAACGGCTGCAAGGCGATCGACGAAACAAGAGCGTTATTTGGTTAGATCTGTCGAAACGTCAAATCGACGTCAAGCGCTGTCAGCTGAAATTTGCGTGACGTTACACCACATACTTAAATAGCTATACCGCGCAAGAGAGACGTCCGACACTTGTAATAATGGGCGCCGCCATCTTGATGGTTATTTGGGGATTTTGGGTGCTGTGAACTGGCACTACTTGAGTACTTGGCTACTTGACTATGCACGACATTACTTTGCTTCTCCCTCAAAGTACGTGGAATCAACACTAATAACATCAAGTGGGAATCAACAGGTGAAGAAAAGGTGTGCGATCATTCCAGCGTCCAAAAGTTCGGTTAACCACGTGATGTTTATTTACACTGTCAAAAAGCTGTCACTTGACGTTCGTTTACTCAGAGTACAGTGGCTCCCAATCATCCAACTCGATGTGATTATTTCGTAATTTCAAGAAAACTAAATACACTTACGTGATGGTACTTGAGAAAACTGGATCGTTATTGTGAAATTGCAGAAGGTTTGATCAGTTTCACGGCCCTTAAGATATTTTGTGGTAGCTATACAGCTCGGTATTTTGAGATACACTGGAAATTAACCATCAAGATGGCGTCATTCTCTAACTCCTTTTGTTGCGCGGCGCGGCAGAATGCGCAATAGGTTCATGAGCGGTATAGCTATTTAAGTATGTGCGTTACACACGCACTCCGTATTACAGTGTTGTCAACTTGTTGTCGTGATATAGATATGGCAACGTCCTACTTTCACAGGTATGCGCAGAAACCTTTCGGGAAACGTGGATTGCTCTTCTAGTAAAATAAAATGTTACGTAGAGCTCGTCAAATAAATAAAGAGATACCTGAACAAAATGGAAAATGGTGGATATCTAAGTAATTTCAGTTTTGCCTGCAGACCTGCAGAGTTTTTTGAGCAATCGTCAACTGCAACTGCAATCGTCGGTATTATTTAAAATCATAAAAGATCAAGTTTTGAGGTAGAAAATTATTAGGCTATTTGGGTTGAGGTTGGTTGAGTCCCAATCATGGACGTCTATGTACCTACGGTGGCGAGCACACAAATGGGAACACTTGTCAAATCTGTCAGTTTTCGGATTTAAATTTCGGTGTTGTGGTAGTTTGGGAGCGTGGGAGCTCTGGGGTGCGATTCTCGAACGTGTTCAAAGTTTTCGTATGCGAATCCTCTTTTCCGACAGCCCAACTGCACACGAAACCAAGGAGATCCGTATACGAAAAGTAGTTCGAATAACTCGAGAATCGCACCTTTGTTCATCACAACTCTTGGGTTCGCTAGGGCCCTAAGAGACGCATTTATTTGCGGTTTGTTCTTCCTAAAATTACGACCTCATTATAATTTGAAAAGATAACTTGTATTTATAATTTTCGCGTAACATCCTAGGAACTGCAGAAGCTAAGCCCAATTCATAGATTGACACAAGACGTAACGTAACTGTAGCCGTAACTTAAGCGCAACCGTACCGTAGACTTGATATGCGGTTCATTTATAGATTAGCCGTAACGCTAGACGTAGGCATGCGCTTCAATTCAACCTTGTTGCTGTTTGACTTTGACATATCGTTTGAATTATGAAAATTAATGTTCCGATAAAAAATGGATAGTGCGACGATTCAACTAATTATTTGCTGGTTTCAACAGCTATATTGTTGTTGAGTGCAGCTAAAGTGCTGTTAGACGCCAACATGCCAAAGAGACAGTACAGGCGTTGGAAAACACGGCCCTTATATCGAGATCGCCGTACCTCTGGGTTTTACAGGGCTACATTTCTTAAAATGAAAGAGATGTACGATGCATAATTCTAATACACAAAGATGACAGTTCAACAATTTGATAGTTTTGTGAAGAACTTGAATAACAGACTACGAAGACGTCACATTAGTGATGAAGTTTGTCCGGAAGATAAAGTGGGCAATTTCACTGTGCATTACTACGAGGAGCAGTTTCTTGGTTATCTCTGCTGGACTGTTAAAAACTGACGGATCACAATACACTAATCACAGACTATACACAAATGAAAACAAATCGACATGCGTTATGATGATTGGCTTGCCGTAAGATGCTGCCGTGGCCGTAACGTGAAAGATGGACTTGGCCCATGTCTTGCGGTGCGCTAAGTTACGGCTACGCCTAGCGTTCGATTTATAAACACTCAACAACCCTTTTATACTAAACCAAGCTACAACCTAAGTTACGGCTACGGTTAGTTACGGCAACAGTATTGTTACGATATTTCGCGTACGGGTTCGAATATAATTGAGACGATCGATTTAAAACACACACTGTTTATTTCTGCGTACTACAATTAATAAACGCCAACAATTATCTACTTGAATTATCGCTGTGATTACAACTCGCTTATCCGCTCGCTGTCTCTTCTAATTCAATACTGCCTTGAGCTGCCGGCTGATGCCTTATCTAAGGCCTCCGAAAAGTGTTCCCGAACTTTCTGTCTACTTCCAGCAAATTCCATAGTGGTCCGGCATATGCGGTTTCTAGACCATTTCTGAATAATCACACACATCACCCGTATAATTCTGCCGGGTTCTGGAACGGCGCCTCCGCCAAAATGGACAGATGTGCCCTGATCAGGCATTCGAGTCTCCATTCAGTTTCACGTACACGAACACTCTGGAATGCACCAGATCGCTCCACACTTCTACACTGCGATCTAATGGATGGAAGAATCCAGAAAGATCGAGTGTTTACCAATATGTACGGGATCGCCGCTCGTAACAGTATTCCCCAAATCAGATTCACGAAGTGTGCGATTTCAATAATTGCAAAACTATCAGTTTTGAAAAGTGCTTCTATTTATGCGCTCGCGTCTGTAACTATAAGGTGTTTTTGAAGTGAAACACTTCTTATCGCTCGCCCAGAGCACAACAGAGAACTAAAAGCAGAGCAGAACCACATACAGATGAGAGTGTATTTGCTTCGTGGCTTCGTGCTTTGTAACGAAATCATGTAACGAATATGTGACCTTGGAGTTATACCCGAGGGGTTACCACTGCCGTCCCAGCGAATGGAAGGAATATGTTGTGTCGCTCATTTTCACTGTTAGTAGGTCCTACCGCTTCCATCGTGTTTTAAGTACTACAGCTTTCCTTTCATCATAAACAAAAATTTGATCTGATCGATGAATTACAACTTACGAGAGTGTTATTTGCAATTAGAAAATTATTCATTTATTTTTGTAATTTATATTGCCGCTACTGGTGCTAGCTGTCGTTGGCGTTATTGATTTTCCGATCGCCGATCGGTCCAGAGCTCGCTGGTTTTCGACTTATTTTGGGTTTCAGTGGTGGTTCGATTTGAACACAAGATAAACAATAGGTATAAATAGATAGGTACATCGCACGGGCGGATGTACGATTGCGGAAAAAAAAGTAGGAGAGACTGACACGGAGTGTACTGATTTCGCCCTCGTGTGTCACTGTGAAATTAATTTTTCGACTTTATTTTGTGTTAATTTTTTGATTGGTTTGATGTTACATACCTGAATTAAATGTGACATTCTAAATGCAAGTACGGTGACGAGCACCTAAATGATATAAGTAGTATATTATTCAACAAGCGGGTAATGATTGCTTCTTACTCATGAGATTGCAGTTTTGCCGACACGAGCCTTGGCAAGTGTCGTAAAGCATCCGAATGAGTAATAGTCATTACCCGCGAGTAGAATACTATGCTTTATCCAGTCTTATTAAAAAATGCAGCCATGTATATGCGCGTGATAATGCGTGCATTATTCAATAGGATTGGCTTATCTCATCCACTTATCTAATCTGTCAATTTCAATAACACAAATACGAAAAGAACACCTCTTCGAACATTTGCTCATTGATTCATACCTATAGAAGTTTCACTTCTTCCGAGGGTGACCATGGTCACGCAGCCACGTTTTTTGTGATTAAAAAAAATCTATTTATTTATTTATTCATTTATTATAACATACTGAGCCAAGAGCTCTATTGCAAGAAGCTCGGCAATAAGTCTTGGTCTTGAGCGACATTTTCTCGTCTTGGTCTTGAAAGTTTTGCTAGAATCTTGTCTTTTATCTCGAGAAATCTCGAGAGAAGACCCAAACAAGATTAATAAGTATAAAGTATTAGGTATAATATAAATCAAAAGTTGTTATATTCAGATATTTTGATATTCATGTAACTAAGTACCTACCTTACTTATTCACTCATCCATCAGTCACCTCTCGTCTTACCTATGCCTTTGATCGATGGCTATAATTCTTTGATCCTCCGAAAAACTGTGACTAGTTTCCTGCTGTCGCTTCTACTTACTCATGTGGTTGTAGAGCAGTTTGGATAATTTGGGGATTGCCGTCGGATTTTGTGGTGTTATGCTGTTATGAATCGTCTTCGTTTTCCGTGCGTATGAAGTTTGACGGAACGCCTGTTGAAATTAAGCAGCGTAGGATGGCGGTATTGGGGTATAGTGGTGGCAAAGATGAATTGCGGAAGACGAAACGGAAGCAATTCGGGATTCGGGAATTCGGCAGTTTGGAGCATCGGAGTAGGTAGTGCGGTGTGTCTGGGAGTTCGAGTATCTGCTGATAACGATCTCTGTCATAACATTTGATTCGAGTTTATGGTATCGCCGGCGTAACAGTGATCACCTCGTTTACTTTACGAGCTGTATCTGTTCGGCTGTTCAGTGCGGCTACTATAGTACATTTGCGCTAGATGAGTACGTCCGCGATACTTTTATAGTACAATAACATCCGCCAAAGTGGGTTGTTAAATTGTTTTATGATTCTAGAAGCGGGCCGGTAACAGATGGAGCCGTCACACGTGCCGCCATCTCGTAGCTAGTAGCCGGACCGAATCGGCGCGTAAAACCCCGCCAGGAATCGATCGTAAAACGCTTTACAATCCCGGCATAATGCATCGCCAATGTTTCGCGAGGGATTTTACGAGACTAAAACAAAAAGTAATTAAATTTATTTCAAGACGCCGAGTCCGATTGGTCCTTCATAGATGACGCTTCTTCTTCCATTTATTCCCACTGGTCTACGAAGTCGCAACCGACACTAATAAATCTCGGCATTTCGCTAATGAATTGCGCGCTTTCGTCGGAGATCGGGAGATCGTATACTGATGTGGGTCTTTTTTGCAATCACTTTCATAAACATTCCATCGTTATATGCGAATGTCCGCATGTTTTTGTCCTTTCCGCTTCTTGTTAAGGAAGCCTGTAAAATTATAATAGAGATCTTACGGTTTTTGCGGATCGTCCATAAGAGTTGCGTCCAATACGCGCTGAGTTATGTTACGTGTGTAAATTTATCGGCGGTAGAGCTTTTTCTAAAGCTATAATATCTATGCAATCGTAGCGTGTACCTATGCGGAATACCAAGCGACCACCACTCACCAGATCCTTCGGTTTCTTTTCCGTTGTGAACCTTTTTTTCCTTTCCGACAAAATCCCAAACTTCATCCATTATTGATAAACGGTCAGAAATTTTGTAGTTGAATCTATGAATTTGAACAATTCGAAAATCGACAAAGAGACATCGATGAGTTACGATTCCGATGTAGACAAAAACTCGTGCCATTTTCGTGAATTTTTTCCGGCTTCGAAACCTTGCCGAAGTTTGCTAGTAAACGGTGTGGTTCTAGCACAATTCCCTTTTGATGATTTAAAAAAAAAAAACTAGTCAGGTTGCCAACCTCTGAGCCTCTGGCAAAAGCTGAGTATCTAATAGCGTTTCCCACTTGCAGCCTTTGTATCGCTGTACATCACTTTGGAGTTGTAGGTACGTTCATCTAGGTCTCTATTGTGCATCGAAATGATGTAAAATATGTTCTTCTTGACAATTTCTGCAGCAGAAACAGTCTTCAACTATGATTAGTGATGTAAATGTAGTATGTAGTTGTATAAAAACATGGATCTTCGAAATCTGACATAGCCAACACTTTACAAACAACCAACATAGAAGTCATAGGACTCACCTTTTAAAATATAAATGTTTATGCAATATTTCGCGGGCAATAAACACAAGATTGCACGTTGGCTATGGGTGAGTTTAGTAAGCTTCGCGTCGCAAGTTTGTCATAATGCAATTAGCGCGAGACCATTTTCCGTTGATTAACGGAATATCCTTCGATTAAACAAAACCATCGGAGGAACGTCGAGCCACCATGTTTACAGCCAGCTCCGCGGTAATAATGGACTTCTCTTGGATGATTTAATGTATGCTCGAACGCTGTGGTTAGTTATTTTACGATAATAAGGTCTGGGGCCCTACCTGCCCACCGTTTAACGGGTTGTGGGTCGACTAATGACGATTGGCCCGGCATCGGAGCGAATAGCACACTCGCCAGGATATTCCGTGATCGGAAATAATTATATTCGCATCTAAAATGGATAGCGCAGCCAGCGAACGTTGAACGGCCCTCTTCTCCACCCCCGTCCCGGCTTCTCTGTCCGCCTTAATATCTACCTTCGACACGTACCCAGCAATTGCCTTCATTGTGGAAATCCAGCACGGAACCAGCCGCACGTAGGTATATATAGCGAATCATAATCCGAAGCCCAACCACAATTTGCTTTCGCCATCACCGAAGCCATCGATCGGAGCAGATTTAAATTTGAAACGACATGAATCATTTTTGTTGGTAGGTAAGGTGAATGATGTAGGATACTCAATATCGATCGGCATTTTTTTGTATTACAAAAATCAGTGTATACATACTTTTCTTGGCACGTTATTTTCCTAGTACCTATCAACTATCAACTGGTGTTTCAAGTTTCAAAGTTCTACAGAAAACGAGTTTATGGTAGCATTTATAAGTCTTGAACTCTAAAACTCAAAAGCATCAATAATTCAATAATAATCAATGGTTTAAAGCGCAAGGGGGAGCTAAAATTTCCCGTTTTAGTCGCAGCTCAAGTTCACTGAAAGGCCCTTTCCATCCCAGTACAATTTTCTTTAGAATTCATTCTGATGTACGATTTTTCTTTAGATAAGTCGAAAGGATCCGCGCGCTATCGGAACACGACTCGATGGCTTATCTACTGGCCGTGTTCTACATCTGTTAATTAAGATTCAGTGATTTCAGAAACAGCCAGTTCGGATCGTTAATTAAATGCAGGCACCTTCACAGCTTCGGGAATCCGAACAAAAACGATTTAGAAATCGAAACATATTAAAGGCACCTAACATTCACACGATTAATTTTAATTGATAATATCTTCAAAATGCAAATCAGTCTCTGCCTACACCGTCTTTTTCCCTTTCGTAAACTTCAAAGCGAACGCGTTCGGGTAATCAATAACAAAAACATACACAATCGTGAAAGGAATTGATTCATTTTATTTTCTCGACGGATTGCTTGAAAAACTCAAATACCTTTAGACTCTCTTCTCGGCACATGTCCAGGGCCTCCTTGTACTGTTCCGTGGTGAAGTTGCCTTGTGCGTGGCAACTTATCAGATTTCTGCCAGTGCTATCGAATACGTACAAGAAAAAAGTATCGGCATCGTCTTCGTTTGTAGGTGGCGTCAAGGTCAACGATCTGTTATTTGGGTCCACGAAACACGTGACAGCAGCAAACATGCATTTCATGTCAATTCCGGAATCCAAAAGGGCCAAACAAAGAGCGTTCAAAGCACAGGACAATAACTGGAAAAGTAGAAAAAAATTGTAATGTTGTTAACAAAATCAACAGATTACTAAGAACATAACAACTGTTGTTAAAGCCAGCTCCTATTTTTACAAAACTTGTTGAACTTCTTTTGCAACAAGAAAAGTATTATACTATACTTATTCACTATTTTATACGATACTGTAGGTATAGACAATACAAATAGAGAATACCATATGTTATCACCACTGTCGTCACGGATATTGGGGCATCAAACATCAGCCAACCTTTTATTGAATGATGGACTCGCCTGGT
Organism: Anaspis maculata; assembly: GCA_949128115.1. Lineage (NCBI taxonomy): Eukaryota > Metazoa > Arthropoda > Insecta > Coleoptera > Scraptiidae > Anaspis > Anaspis maculata. The sequence goes on along the minus strand of OX421961.1, from coordinate 51,981,250 downwards.
TCCTACGCAACCGTAAAAATCCGTGACAACATATGGTCTTTTCTATTTGTATTGTCTATACATTTTTCGCTTGTTTTCTGTCCGCATACTTAATGACTTTTGATAATTTGGTAAACGGATTGCATGAGAAAAATGGACATAAGTGGCATCGGTTTCATGAAAAACTAGTACCTACAGCAAGAATACTTTGAGACCTTAGTTTCCGAACAAGTTGTGTAATGTAATTGCATGTCTGCATGTTGCATGTGCACTAGTGTGATTGATCAACGACATTGATCTACATTGGAGCAAATGTAGCCCGTTAAATTCCCAAGAGATCCGTATTAAATTCATTACTTTGTGGTCAATAGTCTCTGAGATACAGCATCTGCTAAAACGCAGTGAAAATTACTCAAAATTTAGACTCTTGAGCAAAAGTTAAGGACCACTTTTTCAAATGTCTATAACTTCCAAACGCGTATTTCGGTTTTGACGAATTTTTGCACAGAGGTGGTCTAATGTATTGTGAAGACAAGCATAGATGGCGCACTCATCAATGCATAGGTTTGCGGTAGAGAGGTCTTCGACTGTTGCTTTGCAGAAATGCATGATTTTTACTGGAATCAAAGCATTGAATTTTGGACTAAATGGAGGTTCATCCAATGAAAAGCTTTTAATTTGCTTTGTTACAATGTGCTTCAGCAAGTACCCAAGCTAAGTTTGTTCATTGACATCTTTCGTCTTCAAATCTTGACCATCAATCGCTTCTTATGGCTCAGCAATGTATGAGGCACTACTCTGGGTTGATTTTGGTTGCTAACAGTTGATTCGTGTATTTATTGCGATTTTGCGTCAACGTTTTCTAATTGTGGCCACTCTTGAGGCTCAAAAACCAAAAATTCTTTATGCGGACTGTTACTAAAGAACAAAAGCAAGAGGAAAAGCTCACAAAGTTGTCGAAACCTTGAGCATTGACAAGAAAGAAGTTAGCAATTTCATCACAAGCCGATAAAACACCTCTGGAGTGACCAAAGAAGAAATGGTCAATTTCTTCAGTCCTTTTCAAGAAAAGATATTTGCGGAGTATCGCCAAGAGACCAAGCGCACAAGCAATGAGAAACAACCTTTACTTATCATTTGTCATCAATATTCAAGAGTTTAAATCACTCTTACGCCATCGGGCCCTTTTAAATGCGAAGAAGTTGAAAATCTGTGTTTGTTTGAACCTCTGCAGTGTGAAAAACAGCTCAAATCAAATGATGTTCTCAATCGGGATTGTCGTCTTTCGTAATTGTACAGGAACTGATCAAAAAGATTCCTGCCCACACCATGATAGAGGGTATCCGGAAAAAACGCCCCCAGCAAAACACCCCCGGAAAAAACGCCCCCGGAAAAATCACCCCCAGAAGAACCGCCTATGGGAAAAAAGGCCCCCGAAATAAACGGTGCTAAGACAATTCGTCGCGGGCAATTTGTCGTAAGCGAGGTCGCAAGAGGAACGACAAAAAACAAAGAAGCCACTAAGTCCTCGGAGCGTAAGGAGGCTTATTACACATGAAACCACAATAGGGCTCAATAAAGGGCTCCTACAAAAACATTATCAAATATAAAGAGGTCCGATAGAGTTCCGAAAATCATGGAAAAAAGCAAGGGGGCTCAGCAGGACTACAAACGATATTGAAGACCCAAGGGGGCCTTATGAAGCTTCAGATAACAAGGGAAGGTAAATGGGGTTTACTGCTACTCTGAAAACCAATAATAGTCTGAGTAGCAGGCTAGTTATGGCTCCATACTATACCTACTTGAGAAACAAGGGGGCCCGATAGGGCTTTGAATACCACAGGAAGACACAAGCTGCTTACTACTGCACAGGAAGACACAAGCTGCTTACTACTGCTCTGAAAGCCACAAAAATATGTAAGGGGGGCCAGCGGAACTTTAAGAGACGCTGAAAAAACAAGGGGGCCCAATGAAGTTATGGACACACACAAGAAGGCAACAGGGGACTTACTGAAATTCTGATAGCCAAGAAAAAACATAAAGGGGCTCATTAGGGCTCCGAACTACACCTACGGACCCAAGGAGGTCCGATAGAACTCCGAATATCACCAAAGGAGAAGGTGCTCATGACTGCCCCGGAAACGGATGTGAGGGGGCTCAGCATAGCTTCAAAATACATTAAAGGAACAAGGGGGCCTACTGGAGCTCTGGACAACCCAAGAAGGCAAAAGAGACGTACTGAAATTTTGATAGCTAAAAGAAAAATACAAGGGGGCTCACTAGGGCTCCAAACTACACTGGCGGACGCAACGGGGTCCGATAGAGCTCCGTATATCACATGAAGGCACAAAGAACTTACACTAGGGCTTCCAGCAATGCAAGAACGCACAAGATGGCTTAATGGAATTCTGAAAGCCACGAAAAAACAAGCGAATATGCCTCATGGGCATGAGGCTCAGTAGCGCACTTCCTTTTTGAAGGATTAGTGAACGCAAGATGTTAATTAGGGTTCTACCATTATTTTATTTGGGCACAACTTCCAATCTGGCGGCCAAAATAGCGTCAGAATCATGAAATTTGGCTTAAAACTCAAAATGATCGTACTAATGATGGGTAATAAATAGATTTCAATATGGCGACCAAGATGGCGGCAGAGCATCATTTGTCCAAAATCGGATGTATTTTGATAAAGTTCACATTGCCTGTGAATTTCACTCAAATCGGACCACTTTCAGAGAAATTCAAAATGGCGGACCAAAGATGGCGGTCAAGTGACAAAAATCATTAGTCAAATTTATATATAATGGACACGTACGCATTTGATTGGCATTGGCACCACATCGATATCTCTTTTCGTTGAGACATAATTCTCCTAATTTCAACACTTTGAAACATGTTTAATATGGAGAAAATAAGATGGCGGCGGGACATCAATTGTCAAAAATTGGATGTATCCTGATGAAGTTCACATAGCCTGCAAATTTCACTCAAATCAGACCACTTTCAGGGAAATTCAAAATTGCGGATCAAAGATGGTGGCCAAGTGAGAAAAATTATTGGTCAACTTTATATAGCGGTCACGTACGCATTCGATTGGCGTTTGCACCACATCGATATCTTTTTTCGTTGAGGCATGATTCTCCTAGTTCTATCACTTTGAAACATGTTCAATATGATATGGAGAATACAAGATGGCGGCAAGGCATCAATTGTCGAAAATTGGATGTATCTAATTGAAGTTCACATCGCCTGCAAATTTCACTCAAATCGGACCACTTTCAGAGAAATTCAAAATGGCAGATCAAAGATGGCGGCCAAGTGAAAAAAATTATTGGTCAACTTTATATGGTGGTCACGTACGCATTTGATTGGCGTTGGCACTACATTAATATCTCTTTTCGTTGAGGTATAATTCTCCTAGTTCTATCACTTCGAAACATGTTCAATAGTGAGAATACAAGATAGCGGCGGGGCATCAATTGTCGAAAATTGGATAGATCTTGATGTGGTTCACATTGCCTGCAAATTTCATTTCAATCGGATCACTTTTAGAGAAATTCAAAATGGCGGATCAAAGATGGCGGCAGAATAACAAAAAACCAAAAGTCAACTTGACATCCTGGACATATGTCCTATTGATCAGCGTTCACAACACATCGATATCTTTCTTCCCTGAGGAGTTATCCCGGGTACGGACGGATGGACGGATGGACGGACGGACGGACGGACGGACGGACGGACGGGCGGACGGACAAAGTGAAGCTAAAAGCGCCTTTTTCCCATTTTTTTTGAGAAAGTGCGCTAAAAAATAATAAGGGGGCCAATCGTGCATGTATAACACAAGATGGCAAAAGGGGGCTTAGCGGAATTCTGGAAGCCATTAAGCACATAAAGGGGGTTCATTAGGGTTCCAAATTATACTCAGACACCAGGAGAAGGCCTAATTTGGGACCCGATGTAACATAAATGCACAAGGGTCTTACTTGTGCTCTGGAAGACTCAGAAAAGTGCAAGGGGGCTCAACAGAACTTCAAAATTTATTGAAGACACAAGGGGGCCTAATGGAGGTCTGTATTACAAAATTTTGCAAAATGGGGTTTACTGGTACCTAGTCCGTGAGCCATGAAAAAACCGAGGAAAAAACATATTAGGGGACTCAACAGAGCTCCAACTACACTTGAAGACACAATGGGGCCCGATAGGGCTCCGGACATGACTCAACGGCACAACGCTGCTCCGGAAGTCAAGGAAAATTCAATGGGGAATAGGGCTTGAATTACGTTGAAAACAACATAGGAGGGCGTTTTTCCGGGGGTGTTTTTTCCGGGGGCGCTTTTTCCCGAGGGCGTTGTTTCGCGGGGGTGTTTTTTCCCGGGGGCATTTTTTCCCGGGAGTGTTTATTCCGGGGTCGTTTTTTCCGGGGATGTTTTGCTGGGGGCGTTTTCCCCTAGATCCATGACGGAGCCACCCCCGAACGGAATCCTGAGTAAAATGCAATCTGCATGAAACCGCTGTCCACGACGACATCATACACGACCCCGCCAGTCGTTTCTTGTCACGGTGATAGGTGTTTTATCTTTGTCGTTTTTGACCAGTCCCTGTACAATTACGAAAAACGAACAATCCCGATTGAGAACTCATTCGATTTTAGCTGTTTTCCACACTGCAGAGGTTTAAACAAACACCGATTTTCAAATGTTTGCGTCGTCCGATGCTCTTAGTGGTTTCTACACCTAAACACAAGGCTTATACAATACACATCTCTGAGTATGGGCGTTTTCCATTTACCGACACAAGTCGACTTGTGTCGACACAAATCGACACAAATGCGTTCCATTTGATCTGTGTTCCTTTGTCTCATCGACACAAGCTAACACAAGCTGACACAAACCAACACAAATGTTTTAAATGGAAAGCACCCAACAGCTATCATCCATTTCCGTTCTTCCGTTCACTCAGTGCAGCGCAACCAACTTGAAGTTAATTTTTCAACTTCTTCGCATTCGAAAGAGCCTGATGGCATTAAAGGGATTTAAACTCTTGAATATCGATGACAAATATGACAAATGACAAATAAAGGTTGTTACTGATCGCCTGTGCGCTTGGACTTTTGGCGACACTCCGCAAATGTCTTTTCCTGAAAAAAACTGAAGAAATTGACGATTTCTTCTTTGGTCACTGTAGAGGTGTTTTATCGGCATGTGATGAAATTGATGACTTTCATTTTGTCAATGCCCAAGATTTTGACGTCTTTGTGAGCTTTTTCCTCTTGTTTTTCTTCTTTAGTAACAGTCTGCATGAATAATTTCTTGTATTTGAGGCTCAAGAGTGGCCACAGTTAGAAAATGTTGACGCAAAATCACAATAAATACACAAATGAACTGTTTACAACAAAAATCAACGCAAAGTATTGCCTCATGCATTGTTGAGCCATAAGAAGAGATTGATGGTCAAGATTTGAAGACGAAAGATGTCAATGAAGAAACTGAGCATAGTACTTGCTCAAGCATATTGTAACAAAGCACACTTGAAGTTTCCTATTGGATGAACCTCCATTTAGCCCAAAATTCAGTGCTTTGAATTCAGTAAAAATTATGCATTTCTGCAAAGCAACAGTCGAAGACCTCTATACCGCAAACCTATGCATTGATAAGTGCGCCACTTCACGCTAGTCTTTACACTACATTAGGCCACCTCTGTGCAAAAATTCATTGGAACCAAAAAACGCGTTGGAAAGTTAAGGACATTTAAAAAAGTGGTCCTTAACATTTGCTCAGAAGTGTATTTCCGGATTTTACGTAACAATTTGCACAGTGTCACTTCATGGGCTGTACGTATACAGCAAATGTGCGCATTTCAATGAGTTTTACATGTTTGGAAAGCCAATTCAACTATGGGTATCACACTTTTGGTATTCAATCCACCATATATTCCCTGGATGGTTTTGCCCTACTTGGAAAATTAGGCAAATGGCATGGTATGAAAAAAATCGATTTTTGGGGATTCTTCGGGACATCAAGTATCGATTTCAAAGGTCGAGGAAAAGTACCACTTTGAAATTGGCGACTTCTAGACAAAAGTTCAAGCTATAATATGTGCAGTTCCCTTGTATGATACGGTACCAGGGCTCACAACAGTTATAATCAATTTCACGGCTTTCTGCATTAGAGCAAGCTATGGAAAAAATGGGTTGCGTTGGTACGAATGGGACGTTGACGACTTGTTGGCAGCTAGCTGTCTTCATGTGCAATTTTTTGCACACATTTGCGGACATTGTCACCATCTCGGGGAGTCATGTACGCGAAAGTGAAAATTTTCGGGAAGATGCAAGGAATTGTTAGTTTCCTTTGAGTGATTTGAGTGAGAGGACGATAAGGGACGTTGTCTTTACTGGTTGGTGAGTATTCGCCAAGGCTATTAGGTTTTTGCCGGCCACTGAGAAAATTATGCCGAAAGTCCGCCATGCCGTGAAGAAATGGAATGTAAAACGGTAAGCCCACTGCCCAAGAGGAAACTTATTCTTAAGATGGAGAATATGGATAGTGGGACAATAATTTATGGAGTTGAATTGTACGGAGACGAGACAATTTGGGCGTGAGTAAGGTAGGTACACTGTGTTGTCTGCCAGCATGTGTGTCTTTATACCTTGCTTGCTGTTGCAGTAGGTATAATAGGTAGAGCTAGAGTAGGTACCTAGTACTCAGTACTCCAGTGGTGTGCATCAGAAGATGTACCCTTTTGGGCGGTGGGCCTTTTCATCCGAGTAGTATCCCGCCGATCTTCGACATCATTCATTAGTAGCCGCCAAAAACCCAACAACCTTGGTGGCGACCCACCAAACAGTAAAGACAATGTCCCTTAACGTCCACACTGCAAAGCACTCCAAAGAAACCCACGATTTCTGGCATATGCTCAAAAATTTTCACTTTCACATATGATACCTCGACAGGGTGACAAAGTGTCGCACTGAAAATTGCACGTGTAGACAACTGGCTGGCATATTCTTGTCATCGTATCATTCGTACCAACACAACCTAATTTTTCCATAGCTTGCTTTATTGCAGAAAGCCGTTGAAAATTGATTATAGCTACATATTTAGTTCTACCTTTTGAATTATTCCATCACCTTGGAAAACTAGCCTAACCTGTCACTTGTTCTGTCGGCCCAACAATGGATGCAGGATGCTCGCTGAACGCTCAACTTGATAAAAAAATTTCATCAATTTCCAAATCGAATCCTCCCCCTCCCGAAGGGACACTTCGATCAAAATCATTACTGACGTCTCTGGATGCCGCCGGGGAAGTTTTGTGTCGCCCCACAACAGATTTTCTGCTGATGTGACCGTGCTACAAAGATGATCAAAAATGTGTGTTGCTACAGTAACGCTGAAAACACAGGTCTCGGCATTGTTGGAGTTTGGAGTGACTTGACGTGTCAGTATGAATGAACCATGGTTGTAGGGTATGAACAATGGCATAAATATAGGCTTTCAGCGTTACTGTAGCAACACACATTTTTGATCATCTTTGTAGCACGGCTTTGTAAAGCCCATAGTGCTAGCGGTACGGAAAAAAAAGTGGCATTTGATGATACAAGCAAGCCACTTTGCATATTTGTTGTCCAGACCCATAAGAAAAATTTGACCCGCAGTTCCTAAAAATTCATTCCTTAGGACCCGAGATTTGGGGAGGGGGAAGGAATACTATAAAAAAATACCAAACTTTCTCTTGCAAATCTGCTGAGGCGTGTTTGGTGTCAAAACTATATAACTCAGACCTCCTCGATACAATGACAATGTCAAAACTCTCGTGCGGTCACCGGAAGTCGAGTTGAGTCGTCATTTTTCAAAATTCAAGCTGAAGGTCAAAATTATCAAGTAAGCGTCAATTACCCATATGTTGGTTATCGATTCTTAGGTTTTAGGGGTCGCTGAAAACGTATGAAATGAAACAAAAACGATTGGGTACACCGTCCGCCCATATGGTCTACCTATGGGCCTAAAAGTCAGGCAATCGAGAAAAATCCTACAAATTTTCGAAAATAGAAGTGAAATAATAATGTGAAATAGCTTCAATCTGTATTTGGTGATGATGCTGTACCAGCTATTCTATGTGAAATTCATGATGTCCACTTGTGAGCTGTCAAAAATCCAAAATGGCGCTTATTTAAAACACACAGGGGAATAATTTATCGTGATTTTCTTTAGGGAGCTCCTGCGTGTCACTAGCTAAGCACATGTTGCTCGTCAGTGAACAACGACTAAGAAAGTTCCTTACACTATTGGTGGTATCTTGCATCGTTTAAAAGATATCCGCCGCGAAACTGTTTCCGAACCGTTTTTGGACAATAGATTGAATACTTGAATAGGAGGAGAAACTTTGCATGTAGAATTGAAAAAACCGACCTAAATATATTGTGTCTGTCCCATGCGATCATGTCTTATGATGTATATTTTGCCTGATTTGTCATTCCTGGTCTATGCATGGAGGGTCATAAATCATAAATCCAAGATGTCCACCGCTGTAAGATTAAAAATTCCATACCAACTTTATTGTTGAATTTAGATAAATAATAAATATCTACCGCACCTGAACATTACTTATATCTTATATAGTTCTGAAGAGTTCCTCACAATTGTATTTCTTAGATAATTTGAGAGATATAACCAACTACCCAAAGTAAGTGTACATAAAATTTGAATTAAAAAATGACACCTACATAATAAAAACCAATGAAATTTTTTTCGCTCTGCTACCGTTTCATTCAATAATGTTGCACTGTTGCAAAAAACAGGAAGAAATAGAGTGACGGAAAAAAGATCTAATTACAAAAAGTCTAAGAAAATATCTAATGCGTTTGATCCAAAATATCTAAAATATAAACACAAACCACCAAAACTAGGAAGGGTAAAGGGTCACAAGTTTCCTCCTTATTTTCTGATCCACTGGATCAAGAATTGCTTTTTGTTTTGACTTGAGTTTCCTCCGTCTGTGTTAAGTCCACCAGATAAGGAGCTGCTTTTTGACTCGAGTTTAGTCTTTTTGTTTAAACTTACTAAGCAAGACTTAGACGACGACTCTAGAGTCTCGACATATCTAGAGGGCCTGAAAAAATATAGCAAACCTGAATCATTGAGCAATTTTTATCTGGTGGGTCTGGAAAGAAGGAGGAATCTGAGTCAAACACCAACTCCTTCTAGTAGGTTTGAAAGAAGGCAACTTGAGTCAAAAGCCAACTCCTCATTTGGTGAGTCAAAAAAAAGCGATTTCCTCATCTGGTGGATCTGAAGAAAAGGGAGGAAACTCAAAACCATTATTATTTTTGACATTTTTCTACATTGTACGAATTTTGCTATAGATCTTTCGAATTTTAGCTCTTATGTAATGACGATTTTTGTACTTTGGAACTTTTCTACTTAAATTAGATATTTTGCATTTTGGATCTTTTGTATTTTGGATATTTTGCGCTTTGGACCAAATGCATCAAACCTATCGTTTGTAGACCTTACATTCCAAGTTTTTTCTCCTCCTCTTTCGCTTTTGGACAATGTTAGCATGAAATTTTCTGAATAACCCTACAGCGGCGGACATCTTGGATTTATGACCCTCCATATACCAGGAATGACAGATCACGCAATCTAAACCATAAAACATGACTACATAAAATAAAACAAATATCTTTGGGTCGGTTATTTCAATTACACATGCAAAGTTTTTCCTCCTATTCAAGTATTCAATCTTTTGTCCAAAAACGGTTCCGAAACAGTTTCGCGGCGGATATCTTTTCAACGATGCAAGATACCACCAATAGTGTAAGGAACTTTCTTAGTCGTTGTTCACTGACGAGCAACATGTGCTTAGCTAGTGACACGTAGGAACTCCCTAAAGAAAACCACGATAAATTATTCCCCTGTGTGTTTTAAATGGGCGCCATTTTGGATTTTTGACAGCTCACAGGTGAACATCATGAATTTCACATAGAACAGCTGGTACAGCATCATCACCAAGTACAGATTGGAGCTATTTCACATTATTATTTCACTTCTGTTTTAGAAAATTTGTGGGATTTTTCTCGCTTGCCTGACTTCTGGGCCTATAGGTAGACCATATGGGCGTGAGGTTCATCCAAAAGTTTCTGTTTCATTTCATACGTCTTCAGCGACCCCAAAAACCTAAGAATCGATACCCAACATATGGGTAATTGACGCTTATTTGGTAATTTTGACCCTCAGCTCAAATTTTCAAAATAAACGACTTAACTCGACTTCCGGTGACCGTACGAGAGTTTTGACATTGTTATTGTATCGAGGAGGTTTGAGTTATATAGTTTTGACACCAAACACGCTTCAGCAGGTTTGCAAGAAAAAGTTTGGTATTTTTTTTATAGTATTCCTTCCCCCTCCCCAAATCTCGGGTCCTAAGGGATGAATTTTTAGGAACTGCGGGTCAAATTTTTCTAATGGGTCTAGACAACAAATATGCAAAGTGGCTTGCTTGTATCATCAAATGCCACTTTTTTTTAATAATCCTGGTGTACCGCTTGCACTACCAGGCATAGGGGCTTTACAAACTTCCAGGGGGCTCCCAGTTTCACGGAAGATGAAGTTCTACTATATTCAAGGGTTTAGGCTTACAAAAAAACATGTTCGACATCTGAAATATTGATGAAATTCAACGTGCCAAAAACAGACAGTGACTAGACATTTCAACTTTTTAGCGCGCTTTCCCAAAAAATGGGAAAAAGGCGCTTTTAGCTTCACTTTGTCCGTCCGTCCGTCCGTACCCGGGATTAGCGCACTTTCCCAAAAAATGGGAAAAAGGCGCTTTTAGCTTCACTTTGTCCGTCCGTCCGTCCGTCCGTGTAAACGCTGATCAATAGTACATATGTCCAGGATGTCAAGTTGACTTTTGGTTTTTTGTTATTCTGCCGCCATCTTTGATCCGCCATTTTGAATTTCTCTAAAAGTGATCCGATTGAAATGAAATTTGCAGGCAATGTAAACCACATCAAGATCTATCCAATTTTCAACAATTGATGCCCCGCCGCCATCTTGTATTCTCACTATTAAACATGTTTCGAAGTGATAAAGCTAGGAGAATTATGCCTCAACGAAAAGAGATATCGATGTGGTGCAAACGCCAATCGAATGCGTACGTGACCACAATATGGAGTTGATCAATAATTTTGTCACTTGGCCGCCATCTTTATTCCGCCATTTTGAATTTCTCTGAAAGTGGTCCGATTTGAGTGAAATTCGCAGGCAGTGTGAACTTCATCAGGATACATCCAATTTTTGACAATTGATGCCCCGCCGCCATCTTGTATTCTCCATATTGAACATGTTTCGAAGTGATAGAACTAGGAGAATTATGCCTCAACGAAACAAGATATCGATGTGGTGCAAACGCCAATCGAATGCGTATGTGACCATAATATAAAGTTGACCAATAAATTTTGTCACTTGTTCTTTCTGTTTCAACTGAGTGGCTTCTGCACTGTTGGAGCTGAGGGCTCTAAGGCTGAATCGAGATGACATGATCTCGGCAACATATAGCATGCACATAACGAGGTCATTACGAGATTCAGAATAGGCATGAATATATCGTGTGATCAAATGAATTCTTATTTTAGGCAGGCTGTGTCCTAGCCGAACGCAGCTTCGCACCCCTGAATTTGACCAGGCCACAGCCTACCTAAAATAAGAATAGGGTAGTGACCACCATCGAAAAATATAAACAAAAATCATACTAATCGAATGTAGAGCCTTAATAGCAAGACTACGTTTCGTGAAAATTTAAAAAAAAAGTTCCAAGTGTCTCGAAATCTGCCTTGAAAGTGGCTACTTTTGCGAACGATTTCAAATCTACCGAGCTGTAAGGCGGGCTGTGACGTTTCAATCTTTTGACAGTAGTGGGGATGACCCCACCTCCGTTGCCTGTGTGTCAGTGTTGACGTTGACGTTTGCCGGCATAACATAACCATTGAAGTCTGATGTAGTTTTGAAATATTCATAAATCATAAAATATTTTACCATGGGTAAATTTTGGGAAGTCGCCTGTTCACAATCGGGCTCCACATTTTCAAGCAAAACAACTAAACAACACGAATCACCGCACAGATACAAAAAGCGTAAACAATATAATAATCAGCTGTTATGAGCGTTGACGGGTTGACGCTAGTGCTTTTTGTAGTAAGTTCTGTAGTGTTGTCAAGCCTGCTTCTCCGCCTATGAAAGATTGTGACGTCATCGCGCCCGAGATCGCGCCAAATTTGAAATGATCGAAAACTTTCATAATTTTTTTTTTACCAAGAAAACTTGCGAAAAAATTCTGTTAACTATATAGCGTCACTTATCAAGAAGTGAACTTTTAAAAAAAATATTAAAAAAAAATTCGGTCACCACCCTATTCATTTGATCACACGATCACGATAGTATTGAGAACCTTTCAGGAAAACATCCTATTCTACTCATGAAATTCCAGTTGTGAAGTACCAAACTACCTATGGATAGACTCAGTCGTAGAAGCAAAGGTAGGTAGCAGCTATACAACGTATTACGTTTTTGTTTTACGGCTAACTTGGTAAATGACTTCAAAGTTGACTTTACTTCTAGTGCATTTAGAATGAGAGGCATTCTACAGCGTGTTCAAAATTGATTGACCTTGCCGCTATAATGAAACAAGGATTGAACTAGGCTAGGAATAATGTGACATTGTTGTAAACAACACCTCAAAAAATCGAATTATATTGGATTGTTTAAAAACAAAGCCTAGAGGATATGCTGGAAGTATTGGGCATCTACTTCCAGGCACTTGTAGATTGTAGATTAGAGGTGGTCGTTTGGTCTCAGAGGATCCTTTCTGCACTGCGACCTATAAGATCTTCTGTGCGTGACCATGCTTCTATTTAATGTCCCAGGAAATCCACCTCCTCACCGAATCGGATGATTTCCTTGGGAGATTTACTTCTGATGTCTGCGGGTGTCAGTTTCACATCTCCCAGCAGCGTAAGTCTTTTCTGTGCCAGTGCTTCGCACTCGCAGAGTAAGTGCACGGTGGTTTTTCCAGGCACTCTGTGATGCGCCTATTTAAATTTCCGAAAATAAACAAAGTGCGGTTTTGCGGTTGTCATGGCAATATGGGAATCTTTTATAACATAAGCGGCAAACGGTCTTAAAATATGTACATGATCACAATAGGGCGGCAAGGGCAATCAATTTTGAACACTCTGTATTTCATTTTTACAGTGACAGTCTATCTAAAAGCACTTGAAGCAACGTCAACTTCAAAGTCGATTGTGAAATCGGCCATTAGAATGAGTCAAGGACTGCCTCTTAAAATTAATAACATAGGATTGAGATCATCTGTATGGATAGGTGCCGATATTATGTGGCTGATCCTCAGAAATGTCATGGGCATGGGCATGAAAATGGCATGTATAAGTAAGGACCTACCTACAAGGTTCAACCAGAATAACTACCAATAGAAATAGGATTAATAGGAACCTAAAATCGGTAGGTAAACAACTGCTCTTACCAATCCGTTATCTTGCATTTCTTGTATAACAACTATAACAGACGTTCTTGGATATAAAGCCGCAGCAATGACTCCTTCGGAAACACTTCGTAATATCCTTTGATTAACTTTATCTTTGATACCTGCAAAAAAAACAAATCATTTTTATTTCCAAGCAAATATACAGGATGTTTCAACGATGATAGCAGAAAATTCAACTGTGGGTAGGTCTCGTAAAAAGATGATGAAAACCTATGCAAGGTTGCCCAACTCGTTGCTCAACCTATCATTAGGGCAACTTTTTGCAAAATTTGTAACTCTGGAACGTTTTGACGACATCAACCTAAATTCAGCATAGACTGGTTTGTCGAAGCTATCTACTGACCTGCCAAATTTTGAAAGAATGCAACCAGTGCCGTAGGAGTTATGAGGGTAATTAACTAATTATTTAGATGCATCTGAGGAAAAGTTCTTGGGGTGATCCCCCCATAACTTCTACGCCACTGGCTGAATTCTTTCAAAATCTAGCAGGTTGATAGATAACTCCGACAACCAGTAGTGGAACCACGAGCACTCGACAGTTGTCGATCTCGACAATTTCCCCTTTCCCCTCTACACTCTTCACCCTAATTTCCCCTTTCTCCTCTGCACCCTTCACCATTTAGAAAAGGGGAAATTGTCGAGATCAACAACTCTGACGTGCTAAGCCTAAAGCGCGTATCTACATTTTGATGAATTTGATACACTACAGTTTTATGCCAAGTTTTTATGCTGTTGTGTTATAGTTTAATATAAATAAAGCAGTTATTTGAGAACTCTAATTATTGCGCTATCCATTTATAATTATCACCACATGATCGCGAACATCATAGCCCCTAAAATATGAGCATAAAAATGCAGTGTATCAAATTTATCTAAATGTAAATACGCGCTTTAAGCTTAGCACAGCAGAACTGTCAAGTGCTCGTGGTTCCACCACAGCTCTTGCTAAATTGAGGCTAAATTTTAGAAATCCGAAAAAAAATTAGCTTTGAAGGGCTGTATCTTCGTCATTAGACCGAACTTTGCAAAATGGTACTTGTTTTCGTCATATTTTGACGAGATCTACTTTCAGTTATTGTTTTTGCTATCATCGCTAAAACACCCTGTAAAGGTAAATTAAATAAGCAGTAGGCAATACTCGGCAATATACAAGGTGGTCCATCCTAGCGTAATTATCCCATAGCGGTCTTACCCTTCAAGATAGAGAAAAAAATGTAAAAGAGAAGTTATATGGTTTGATGAGACCTATAACCTAAAATTATTTTCAGCTATACAGGGTGTCCCATTTTGACGGGATCAACAAAACGTCAATTTTTTTAAATAGAACACCCTATATTTTTTTGCATTTTCGGATTTAGCTTTTTCAACTGTTTCATGCCTGTAGTTTTGTTTTTGAATTGTGTGGCAGTGCTACCAACTAAAAATTGAAAACTGAAAAAAATCGCATTTCCACAGTTATCTTGAAAAAATCGTAGCGGCCTTGCTTTTCAAAACTAAGAGATGAAACTTGACATGGTGATAGTCAAATCACAGACCAATATACCAATGGCAAAAATTGCGATTTCTTGATACAGGGCGTTCACAAAAAAAAATCAAACTTTATAATTTTCAAAGTCTCATAACTCATTTTTTTCAAATAGCATGCCCCTAATTTTACAACGTTATCTGATAGCTTTTTTTATCCTCTTCCATTTCTACCAGGGGTACCTTACCCTTAAACCTAATTTTTTTCGAGATAATCGGAAATTTTCCCAAAATTTGTGGTTTTTCAATTCTTTTTCACAAATTGAGTTGGCCGTGATGAATGGCAGACAAGCCAAATAGTACGCAACTCTCAGTTAGTCGGTCTGAATATTGTCAAACAAAAAAAAAACGCTTCAACGCAGAAAAAAACAAAGTGGGATCCTGGATATCTGGATTATTACCAGAATATCATATCAATCATTTTCTCTTGCGTAAAGTCATTTTTCTTTGTTCGACAATATTCAGACTGACTAACTGAGAGTTGCGTACTATTTGGCTTGTCTGTCATTCATCACAGCCAGCTCAATTTGTGAAAAAATATTAAAAAATCACAAATTTTGTGAAACTTTCCGATTATCTCGAAAAAAATGGAGTTTAAGGGTAGGGTATCCCTAGTAAAAATGAAAGAGGATGAAAAAAGCTATCAGATAACGTTATAAAATTAGGGGCATGCCATTTGAAAAAAATGAGTTATGAGACTTTGAAAATTATAAAGTTTGATTTTTTTTATGAACGCCCTGTATCAAAAAATCGCAATTTTTTGACATTGGGATATTGGTCTTTGACTTGGCTATTACCATGTCAAGTTTCATCTCTTAGTTTTGAAAAGCAAGGCCGCTACGATTTTTTCAAGATAACTGGAAATGCGATTTTTTTCAGTTCTTAATTTTTAGTTGGTAGCACTGCTACACAATTGGAAAACAAAAATACAGGCATAAGACAGTTGAAAAAGCTGAATCCGAAAATGCAAAAAATATAGGGTATTCCATTTAAAAAAATTGACGTTTTGTTGATCCCGTCAAAATGGGACATCCTGTATAGCTGAAAATAATTTTAGGTTATAGGTCTCATCAAACCATATAACTTCCTTTTTACATCTTTTTCTCTATCTTGAACGGTAAGACCGCTATGGGATAATTACGCTAGGATGGACCACCCTGTATGTAGACCGTGAGCTAGCGGCCTTTGAGAGCTTGTCATTTCTGACTGCACCATACTTCTTGTGGTGACAGCCACCCACATGTAAGTAAGTTGATGAAGCGCCAGTCTGCCTCCCCAAAGCGAGTTGTCTTGGGAGCTGCCAGTTGTCAAAAGTCCCCCCCCCCCCAAAAAAAAAAAACGTTAATCCGATCGACTTGAAATTTAGTATACAGACAGGGTCTTGCTCTCAAATGAGCTGATTAGTTTTTGGCTGTCATCTGTCAAGTGGAAGTGTCATTATCAAAAAATGACAGAAGTTTTATTCCACAAAACTTGACTTGCAATATGTTATTTGAAAGCCCTGAAAAAACTGTAATCAGGACAGTTAAAAGTACCCCTCCAACTCTCATTCGTCAGTAATTAAAAAATATCAAAGTTCAAAACTTTGACATATTATTCTTCAAAATCTATCCGATAGACTGGGATCAAATTCGGCATAAAGCAACTTACTAAAATAATCTAATTAAATCTGCAGTTGGAGTTTTCCACCATTTCCCAACAAGGCGTTACGAGTTTTTGAATTTCCTCTTGGCCGTTGCCACCCGAGAGGGTCGCTCAACCAGATTCTGACCAGGACGACACACGTTTAGTGTAGAACTCAACAATTAAATCTATGGCCACCAAACCAAGTTTAAAGTTGAACTCGAAGTGAGCAACCCAGCGTCAGATGGTCTTTTCTGCTCGGGGATTGATTTTTTCCGACAAATTTCAACTGATATCAAAAGTAGATTGGATTGGGTGTAATGTAGGCCTATTTTCAAATGCGACGTGGTTTTCCGGCGGCTATTTTTTCAAAAAGCAATTGCTTATTCCGTAATTAATATCCGCCGGAAGACCGGAGACGCGTCGCAGTTGAAAATAGGCATACATGACGCCCAATCCAATCTGCTTTTGATATCAGTTGAAATTTTTAGAAAAAAGTCGATCCCAGAGCAGGAGAGACCGTCTGAATTGAGTTCTACACTAAAAGGCGCGTCCAGACATGCTATCTAACATTGTTATTCCGCAAAGTTACTCAACATGTTGAGGAAATTTCGCGTGTTTCTAGCAAAACATTTGCTTTTTCAACATGTTACATGTTATCCGTCGGGTGGCGGTACGATCAAAGGATGTTAGAAAACATTGTTTTGCAACATGTGGCACGGCCGTCCAGACTTGGTGTTATGGTGTTTCTTGTCAGCGGCAGTCATCAGCTGATCATTCTCTTTGCGGTTCTGGCACGCGAAGGTTCTCTTGCCGTAAATTACAATAATTACTACACAATTAATACAACTAACCAACGATGGAATAGACAAAAGAAGCCACTGAATATTTGCCTGGCACGTAATGTAGGCCGTACCCAAAAACGTTTCTTCTCACTTTTTTTTTTATAAAATGACTCGTTCAGCGGCCGCAACTAGGTAACAGAAGTAGGTACATCTTCCTCATGAGGCATTTTGAATTAAACTGGTGCGCCAAAAATGTTGCATGTTATCCTTCAAGCGAGCCTTCAAGTGTGGACGATGAAACAAACATAACATAACATTGTTAAGAAACATTGTTTTGAAACAATGTTACGTAACATGTTCCCAAGTCTGGACGCGTCTAAACGTGTGCCGTCCTCGTCAAAATCCGGGTGGGCGGCCCCACTGGCGGCCCTCTCGGGTGGCAACGGTCAAGAGAAAATAAAAAATTCGTAACGAATTGTTGGGAAATTGTGGGAAACTCCAACTGCCGATTTGATTAGATTATTTTGGTTTGCTGCTTTATGCCGGATTTGATGCCAGTCCATCGAATAGATTGTGAAGAAATGAATGTCAAAGTTTTAAACTTTGATATTTTTTATTAACTCACAAATGACAGTTAGACGAGTACTTCAAACTGTTCTGGATACAGTTTTTTTAGGGCTTTCGAATAACACATCGCAAGTCAAGTTTTGTGAAATAAAACTTGTCATTTTTTGATAATGACACTTCCACTTGACAAATGACAGCCAAAAACTAATCAGCTCATTTGACAGCAAGACCCTGTCTGTATACCAAATTTCAAGTCGATCGGATTAACGGTGCAAAATTGAGTTTTTTTTGGGGGCCTTTGACAACTGGCAGCCCCCAAGACGACTCGCCTTGGGGAGGCAGACTGGCGTTTCAGCAACTACCATGTGGGTCGGTGAGGTCAGAAATGACATGCTCTCAAAGGCCGCTAGCTCACTGTCTAATAGGCATTAGGTTCCCATTCAATGGCATACCCTGTCGGACAACATGGTTGGCGCGTGTTGGCTGTCATATTGAAGCCTAGTTTTGCTTTACTCAATATTCCAATAAAATACCATTATTTGCCATATTAACTATCCCTGATGTTCGTTGTCGTTTCGTGCAAACTCGCTCGAAAACAGGCCAACCTGAAGCCATATTCTCTAACTCGCTGTGCACTTGAACGGACAGATATCGCTATCGGTAGTCAGCAAGCACCATTGTGACTGGCTTTTGCCTGACTACCGATAGCGATATCTGTCGGTTCGAGTGCATAGTGAGTTAGAGAATACGGTTCCTGGTTTGGTTCGTATTGGCGTCAACCACACTTCAAAGAACATTTGGCGAACCCAACCATGACTCGTATGGGGGGACCTTTAGTTACCTGGCAAACCAGATTTGGGTCTGAAGTGCGATTCGATTGAAGCTTTTTCATTAAGTGTCTGATTCGGTTTTCCTTCTATTGGACCATACATCCCAGCTATTACAGTAGTCTCTCCTAGAAAAGGCATCACAGTAAATCACAGAAAAAAATACCTGGGGGTTGAGGTTATGTGAATCATTGGTAGACATGATACAAGCACAGCACATAGCATACCTTCAGAAAGTAAAGCTGAACCATCTGGGCGACTCAAAATGCCTAGTTGGCATTTTATCCAACCGGACTCTTCTCCAGTTTTCATCGTTTCTGCATGGGAATGAAAATATAAAAGATAGGTTAGATTTCTGATTTGACTTTTGACATTAACAACAACAGAAGTGTCATTTGTGTCATTATTCAGAGGAAAACAAAAAAAAAACTGCAATCATACCAACTTGAACTCTTGAAACTTTATTCAAAATTTTGAACAAAAATATTTCATAATTTAATGCCTACGTTAATACTTTGTACAGATTACAGAATGACTAATGTAAAAAGCCAAGAGCAATGTTGACACAAAATGCAAAGTTGATGCTTGGTTTTGAAATGTTTCTCATTTAAAACAATGGAGTTTTCAACTTTTATTTCATAAACTATCAATTCATGGATTTGTTTGGAAGTCTGATTATTTCTGAAGAGTACACTTTTCTACTAAATAAAAAGTAGCAATTAGGAATCACTGTTAAATAAAATTAAATAGAATTTTATTGTTTGTTGTAAAATGGATAAATATAATAAACTATTGTTGTTAAGGAAAACATGCAGCTGTTAATAGTTTATCATATCATTTACAAATCGTTTGTTGGAGTAGACCTATTGGAATTACTACTCCCTATGAGATGGAAAGACAGCCACCAGGACAATACTGGTTGGACCCCGGCTACGAATAACAAAAAGTACAACCTCCTCTTGTTTCCAGATGTTGGTTGGGCAACGTCTCCTCCATAATAGCCAGTTGATTGTGTATTGGCCTCAATCAACACTTGAGCCTTCAATGTGCGGACCAAGAAAAACGCCAAAGCCAAACTAACGTATATCAAACAAAAGTAGTATCCAGTCTTTGCTGCTACAAGACTCACTAAAATACTAAATATGATGCCCACAAACTTATAACCACTATATGCTAGCAAATCGAGGGTTCTAAGTGTGGTCTTTATGTTGGCTATGTAAAGGGTACAACTGTATATGGCCAGCTCAACAACAAACCATGCCATAGCTGATGAAGCTAGTATTCCAATTTGTTCAGGGCTAAAGCGCTGCTGCATACCCAGAACCATTCCAGCTACTAGCACGTAAGTCACATATGCCATTGTGGGGATGTATAAATCAGGGGCATTTATTTCAAACCTAGGCTGCACTGGACCATCCTGTTCATACTTTACTGACCAATCCTAAACAAACAATTTTTTAGTATATTTATTATAGCCCCTATAAAATTACTTGAACTTACTTTATGTGTAAATGGGAAGAATAGCAATGCTAGCTTTGTCACAACATATTTGGTGTCAACAGCAAAATAATATTTTAGACTGCTAACAGGAACAAATCGCTCCACTTCTTGTTTTAACATTGACTTTCCAGTATTGGCTAGCTGTAAAAATTACAAAGAATTGTTAAATAAAATTGTAAATCGTTACCTACTTCAAATGATTTGCAAACAAACCTGCTGCCCATATTGGAAAGCCATATCCTGCACAATTGGCTGTCCAAATACTCCACCAAACTGAGGAGTCCTGCCAGCAGGAACATTTGTGTATGGTACATTACTTGGTGCTGGATTGAATGGATACATTTGTGGTGTACTTGGTTGTGGCAGTCCGTAACTTTGATTGAACTGCGGTTGTGTAGGACTAACGAATTCTACAATGTATTTTATTAGTACTGAATGCTATCCAACTTTGTAAACAAAAATTCACCTTGCGTGTATGGGGCCTGGACATTGGGCTCTGCTGGTGGCACATTAGGATAAAGATTGCCTTGGGGAGTTTGCTGGGAATACGGGTCGTAGCCCATTGAATTAACATCGCTGACGCGTTTGATTTTTCGACCCAGAGCTGTAAACAAAAATTCGAATATGAGACTGGGAGGTTATGTCGTAGTTCTGGTGGCTAACAGGCGCCTTCACTTACTAGGTCGGCCTCCAGCGTTGGCGTTATAATTCATTGTTGAAAATTATTCTTGATTTTTACCATTAGAAATGTGTGAATTTGTTGTTTAAGCCTTATTTTAGCCGTTTTTCTAAAGAGAACACGTCACTCTGACAGGACAGCTGTCATTTTCTCATTACACTTGACAGCAGAGAGCATTTGACAGTACTTTGACATTGACATTAGATTAAGAAGTTTTTGTTGCAGTGGTTGTTGCAGGTTGCAGGACTAGCAAGCGCCAAGCGCCAAGCGACCAGGAGCGCGATTCTGTACTTGCCTACCGACAACTATCGGATCGGTAACTAGGGTGAGAACCAATCAAATTCGCTCCTGCCTAGCTACCGACACCGACAAGTGTCGGTAGGAAAGTACAGAATCGCGGCCCAGGGCCCAGGGCCGCGATTCTGTACTCTATCTTCTTAAAAATTATAGAATTTATTCTTTCGGTTTATGGCTCAAATGCCGATTCCGAGAGACTGTTCTCGCTGTGCACTACCTCTTGGACAGATGCTCGGATCTCGGAATAAACTTGTACTTGACCATGTGAAATCGGAGCTACAAATAATAGCTGTATTACACTACACAATTTCTTGTACAATTTTTGAACCATCTGTCAAACCAACAATAAAGTTAATTGTTTTTTGACACTATTTTGGCAGATTGTTCAAGAAATTGTACAAGAAACTGTGTATAGTGTAATACCAGCTATAGAACCAATTTCAATATGTCGTGCAAAGAATTTTATTACTTCGCATTGAAAAATAAAAAAGTTCTTGAGGCGGTGAAGTCCGAACAAAAATAAGTTTCTAAAAAATGTTTGAGTTTTTTTTATTCTAAATTTTTGCGAATTTCTTAGTTCTTTTATTCATTTGAGTTTATTTTGATTTTGAATAAGATTAATTGTATTAAAGCTCACTGATAAATTGATCATTAGTTTCAAAAGTCCTGTTTTTTAGACGTCTGTCCTGGTTTTTGGAAGCTTATGTCCTGGAAATCCAATTTTTGCATCTGGCAACCCTATCTGCACTCTTCAACCTTTGGAAAAGGGGAAATAGGTCCCTTCGTTTCGGTTTTTTTGAGTGCGCATGTCTGGAGCGAATTTCATAGTTTCGTACACCGATATTGAAAATTAACACTAAAAAATATTGTAGTGCACCTAAAATTCCACAAATAATTTGGCTGAATGTTAGATAGCATTTTCTATATTCAAAGAATATGTGTTAGCGCGGTACACATGAAGATGGCAGCCTTCCGATGAAGGCTGCATTAAAACAATAACTCTTGGATTAGGAAAGCAGCAAGCGACAGTCAGAAATAAAATTCACAACAACAATCAAAAACTTTAATGCAAAACAAAAGAAAAAAAAAACACAAACAGACAGAATTACAAAACAATAAAAAAAAAAAAAAACAATGTGAATTAAATGAAATGAAAAATCCGAGTGGTTCTGATCGGGGGCAGATTCGCTGGCGCCGAGTGGCGTCCTGAAAACGAGACGAACTGCACTGAAGGTATACACCCCGGCAAACGGGAATAAACGGTAAATGGTAAAAACAATGGAAAATATGGAACTTACGGGATCTTATTCGGTGGCGGCGTCGTCCTGGCGGAGTCCGAAGGCGGCGTCGTGGTGGATGGCCGTTCTGGTGGTGGATTTCCTTTTGAAATGCACGAGTGCCCGTGTTCGTCACCAAAATGGCGGACGAACGACTCGATCCCGTCCGAAACTGGAGCTTTGTGTGCGGCTGGCTGGTCCAAGCCGCTCCCCGGTGAAAGCGGTGAAAACTGCCGCTTTCTGGACTTGGAGATGCTGCAGAGATCCTCCAGGAGTCACTATCGGACGCGATGGGCCTTGGATGGGCTTCTGGTCGAGTACGAATGTACGCCGATGGCACGACAAGATGGCCGCGAGAACGATGACCAAAAAAAGGACGGCGTGGCTTCCCGCTCGACGTACGGAGATCGACACCGCTTCGAACGAAGCGGCAAAGGCACGAGCGGAAAGAAAGCCGAAGAATGCCGAAGACGGCCGAAGAAAGTGCTGGAGCTCGTTTACGCTTGCGCCTGACAGCCAAGTGCCAGGCACACCGAACAGGGGGTGAGGGGTGAGGACTTGGACAACACAGGGATATTTTGGGTTGCATACCCTCAGTGCACACGAATGCAGTTTTCAATGAACGGGGCCGAGACATACTCCCCACCAAAATACCACTCGGGGTATTTTCAAAGTTCAAAAATTAATGAAATCAAACATGATACAAAAAGAAAGAGCATAGTGAGAACAATGACGGAAGTGAAAACACAGAATGCTCACTGTCCTGAAGGGAGGGGACAAAGTTTGACCATTGGGCGTCGCAGAACGTCGCGTTGAGTACGGACATCTGCGACACGACAAATGCCATCTTTGCCGGGGAAGAGTTTTGAAATTCTGCCTAACCTCCACTTCAGAGGGGGAGCGTTTTCGTCCTTGATGAGGACTAAAGACCCCACATCTGCGGATTCAAGGTGACGTGACTTGTGCCACTTGCCGCGTTGGTACAGCGTGTGTAGATATTCGTCGCGCCAACGCGCCCAGAAACGCTGTTGCATGGATTGGACCAACTGCCATCGCGACAACCTGCTGATCTTGAGGTGGGACAAATCTGGGTCAGGTGGGGCCGTTAACGGCTCGAGCGTGAAAAAATGACCAGGCGTCAATGGGCACAGATCATTTGGATCCGAGCTCAGCTCCGAAAGTGGCCGTGAGTTGAGCAACGCTTCAACTTGGGTGACCAACGTGGTCAGCTCTTCAAAGGTGAGTATTTGATCACCTATCACGCGAGATAGATGAGTTTTGACAGCTTTTATGCCGCTTTCCCACAGCCCGCCAAAGTGGGGACTGGAGGGAGGAATGAAGCGCCAAGTGATGGCTTCGGATTCCGCGGCGAGTTGCATTGACGTCGTCAATTGCCTATGAGCTCCGACAAAGTTTGTGCCATTGTCGCTATAGATGGTAGAGCAACGACCGCGCCGGGCAATGAATCTGCGCAAGGCGGCGAGGAAAGCATCTGTTGAGAGATCGGAGGCAACCTCGACGTGCAATGCCTTGGTGGCGAAGCACACGAAAAGACAGATGTACGCCTTCGTAGTTCTGACACCGCGAGCGCGTGACATGAGGATTGGAAAAGGGCCACCATAGTCGAGCCCGACGCAGCTAAAAGGTTTTAGCTGAGAAATTCGCGCCGAGGGGAGGTCGCCCATGGTGGGAGAAAAAGTTTGCGGCTTAGTCCGGAAGCACCGGTAACACGATGCAAGATAGTGCCGTACCGCGCGTCGCGTGGACAATATCCAAAAATTTTGCTGCAGGAGATAGCAGGTATTGTTGAGTCCCGGGTGGCAATGTCGGGAATGAACTTGTCGAATGACGAGTCCTGTCAAGACGTGACGAGATGGAAGAAGAGCAGGGTGTCTGGTTGCAAATGGCAACTCATGACAATGCTTCAAACGTCCGCCGACGCGGAGAACATCGTCACGATCGAGAAAGGGTGAAAGTTTTCGAAAGGGTCTTGAACAGGGTTTGCCGTTGCGTAACGACGCGATTTCGACGGCAAATACCTTCTGCTGTACATGTTTGACAATGTACAACAAGGCAAAATGGAGCTCTGTATCCGAGAGAGGTCCTGTGAACTTCTCATCGGACTTGCATTTGCAGAACCGATAGAAATAGGCGACAGCGCCCTGAATCTTCCGTAAGGAGGATATGCGCAAAAAGAGGTCGTCGATGTCAATCGGCGGCGGCTGCGGCACACGCACGACCAAAGCGAGCTTTCGCTCTTCAGACGCAATGTCTGGGGAGGACACGGAGAATTTGTCATCCGGCCATGTGTCATCCGCTGATGACAGAAAAGGTGGGCCAGACCACCAGAGGGAGCACGAAAGCATGTCTTCGGGAAACAATCCGCGCGAAGCTGGGTCGGCGGGATTGTCCGATGTTGAGACATGTCTCCAACACTGAGGCGGGACACGCTGTTGAATATGCTCAACACGGTGAGCAACAAATGTTTTCCAGCGGTGCGAAGAGGAACGCAGCCAGCTGAGAACAACCGTAGAATCGGTCCACGCAAATATGGCATCGAACTGTACGGTTCCTGCGAGCGCTGCAACGGTGAAGGCAACGAGATTGGAAAGTAGGACCGCGGCACACAATTCGAGACGGGGTACGGTCAGCAATTTGACTGGAGCCACCTTTGATTTGGCGGTTAGGAGACGAATGGTGGGAACACCATTTCGAAGGTAACGAACGTACAACACGCTCGCGTACCCAGATTCAGATGCGTCGCAAAAGGCGTGCAACTGGCACCTGTCTGCAGGCGACGGAAAAGTATGCCGTGGAATTTGCAACCGCGAAAGTTGCGATAGCTCGGATTGAAAACGCAACCACTGCTGACATACGATGTCTGGAGGGGTGTCGTCCCAATCAAGGCCAAGTTTCCATAACCGTTGGATTAAATGTTTGGCGAAAAATGCAACAGGGCACAGAAAGCCGAGCGGATCGTAAATCCGAGCCACCTCCGACAAGATGGACCGTTTGGTGCACGGTAGTTCATTTGGATGAACCGTGAATGAAAAGGTGTCTGTTGCCGCTTGCCACTGGAGGCCAAGAATTTTTACAGTATTGTCAGCAACGTCACTGAAAGTGGACGGCTGAGTTCGAACGTGATCAAGTGGTATGTCTTGCAGCACATCAGGGTGATTGCTTGCCCACTTGCGCAATTCAAAGCAACCCGATTGGAGCAGGTTGATTAGCTGCGTTTGTAATTCCCGTGCTGATTCCACGGAGTTCGCACCGCAAAGTAGATCGTCTACATACAAATTACGGCGAATTGCCTGCGAAGCCAATGGAAACTTCGAGGCGCTTTGTTCTGCCAAGTGAAGCAACGTGCGAACCGCTAGAAACGGTGCCGAAGAAACACCATATGTAATGGTGTTCAATTGGTACGTTTCAATGGGTCGATCAGGGGAGAAACGAAAGCGAATGAGTTGATACTTGCGATGTTCGGGCGAGATAAGTATCTGCCGATACATCTGACGGATGTCACAAGTAAAAACGATCGGCTCACACCGAAACTGCAGTAGCAAAGCTGCTATGTCCTGTTGTAACTTAGGACCGACGAGAAGCGTCTCGTTGAGAGATAAATGATTCGGCGCTTGCGCCGAAGCATCAAAAACGACGCGAATTTTCGGCTTGTCGTCTTCGATCTTGACGATCGGATGATGAGGGATGTAATACGCCTCAGAATCTGGAGGTTCTGCGTCCAGCAAGGTCATGTGACCTAGGTCGAGGTAGTCGCGCATGAATGCTATGTACAGATCACGGAGTGTGTCCTGACGGACCAGGCGACGTTCGATAGCTAACCCACGGCGGTCAGCCATAGACCTGCAATGTTCAAAGGTGGGGGACTCCCTTTTGAAGGGAAGCGAAACCCCAAAACGACCTGACGGACAACGGTAGACAGAGTCCCGGAAACAAATTTCTGCACGTTCATCATCTGGGGACAAACGTGTTTTGGACGATGGTGACGAGATTTCCTCTACTTCCCAAAATTTGTGCAGAGACTCGTCGATTCCAGTTGGAGTGCAAACCAAAAAGGAATGCAGAGGTTTTGACGGGGTTTGAAAGGGACCGAGAAGAGCCCAGCCAAAAATGGTGTTTATGGCAACAGGCTGTGACGGACCTGACGAGACGATTCCCTCTTTCACGACTGACGGATAAACGTCGGCGCCCAACAACACTTGAATGGGGCCTGGCTTGAACCATGTGGGATCCGCCAGATTCGATAAGTTCAAGTGGAATTGATCCGGGTTCAAAGCGGTGTCTGGCAGGTTACCACAAATCCTGCGCAGGACAATTAACTCCAATTCAGGGATTGGGAGAGACTCATCATCAGCCTTGACCTGGCAAGTGACTGTGCCACACGTCGAATTGGCGGGGGTGAGACCCAAGCCAAAAACGGGCACATTGTGATTTGATGGGGATAGACCCAATTTGCGCACGCAGGAGTCCAAAATAAACGATGCCTGACTGGCAGGGTCTATGAGCGCACGGAGGCTTTGGTAGCCTCCCCACCGGTCACGAACGTGAACGATTGCCGTGGCCAACAAAACATGAGCTGCCTTGAGGCTTGAGGCGAGATTCGTCACCGAATTCGCGACATTTTCTGGAAGACCAGGGGAAACGATTTGCGGTAATTCAACTGGATTCGATAAAGAACTGGGTGACTCATGACCTGCAGTTCTATGTGGCTTGGGGAAGTGCAGCAAGGTGTGATGCCTTGCGTGGCACTGCCGACACGAATACGACGATGGACATTTTGGAGCGCCGTGATTGGTGCTCAAGCAGTTGAGACAGAGCCTTTTCTGTTTGACCGCCAAATATCTGTCATTTGGGGACATTGACAGAAAAGTCTTGCACGCGGTGACTCTATGACTTCTCGCCCCACAATGAGAACATGCTGACTCATGCGACGTCGCTGGGGCAGATGAAGTCTGAGACACCAACGTATGTGAGGCCCACGACTTGCGGCTGACCTCGGGCTTAACGGTAACGGTGTTTGCCCGTGTGGAGCGGGAGTTCGATTGCGTTTTAGAATTTAAGGCAGTTGCCTCGAAAGCCTTGCATTGGTCGAGCACGAAAGACTTGACGTCTTCGTATTTGGGGAAGGGGGTGCCAGCTGACTGCACCTCGAAACGTTTTCGCGTCGACTCATCGAGTTTCTGGAGCAGCATGCTCGACAGGGTGAAATCCCACAGGTCGATATGCGGATACTGCTCGAGCGCCACTAAATTTTCGTTGAACGTGTTCACAAGATGGCGAAGCGCTTGCGCGGAGTCAGATGTGACGGAGGAGGCGTTCATCATCGACTGCCAGTAAAAAGTGACTAGCACGCGGTCGTTCTGGTATCTCTCAACCAACGAGTCGAACGCAATTATGTAATTATCTCCCGTCAATGGCAGGTGTTTAACCATTGAGAGAGGTTCACCAGATAAAGACGAGATCAGATACTGAAACCGTTCAATATCTGAGAGAAACTGGTTTCTGTGTATTAACGCCGTGAACAGATCATAGTATGGTGGCCATGATTTTAACTTTCCGTCGAACAACGGCAACGCGATTTTTGGCAATCGGACATTGCTCCGGCCTGTCTCGAACCAAGTTTGCGAGGCTTGGCGAGAGAGCGAGGAAGTCGGCTCTGAATTCGAAAACGAGGCTTTTACCGCAGC
Source organism: Anaspis maculata (assembly GCA_949128115.1). NCBI lineage: Eukaryota > Metazoa > Arthropoda > Insecta > Coleoptera > Scraptiidae > Anaspis > Anaspis maculata. Next base: position 51,952,930 of record OX421961.1, on the reverse strand, counting down.
AAGTTTGCCATACAAGCTGTCTGCCCGGAGTGTACGTTCAAGAAATGTAGCCTTCTGCTCCTCGGAGGCACTGGGGAGAGGGGCAGTGTTGACCGTGCTCTTGAAACCGTTGTAAATTTCCGCCGCAATGTCAAACGTGGCTAAAAATGCCGGTTGGAGGCTTGGCTCGGTGGTAGCTGTGACGCCTTGTTCCAGAAGGGGCTCAAGGCGCGCAATAGCTATCGCGATGGACGATAAAGTTGCGTCCATTGTGTACGACACAAAGAAAAATGAAAACAAAGCAACTGACCCTTAGGTTGGCGTACCTGAATGGCGAACCCAACCCAGGTGAAAAAGTGCGAATGAGACGGGCGAAAAACGAATTGATCAACACGCTGGACCAACGCACAAGTGTCACGTGGGTTTGACCCGTGACTTTAAAGTTTCAATAGTGAGGTGAATTAAATTCCTGACTGTACCATGCTTAGCCTGTATCCGGCTACGAAGGACCAATTTATATGTTAGCGCGGTACACATAAAGATGGCAGCCTTCCGATGAAGGCTGCATTAAAACAATAACTCTTGGATTAGGAAAGCAGCAAGCGACAGTCAGAAATAAAATTCACAACAACAATCAAAAACTTTAATGCAAAACAAAAGAAAAAAAAAACACAAACAGACAGAATTACAAAACAATAAAAAAAAAAAAACAATGTGAATTAAATGAAATGAAAAATCCGAGTGGTTCTGATCGGGGGCAGATTCGCTGGCGCCGAGTGGCGTCCTGAAAACGAGACGAACTGCACTGAAGGTATACACCCCGGCAAACGGGAATAAACGGTAAATGGTAAAAACAATGGAAAATATGGAACTTACGGGATCTTATTCGGTGGCGGCGTCGTCCTGGCGGAGTCCGAAGGCGGCGTCGTGGTGGATGGCCGTTCTGGTGGTGGATTTCCTTTTGAAATGCACGAGTGCCCGTGTTCGTCACCAAAATGGCGGACGAACGACTCGATCCCGTCCGAAACTGGAGCTTTGTGTGCGGCTGGCTGGTCCAAGCCGCTCCCCGGTGAAAGCGGTGAAAACTGCCGCTTTCTGGACTTGGAGATGCTGCAGAGATCCTCCAGGAGTCACTATCGGACGCGATGGGCCTTGGATGGGCTTCTGGTCGAGTACGAATGTACGCCGATGGCACGACAAGATGGCCGCGAGAACGATGACCAAAAAAAGGACGGCGTGGCTTCCCGCTCGACGTACGGAGATCGACACCGCTTCGAACGAAGCGGCAAAGGCACGAGCGGAAAGAAAGCCGAAGAATGCCGAAGACGGCCGAAGAAAGTGCTGGAGCTCGTTTACGCTTGCGCCTGACAGCCAAGTGCCAGGCACACCGAACAGGGGGTGAGGGGTGAGGACTTGGACAACACAGGGATATTTTGGGTTGCATACCCTCAGTGCACACGAATGCAGTTTTCAATGAACGGGGCCGAGACAATATGTTTCATTGAAATTGAGTTCAATGATTATTTGTGGAAGTTCAGGAACAGCGAAAATGGCAACAGCGCTCAAAACAACAAGACATCGGCGCCAACTGTCACTTATGACAATTATGATCACACTTCTCGTTTCTACCTGACCTACATTTCATTTACTCATGTTTTGACGAAAGAATACAACTTGTTGAAAATGGCTGTACACCGAGAAAGAAGTTCAAAGAAGCTACGAAGAGATGCATTTACGGTATGTGTAAAAGTGACAGCCAGGAACCAGTAGTTGGTCAGGCGGCTAGACAGAGCATGCAGCGTTGCCATTCAACTGACAGGTGTACGAAAGTTTTCAAAACTTTGAGCCCTCAAGCATGCGCACCTGCCCAAACGAAGTAGCCTATTGTCGAGATCGACAACTGTCGAGTGTCAAATGCTCGTGGTTCCACCACAGGGATCTTAGGGATCTAATGTTTTTTATAATTATCAGTAGACAGGGTTGTTTCGGTGACCTTGCATAATACTTCGGGAAGCTCGTCGGGAAGTGATTCCTCTCAAGAAAAGGAAGTGATTCCTCCCAAGAAAATAAGTCGAAAAGTAAGAGTAAAATTTTGTACTTGAGTGATTCCTAAGGGAGTTACAGCCCCTCAAAGTAACGCAGTAAAAGAAAATTTTCAATTATTTGCTGTAAAACCGTCAAAGGTAGGAACTTCAAATTCAGTCTACTGAAGTTTCTCAACAGTGCAAATGTACATGCAAAGTTTTAGATGAATCTAACCAGTGGTAGTGAAATTAGAGGAGATTGGGATTATGCTGAAAATTGTTCTAGACACGTTCATGTTTTTCTCACTTTTACTTCAGAACGGTGCATTCTACAGAAAAAATGCAGAAGGAATAAAAGTTTTGGATTGAACGAGTCTATCGAAAATATCAGGTTTGAAGCTCGTGCCTTTGACAGTTCTTGAGCAAATAATTGAAAACTTTGTTGCACTTTGCACCTTTGATGGGCTGTAACTCCCTCAGGGAGCACTTGAAGAAAAAATTTCACTCTTACTTTTCGACTTATTTTTCTGAGAGGAATCACCTCCCAAAGTATTATTATGCAAGGTCACTGAAACACCCTGTGTAGGTGTGTGGAGGGTGCGGTCGGCGCAGTTGAGGGGGGCTGCCTAGCTGTAGGTCGATCACACTTGGAATGCATAACCAGGTCAGAGGTCAGGTCAATGGAGATATGGTTATACCGTACCGGTTCGTGACCGTACCATACCTTACCGTACGGTAAGATTCGTTCAACAACAAAAAAAAAACATTCAGATACTCAGGGTTGGCTTTGGTGTCGAAAAATTAGATCATCAGGGCCACATATGAACTTATTGACAGAGTTATTGGTTTTGTTGTCATGGATTTGATTGTTGCAACAATAATTGTTTGCACAACAATAAATCTAAATTTTAACTTTGATTCGAAGTCAGCCGATGAAACCTCCTTGGATGAAACAGGCTGAAACTGAAAAACTGGCCCTCCCTAGCCAGTGCCAACCCCAACCCTAAAGGTGCGTTCAGTCAGCTTATTTAGCCGCAAGTTTTAATTTAAGTCGTAAGCGCTGCATCGCTTATTGGCTGTTCTGAGGAGGCTGGTTCATAAGAGCCAATGGGCGTCGCTGCGCTTGCGACTAAAATTAAAACTTGCGGCATAAATAAGCGGACTGAACGCACCTTAAATATTTTGTTAGGTACCACTGTTGATCACATTATACAGGGTGTTTCAGGGATGATAGCAAAAAATTTAACTGTGAGTAGATCTCGTCAAAATATGACGAAAACCTATATAACATTTTGCAAAATTCGGCCTAATGACAAAGATACAGCCCTCCAAAAGTTCGCTTTTTTCGGATTTCAAAAATTTGTAATATTCTCTCAAAATTTGGCAGGATGATATAGTCTGTACACCGATAGAACGGACTTTTTTGAATTTCAGTGATGTAACCTATAGCAAACAAAAGCACCAAAGACTGTAACAACATAGGCGCGTTTAGAACTAATATTAGTTTTGTTCGGTTGGTAGTCTTACCCGGGCAAATTATTCCTACGCCAAGCCAATGGCATTACATTCAGCGAGTTTGACACTTACGTACGATTTCTAACCTCCATTTCTCTATGATGTTTGTTATTTTTAGTCGGCTCGGCTGTTGTGAGTGGTGTGTAATAAAATCAGCTTCATTCAAAAAAAAAATTTTCTCATTCATTAAAATTGGTATTAAACTGGTGTCATTTAAAATTACCATAGCACTTAGCTGTGATTAGCGGAAATAAGCACCTCTTTCTAACTGGAATTTTAAATTTCGCGGGTAACGCTCGGGACTACTTTTCAAGCGGAGGAATCTGGTGGTCCTTTCTATCAGTGTATAGAGTATAGATGATTATGGCAAACCAGCTTATGCTAAATTGAAGCAAAATTTTTGAAACGTTCCTGAGTTACAATTTTTTGAAATCCGGAAAAAGTGAACTTTGGAGGGCTGTATCTTCGTCATTAGGCCGAACTTTACAAAATGATACATAGGTTTTCGTCATCCACAGTTAGATGATTTGCTATCATCCCTGAAACACACCCTGTGTATAGTATACCGGGTGATCATTTGAAAACTATCCACCTGCAATAACTCCCGATCCCTAGTGAATATTTTTTAGAGTAAAAACAGGTCGATTTTTATATCGAGGGAGACATCTAAAACATACATTGGCAAATTTACATCTTTAGCCCCCTCGCTCCCACTCACCCCAACTGTGAAATTTCAAATGACTCATCCACTCACCTTGCGATACATATCAAATTAAAGAAAATCAAATTCTCTTTCTGAAGAAGATGTTTTCAAAATTTTTAACCCCACCCCCTTTCTCCCTAAAAATTCTCAGTGTCCCAGTTTATATTCTAGATCGACCCTCCAATTCTCTTCAATTTAGTCAGCGTCATCCTAGATAGCATCGAAGAAGAGAATTTTTGGTGGAAAAAGTGCTACCCAAGTTCACTCCTTTGCTCTCCCCTTACCTCAACTTCAAAATTTGACAAAACACCACCTACTTACCTATAATACTTTGTGATAATTATATCAAATTGAAATTGAATTCTCTTTCTGTAAACAATTTTTTTTGGGAATTTTCAACCGCTCCCCCCATTGCACTGGACATTTGGAGTGTTCTAGGGGGGAAGGGGGAGAAACGGGGGTTTTAAAATTTTGAAAAAAATTTGATAGAATTTACTTCTTACTCTAGAAAAGAGATGTCCACTTCAAGGCCATGGACGCGATTGCGCTGTTCGAACTTCGGACTTGATCGCGTGGTCAAGTATAGGTATAGTTTGAAACGAACTGATAGGGGACATTGAGGTGACTGTGAACACTGAGTGTATCGCAAGATTCGCAAGAAGTAATAAACGTGAAAACGAACATGATCATCATAGGATATTTGGTCACAATTTTCAGAATGAACTTTTACTTTCCCGGCCCACCCCGTGTGTGTGTGTGTGTGTGTGTGTGTGTGTGTGTGTGTGTGTGTGTGTGTGTGTGTGTGTGTGTGTGTGTGTGTGTGTGTGTGTGTGTGTGTGTGTGTGTGTGTGTGTGTGTGTGTGTGTGTGTGTGTGTGTGTGTGTGTGTGTGTGTGTGTGTGTGTGTGTGTGTGTGTGTGTGTGTGTGTGTGTGTGTGTGTGTGTGTGTGTGTGTGTGTGTGTGTGTGTGTGTGTGTGTGTGTGTGTGTGTGTGTGTGTGTGTGTGTGTGTGTGTGTGTGTGTGTGTGTGTGTGTGTGTGTGTGTGTGTGTGTGTGTGTGTGTGTGTGTGTGTGTGTGTGTGTGTGTGTGTGTGTGTGTGTGTGTGTGTGTGTGTGTGTGTGTGTGTGTGTGTGTGTGTGTGTGTGTGTGTGTGTGTGTGTGTGTGTGTGTGTGTGTGTGTGTGTGTGTGTGTGTGTGTGTGTGTGTGTGTGTGTGTGTGTGTGTGTGTGTGTGTGTGTGTGTGTGTGTGTGTGTGTGTGTGTGTGTGTGTGTGTGTGTGTGTGTGTGTGTGTGTGTGTGTGTGTGTGTGTGTGTGTGTGTGTGTGTGTGTGTGTGTGTGTGTGTGTGTGTGTGTGTGTGTGTGTGTGTGTGTGTGTGTGTGTGTGTGTGTGTGTGTGTGTGTGTGTGTGTGTGTGTGTGTGTGTGTGTGTGTGTGTGTGTGTGTGTGTGTGTGTGTGTGTGTGTGTGTGTGTGTGTGTGTGTGTGTGTGTGTGTGTGTGTGTGTGTGTGTGTGTGTGTGTGTGTGTGTGTGTGTGTGTGTGTGTGTGTGTGTGTGTGTGTGTGTGTGTGTGTGTGTGTGTGTGTGTGTGTGTGTGTGTGTGTGTGTGTGTGTGTGTGTGTGTGTGTGTGTGTGTGTGTGTGTGTGTGTGTGTGTGTGTGTGTGTGTGTGTGTGTGTGTGTGTGTGTGTGTGTGTGTGTGTGTGTGTGTGTGTGTGTGTGTGTGTGTGTGTGTGTGTGTGTGTGTGTGTGTGTGTGTGTGTGTGTGTGTGTGTGTGTGTGTGTGTGTGTGTGTGTGTGTGTGTGTGTGTGTGTGTGTGTGTGTGTGTGTGTGTGTGTGTGTGTGTGTGTGTGTGTGTGTGTGTGTGTGTGTGTGTGTGTGTGTGTGTGTGTGTGTGTGTGTGTGTGTGTGTGTGTGTGTGTGTGTGTGTGTGTGTGTGTGTGTGTGTGTGTGTGTGTGTGTGTGTGTGTGTGTGTGTGTGTGTGTGTGTGTGTGTGTGTGTGTGTGTGTGTGTGTGTGTGTGTGTGTGTGTGTGTGTGTGTGTGTGTGTGTGTGTGTGTGTGTGTGTGTGTGTGTGTGTGTGTGTGTGTGTGTGTGTGTGTGTGTGTGTGTGTGTGTGTGTGTGTGTGTGTGTGTGTGTGTGTGTGTGTGTGTGTGTGTGTGTGTGTGTGTGTGTGTGTGTGTGTGTGTGTGTGTGTGTGTGTGTGTGTGTGTGTGTGTGTGTGTGTGTGTGTGTGTGTGTGTGTGTGTGTGTGTGTGTGTGTGTGTGTGTGTGTGTGTGTGTGTGTGTGTGTGTGTGTGTGTGTGTGTGTGTGTGTGTGTGTGTGTGTGTGTGTGTGTGTGTGTGTGTGTGTGTGTGTGTGTGTGTGTGTGTGTGTGTGTGTGTGTGTGTGTGTGTGTGTGTGTGTGTGTGTGTGTGTGTGTGTGTGTGTGTGTGTGTGTGTGTGTGTGTGTGTGTGTGTGTGTGTGTGTGTGTGTGTGTGTGTGTGTGTGTGTGTGTGTGTGTGTGTGTGTGTGTGTGTGTGTGTGTGTGTGTGTGTGTGTGTGTGTGTGTGTGTGTGTGTGTGTGTGTGTGTGTGTGTGTGTGTGTGTGTGTGTGTGTGTGTGTGTGTGTGTGTGTGTGTGTGTGTGTGTGTGTGTGTGTGTGTGTGTGTGTGTGTGTGTGTGTGTGTGTGTGTGTGTGTGTGTGTGTGTGTGTGTGTGTGTGTGTGTGTGTGTGTGTGTGTGTGTGTGTGTGTGTGTGTGTGTGTGTGTGTGTGTGTGTGTGTGTGTGTGTGTGTGTGTGTGTGTGTGTGTGTGTGTGTGTGTGTGTGTGTGTGTGTGTGTGTGTGTGTGTGTGTGTGTGTGTGTGTGTGTGTGTGTGTGTGTGTGTGTGTGTGTGTGTGTGTGTGTGTGTGTGTGTGTGTGTGTGTGTGTGTGTGTGTGTGTGTGTGTGTGTGTGTGTGTGTGTGTGTGTGTGTGTGTGTGTGTGTGTGTGTGTGTGTGTGTGTGTGTGTGTGTGTGTGTGTGTGTGTGTGTGTGTGTGTGTGTGTGTGTGTGTGTGTGTGTGTGTGTGTGTGTGTGTGTGTGTGTGTGTGTGTGTGTGTGTGTGTGTGTGTGTGTGTGTGTGTGTGTGTGTGTGTGTGTGTGTGTGTGTGTGTGTGTGTGTGTGTGTGTGTGTGTGTGTGTGTGTGTGTGTGTGTGTGTGTGTGTGTGTGTGTGTGTGTGTGTGTGTGTGTGTGTGTGTGTGTGTGTGTGTGTGTGTGTGTGTGTGTGTGTGTGTGTGTGTGTGTGTGTGTGTGTGTGTGTGTGTGTGTGTGTGTGTGTGTGTGTGTGTGTGTGTGTGTGTGTGTGTGTGTGTGTGTGTGTGTGTGTGTGTGTGTGCACGTGTGCGGCTATGCTTATGGGGACTTTGGCAAGAATGTAACCATAGTTGTGTGGACTTCACCAATTACGGGGACATACACACGTCCCCACAAATTTTAAGTGCTTCTAACGTGTTCTCTGGGGCCTCCTTACCGTAGAAAACACAATTTCCCAATATGTCCCCACAATTATAGGTCAAGAATGGTGTGTAAAACCATATAATTGTAACCCAAATTGTGGGGACCTCAGTCAGAGTCGCTAGATGGCGCTGTTTGACTGATTTTCTAGTGCTGAACTGTACCAGATTCATCGAGGTCCCCATAATATTCTCATTGTTGTGGGGACATCCAGAATTGAATTTACACAATATTATGTAGGTTATACCTATTATGAGGTGGTGTGTAGGTAGTGATGGGCTGTGAAATATTTCATTTTGAAACTTTTCGATGTTTCCGAAACTTTTCGAAAGTTTCTAGCCAAGTCATAAATTTCCAAAAGTTATGAAACTAGAAATTCCTTTGCTTCCACAGTCTAGGGTTAGTTAAGATGTTTTCTGTTTAGAAATTTTATTCTAGTTTTTGAAATTAATTTTTGTTACTCAACTACCTACATGTAAGAACTGGTACTCGTACGATACCTGTTTTGTTTAGTTTCATTAGCTTTGTCCTGTTATTTATTCAGAGTTCAATAACTTCATTTGTGTCTTGTTTATGTGCAATAATAACAATATCAAAATTCAGACAGTCGTTCAATGTCCCAAATACTCAAATTAGTTATACCTTTACACTCACATATCTACGCTTTATAAGAAAAAACATCAATTTTGTTTTGAATTTTGCCATGTTTCATAAATTTCCATCAATTTCATAAATTTCATGTAAATTTCATAGAAAATTTCAGCAATCATCAGTTTCTGAAATCTGCCGATCACTATGTGTAGGTACCCATAGGTATTGTTGGATGTGAATAGGTATTGATACAATGAAGAAGAACATCTTATGCCGTGTGATCCAAATCATTCCGAATTGGGGTAGGTAAATGGATCTTTTCAATAAAGGCGGTCTCTCTTGCACGATTTACGTCACAGCCCCACATGACCGCAATGTAGTGCCGCGCACATCATAACGAACGGAGTTTCCCTTGGAGATCTTAGGCGCCGTTATAGCTAGACACCACCAGCTGCGCGGTACGAACGCGCGCGCATCTGTCTCTTTTCTGCTGAAAAAGTCCATTACGTTCATATGGCCGTTTTCAGCGCACTTTCCAAAAAAAATAGGAAAAAGGCGCTTTAAGCTTCACTTTGTCCGTCCGTCCGTCCGTCCGTCCGTACCTGGGATAACTCCTCAGGGAAGAAAGATATCGATGTGGTGTAAACGCTGATCAATAGTACATTTGTCCAGGATGTTGAGTTGACTTTTGTTTTTTTTTATTCCTCCGCCATCTTTGATCCGCCATTTTGAATTTCTTCAAAAGTGATCTGATCGAGATGAAACAATGTGAACCACATCAAGATCTATTTAATTTTTGGCAATTGGTTCCCCGCCGCCATATTGTATTCTCCATATTGAATATGTTTCGAAGTGATAGAACTAGGAGAATTATGCCTCAACGAAAAAAGATATCGATGTGGTGCAAACGCCAATGAAATGCGTACGTGTCCACCATATAAAGTTGACCAATGATTGTTGTCATTTGGCTGCCATCTTTGATCCGCCATTTTGAATTTCTCTGAAAGTGGTCTGATTCTAGTGAAAGCAGGCGATGTGAACTTCATTGAGATACATCCAACTCCCAACAATTGATACCCCGTCGCCATCTTGTATTCTCCATATGAAACATGTTTCAAAATCATAGAAGTAGGAGAATTATGCCTCAACAAAAAGAGATATCGATGTGGTGCAAACGCCAATCAAATGCGTACATGTCCATCATATAAAATGTGACCAACGATTTTTGTCACTTGACCGCCATCTTTGGTCCGCCATTTTGAATTTCTCCGAAAGTGGTCCGATTTGAATCGGAATCGGTCGAATTCACAGGCGATGTGATCTTCACCAAAATACATCCGATTTTGGACAAATGATGCTCTGCCGCCATATTGAAATTTCTTATCACTCAACGATTTTCATGAAGCTTGGGACTTACCTTTATTTCGTATGATCATTCTCATTCTCCAGCCAAATTCCAAGATTCTGCCGCCATCTTGGCCGCCATATCGGAATCCCTTATTATTGGAACGATTTTCATGAAACTTGGAACTAAGCCTTGTCGATAGTACGATCATTTTGATTTTCAAGCAAAATTTCATGATTATGACGCTATTTTGGCCCGCCATATTGAAATTTATGCCCAAATAACGGTAGAACTCTAATTAACATCTTGCGTTCACTAATCCTTCAAAAAGGAAGTGCGTTACTCAGCCTCATGCCCATGAGGCATACTCGCTTGTTTCTGTCTGTCCGTGTAGAATTTGAGAAGTTGGAGGAACTGCCCTTTGAGGAAAATAGCTAGAGCCTTGTACCTAACTTTTTCCGTTGGATAGCTGATGTCCGCAAGGGTGGCCAATGGGCTTTTTTACCATACATGGCTATCATCGTCTATCATTCCCATGTTCATTGTCGTGGAACATGAAACTCACCATTGTCTCGTATGATCGTTCTTATTTTCAAGCTGAATTTCATGATTTCGCCGCCATCTTGGCCGCCATATTTAAATCTCTAAGGGATGGGACACTTCATTATGAAACTTGGAAATTACTCTTGTCTCGTACGACGAGTATTTTGATTTTCAAGCTAAGTTTCATGATTCCGCCGCCATCTTGGCCGCCATATTGGAATCTCTGATAAGTGGAACGATCATTGTCATTAAACTTGGGAATTACTCTTCTCTCATATGAACATTCTTATTTTCAAACCATGACCTCATTTCCATGGACGACAAATCTGCACAGAAAATGCGCTATTGCGACTCACGCACGTGTGATGATCTCTACTTGTTTTAATTCATGCATAGTTATTATTATTATCATCATCAAGGAACCTTCTGTCCACTTCGGAGAAGTTGAACTTCTCAAGGAATGAACTAGAGTCCCGGAACTTCTTCCGATGAATAGCCTAGGCCCTCATAGCTGGCCAATGGGCAGATTAGATTCCACGATTCCACCGCCATCTTGGCCACCATAATGAAATTTTCTTATTAGTGGAACAATCGTCATGAAACTTTGAACTCACTCTAGTCTCGTATGATCATTCTTAATTCAAGCTGAGTTTCATGATTCTGCCGCCATCTTGGCCGCCATATTGAAATTTCTCATCGGTGGAACGATTTTCATGGAACTTGGAACTTGCCCTTGTCTCGTAGGTACATATAATTATTCTTATTTTCAAGCTGAATTCCACGATTCCGCTACTATCTTGGCCGCCATATTGAAATTTCTTATGACAGATGCATATCGATTGTGTTTTGAAAATACACGCTGACTCAAAATCCCAAGTGAATCGGTTGGAATCGCCCTATTTTCTTGTCAGGAATATAGGAATATATGATATCTTTTTGTGTACCTACTCATTTCTGGGACACCTGTATACTATTTTCTTATATGTCAAACCTGTCAAACCCTTATATGTTTGGGCTGGTAGGGGAGAGAAGGGGCTTGTCAGTTGTCGAGAAAAGGGGTCAAAATTTACGTAATCAGGTACATGAAAGAAACCAACGGAATTTTGTAAGGAAACATCCCCTTAATCAAAAATCTGGTCGTAAGACAAAATTTTTGGGACCTTTCAGTCCAGAAGACAAGTTCGAAATTTTCAAAAAAAGTACCAAAATACGCATTCATTCATCAATTTTCTTGAGATATTTTGTTGACTCACCCACTTTGTGTGATATATGTTTATAAATCATAATCAAGATAAGAAGCGGAATCGATTTCCATGTTTAAATACAGGGTGTCCGATTTGAGAAGAATGTTTCGATGTTGCAGCCTGTGCGCGATATACCCTTAAAAATTTTCGTGGACAGTTTCGAAACCCACGTGAAAAATCATGTGAGAATTGTTGTTCATTCTTAAAATTATGTCTGAGAAAAAGTCTCCAGAACGGGATGAATTTTGTCTTTTTTTGAAAATTTAAAACTTGTTTCATGGACCCTCAAAAATTTTGTCTCACGACTCGATTTCTGATTTAGGGGATGTTCCCACA